>CM065360.1:13531136-14769245 GCA_033032245.1 Poecilia picta
GCATCTTGTCTAGTTGTCTCTGTCTCTGTCTTTTTCACAGCATTCTACATGACTGAAAACAATAAATGAGATTTTTGCTGGGTCAAAACCTGACTAAAGTTATTGTGAGGAAATGGAAAGAATGAATTTAGCTACCAGGTATTTTAGGCTCTCTGGTTGACCTCAGGACAGGTGCAGACCAACCATTTCACAGCCCAGCCTGCTGACGGCTCACTAAATCCATTCATTTTGATTCAAACCTCTGGAAATGGCATGAAACTGAACCTTATAAGTGCCACTGTTATTCAAGCATTTACCAAAGAATGCAGCATTTGTATGACAGGGTACGCCTAAATTAACAAAAGAGGAACTGGTCACCTAAGCCTTCCCTTTTGTATCTGTGTGTGTGTGTGTTTGCATAAGTGTGTGTGTGTTCAGAGTACCAGATTAGACACGGCCATTACCGAGCCATCCTGGGTGGGCTAGCTAAAGACAAATCTTGGCGCTGTCACATGTGCAGTGTTATGAAGCCCTGACACGATGGAACAGAGCCAGTATAGGAGTAAACACAAACACACACTTTCAGTCTGTTCTGCTGCTTTTATATTAGATCACTTGGTCCTGCTGCAGAGGTTCTCAATGGCACGCAACTCTGCATGACTCCAGTGGAGTATAAACAAAAACGAATAGCAGCTCTAGAAGCTGTGCGACTCCACAGTGCAGTGCAGAGTTGTTGGAAAAAGATGGTTTCCTTTTCCGTTTTTTTTTTTACAAATAAAAATCTAAAAAAATGCAAAGTGCGTTTGTGTTCAGCTTCTCCACCCTGAGCTACTGCTACAACTAACAGCTTCTCAGTTGGATTTACATCTGGACTGTGAGTAGTCCTGTTTTGAGACCTTAATGCATCTATGTCTCGGTCGTTTTTGAACCTTTGATTGCATGTTTAGTGGCAGAAGGTCGATATCAAGTCACTTCAAGTCTTTTGCATTTTCCCACTGGAGAATGTTGGGCATAATGCCGTGCAGAGGACTGAAAAAAAATGTGCTAAATTTGTCTGATTGTTTTTTTGTGAAAAACATGCACAAACATGCATTACTTTGTGTCGTTCTATCACATAAAGTAATCAAAACAAATTGAAGTTTGTGGCTAAACTTTTAAGAGATATTTTTATAATGCCAAGTACTGATGGTCTTGGTATCTACTATTACTTCAACCTTTCCCACCTCTCACGCTGTTCCATATTCGTACTCACTGATGAGTAAGTCTGCTGACTCCTTGTCTTTGAAAATCTGGAGGAGACTTGAGGATGGGGATGGAGTTAGAGGAGGCAATGAGCAATCAAGAGGCAGAAGTGAAAGATCACACGAGCTTCACTGTGGGACCCATAACAATGGCTTTCTAGTGTTTTTTCTGAACTCCTCTGAGAGTAGCTCACATAAGCGCCTCACAGTTTATCCCGACATGGAAACATTTTCCCCACTCATTTACAGCGTGCGGCTTCTCATGCACATCCCTCCAAATTCCAAGTTTTATATAACGAGTACCTAAAATTTACAAGATTAACTAACTGGAGGAATTTGGTGTTTTTTGTGCATTTTTTTGTATAATCCCACGAACTCTTTATGAGAAGATATTTAAACCTGGCACAGTGCCGAGGGGTGTGTTAGCATCATCACCTCCCCCCGTGTCTTTTTCTTGACTCTCCCTCTTTTGTTTTCTGGCCTCTTCGCTTGTTCCCACAGATGCCACCTCTCGTCCGTCTCCCCCTCCTCTCCACCAGAGGGATTCAAGCTAATTAAAATGCTTGGTGATCTCCATTGTTTCTCCCTGCTTTCCCCCTTTCCGATTCAATTCCCCCAGTTCAGCACCTCCACTAATGATCTTGGACTCTGATACTCAGCTGTCAGGATATATTGGGTGTGGCGACCTGTTGGCTTCAGAGCCGGGTTTAGCATGGTTTAGTTGAAAAATCTCTGTCCAGCGGCGTCCTCTTCCTCTGCGGGTCCCCAGTTCTAATTCTCAGCTCTAATCGGGACCTTCTCAGGTCAAAGGCCACCACCAAGGCTTGTCACAGGTGGTTGAGCAACAGTGAGGTTGATAGGATTGAGACTTTAAGGATGAGCGAGGCGATATCAAGAGGAGAAAAACTCCAAGCTGAGCTAAAAAAAAACAAAATCTCCACAGCATAGACATAGATAGCTTATTAGTTGTGTTGTTATGTCTGTAGAAATAATATGTAAATATTCAATAAACCTTAACATTGTTCACAAACTTCACATAAAAGGTTCCATTAAAAAATCCTGCTGCAGTATTGTCAGTACAGGAGTTAAAATAGTTTATATTTTAAATTTTTTGTTTTATTTAGTTGTTATTTTACCAGGTAGGTTTTTTGAGAACAAATTATCTTTTTCAGCGACCATCTGTAATCATAATAAAATACTGTAGATTTCTCATTGAGCTTATAACCCATTTTTCTATTCCAATATCTTTAAATATTCTTGTGTGTAATTAAAAATCACCTTGTCTATTTTACACTGCATATTCAAATGAACAACATTATTAAACCAATACAACATGGTTATAGATGGATTATCAAGAAAATTAAGAAAAACTTGGAAAATCTCATAACCTAGAACTAAATCTAGTGCAAGCAATTCTTTAAAAATGTTTAACCTACATGCGAAAACCCTGGTGGAAAATTAACACTAAATGTTCCTCATGGCTAAACGTGGTGATGGCAGCATCATACTGTGGAGATGTTGTTCTTCAGTGGGAGCAGGAGCTCTGGTCAGAGTGTGTGATGCGATGGATTGATCTAAATCAAAACAATAAGATTCTGGAAGAAAACCTGGAACCTAAATGGTCCTAAAATGCAGTCAGAGCTACAACTGAATGGTTTTGTTTAGAACTTGCGTGGACTCAATGACTCTGCAAAGGACTGCACATGCCCACTTGCTGAATTCTGGGTATTTTTTGTTTTGGTTTCAGACATCCGTGTCACTCAGCTTGTTTCTAAATTGCTCGAAGAAATATTTCAGATTTTAGTGACACAGCCGTAAAGGTGTTTCTCTGACTCTGGTCAATGTAACCAAGCGATTGCAGCTGGGAATCAGATTCAGGGAGTTATCCCCCCCGTCCCCCCCACACACACACAGACACTTCCTGTTAGCAAACTCACCCCACTGAGGCACATAAAAGAAATTAAAGACTAGAAACAGAGAAAAAAAAAGACAAAAAGAAAAACCTACGAAAAAAAAGAAGTGGATGCGATACCATCTGTTTGTTATTCTGCTTTTCTTTCCCAAGCTTGTTATCGTTCCTCATTTCCTGCTGGACGACAAGTAAATAATTCACATGTATACATGTACCAACACTGAGACCGGGCCTCCACATCTTGCCTCAGTTTTGGCCTCAGTTTCAAAGCTATTTCCCAGTCAGTGGAGCCTCCAAACGAAGTGTAGAGAAAACAAACCCAATGTTCCCCCGACATTCTGCATTGCAGAGGCGGACGGACAAAAAAAGACAAAAAAAATAAGAAAAAAGGAAAGCGTCAGAAGCAGTTTTCAAAGTAAGATATTCCATCATGCACATGATTCTGCAGTCTCCTGCCTACATCGATCCAAACCCAGAACAATGCATCTCTTCAGTCGGGCTCTGACTTCGCTCCCAGGGGAGGCAGCTCGGCGGTTGTCTCAATTATGTCTTTTTTCCCCTGCTGATGCTCTTGGTGGGGATTGGAGTACAGATCGTAAAATGTGCTCACACTCTTTTTCTAATCACATCAGGAAGATGAAGGAATGCAATGAGAAACACCCCCCCAAAAAACAAGTCCCTGCTGAGTTGTTAGCATAATGGTCACGAAGGCTGACTCAGAAGATGAGATATTCTAGAACACTCTCGAAGCACTAGGGTTTCCAAACCACTTGTCTGCTCATACTGATTCTCCAGATTGGATCGGATACAGTATATCTTTACTGACTGATGCATAGAAGTTCAGCCCCCGCAGGAACTCCCACATTTCAGGGATAATTAAGTGTGAGTGCTTCACCTCCCCTCCCGCCGCCTCTGAAAACCTTCATCCTTCACAACACCACCTCTCACAAGGTCAAAGCGAAAAGCTGTCAAGTGTCTCTTGACAGACATCCACACACACACCCTCTGTTTCCTCCTCAAGTGACCAAGAATCTGTCCAGCATCCCAAAGCTGCGCTCCAGGTACCGGGGCAGCAGGTGGAGAAAAGAGCGAGGCTGGCCCACCTATCCCTAAAACCCCGCAGGACCCATCAGAGGGGTGACCCGACTCTACCCTAAACCCCGATGGAATGTGTGGATTTGACTGAGAGCTGTAACCAAAGAACACTCTCTCCCATCTTAAGCCCATAATGGAGCCACTTCCTGCTGATAATCACTTTGTTGTGATCTCTCTCTTTAGTTACTTCATCTTGACTTGGAGAAAATGAGAATAGGGAGTGTCCTTTTATGGTTTCGCTTTGTTTTTTATTTACTCTGTTTCACATTTGTTTCAGCCCATCAGCTAAGTTTTAATATCAGACTAAGTTAAACAAATAACCGTTTGAAAACTAAAAACAAAACCTGTCTAACATAAGCTGCCGCCATGTGAAAAAACTAATCAGCCACCTTATTAATCTTAACCAGCCACGTCCAGGTTTAAGAAATCACTGAAAATTAACCTGTCTGACGACATGAAGTAGGCTAACAGATGTCAAAAAGCAGCCCAAGATGCTTCAACCTACAGAAATTCAAGAACAGATGAGAAACAGAGTCTGCAAGAGGCTGGAAATGTTGAAGAAATGTTTAATACTTTGGGACTCCAGGACTCCAGAGCGAGTGGCATACAAACGGTGGAAACATGAATCAGTGGTGAATCTTCAAAGCAGCATATTGTCTACCAAAATGACTCAACGAGAAAGTGAGCAAAACCCCAACTAATATTTTCCAAAAAAATAAAAAATAAAAATAACATGAGGATCCCAAAGACTGATGGGAAAATATGGAACTGATAAGACAAAGGTGGGACTTCGTTGTCTAAGGCTGCGTTACTTTTTCAGGACTGTCATAGGAAATCATGAAGGAATGTGCACATCCATCAGATTTTGGTTAGGAGAATGAAATGATTCATAAATGAATAAAGATTCTGGAGTGGCCCAGTCAAAGTCGAGACTCAAATACAGTTGCAGATGCTTTTGCACAGCCTTCATGGTTGAAAACCCTCCAACAAGGATAAATTAAAACAATCCTGGAAAAGAGAGGAGGACATATTTCTTCCACATTGACATAAAAAACCCAACCTCACTTACTAGGTTTAGGGAGCAACCTTTCTGGAAAACTTTTGTTTCCCCTGGAGAAATCATTATTTCAACAGTACTTTCTACAGTAAAGGTAAAGCTAATTTTATTTTTATAGCACATTTTCAGCAACAAGGCAATACAAAATACTTATAGTAGTAGATAATATATTCTACTCCAATGCCCCACTGTGGATTTTATCAGTAAATCAAAATGGAGTTTGCCATTCTCACAGAAGCCTAAAAATGGGATTCATGGTCTGGTCTAAGTTCTTATTGATTCTGCATATAAATAAATAAATAAATAAATAAATAAATAAATAAATAACAATAAGAAAGTGATCATCATCTGTTAGATTTTTGCTCCGGAACCACCATAACAGAAGAGCTCAGTATCAAACCGGATCATATCCGCTGGGCGTATTTTACTGAACCAGCTTACTTCAGTCCCTTTTATGAGGAGCTTTAATAGCTGCTGTCTGACACTTGGATATACAGCTTAACCATAGCAACTCATGACCTGGGCAAATGAAAAGTTGTTTTGATTAGAACTAAGTTTCCACGAAGACGTTTTGAAGAGCATTAGAAAAAACAGTAAAAAAAAAAAAAAAATTAAAGTTTGAATCCAGAGATGGCAGACCTTGATGACAGAATGGATTTCTGTCAAATAAAACCTAAAATATTTTTGTTTTTGTAATGCAGGTCCTCCAGCGAACTCCGTAGTACGTATTTTAGAGTACACTTGTGCCTGCATCGGCAGCTTCTACTAAAGACAAGAATGCCAGAAAAAGTCTTTTCTGATCCCAGAGGTTGGATCATAGCTGCTACTGCTTTTATGGCCTCCAATAATAACAATAAAAGCACCAAAGACCTTCTGTAATTATTTTTTAAAAGCGGCAGCGGTGCTGTTTTCAGAGCAGCTACCTGGGCAGGGGGTCGAGGGATTACATGAGCCTCAGTTAATCGTTAGCATGATGCGTGCGAAACAGCTTCGCAGTACAGCCCATAAAGTAGGAAGGAGTTTCTCTCCTGGAGTCTAAGTGCTTTTTGAGCTAAGTTTGGTGTGGTTGCCATAGGAGTTGCAGTGTGTTGGGGAAAATCTCTGTTTAACCCTCTTGTGAAACTGCCTCCAGGCACGTTTGGTGCTGATGCTGGGGATGAAAAGCAACCAAATTGGATTCTCAAAACGTCTTTGAATCCAACCGTTTCCAGTCTCTTTGCCCCATTCTGTTTTTCAGCTATGTCATCTTCATTCGTCTGTCCCTTAAACCAAGCTTAGAAATCTTTTTCTTAATCCCATACATCACCACCATCAACACAACCACCTTGGTTGCCCTCGATTTAAAGTCCAAAAATGTATCCTTATACTTTAGAAAGTGAATGACAAGTAGAATGAAAGGTAAGAAAGTGGAAGCCACACTTGTGAATTGGAGTAATCATGAGCTTATAGTCTCCAAATAAACCACTGAGGCCAGCTTTGTGTGCCCCCTCTGAGCTCATCTGTCATGTATGGATGTGAAGATGGCATTTTGTTGGGTTTGTGGACAATCCCTTTTGCCTGTGCTGTGTTTATTGCATCCTCAGGGACGCTCTCCCATGAACTCTACATCTTCTCTTTTACCCTCTGTATTTGGCTGCTTCTTGTTTGTTTTGTTGACTTCTTTTGATGCAAAATCTTGCAAACTGTTATGTATTTATTATGAATGTGTCCTTGTATATGTTTCATTCTATGAAGCACTTATTCCAGGGCCAGATAATGTAAGGCAATACTGGTGCACAACTTTCCCATTGGCGCTGGCGAAAGAGCTTTCTACCATAAAGTCTGGACTCTACTTATAGACTTCTAATTTTCCTCTGTCCCCCTGAGACTCCATCGAGACAGGGCAGCTCTGTGCCCTCTCTGCCATTTCCACATCGTCCTGTCCCAGCTTTGATGTTCGCCCCGCCAAGAACCTGATTTGTGGGTTAGCCACGTCCTCCCCTGTACTAGCCTCCGAACTCACCCGATGCCCGGACACACTGGGAGTTCCCAGAGTTTCGTTGGAGTCGGAGGGGGGTAGGGGGGGGAGAAGGAGGGGGATTTGGGTCAGACCACCGCAGAGTCGGGGAGACCCCTGTCTTCCTCCTCGCCGGTTCCCATCGCTCCCAACACAACGCACACATGTTGAAAAGGTCAGGTCTTGATAGACAACAGAGCACCGGCAATTACACTGCTATTTCTTAGAGGCTGGAAGTCCCCTGTTTCATGTGCGAGAAAGTGTATGCGTGTGTGTATGTTTGTGTGTGTGTGCAGTAAGAAAGAGTTGGGTTTTTTTTCTTCACTCATAGAGAATAAAGAGGCAGTGTTTTAAGGGGAAAATGAGCTGGGACAGGGGAACGGGTAGCTGCTTGCAGGGACTTGTGCCCACATTGCTTCATGTCTGTCTGTCCAGTTAAAGAAATTGGTAAATGTGCATGAGGGAATGGAGGTGTGTAAATGTGTAAAGTTTCCCAAATGTAGCCTATATGGAAGTGTGAGAGAACTGAAATCCCTTAAATAATTCTGTTTGACTGAAGCCTGCTGCCTGAGGCTTTCTTTATACTTTTGTGGTCGAGAGTCCATTTCTATGGGCCTAATGGGACTTAGATGGTGACTCAGCAATGAAATAAAAATGCTTTGCAAAAATAGTCAACTGAACTAAGCAAAACTGGTCTAATCAAACTCAACTCATAAACATGTTTAGATCTAAACCATCTCCTTGCAGCTCTGTCTGTCTATCTATCCAGTTTCAAGTCTTTTGCAGCCTTCATCAGGTTTGTCCTGTATTTAACTCCATCCATCCTCAGATCAACACAGAGATCAACAAGTTTCCTCTTCAGGCAGAAGACATCATCCACTCTGCATGATGCTGCTGCTGCTACCATGTTTCATTATGCAGCTGTGTGCACAGTGTTAGTTTTATGCCGTACATGGTGCTTTGCATTCCTTCATCTCTGGAGCTCCTCTAGAGTTACCACAGGTGTCTTTGCTCTTTCTTTAACAATGCTCTGCCTTAGTTTAGGTGGACTGAAATGTCTTTTTTTAGGTTTAGAGTTGTAGAATACTCGCAGTTTTCTGATGATCTTGAGATAAGAAATCTCTGCTCCAAATTTTTCCACAACTTTCTTCTGGACTTGTTTGCTGTGTTTCTTGGTCTTTGTGATGCTGCTTATTCAGTTATGTTCTCTAATAAAACTCTTATGCCTTCACAGAGTAGCTGGATTTATACAGAGACAATACACACACACCCCCACACTCGCGTCTCCATTTGCTAATTCAGTGAGTTTTGATCTGAATCTGATGTTTGTTTTGGTGCCATGTAAAGGGGACTGGTTATGCATGTTTTGAAAATATTTGTTTAGTATCTTTTTAATTTAAGGCCACACTTAAGGTCAACTTTGTGTTTTTGTGACACATAAAATCTACAGAGGCTACAATGAAATTTGGGGCTGCAACAGGACAAAATGTGAATAACTTTGCTCAGCGTTGTGTTTACAGTTTCTCTTTCCCATGACCAAGTATAGTTCTCCAAGGATGCATTTCATCAAGAATGTCAGAGTGAAAAAAAACCAAAAAAATGTCAGAGTTATGACAAGACCAGAATCTGCTTTGACAGATCTGGAGGTCGCACAGAGAGGATGCCATGGTCCCTTAACAACTACAGTGTGCTGCTGCAACATATAATGTGTTGCAGATGGAAAGCTGCCTCACCTACCCTGCTTGCACCAACGTCTCTGTACGTTTTTGTGTGCATGTGGCGTCTCTTTTTTTGTTTTTATCCATGTGGCCAATTTGACGACTGTATTGTGGCTTATGAAAGAGCAGTCGGGTACTGTGCCCCAGAATGGCTGCACACCTAGAGCGCCTTGAAGGAAACGGGTTCGGAGGGTTACCGAGAGGCCCCACAGAGCAACGCATTCAGTTTGCAGTGCATGTTAGACATATTAAGTCCCTTAAATGGTTTCTAGTAATTGTCCCTATAAAAGAGCAGCTGTATCCAGAACCAACTGCAAACGCGGCTGCTGCACCTTTACTGTCTCCGATACTCAACAATAATTTAAATAAGGCTGGGTGTTTGCTTATGAGTACAGAGGTTGCCCTGGATATGCACTCTGCTCTGGATAATTTCCAAGTCCAATCTATATTACGGCCAGCGTCTGGAATGCACCTTTGCTCCTGGAAAATCTCACCTGAATGACTTAAGCTTGTGTGCGTGTGCTTTTGAACGTGCACATGAGTAAACCTACCCATAAACGGTACCACCGCTCCTAATTTGTACATTACAGGAGCTCTTGTAGTCTAGTTCCAAACTACAAAACATCAAACCACTAATGACATCAACCTTGTCATCATGGACAATGATGAACTGGCAACGGCTCGAGTTAGTAAGCTCTGCCCTGGGGAGGAGGGAAGGAATCACTCAGTAGTTTACAAAGGGCCTGACTCACGCTCATGATACGGCTGGGTGGTGCTCGAGGTGGAGGGGGGGACACCAGGTTAAAATCTGTGTTTGTTTCTCTGTTGCAAGGCAATCCAGTCTGAAATCCACTTGGCTGTTGTCGTCAGAAGGTGTTATAGACTGGGGATGCCCTGTGGAAAACATTTAGCAACTTTCTATGGAGGGAAATATCACAGTTAGAGCCATAAAACAAGTCAGGGACATGAGGCTATCAGTTCATGGAGTTTCTATTGTCAGTCCTGCTATCTTTTTATGATTTTCTGGCACACTGAAGTGTGAGATTCCTTTGCTTTCGTTGCCAGGTCAGAGTTCAAGCTAAAACGAAGCCCTAGATAATTATGTTTTTGTCATCACAACTACTATGACAGGTCACAAAACGTTTAGAAAAGCTTTTAAATAACACACACACAAAACCGTTTGAACTACTTTTTTATGGTGGAAGAGTGACGCATACACAGAATTGCACATATACAACAATCGACATCTACCTGTTGAGTAAATGGGAAGTCGCGCAGGATTTGAAAGTGCAATGAACCCGGACTACTGGAAGGAAAACAGACTCATGCTATGATGATGCTGCTGCCCACTATGACTGACAGCTGGCTGGTTCATAGACCACCAGTCTAAGAACAAGTCTAAGGCAAATCAAAGGTATGACTGCTAACATTTCAGTCATACCTAAAGGCATAGATTTTGGAGATTCTTTATTGGAAGGCAGAGTTAAAAACATGTTTCAACTTTGGACGGGAGACATCTTCCAGTTTTATATATCACGAATAAAAACCCTCCATTTTCATTTTCAGTATTTAAAGTTCATCGTATCTTGTGGATGTTGGAACAATCTAAGCCCAATCCCAATATTCCTTGATTTCTACTGAATACAAAACTGACTGGAGAGGGCACTCTAATACCAAATAAAATCCTTCTTCTGGTCTTTGATGATAAGAATAAAAATTTGATGTAAAAAAAAAAAAAGAACAGAGTTGAATGTTTCTCAAGATCTCTCAAGAATGGAAATAGATGAATCAAACTGACAGATCGCCCAGACTAAAAGGTTCACGTTAGCTCTCCAGAGGCTATGCAACGCATATCTAACGCATTCTTCAAAAATGTTCCCCTGTTTTCTTTTCTCTCAATCACTGGGAACTATGTGTGGCCCGGGGGGCAAAACAGGAGTCATCACCTCACTCCCAATGTCTTCTCTGCAGTCTTTATAGCTCTATTTACTGTGCAGCAGCATCTATAAAGTCATTTAATGGGGTTAATGTTGTTAGGTACACAGGCCTCAGTTGCCAGTAAACATGTTGCTTATTAGCTTACACAGAAGAGAGCAAAAGAAGGAAAGAGATCTTTCTGTTTTTGCCAAACATGTCTCTCTTCTCTCAAGATTATGTTCCTACCTTAAAGAATAATGCATCAGAAGTTTTCTCTATTTTTTATCTGCACCATGTGTATGTGTCTTAAATTTATGAATAAACCGTTAAAATGAATATGTTAACATCACAGAGCAGCCTGTTGCCATAGTATTTGTATACTCCACGCACACTAAGCCAGCCTTCTTAAAAGGAAACATGCACCTCAGGAAAGGAGGTTCAGCTGCAACAACTTGTCATGAATTACTTCAGCAGAGGGAATTCCACTGTAAAAATATTTGATTCATTTTATGACACCAAACGAGCTCAACTGGCCTATTAAAACGGTTGCATTAATTGCCATACCATCTGCTGGAGTGATTTCTCTTTACAGGATTTCCAGCCACAACAGCCTCCAGGTTTTGAGCGGACAAGGTGTAGGCTGGACCACCTGGTCGGCTGACCCGTAGCTCCCTGCCGATCGTCACCTCTGGCTGATAATGTGTCTGCAAGCTCTCTGTCTGCCTGCGTCTCTGCTCCTGCATGCATGTCTCCGCCGTGATGACCCTCGGGCTTTATTCCCAGACCTCCCAGTACAGGACGAGAGACCCCGAGCGAGTTAGGACCAGTTGGTTGGGAATCTGCATGTTTGGCAGGCAGTGGCTCCCTGTGTCCAGAAATCTTATGTAATCAAGAAAGTAAAGTTTTTTTTAATTTATTTTTTCTACGTCTAGTTAAATAATAACCTCAAACATGAAGGTATTTTATTGAAATTGTATATTATATCGTGTAACTCTGATGGTGCAGGACAATGATGTGTGGTTTTCAAAAGTTACACAAAGTTTTTTTTTTTAAATTCAGACCCATTTATTCTAACTTTTGTGAAATTAATGCATCCAACTGCTGACAAAGGTCACCTGACAGGTCGAGGCATGAAGTTGGGGAGAAGCTTAAAGGCTAAATAAGATGTTTTAACTTCACAGTTAGCACTGCTCAGTCCATCCTCAAAAATGGAAATAAATTATGACACAACTGCAACCCCAAGTAAACAGAAGTTGTGAAAAGGCAATTCTGAAGGAACTGCAGTAATCAAATTATTAGTTAACATGCTTTTTTAATAGCTTTTATGGACAACTGGCAAAAAAGTCATTGCTGAATTATTCAGTCATCATGCAGTAAATAAACACAGTACATGCATATAATTCAAAGCAATAATGACTGATCTTTCTGAATTGCAGAAATGGGCATTTAATGTCACCTTAAATGCCCATTTCTGCCGTGAAAACTCACGGTGGCAGCATGATGCTGTGGGTATGTGTATATTCTGCACTCAAAGAAACTAGTGAGACCTGATCAAAAACTGCATCATGAACTGTTGAGACTTTTATTTCAAAAAAGTATTTTCAGAAAGATGTTCTTTTCATTTGACAATGAAGCTCTGCTTCTGCGTGTCTGTCACAAAAACCGCTAAATTAAGCCAAAAAACAACAACAACAACAACAACAACAAAAAATCAGAGAAACCCAGAAAGCTTAGCCATGAGTCATGACCATCAGCTGGAAATATGATTCACCGCGATGTCCTTTAGACAAAGCATCCGGAGCGACTTATCTATTATTTGCAGAAAGAAGTAGAGCGCCCTCCTACTTCTTCTTAGTCCAGTTATCAATCCTTGTAGTGGTGGTAATGAGAAGAAGGAAATGTCTTTGAAAAATAGATCTATTTTCCAGTCTTCCTGTAAATAAAAGCGGGACTACACACCAAATCTGTGAAGGGCTCTGTTTCCCCCCCCCGTTTCATAGGACATAGACGCTCATGCACTCGCTCACACAGGATGGAGGGGGGAGGCGGTAAGAGGGGCATGGCGACGGATCTTGGAGTTTGAAGTCATCAGCCAACCAGCTCCCCTTGCTGAATGGATGCACGATCACCCAAACGCGAGGGGAGGCGCAATGGGCACAGAGCTGCTGGCTCTCTATATTCAGCGGCTCAGAGCCGCTCTGACACCATTCACTCCAGAGTCCTACACGTCCAAGGACCTGCGCGCAGACACGCTCTGACCAGCCGGTCACGGACGCCTTTCTCCATTGAAGATTTCCTTTGGGCATCTTTTGGATTATTTTTCATTCAAGACTTTCAGAACAGAGAAAAAGCGGTGCGCTTTCACTTGTCCTCAGAGACAAGCAGCTGTTTTTTTTATGTGTGGTTTCTCATTGCATTGGGTCAAAGTGTGAAGTCTTTTTTTTTTTTTTTTTTTTTTTTTTTTTTTTGCTAAGGTGAAGGACAAGTGCAATGTGCGCTAGACTTGTTTATTGGATTTGCCTCACGCGTGCGTAAGGAAGGTATATGCTGTGCTGGAGCGCAGGGCTTTTCCCAAGAGGACGCAGCTCAATGTGAATAAAAAAGAAGAAGAAGAAGAAGAAGAAGAAGAAGAAGAAGAAGACTGCTAAGCCCGAGAGTTTCAAGCAAGTACAAGCAGCGCGTCTGGCCGAGCTGCTCTGACTACACCGTTTCCCCCCCTGAGGGGATGGTTGTGGATCCTCTGGAGCCAGGAGCGACTCAGGGGCTCCTACGCGGCAGCACATTTTTCGTGTTTGAGGGAGACTTTACAGTAAAAGGAGATGAGAGCCACAATTTGCTGCTTCCTGCTGTGGACGACGTACCTGCTGGCCACTGCTGAGGTAAAGTGACCGGATTCAACCAGTTTTTTTTATTATTATTTTTTTAAAATTCCAATTACAGTGCAAAGGTCCTCTCCTCAAGGGCCACACAAACATGCACATAACTGAAACGCGGTGTTTAATTTAAACTCCGTACGACTGAAGTTTGAATTAAAGCCTACGCAAAGAAAATCAAAACAATAAAACCACCAAGATGATTTGAGGCAGCTTCTCTCACAAGTGCGCTTCTCAACGTAAACACCGCTGCATGCGCCTGGACGCACAACGCAGTTATTTTTGGTCTTTTTTTCTTTTTTTTTTTTTTTTTTATTTGTTGGTGCCAAATCTGTTTGTAGCTTGAGGGCAACTGGGCAAACGTTTTGGTTGGACCAAGCGCGTCCATGGGAACGGCTCTGGCTGATATAAATAGTTGCTGTTCCTGTGAGGGCTGCGCACGTCTCGCTCAACCCGAGGTGCCTGGATGAGGCGCGACAAGTGCAAAGGGTGCGAGGTTGTCGCTCCCGCAGTCTTACGGTCTGGTTATTCACTAAATTCCCAACGGATCTCTCTCTCTCTCTCTCTCTCTCTCTCTCTCTCTCTCTCTCTCTCTCTCTCTCTCTCTCTCTCTCTCTCTCTCTCTCTCTCTCTTCTCTCTTCTCTTCTTCTGTTCTCTTCATCTCTCTCTCTGTGGCACCTTGTTGCAAAGTTGGCTTCTCAAAAGATTTCCTCAGTCGAGTCTTTATTTGTACAGCCAAACAAACGCCCCATGTGCTTCCCAATCACTCGGCACATCTCTAACCTTATTTTCTTGTTTGATGTCTTTGCCCCCAAACGCCCCGCTCCCTGCCACAGAAGGAAGTGGAGTTTCCCCAGGAGCTGATCGATCGACTCTCCAACAGTGAAATCCACAGCATCAGCGACCTCCAGCGGTTACTGGAGATTGACTCCGTAGGTAAATTCTGCCTCTTGATACTATTTATTTTTTATTTTTGCGCGTCATGTGTCTGCAGGTCGGATACCCCGCCGTTTGGATATTAATCTGATTAAACCCAACATAAAAAAGTCAAGGCTCTTTATGTTGCGGCTTTATGATTAACCTAAACAATAGTTGCACATTTGAAAAATGCATGATCCGAGACAAGTGCATTTACTGCACACATGTGATGAAGGGTGAGTTCAGTGAACTTGCTTTGTTGCCTCCAGACTGCCGCATGTTTTTGTGCCATAAATCCGGTGAAAAGCTGTAGCAGGTTGCCGGTCAAGCTGGGCTTCTTCTCCCTCTGTGTCCCAGACTGTCTTGCTGATTAAATTACATCTGTGCGCTGGAAGAACTTGTTTGCCTTCACATGAGACTCTATTTACACAGGCTGCTGTCATATATCAAGTTCAGGGCTCCTTCTGTGCAGATTTGCCAACAGAAAGGGGTAATTACCTCTCCTGCTTTACAACTCTCTACATTTTACATTCAGCAAACAAGGGCAGAGACTGGAATTTGAGTTGTTATAGGTTGTAATAGCCGCGTTTTGTGTTTTCTTGAGCTTCCTCCACATATTTCAATGTATTTTATAGTGCAGAATTTAACAACAGAAGGAAATTGCCCTGTGCTTATGTTGAGATTTTTTTTCTATTCAGCACCTCTTAATTCAATTTGGCTTTTGGATGCATGTTTTCTTCTAAATATTGAAATTTGTCTATTTTGTTTTGGGAAGTAGTTTGAGCTCGATCAGGTTGGATGGAGAGCATCTGACACAAAGCCAATTGAATTTATGTCTAGACTTTGACTAGGCTTTTTCCACACCAATCTCTTGTTGATCTGACTGTATGTTTAAAGGTTGCTGTCCGACTAGAAGGAGAACCTCTGCCCAGTCCAGAAACTTTTAACTCAACTTTAGGTTTTGTAGCAGGTCTTTCCTTCTGTCTTCTCAACAACTGTGACCACCATCCCACATCATGATGCTACCACCACTATGATTCACTATTGGGATGGTTGAACCAGTTGCAGTTGTCCCAAATCCTTTTCATTCTGTGATGATGAACTCTATCCATAACTTCACCTTGATCTAAACTTTCTTCCTTTCTCAGTTATTTCTTTCTCATCAAGCTTATTGCTCACCAACATTCTCCAACAAACTTCTGAAGCCTTCAAATTACAGCTGCCTCAGATGCTTGGGGTTAAATTGCACATGGTTGGGATTAGGTGATCTCTGAGGATAATTGCACATAACATTTTATTCTATCCAGTAAAGGGCCTGGATAGAAATATGCTTTTCAGAAGACCACATTGTCATTTCTTTCCACTTTAAAATTTAACTCAATAATGTGCTGACCTATCCCATAAAATCTCAATAAAAGTCGATAATATAAAAAGTTTGTGGTTGGAACCTTAACAAAATGTGGGAAGTTTTTTTGCAAAGTTTTATGGGATTTAATTAATAGAACAACTTCGGTGATGGATTTAATTAACATCAAACCGGGCTGCTTTCCACAGCAGGCATCATTTCACTTTACTCTGAGCCCAGAATAAACCGCTTTGGTGCCTCATGGATGAGAAAAGGTGTTTGTAATTGAATTAATGTGTCTTTCTCCAAACAGATTAATGCGTTGCAGAGTAACAGCAGTAGGCTAATTATTGTTATATGAGGACATAAATCTGTCTTGAGGGTCAGCTTGGTCAGCCCTGGCCAGCCCATTAAAAGACCCCCAGACGCCAGCCGTAGGGGTATTTTCGGAGCTTTTGTTGCCAATTGTTTGAACTAGGGAAGTTATCAGTGTTAAGGCAAAATGCTATGTAGCGTGACATCATCTAGGAGGAGAGATTTTAAAACAGAGGTGAACTTTTCAGAATTAGCTTTTAATGGTTCTGTGATTTCTGTCCCAGGAGGGGGTGAAGTTTGGAAGTGGCAGGATAAACAGGGGTGTCTTACACTACTCCTGTGCTCAGTGCAGGCTTGCATTTGTTTTTGCAAAGTCCCTGTCCTCAGCTCTGACTGTCAGATGAGATGACCCTGTTGAAGTCTGCAGATGGCTGTCTGGCCCCCGAGGTGCTGCTCTCCTCGTTATACTCCTCCTCCTCTCTGTCCCTGTCTCCCTTCTGAGGTGGCCCCTCGCCTGCCTGCTCTTATCTCTCTCAGTGAAGAACTTTGACAGAAAAGGGAACCTGACTCTTGGTAAGGGGCAGAGGTGGAGGAGGGAGTCGGAGACATCTTGAGACGGCGCTCCGGCTTCAATCGGAGAAGCCGCAGGTTGTTGTGCAATCTGCTTTGTCTTCTGTCTCCCGCACAGTTAACAGATAACTCTGACACTAAGAGAGGGGAGTTGCTTGCCACCTGTTATTACCCACAACCGCAGAAGTACCCTGCTGCCTATTAGACTTAAGCCTACATTTTGTCAACTCAGCCACATAGCTGTTAAAAAGAAAGAAGACAAATGAGAAAGAATGACAGACGAAGGGAGTCCCTTACACTGAAAGTCAACAACATGCTGGCTGTTTGTTCAAGGAGAGGGAGAATGAAAGAGAGTGGAGGAGAAGACGCAAAAGGAGGGAGTTACGGCCCTTAGCTAATGGAGGGAGTAATTTGCCAGTCTTGAAAGCCTGATTCATGGTAAGAGACTGTCTCCTGTCCTCTGGTCTCTTGTCTAGAGGCTCTGGGCTTGTACATACATATTAGTCACCTGGAACCAGGAAAGGATCAAGCCCTCTCACTCCACTGTTGTAGTCTTCCACCTCATTTTCTTTCCTGTTTCTTATGTGGCCTCTCTGTCAAATCCAATATTGCTTTCCCTTACATCAAACTTTCCATATTTGCTGTATTCTTCTCCTACCTTTTGTATATTTCTGACGGTAAGAGATGAAAAGATTTATAGATTGGGATGTTATGTACAGTATGAGTGTGGGTGAGAGTGTAATGGTCTGAAAGAACGATCACTCAGCCCTTTGTTTGACTCCCAGCTTCAGCTGCAGGCAACACTTCCCTCCAGTGAACCTTTAGTTCTGGGTCGCCAACTGGTTGACTGACTCCCTGACAAGCTGGAAGGAAATTCCCTGAACTGTCTCTGACAGACAGACCTGAAAAAAAGAAATGATCAAAAAGCAAATAAACAACCGATCCCAGCGGTGGATGATGTATAGTTTGAGGAAATCCCTTTGAATTACTTTAGTGGAATTCACAAAAAAGCTGAAAGAGTGGACTGTGTTTGCCCGCAGTTGAACTCTGTTCAGATATGTGTACTTAAGGCTTTTCCACATTATGTAGGATAATGAGAAGAGTTTCTCCGATTGTTGTACAGTGTCTTTTTGCTCAGTGTATATGTGTAGAATAATCCTATACAAGCATGATATACCATAAGAAAGGCAGACCCACCCAGTTTGCAAACACAGCTAGACGCTCTTGGAATCCTGCAGACAAGTTTTATAATTTTATTGCTGTTCTTGCACTTTTTCTTAATCCACCTTTAAAGTCAGGGTGGAGACCAAAACAAGCACGTCTTATCAGATGACCGTGAACATGAAAAAAACTGAACGGGCTATGTTAGCAAAACATGTACTTTCCCCAAAAAACCACAAAGTGATTGAAAAGCAAACATTTGCAGTAAATGAGGGACACAGAACCACTAATTAGGCCTAAAATAAAGGTGACCAGGCCCTACCTGTCAAATGACCACTTTAAGCCTCTGTGTCTGTAAAAGCTGGTTGTTTTTTTCAAGTCAGTGCTGACTCACCTTCGTCTTGCTACACAGCTAAAAAAAAGTTTAGCCTAGTCACTGAGGGAGGCTGACATATAATGTCAGCGATTACCCAGTGCACAACTGAGCCTCCTACCTGCAGCCAGTGTACTAGAAGTTACCATGCTGTATAAACATGGAGAACTGTATAAACCCTCTGGGAACATAAAAGGTCCTTTATTTCATTATGGCTATTTGGTCAACCAATACTTGGTTGTTTGAAATGCAGTTGAAGATTCTTACTTAATCCTGAAAATGCTTTCATAACAGAGTATTGCTCATCATTAAGGGAAAAACAAGAGTGCCCTTTTCTACTGTAGTCGGCAGACTAGCAAAGAGTCACATCTCTGTTTAGTCGCGATTTCCTTTATCTCTGCAGTGATGACTTCATGGCATTCTTGTCTCTATCAAAAATACAATTTATAGCGACTTCCCAGTATAGTAGCCAGACTACAATGCGTCATATGTTTGAGTCATAACTTTGTTGAGACACATGTCCATTTAACTTTGAGCTGTGGTGATGTCACAGGAGTCTCTAGAAACAACATTGTTTCTTTGAAAAATGTAATTCTTAGTATTCATTCCAACATGGGAACCAGTGTATCACCAGTTCATAGCTTCCAGTCATAAAAATGTTGTGTTTCTTTGTGCCTTATAGAAACCTTTTGTATAGAATTGGTTTTAATTACAAATAAAATTCACTCTACCTTTCCAAATATCATAATTAGATTGTGACTGAGAGAGACAGAGTTTGATCTCAATGTGACGAAAATGTAGAACTTGATTTGTATTTAAATAGTTTTTAACGTGTTGAGATTCATCTAAAACTTTCAATTTGCACTTTTGGCCTCTTTGAAATTATTTAGGGAGATTTTTTTTTTCCTTTTCATTCCCACCCTTATTGTTTGTGTGATAAACCTATGCTTAGTGTTAGGATTCATATAGTACCAAAGGCTTACAAGAATGCTTTAATTTAACTCTTACATAAGAAATCACTGCCTTCTTCCTACTTCCACTTCTTATCTAAAATTCTTGAATAAACAGTTGCAAATCAGTCTTATAAACATTTACTCATCTGTTTAGGAGCTTCTTGTTTGCCCTGTGTTATAACTAGGATTGAATTGCACTGTGTAATTGAATCTCAATGTGACTATGTAACTAGACTGAACTGGAACAAACTGGGTTTAGGTAAAAGCATTTCTCCTGTGAACATGACAAGTAAAAGTTGAACTTGAAGTTGTTTGTTGGATGACCTGTTTGTGACATCATTAACATGGCGTCCTTCTGTTCTGACAAGGTACAGGAAACGATGTTGTTGAGGAGCACAAGCATCATCACAAGCACCACAACCACAATAAGAACTCGTCCCATCGTCACGGTTACTACAATGAACTGAAAAGCTCCCAGCTGCACAGCCGACGCAAGAGGAGCATTGGTAAGACCAGCCAGAGCTCAGAAGTTGCATCATTACATGCGTGACAACTTGGCACACACGGCGTCAACATGCCCTGAAAATAATCCGAAATCTCACTTCTAAAACAGAAGTTCCCAGGACATGAAACAGATCACTTTACACTAATTTCCAACAAAGCTAACAGTTAGTGGTTTTTATACTGCTTTTTAAGGGGGATAAAAGGCACCCTAATGAAGACATCTACCCAGTATTTATTTGCAATCAAGGAATCATGAGAAAGGGAGGCTAGCGCGCGGGGTTGACGGGGACGTTTGACACCAAGCCTTTTAATTGGCCCGAGGCTTGCAGATCTAAAGACACACGCGTCAAGGGAGAAATATATCCTCAAGCGTGGAAATTCCAGACATTCAGGGTTCAAGTTGCAGCTCGCCTCTTTCCTCAGTCAGATTTCTTCCTAAAACGCCACGCGGTACGATATCTGATCGAGGCGTGGAGCCTGCAGAGTGCATGCTCGCCACGATACGCCCAGCAGTGGGGATGCTGGACGTGGACGAAGCTGCTGGTCGTGTTTCATTTATTTGTCCGGCACCATAGGATTATGAGATAGTGTGGCATTTTGGCTGCTCTCCACAGAAGCTCTTGCATTCAATGCATGATAGACATTTCATCTTTACAGGAAAATTATTACAATGCAAACAGTTTTGCACATCTCAAACCATTTTACATAGATAAAACAAACTATAAAACAAAATTAGTGTAACATTTGCAAATATCTTATTTAAGCATATTTTAATCAATATTTCTAAAAAGAAATTAGGTGACTAAGAAACTAAAAAGGTGTGTTTTAAACTAAGGAAATCTTAAATAAATAGGCTATTTTTTTCTTTTACATTTAACTCTTTAAGTTTACAATTTTACATTCCCAAGTTTAAAAGAAACATAAAATAAGAATTAGGCTATGTTTGACGGACAAATGGGCAACCTCCCAAGGCGGCATC
Source organism: Poecilia picta (assembly GCA_033032245.1). Lineage (NCBI taxonomy): Eukaryota > Metazoa > Chordata > Actinopteri > Cyprinodontiformes > Poeciliidae > Poecilia > Poecilia picta. The sequence continues at coordinate 13,552,044 of CM065360.1, forward strand.
TTTGGCATGAGATTACCCTACACACCCCCTGTTCAAACTTCCCCCTGTTCCTCTGACCCTCTTACCCTGTTTGGGTTGCGGATGCCTTGGCAACTCCTAATGCATCCACCACCAACACCCTTCCAACCCTTGTTGCTTAGCTAGCTGACGCTGGATGCAAGCTTCTTGCTCTAATACAAAAACTCTCAATTACAAGTTTTTCATGGTTCTTAACTTTTACCAAATTGAAATTTTCATCCACAATATAATCAATAGACACATACCTACCTTGTCATTGAATGCTGGACACTACACATGAACAATGTGTTAAGACACCCATTTGAATAAACCAACACCTGGAACTAATTTATTATCAATATATTTAAATACAATATTTTTACAGGCATAAAATAACTTGTTCGAATTTAGCAACAATTTCCTATTACCTTTTCAAACATTTGTGATTCATTTAAATAATGATACAACCCACAAAAATTCCTTTTTATGCAGCATTTGAATTAAACATCTGTGATTATTAAATTTCCCATCTGCTGAAGTAATGGCCGTCTTGCCGAGACTTTTTCTTAGACTGATATGAGATCTGGCTTTTGGAAAGCTTGTGTTCTTAACACTCCTAAAAGATGCTAGGTGCGATATGAACTGCAAGACAAGCAGCTCTCACATCAAGTGAGTCATCAAGAGTATAAGCAGCTGTGTGTGTGAAGATCAGATTCCAACAATACATAAGCACTTAGTTGAGGTTGGGAAATGCGTCACCAGATGTTGTAACATCCACAACAAATGCATTGAGCCACTGTCTCACTTCCAGTCGAAGAGGCCGTCCCAGCAGCATGCAAGACGCGGACGGTGATCTACGAGATCCCCCGGAGCCAGGTGGATCCCACGTCTGCCAACTTCCTGATATGGCCGCCCTGTGTGGAGGTGAAGCGCTGCACAGGATGCTGCAACACCAGCAACATGCGCTGTCACCCTTCCCGCAAGCACCACCGCACCGTTAAGGTAAGACTGGATTCCTTAATAAACCAATTATCAATTATCAAGCCAAGTACAAACATGTCTCTTGCCCTCATGTGGTAAGTCTGTCTGGCTTTGTTTTCTGTACAACTAGCACTTCTCTGTGCTTTTTGGGAAAGTAAATCTGTGAATTTAAATCCAGTGCCTTAAAATTTGTAGCATTCAGTTTCTGAGACCTGTGAAAGTAGAGAATTTGTCTGGCAAAATGTGGAGGAAAAATTTTAATGTGAAAATGTTTGCTTTGCCTTTGCATCCATCCATTCTCTAATTTCATTCACCAAAGAAGTTAAATACACTGATTTTAGAGCATCCATCCATCCATCCATCCATCCATCCATCTATCCATTCCATCCATCCATCCATCCATCCATCCATCCATCCATCCATACATCCATCCATACATCCATCCATCCTCTCTAGGATATCCAACAATAGTGCCCATCCTTCATCTTTTAACTAGAGTAGCTCATCAGCATGATATTCAAATATCTAATTATAAAACACTATGGAACTTCACAACTTGAAATTATATTTCTACTTAAAAATTTGACTAAAAAGGACGGAGATATCTGGAACTCTGACGTGATAAATTTGACACAACACTAAATCACATGCCAATATCTTATTTAGAAGAACCCCTCTTGATGCTTTCCCACAAAACTGTCCATCTGACCTCCACCAATGTCAAACCATTTCAAACCCCTTTCCGTCACTCTGGAGATCAGAATGGTACAAATGAGAGAAGATGAAAGAAAAGGGAAGGAGGTAGCTATTGGCTGGGGTATCTGTTGAAGGTATTGCCCAGAGAGGGAAATAAATAAGGTTTCAAGAAATAAAAAAACAATGTTTGAGATTGTCAGGGTGCCACATGCTGCAGGACTGCTTCAACATCTTCCTGTTGTTTATCCTTTTGTCTTTTCTGGAAACAGTGTGCCCTTGGACGACAAAATGACAGCGAGAATGAGGAGCATAGCTTTCTTGAAAACATGTCCCTCTGCCCAGGATCAGGGGAGACATGGTGGCAGGAGATGAGATGTATTTCTCATTATATTTACAGTGGAGGTATTGAGTTGGGGAACTGCTCTTTTCAGAGGTATGGGGACTATGTGGCCTGCCCTGTGGAAGTTAGAGACAACCAAGGTATAAACAGCATGGCCAAGAATACTCTGACTGTGTTTGTCTATATCTGTACTTAATTATTGCTGCAGACAGCTTGATCTTACCCAGTTACTGGGACTGCCAGAGTTGTTTTCCTTTTGCCTTTCATCCAAGTCTTTAAAGATCTCTGCCTGATAGTCTAGTCTAGTCATAAAACAAATGCCAATCTGGGCTAGGAGCTTTTATTAATAGCAGTTTTTCTGTTTTACTGGTATTTTGTGTAATAGGCCATCACAAAGCTGCATTGAGGATGCATGGCTTTCAATAGTGTGGACAAATACATGTTTATGGTTATGAAAAGTACTTCAAGCTTCGAAAATGTCATGCAGTGTTGTTCAATACATCATCCTCGAGGTCCTTTGTAATGCTAGAGGAGCTGCAGAGACCCACAGCTCAGGTGGAATTAACTGAAATCTATGTAGGAGACACAGCAAACATGTGTCTCCTACATGAAGAAAGAAGGTGCTCTGGCCAGGTGGGACAAAATGTAAAGTTTTTGGCAACATTCAAAATGTTCAGCATGCCTGAAAATGTTCTGCACATCACTTGCAACATAACATCCCCATAACAAAACAAGCTTTTCTTTAACAGATACACTTAAGTTGGACAGAGCTACTGGTTTGATGGATGGATCTAAGTTCAGATCAATCCTAGAAGAAAGCACACTAAGCTGCAAAAGACCTGAGACTGGGGCGAAGGTCATTGAGTTTTTGGTCAGAAACGCTGACTCACGTGGTCAAAGTCGAGAGTTCTGATATACCACACAATCATCTGTGTCTGCCTGTCTGCATGGAAGTGGCTCAGCCTCTCTGTTTGCCAAACAGTTGGTGAATGTCATCCTCAATAGAAGCTCTGTCTGCAATCGGAGCGACGTAGAGGGATGGAAAGACGCTGGCAACAGCATTTCAAGATGTTCGGTTCAGCTATTCCCGGAATGCTCCATCCAGCTTTGTTTGTGTCCCCCTCATGACATGGGGGAAAAAAATGGGCACACAGACAACATACTGATATTTTGGGGGTGGCAGGGAGGGTGAAAGGCGTTGTGTCCCAAAGGAAGGCATCTCTTTGGGCTTTCTCTGATCAAGTGACATTCATCACATTGTGTGCAAGAAACATTATCTCAGCGTAAGCTTTGACTTTGAACAGAGGCTCAGTTTGTTCATTTTTCGTTCTTTTATTAGAAAGCTAAAAATTCTCTCAGACTGCCAAGGGGTCCGGATTGTTTTTCTTCTCTAAGCCAAGAATCAGCATAGAAGATTTCCAGCTCTACATCTGCTCTTATTCTGCCCATTCACTTGAGACCAGGTATTTAAAGGAAGCATGATAGGTCTGTGCAGGCCCTGTTCTGGCAAGCCTGTATTGTTCATTGGCAGGGTAGTAATTTTACAGACGTCTAGTGAGAGGAAGCACATCTTCTTTTGCATAATAGTGACATAGCCCAAAACAGCTCATTGAGAAAGGAGCTTGAAATAGGCAGAACTGAGCTGGTGAAATCTACAGAAATCTGCAGAAAATGTAGGAAGGATAATAGTTCAACTTAAAGCTGCAAAAGTGTTGGACTTTTGCATAAGATTATGATATTGTGATCATCTCATACTGACACATGCTTCGTGAGTTTTACATATTTAGACCTATATAACCTCTACATATATTTTTTCCCATGGAAAAAAATGACTGACACTAAAATCAAGTAGATTTCTGCAAGAAAAAAATATTATACAGCAGTGACCGAAAGAAATGAGTAAAAAGTTGAGTTTACATGTTATGTTTACAAATGACATTAGTAAAGAGGAAGTTTGGAGACTCAATTGCAACAATACAAGCAAAACACGAGAACTAACGTTTTAAATTAGTGTCATGATGTTCCTAATCTAATCTAAAGGGTGGATCACTTTTACCTTTTAGTAGCTTTTAATAGCTGGGAACCTGTAATTGGCTTCCAAGCAAGCATGCTTTGGTGTTTAGAATGGGCTGTCGGGGCACGTCTTTGTTGGACAAGAGCGTGGGTGAGGGAGAGCGAGTCCTCGACACGATGCAAACCCAGATGAGGCCATTTGTGCGAAGCTGCAGCAAGAGGAAGACAGACCGCAGAGTAATGAAGTGTTGATGGCTACTGGATCAAAGTGGAGGACAATTGAGGCCAGGCGGAAATGGCCCGGTACAGAGTGTGGGGGTCCCACATATCTCTCAGCGCCAGCCTCCAGGTCCTCGACCCCTACACGCAAACATACTCACACTTGATTACCCCAGCAGACGGTGGGTCATGGCGGGGTACTCGGTGGGGCTGGGGGGTAGCAGTAGCTGTACCCCTGTGGTTTTGTGGGACTCTGACTTACGGGGTGTTTCATAAATAAAAGTGTGGCGTTGATACAGTGAGAATGATTTATGGTCATGTGAGGGAAAGGGTAGGGGGGGTTTGGATGGGAGTGAGGGGCCTCTGTGTTTGAAGTGCCTTGCAGCTGTGAATTATTTACCCTTTGATTCGGTCAGCTCTCCTGGTGGATGAAGCAGGGTGAGGGAGTTTGTGTGAACATGGCGGCGCAGGTCGCAGACCATGGGAGTGTCTGAGATGTTGGCTACTGCTGCAGCGGCTGGAACACTTCAGCAGGGAGAGAAGCAGTATTTTTTAAATCATATTTGACTCAATAGTCTGTTACTTCACTCCTTCCCTGCTGTCCTCCCTCCTGCTCCTCATGCTTCAGCCCATCCAGATCACCTCTCTGCACACTTCGGTGTTGGAGTCTGATTGTCTGACGTGCGAAATAGTTGTTCACTCCCTCTGTCTCTCCTGAAATTGCAACTCTCTAATTTTACCCTACTTGTCAAGGCTCTGCATCATCTGTGCTCTCTCTCATTAAATCTCATTCACTTTTCATCCTTTGCATTGCTTAGTACTGTCCCTTTCTGAAATTATGGTTTCTGTCAATGCACTTGGAGTCTGGAATGAACGGGAGTTTGCTTCTTATTTTTTCCACCCTTGACTACTGCAACAAGGCCTGGGTTGGTATGAGACTCTCACAGTATTTCAGTATTGGTAAGATAATTCCATACAGAAATGTAAAATAGGATTTAATTGATCTCATATTGATTTTACAACATTTATTTTAATTTCAATTAATAGTCTAAAGCTATGTGTTGTCCTAACTTCACATACCTCTTTTAAAACTCTGCTCTCTTTAGTGCAACACAAGTTTAAAAACCAGATATTTTAATGGTACTTACTCAGGAAATAACTATAAAAAATCATTTATTTACTGTCCTGTTGGGGATATACTTAAAGAGTTGGATTTATCGTTCTTAAAAGCCATCAAGCTGACTGGCAGGATGGAGCAACATGTAGGGGTGGGGCATTAATTTGTTCTCCCTACAGCTGGATAAAACTCATTTTTTCCTTGTTGCCCCTTAAAAGGAGTTGAAATCATAGGGATGAGTTGAAGGAAAAATTTTGTATTTTTGAAACTGTAAACGTTTGGGTAAGGCTTGGGTATGGTTATGTGCGCAAGCTCGTTCTTGCATCAACGCCAGGCGCACTACGCTCACTGTAGTTCTTATTTCAAACAGTAGATGTCACTGCATAGTGTGTAAACAGTAATTCATAACTGAAGAAGAACTTGGAACAAGTATATTTCCTATATACATCTGTGATCACACAGTTTGACTTTGCAAGTGTTGCTTTTAGGCAAAATTGGAGCCTACGCAACATTTTGCAAGAAATGGACCTTCACACTTCAATCATTCGCATGTTTGTTAAAACAAATGTGCTTTGTTAATGTCATTTCATTTCTTTTATTTATTTCATTGCACAAACAGAAATAGTAACAGATGGAGATGCACAAAGCCTCTCCTTTCTCCTCTTTTTTTTGGGCAGTAAACACAGACTGTCTCTGTTGCCTGTTTTCCCTCCTGATGGATGAATTGTGACCCTGCCCAGCCTCTTTCCACCCCTCTCCATTCTGCAAACATACACATGCACTTTTTATTTATTTTTGCTTCAATCTGTCACTGTTCCAGTTTGCCATGGCCCGCGGTGCACATCCACATCCCTGCTGTGTTTTGCTTGGAAGTCCGGAGCAAAACTTTCCCCTTCCTTCATCATGCTCTCATCGTCAGTGTTCTGTGCTCAGGGAATTCCCAATTAGCCCCGACTCGGACAAACGGCTTCACACAGAAGGGCTGCTGGTGACACTGGGGACAAGCCAAAACCAAAAGGGGGTGTGATTCCCAGACCCTCAAGCCTCACCCCCAACCCTCTGGATTGGATATCATTCCACCGCCACTCAGGGACTCTTTCTCAGGGCCTGGATTTCCAGGGAGTTTAAAGCGGTTTGATTTATACAAAGAGAGTGTGGGGCCCTGTGTTGTATCATGAGAGAGGGGCACTTTCTTATCTAGGTTTTACATGGGAAGTCACTGACTGTGCAACAGAGTGTACGTCTTTGTTAATAAGACAACAATGCACAGAAAGGCTACAACAAAAGTCCTCATCAGCTCTCACTTCTAACACAAGAAAGCAACCCAATGCATCTAGATGTGATGAAGGCAACTTTCTGAGGTTTACACTGTGCACCATAATTGGGAAGAAAGGCATTGTACATAACTTGACGAGTGATATGGCTTTCTGTATCATATTGCCAGCACAGTGTATTTCAGAAACTGCTGGATATGTTTGTTTTTTAAAGACTCATCTAAAGTGTGGGTTTAAAGAGAATGATAAAAAAAATACAAGGGGCAGTTGTGTGGATGAAAATACTTATTGAGGTCAGAGCTCAAAGGGAAGAATTTTACACAAACTCAGTGAAATTGAAATTAAGATTGATTTCATAGACCTGCAGCTAACAAATCAGCAACAATTGTATGATGCTGCAGTGTCGATATGGGCCAGATATTGTCCTAGGAATGTTTTTGACACCTCGTTGAATTTTACCAAGAATATTTAAGGGAGACCTGATGGGGAATCCTGTGCCTTACTTGGTACTAGCAAGGTACACCTATAATTAGAAATTATGTTTGTTTGCTTGATATGAGAGCGATTATGACCCTGCTATGCACAGATCATCGAAACAAATGAACTGCTGGGCTTCACATCAAGGGAGGCCATTGCTTCATCCTTCTGTCAATAGCTGCTTGTTTGGCCCAGAAGAGCTTGTGTATGTCTTAGTCATTAGGATTAATGCCAGCAGTAAGTCTTAGACAAGGCTTTGTCTTCTTCGCTTCCTGCTCGCAACTTCCAGAGCCGTTGCTCAGAAGTTGCGAGCGCAGACATCCTCGTAACTGGCATCAGCAGACAAGCTCTCCGCAAAGGCAGCGGCATCTTTCATCTCTTTCTCCTTTTATCCGTATTTTCCAGTGAGATAATCGGATTAAACACTGGCAGCGGTTTTCTGAGAAAGTTGCGTCATTTTGGGGATGTTTAGCACACTTTTTGTAAACAAACGCAAACCTTTGATAAGTTTTCTATCTGTCGTGTCAGTGTTGGTTTAATAAATTTCCCAAATGGGTAACCCAGAAACTCAGTGTTAATAGGTAACACATGAACGCCTTCTAATGCAAGTCATGATCATGGCGAGGTCCTCCTCCCCGTCCTTAAGTAACCACCTCTGTTTGTACATACACATGCGTACTCCCCTGTGAGAGCTAATGAGAACGGTGGTTAACCTTCCTACTCCTAGTTTCTTCCTCACTCTGGCCTTTCACCCGCTCCTCTTCTGTTTCATGGCTCGGAAACAGCAAACACCACCAATAACCCAGACACCATTGTCCTCTGTTTGCTCTCCACATACCTCCCCTGCCTGCTTGTCCTCTTTTCACTGCCTTTCTTCTTCTCTTCTTTTCCACAGATAGAAACTGTTACAAAGGAGTGGCTGCTAAAAACTGCTTGCCCTTTGCCTCTTTGTTGCCTCAGTTCCACTGCGGCCCCCCCACCTCTCTGTTCCACAAAAAGCAACTCTCTCTCTTTTTGAATTTCAGCATTATTGTTTGTTTTATCAGGCAGAGATTGGTATGTTGATTTGTCTGCATGACTGACTCACCACCAAGAGCCAGGCTTGGCGCTGTGCCATCGTGGGGTAGAGGAAAACAGACTCTCATTGGTTTTGTGCGTGCAGAAGCTTCATGCCGAGTACAAGACTGTGTTGCTCATATCGCTGCTGAGTGCTGGGAGGTTGTCAGCCAATATCCTTTCTCGTGCTGCAACTGGCATAGGTGAAGCTGAGGAAATTGCTTCCCTGTGGTTCCAGAGCCTTCAGGGAGGATTTGAGATGTTACCTTTCTTGGTGTTCAGATCAGTGGGGCAACAGCCTGTGTCCACCTTTTCTCCTCAGTTGTACAACAGTATCATCATAACCTCCATGCAACCTTTTCTACTCAGCTTTCATCTGAGCTTTAATCAGTTGTGCATTGTTGATGAAGGCTCAGTACATTCATAACTCTTGGATTGGTGGTTGTAACAAGCTGTGCCTTGGAATGACTGGAATTCTTGTTACGCTTTTTGTGCTTGTTTGACCGTTTTCTGAGCTTAGAACTGATTGTGCAGAGCCCTGACAAAATATTCTTTTGAACTTTATACAAATGTTGTAACATTGCAGTCACATATTTTATTGTACAAATAAAATATGTATGATAATTTACATTTTTCTAAGTCAACTGTCTTGTGCAAACTCACATTTGATTTTTCTTTATTGTAACCAGGATGCAGCTCTTTTAAAAAAATAAAACTTCACCTAGTGGTGCATTCAAGGACATACCAATGTCTGAGTTAATAAACTAAGTAATTCATAGCTGTGAGTGTTTTGAGTTGTGTCTCTGGCCTCTTTATGCATTTTTCCCCCAAGTTCTTTGCTAACCAAATTGATTTAGTTCTGGACAATCTAATACTTAATAATATACTTTGATCTAAGCTTTTGGAATTCCTTGGAATTGTTGCCCTGTTAAATGGCGAACTTCAGTCACAGACTCATATCTTTTCTACCTCCTGACACAGAAGTCTGCAAACCTGTCAATTTGTAAACAGTGTGAGCATCAGCAGCTTAGAAATAACCAAACAGCTCTAAATTTTCTCTGTCTTGGAAAAGTCTTCTCTTGTGTGTATAACACTTGAAAGCATCCATCTGCCTCCATTGATGTATTTGATATAAAGAAATATCAGAAAAAGAATGCCTTCCACATAGTTTGTGGGAAGCAGCAAACAAGGCCGGCTTACTTTTAACAGTGTCTGTGGTTGTATGGTGACAAAATATAAAAAAGGTTTAAAGTAGTATGAATATTTTAGAAGGCACTGTAGATTTCCTACATGCAAGCAAAGCAGAAGTTCCATAATCCATGTAGAAACACGGCTTAAAATCAACATGTCGAGGCAAGGTGAATGAGTTTAGGTGTCTGTTTAGATGTGGATGCTTTGGGTCGGAGCTGAGGGGATCTCCCAGCTTCTTTTCTTTTGCCAGAGCAAACCTTCCCAGGGCCTGAGGGTGCAGTATGCTCTATCCTACTCCTCATCCCTCCTCTTTCAACTCATAGCGGGGTCATACACTCCATTCAGACTCTTACAGACCATAGAGCACACAACAAGTGAAACCTAATGAATCAGGCACTGAGGAATGCTCCTGTCACACTCCAAACACAACAAGCAAAGCCTTAGCTGAGTTTTTTATGAATTAGTTTATGCGTGTGCCATCAGTCATGGGACTACACCTCTTGATGTTTGCCGGTGGGCAAATAGAGTGTGCATTCATTGACACACACACAGAGGGAAGAGTAAATGTGCAGGAGCCTATAGCTAATCTTTCTCCTCTTCCTTTCCTTTAGGTAGCCAAGGTGGAGTACGTGAGGAGGAGACCCAAGCTGAAGGAGGTCTTTGTGAGGTTAGAGGACCACCTGGAGTGTTTGTGCACATCGCAACATCATGTGGTAGAACACTTAGATGCAGAAACAGGTAAATAAATACAAGCTGGGATTTCCTTCACACCTTCCTTAAATGATGTTTCCAAAGTCCCTTTCAAATACCGTGTTTGTTATTCTAAAGTCTGATGGCCGAAATCCTGATGGCTTACACTTTTGTCACAGTGCACGCCTCCTTATTCTCTCTGTCTGCTTTGGATTAAATGAACCTTTACCTCCAAATGCTTCCAAGCAGACATGCACACCTGCAAGGTGACTCTCTGTTTGAAAACTGTAAAGCTTTGAGCCTTGCTCTGTGAGAATTTGTGTGTTAAGGGTGTGTGTTCAAAGGCTGCTTGGCATGACAGCAGTTAACGTGCCTTGATCTGAAGGTTTTCTATATCTGTGTGCAGATAAGCGCTGTAATGTGCGCAGATAAGGCACCTGAAGAATTTAAACCGAGTTAAATTTTTGCACTCTCTGCTTCTGTCCCAGGGCTGTTGCGGTATCTTTGGTTTCCATAAAGCCTGCTTCTTGCTTTAAATCCTCCTTCCTCTCACCCTCCCCAACTTTTGTGTTTTCAGGCCATCGTAGGTTTAAAGGTAGAAAAAGGAAACCTAAAAAGCTAAGGCCCACCAAGGACTTATTGGTGACATAATAAAGGTGCTCATATTACCCAAAGTCCACTGCAAGGCTGTGACAGGATGCAGGTAGGAATTGAGCACTGAAGTCACCTTTTGGTGTCACACTGGCCCAACCAAGGCCAAAACTGGGCCTGCCAATCACCGTCACCAATCACAGTGTGAGGAGAAGGAGGGCTACCAAGTTTTACCTCCTTGTCCCAATTGTGCATGTTGAATTTGTGGCCTCTTGAGCATGCTCACTTTGTACAAGTGTTTTGTTTCACAGCAGTGGTCTTGCGACTTGTTGAGTACATCAGCAATTTGTTTTGTGTAACCTCTAAAGAGACACCCTTCTCTCTTAATTATTTCTTGCTCCTCTTTCAGGTACAGTGCCTTGCAAAATCATTCATACCCCCTGAACATTTTCACTTGTCACTTTAAAAATCATAAACGTTCAATTCCATTTATTGGTATTCTACATAATAGACCAATGCCAAGTGTGCTTTTTTTCACATTTCTCAGATTCAAATAGTTTATTGTATAAAATACTATTAAGATACATTTCTAATTCATGGTTTCTGGACAAAATGTGACAGAGTTCATGGGGTGTAAAAACTTTTGGGATTCACTGTATCATCACATTTATTTTTCCCTATACTATTCTTTGTACACAGAAAAATCACCCTGAACATAACTGTGCTTCAACTGATCAAGCTGTTCTGTATCTGGGGGAACTTAATTCAGAACATTATTGGTTATAAGTGTGTTGTGTCAGTTTGCAGGAAATGCATGGATTCAAATGCTGAGATTGGGGTGTGATTGCAGAGATCTACAAAGATCTCTTTTGTAATAATGAACATGAGTCTTTTTGCATTTGTGATAGTAATTTCAGCTTTGTCTCTCTGTCCTGCAGCAGATGTGAGGTGAGACCTCCCAGAATAAGGGGCAGCATCACGGGATGGACGTAAACCAGAAGAGGACACCATCTTCTTTGTCTGTCTCCACCATGCAAACATTGTTTAAGGAAAATATACTTCTCCAAAAGTCTTGAGACTGAAAAATAGACAACAGACTAAAAATACAGAATGCCAAAGGTGCTTTCAAAACCAGTAATGATGAGGGCAACTGAACTGTGCTGCTGATTACAAAGAAAAAGAAAAAGAAGATGCCATGAAGCTCAGATTTCAAGAGGATGGAAGGAATTTGGGATGAACAATTCAAAAGACATGAAAAATGGAAAATAGACTGTGGGATCAGACTTTTTTGTGAATCCAGTGCTATAACTCAAAGTGCCCTGTTTGTATAAAAAAACTGTTGCATTCGTAAGAAGAAAGCAAAAGGAAGATAGGAATAAAGATGCAAGGAAACAGTTTGGGAGTGTTCATTTTGCAGGGCTATAAGAGGCAGGAAACATTGTGACTGGTGGACAATTTGTTCTAATTAAGGAAGAAACAGCCTCAGAGACTTCCGGTTTTGAAATTGCCTTACCTGCTATGTACATATAGATCTAAAAAAGAAAAAAAAAACGGAGGATGCGCCGCTGCTTACAAACTATTTATGCGTGTGGACATTTGCTTTTGTCACTTTCAGTCTTCGAGAAAGGACAAAAAATATGTTTTTATTAATTTCCGCAGACATACTGGTATGTTTGGTCCAGTCCTTTGCTTTCACCAGTATCACAATCTCAGTGTCATTTTTGTTTTTTAGCAGTTGTTTTTTTTTCTTTTTCCATCATCAACCATGTTTCGTATTATATTGCAGTATATCTGATTGATGTCAAGTCTTGCATATGGTTCAGATGTATGTGTGCAAGGAGGAGATGTGAGAGTCACTAAAGGAAGATGTTTTATTTTTGTTATGAAATATATTATGCATACTTATATCCAAGCAGGAATGATGTTTTCTTTCTTTTCTTTTGGAAAACAATGCGATTTGTTTTAGCAGATGGTCAAATTGGTAAGGTTGAAATCTGTTTTCATCACTGTTGTGCAAAAGGTATAAAAAAGGAGAATCAACAGCTAGTGGTGGTTTAGATTTCCTTATGCTGCTGTCATACTCCTTTTTTCCAGACAAACAAACAAGCAGATATTATAATATGTCGATGACAATCGCATAACTATACCAGAAAAGGTACCATAGTGTGCAGATCTAAGTAAACATGTAGTTGGAGCTGGGTCTGTGTCCTTACATTGAAGCAATATTTGGTGTCTTAAATTCATGTTTAGGATTCACTTTAATTAGATTTACTTTTGCATATTTAAATCCTTCTTCTCTAAATCCTTAATTTCCGTTAAGCCAGTCAACAAAATGCTACAGGTTAGTGAGCTCAGTCCAAATTACAGACAAATTTATCTGACATCCATGTCAGAAGGGAAAGAAAATTCGATGTGCACCTGTGTTGAATTAAAGGTACATTCCTTGTTTCGTGTAAGGATACCAGTAGATTAAAAATCTGTTAGTGAATGCTTAAAACGTATGAATGCAGCAAAGACTCAGTATCCAGCAGGAATATAACCAGAGCTACTGTAGGATGGATTGGTTTTGACCAAAGCACATTTATGTGGTGAAATGGCTCAAACAAACTCCAGAATCCAGTTAAGAATAAACTAGAATACTGACTTTCTTGTTAGTTTCCAGTGATCTGAACTTCTGAATATGTAAAAAAACAAAAACAAAAAAACAACAGCATAAAATTATACCATATCATTGGTCTTATTATGGTATGCAAAATGTATCTAAATTAACATAAAAATTTGAGGTATTTTATGTCCATATCATGAAGCACAACTATACAAGTCACTGAAATCCTTTTCCTTTTTTTTCTTTTTTCTTCCTTTTTTTTTTTTTTTTTACAAATTTTTTAGTGATTGTTTTTGCAACCTGAAACTCCCTGTCTACAAATAAATTAAAAGTTAAATTAATCCAGGTTACAGGGTGTTGCTTGCTGTTGAGCAAAACATAGTGGTTAACATTGATAGACACATCTGTGATGTCCTGGTTTGGATTGAAAGTAAAAATCTATATGCCCCATTTAAGAGGTACATTTTGAGCTCACATTTTGTGTGAACATACTTGTGGATTGATTTCATGTCACGTTTACAACTCTGGGTTTAGCTTTGCCTTTACTGTGCCTGGGGGCACAATAAGCAAAACTTTTTTTGCAATACAAACATTTCCACAAAGACACAAAGGTAAGTTGTGTTGTATAGATAGTCGTAGATCGTGTATTTGTAGCAAGAGGTTGTTGTTCACACATATCTCGAAAGCTGATAAGGAAGATGCCCGCCCGATCAGCTTCACAAGTGCACATGTTATGCCTCAAAGAGCAAAGTCCGCCTTGAAAGAGTGAATGAGTGAGCAAAGCAAATCGACGACTGCATGAATGCCCTCCTTGTTTAGTCAGGCTTTACTCCCAGTGTTGACAGGAGAACAAATCACTCCACCCTGTGGAGGGGACTTGCTCTTTATGTACTCATGTACAATCAGGCACTCATGTACAATCAGGACAAATGATGAGTTCACTGAGGTGGTCTGAAAACATCACAGTGCTGGCCTGACCTTGCACCCTATCTGAACAAACAACCGCTTCCTTTACCAGTGAGTTAACAGTGATGAATGTGGATCAACAGCAGAAAACTGGGATTATTCCTGCAAAGCAAAGGGAATGTCACCGCAGTAGAAACACGTGAAAAATCTTACAACAGCTTGTGATTTTTTGAAGAAGCCGACTTGTGCCATGTTTATAAGGTGGATCGTTTAACACTGTTCACATTTAGATTACATTGATGTACAGTCGCATTTCCTCTAACTCAGGGTAGTGTTCATAAATTATTTAACCATTGTGCCATTATGCTATATGTTAGGCTTCCGTTGGACAAATGTGCAAATAATCGTAATTCCTTTGTTTTCAGTAATAAAGGCATTTCTGTTAATGAAAAGGTTCAACAGATGTTTAGTTCCAAAACTTATGCCACATATTATGCATAAAATAGTTACAAGAGCACAATAGCAAACAAGCCGACCTGATGTATTTAGTTTAAAATGTTGCAAAACAAAATAAATTTTAAATAAGCCATCTACGGCAGAGCTTTTTTTTTTTTGTAACATTTCTTGCAAAAATAAAAATAAAAAGTTTCCGAATGTAACTCTTCTGCAGTTACGTTAGCTAAGGCCAGGGCAGCTTGTTTGACTGAGCAAGACACAGCAAACATTTTAAACATCTGAGTTGTTTAAATGGCTGAAGATTAAATCAGCTAATATGCGTACTTCATCTGAATAGTTCTTAACCTTCCACAGATGAGGATTAAACTCCCTTTCTACACTCTAATTGGTATAATTATCACTGACTATGCATTCAAAGAAGCTCTATGCAACAGTAGAAATCCAATATGATATCGAGTCAGTGGGGTCTGGGTTCATACTAGAGATGCCAAGAGACTTATTAACTTTGGACTCTTAAAATCTTCTAAACATTATGAACTCTTTTTCAAATGTGTGAAGTTTACTTAAACAAGTACTGCAGTTGCAGGCGTCCCGAAAGCCACAAGTGAGGATGATGATGTAAAGGAAATAAGAGCTTTTTCAGGTTTGCACAGTGAGCATGAGCTGAGCTTTACTCTAGTACACATCAGGAACAGACGAAAGGTTCAGGGGGCTTTATTGCTTTTCCCAAGGAGCTCACCCTAATCCCAGGGTGGAGGGACATGAAAGTCCTTCTCCTTTCGACTTCCCTGCTATACACCCATCTTATTACCTCAATAGGAAGCCAGATAAAGAAAGGCAACACATGAAAGAGAAGAAAGGATCAGAGAGACAGCAATTCGACAAGCTAGGGGAACGGGAGGGATGAAGTCAAAAAAAGTAGAGATAAAAGGAAGAGCACAGGAATTGATTGATTTTATTGTTTTTATCTGACATGCACAGCTTTATTTTAAAAAGGCGAGGAGAGAGGCTGAAGTGGGGATTTAGAGTGCATGGCGTGTTCACCACACAGAGAAAAGAAAGCAATATGTCATGGTGTGGAAAGAGGGAGGAGGAGTGGGGATACCCTGAGGAGTGAGAGTGCAATAGGATGGAGACGGGGGGAGGGGGGTGGAAAATAAAGAAAAGAGGGAACAGCGTGGACTCAAGATGTGGATAATCGGCACCACGGCAAGAGAGGCCAGACAGGTCAGCTCTTAAGTGGACGTGCTTCTATAAACAATACCAGAGGGGCACAAAGGTCAGGCAAGGTGTGAAGAGCAGGCTGCTGAATGGGCTTTATGTTGCTGTGTGCATGTATGTCTTTGCATGTGAAAGTCTGCAAATGTGTGTGATTGTGCATGCATATGAACAATACGGAGGAGGTCTCCCAGTGTGAAACACGCCCCACTGGAATTTTAGGCTCTTCCAAAGAGCAAACTGGGATTTTGATGCCTACAATACAAAGGGTCGGAGTTCAGGGTTCACAGATCATAAGAGTATGTGGCAAGGGGTGCTAAATGAATCGTCAAGCTCAGATCAGCTTCCTCCGGTTCTGTATTACAGCTCCTAATACTCTAAATGCATGTCGCTGAAGATGTTATCTAGATCTTAATGAGCAACCTTGACAGGATTAGCCATGGCTTTTACCATCATTTCTTGCATCCCGCCATCTGCCCCTTAATTTTTTCCCCAATTTCCTCCCCCCCGTTATGTTTCTCCTCTCTTCCCCAACCTGTGGCCTCTGGGTTTTGAGGAAAGGCAGAGGTGGCCTTTGAAGAAGGCGGCAGCCAAGTTTGTCTGGGGCCACAGCCATGAATGAATGTCTTTGTTGTTCGCCGTCCTCCTACGTCTTCATATCCTACTCCCCCCTGCTGCCCCCTTGCTTCACTCAGTATCCTCCATCTGCCCCCACAAGCTCACACCAACACACTCATGCCCTTGCTGGGGCCCACTTTGTACAAATGACCCCGCTAATTATGTATTTAAGGTATTTGGCTCCTGTGAAACAGCTTCGGGGGTTAGCGGTGGAAGGTGGCAAGGCGGTTGGAGAGGGGAAGGTGTATAGGGCCCGTGGTGTGGTCCATGGTCTCATGGCTATCATTACTGCCCAGCGTTGAATGTAAACACTGGATTAGGGCAGGAAAGGTTTATTCAAGCGACAGATAGTTGAGGTTATGGTTTTTGACTGTGCTCTGGAGTTTCTGCTTTCTGGTTTCACCTCTGGGTGGCAAGTCCCTCAGAAACACTTACGTCTCTTACCTCATTCAGGTGAAGCAATGTTGACTGTGTTAAAAAAGAAAGTCCAACTTTTAATCACTTAAAGATGTGTGTTTATGCAAAACACAATTTTACGACCTTTTGGGCTCCATTTAAAACCTTCACCTCCTCATTACGGAGAATTACTGTAGCATTGCTCCAAAAGCCACAAAATGTTGGGTACTAGCTGAATATAACATTCATAAGTTTATAATATAAGCACCTTACTGCTTACTGACCAAAGGTGTAAAGATGAGGCCAACAAACTCAATTGAAAGTTATAGATGCATGTCAATGTGTTATCTAAACAATGAATAAATACCTCAAATAATTTCAGCTTTTGTTGAAATAGCATTTGATGTTGAGACGTATGGAAATATCTAACATTCAATTTGAATCAACTCCTATTCTTGTTTGCCTAATCTTGTTAGATTGTCCAGAGTCCTCTCTCACACTGTCCAATCTTCACCTCACCGTTCACCTGCAGAAAAAATAAAATCAAGTTACATTCTTGCAGTAAAATTAATGGATTTCTAACCCTACTGAGTCACTACACTCAAGTTAAAGCAGTAGAGGAGAGAAAAAAAGGAAAGAAATTCAGTGTTGACCTCGGTCAAGTGAAGAGAGGCATTTGAATGCTGATAAGCTGGAGTTGGACCATTACTCGGTGGATTCATTGTGGCACTGATAAAGATAAGAACCTGTGGCCAAGTAGCACAGATTCCTCCATATTTGCAGTTTTTTAACAGCAGTATTGAAATTAGTTTTGACTTTCTTTCTAGAAACTGTATATATTTCCCTTTTACAATAGATCTTTTATTTCCTGTCTGGCTGAGGTGAGTGTGACGGGGCTGCTGCCGGTCCCAATAAAACTCAAGGAAGGAAGAGTCAAGAGAAGAAGGGAGAGAAAGTGGGTGTAGAGCAGGAACTACAGAGAGTAGATGTCTCTCGAGAGCGATAAGTCAGCCTCTAATGGGAGAGGAAGCTCGAGAGTGTTGTAATTAGAAAGGGAGAAGCGCCGCTTTCCAGTGGCTGCTTTCGAAAGAGGATTAGTGTGTGAGGGTGCGTGTTTTCTGATGGGAGCGAAGCGAGAGAAGCCAGTTTTCCTTTGCACATCAAATAAATCAAAAGTCTACAATTAGAAGGAAGGAGTGAGGAGTGTTTGGCTTGTGGGAAGAAAGGATGAGAGCTCAGAATCTGTCACTGCTGATGAGAAATAAGGACTTATGTGCGTGTGTGCGATTGCATGTGTGAGGTCGGGAGTAGCCAGTGCAACCGACATTCCTGAGCCGGCAGTATTATTGATTGCAGTGTAACCATTATCAGTGTTTACTTTGATCCGTCATCATCAGAGGAGTAATGTACTCAGCTGAACTTGGCCTCCCAGAGATGCTTCACTTCATTGAGATGATGATATTCAGGATGTTCTTCGCCTCGTTATTTCGGGCGCCATCGAGACGCAGTCCAAGTAAAAGCATGAATCGAACAGTCCCATAATTCAGCTGTTCGATGAGACCACCTGGTTTAGCAGCCATGGACACACACAGAAACCCAGCGTTCCCTTATCTTCAAGGAAAAATCTTGTCAGTAAACTGGGCAGAAGTGAGTACACACACACACACACACACACACACACACACACACACACACACACACACACACACACACACACACACACACACACACACACACACACACACACACACACACACAGACCTCACTGTGTTGACAAAAAGAAGAAAAGATGGCATGAGGAAGAAGTGAGGTAGCAGGCGCCCTCCTATCTGTCTGATGAGGGTATGATGAGAGCATCACAGACCTCACACTGTTCAGCCCAGCTGGCAGGTGGCAAACACACCTGGTGCCAAAGTGTGGATCAGCGGACATGTTCACAAGAAAAGAAAGATCTGAAATACATCTCTATGGGGCCTATTGTTAAGCACACATGATGGACATTTCCAAAGCTGATCAGGTTTTTAAAATTGAATTGCTCTGTTTTCTCTTCAAGTGTAAATTAAATAAGAGAATCAAAAATGGTCATTTACTTTATAGGTAGATTTCATTGTGTCACACATCAACCACAAGCATCAATGTATTTAAAATAAAAACCTTCTAACACAAAAATGCTTTGAGCTAAACCTTTCCACAGTAGCTTAGGCTACAGCTGGAAGATGAACCTGGAACATGGTTTACCATTAGGATGGCATGCTCAGGGTGTTGTGTTGCTCAGGGTGATCAGTTTCCCACCACTTACAGAAGTTTGGTTTGAGTCTCATATGACCAGAGCACCTTCTTCCACATGTTTGCCATTTCCTCTACATGGCCTGTGGTAAACTGCAAAACAGGAACTTCTAGCTCTTGTACTCAGCAATTATTTATCCTTGGGATGTTTCATTTTCAAACTCCGCTTAAAATTTTTTGTTATAATATAGTCTTGACATTATTGATAAATGAACCACGTTAAACCCTCAGATCATCCAAGATCTGCTCATTCTGCATTGAGGACCAATCAAAATGTGCCATTTAGTTATGTTCTTCAGCTCAGGAACAAATTCAGTCCACTTCATTTTATTTATATTGCACCAGTTAAATAAAAAAAACATTGTCTCGAAGCACGTTGCAAAGCAACAAGTCAGTCCAATCCAATCCAATCCAATCGTGCAGACCGATTCAGACTTAATTACGTACATTTCAAATTGATTGTAGGTATCAAACAATGCAGTGAAGCTCAGTTTATTATTCAAACTGGTCAAGAGGTTTTCTGTCTAACAAAACCAAGCAGATTGCATCAAGTCACTGACTTAGAGCATTCGTTCCTTCTGGACAGACATGAAGCAACAGGGGACTGTCCCTCATTATAGACGAAGCACAAGAAAAGAAACTACCCTTTACCAGACATTAGCTCAGTATGAAAATAATCAAAAGAGCACAATTTTTTGTGCTTCGTTGTAATTTGGTATTTATAGTCTTCTTCTTTATTCCCCATGTATGAGATCTGCAATTTCTCCTATTTCCTGAGTTAAACCGACTTCACTTCCCTCTCAGCCACATCCTGTTTCTAATTAACCACCTACTCATTGGTCAGCAATTAACTCTCCAGTCTGCTGGCAACAAAAGCAAGTACAACCCTAAATGAAAACTAAGCCCTGTTATTCACCAGTCATGTGACTCGTTAGTGTTAAATGATATCAGGTGTGAATGGGAAGTAGGTGTGTTAGATTTGGTATTATTGCTCTTCATGACACCTAACAACCAAACTCTGAGCATACAAAATACAAATGTTGCTCCACATAAAGATGACCTTTCCTCTTTTTGTAGAAAAAACTTTTTTCAATTTTCAAATTAAATGCAAAGTGACTGTGTACATACAAAAGATACACAGATCAGGCATCCCTTTTTTTTCTAGTTCACTCTTAAAACATAATTGTAGAATCTTAATAATTTGTGTACATTTGAATAGTCTGACATGTTGAGGAAGCCTGTGTGAAGGTAAAAGAATGAGCTGCCCTGATAACCTCTTGATATCTCTTATTGGAGAACCTTCCAGAACTGGCCGTGGACTTCCTGCCACATCCACTTAAAAGCTGGGATGTGTTTCTGTGAACTTATCTTCTAAAGACAACCCCCACAACCCCCACATGACCGTCTTTGATGGGAGGCGAGGCTGAAAGATGCTGAGTGGAAGCTGCCTTCACGGAGGGCTTCTGAAGGGAGGTCGTGCCGGGGGGTTATTGGGGTGGAGGGGTAACATTCGCGATTCTCCGACTTCACAGAACTCCACTTGTTCTCCTTGTCATGCCTTAAATAGCAAGAATCTTTATAGTTTCTCTTGTTTTTCTATCGGGGTTTCCATTTAACGTCATATTGTCAGCCCTCCCCTGCCCCTCCCTGAAATAAAACAGCACTTTTGTCCACTGACTCACTTGATCTGCTTCTATCTGCAGTCCTCGTCCTCGTGTCTGTTGCTGGAATACTTAGGGGTGATGTCATTGCAGATTGGGCAAAATCAAAAACATGCAGACGCATGCATGCACAGTTCCCACCAACCCCGGTGTTTTATATTCAGCGGTTTTAGTCTGACCCGCATATCTCTGAGATGACTTTCACCAAAAGCTAATAACAGCAGCATAAGTGCTACCAGGGCTGCTGGAAGCCGCCTGGCAAAGTTATTGTGGCGGGATGAGAAACAGGCCCGGCGGTGGTTGAGAAACTCAGTGAACTGCATGCCAGCTTGACTACACCAATTTAAAGAGTTTAATTCAGGTTCAGCCCCATCCTGTCCTCATTCCCTTACACACACACACAACACACACAGACACCCACACCCTTCTGTCTGTCCCCCATTCCTCTTTAATTTGCTTTCCATGAGCTCAGCAGCATGTGAACACCTGCTATTTTAAATGACATATTCATTGTTGTGCTGAGTTGAAGGTGTAAATCATTGTGAGCGACTGAGTGAGGCAGAAATGACTGACATCCCAGAGCAAAGTGTCCGTCCTCGACATCCAGGAATTCACTTTTCATCCCCTTCCCTTCCTATTTGAGCTCTGCTCAGCAGCAGAAACCCATACAACACACATGTTGTATTTTGTCTGGTCAGCATTTTTAGTTGTGTTTGTTGGGATTCCCTCTGTAAAATAGCAAACATGAACAAGAATCAGAGCAAGCAGCTTTAGTTCTTTTTTTACGGGCAAAGAACATTTTCTTTTGTTTCTTTTGTTTCTTATGTTTCGGGTCTGAATAATTTAAGATGAGAAATCCCAGTTTGAAGTCCCAATTTAGTAAAAAAAAAAAAAAGATTCACTGTCATATATTTACTCGAAACGTCTGCTGCTGTACAGTGCAGTAACACGGCATTACATAAAAATTATGATTGTTTCCCTTTTTCTCCCACATCAATGATTTTACTGATTCTGCTGTCTCTTCCAGATATTTTCATTCACTTCCATCAATATTTTTTTTCATAGAGATTCTTAATTTTACTATAATGTTTTGAATTTTTATTTATTTTTTTTAAAAAACAGCTTTGTATTATTGTGATGCTTTATGACATCCTGTTTACTTTTGTAACACATTCAGACACATAAATGTGTGATACTAAAATCAAGTAATGTAAATAAGCAACAAAAACTAAATAAAATACAAAGTATAATTGAAAGCTAAAGTATACATTAGGACACACCAACATTCATTATCATATAGTTTAAATTTAATTGGTGTGAGGATGAAATCCTTTTATTGCAAAGAAAAAAAAAGAAGAAGACCTGACTAAAGTTTGTCAGAGAGAGCACAGACTAATATCAATACTTAAGGAATCATTTTTTTCAGAAGTGAGTCTAAGATTATATTTTCTTTTTGAAAGCAGATCACAGTTCATGTTAGGCTGCAACCAAATACAATAATCCAGGGAAAACCTTTTACGGTGGTACATGCAATTCCTAGTTGCAGTAGAACCCATCTACTGATTGAGTTCATCCGCCATGAATTCAACCGTGTATCAGACCATGCTTGAGTAAAATCTGAAACCATCTGAAAAAAATTACAGCCGAAGCAGAACTGGACCCCACAATATTATAATGACCCAAAATATATCAGCAAATCCACAGAGGACATGGCAAAAACATGAGGAATGGAAAGTGCTGAGACAAGTCAAAGCCCCGATCTTGATTTCATTAAGATATTGTGGGGTGATTTAAAACTAGATTCCAGCTTTAAAGAAATCCCTCAAACGTCTCACAGTTGAAACTGAGTAGTGGGGAAAACTTTTCTCCAATTGATGTCAGAGGAAATTTCCTGAACTGCTAGGCTAACATTAGCGTGCTGTCTCTGTTTCCATTCGACTTCTTCACTCGACTCTATTTGGAATATAACTCAAAACTTTGGATATAATTTTATTGAGGTTAGTGTTAAAGGGACAGATACTAAGGAGTTAGTATAGGAAAGAAACTTACAGCAGTCTGTTTTCAGTAGCTGTCAGAACATCCTCTAAGGAAAGTGCCCTATTATCCGCATCTAGGCAGATTTACACCAGCCTAAAAACTCATTACGTTTGACAACAGCTGTCATTATGACTTACACAAAATTAAGCTTCCAAGATTTTGATTCTTTAAAAATCAAAACATTACTTTAGTGATAACTTA
Organism: Poecilia picta; assembly: GCA_033032245.1. Classification (NCBI taxonomy): domain Eukaryota; kingdom Metazoa; phylum Chordata; class Actinopteri; order Cyprinodontiformes; family Poeciliidae; genus Poecilia; species Poecilia picta. The sequence goes on from CM065360.1 coordinate 13,575,070, forward strand.
TAAAATCCTTTAGAACTCTGTACAATTATTGTCTTTAGTCGTAAGCAGCTTTAATGTGATTTTTGCCTAGAAAATGGCAAAATGTAATGGTCTTTAAACACATTCAATAAAAAAAATAAATAAATAAACAACATTCCTTTCGGTCTCAGTTTGATCTGACGCTAAGGCTCATGTAAGCCTAAACAAAGACGCCACAAAGTACAGAAGGAGACAGTTGGAGGTAAATAAGCAAATGTGTTTGTTTAGACAGAGAGGCAGAGGTGTTGGGTTCAGATCAACGTGACTCTCTTTTCTCAAAGTAAAAGTGAGACACAGTGAGCGTGTTTTTAATTAGCTTCTGGTACATCGCTCATTACATCTCTCACTGAAGAGTCAGAGTCAGACATTACATATACACCGTCTGTGCTAAACGTAATTAATTTCACATTTGTTCTACACGGTCTTGAATCTTTCCTTCCTACCAGCCCAAACCAGGTTAAACAGGCTCTTTTTGTTACTATTAAGTTTCTAAAAGCTATTGTTGACAACTAGATTTTAATGTGATTTTCCACTTGGAAATGTGCCTCATGCTCAGACTAAAGTGAAGATTCATGACTCACAGGTAAGTCATGAGGAGAGGCAGCAATTGACTTCAGAAGTGATTTCAGGATACTCCCATAAAACAGAAAAGCTGTGTTCAGCATAAACAGAACCATAATACCTACTGAATGAACCGAGACAAGAGGCGTTCGTCTTGTTACGTCACAGACGTGAAGTGACTACCTCACCTGTAAATGTGTCAACATCATTTTTTTTCATAATCATTTCATTCATTGCTGGGAGCACTGACATCATCCCTTACAGAAAATTCAAGATGAATATCTGCTTTCTCAAACACAGAGAAGTTGAAGCTGAACTGATGTGTCGTTCAGTGACACATCAGTCACTGAACGACACATCTGAACAGAACTGAGACCTGTGACAATGATTAGACCTGATGGTATTACTATCGTCCAGCTTCTGATGTTAAACTATATTAGCTTTTAGGGCCAAGTTTAGAATATTACAGAACTTAATTTATATATATATAAAAAAATGAAAACGTATCAAGATTAATAGAACAATTACTAACCTTGTCATTTTTGGTTCTAATGATGACTAATGAAGTCAGCATTATTTTTTTTTCTTGTATGGATTTTTTTTTTAATTTGCTGATTTTTCTGTGGAATGTGATTCCAAGTTAATTGCGGGAAAATACATTCACTCCCAGATTTTTTTCATAGAGAACATCTAAAATATTTGGAATAAAATCCAACTTTGGAAACTGCCATACAAAGTTGCAATGATACGCAACATGCTCTTGGCTGGCATTTGCAAAGCAGCCAATCCTGGAGCTGCTTTCATTTTCATTGTCACTGAGCACTCAAGAGCAGAAATAAGGAAGAGTGTAAATATTAGTTTCAGCGTATTAGTGTATATTAAGGTGCAAGCCTATTTTAGCATTTTTAAAAAGGGTGTCAAGTATTCATGGACTTTAGTTTAGTGCTCCCTCAAGACTCGTGGTCTTCTTTATGTCTTAAAATAGATGTATAAGAAAAGGACCAATCAATCTCAGAAACTCCAGTACACTATGAACTCAGGAGACTTCTTAACCAACATTTTGGTCACTGGAATTGAAGTTTAAAAAGGTTTTAGGATGTAATATATTCGGTTTATATAATTCATTCTTAATGGTGTGATTACTGGACATTCCCATGCTGTATATACTTACTTATAATTATTTGAACAGATTAAAGTGGCACATTCAGTCATCTGCAAATTGTTCCCAGGGACCACACCTCATGGTGTACCACAATGATGGATCAATTTGTGAGAGCTTACAGCTTTGCAGGATTTGTTTATGATGGAAATGTTTTGTAAAAGAAGCTAGACTGTTAGTTTCGGTAATCATAAATTACCTCAAAAGAAGAAAAAATGGGTGTCTGTTCAGACAGTGCATGCAAATATCTATTTTAAACTCTTTAGATAAAATACACAAAGCAAGCTAGAGCATAATAAGAGAAATAACACGACTAAAAGCTAGCAATTAGTAATGTTTGCAAAAAGTCACAAATAAAATAAAAACTGAAGTAACTCCTCAGTATGCTTCTGTTGAATTTGACATCCTTTTTTCAACCACAGCATTTACTTCCTTCAGTTTGCACTTCCCTATTGTCTTTACTTTTCCAAAAGCAGCTTTGTGCCGCCTGTATTTGGGGCTTGTCACTTTGGTAACTGAGTGAACACAGGAAACTCTTTCTGCTCTCAGTGGAACTGGCACATAAATTTAACACATCACATGACTCCACCACAAAATCTGCCGTTAAAAAGTAAATTTACATTTGTGAGACCAGACTTAGAAAAGTTACACACAGTATATTGTAGCTACTGTTTTTTTTTTTAGCTTTCATCTTTCCATATTTAGATTTTATTGCTTTATGGTAACAGCTGTGGAATTAAACAGGTTTTCCATTCTGATTTGCTTTCATCTAATGCAGTCATTTCTTAAATGTATAAAACTATTTATTATGCTTTTTAACAACTGGTTTAGTCCGTTTTAATTTGGTTTGAGGGATTTATAGCAGATATATACCCTAAAAATTCGGTGTCAAATATGTAGCGTACATTTTTTCGCCCCCCGAATGATCTTCTCTTTGCAAAGACAGGAAACTGTACAGCATGATTTTGAGATAAAGTGAAAGTTTAATGAGCAATTGTACAATAATAGAAATTAAGAGCGATTTTGGTGAGAGAAATGCTTCAGGGTGTGTTTTAAGTAGCAAAAAACTGTTAATGATGTTAAGTTTCGTTCTGCTCCTTATGATCTAATCACTCCGGGATTCTTTTATTACCAGGCCTTTAATGAGATCATTCTCTTTGCACCACAAGTAAAAGCAGTGGTTCACTTTGTGTTCCCAGCTCTAACTGTTCAGAGTCCCATTAAAAACAACGCTGCTGCTCGCCTGACTCCTGGAGCCCTCTAAAAACACCCCGCAGAAAGTGGCCCAGCCATTAGCAAGTGAATCAGAGGCCGCAATTAACTCTCTCTGAGTGCCAGCAGTGGTGTTTATCCTTCTTCTCAGAAAGGCCTTCAGGGTTTCCTTGTAATGATGTAATGTTTTGGTTTACCTGAAGCCCCGCTATCAGGAAGTGAAAAAAGAGACGGTGTAGGATTCGAAAAACAGAAAGATGGGGTAAAACAAGTCGACGTAGATAATTAAACTCCTTTGAGCTGCTTGAGTACATAACCCTTGAACTTTTTCCACATTATTTTTTTGTTTTGATTGCCATAACACGCCTCTTCTCTGTATTTTAGATTATTTCTTCCAAAGTAGATTTTAATTTTTAATTCTTGTTGTTTTACTTGTAAAAGCCACAAACTTGGAGATAAAGACTTGTTAAACTCAATTCCCTCATGTGTTTTTTTTTATTCCAGCACTTTTCCATAAAGTTCAGAATTTCAAATGGAGCTGTAACTAAATAATGCTCCCTCTTAAGGTTCAGGTTTTCCTCTCCCCCAACACCCGTATCAAAGAGCTGGCCTGATTCTGTCTGTGCTGTCAGTGCTTCAAAGGCAGTGCTTCAGAGTGGGGCTCCATGACGTCCAGTGGCAGCATTTCAATTCACCTCTGGTGCAGTAGATATAAAGATAGCATTCATCTATTGACTGCTTTATGTTCCCACTGTGGCACAGATAACTACCTTACTGTCCCAGGACAACAGGGCCTGTGTAGACCTTTGTTGCTCCAATGCCAGTGGCACAAGTGTACATTTCAACGCTAAGTTCATCCAAGACACTGAATGCTTGAAGGCTTATGTCTGTGTGTGTGTGTGTTTATGGGAGTCTAAAGACAGTGATAGCATGTTTGCACAGCAGAAACCAATACTTCAATGGGTAAATGTTTATGTTTTATGATTTGAGGATATTTAAGGTTTTAAACGCTTGTCTCAGAGCAAATCGGAACAATGGCTCCTGTGTGTGAATGCTTGGCATGCAGCCACCTGGGTAAATGTACAGTATAATGACACGTAAGAGGAGAGGAGAGCAGGATGAGATAGAAGTGAGGTACATGGAAAAAGAGGAGAGGAGGAAGTAAAGAACAGAAACTCCAGTTAAATCGAAGACAGGTTAACAAAGTAGACAGGATGCCTGTGAGTTTATTGAATGAAATCACGTTTATAAGACAGGTGAAAAGTGTAAGATGTCCTGTGTTCAAATATTTTCGCAGCTATTTTGCTGCAGCCTCAGTTCGGTAAAAAGCCCTCATAGTTTTATGGAGATGGAGGAGTGAGATAATCAGGTGAACAACATACAGTACATGCCCACACTGTTCTCATTATTCACCCCCACCCTCTCTCTCTCTTTCTCTGTTGATCTCCACACTGTGATACACACAAAGATGGGAAATCAAATCTTTGAATTACTGGCAATTGATGGCAACCTTCTGCTCTTTCATCCAGTCTTCTTCCTGCTTTAATGTTTTTTTTTCTAACACTTGGAGCAGCAACTCATTGAAATCTGTGGGTGATGTATGCGTGGCAAGTTTCCTGTACTTTTTACTGAAAGTTAGTTTTGCACAGTTTTGTGCACCTTATGTGGCACATATACCACTTTATAAGCAATAAGCTTCACAGTTCCAGCATATGGACCAACATTTCTATGCTGTAACTCAAAGGGATTTGAACTGCTGTGTTATTTGATGAAAAACATTTGTATGTATTAGCAATTGAAATGTCAAAATTCAAGTTGAAAAATGAACCCTCCTGAGACAAGAATGAAGTCAAATGATGCACACAAAATCTGATCTCAAAATCCAATATGGCTACCTTGTATGTAAAAATTATGTGGCATATAAAACTGCCAAAGAAATAAAAATGCACTTGTAAAATAAATTAATAAACCTGTTAGATGTAAAGTGTCTTGATGTAACATCTGTTATGAATTTGTGCTTTGTAAATAAACTAAATATTTAGAAGATGCTTATCAAATTTGTATAGGAAGAAAACAATTGTCAGAGCCGAGAATACCTGCCAAAGCTTTCAGTTTTGCTTTTTGAATCACATAGGTTTATTTAGCCTTTTATTCAGATGTTGCTGTCCTTTAAAAAACAATGCAAGATATTTTTGTGTATTGTGTGATTGGCGTTTGCCTAGTACAAGAAAAACAAATTGTTGAACATTTAATGGATAACTTTCTTGCTCTTTATTATTATTTATTTATTGATATGTTTTATGTTTTCAGGATAAATTCAGGGTTTATAATGTATTTATCTCATCTTACAGCAATATCTAGCTAAAAATCTTACCCACAAACATATTGGTAAATTTGGACTGGAAATGTAAACCAGTGGTTATTGAGAGGAAACTGACTCCTCAATGGGCCAAAGACCTTTAATGACAAAACATGCTACACAATAACAATAGGAAAGAAATGGTGAAAACGGTTACAACTCCTCCTAGAACTGCCAGGTCAATGACCTCTTTGGTGTCACAATCAAATAATCTCAAATTTCACAATCACTGAAAACTTCTTCATTTTCCAGTGAGTAGCTGTTGCCAGAACTCACAAAATGTCTCCACATTGTCAGCACTTTGATTCATAAGTTGTCACGCTACAACACGCCGATGACACTGTTCGTTTACACTCAGGCTTTTTACAGCAGTGGCAAAATGATCAAATCTCCTCCAAATTTCCCGTTGCTTTTTCACTGATTCAGCATCACGATGTCAAAAGTGTTAACAGAGAATATGGACCAACATAGAGCTCAGAGCTCTATGTTGCCAAGTTAGGTTTTGGCTGGTTTTCTATATGTCTTCCAACAATACCAGTGTCACATCGTTGACCTCTCACCCCTGACCTCTATAAAATAGGAGGCTCACTGTGCGACTGACAGGAGCTCCTGTTGCTACAAACAAGGCAACAAGGCTACTGGTTGCATGCATATAGATACACAGCTGTGCAACCTCACATGACTTCAACACTGGAAAGTATGCACCAGATGAATCCCCAATACCTGTCATAGAGTATTTTTTAAAAGTCTTCATACCAGACAAGCAGCAGCGGCAATTAGCAAACACCTGGTGGAACTGTGAGTCTCATGAGCTTATCCTACAAAATACTTCTGTTGTAAACGGCATAATGGGGGAGCATTGTTGTGATGCTCCTCTCCAGAGTGTCAGAAAGAGGAGATTCTTAAAGAGACAGAGGAAATTTCTAGGCTTCAATTTGCAAAGTCAAATTTCTTTTATTATTTTTTTTATATTTGCAGCATTTTTATATCAACTGAAGTCAATTTAGTTACTTGATTGTGCTATTAAATGGCACTAAGTGTCTGGAAAATACATAATACTGCCCGTTTAAAGGCTTTCCTGGCATGTTATTTTAGTGTGGCCTAAAATTCTCTTCAAGAAATGCTTTGTTTTTTTTAATGATTCTCACATTCAGGTAATGGTGTCTCAGGACAGCTGAGCGGCTGTTTGAGTTGAGTGAAAGCAAAGCCATTATCCCAGACCAAGCAGGAAACTGTTTGAATGCTGCCCTGTAGCTTTTCTTCTGAAATAATCTTTAAAATCAGACAAAAATGCTCACAATTCCCAAAAAGAAAAAGAAAAAGAAATAAAAATATTTTAGAGCTGTTTAACAGAACATTTTATAAGGTACAATTCATATGGCATACTACCGTAAATAAAAACAGACAATAACATTTGATGGAACTCCTTTTTTTTAATTGAGTTCTTATTGGTCTGTTTATCAACATGACAGCTTCTGACTGGCTGGTTTGTATTCTGCCTTATGTTTACTCTCTGTTGTATATTTCTCCATCAGAATTACATGAGTGTCTGTTAAACAGATTTGTCTTGTTTGGCTTCTCTTGACATATTTCTTTTTAATGTAATTATTCCTGCTTTTAAGTCTGAGCTGCACAGATTTGTGAATCTGTTGCCACATGGGTCTTGATATGTTTCTCCCTTCCAAATAGATTAAAGAGGAGAGAAAACATTATACAGGCCTCCCTTTGGACAATTTTCTCTGTCTTTTTCCAGACCACAGTTTCCCGCTCTTGCCTTTGGCTGCAATCCAGCAAATTTTAACACCCATCATGGCATTCTGGGCATTGTCCAAGCGATGCCCTTGAGGACGACATTCCTGTCTGGCACATTTCCTCTTTTCACGCTATTTATACTCAAATATCTGTGTCCTTCACTGATACCAGAAAAGCTTCCAACCAGTTGGTTCTGCCCTGTGATAATAAAAGGAAAGACTGAGCTGTCTTGGACAAGGTATCGAGAACAAAAACTGTAGTACAAACAAAACTTGTGGAGTGCAATTTTAGGGCATTATTCACATTATTTTGGTGATATTTAAAAGTAATTTTCCACATTTTATTTCTGTTTTATATAAACATATCTCAGTCAGATACAGGATTCTCTCTTTTGTATTATGGTGAAATATTAGGTAAACTGAGTTATAGAAAACTAATGTAATGTGCTAACAACAAAACTGTTGACACCAAATAAGGTGTCATCCTTTACTTCTACAGAGAGCAACTTGGCATCTATGGCTGCAGATAGGTCTTCATTGGGATACATCTACTGAAATGTTAGTCTGTCGTTAGCTTGTCTTCTTTTTGTTTTGATTTGACTCATTGATATTTCGGCTCATAATTGTGTGTGGGTTCTACTTTCACACAGTGTTTTTCTCTGAATGTTGTAAAATTACTGGACCAATTATTGGACTGAATTTAGTATTTGTTTGTTTAATATGACATTTATTTGTATGTACATTGGTCCAAGAGTTTACATAAATATTGCTTAGATGTTTGCATTCTGCACTGCTAAGACTAAAAAGCCTTGCCTGAGTTTCTGTGTGCACACAGACATGTCACCTTTTGACTATGTTACTGTGCGTGGTTAAGATGTGGAAAAGGTCCAAAAATATACTCATATTTTATTGCACTTATATAATCTCTCGCTGAAAAATGGTTCTCGGTTAATAGAAAAACGTGAGCCTTTAATTTAGTTAAATTTATACAGTGGTGAGACAATTAAGATGTTTTTTTTATTTATTTAAATAATGCCTCAAATTTCGATAACAGTTTTCTTAAAATAAAAGTATTTGAAGCATTTGTTGATTCATACGTTTGCTTTTTGTGGAAGATGTCTGGCTTTTAGTTGCCAGTGGCTAAAGATAGAGCAGCAATTTATGAGTTTAAACAACCTCAACTTAAAATAGGTCTGCATAAGAGCAAGTTTGTATCAACAGTGGCATAAAAAAGTCTTCATTATCATTTATTTCTACTCTTCTGTGCTGTGATGGCTGCAGTTACAGCCACACAAATGTGGTAACATTCACTCACCACACGCAACAGGTTCACATTCACTTATATTTGGGTTTCTTTAAATCTAGGCTTTAATTTACAGAATAACTGGTTTTGTTTAGAGGGCAACACATCACATTGTATTCTAGAATAAGTGCGCACATTTTAGTTTACTTTCTTGTGTTTTGCTTGCTTTAACCTTTGTTTGTTTTCTAAGTTTCCTCAGTGCTGGCTGCTCCAATCCTTCAGGAGAGCAGAGAGGTGGAGAAGGGGTGGAGTAAGCCAGCTGAGACTGCAAATTGGTTCATACCACTACTCATCATTCAGAGGGGGGAATGGGATTTTTCTATGTTAGTTTGAGTTAGGTTTTTGTGTATTTTCCCCTTTGTGTTTAGTATGTGGCCTGATCAGCCAGTATTTAAGTTTCCCCTTGTGTCTTTGTTTGTTAGGTCTGTTTGTTTGAGTTGATGTTTGTTACTTTGACCTCTTTTATGGGCCCAATTTTTGTCATTTTTTCTATTATTTACCCAAGTTTTGTTTGAGTTAAATAAAAAACAATTATTTTGGACTTTAAACCTGTGCCTGACTGTTCCTTGACTGCTCGGTCCATCACATGTGCCAATCTTCACCAGGGGTGCTAATAATTATCAGGAAGTCTTTTTCCCCGCACATTTATCACTCTGTACCGAATATAATTTTTTTTTCCATTACCACACCAATCCAAATTGTATATTTTAAAGATCAGAATAATTTTTATGTGTGGAGGGTAGAACAGAGATAACATTACATGTGTGTAATGTTTAGCATAAGAAGCTCTGTGTGTTCTCCTGCAAAGTTCCTTTTGGTTTACACAAACAGATGCTGAAACCAAGAGTTGGCCTGAAATACCGTTCCCTTCCAGAATCAAGAGAATGTGTTTCCCCCTCAACTTTAATAGCAGCCCGTTAAAATGCACCAAAAGTACTTGAGCTCATCTGCTGACACTTTGTGAAACATCGTCCGTGAGGTGTGTATTTGTCTTTGGTTTGTGCATGTTTGCCTTTCAGTCCACACCCGTTGAGGACGAACAGGTCAAGAAGCAACAACTTTACGAGTGTAAAATTAACACCTGCAGCTTTACGATGAACCCATCCAAACAGGGGGCTTCACTTATGAACCATCCACGTTTGAAAATGTGATACTTTGATCAAAGTCTATGTCAGACTTGGATGAGAGAGAACAAACTGGATAGGAGGTGGTCATATACAGAGTGAATGATGCTGAGAGGATGATTGATGACCAACAAAAATGGGAGAGAAAATATTTAAATACACCTCCTATGTTCTCTTTACAGATAATCTACAGGTTTATGTGAAGATGATTTAGTAGCAACTCCTGGGCCGGACTTGCACAAACAGTATGGCTCCAAGTTCCGGGGGTTCCCCCAAAGTTTTGTTTTTTTAATATTTTACAAAGCAGTCACACAAAAAGATCATGGGTTAAAATCCCAGCCTGGAATCTATCTGCATGGAGTTTGCATTCAGGTAACCTGGTTTTCTTTCTACAGCATAAAAAGTTGACTGTAAGCATAGCTGGTGGTAGTTTGTCCTGTGTGTCTCCTTATTGTCATATGATGGACCCCGCTCTTACCAATCATGTTGGTAAAGATGATGGAGGAGGCTATGTAGTGAGTTTATATTCAGAAATGAAAGAGAAAAAGAGACAAACACACAAACAAACAAAAAAAATATTTCCGCCGCAGGCCTGTAGACTATGTAAGGTAATCATAAACCCTACACTACAAATCTTCAGTACTTCTCAAAGAATATGAGCACAAACAACAACAACAACAGGGTATTATTACAGATGCCCTTTGTGTATATTTAGATGTTCAGTCAGCTGGCTGCCAAGTAGTCAATGCATGAAAAGTAATCCGAGGCGGCATGACTGAAAACATACCAGTGTGAAGTTCTCTGGCTAAACCAAAGTAGCAAAGAGTCATATGTATATATTGTGTATTGGTTACAAGGCACTTATTTTTATGCAGTGATACATTAAACACTTTGGATTTAATGAATCCATATTGTTCTTTTGGTTTAATCTTAAACACAGAAAGGGAGAATGTTTTCCTTAATTTTCTGTTTCTATGAAACAAAATCTAAGAATAAAACTGAAACTAGATCTGTATCTTTGTAACTTCAGTGATTAAAAAAGGTTTATAGCTAATAAATGGACTTAATAGCCCAATTAACATGGAGAGGAACTTAATACTTAATCAGTCCTCTATAAAATTTCTGTGGATGAGACCAAATACATCAATGTGGGGAACATTTTTGGGGTTTGAGCCTTACGATCCACTTAGGACCTTGCAGTTAAACAGGATCACATGAGCATTTTTAACATTTTTAAGATATTTTGTACAAGAGAATAGAAGAAAGTGTAAAGTGAGAAAATTGTGGCCAAAATTGCACTGGATGCAAAGGGGGAAACATATCCTGGTCTCACTAAATACAGCTGGGAGGGAGGAACATTCATGCAAGGACAGAGCTACCTGTGTGCTTTGGGACAAGGCCCAGAGTTTCACCTGTTACTAATTAGGAGGGCTCATCACATCAGAGTCACCAGTAACGCCATAAGAGTGGATAGATATGTCACAAGCAGCTATTTTTTAAAGCGGTTGTTAAAGGTCTCTATTGTTGCTAAATATAGCAACAAAGTCTAAAAGTTGGCAGCGCCGACCTCGGGTTAGAGTTCTGAAAACGATTCTCACAACATTCTGACTGTGCCTTATCTCCAGCCTGCAATGAAAATGTTACTTTCTTCTGGCTCAGCTAAGAGCTTTTCAGCGTCTGTGGTGGGGAAAACAGAACTGATGCTAAGCAAGCATTAGTTCAAGTTTTCCACAGTGACCTGCTGGTGGAAAACCCCCCTATAAGACAATAATGGCTCGTCTTCTGTAACCAAACATGACGTCTGAGAAAAGATCCTTATAAAAGATGTTCAAGCAATATGACCATCTGATTTCTGCTCTGGACATTAGACAGAGCACTTGTAGAAAACTGAAATATTTTACTTTTTTCAACTTATTTAAATAATACTTGTAATTGTCCTTAAAGTGCTCTCCACTGAGCTACAAGCTTCAGACCAAATTTCCTTTCGGCATTCACACCGATCGGTGAAAGAAGCAGGCTTCTGGGTTTATCCGAGGCAGCAGTTATAGTTATAGTCCAGGACCACAGGCGTAAAGCTGTCAACATGTGGACACAGTCCTGGAACACAGCCTCGACTGTCCCCACAGCAACTCTACAGGAATGCTTAACCCCCCCCACAGTCGCCTCCATCTTCCACCTAAACATATCTGTCCTCTGTATCGTCTTTTCCTTTTGCCAGGCTGCTTAATAGGCAGGCTGTGAAATCACCCCGCATTCCACCAGACAAATATCCACTCGGCATTGTTGGAGAGCAAAGCCGTTAAGACTTGTTAGGAAATCTTCCCCCTTTCAGCTCAGCACCTGCCAATCTATGTTGTAAGTCACTCCTCTCAGTTTACCTACAGACGAATATTTGCACTGTTATTGTGAAGCTCTGAAATTGCCCCAGTGTATTGGTTTATGTCTAGAGACACCAGGAGAAGTAGCAGCAGGGCAGATTTCTGTCTTTGAAGTGCACAAGACAGAACGTGCCACAACAATGATGACTTTGATGAATGATTAAAGGAGCAGTGTTTAACTTTCTGTGATAGGCTCCACACTTTGAAGGCCTCAAAAAACACAATTGGAGTTTTTTTTGTTTTTAAACGTTATTATATTCCAGACATCTTTCTGGTAACATCTTGGCGCTTTATTTGCGTGCTGCCAGTTACGACAGATGATCTTAGATCTCAGACAATGCAGTCCTTATTTACAGTGCTTCATATCTCTTGATCTTTTTCACATTTTGTTATATTACAACCACAATTTTTAAAGTATTTTATTTGGATTATGTATGATAGGCTACCACAAGGTAGTACATAACTGGGAAGTGAAGAAAAAAAAATCTACACAACTTTCAAAATTGAAAAAGTGTGCCATGTATTTGCATGCTGCAATATTTTTTGGGTATGTTGCTACCAGCTTTGTGCAATCATAAATATGTTTACTATAAACTTCTTAATAGTTTAAGAACATCCAGATTGAATGGAGACATCCAACATGAATATCAGCTGGATTCAGAACAGGATTCTCTCTTAGTATGTGATATAAACCTTTCCATTTACTTTCCATTTCCATTTCCATGGGTGAATTTACATGACCCCTGTTTAGTCCGCTTTAATTGAACTCTAGTTTGTTTGTCTAGAAAGTTTGGTTCTTTTGAGGAGGTGTGAACACAAATTCAAACTCCAATGTGGACTAAAAAAAGCAAATTATGATACAAGTAAAAAGATACGAATGAACAATTTTGAAACATTTGTCTCTAAAACAATTTGAACTGATAAAAGTTAGTGAAAAATACACATTTGTTAAAAGTGTACAAAAATGTTGAATGTTCAGTGACGAACAGTCATTTGTTACAATAAATGCTGAACTGATATTTGTTACATTAAATAGACAAAGTATTGCAAAATTGCAGCATATGAACACGTATTAGATGAAAACGATACAAATATATATTTTGAAATGTAACAGCACAAAATTGGGTTAAAAGTACATAATATTCTTTAACAAAAGCTTCCACATGTTTCACTGTGACGATGTGACGATGGTGTATTCAGGGTGATGAATTCTCCACCGCATTGTGCCATGGCACACAGCAATGATGTGTTGTGGCATGGCATTGTGACGCAACACATGTTGTTACAAGTTGTGGCACAGCTTAAAACTAATGGTTATAAGAAACCGAGTTACAGAGAAATGTAACTTTGTCTCACAAAGAAATCACACAGCTTTTAATGATTACAAAGGAGACAAACACAAGCGTGATGGAGCTGGAACATGAAACATGAGCAATTAAAGTCAGCTGTTGTTTTGTGAGCACATGCTAATCCATGTTGGCTTTCCAAATGATTACTCAGTGAGGAATCAGACATAGAGAATGACTGCCTTACTCGCCTAGCAGCGTAATCAAAGCCACAATCAAAGCCTTCACTGTCTAATAGTGAAGCAATAGCATGTCTCTGATAACATCAGAGGTAGCTTTATAGAAACACTAGCATCCTAAGCCTCTTTATCGGCATGGACATCAGCCAGAACGAAGCTATGCAGCCGCACCAATTTAGCATTACTTTGTTCTGCAGCTACTTTCCCTTTCCCCTATTTATTTTTCTTGCTTGAAACTCTCACTTTAAAGTGCAGTGACATATGAGCTGAATTTTCCAGGACAGGTTTCCTGTGTTTTGAGTAGGGGAGCAGAGATATAAAAACAGAGGAAGGGGTTTGATGTTCACACGGAAAGAGGTTAAGGCGAGCTGGAAAGTGCAAAGGTATGTCTGAGAATCAATGTTTGAACAGTGAGCTTTTGAAGTTTAGGATCCTGTAGGATCAGGGTGTCAAAGAGTTTATATGGAGTTCAAGCAAATTGCAGTACAATGAGCAATAAACTAGAATTATCTCCCGAGTAAAATGAATTCAAATTATTTGAGTTCAAAGAGTAGCACCTGTAACACGAATCCAAAATAATATTACAGCTCAGCTATGAAGTCACCCTCTCTCACCTCTCCAAAAGACTATACAAACAAGATACCACATGGTTTATCTTCGAAACAAGACCACAACAGAGACGTCGGGAGGCAACGACCACAACACCCATATCTGAGAGATGCCAGTGGTCTCCAGGACATAATCAGATGAACGATACCACTCTTGACAGATAGACTACAGCTCTCCGACTTGAGAAAGTGACATGTCAATATTTCACGGCTGTTAGAACGGCGCACCCAGTGTGATTTTATACAGCATTGTCAAGACAATACTGCAGTAAGAGCTACAAATGAGAAACAAAAATGTCATTAATATATAATTTGTCAATGTCATAGTGTCACAGAAGTCATGGTATTTTTTCACGAATGGAAGAAGAAGATAACAGGAATTGAGAGGACAAATACAAAAATTCCTGTAAAAGTTTGCTGGTACCTGCCCCTTGGTATATCAACAAGCACCATAGCAAATACCATGTTGCTGAATTAAAGGCATCTACTTTGGGCTTTAAAACTCATCAGGCCTCTGGAACCTGCCATGATGAAATTATAAAATGTAAGACTTTTCTTTGGTAGGTGGCAGCATGAGCAAACATGCTATTGCTAGCATGTTGCTCTCCAAACACTAAAGCTGCAGTTGGGTATCATTCCATTGTTATGTTTTTCATTTTCTTGTTTTCTTCACGTTTTCCACATACTGTATTCTTCTGGTGTTGTCCCAATTACGTGTTGTGCCAGAAGAGCTGTCACAAGCTGATGATACAAACATTAGATCCTCAACTTACAGTAGTCCTCTCACCACCTGCAGTTTTGCCATTTGAGATTGATACTGAAGTTGCTTTGTGAATCCTGGTGGATTGCCTTCTATTTCATGATTCTGTGGTGTCACTACTCCAGTCTTATCCTTGCTCTCCCACTCAGCTACCATTCATTCTGGGGATTGTACTCACCTAGTTTGCCACAGATCATATGTCCACAATAGTTCTCTGGTTTGTTTGATTAGTTGCTGGATTCTACTGTATCTGTGCATTACGTGTGCTCCTGTAAGTTACTCAGTTTCTCTTTTAATATGTTAATATCACACTCCATCATAAACCTGTCCATATTCTGTTGACACATATGCAAACTAAGATCATAGAGAAAGTGCAGCAGCCATACTAATTAATACTTCATTCTGGAGAGTAACAACCACTGTGACTTTACTGAGAGACTAGATTATATGTCACGTGAGTTTGATTGATTCTGAATCTGGCCTACTGGTTTAACTATTTTCATTCAGACCATTACTTAAAGTGTCTGTAGAACCTTCGAAGTTTCACTTTACTGAAATTTGGGTTTATTTGGACAAGGTTTGCTTGGTCCTAATGTGTATAGGTGGATTTTGTCAAAGTGCCCAACCTTCCTCTGAGGTATGGTGGACTAATTAGACGCTAAAAACTGAATAACAGAAGAGCGAGGAGAGACACTTGAGCATAGGAAAAAAAGATAGGACTTGTGAAAGTGAAAAACTGAACTGAAACCTTGCTTTAGTTTGCTTATGTAAGGCATTTCTGTGTAACTGTTTTTTCATATGAACAATGCATAATCACATTTCTTACCCACGAGAGATACCCTTGTCTTTGACGTTTTCTTCCATTAAATTAGCTGATGCATTGAAACACAATTCTAATGATGATTGTTGGACATGTTTTTCTCATTCATTGCCTCTTCATCCATCCACCTACAGTTTCCTTCTATAACTTATTTAGACATGTTTCTTCCGAGAACTCTTTTGTCATTTTGTTTTTAATTCCAGTCAAACATTGACGCAGTTCTCACCATTTAAAGATTTTATTGGATTTTTTTAAATTCTGCCCACATAGAGGTTGCAAAGTAAAACTAAACAATGTCACGGTTGCAGTAATAATAATATAATAATAATAATAATAATAATAATAATAATAATAATAAAATAATAATAATAATAATAATAATAATAATAATAAAAGTAATTCCCTTAACCATAGATTTTGCGTTTCAAGACTTGAAATTCATCTCAGCTTTACCTGGTTTAAGACCCAGGCAAATTTGATCAATTTAATCTAACCTCCATATCCAAAACTAAACAACAGATTTCACTCTGTCATTTGAAAAATAAAATAAAGTCAGGATTGTAGGCGTTGTTGAGTGTTGTGTGTGTTATCACAATGTCTAGACAGAGAGAGATCAGCAATAACCATAAAAAAAGGCTATTGTTGCCACACATCAATTTGAGAAAGGGCTTTAGGATAATTTCTGAACAGTTTAAAGTTAGCAATCTACAGAGAGAAAGTAGGTGGAAAAAATTTATGAAAGCTGTCGTTCTTGGCAGGAGTCAATGTAAGTCCTAATTACAGACTGTGCAGGACTCTTCTACCTAAAATGAAGACAGATGCACATTTGTTTAAAAGTTACACCTGAATGATGTAAAGGAAAGAGACAACTGAGACTGAAGCAAAAATACCAGCCGTAATCAACACAATGTCTGGGATAAACATGAGCATAAGTAAAACACCTCAAACAAGATTTCGGCTGCTGGTTTTGCAGCCCTGAGTCAAGCAAGGTACTATAAACTCCAACTTATTGCAAAGTCAAATGTGAGGCCATCTGTCTGGAACCTGAAGCTTGGCCCATATTAGGCCATGAACAAAGTGGATGATTACAAATACAGCAGCAGGTCTAGAAGAGATTAGCAGAAAGACTTTGAGAAAGTTGAGCAGCAAAAATGTCTGCAGAGCTCAATGAAGTAACAAAGAGATAATCCAAACTTCTGTATAGCAACACGAGAGACGAATGATATCACACACGAAAAATAAAGTCTTGAGATATTCACATTTTTATAGGGATTTTACACTTTTGCTTGATCTATAATAGATGAAGAATGATTGTTAACTTTAGAAGCAAGTAAAAGCAAAGTTTTTACAGAGAAACAAAGTAAAACAAGGGCGTACTTATTTTTTTTTTAGCATGAGTGTAACTAGAAAAAAGTTAGTTTAAAAGTTTATTTATGCTTGACAAAAGAGGCATGATTATCTGGTTGATGGTCAAGGCTTGATCCTTCAGCCAGAAGATGTCAAAACACAGAAGGGATATAGCATTACCTTCAAGTTCAACAACAAACAGAACTGTCTGTGCACTCTGGATCGTTTTGCACTTTTTTCCTCCAATACTTTGCCTTCATCACTTTACCAGTCACTTTCATGATACTCCCACTTGTTCTCATTTGTTTTCACACTGGATTCTCTATTCACTCCCACCTGTTGAGAATTTCTCCTCCCAAATATATCATGTCCAGTACCAATAAGTCATTTTAACACGTCAGTCTTTTTGTTTTCCCCTTCAGTTTGTATCGAAAGGAAATGGAAAAAGCTGAGGTCTGGAGTTAAGCAACGCTGCAAGTCACAGGAGGGAAACAGACACAGTGAGGAATGCCATTACTGTGCAGAAACTAGCAAACAAATTCAATTCAGTTCCAATAATTCTCATTAGGCAACACAGAACAATTGCAACAATACATTTATTGTACAGATGAGCTTGCACTGTCAAATGATAAGAAAGGGTGGGAGAGGACATTTCAATAAATTACCCGCTGAAACGTCTGCACAGGAAACATTAATTGTGTCTGATTAAGTTCAGATGTTAAACAAGTTCACGCCAGAAACTAGTTAATAGATAAAAGATGTTCCTTCACTACGTTGTTTTGTCCAATTATCATGAAAATCAAGCCATCCATCCATCTACTGTCTATATCCACTCGTCTCTGCAAAGACTTGATGGATTTTGTCTCCAAATCCAGGGGCCATTGGACAGGAAGCAAAGTAAACCCAGGAATGATCATCAGGCCAGAGAATCACATGGTGGACGGCCATTCACCTACACATTCATACCAAAGGGCATTTTAGAGAGACTGATTGACACAGAAATGTATGTTCTTGGACAGTGTGAGGAAGCTGTAGTACCCAAAGAGAACCCATACATGCTCAGGGAGAAAACACCAACTCCATACTGCCAGGGTACCAAATGTGCCACAGTGCAGCCCAAAATCAAGTCAATATATTATACATTTGAAATCTGAGATGAGGAGAAAACCAACAAACATAAAATGAAAAACCCAACAAATTTAAATGGAAAAGGTTGCCAAAGTTGTGTCTTGGACTCTGGAGTAACCAATAAGCCAGGCCTGGCCCCTGCAGTGAATCTGTTGCAGCATGTGACAAGGCTTTGGCAGCACTGTGAGCATTTAAAAATATATTTAAAACAAACACATACCTGCACAGACAGAGGCATGGACCAACTGCAGAAATAGGAACTTTCGACTGTTTAAAGGTAAAAAGCCACATGCACAGTGTTCCCCCAAAGCATTTATACTCATTAAACATTTTCCGTTTTGACACATTAAACAACAGATGTCAATGTGTTTCATTAAGTATTCCTACCACAGACCAACTCAACATAACCCAACCAGACTTTCTAAAGTAAAATAATTAGTTAACTGACGCCATCTGTGCATATTTAAGCCCAGTTTAAGTTACTCTGTTGCTTTTTGACGGCCGAAGAGGTTTATTAGAGAACATTGCTGAGCAAACAGCATCATGGAGACGAGCCAGTCCAGACAGAAAACTGAGGGATGTTTTTTTAGTCACAATGGAAGCCACATTTAAAGTATGGCACAAGAACCAGGGACAAGGCAAACATGTGGAGAAAGATACTGCAGTCAGATGAATTCAAAACATTACTTTTTGGCCAACATACAAACTGATATGCATGGCAGCAATCAGAAATATCTCTAATGAAAACTGCATTCCCTTAGTGAAGCATGATGGTTCTCTTTTTCATCATGGACAGGGAGGTTAGCATTGATGGGAGGATAATGGAGCTAAGCACAGGTCAGTCTAGGAGGAAAACTTGTTGAAAAATGCAAAAAACTTGACAAGCAAAACCTAAACATGCAGCCAGAGTAAAAATTGAATAGTTTAGATTAAAGCAAATTCATCTGTTAGAATGGTCCAGTCAAAGTCCAGATTGTAATCCAGTTGAGAATCTGTGGGAAGATGGAAAAAATTCCACTGATTTTTCTAAAGATTTTTGTTTTTTTAAGGAGATGAAAAATATGCATAATTTGTGATGTACTTCACAATCATGCACCTTAAAGGTTGTTATAAAAAACAGAGGTTTTAGTTTTTAATGTTACAAAATGTAAAAAAGGTAAGACTGCTTTTGCATTACTTTGCAGGTCTTGCATCAGAAAGTGATTATGTTTCATCTGACAGTTTTGCATGAAAAGAAGGGAGAAAGATGGAGCTTTTTTTCTCAAAATAATGGCGGGAGGTATGATGTTAGTGCGTGTGATGGAGCAGCACTGAGCTGTGACGGATGCAGAAAGACGAGCTGGAGAAAGAGAGAAAAAAGGGAACATAATCGGTACGATAACATCCACATCAGAGTCAAGATACCCACGAAAGTAACAAACTGCAAAACGTTGAAACTTGAGTTAGCAAAAGTGTAAGTAAATACTAAAAAGAAAAAAAAAATATGAAAAAATGGCCCAACCCCATACGGTTTTAAACTTTAGACAAAACAACATTGTGGGCATCAGGACCTTCATTTGTGTTTTGATCTGTTTTAGTTTACAATCAGCAAGCCTCGGTGTTCAGCTTGTGCCAGTGTCTCAGGCAATCTGTACTGAGTAAGAAATGTTTAGAGCTTCCCAGATAAAATCAGCAAAACAGATGTATTTGCTCACGCTACCACCTCAAGCCACCTCTCTCTCCATGGTTACTGTCTCATTTACATTCCCTGTCATCACAAAAAATACAATGATACGGACATTACACACGCCTGTTATACAGAACTGCAGGTAGTGCATCATTCTGCAAAAATGACACCAAAGTTGTTTGTGGTGGCAACGTAGTGACAGCTGAAAGTTATGTTTGTATTCTGAAGATGTAGATATACATTTCTAAGAATCTCTGGCTAGGAAGAATTCTTTTACTCAGTTATATTATCGACTGTGATACCCATAATGAATAATTTCTGTTTTATTTCTTTTTGTTATTTATTGGTTTATTTTAGAGACAGAATCATTCATAATGATTGAAATGTTTGCTGACTTTGGTTTGCAAAATACCTTCACCTCAGTCAGGTTTGATGGAGAGTGTCCTTGAACATTATGTTTTGAAGTCTATCCACAGATTTCTGGTTGAATTTAGATCTGGAGTTTGAACAAAAGAAAAAAAAATGTGATAAATATCCAGTTGTCGCAGGAATATTTAACTTCAATCTCATGACTATAAAAGTTGCTCCCTTTGTTCAGCTATTAAAGAGTGAACAGTATTAAATTTATTAACAGTATGCATTTTATTTTAACCTTCAAGTGTAACATCAAAAAACGCAATAAGTTTGGTTAAGATTAAAAATGAAACTAAATAAAATACAATATTGACTTCACTTGCTGCATCCACCCACAACCCTAAATGTGTATCGCAATTTAGGTAGATTGTTTTCCGACATTTTTTCACCAGTCCGTTACAGTGCATCACAAATGCATAGAAAACAAACATGTTCCTGCTGTTTTGCCTAACATGCATGATTTAGTTAACAAACGTGATCTGAACGTCCGGGAATTAATTTTGCAACCTTTCCGCTGTAGAGACATTCAATGCCTTTAAAAACATATTTACAGAGAAAAATTTGAAGTGGGAAACTACCTTTTTTTTGTTGTTGTTGTTTTTTTTGATATTTTAATCATTTTTAAATGTTTTGATAACTCTGACATGTATTTACATTGTTGTGAGTTGGGATTATCTCCCATGGTGGGCTAAGTGTGGGGAAGTCCTTCATCTTTATTATCTAAAGCAGAATACACAAACATCCTTTCATTAACAATGCAGGGTAATTTTGCCCTTTATTCAAAATTTTGCTACTATTCTTGTCTGTTTCAAAAATGATGTGCTCATTAATCTGGGATAAAGCCTGGGTTTTAAAGACATTTTCATGTTGTTCTCTCTTGCTTCACTTTTTTTCACTGCTGCCTCATCTTGTCTCCACTCGCTTGCCACTCAGGTATGACATCTTTGCTGCTTACATGCAGGCTTTCTATCTATTTGCACGCTGTCTGCACCTATGGATGAGTTGGAGAGCTGCCCCTTTGCCTTCCTTTTTTATAAGAAACCCAGTTTCATGTGCGCTGGCTTCGGCGTTAGTTCTACCGATGAAAGAAAACTTGTGAAGCTCCTGGCTTATGGGATTAAAGAGCAGTCAACACAACACACGTTTTACAGCACAGATACCCTGTTGTGTGTTCTATTTACATTGGGCATGATCCAGATCTGTCGTCTGTCATCATGTTCCTCTTTCTTTGAGTTGATGTGATATTCAGCCCTGACTATCTTTTCTAACTCTTGTTTTTGTTCTAATCAAAATCCGCACTAGGTGTTTGTTCTTTCTTTTCTTTACAAATCCGCAATGGATTTTGCTTTTTCAAGCTATTTTTTCCCCCCCAATTTTCCACATTTTTGCTTCTCAACTTTTAACCCATAGACTCCCATTTCTGCATAACATCCATTTTTTTCTGGCCGCGGTTCCTCGTTTCCCTCCTCCAACCTTCACCTTACAACACCTTTGTCTCGTTCCTCCCTGTCTTTCTCTGCATTTTCCTTGCCTCCCTCACATGTTTATGAGCTGTAATAATTATCAGTTGATGCAGCTGAGGATTTGCTCTGGCCGAGAGAAAAGCAGGCCAAATGCATTAAAGCCTGTTATTCTTTCCTCCCTTGTCTGGCATGTGTGGAGAACGGAGGGAGATTTGAAGCTTGCGCCGGTGTAATTTCAGCTTTCAGCGTCCAAGTCAGCCAAAAGGAGTGAGAAGGTGATCCTGGATCTGTGGTGAGGAGACCAGCGGGCGTGAGAAGGGACATACGCTGATGCTTGTTACCCAGCTCGCTAAATGTGATTTTCTTTAGTTCACATTTGGGAGAATATAACAATTTGTTGTTACTGCTTTGACCTTGATACACTTTTACAATAGCTATTTTCACACCATCTTAAACACTGATTGTCATAATGTGTTCAAGAAAGTTTTCTGTAGTACACTGGAATTTAATATTAAATATTTATATTAACAGCATTATCCCAGGTGTTAGTTATTTAATCTTGCTCCTGATTTGACATTTTGGAGAACTTGTTGTTTGCAGACAAGTGCTGACAGGAAAGCAGAAGTCTCAAGTTGCAGATCTTGAAGACTTACTGAATGAAATCACAACGGAACGAGGCACAATTACAAGAGGAAATGTCAAGCAGCTTAAAGAGATGTAAAAGGATACAAATTGAATCGAACAAAACCAAACACTGAAAACTAGCACTGAAGAGTCTAAACCAATACATAAAGGAGAGAATAAGTAATCTCAAAACAGAGCACTGAACAAGAACAAGTCTGGAAAGGGAAAGAAACAAATAATCAAATAATCCAATTGCAAAACAAAAGTGATATGCAAAACACTAAGACCGATGGATAATAACACATATAGATGTAAAGTATTAAAATAGATTGAAAGACACAGTGTTAGGTTTGTGCAACCAGAAGTTATGATTTTGGCCAAATGATGGAAAATGATGTGGATTAAAAGGTGACAAACTTTTCTATTAGTTTCAGGGGTTGATTTTTTACATCTATTTTTAAAAAGTAATCAATATTTGAGGAATATGAGTGAATAGCTAAGTTTAAAATAAATGTGCCAAATAAAATTCTTCAATGTTATAAGTATAATGTTTTTTACACTTATAAGTGAAGAAAATCCAAGTACAAGGAAAAGGGCAAGTATCTCTAAGGTAAAAACAAAACAAAAAATAACAAAACAAAACAAAAGCAATTTCAGGAAAAACTGACAAACCAACAACCATAACTGGTAATTAATGTTCCCACTTTTTTCTCTCAAATACAGTAGTTAATAATTGTGTTGTACAGTGTCTTGTACCTCAAATAGAAAAGTCTAATGATGATTGTATATCCCTCACTTAGATTATTAAAAAATAATATGCTCTGGGTCTGCAACCAAAATTTATAGTTGATCATCGTGTTCATGTTAATATCCAATTGTTGCACTGCTCTTATTGCCCCACAGCTGAATGTGAGAGGAAAATCTCAGGCTTTGCTAGATCAAACAGAAGAAAAACGCTACTGAGAAAAGCCCCGGCCCATGCACAGGTGTGTACACTCAAAGAAGAAGGACTCTGTATAACTGTTGGAGGATAAGTTACCTTTTGGCAGGATGCCAGATCTGCTCTCACCAGCCCCCAATCTGGGCCCTCGATTCCTTCTGCAAGTTGCAAATTTGGTCTACTGCAGACCTTGCACATAAAGGTCTGCAAAGGAGCACAAAAATGAACTGCAGGTATGACGGCGACATCGTTGCACTGCTGGCAATTCTAGAATACATGTGCTACACTGGCTTCTCTGCACTGCATCAGTAGCTGTCAGTTGTCTTATGCAACGTTTGTTGATTAAGATCATGTTTGCTATTTTCTCATCTCTTTTGTCTTTGTCTTCATCTGCATCAATGTTCTTTTCTTCAAAGCGTGATTGCTGCGTCACATATTTGCCTTCATCTGTTCTATCCTTTTGGTCTTTATGGCAGGGTGAATGTTGCAAGGCTCAAATCAGCTTTTGATAGCACCCAGAAATTTGAATCTAATTTATGATCATGTGCTTTACTGAAATACGGAGGCCTGAATCAAATTTTGCTTTGGTCCCTGCATATTTAAGGACTGTCTCTGGTCTCAGGTCTTTTATAGAAGTTTATTAAAAAAGCAGGGACGTCTGAATTGTACGTTCATGGAAACAGGCTCAACAGAAGCAAATTCAGCCTCCCCAGGGTATGAAAAGACTCAGACGCTGAACATGGGACAGAACACTAGCAGGACTTGGAATGTGTGTTTGGCACGGACCTGGAATTTGGGAAAACATCAAAAAGCTCCTTCAGCGTGATCAGCCATTCCATCTTCTCATCACACTGAGCAGACATGGATTCTCATCTTTACATAGTTGAAACAAACAGCAAGAAACACCTTGCCGGCTCTTTAAGCGCTGCCCCTACAAGCACATTCTGCCCTCTTGCAACACCTGCAACAGTTGGTTCTCTTGTGTTCAGAAAAACTGCAAAAGCAAGCGAGTAGTTGAAGGCAAGGCTACATTTGGTTTTCCCCTTTCACAAGCGCTGCAGTGGAACATTAAAATAACAAGACAACACACCCTTGGCAAAAGAAATAATATCATAAAGACCAAGTGAAAGGTGCATTGTGTGAGATATACTTCAGGGATTTAGGTTTAATAATCACTGGTTTGGGTGGGTTTATTTTCTAAACAAAACATCAAGGATTTGTGTATTAATTACAGCAACCCTGTCACAGTTCCACCCTGAATGGAAAACCCACATTGTGGTCTAAACCCTCCATGACCAACTCTCGCATCCCAGGAGCCCACATTTGCCTTGCTGATTTACCGTGAGGATGCATGAGCTCATGCTTGCCTGGTTGCTGTGTTTTCGGAGAACAGTGCAACTGGGTCAACCAGATGAGATGGTTTGTTTCTTCATTGTCATTTCTGAAGAATGAGTTGTTGCCCTGTGCAGGGATTAAGTCCGTAATGTAATTTCATGAGTTCTTAAAACACACAGTTCCCTGTCGACAGATTCTCCAACTTGAGCTGTGGATCTTAGCAGCTCCTCCAGAGACTGTAAAGTGTTTCTTGGCTGCTTCTTTGATAAATGCTCTCCTTCGCTTGCCTCAAAGTTCGGGCAGAAAGCTACGTCTTAGTAGGTTTGCAGTAGAATCATACGCTTTGCATTATGGGAGGCTAAGCGATGCTTCCTTAGATATTCAAAGGATGTTGGTTTAAAAAATAATCGTGCGTTAAATTTCTCCCTTAGTTATTCTTGACCTGTTTTCATATTTATTAATGTTTTTTAGCAAACCCCAAGGTCTTTACTAAACACCTGGATATAATCAGATTGCATTGGATACTGATGGACTCTCCATCCAGTTAGATGACTTCTCCTAAGAGTAGCTGGATCCATACGCACTTTTCTCAGATATTTTTTTTTCTCCTTTCACTTTAAAATTATACTTTACCCCATGTTAATATGTCACATAATATCCTAATAAAATATAACAAAATTTGTGGTTGCATGGTGACAAATACAAAAAAGTTGTTCGGGTATGATTCCTTTTGAAAGGCGCTGTGTATACTCAGGCAATAAAGGACTTTTATTCTTGCGGTTTGGCGCTGCTGTCACATAAGTATGACGCCATGTTTCTTGCCAAACTGAAGCCTTGTGATATTGTTTATTGTTCAGCAGTGACGTTTCCTCCCCGACGCGGCCAAACATCTTATTTGCCCACGACCTGGCTTGCCACAGGCTCCACTGCTCGACAAGAGGCCTGCAATTATAGCTGACTTCAAAGATGCCAGTCAGTCAAAGAAGGCATTCATGCATTTATTTTGGCAAACCCCATTCACTCCTCCCCCCCTCTTTCCTCCTCACCTTTCCACCTCCCACCCTTCTTGCCCTTCTTCCTCCTTTCCCACCAACCCTCAAGCTTGTTTAGATGAGCGATTAAGTAGAGAAACAAGTGCAAATGGAGTTTGGTTTGGCCCACGTTGGTATTGACACACAGTGCAACTTTACCCCCCTCACCTAAATCTGGTCGTGGTGGATGTCGGCAAAGATGAGGGAGGTGTGGGTCTTATGTCCCCAAACAGGGAGACTTTAGTTCTGGGCATACGGACCGTCTGCTGCCCCCACCTCATCCCCGCCTCCTCCAGCTGATCCAGAAATAAAACCCAAAGAGAGGGGGCAAGACACGTTTAACCTCAGGCCATCTGCTCTACCGAGCTATTAGATGTTCAATTAACGTCGTAAACTGATAGTATGCCATGTCAACAGTGTGCTGTATCACCAAGAGTGAGGCTTTACATGTTTAAAGCAACCTTTAACCATAGAGACAAATTTTTGCTTTGTTTGTTTACCGGGCATTTTCAAGAGAATGCTGCCAGCTTCCCAAAACTTTGAGCCTTTTAATTCTTTATTTTCTTTGTTTTGAACTGCATATTGGATGTTTTTAAAAAAACTGTTTGTTACATAATGCACATTTTGCTGTATTATAACAGATACATTAGGCATTTATCCTCATGTCTATTTTAGATGTTGTCTTCTGAACAATGGCGTACTTAACTTAGTACATAAACTTTGTTGATTTTGATTTTGTAGAGGCTTCTGAAAAAGATGTATAAATACTGATCAGTTTGCCCTTTTATGGTTCAATTAGTCTCGAATAAGATTTTCCTGTTGAGGAACAACTTGCTGTTTCCCTTCTTAAATTTATCTTTATGGACAGAATATCTTTCTGCATTTAAGTGATCACATTTCAGCAGATTCTCCACCCTCTGCAAGAGGAGACGTGGTCTTGTAAACACCAGATGCATTCTGGGAGGTGAGTGGAAAGATGTTTTAATTTCTTTCTGTTGTGGGTTTTTCTGCATGCATTTTGTGGGGAAACCGTAGAAGTGTGTGTAAGTGTTTGTTGTTAAAGTGAACCAGACACTTCAGTCCCAACAGACCAAAGTACCCCCCACCCGGCTCGGAATCTGAAACTTGATTCTGAAAGTTGGGAAGCCAGAGTGATTAGAGGGACCCACCACACTGACGGTGTTACAGTTTGGCTCAAGTGTCGCATTCGTCACACTGCAGACCAGCGCTGGCCCACACTGCTCCGGACCAACACCCTGCTCCCAGTACCATCTCTTGGCCAGAGTCAGGTGGCCTTTCTATAGGAGCCTGCACGACTCCCATGGGAACAACTTATCCATCTATCTGCAGAGGCTCCTCTAAGTCGTTAAAAATCGCAGACCTGCGGTGCTAAATCATGGAGCTGTGACAGTCATCACACACACCTGGTGGGACGTATCCCTGCAGAACAATAAATGTCACACTCTGGATGTTGTGCAAAGACAAGTTCGGGGCGGCAGACGAAGGAGGATCAAATCAGACCTGCCAGCAAATGTCCAACACACTTTCTTTCACTCAACCTTGGCCAGACTGCAGAGGTGGTTATGGATTCAAACCACAGTGAGAGAGGCTCCGCACAAAGGCAGCTTTGTTAAAGTACACTGTGCTCCAGATACCATCCAGCTCAGCCACAGAGTCTACAGGAGACAGAAGGGCATGATGGAGAGGGACAGGGCATAAATGGGATCAAAAACGTTAACTTTCGAGGTGGAACTTTTCTGCTACAGGCCTGGAAGTGAAGATTGAAGCTAGACCAACTTTTAACAGGCTGTGTGTATTCACACGCTTTAAAAAATGAGCAGAGATTGTTTCAAAAATGATAACGAGGCTGTTGTTTCTTGTTGGGTTTGTTTTAAAGAAAACATGCTATTTTCAGTAATCATAGACCTATTGACAGGATTGAGAGAATTTCTGACATGGAAGTTAAAGAAAAAAAGATACCTCTCATGTTATAAAGAGTTTATAAAATATAATTTGTCTGGTCAATGAGTTTTTGCAACATCTTGATGTAAAACATGTAATCATATTAGCATAACAGACCAATAAATGTATTTAAAAGTCAGTCAATGAAGTTGTTGTTCAGCACTGCATTTTAACCAGCCCCACAATTTAGATGATTACCTGCATTTTGATTGGTTGGGTTACATTAAAAGGAATGGCTATCCTGGAGAGCCGTTCAAATAACTGATGAAGGTACGACAGAATATTTTGCAGAATAGCTGAGGCTGAATTACTATATCACTTTCTATTCCATCCAGGTGATCAAAAGTAACCTTTTTTTTTTACTTTTGTATCCAACAGAAATGCTTTATAGTATTCTGATGTTCAAAACTACTGAGCTAAGCTTCAAAAAATTTTATATTTTAGCTTGCAAGTTTATGGTATCAGAAGCCTCCTCTCAACATCCATCCATCCATCCATCCATCCATCCATCCATCCATCCATCCATCCATCCATCCATCCATCCATCCATCCATCCATCCATCCATCCATTTACTTCCGCTTATCCGGGGTCGGGTCTCGGGGGCAGCAGCTTCAGAAGTGAGGCCCAGACTTCCCTCTCCCAGCACTTCTTCCAGCTCCTCTGGGGAACCCCAAGGTGTTCCCAGGCCAGCCGAGAGACATAGTCCCTCCAGCGTGTCCTGGGTCTTCCTCGAGGCCCGGAACACCTCACCAGGGAGGCATCCAGGAGGCATCCTGACCAGATGCCCGAGCCTCAACTGGCTCCTCTCAACGTGGAGGAGCAGCGGCTCTCTAATCTCACATTAAATTAAAGGCAAATGTCACTCCTATAATCTAATTTAAATCCACCATAGAAATGTTGGCTGGAATCCTGTTGTGCAAAGCAAACATTTTACACAGAATATTTCAATAAACCAGCTGGATTTTCTCTGCTGCACAGCAAATCCACACTAACATATACTTACCTACACAGTCTGAGACTTTTCCACGGGGTTTGAGCATATCCAGTGCTTACATCTAAATGGAAAAATACTGAGATTTACTCTAAGCCTATTTTTCTTTCAAATACCTGAAAAATGAGAGCCATAATTGTTCAAACTAAGAGATGCATACAAATTCAATCAACCGTTTTTCCAGCTCCTCAATCTGACAACTTAAGTACAGTACAGATGCAGCTGCGTTTATTTGCAGTACAGCTCAGATAATCATGAATTTAGTTGTATTTATTTGTAAATCACCTTGTTTGATATAAAAGTGTAATATTTTTATTAATAAACAGAGAATAAAACTAATTTATAACCTGTTTTGAAAAAATTATGTATTATATTTTTGTTATTGTCAACGGATTGTGGGACAACTTGCCTTAAGCAAAAACAGTTAACATTTACTTCCTCTACCACATTGTGTGTAATTGTAGTTTTGGGGGATTTTAAAATAGTAATGTTCTCACACAAAGCATGAGGCATTGGCAGCTTGGAGTGTGTGTCTTGGCAGAAATGCTCATAACTGTTTCTGTTGACGTAGTCATATGGGAAAGAAAAGAGATTAAGTTTCCCTGAAATGAGTCATTCATATCTACATGCTTCCATGGGTTCTTATTTTTCAAATGTCACCAAGCCATAGAAAGCTAAAGTGGATATAGAAAATGCTAATTGTGTTTCCATCAGTGCTGCTTTCCATGCGCAGTTTAAGGTTGCGTTTTAGGAAAGGTTAATAAAATGGTGCATGTGGAGCAAATGAAAACCGTGATCAAGCCTCACTGAGCCACAGGATAAAAAGACATGCATGAGATCCTGTCGACCGCAGACCGTCTGATGTGGTTGCAACCAATCTACCTGGAACCTTCCTCAATTTTCCCCACAGAGGAAATCTCTAGATTTCCCTGCTGAGGAAAAACATACAACCTGCAATACCCATATGGATACTAACCACTATCTAGATCCTGGCAGCTGGCCCTCCAGTTGACCTGTGTTCACTTTTCTGGCTGTGCGTACATACTTTTCACTGACTAAACTCTCTCAGGGATCAAATTAAACATGTAAACCGCCAAACTCACCTTTCTCCTGCAGCCACAAATCCTACCAGATCACTTTATTTTTCTGCTGTGGAGAGACCAGACTTCTTCTCTCTAGAGAGAATACTGATATATTCAAAACAGTTTGTGACTTAAAATCATCAGAAGCTCCTCATTCTTTCATTCTATGCATATTAACTCTCAGTATTTCTGCTTTTGGTTCACAATCAAATAAAAACAAACTATGACAATGAGCGGCCAGTGAGGGGCTGTGTAGATCTGAAGAATCCACCACCAAGACATTTAAGAGATCTGTACTCCAAAAAATAGGCGACTCTGGATGAAGGGCAAGAAGAAAGCAATAAGAAGTCCTGATCACACTTTGACAAAACTTATGGGGCCCTGGGTTTGGACCCCGTAAGGAACAGTTGGTCTTCACAATTTATTATTTGTTGGAAAAATGTATAAAACGCTGTATCAAAAACAAGGCCCAAACACACACACACACACACACACACACACACACACACACACACACACACACACACACACACACACACACACACACACACACACACACACACACACACACAAATACATCAAGGGAATTCAAAGACCCCAACTAACCTTACAGTCATATTTTTGGACTTTGAGAGAATCCAGAGTACCCAGAGAGAAGAAACACACAAGCACAAAGAAATGCAAACTCCATCCAGAAAGACTAGGTCAGCAATTTACTGTATGTTTTCAATCATCAGCGCCACCGGTCACATTTTAATCATATAAGACATGAATCATATTCCTGTCTTCTTCTTCTTCTTCTTCTTCTTCTTCTTCTTCTTCTTCTTCTTCTTCTTCTTCTTCTTCTTCTTTTCTTCTTCTTCTTCTTTTTTTTTTTCTTCTTGTTGTTATTATTATTATTATTATTATTATTATTATTATTATTATTATTAATAATTTTTATTGTTTCATCAGAAACCAAAGCAACCCTGAGACACTTGTTTTAGTTCTAACAAATGAATGCCATAATTTCCTTTTCTTTTTTTTTTAGAAAACAAGAAAAATACATTTAATATGCACAACTTTATTTTGATCTGTGACAAAACATCCAAATAACATATATACAAGACTGCTAAACATGGAACAGTTTAGCGCCATTAGTGGCACTAAACCAGTGGTTCTTAAGTTCTTAACCTTTTTTGAGGTACCAAACCCCCCAGTTTCTTATATGCGTTCAGCGAACTCTTCTTATTCCTGTGATGGCAAAGCGGTGCGCGTCATCACTTTACACAAGTGTGTCTTTACTTCCACGGCAGAGGCTCCGCCGAACCCCTGAGACAGACTCATCAAACCCCTGGGGTTTGATCAAACCCAGGTTAAGAACCACTCCACTAAACCATTAGTGCTATTAGTAAAGTCTGCACTATGGTGCCTGAAGTCACTGAAAAGGCAGGAGAATCACAAAACTCTAATCAAAACAAACTCCAAGCTTGTCCAAACCAGGTCACACAAAAGAGCCTGTTTAAG
Organism: Poecilia picta; assembly: GCA_033032245.1. Lineage (NCBI taxonomy): Eukaryota > Metazoa > Chordata > Actinopteri > Cyprinodontiformes > Poeciliidae > Poecilia > Poecilia picta. Next base: position 13,606,138 of record CM065360.1, read on the forward strand.
ATGGTGTGTAACACGATATTTCAGCAGATTGGGCAGAATAAAAGAAAATAACCTGACTTGACACTTTTTCATGCTACTGGCAGTGAAATTGACTAAGGACAAAACTTTGACACAGCTCATTTGCTGAAAATAGAGGATGAGTTTCCAGCCTTCCATTCCTTGAGTGAAGAGATGTTTGCTTTTCTACCGCTCATAATAGAACCCCCAACACAAGAGACTCGGGTGTCACTGTATTTATTGGGTTTATGTTGTTGTAATGGAGCGTTGTTGTCTTGTTTTCTTAACCAAATACAATAATGAACATAAAGTAAGAGGGGAATCACCATCTAACAAGAGAGATATGTTTACGAAGATATCATACCTGTTACTTTGCCCTTGGGTGGGGGGGGGGGGGGTGGAAGAAGCAAACAAAGGATTTTGCCCTACAGCAGATGACCTTTGACCCCCTCACACCCGTCGTCATGGTCCTGCCTTGAGGCGGCATTGTTAATGGCTCTCCACTGGTATGCAGAGCATGAACGGAGAGAATCTTGCCAGCATGTTATGAAGAACCATCAGGCACCAGGTCTTAAAAACACCTAGGTGGTCCCAAAAAGGTTTTTGATGGAGAAAGAAATAGAAAGACATCGTGGTCAACAGGAGGACGGGAGATATGTGGGAGGGGAAATGTTTGGCTGTCTGTCAACAAAAGAAAATACTTGGCCTATGCTGAATTTGGGCCCAGTTGTGACGGGACCCCAAGGAGGTGGGGACACCTTGGATTGGGTGGGGTATAGCCCTGACATTACACACAAATTAAGGAAACAAGGAGGTCAAATAGAGAGGCAGGGGAGGTTCCTGCCCTGTCACTCATGAAAAGGGTTTTCTGCCCTGGGCTAACCTAATGCAGGGCCTGGATTACAGAGAGGCCCTGATACGGTAGATGAAAGCACCATGTATCTATTTTGCTGATATGAAGCCAGGTGGATGGTGCAAATTACAGAGTAGGGATAGAAATTGGTTGGTTAATAGCAAACTGAGTCTATTAGGAGATAAATAATTGTTAAGGGGATTGGACTGACTGAAGTTCTGGCATTACTCGACATTAGAAACTTGATATTTCTCGTTGCCTTTTCTCCTTTGTGTATTATTCTTTCCATCTTTCCTCAATGCCAATTAATCACAAACATGTTCTATCCCATTCACTAATATTCCCAAGCCTGTGGTCAGGTTCTGGACAGTATCATTACCCAGACTACCCAAGGTGGCAACCCACAAGCTCCGCTCTGACTTGACCCCCTCCTTGACCTCTCTCTAATGTGATAAACATTCCCAATCAATGGAGGAAGCAGGGTGGAAGTGGCTGGGGATGCGAACATGACCTCTCTGGTTGGCTTCAAACAACCAGCAGCTCTCTGTTTACACCTAAATCCTCAGCTCTTTCTTCTGATTGGCTGAGCTCTGCCAAGCGATGGAGGAAGGTCAGGTAGTTCAAACAGGAGAATGTTACAAAGTGGAACCCACTTGTTAATTTGTTCACTGAAAACTGACAAAAGCATCTGTCAGTTTGCTGAGACAGCTTCGCCTGCCTCCATTTTGAATCAGCTTCTTCTTAGAACTATTTACTCTAGAACTATTTCCAGGTAATTTATCAATTACCTGGAATATTCATATCTATCTATCTATCTATCTATCTATCTATCTATCTATCTATCTATCTATCTATCTATCTATCTATCTATCTATCTATCTATCTATCTATCTATCTATCTATCTATCTATCTATCTATCTATCTATCTATCTATCTATCTATCTATCTATCTATCTATCTATCTATCTATCTATCTATCTATCTATCTATCTATCTACATTCATAAGTATTAAAGTAAAGCAGATAAAATTAAAGATTCATAAAATTGTATTATTACTTCCTCTCTCTTTGTATCTGTCTATGACTTGGTATGAGGTATTTTAATGGAACAAGATTACAAACATACTTACTTATTCTTAAAAAGAAGAAAGTTGAATTGCTCCTTTGCATGTTTTAGTAACTAATAAGAGTTCTAAAAACTCATGAAATCGGCGGTGACTATCCACACACCAAATCTTTCCCCTCAAGAGCTTCTTATGCTTATTACATTTATGAGGTTATCCAAATTCCATTTGAAATTTGTGCTTTAAGTTCAAAGGTCATTCATCATTCACTCCAACAGTGGAATACCCCCTTGAATGCATAGCTAGACTTGATGTCTCTTCAATGCAGTCACTCATCACAAGCCTTGCGCTAACACGCATGTCAAGGGACATGGACCCACACTATGCAGATGAGATTTTACAACTTTCTACATATCTTCAAACGATATATATCCAGCAGTGTGTCACTTTCCCTCAGGAATGAGCTGGAGAGGGCTGTGGCGTTCCACACTGATGACTTCATGTAACAGGAGAAGAGAAAGAACGGGTGAGTGAAGGATCTGCTCTAATAGCAGCCTTTCAGCGTTACATGTCCAAGACTCCTTGTCAATTTTTTTTTCTCTGAGGGGAAGTGCTGGATCAATCGAATGTCACAACAAACTGCGGAGCGCGGCCTGTCTACTATTTATATCTCCCCCGTGCCTCTTTAGCTACGTTTCTGTTCACTTTTTAACACAAACACAAAATGTTACAATCATTTTTGAGCTTCCGAATTTATAATAGTCGAAATCAACAACAATGAGCTTGCGCTTGGCTTTTTATAAGTAATTTAAGAGAGTTGACACATTTGACAAATTTCCATAGCGGAAGTTATATTTTTACAAGTATTCTTTATTTTTATTTTGTTTTAAGGGCGGGGTAGTTACACAATATAAACTCTGGAATCTAACGCTAATTTTTAAATCCTTTAAGAAACTATAAATCTGATAATGAAGACCATTTATTATAAACAGAAATAAAACCAGATAAGTGCACTTTTTTATTGAATAATGGTTCATGCAATAGATTGAGACAAATAAGGAGGAACTGGTAAGCTAAACACAAACACAGCTTAGATGAAGTAAGATTCATGGGTTGAAATGACCTAGTCAAAGTCAAGACCTAGATCCAGTTGAGAATCCTTGAACCAAATGTTAGAAATCATTTTTTATTACACACCATAATCAAACAATAGTTTCTGTTTATCACATAGAAAGCAATAAAATACACAAAGTTTTGTCATGAAAAAAAGTGTTATAAATCAATTTGTAAGAACTCTAGATAAAGTTAAATATAGAAATGTACATACATTTTAATATACCACTCAATTATTTGATAAAAAAATAAAAAAACTAAATTACTCAATCAATGAACATGCAGGTCTTTTATGACAGGGTGATTTCCACCACTATTAATTTTAAGGTATTACTAACAAATGCCATTAATCATTGTTATTCAATATGTTTAGTTTAGGTCTGAGTGACTGTCCACTGTACTGGACAGCGTGCATGGAGGGTATGTAGCTCCTCACATCTTACATTCTCCCTTTGACAGCCTTGTTGCTCTAGCTGACAGCCACACTTACTGCAGGCATTCACAAGTAATGATATGTCAGGGCACTAATTTTACTGAGGCCTTCCGCTGCCTCCCCTTACAGTTTAGGACATGATCAAACAAGACAGAACGGGACAGTAAGGGTAGCAGTAAGGGTTGTGTTCACTGGGGGCCATTCAAACTGTGTGTGCGTGTATGGATGAGAAGTGGATGTGGGAGTGGGGGGGAATTGTATCGGTTTCTCTGATCCCCGTCTCATTTGGCCCCCAGGGAACAGGCAGGTCTGCTGGGCTCAAGTTTTGTCAACGGACATCAATCTCTCTTGTCTGTCAACCCTGTAACTTCCAACCCTGACCCGAACCCCACCCTCTGATGGCATGGCTTACAAGGCCTCCTAGATGGAAGATTCCTTGTCAGAGGGGTCCAGCTGAGTGGCACTGGAGACAATAATCTGGCCTGAGATGACGCTCTGTCTCAAAAGGATGGACCTCATATTCCTCTGGTCTCGGTTTAAACCCCAAAATTTATGCAACATCTTTTCAGTATTATTTCCTTGAGTCTTTGTTTTCTTCTTACTGTTCTTCTCTTTTCCACCACTTCCCATATTGTGCTGATTTCAATAGCAAATGTAAGTGCCAAATAGGTCAATGTACAAACAAATCAGCCTTGAAATTTAACAAATGAAGTCTGAAGGATGAAACCTGATGAAACAACTGAGTAATATTCATTCCACCTAAAAGGAACAAGTGGATTTCTACTTCACCACTCAGAATACAAAAGTTATCCATGTACATAAGAAAATGTGTTTCAGCAGTCAAGCAGATGCCAAATTAAGTAGGGATTGTTTGAAATTAGGACATGCAGTAGATAAATTAAAATCTAAATTTAGATATGAAACAATTTACAATCATCAGCCATAGCGGCAAAATAGCAATTACATTTTCCAGCCTCTTGTATATAAATTATATGCTGCTGCAGATCTTTCAAGTTGAATTACTATATAATTTTTTTCACAGTCTACTCTGGTTTGTCCTCACATAAAACATCTTACAGCTACGCTATGTAACTTTCAGAAAAATACAAATATTTTATATTATATGTTTTACAATGATTGATACATGAACACTAGATAGAGGAGTTACCAGCAGCAACTGCTCAACCAATCAGGCATATTTGAGGTCATGTGCATTGAACAAGCAGCAATATTTAGGTTTTTTATATATTTTCCAAATCACCTAGGGGTGAATATATGTTTGTAGACTGAACACTAGTGTAGAGTACAGAAATAAGACTTACATTCACATTTTCACAAGTTTTCAACAATATTTTAGATTACTGTGAATTGTTTTTCACCCTTCTAAACTTCAATAATTGGACAAAAATCAATACATCCATGTAAGACAAACTTGTAGATATTTTTTGGATGACACCTAAGTGGATGAGAAGTTTATTTTGACTAAGTTTAATGTCCTGCAAGGACTTTCAGAAGGAATCTTGAGAAAAGCTTTACTTGTGTAGGTGAAAGGTCAAGTCTGAGGCATTCTTGTCCTCTGTGCTCTTGAGCACAAAGTGTTTTCATCCATCTTTTTTGTGACAGCGGAACAGTCTGTCAGTGAGTTACTTGTATAAGGAAGAACAGCGTCGTCGCTGAACAAAGAGCACAACCTGTCCTCCACACGTCCACTAAGTCTCACCTAAGGGCTCAGCGTCTAGGATCCGGGGAATCGGGGCTGTGATGTGACCGTGTGTGGGAGAGAGATAAACTGGAGAGAACATGACAAACCACTCGCGGCTCGGTTGACTTGCTGAATCTCCCGGAACCATCAATCCTGGTGAAGCGGTGCCTGGCTCCCTCAGAGCCTCTCTGTCACCTGGCAGCTGAGGTCAACAATTCACACTGCATCCTTATTCCATGAGCTGCCGGATTCATCTCTCTCTTTCATCCACTACATTTTGGGGCATTAGCAAGGAGACAGTAACTGAGTTTTTTTTTTTTCTTTTTGCTGGGGGTTGAGTTTGTTGGGTATGAGGGCAAACAGAAGGCAGACAGGGGTTACGGGGTGAGAGGTGGGAGGCTTTGAGACACTCCAGCTGCAGCTCTCCTCGATCTTCTTCCCTTTATCTTTGTCATTCTTCCCTTCTCCCCATCTTTCCCCCCAGCCCCTTTTCCATCAGCATCCTGGGGTTTTGATTAAAGAGAAAATCTTTTTAATGCCCCCTACTTGCAGCTCTGCTCACTCCATCTCTGTCTGTCCTCTCCCTCATTTTTCATTTCTCCTCCTGTCCCGTGTGAAGGAGCCTGGCTCGCTTCCATCAGCTTGCCTTTGGAATCTGTGAGCTGAGCCCCGGTATGCACTCAGCATGCTCAAACCGAATGCTTTGCCCTTACCTCTCCTTTCCCTTTATCCCCTTTAGGATTTGGGAATGCTTGTGCTGAACATTGTTTTCCTACAAAACAGGTGGCGAGCAGTGGTGCTCAAATGGGGGTCCTGGCTGAAACCTGGTGGGACGGCAAAGCAGAAAAGGAAATAAATCTAATTTTCGTGTTGCTTTCATCTTCCATTCCTCTGCTGAAATGCATTCAGATCACGACAAGTAAACGAGGCACCACATTAAAATGAAGGCTTCAATCAAAGACAAAAGGCACCTCTATGATGAACGCACATCCTTCTGAAGTGAGAGGCCCTACCCTTATGGTGGGACCAACAACCATCATCAAATCATTATTGGCCACTTTGATATGCCGCTAAGATGATGGACCATTGTCATAACTCCTTATTCACCAGCACCTGGGCAGGTCCGCACTTTTAAGCACATCGGTGCGCTATGAAAACAAATGTGACCTCATTTCAAGGGAAATTTAGATGAGATTGATTGAAGGAGAAAGAAGAAAAGTTGGAAAAGAGGGAAATTCTCAACCTTATATCTAATTGTTTTTCACGTTCTTATTTCTGGAAACAAATAAGTTCAGCAAGTACACAAAGGATATTTAGAGAGATACTTGTCATCATCTGCAAAATTCAACCACCATAATGGTTATTTTCTCATGTCCCAACAGCAAATTTCAACTCAAATAATTTCACTTCAATGTGAAACACCAACACAATGTAGCCTTGTTGAGAAGTGGAAAGAAAATGATACGGCGTGTCTTTAGGGACATTATCTCTAAACTGATAGAGTTTAGGGACAAACTCTATTTTCCGAATAGAGTTTCCAAATTTTCTCATGCTTGTAACATGAGAAAATTTGGAAAAGTTCAAGAACACCTTTTCAGGAAAAGTAAATCCTGAGATTTCCATGAAGAGGTGGAGCTGGTTAATGATAGCTGACAGCTGCAGAGGAAGCTTATTGGCAGAAGGAGATGAGACATGCTGGCACCATCCCACTCTGAACACCCAAACACGCTCTCTGAGTTGTGTGACTGTAACCATAGAGTCCAGCCAACGCGTCCCCTGGGTGCCTCCTCACCTCTGCAGACATGGGTGAAGGAAGGGTTACAGGGGACAGACTCTTCCTTCATCATCTTGGTGCTAGGTTGGAACTGGCGCCCAGAGTGGCAGTGCCCGGCCAAGTCCACATCCAGCTGAGCCAGAGTCCCGGCCTGACCAAGTCGGGGTTGACTGGCTGTTGCAAAACTGACTCCAAACCTGCATGAGCAAACACACAGGGAGCTATGAAAAGGTGTCTGCCTTCTCAACAAGGTACACACACAGGTTTTCATACCAGCTCTCTAAAATAATTCTCTCCCTCGGAAAATTGCTGTTTGGAAATGATAGCAACAATGATAGAGTTTGTGGCGTTTGCTCTTGTGTTTGTCTTTCTGAAAATAGACACGAGCTTCAGAGGTGGAGAGGCGTGGAGATGAGGTTGGTGGACAAACTTGGCGTCTTTGATGCAGCGTTGTTCCGCTGGACCATCCTCCCTGTGGTTTGGCCTGGGCTGCACGACCCTCTTCACAGTCCTTTGGCCCAGCTCCTCCACCGCAGGTGAACTTCTTTAGCATGTGTCAATATTGGTTTAGGATTATTTCTAGAAATCCAGAGGGATAGGTCCCTGCGGACATTACAGAGCTGACACAAAGTAATGAGGAAGCATTTCAGGAACCATAGAAGAACCATTAATGAATATTTAGTATTTGAATAACAAGCACAAATTATATAACCTAAGTATTCTGTGGGCAGCTAAATCTGGTTGTAGTCACATGGTGTCCAGGGTAACCTCAACCCAAAAGGGTCCGCCATGAAAACAGGAGTAAAAGTGGTGACTTCTTTGCTTACAGATGAGGATGGGATTTACTGAAACAGGCTGAACAGAACTAAGTGTTTCCACCCAGGGATTATCCCTGATAAAAGGCTTCATGTCAGGCTCAGTTGGAACAGCCAAATGAAGTTTGACATTTCTCGTCTGGAGAGAATTATCCAGGACTCCCGCCTAGGTGGTCGATTCATTCACACGCGCACCAAACCCAGAAGATTTCACTCACTCTCCTGTTGCCATTTCCTGGAAAAATGACAGACGTATTAATAGGAATGTGCTGTGCTGGGGATGAGCTGTGTTTCCATAACCTCTGAATGATTCCCAGGTGGGACACCTTCATGGCAGGCCACAAGTTTGAGCAAGATTTTCTAATTACTGTGCGGCAGTCGATGATTAGTCACAAAGTCCAGATTAAAGTTGATTTCCTATCGCCATGTCAACTTTGGGGATATAAGTTTTCTTTTTTTTTGCTTGAGTTGTCCTTCTCTTGTACAAAATACAAAAAGACACAGGTCCATAGAGGTAGTCAAAGTAAATGAAACTACCTCAGCTCAGTGCTGTGCAACATTTCATTTTGCTTCCAAAATCACGTTTGGATATGATCCTTAAATTAAAGTCTTTCTAAATCCCAGTATTGACGCTGGAGTCAGACAAGGGAACCAAGGCATTTTAATTACCAATAACTAGTTTGTTATTTACCAATCACAGCAAAGGATGTTGGTTAATCATTATAAATACAATCAGAAATGGTTTATATATTTTTCTTTCTCTCCTGGGTTATTAATATAAAATTTTGTTTACCCTGGAAAAAAAACAAACATAATCCACATCTCTGGTCAAAAGTTGAGATCTAAATGAAGATGATGAATATCTTTAGATATTTAGGAATTAATTTGTGAAATATTTGAGTTTCATGTGTGCAACATGATGTAAAATAATAAAATAAAATACAATGAAGTATGAATACTTTGTGAAGCATGTAAGATAATAAAAATAATCCTCTTTATTCTGATTGCCTTGAGGAAATCTGGATATTAATATGCTATATTAATATGTAATAAGCCACTGAAATAAGTTTTTATAAATTACATCAGGACAAGGGTTTGCCTCATGTGTATTATACATAAAATATAATATTATTTATATCAAAAGTTCTTAAAAATGGTTAAATTGAGAAATACATAAAATAGGTCACTGACTATTTCTGGACTTTTTGTGAAACTAGTTTTAGTGATAATAATATCAATCCATGTAATTTTTATGAAATGAAACATTTCATGTTTCTTTTTTTTAACTTTTGTATTTATGTAATGTTTAAAATTATAACACAATATGACACGGCTTGTTTGAAAGAATAAGAGGTTTTTTTTTCTGTTTGACACCAACAGAACAGCCACCAAAACACTCAGACTGAAGTATTTCTGTGAATGTCTGAGAATGAGTGGCGTTTCATTAAAGAACAGCTTAATTGTTACCTCGCTCTCCCTCCTTACTTTCCTCGTCTGCTGTTCGAAAGATGAGTGGAAAGTCCATAAGCACAATTTGGAAACTGCGACCACAACCAGCAAACGTACAGGACACTTATTCATTGCGCTGCACACACTCAAACACACACACATTCGGGGTAGAGGGGAAGGAGCAGCAGCAGTGGCAGTAGCAGTAAATTGGTACAGGCATCTGTCAGAAGCCCCATGAGTCACCCACTGGAAAACGTGCAGCTCTCCAAAGCCAGAGTAGATATCCATCAAAAGTGACTGCGGCCAGCACGAGCTCCTGCAAAAACACAGCTTGATATATATACACACACAATTATGTCACTTACACATATGCCAGCCTGCACACATGACAGCACATGCTAAATGCATATCCACGCATGCACACACACAGAAGAGGGGGACTTTTGTGGGGCTGTTGGTAAGATGGTAGCGGGATAACGAGGGGGTGCTTTCCGGAGAAGCAGGGAGGTTTGGGAAGCCATGTGTAACCACTGTAATGCCTTTGAAGGTTTTTAGTTTTAACCAGTTTGGTATGTGAGGTCACCTGACAATATATACACAACATTAAGGACATACTTCCAATAAATCACATTACTCTTTGATATTTTAGTGAGCTCAGGTTGCTAATTGAGAACACAGACACTACAGCCTGTGGGAAGTATGTGTGCAGCATAGTGTTTCATAACAGAAAGGCTGAAAAAATGTCTTTTGCAGAGGTCAGCAAATTTAGTTTGTTTTTAATCTGAGAGATTTTGACTATTTCTTCAGGACCCTATCCCTTCTTCAAACAGATATGAGGTTGCACTTACAGAATAGCTGCTACCATTGCACATGTTAATGCAGATAACATTTGCATCTCCAGGAAGCTTTGATCTGCTTTGATCTACACTGCGCTAGTAGGTTGTGCATCTCAGTAATTTACCATATTGTCGTAAAGTTAATTTATTGCGGTGCTTAAATTCAACAAGTCAAGTTTATGATCTGAAAGTCACATAAAAGATAAAATTTTATTTCTCGTAAGATAGTAAAAGCCTAAAAAAGACAAATACAAATTATTTTTTAAGTGGAAATGTTGATCTGCTGAGTGTCGTCCAAGAAGTGTACAGTATAAGAACTCAATAATACAAAAATGTAGATAAAAACTGCAAACGTTGACAAAGTTTCAAACTGCAGCCGTTACCTATCCTTTGTTTGTTTTTTTAAATGTATGCATGATGTCCTGTGTTGTTCCTGTGTGGTCAGGCAGAATGAGGCTGCTTAGATTCCTGAAACGTCACACATTCTGATGCTGGTGGGCGCAGAGGCTGTAGGCCTCGTCTCACACATGACCTCGCCACAGTCAGCAGGTCAGATCCCGATATTCCTGTCTCAAAGCTGTGTAGCGTGCCTGCATTTGTCTCCCAGTGACACAGGTTCAAGTTACTGAACTCTTGTGTGTGTTTTTTGTGTTATTCTCCCCCAGTTAGTCATGTAATGGTTAATGAAGATGTTTTTTTTGGGGTTTTTTTCCAAAGATGGAAAACATGCTTCTTGTTTCATAAGACAGATGGCTTCCTACCTCATTTCTCCTGCAGTACTTGCACATGCTGCAGCCTTCATGTGGGCGTTTGAGAGGGGATAAATGTGTAATTTGTCTCAAAGGGGTTTGGAAGGCCCACACCTGCAGGAGATCTGCAGAGAGCATCACTGTCATGTGAAAAAGCAAGAACAGAGAGAGCAGAGATGAAACAGAGAGCAGAGGGTCTTACTCCTCCCACAGACGTTGTTATTTCAAGCTTTTCTCATCATATTGAGGAAGAGGGGAACAATGCACGACAGACAAGCTCACATGGAGCTCACACAAAAGACCAGCACTCTTAGCTCTTTAAGGAGGCAGAAGAAAGAGAGAAATCAAAGAGCGGGAGAGTAAGAGGGAGGAGGGACGGGGTGGAAGATATAGACTGCACAGAGATAAAGTAGCTTATCCATAGAGGCTTTACTCTTGCCTACTTCTTTAGGAACCAGGATTCAACACATGTATCGACACGACATGAGCTAGAGGCATCTTTTAAGGAGTCTCTCTTTAGCATTTGATTTTTTTTTTACATGTTTACATTAACCAGTTCTCCACATAGCATAAGAGAAACTAGGCAGACTGAGAAACTGGATCTTACAAAAAGAATTACTTGCCCACAGCCATAGAAAAATAAACAGACAAGAAATTTTCACTCCGAGGTTATTCTTAGTTAAACTAACTTTTCTCTTCACTTTTGTTTAGAATAAAAACATGCCCCTTTCCAGTCACACACATATTTCTTTTCCCAGCCTTAAGGAATGTATCTCCTGGATATCTAATAGCAGCTGTGACAATTGATCAAGCAGTACAGTCACTGCAGTCATGATGACCAACAGTGCAAACATGTAAGCATCTGTGATTGCATGTGCAGTACGCATGTCACACATGTCTTTAGCTGTGGTTACACCATGCCTGTGTGCAGTTTGTTTGCATGTTGAACTTCTCTGTGCATGTGTTGCTACCACCAGAATATTTGGCCCCAGTCACCAACTTAATGGTCTCGCTCAAGAGATGACAGATAGAGCAAGGAATGAGGATGTGGCTCTTTGCTAAAGAAGCTTAAGTTCTCTCAAAGTGCTGCCAGATTGAATCCTGTCTTGAAAAAGTATTCCAATCTTCCAGGGTTCAACAACAATTTTCAGTGTATAAATCATAATAAATCAGTTCAGAGTTGTGCATGATCATAATTTTCTTTTAAAAATACACTTTTTTTCACATTTCACTCCAGATTTAACTGCAACTCCAAGGGCATTTCTTTATACAGAGAAAAGTTCTGATGATTCTTTTTGGAAAAACAACTCAACCCAAGTCAAGTGTGATGGAGATTGTCTGTGATGAGCAATTTTCAAGTGCTGTCCCTGATTTTCAGCTGAATTTAAGTTTGGACTTTGACTATGCAACTCTCACGCAAACATGATCAAAACCATTCTATTGTATCTCTGGTAACAAAGTCGTTGTTCGAGTCTGAAGTTTTTGCAGCCTCTAAATATTTTCCCAGGTTCTGATCAAAGCTTTTCTTGGCTGGCCTCTTTTTAAATGGTTAAAGGTGGAATATAATTTTCGAACCTTTAAAGCAATTTCCTCACATCTTTTTCCTTGAGCATATTTCATTTTCCTTCCACTTTACAATTCAATCGGTCTGTCATAAAATCCAAAAGATTATAAATTCAACTGTGTTGCTGCAACGTGTCAGAATTGAGTCTTTTGGTGTGTTTTTGCTTTCACACTAGTGATCTCCTCAGACCTGACAGGTGTCAAAGACACAGGAGGAGAAACACTTTAAAACACCTTCAGGCCCTTGAGTCCAAAACTACAGGATGAAACATGATAGTAATGTTGATGTTCCTCCTGAGAACAAGTTAAAGTGTTACTGCTTCGTACATTGGTATTTGATAAAAAAATAACTATGTAACCATAAGTGTTTTATTTTTAAAAACTAAGCACTTGTCACATTTGTAATTGTCTTCAAGTTTTTAGAGTGGGGAATATCATACGTTTTTGATGTTTTGCTCTCCATTAAGAAACACCAGGATATAAAGCTTAGTTATATCAGCTGCTTAGTTGCTCAGGTCAGGGTAGAGACTGCAGTCAGATACTTAACAGCTTTGTTAACAATAAGAGTAAGAAGTGGAGCATCTTCAATATCCTAACTTAGAGAAATCACTGCTTCAAATATTCCAATCCCCCAAATTTGTCTTTGTTGCTTGGAAAGGTATATGTTTAAAAGTTTCATGTAAGTTAACACATATTTATTGATACATGAAATAAGTCTTCAATTTATGCCTTCCTTCATCTCTGAAGCCCTTGAGACATCAGAAGCATTCAGTCCAAAAATAATGGTGTTGAGATGATTACCTCTGTGATTACCTTCAGTACTGCAACTATTAGAACCGGTCAGTTGTTGGGTTTGCTATCTGGTGCAGCTCGTTCTGCAAGAGCTTTCCCCTTTTTGTGCTCATTTCAGATTTTAATATCCTGCTTATGATATTATAATTAGTGGCCAAGCCTCATCTGTCAACAAAGAAGTTTAACCTCTAAGGGCTGATTTCTTGCACTACAGCTAGTTTTGACTCTTCTGTAAGGAGCATTACTCTGAGCTTTAATAGTGGTAGAGGCATATTAATGTGCTGTTTCCCCATCCTCACTCTTTCCCTTTCTTGTTTAATTGCTCCGTTTTAGTTTGTGTTATTTTTGAACCTTTGGGCGGTTAAGCTGGGTCAGCAAGTCAATCTGACGAGCCATCAGCCGAAGGACCGGTGGTTACAGACAAAAGCTTTATGACTCAGGTGCATCCCACCCACAAGCCCACAGCTGATGAGAGCTCATTAGTCTAGCGTGGGTGGGAGGCCTTTTGGACACCAAGAGCTGTGCTTCAGGACGTTGTGATTGGCTCACCGTCAAAGAGGCCCAGTCTGTGATCCTCACCTCGACTCCGGCTGAGGGCTTTTATTGCATGTCATGCACGTATTTCAAATGCCCCTGAATATAGAAAGTTGACCAACTTGGAGCAAGAAGGACTGACTATAGAAGAAGAAAAAGAAGTGACTGTGCTAAAAGCAATGTTGAGAACGAAATGTTCTTTTTTTATCTATGTGGAAATCTTCAGGAAAGGAACAAAATCCTGAAATTCTAGCAAAAAAGCAACAAAATGACTCAGTAGCGTCTAAGTATTTTTGTCTGGCACGCTCGCCTGTCTCTTCATACCTCACATGTTGGTCAATATCTGTTAAAGTGTAAAGGCAGCTTGGCCTGGAAAAGAAGGGACAGGTAGGCACCATGAGGCCACTCGCTCACGCTTACACAAGAAGAGACTCGTGTGCTGGAACTACAAACATTGGCACTTTCCATTTGTAGATTCTGCTGTGTTTTCATGGTTCTGGTGGTGAGATCTAGGACAGGTTGGACGAATTCCTGAAGGAGCACATCTCCTAGCCGAGACACTCTGTGCTTTAATGGCCTCGTACCTTCCTCTCATGCTATCTTATTTAGTTTTCCAACCTGCGAATGTGGAAACTGAATCAATCGGTTGCTCTTCCTTGTGGTTGTTGCTCTGTTTGTGTAGGAGCTGGTAGATGGATACCAGAGTAGCCAGTAGAGTCTCCACTAACACTGCTGCTCCACATTGAAACAGCCAGAGAGGAGCTCCCACAGTCAGATATAGCTTTAATATGTTTGCACTGGGAAGATAGAAATCATTTAGCCATCACTGGAGACTGCGTGTACACAAACTGCTGAGGGGAAACGTGTGCGGTCTTGTCTATGTTAATGTCAACGTGTACACATATCTAAAGGTATTAGTCACGTGTACTTTACTGTAGTTCGACTTTATTTTATTTTAATCAGTCTCTTTAATGACCGTTTGTTTGAAGTAGAAATAAAATTTCACTTAAAACAATGTGCAACAGAAAAATGGGTTCATTTCATTAATTTCAGAAGTGAAACATAATCTTATTACTTTGCTATAATCTTTCGTTATGCTAGCAGGGCGGACTCCAGAAAGAGGTAAACAGTGGATGTAGCAGAACAATCTATAATAGAGATATCTGTCATAAAGGACCAAACTAATTATATAGTCATAAATTTTGAATTTGAATTTATTAATTCATGCCATATTAATAACATTTTTGTAAATATGCCAGTTAGCTCAAAGGCTATTTTCAGCTGTAATCCCTAGACAGACAATAAAAGTCGCCCTAAAGCAATAGCAGTAAAACTACATAACAGTTATTATCCGTAATAACAGATAACTGTTTGAGTAACTGCCGCATTTGATCAACTAACACCGCTCATCAAAAATGATGACGGCGGCATCAAGCTGAGGGAACGATTGTCTTCGGTAGAAACAGGGAAGCTGATCAGATGTGAGGAAGCATGGCATCACAGAAAGAAAGCCATGCAAAAACATTTAAATTTGACTGATGTCCTTTAAACCTGGACATCAGTCATGCAGCGTACACACCAAATATGAGAAAGAAGGTGGTGGCATCATCATGCTGTGGGATGAATTGTTCGATACGGATAGAGAAGCTGGATAAAATGTAATGGCATCTGTCTGATCTTGGGTGAGATTTCAAATTTGCTGTCTGCAGAGGTTCTGCAGTTTGAGTTTGAACTGTTTTACAAATAAGTATGGAACAAAGAAACCTTTGGTTGACAGAATTGCAGAGCTTGTTGACAACTTCCAGCCCTTAACTTCCAACTGTAGTTACTGAAAAATGTGTCAATATGAACCTTTAAACTAAGTGCCATACCTCACTTACTTACATGCAGACACAGAAGCAAATTGCACATTTGCTGTCAGGCTTAGGTTTTTAAATGACAAAAGGAGTGCCAGAAGTATTGCTCAATGACTGGTTATCTTGCGCCATCTGTTGGTCATAAAAAACTGACCTCTACTTACATTTATTGCTTCCCCTGTATGTTTCCAAGTGACTCTGATTAGAAGGAAATCCTATCTTTCTTGCACAAAGACACAAAAAACAAGCACACATAGAAGAGCAGCATGAGCTACATGTGACTCTTTATTGTAAATGCCTCTGTAAGTTTTTCCATTTGTCTGTTGAAGTTTTGCGTGAAGTAGGGAGAGAAAATTGATGCTGTTTCCTCCCAGCCTTCTGCAGTTACACCTTTAATAATTCACAGCAAGTTTTCAATTTTCCTAAAACATGCTGCAGGCCCATCGGAAAGTTTTAAATAAAGTAAATGAATGCAAACACAGCCTCGCCCGCAAAATGAAGATTTCTCGGAGAGCACTGTAGCCAACATATTGTATTTTGTGTGCTGCATCCAGCAGTAAAGTTCCATATGCCCCGCGTTTATGCTTTCCCACTGAATAATTTTGAATTAGTTTTCTGTGTTAATGACAGGAGGAAAGGAATGACAAGAGACAGGGGGCGGGGGGAAAGGTCAGACCATGAATAGGCCTCTCAAATACTTTGCACCGCTAATAATGAAATGTGTTCTCTCGCCCCATAAAAGCATGTTTTTACTTTGGTGGGTTTACGTATTTTAATAGCCCGTAATAACGTGTCTCATTTTGATTATGAGGAAAATAACTCTGCCTTCTCTCCTTCCTAGTCCCTCCAACTTTCCCTCCATCCATGTGTGCCAAAGGTGCAGAATAAAAATCCCATCTCTCATGAAGGCTCAGTGCGATGGGCTACATTGACAATAGAAGGTTTCAGACGAAGAAGGACAGATTCAGATCAACGGCAAAGCACCAATATTTTATTTGGGTTTTATGTGTTTGACCAACACTGTAGGAAAAGAAAGATGGTAGGTTTTCATGTTTCATTTTTTGTTTTTTTTGCTCAATACAAATCTAAACGGTGGCACATATCCATCCCATTTACTGTGATACCCCTAAATATAATTCGGTGCCACCTTTTGAAGTCACTTAATTAATGAACAATGCTGATCTGTGTTTAGTTTATTTGCAGTGAAAAATACAGCACTTCTGCGAAGAAGTCAGAAAGAAAAGAAATGTATCATTCCAGGTTGCAAAAAAAGGGTACAGTGACAACCTGGAATGATACAACGAAGGATAATAGTATAATTATTTGTGTGAGTGATGTTTGTTGACTTTCATACAATATTTTTATCTGATCTCATCTGTACAACTAACCCGGTCTCTGTGGGATTCTCAAAAAATCAAAAGAAGATGTAAGAGAAAAAAAAATCCATGCTTCACAGGATCAAATCAACTCTTGATTATAAAAAGGATAAATTAAGCTCAACAGGAATCAAACTTTCCATATTTTGGAAGTCAACAGTTTAACCTACTTGTTATCCTGAGGTAAAAGTTAAAATTATTCCTTCTAACTGAAGACTAAAAATCAAAGTGGAACATTACTTTGATCTTCTTTTGATGTTGAAAAGACAACATAATGATTGGTGTGGAAGGCATTTTTGTAATTAAGAGCAGTTATGCAGCGACTTTACATCAGTGATGGCAGGATAAGTGGTTGGTCTTCAAAAAGCATGAATGAAAGGATGTGATTCCACACCTTAGATGAGTGCCGGTCCTCTCTGCCTGGAAGTTTAAAGTAATGAACAAATACAAGATAAATCATAGCTGTGTAATGCTATGTATTGTAATGTAAGATCGGATGGATCCTGATGTTCTGCCAAACACAGGATGTCTGAAACCTGTTGCTAAAATAATCCGGTGCCAGCCTGACCCATTAAGAGAGGAGGAATTTTGTTTTTATAAGGCAACAAGGACTCTCAGTACAAACCTGACAGCTGATGAAACTACTGAAAGTGGTGGGTGTGAGAGAAGATTAACAAGGTATTCTTAGGAAGGCTATAATGGTGCCTATAATCATGTAGATTCAGTATAAATGGAGGTCACTGACTAAGCTCTTACACCAAATCATGGCTAAATACTGGAATAATGTTAGAAAGACGCACATAAACTCAACTCAACTTTATTTCTACAGAACCAGTTGCTGACTAGAAGAGATAAGAACCTAAAAGCTGAAGTTCTGGAAACAACTAAGAGGCTATGACAAGGAAAACTCTCTTACCTGGTTGAAGGACATGATAACAGATGTTGTGATTAATAAGAGCGATTCCATTAATAACTTAATAAGCCATTGGAAGAACTTTAAATTTGTCAGAGTGCGTCTCTAAACACGAGAAAACTTTATTTTTGCTGTTTATTCAGCATCAGTACACAATCTAATATCTCCCAGAGAAGCTTATAAACCATCAGTTCTACCTTTGCTTTGCCAGGTTCTGAATACAAATAAATCTGAATATCATCAACATAACATCACTACAAACATGGGAAACATATAAAAAGAGAAAATAATTGCTCCAAGAAATGTTGTTCCATAGATAAAAACCTTAAAAATCTTTACTGAGGTTTTAAAGTCTTTGTTATCCGATATACTGAGCATATAATGATGTGGAAGTGGGGATGAAAACTCTTTTTGACAGGAATATTCCTCCAACAGAACTTGGCTCAGTGTGAGTGGTCATCTGCTGTGACCAACTAAGGGTTTAAGAAGTTTATGAAGGACTTTTCATATTAAAATGCCAGAAAGTCTCACATACGACACATCCAGCAGCATATATGTAAATGAAGAAAGGTTGCTGATATTTATGGCAGTGGTGATGAGACTACCAGTAGCGGCTGGATGTGGGTTAGGAAAGGAAAGATGTGGAAGGAAAGAGGGGATGGAAGAAGAGCTTTCAGGAGCAAAGGGGACATTGTTAATGCTCCCAGAGTCCCGCAGAGTTGTGGGACAGCCGCGGCTCCATCAACATTTGTTAATGTGTGGGTGCGGATGTGTGTTTTCCCTGTGTGTTCAGAGCTAGCTTTTCCATGCAGTGAAACACTGGCTGTCAACAGAGCTGCTCTCACTTCACGCCAGGCCAGATTTATTAGAGCGAGTAGTTTTCGATTCCACTTAGAATAATAAAGTCTAGCAGGACTCTCTGTTTATGTATTAATTGCTACATAAAATATGCCTGAACTGTCAACGATGCATAACCCAATATTTTTTGTATGTTTTAATTGTGACTGAGCTGCACATTTGGCAGGTGAATAAAAATAAATTATGGCTGTCAAAATGAACTTTAAACATTTGAAAAAAAAAAAAAAGGTTTGGAAAGTTATATATTTGGTTTTCATGAGAGGAAAACATCACCGGGTTTTATCAGCGAGAAAGTGATTATGGCTGCAGAGTCTGACTGATGGGACCCCTGGCGCGTTTGGGTTTGGTTGTTAAGGAGCAGTTTGTCAAACACCGTAAAAATACAGCAGTGTTACTATGTCTGCATCTGACGACAAGGGAGGGGATCCGGGAAACAGGAGGATGTGGTGCTTTAGCACAGCAGGAGAGGGGCTTTCCCTCATGCTGTCATCTCTGAATGAACCTGAGGAGTGAAGCTGCAGCGCGCTGCACCCCAGAAGCCTGTTCATTCAGAAGATCCACTGCAGTCCGTTAAACAACATGCCTGCCTTTTACGGCCTGATAGGAGAGGAAGAGCGTTGAGAACATATGTTTTTTTTCCCTCCTCCTGACAGTTTGACCAGCTGGGTTAGGTTAAAAGGTCACAACAAGAGATGCCATCTAATTTATTTGGATCCTACAAGGAGCCTCCTAAGTTATTCTCATCTTCTTAGTTTATTAAAGCATCATTCCATGGATGCCTCAGTCGAACGCTGGCATCCTCCACTGTATCTCTTCCAAACAGTTCCCAGACCCTCTTGTGCTGTTCTTGGATCTAAATACGTTCAGCTAATCAAAGCTCTCTACGCCCGGCCAAGATTTCTATTTCCTCCAGTTGCCACGTACAAATCTCAACCGAGACATCCTTCTTGGCTGAATGCAGTGTTTACCTGGTGCGAGAAGACAGATGCAGTCGTGCATCACACACACATGGCCTTTTGTTTCTGTATCCCCATGGTAACAGTCCAAAGACACGATGCCTTCTCAAGCCTCTTCTCTTTATTCATACAAACTCAACTTAAAACCCAAGACCTTTTCCCAAACTTTTAAGGAGGAACCAAATCATGGTTGGAAGTCACTAGAAGCACATTTGACAGACATCTGGTTCCTGCTAGACTTGTTGTTCTATGTGACTTGAAATGTTGAACTGCTGTAAAACCGTCACTGAAAATACGGAAGAGGAACATCAAAGAAAAGAAACAAACAAAAATAGAACACAGTGTACATGTTTTCTTTCTTACTAAATTATTTTTCTTTCTGTATTTCTTCATGTCAGCAAACCTCTAAGGCCTTCACAGACCAGCGGTATTTATTATGAGATTTCAGACTTCATTTACTCATTAGATTATGTCTGCAGACAATTGGTTTCACTTTATTTCAGAGGATTAAAGTAAACAGGCTTAATCAAACCCCAGCTGGTGGTTGCAGATGGCCACTCACACTATGGCAGATTCTGATGGATATTTCCTCCTCTTAAAACAGAGTTTGTCTTTTGCAGTTTGCATTGATGGAAACCATTTTAATCAGTTTGAATAGTGAACAAAGCTTGACTGCATTGTTTAATAGTTGGAATGAATTTATTTGACTTTGACCATTTTTATAATGTGATAATTTGCTGTACTGCAGAGCATGAGTAAAGATATTTAGAAAATGTATAGAAAATGCAAACAATTTAAGGCATTTCTATAAGTATTTTAAATAATCTCTTTTAAAACCTGTCCTTGTATTTGTTCACCCAGAGGTTTAAACTGTAATACAGTACTCAAATTGTTTATAGACTGACATGAACAATGGCCTAATTCAATCACAGTGGCTCAGAAAAGCAGTGCTGCTTATGTTACTTTGATTAATATTCAGGTGATGATAGCCAGAGCAGCATTACTTAAGATTTGGGAAGGATAAGATGAGAGTAATTTAATTGGTAAATGAAATCATTGAGATAAAAATCAACATTAAATTTGGGTTTGGTTTCTTATTGCTTACAGCAGTTCTTAATAAGTCGTGCTCTGAAAATGACCTTTGCAGAGAAGGAGTCCAGGAGGAGAACAAGCACATACACACACAGACTGACCCAGACAAACAGCAAACACTGTATAAATTTAGCATATTGCTTTTTTTTTAATTCCACTTGTGCTTTCTGTTTATCGTAACTTAACTTTTATGGATTTCCAGCATCGCCTTGCTCCCCAGTGACTTTTGCCTCCACAGGGTGAAGGTGGCCTCTTGTGTTTTTCTATCCTTTCCAATGTTTGAGAATTAACCTGACAACAGGAAAATGCCCTCTCTGCTCAGCAAACTACAAATATAGTCCATGGAAATGCAGGGAAATGAGGTAAAATGAGGTAAACAGGTGGAACATAGAGGAGCTCTTGTGTTGCGGGAGCATGACACACCTGGGTGGCTGCTGCCGAGTCAGCGCCTCATCATGATCTGGCTTGGCTGAATGTCTGCCTCGGGGGACCTGGTCTTGAAGGAACCATTGTCCGGCTGGTTCTGAGGAGGTGTGCTGTTCCGCATTGGTTGTGTACGGCTGTCACCGCCGAGCAGGTTCATGGAAAGGTCTGGTCAGCTGGGCTCGGTCAGTAAGGACAGGTGAACAGAGGCGCTCATACGCAGAGTCGCACTGAAGTTTCAGTATGTCGGTGCTGATTAATACAGCTGGCCTGAGAGCATCAGACTGAAACTACCAAGAGGTAAACAAAACAGAAAATCAAGGTCAAATGCAAT
The DNA here is from genome assembly GCA_033032245.1 of Poecilia picta. Taxonomy (NCBI): domain Eukaryota; kingdom Metazoa; phylum Chordata; class Actinopteri; order Cyprinodontiformes; family Poeciliidae; genus Poecilia; species Poecilia picta. Next base: position 13,627,621 of record CM065360.1, read on the forward strand.
CTTTGATTTCAAAACCTCTGTGCGAAGTTATGAACGGGGATGTTATAAAATTTCAAAGAATGCTATGATGTTCTATCTTGGTTATTGAGTCGGTGATCAAATAAATAGTACCTCATAATAAATATTGATGACAGTGTAAACATTTCACAACCTTACCAAGACCAGCAGACTGTAATGATCATCAGACAGTTTAATGATGTTCAAATGTTAGATCTATTAACTGTTATGACAAGAAATCTCCACAGGAAATGTGTCAACATGGCTCTTTAGGTGAATAATCTTGTTCTATTTTTAATACATGTCGGTAACTTTGAGTTCGATTCCTGGCTCCAGTCAGCGCTAACATTAACATGGAACAATCCCCTCTAAAGCATAAATAGAAAAGTTTTAATGAGTGTGAGATTTATTTTAGGCCACAGCATGACAAACATGTTCTAAACTCCTCTACATCTGCAGAGACAATGATGCTCTGTTTGTGCTCCTGAATCAGATGAAGAGGGTTGGATGGGGTTACATTGTTTTATAAATGGTCATGTTTTGTTTTGGACAAAGTCTAATATTCTTGAAATTTGAACTTTCAACTCAATTCCCTTAGGAAGCAATTACACTTGATATTTGCCCCTTTAGACCGATTCACTGAAAGTGGTTTTAATAAACATATTACTAAGTAATTTAGCAATTGCTGTATATAGTGGTTCACAGTGTATGGGGTCATTATCATATCCCCACATATTGGTGAGCCTTAGAGAAGCCTTACATTACATGAACATTAACAGGTGATGTCACTTTAGGTTAAAAGAAAAACAAATACTGGTTGATCTGTTTCTTCTCTTTTTTTAGTATCTTTTTCTTTTGTTAAATAATTTAAATGTCCATAATAACACACCTAACTTGTGAAAAACTAAACGTGGTTTCTCAAGTTAGCTGTTGATTACTGATGCCCCCTAGTGTCCAGAGTAAAAAAGTAGATGGAGAGATTTCCTGCTTGTGTTTTTAACGGCCTAGTAAATAGACTGCTGCATTGTTGTGATCACGGAGTGAATCTGGCAATAAAAATCTAGGTGTTCTGGTCATATTGGTGCCACTGATTATTACAAAGGTATAGTCGGAGATTAAAATATACATATAAAATTTGGACAACTTCTATTTTTCTGTTCTTGCAGAAACACTTAATATAAGGTACAGTACTGGAAACATTTTAGAAAACAAATGCAGTTGTACCACAGGATTTCCAGCAGATGGGGTAAGAAACATGAGGTAAGAAATGTTTGAGCAAATCTTGAAAACCATGTCATTTTCATCCATGACTGTGTTGATCAGAAACACTCCAAACAAAATACATTAAAGAGGCTAACTGTATGTTATGGGGGGGGGGTAGCTTTGCAAAACACTACAGCTAGATAAATTACTGCTTCAAATTCTAGTAATTCAAATGAAAAAAGTGCTTAACACACATATTATTTGATTTAAACCAGATTAAAAACCACAAATTTCACTTTGTATTTTCCTGATTGAACGAAATAGGATTTTTGAATGATAACAAGGCAGATATAAACTTAGAAGAAGGAAACAACATCCTTAACAACTTCATTCAAATACTCGTCATATTTAAAGCATTTTTATGTAATGTACAGTATAAAACAGGAGATAAAAAATATTTTTCTAAATGGAGGATCGACAGGCGGATTGGGGCGGCGTCTGCCGTGAAGCGGCGCTGTACCGGTCCGTTGTGGTGAAGAGAAGCTGAGTCAAAAGGCGAAGCTCTCGATTTACCGGTCGATCTACGTTCCCACCCTCATCTATGGTCATGAGCTTTGGGTCATGACCGAAAGAACGAGATCACGGATACAAGCGGCCGAAATGGGTTTCCTCCGCAGGGTGGCCGGGCTCTCCCTTAGAGATAGGGTGAGAAGCTCAGTCATCCGGGAGGGACTCGAAGTAGAGCCGCTGCTCCTCCACGTCGAGAGGAGCCAGTTGAGGCTCGGGCATCTGGTCAGGATGCCTCCTGGACGCCTCCCTGGTGAGGTGTTCCGGGCACGTCCCACCGGGAGGAGGCCCCGAGGAAGACCCAGGACACGCTGGAGAGACTATGTCTCTCGGCTGGCCTGGGAACGCCTTGGGGTTCCTGGAGGAGCTGGAAGAAGTGGCTGGGGAGAGGGAAGTCTGGGTCTCCCTTCTGAAGCTGCTGCCCCCGCGACCCGATCCCGGATAAGCGGAAGAAAATGGATGGATGGATGGATGGATGGAGGAAACAATGCACCACTCAAAATACTTTAAGCCTTGAGCTACCTTATACTTAATGTTTATTATTTGGTATGATCATTTTCTTTCATCTTGACATGAGGTAATTTTTCCATAGCTGATTGAAAAATGATTTACATTTGGCTGCTAAGCAAACACCATCTAATGATTTCTCAACAATGAATGTCATTAGATGAGGTGTGTCATGAAGTAAATGTTCAGCTGGTTTTCCTGTTTTGCTTCGCTTCTCTGATTTGTTTTTCAAAACTCCAGCAGATGCAGATAAGAAAGAGGAAGTGAAAGTAAAAGCTTTGAATAACACGATCTATTTACATTATTTTTGTTGTTTACTCTCTTGTTTAAGTAAGTGATGCATATTATATTATGAAACATTTAGTTACGTGTGTATAATTATATGCCAACTATATCTCTGCAAAGTGTTTTTTTGTCCTGAAAACATAACTTAGAGGTTATATAAGAGCACATTTCAAAGAAGTTATGGAAATGATTAACTAGGAAAAAAGACATGGAAAGCAAAACTTATCCTTACAAACTCTTAAAAACATCGTCAGCTGCACTTTTGTATGATGAAGCCACTCCTCTAATGTTTTCCCTCCTTTTATGTCAGAAATCTACCACACCTTCCTTCTTCTTCATTTCAGAAACAGTGAAAAGCCTCTTTGGAGATAATCTGGTGAAATTCCACTTCAATTTTTTATTTGTTTTCAAAACCTGTTTTTTGCTGTCCTATTTTTTCATCTTTTTTATTTGTTCTCCCTTCCTTTTTGAACATCTTTTGTCTTCATCATTTTCAGTATCAGGTAAAATTGTTCCTTTTTAAGTTTAGATGATTCTAGCTACATAAAAATATGTTAAGCTGCTGATTGAAGAAATCACGGTTTCTCTTGCAGTTTCTTGTTTACGTCATGGATGACTTTGTTTGCAAGATATTAAGTGACTGGGGCCTAAGCGAGTGGATAGAAACATTTAGAGGTTAAGTATAGCATCTCTTTACTATAGTGTTTTGAGGAAATGCAAGATCTTCATATTGAAAAAGAAATTCAATCTGTCAAACCAGCTGTTGTATATTTTATATGCATAAATGTGGCACTTAAAGCCATAGCAGTTACAGCTATTTTACATCTCATTATGCCCTGAAAGTAAAAGAAGATTCTGACATAAATGTGTTTATTAAGCAAGACAAAACAATAATCACAGAAAAGTCATCATACAACACACCAGACCTAAAACAGAAGGTTTCAAGATATCAAATAACTTCAGATGAATTAAATCAACAGGGTCAGGTCTCCTAGACATAAAAGCTTGTGGTTACGAATTGTAGATTATATGAAGTACAGAGGGACCACAAAGGTAAAGCAAAAAAAGTTTTTTTAGGGGTACTAATAGTTGTGGAATCAGTAATTTTGTAAAAATTAATTATGTTTTGATGTAGGATTTTCTGTTTCTATTCATTAAATGTACTTCCATAAAATAGTGCACCTTTCAGATTTTAGGAATAAAAATTTGCTATAGCCACAACAGGTTCATTACTTTCTTAAAAAAACAAAACCAAAAATATTGTGGATGCACCATTAGCATGCATCTAGCAATGGCTTTAAGCGTGAACATCATGGACCATACCAAAAGTATTGTTTCCTGGCTGCAAATTATGACATTACAAACAATCTTAGTGTTAAGCACTGAATGTCACTGTGTTGTCAAAGATGTTACAACAATACCAATGGACTTTGCTGTTAAAAAGTCAATAAAATTCAGCGCAAATCTAAATGTGACCTTTGATCCTGACGAAATTATTGACACACCCTTTTGGGAAAATAGAAACATACAATCTTAAGTCACTGATATCTTTAACTACTGATGTTGTAGGGACCAACTACGACCTTTATTATTTTGAGTCTAAGACATTTGTATCCCCACTCTTTGTGAAACATCTTATTCAAGTTTAAAATTTAATTTTCATCACTTGTCAATAAACCACTTTTTTTAATTAAAGAACAAGGCGTTGACAATAAAAATCTGTACTGCCTCGAGGATCAAGACATTGAAAAATTGATTTCCAAAGTGGGACCAAGAGCACATTTCAGAAAGAAACTGAGGCTTTTAAAGGTAATTTGCTGCATTACATGACATGCAGGCATGTTTTAACCACACCATTCACATCTTATGTAAATATATTGGATCACACCCAAATCTTTAGATGGTGCTTATAAGTAAAACTAAATCTATCATTACAAATCACAACACTATAATCTTATGGATTATTGGACATTTGCAAATGACATCAATGTGCTTGTCTGCAGGAAGGACAAAAGAGAAATGAGGACAGATCGCCTATATCTTTACCAGTAAGATCAACAGGTTACACTAAATGCTATTTACAGTGATCAACAAAAACACTGAGTTCGATTGTAATTACAACATTAATGTTTTATTTGTATATCACTACATTATTTAATTTAGATTGAACAGCAGGAATACACAACTGTTCAGGCTGAGGTAAGTATGACAGTTTTGTCTAGCTAAATTTCAATTATCTATGTTGAATGGACAACTGGCTGTTTTACACAAAGTGGTTTATATTTTGTTTTAAATCATTTAAAAATAACTAATCTTTATTAAATTCTTAATCAAATATTTCATCCAGGGTCTCTGCACATCACACCAACTAAAGACAAGGATGCTTGTATCTTCTCCACTGGAATGAGTGTAAACTATCCCTACACTGTTCCTTAATATTCCTGCAGTGCAGCTGAGCATAAACTACATGCTGTCACAGCAAATCCCATTCTTCATAATTAAATGGGTCCAAGCCTTTAGACCAGTAGTTCTGGAAGTTTTGAGGACTGACTGTCTTTGGAAGAAGACCAATTTTCATCACATCCTTTTACATCTTAATGATGTAAAAGGATGTTGATGGCGTTGTTTCTGGTCAGTCTCAGGTTTAGAACTAAAACATAAATGGAAATCAGATTGCTTCAACTATCTTTTTTCAGCAAAAATAGAAGCAAAAGGAAACGTCTGTCTTTTCAGAACCTGCATAACTTGTAAGTGAAAGACAAACTCAGATTAACTCAGTTGGCCAAAAAAACTGAATGAAAGTGAATTATTTTACAGCATTAGTATATGCAATAATAATGTATAATAATAATAATAATAATAATAATAATAATGCAACAATAAAAAAAGTGTATTCCTCTTTTCACAGGAAATGAAATCATGTCACTCGTCTTATAATTTAGTTTTCTTCTTTTTAAGTGCTTTCATCTAAGGGTTTGGCATTTGTGAAACTTTGAGGACAATATGCTGAATTGTTAGCTGAGAACAAAAGGACATTGAATATGAGTTACGTTCACCAAGGGCACAACATATTTGAGGACACGAGACAAGGATGAGAATTCAACAAAATATTTTATTCTTAAACTCTCTTGAACTTTGTTTTTTGGTTCAGCTGCTTCTGATTTTCTGTGAAGAAAAAGAGTTAAATGCCCTCAGATTCCAAAAAAAAAGACAAACAAAACCCCAAAAGTAGCAACAGAAAGTTGGACCTGGTGAGCCGATTAAACAGAACAAAATGGTACAGCAGGGGGCCAACCCCATACAAGGCCGTCAAAACTCCTACTAGTACCAGACTAAAGCAAAAAAGAACCTAATGCAAAAGAAAGATCAAAACCAGGACAACCGGTCCTACCAGGCCAAAATCACAATGAAAAAGCAATCAAACAAAAGCTAACAGAAATACCACATGGCAGGCTGGAAATGTCAGCTGCAGCCCACAGCAACTGGACGAGCGCACACCGTGTCAAGACGCGTCCCCGGTGGTAGAGGAGCAAACCGAAAGGCGGATCTGAAACATGCCGAAACCAAGCCTATTTATAGGTGAACCAACAGTGTCACAAATTAACGTAATCAAATAACCAAAAATAAAAAATTATCCAAACTCCAAAATGTATTAACGATAGGTCATTCAACTAAAGTCTAAAAGAACCAAAGAAAAAATGGACAAAAATCATCATAATGTGCCCGAAGCACATAACCGTTAAGACTTCTACCTTTTAACTGTAATTATGATCACTGAAGCCTTTTCAAAGCTTTGCTAGAGATACTAAGTCAGTCTTTACTGTCAACTAACGGGTGATTTAGTTGTTACATTACAAAAGCTCAAAAAGTGTTTTTCCCATTATATTATGTGAAGATAGTTAAATAAATATGTTCATTCTCAGGTACAGCCATCCACAAGTGATGGAGGTGAGAATTACAGTTTCTTACATATGTAACTTGTTGCAAAAGCAAATCCTACTTAGAAATCCACACATTTTCTCTTTTCTTGTCTGAAAATACAAAAAAAAGGAAAGCGAAAGCTGGAGGAGATTAACAAAAGAGAACCAACAGCAAAACGGTGTCGCAGGAGTATGTCAGCATCTTTGCCAGGTAATTAACTTCATAAAAGTGATAACAATAAAACAATTAAACAAATTAAATTAAATTAAACAATTAAAACAATAAAAGCTTTTCACAATTCAACTTACAAAGCAATAAAATTGAGTTAATTTTACTGCAGATGTTAATTTGCAGATGTCAGCTACAAATTAAATAATTTTTGATGGATGATTCATAACTAGTACTGTGATCGTGAATAAATTAATTGTTTAGGAACACATCTCATGCAAAACAAAATAACAGAAACTTCAAGCCGCAGGAATGAGCAAGTTCAGACAGAGATAGATGATCGCACGCAGAACTCAGTGTTTAACCACTCTCATCACAGTTTATGATGCATTTGTTGTCCATATTCAAAACTTTGTCTGATTTATGAAATGTGTTATCGCTGTGTGAAAGCCATAACAAATTTTATTTTTCTCTTATTTTTTTAAATAACAGAACTAAGGATACAGTCTGATGTGAAAAATGTAATGGCACATGTTCTGGCTAAACTACACTATCAAGAAAACACAACGCTGAATTCTTTCCTAAAGTGAGTACATTTGGTGTCTGCTTGAATAGTTGTTACGGTTTCTATTCAGATTACCTTAGTCTTTTGGGCTATGGCTACTTCTACATGAGTTAAAACCAGAACAAAAACGGGATCAGTCTATTGGCTATCCTATACAAAGCTGCTTAATCAGTCATTATCTGTTAGAGTCTCTTCTCTCATCTGCACAAGAGTTGACCAGGGGTCTCGCGCATGAAAGAGTTTCCACACTAAAAATTGGTATATGGACAAATTTAGAAAAGTGTGACACATAACAAAGTTCAGATGTACAAAGCCGTGCATACGCGCATCCCTGCTCAACTTTCCTTTATAAATACCATTATATCCCATTACCATTGTGTTATGGTCCACAAAAAAAGTTTTGCACATTTTCACGGCAGCTAAAATGTTTGCACATATTTACGCAAAATTTTCCGACAAGGTAATTTTGATACATGCCGACTTGTGCAATAAGGGTTCCGGATGCACACTTTATATATCTACAATTTTCTCTCCTACCGCTTCCCCCTTAACTCCTCTTCTTTCTCAAAACACAAAGGCCTGCCCTTTGTTTTAACCTCTGAAATCTAAAAAAGGACATTTGCAAACCAAACAATGTTCTTAAAGAAGGTTTGTCTACCTGTGTCTCAAGTAAAGGATGATTTGTTTGCCAGATCACTTTAGGTAAATGTAGTAAATAAGGGGATCAACATCTCTTAAGTAAATCCGGAGGCCAGAGAGCTCATTTGACCAGCCTCACCATCTGATCCCTGGATCATGAAAAAGCTCATTTGACCAGCCTCACCATCTGATCCCTGGATCATGAAAAAGCTCATTTGACCAGCCTCACCATCTGATCCCTGGATCATGAAAAGCTCATTTGACCAGCTCACAATCTGATCACTGGATTCAAACACAGATGGTATTGCTAAGTAATCAGAAATTCTGAATATACAGAAAATTTTGAGTTTAAGGAAGTAAAACATTTATGGCAAGAATCATACACTTCATTCAGTCAAGTCTGAAGATGCTTCTGTTTTTCAATCCCACTGATCCAGGCATGTGTAAAATACAATTTACTATTATTACATTAACAAGGCAACAAATACTATCCTGAAATTTCTGAAGCTACGCTTTTGTTGTCACCAAGCTATTGGCAGAATTACAGTCTTTATGTTGCTGTATTTCATATTTTCCCCAGTTGTTGATAACTGTATTTGCTCAGATTCCTGTCACAATACAATTTTAAATACAAATATAAATGCTAAAACCTACACATTAATTAGTATGTTTTAAAAGTTAATAAATAAACACACCTTTATCTTTTCACAGGGATAAAATCAAAGATCTGGAGACAGACAGAAGAGAACTGGTTGGTGTTTTTGGTAAAACTGGAGCTGGAAAGACCAGTTTGATAAATGCTCTCATTGACGAGAGGAAACTTTTGCCGTCTGGAGATGTTGATGCATGTACTTCAGTCATGATTAAAGTGGAGGCAAACATGTATAACACAAAGTATGAGGCACATATTGAATATATCACAAAAGAGGTAAAAGAACTATACAAATACTCCCTCCTATTTCACATGAACTGAAGAATCACAATGTAATAAAGCTAATAATTGTTTTTTTATGTTTAGGAATGGAAAGATGAGTTGTGGTCAGTGAGTCAGTTTCAAGAGAATAAAAAAGATGATGAGGATGATGATTATCAGGATGTTATTGAAAAACTGTCTGCACTCTATGGAGAAGAATGGAAAGATAAATCTTCTGAACAACTAATGGACCCGAAATATTTCAAAGAAATACCAGAATTTCTTCAATCCATAGGAAAGATACTCTCATGTGAAACAGTAAGTGTGAAAAGGTGCATGAATTGTTGAAAGTGTTTCTATGGAAAACCAGGACAGCCAAAATCAGGAATAACTAGAAATATATAAGTAGTTTAATTGAGTCATGTATATACCACAAATAATAAAGAAAGACAATGGTATTTTAGTCACATTTTATTAATCCATGATGTTAAACCACTTGAAAATGGCCACAAATGTTGTTAGGAACTTACAAAACATGGAGAGAAGTTTTGCTAACAATGTGCAAGCTGAACATCTAATGCCGCCCGTCCTCTTTAACTAAAACACCAGGGATCTCATTTTTAAAGTATTATGTAAGATCCATTCTAAAATGTGTATATAAACACCTGATAGGTGTGTACATACCTGGTTGAACACATGACTCTTCAATTTTCCTTTACAAATCACACCTAAAGCTAAATATTTGTGCAGAATGCTCCATCTCCTGCTTTGCCAAATACACACCTACTGTACATGTAAACATAAAATGTTGATGCAAAGCAGCTCAGATATTTTTGTGTTTAACTGCTAATTTGTGGATTAAGTCGATAAATAATATCAGTCTATGAAGTTAATATTTTTAAAGAAGTTACAGGAATGATTAGAAATTTCTGAAATATTTGAAAGTTGAATTATAATAGCACTTTGCACCAATCTGTTTCTGGTTGAATAACCTAAACAACAACCTGAAAACAATAAATATCTTTCCTCTCAAGCTTATCTGTATATTCAGTAATTTAGCACTAAACAGGGGCTTTGAATTGAAAATGTTGCTTATTTTATATATACCGGTTGTTTTCAATTAAAATGTGATTATTTGCGAATAATTAATTAGATGTCCTGAGATTAACTCAATTAAAAATGTTAATTGAGCCTGACCACTAATTTCCATAATATTTCTGGTTTTGCAAGTCCTTAGGACTTTATGGACAGGAACATTTCTCAATGAAATTTGTAAACTTGGTCTTGCAAATTAAACTTAACAATTTCCCATGTTTACCTTCATTCCATTTTTGCAGGCTAAAGAGCTATCTGCTAAAATGATTAAATACACAAGAACTGAATCAAATCATGGAGGAGAAAAAGGCATGAAGAGATGGTACTGGCCTCTTGTGAAGTGTGTGACTGTCAAAGTGCCGCATGATTTTCCCCAACACATCACTCTTGTGGATCTTCCTGGAAATGGAGACCGTAACAAGAGCAGAGATACAATGTGGAAAGGGGTAATTCACTGCTACATAACGAAAATAGAAACATATCAACAAAATATATTAATCATTATTGTATCTTTAATGCTGTTTCAGATTGTTGGAAACTGCTCTACTGTGTGGATTGTCACTGAAATCAACCGAGCAGCATCAGAGAAAGAATCCTGGGAAATCTTGAAGAGTGTTAGTAGTCTCCTAGGAAACGGTGGGGAGTGCAGATACATTCACTTTATCTGCACAAAATCTGATGTTATTGAAGACTCGACTGATCAGTAAGTGAAATGAGGCAACAAAAGTGTGTGATACACTTAATATTTAAAACATGCTGTTAAAAATTAGTAATTGGGAAACTCAACAGGAGTCTCGTTCACAAATCTTCATCCTCTTTCGACTAAACTATAAAGGCTGAACTTGTCAATAAATAGGATTTGTGATGGAATAGGATTACGTGGAGAATCAAAATTCTTTAGCTGAAGCAACTCCAAGGATTGATATGTCTTTTCCCATCAGCTCAGCTGATCTTCAGGCCAAAATCCTCAGAAGAAACATTAAAGCAAAGGAAGCGGTGCGCAAAGAATTCAACAAGCTACACAAGATTAAGGTAAGCTTCGCACGCCAAGACAACAACTAAAATAAATACTGTCTATAGCCACAAAAATCAATCAAGTTTATTTGTATAGCACATTTTAAAGACAAGGCAGTTCAAAAAGGTTTACTTCATAAAAACATCATACAGTCACCAGTTGTGAAACAAGCAACATATATATTACAACTCAACAATTAGGCTTTATTTAAAGCCTCTTCTCCATGTTTAGTTCTGGTTCTCACTTGCAGAACAGGCCAGACCAAAAGACTTGTTTTGTATTTTGGTGCTAAGCCATTCAATGATTTATAAGCTAAAAGTATCTTCAAGTCTATTCTCTGAACTACACAGGGTCTGTGTAAGGACTTTAGAACTGGTGTGATGTGCTTTATCCTCCTGGTTTTAGTGAGAATGTGAGCAGCAACGTTCTGGATCAGATTCTTTTTAGGCAGAACTGTGAAAACACTTGCAGTAATCAATGTGACTAAAGATAGATGTATGGATCAGTTTGTCTAGGTCTTGCTGGGATCTTAATCCTTGGAAATAAATAAAATTAACAAAATCTGTTTTACCTAGAAACACTTCAGTGATGACTCTTTCCAAGTGTATACAGTGAGCTCCAAGGAGTTTCTGAAACCAAAGACTCTCAGTGCTGAGAACACTGGTATGTTAAATTCCTAATTTCTCTGAACACTTTGTTGGTAACTCTTAGCACTCTGACTGTGACACTGTTGAAATAAAAGTTAATAATGCTTTTGCTTTCACAGAAATCCCCAAACTTCAAGATTTTTTGAAAAATCTCAATGACAGTCACTCAGAGACGCTGAACTATGTTTCTGGAGCTCATGGGATTCTCTCTTTGATTCATGGAGCCAGGTTAACGCAACAGGTGAATTTCCTCAAACCTCAAAGTCTCTCCATAACCTTTCACTTCCACATCACTCTGATCTTTCTGCACATCATCACTTCTTCACAGACAGAGACCCAACTTCTTTGTCTCTCTCCTTTCTACCATTAGATTGTAAGAAAGTTGAGTAGGCCATGTCACCTCTAGTGTCGGCTGCAACATAAATGTTCTATCTATTTTCAAAGCTTAGTGCTCTTTCTCGCCATTTTCTGCATGTCATTTGATTTTATTTTAATTTATGAATTTAATTATTGTGCAGCTCTCTCCAACTATTCCAGCTTCCTCCCACAATCAAAAAAATATGACTATCAGGTTGATTGAACACTCTAAATTCTCCTTAGGTGTTAGGGTGTGTGTGTGTGTGTGTGTGTGTGCGTGTGTAGGTGTGTGTATATATATGCATGATTGTTTGTCTAGTCTGTCTCTTTGTTGGAAGATGGATGGATTATTGTGCAGCATCAGTTAAGATCTTGAAAGACGTTTTTGAATAACCTGCTTATTTTTCCTTATTATTATAATTAAAACAAGTTTCAGAGGAAAGATTAATTACTCTGTCACAAACAGTTACTAGTTTTTTCAGCATGTACTAAGAAGGAGTTGACTTTTTTCAGCATGGAATACAAACAGAAGTATGTGAACAGCTTGAGAGAAACTTAGCCCTTCAACTTGATCCAATCCAAAAAGCAATGGGAAGAGCTTGCCTGGTTTTTGAGAAATGCCTCTGTCAAGGGGTTGAACGATCTAAAAGCTCATGCGAAAAAAAGCTGAATAACTTCCTATTTCCTCGGGTATGTTGCTTGGCAGTAATCACAGACTTAATTAAAATTTTCTGTTGCATTTGAAATAATGCCTTATTTTTAAGGGAAAGAGTGGTAGTGGTTATCACAGAACATTAAAGAGTGTTTTCAAAAGTGGTGGAGTCTACAAACCCAAAAAAGGAAAACAAATAAACCTCAACATGAAACTCACTTCGTTCCTGACTGACAGCATTGATGAGGAATTCAGGAAAACCTTTCCGTAAGAACTTAATACGAATGAAAAGTATTGTTCAACTCTGATGAAAGTGTAAAATTTGTAAATCCAAAATTCAGGGGTTTATTAAAAGAAAATTGTGATACAGTGGCATTAGTGAATGACTTCAGCATATCAAAATGTTTCAGAAATGAACGAAAATGTGGCCCATTTAATGGTGTCATTGACAAGTTTTCTCTGGACACTGAAAGTCTGGAGGAAAGGTACAAAGATGTGACGCTGCAACTGATCTTTCTCCAGACAGAGGTAAATGATAGAGAAAAGATGGCTCTTTTTCATTTAGCATTGCAACAGTTTATGAGATTTTCATAATAGCTATTTTTTCTTTAGATTTTTCATGGTAAAATTCCTTTTCATACATGTCTTATAGGAGGAAAAAGTTAAGGAAAAGCTGAACAAAAGGATTAGAGACCAAAAGAAAATAATGTACAACAGCCTGACAGAGACAATTGAGGAGAACATGCAAGAGTGCTACAAAAGTGAGAATTTCTATTATTACAAAAACTTTATTTTACAGTAAAACATATTAAAAATCATTCTTACCATTTGTGATTGATCTCTGTGTTGCAGTTGCAGCAGGATACGCAGGTCCTGGTATGCTGGAGAAAATGAGAGAAACAGTCTCAAGACATGTTCATGAATCAAAGGGCACCATGTTTGAACAGGCTAAAAACGTCATGTTGAACCACCTGCTGAGCTTAAGGGTTTGTCCTTATTTTGATATTGAAACAGCATCTATGCTACCCAGCAAGAGCTAAATCTGAACTAGTTTTGTAGCTATCCTTTGTTGTACTTCACATAAACCTCGAGTGTTTGCAGCTTGGAAAGCTCAATTTCTATAGGACCAATTTACACACTTCCCGTCAGAAACCTTAATGTGGTTTTTCTGGTAATAAATTTGTAGTTAAAGATCCTAGACAACATGTCTGACTAAAAGTTCTGCTTTTTCTTAAGACCAGATACATTGATAAGTGTGTCATTCTTAGATTATGGTATTGCACAAAACAAAGTGTATTAAAACTTTTAATAAACTGAGTTTATTATAACTTTGTTTTGTGCAAAAATTATTTTAAATTCTTGAAAAGAATCTAGAATAATTTTTTTATTCTTTTAGATTCTTTAGCTAAAAGAATCTGCAATTACTCATACATCTATGAGTAATTTACTGTAAACTTAATTTGTTTTCTTGCTTCTCCTTTCCAATAGCAACTCTCCATTGGGGTTTTTCGTTGTATCCTAAAACTCGCAGCTAAGATTATGCTCCAAACTTGTTGGCTAAACACATCACTAGTGTTTAGCCAACAAGTTTTGTGCTTACTCATAGATTACTCATACAGCTATGAGTAATTGCAGAGGTTGTTGCATGTGTAAATTGGTTTGTTTTTAATCCAGCTTTACACTTCTACCTAAAAATAAAGATTTTAATGTTAAATTAGGTGGAAATTTTGCAAACAATGAATGACACATTGAACAACTCCATGGACCTCTCCCTCAGATCAGATGGTCAATTGATTCCAGGTAAAGCAAGACTTATTTGTGTTTGAAATGTGGCCTCAAAGACTTTCTGTAAATATTTGATGCTACATCTAATCAAAAATTCCTTTGTCAGATGTTTCAGCAGAGCTCTCAATGGTAAAAAAAAAACTACAATAAGCTTAAGAAGAGCTCAAATTAGGAAAGCTCATGAAAAGGGTAAAGTATTGTTTTTTTATTTTCAACATTGACTAGTATTGATCAATGGTGTATATGATTTGAATAAAACATCTCCCCGTCTTTCAAATTGACAGCTCATCTGAAGTCATGACAAGGACCACCATAAGGAATACTGAAACAACTTTGCTCCAAGATTATTAATTTAAAACAAATGTATTACTATTACAACTTTCTGCATGTTTGTTGATTATTTCATGTAACATTATGCTGATATAGAAATAATTATAGTAATTAATAATTTCTAAAAAAAACAAACAAACAAAAAAACAACATAATTATAAAAAGTTTTTAAAAAAGTCTGTTTTTTTTTTACTTTGGAAGACTTGAGATTTTTTGTAGTGAATGACTTCTGTTTGTTAAACTGGAGAAAGAAACACGTCACAAGTGAAGCTTTAGATAAGATTTAACCTTATTACTGTATAATAAAAATGAAGAGTTTTAAATGTTTCACAAACGATTATCAAAGTTTTCTTTAATCAGTGTAGAATCATTTATTCAAGGTTATCTTGTCCAATTCAGATTTTATGCATGTTTTATACAAAGCTAGTTTTAGCATGCCTGAAAACATATAATTTGCACCACTTTTGTGTTTAACAAATAAAGATTTTAATTAGTTTCAAACTGTGTTAAAAATAGACATGTACATGTTTTTATATTTAACTGTTTATTGTTTTGGTAAAAGTTGGAATAAATAATATGAATTGATTTTTTTTCCCACTGTATGATGGACACACTCAAACAAGCCTTACTTCTCCCTAAGATAAAATCCATCTTTGAAAACATACCTAACAATAAAAGAAAGTGTCACACGTCTAAGTATATGCTTAAACATTGTATGAAGAAGGGTTTCCGGGTTAGTAATCATGAGTGTCTTCTTCAGAATCTGCACCATATGGATTTTCAGCCTCATCCTCCTAGAGGAAACTTTATAAACTTTATATTGGGACAAAAGATAACATGGAAGTGTAGGGAATTTTGTCACTAATAACTGTATTGATACATTTTGGAACTAGGTGCCTCACACATGGAAGGAAACATATAAGATTAATACGGTTACTGGTACAATGAAGAGGTAGCTATACCAGAATATTGTGCAATTCTTCAAACTTTGTTTTGGGACCAGAGGCGAGTCTGGTTATGAAGTCATCTGGGTTTGTGTTGTCTGGAATAAAACACAGCAGACTTCATCTTTTTTAGCTAAAAGGAAATCAAGAGACACTCTAGCTTTTCCCCTTAGTGGCACCAGAACCTGCTGCAAAAAGCTCTTGTATTTTAATATGTGCGCAGAAGTAGTTCTTTACTCTGCTTCACTTTCACCCTGCGTCACGATCTACTCAGCTTGGATGCAGTGTGCAATAAAGAGTGGCGTTAAGTGAAGTTGTGCAGCCGATAGAAATTCAGAGACCTGTTGAGGAAGGCTGTACCATGGAAATAAATTTTAATCCTAAATGAATCAGCTCCTTTCTGTTTCCTGTCTGATTCTGATCTGTTCACTACGTTCCAACTTGGTGAACGGACAAAGCATTAATAATACAGCACACAGATGTTTTATTTTTCTTCATTGTAACATATTTGTCACACTGTACACTGGTGGGGTTTTGAAGATTTTTTTAAAATGACTACATTTTTAAGGTTAGAAGAGAATCACATCTGTCAGCATGTCCAATGTTTTTACATTTTTCTGATATTAATTTCCATCTATCCCACTCAGACTCTTCTCATCTTGGTCCTGGTAATGCCCTCTAGTATCTACATGGAGTGGGATTTTTTTCAAACTTTCCTTTCTCCTGATCAAGCATGTTTTGACATAGGAAAGGAAGGACTCTAAAAGACTAGCATGTCAAGTTTATGTTTTTATCCATAAGTTTACATTCACTTATGTACATTTTAAATACTCAGAATAAAGAAAACAAGAGATGCACAAATCAAACACAACCCAAATCTTGAGGTGATGACATAAGAGAAGACTTGTAGACTATTTTTTTATAAGCTGAAATTTATCCAAATTAATAATCTAAAACGAAACCATGTATGGAGATGGAATTTAAGGTGTGTGCAATGTGCATGTTTATGCAAAGCAAAGTTTGCATATATTTCCTGGTGAAAATAAAAAAAGGAAAACAGAACCACAGGGTTAAAAGTTGCACGCAAGGGTGAGAGCCGGGGATCTTCCATAAAGCATCTGTCCCAGGACATTACAATAAGTATCTGATGATACCAGCCTGAAACTTCATAATTTATCGCTCCATGGAAAAACAAGTAACCGCTCATAAAACAGTTCCTTATTCATTTCTAACTAAAAGAGTAGTCGTTATGATAAATATCCTCTATACAATGCACCAGAGGGAGAATCAAGAACACTACAAGTGACATTTAATGTCACTTGATCTCATTTTGGATTGTGCTACTGTTCTTTGCAAACTAGTTCTTTGCAATTTTGTGTATGTTTTTTGATAGAAGTGGATAGAAACATCTCTAATCCAAGACATTGTGGAGGCGGATAAACAACAGAGGAAAGCCGTTGAGGTGGATATAGCAATACCAAGTGATTGTAGCATCAGCAAAAAGGAGCATGAGAAACTGGAGAAATACCAGGGCTCCAGAGAGGAACTGGAAAATACCTGGAAGGTGAAGACCACAGTGGTGGGTTATCATGGCCCTCGGGGGCAGAAACCCCCAAACTGGATCAGTGGCTAAAACAGATCCCAGGAACAACAGCAGACATCTCAGTCCAGAAATGTGCAGTACTAGGCACAGCCAAGATACTGCGCAGAACCATCAAGCTCCCAGGCCTCTGGTAGAGGACCTGAGCTCAGAGGATGAAAGAGAGAGAGAGAGAGACCACCCGCAGAGGGTGAGAAGGGAATTTTTTTATATATATATAATGTTCATTTATACAATGTAATGTGTCGTCATAGAAATTAAATAACATGTACACAGCAACCCATAGTTGGCTAAGTTACAACTGGAAACAGGAAGAAAACAAGAGAGTTGTTACCTTGCGTGCAAAACAAAGAGTGCTGTGTCTTGGGATGCAGGTATTTAAGAATATGCTCATGCATCAAACTTGGAAAGTAAATCCAGCATGTGCTGTTAAGGGTAATGTTAAGAAAACGGGGAGATTTTTTTTTTGAGATTTGGAAGATTTTTGAGTATTGAACTGATGAAACTGTAATGAGGAATCAGTGGTAGTGTAATAAATCTCCAGCTCATCTATGGCCTAGCAGCAAGAACTACCTATGTGCGTTATTTCTTTTACTTATAGTTTAGCCACCTTTCAATTCTCCAATAGGTTCTTACCGTATTTGTTATATAGTTATATTTGATCTGATTTTTTTTAATCACTTGTTCTGTATTCTTTATTTTGAAACTGTAGCTCGGAGCTGCTGTTTCCAAGTAATAGCATCCCAACCCCCGCCTTCACTCCTCCACCCAGATCCCAAACAAGCGACGCCATAAGCAAACACCTGGTGGAACTGCGCATCTGCTGAACTCGTTATACCAGCTACTTCTCAGTGCAACGCTGGTAAAAGAATCAAAGCAACACTCCAGTTATGTTTTTAAAGAGGAAATAACATTATATAAAAAAGTGGATTTTACATCCTGCCCATTTAACTGAGACGTGTAACAAGTTTTAAAGCGGCACCAAGACATTTAAAGAGATATGCAATGATTTAACTAAAAACATACCTGCCAGGGTATTTGTATCTTTACTTTATTTGTAAAATGTTTTCTAATGACTGCATCTGCCATTTTACATTCAGCCGCTTTTCTCCCCCGATCGCCCCCATGACTTTTCCTTCAGACCACACCCCCTTCGATGTTTTCTTTGCTCTGTCAGTAATCTGCCTCTCTGTGAGAAAACGTGCAACATTTCATGACATCTTCTTAAAAAGGTCAGTTTTCTATTTTTTTCCGCAACTCTCCTGGATTTTTCCCCCCTGTATTTTTGCTCTTTTCTTCTCCTCCCCTCCGCTTGACTTCTTTGCATTACCTTCAGAAACAGGTGAGCATCTCAAATGTGCTATTTTGAGCTTTTAACATGTTTATTCTATTTACATTTATTTATCAGCACCAGCTTACCGGGAAGATGTAATATTAACTGTAATGCTGCGTAGTAATCGCTCTTCCTAACGATCAGATTTTTTTCACTTTCAGTTTCGGTTCTTGGAAATGGATACCTTTGTATGTGACAAACTAAACGAGTGGGGTCTCAGTGAGTTTATTGAAATATTTAAAGGTAAAGTACAACAAATCCTGACTATTAATGAGGAAAGCTCTTTTGTTCATTGTATTTGTTTACCAACATAACTTTAGCTATAGTAATAATTAAAGCAATTTGCTCTCCTGACTGGACAAATGTTTAACAAGTGAGTGCACATATATTTTTGTTCAAACAATCATTTGTTTTGTTTATTGTTTTTTTTAATTTGTTTGTTTTTGTCAAACTTCTCCTTAATGTGTTTTAAAGGGTCTAACCTTTGTTTCTCCATTAGATGGCACTGTAAAATCTACTAAACTTTTAAATGGTTTTACTTAAAATAGTCAGCTCTTGAGGACTAAATTTTACTTTCATAGTATAAATGTTTACACAAGAGCAGCATCATGTAAAATGCCTAGATTTAAACATGAACCATGACTTTTGTGAAACATTTGAGGAGAAATTAAACAAACTAATGTACCAAGCAAAGTCATTTTCAGGCGTGTGATGTTACAAAATAAACTAGGCATGGAGAAAGTAGCATGATTTATTAGTGACCCTCTGCCTTTTCTTTCTGTGGTAAGCCATCAACTTTCACCATCATAAAAACACATTTTACTGAAAGAGCTCTATCCTTATTTTATAAAAACAGTTTTCTTATACAATCAATTAATGGGAAAAAAATGGGCTCTTAACATTGCTTGTATCATTTCCTCTTGCATAAAATTGACTTTTTCATTTCTTTAAAATTATATTTCTAAGGTTGTGATTAACAGAGTCATTTGATTACAGATCAAGGGGTTGACACAGAGAGCCTTTATTGTCTTGAGGATGAAGATATTGACAAGCTGATAACAAAAGTGGGACCGAGAGCACGGTTCAAGAAAAGACTCAAACAGTTAAAGGTAATGCTATACATTATTAATCATTTAGTACCATGACTTCTGCCTATAGATGTAAAAACATTGTGTATGTAAGATTTTATTTTCATTTTAGGAAGAAGAAAATACTAATGGTGAAAAAGAAGTTTGTCCTAAACCACCAGTAAGGCAAACCTCTTCTCACAATAAATGCCAAATATTACATCCATTAACTATCAATATTAAATTACCTTTGACTAGATTAGGAATACCCTTTATTTTCCTGTAGTAGGGAGTTTAGATGTAACAGCAGCAAACTGACAGGCAATTGAGGCATGTTGGTTCACACAATGATAAACAGTATAAAAATATAGAAAAACCAATTTAAGAATAATATAATGTACAGTAAAGAATATCACACTGTGATCAATGTACAACTGAGCAGGATAATTTTTAAAACTGTGTGTGTATTTGTGCAGTAAAAGACAACAGACCAAATAGCAAACAATAAGAATGTGGAAAAAAAACAGCATAATTTTTTTTTATTAAACTGTGTTTGCCTAACAAAAATAATTATTTTATCTCAGTGCCAAGAGCAGAATGAAGATGCAACTAATTTGACAAAGGTAAGTGTAGGAATACTCTGGTTTCTACTTTTCTATTTCTTCTTTTTTCAAACAAAAATCTGAAAATCATCTCTTGTATTTGTATTTGAGCCTCCTTACTATGACACCCCTGAATAAATCTAGGACAGGCACTTGACTTATGAAGTAATTTAATCCTTCCTAGACATATTGGTCCTCTTTTTAAAAATAAATTACCCCTGTGACAGCCATCTTTATGTAAGAGTAATGTCACCTTTGATTGTTGTTAGTCAAATAAAGTAATGTTTCTTATAATATCCAGCCAAAAAGCTACTAAACATATTTGATTTAAATATACAAAATCTAAAAGTTATTTTTGTGTGCATCCTCAAGATTTTACCCTCCACGAGTAATACAGGTAGGAAATACAATGTCTTAATCTATATTCCAGATTTTTTATTGCTTTTGAGAGACCCAACTAATCTATTTTTTATTGTTTTGTAAAAAGGAAAGCGAAAACTTGACCTTAAGGAAGAATCTAGCATAAAGAAACCAAAGCAACAGAATAAAAGATTTCAATTTACAGGTATTGATATGCTTTGGTATCAATGGCGTCAAAATAATGTTGATGTAGAAATATGATGCATTTTTAGGTAAGCGTAGAATATTTTGTTAGTGCATTATAATAAATAAAATCTATTTTGCTAAAATCATGTGTAGTTTGAACTTATTTGGTAAAAGATTGAAGAAGTGAGAGTAGCAATAAAATGAACTTCCTTTGCATTAAATATACAATGTTGTTGCTAAGCCTTTGTACTGTTTTCACTAACAGAATCAATGATACTGAATGATGTGAAAAACATAATGACACATGTTCATGCTAAACTACAAGATCAAGAGACCACAGATCTTAATGAATTCCTGATGTAAGTATAATTTTCTATTTTTCTGTCATGCCTTACAAACAAATAATTACCAGTCTGAGCTCAAAGTTTCCCTTTTTATGTGGTTGTTTTCTCTCTTCTCTGAGTTTTGTAGGCCTGTTTAATTTTGTTTTAATTAAAGACACAATTTGTCACAAAAATTCCTACCTCCTGTCATCATTTGGCTTCTCTGGAAATTCCACAGAAATTCATGAAACAAAATGTGTTCATATCATAATGGCAGTGTTTATGAAGAATAACCGATCTGAAATGAAATCTGGTGGATGGTGATTTCATAGTACACAGTTCATGGCACTGATGTTGCTAGGTCTTCAGGAATACAGGCAAACTATAGCGATGTTATCTACAAAGGTCTACTATTATGACACAGCCTGGGTTAAGTTTTTAGATAATTCTGTGCACAGGTGGAAGCAATTACATTTTTTTTAAATTTTCAACAGGACCAAAATCAGAGATTTGGAAACAGACAAAAGGGAGCTGGTTGGTGTTTTTGGTAAAACTGGAGCTGGAAAGACCTCATTGATTAATGCAGTCATTGGTGTGAAGAAACTTTTGCCATCTGGAGATGTAGATGCATGTACCTCGGTCATGATCAAAGTGGAGGCGAACACTCTCAACTCGAATTATGAAGCTGAGATCGAGTTCATCAACAAAGAGGTGAACAAAACCATCAAATTGTTTGTTCATATTATAACCTGGAGCATTGCAGGGTTACACACTTAAAACCAAACACAATATTTCCTTTTCAGGAGTGGGAAGATGAGTTGGGGACCGTGGATCACTTTCTTGAGGATGACGAAGAGCAGGAGAAGCATGACGATGATGAAGAGAACGATAGCTATCATGACCTTATTGAGAAGCTTACAGCACTATATGGAGAGGAGTGGAAACAAAAATCATCACAGCAGCTCATGGATAATAGATACTTCAGAGAGATTCCAGAGTTTCTTCAGTCCACAAAGAAGATTTTAACTTGTGAATTGGTGAGATGCGACTTTTAGGTCTGGAAAGATAGTGATAATACTACATGCAAATCAGAACTGGCCAGGCATCATTTATTAGGTTGTGGTTTTGAACGATAGAGTTTTGGCGTCACCTGGCCCTCTAAATTGAGCCAGTCGAAAACAAAAACAACATTTGGGGTCATTCACATAAATCATAATGACAGGTATACAAAAAGTGGAGTGTGTAAAAAGGAGTAATTAAGTAAATTTAAAAAATACAATTCGGTTCTTTTTCCTTTTCCTGGTCCCGGATTCCAGCTGCCGTCTTGGAGCCCACACGAGGATACAAGAGGCGTACGCAGCGTGTTGGCGTCACAGAAGTTCAGAATTTAATCCAATCAGAAACAAGATATCAGACAGAACAGAGCAGAACAGGAAAAACATGCAGAGTTACATTTAGTTACCTGAGATACTTAGAAGACAAACATACAAGACGTCTTGGAGAAATATAACCAGAGCAATAAGCATTAGAGATCGGCTATATTTTCTGAATTATTTCTTTGCTGTAGGCAGATTATATTCTCCGTGGGAGGTTCGTGCTTCAAGCAAGGCGTCCCTTGCCTCGACCAATTAGAAGCCGTCTCCGAGCACCCCTGAAAACGGCACTTCCCCTCAACTCTGCTCGAATGATCAAAGAAACGTATTTGGAATTCCCTGCCTCAACTCAAACAAATAAAGGCACATTTTATAAGCTTTTAAACAAATACTTTTTCGGGTAAACTGCAGGTCAATGCATCCGGGTAGGCCATAAATCTTAAGATGTATCCAGGTTTATTTCTCCAATTGATGTCATCTCCTGACTCAGGCAGAGTCAGGAGATCTCCAGAATCTGGCTCTTTCCTGAGCCACGAACATCAAAGGATTTCACAAGTCTCTGTGAGATCCTGGGTCTTCTACCCTAAATCCTATATTTAATTCAATAAGAGTTATCTCTAAACTTAATATGCTTTTGCTCTGTTATTCCTCCCAAAGTCTCCCTGATATTAAACTCATACAAACTACAAAAAGTAATCAGATACAGTTCCTGTTTCTTAATACAGAACAAAACATTTTCAATTACATTCATCATTGACTGGTTTTAATTCTACTAATACAATATTAAAATAAAATATTCAGTTAAAGCATGCAATATTAAAATATTCTATATGATATCAGTCTGAAAGTTTAAAAGTTCACAGTTTCAAAGTTCAGAAGTCTATAGGTCAATAGTTTACCATGCCAGATGTTCACTGGAGACTCCTTATTTCCTGAGACCGGAATGTGCCCCTGCTTTGAGATGGTTTTCACACAGATAAGATTTTCTCCTTCCTGTGGTTTTATTATTTTACAACCTCAGTGACACAAAAACTCCTAACTTTAAGTAAAAGATAGAGCTAACTCAAACACTAAAAAATGATTATATTTTCTAAATGCTAGAAACGATTATATTTCCTCAACAGGAGATAGTCTATGAATCATACTCATGTTTTAAAATCAAAAAGTCAAAGAACACACCTTAATCAAAATGAGAATCTGTAGCAAAACTTGATAAATTATGTTTGAAATGTTGCCAATTCTTTTTAGCTGCTTAGTTCAATGAACATATTTGGTTTTGAGCTGGAGACACACACCATGTGTACTTCACCTTTCATTTCATGGACTGCATTATTTTGCTCCATCAGGCTATAGAGCTATCTGCAAAAATGTTGAAGTACACCAAACAAGGAGAAGACAAGGATATAAAAAGGTGGTACTGGCCTCTTGTGAAGTGTGTCACTGTCAAAGTACCACAAAATAATTTTCTCCAGCATGTCACTCTTGTGGACCTTCCTGGAAATGGAGACCGTAACAAGAGCCGAGACACGATGTGGAAAAAGGTAATTTGTACCTTCATACCGTGGTATTCACTCTTTCAATATATTTTTAGAAATATTTTTAAAGCATTCATTTTCACTGCACCATCTTCACCTCAGATTGTTGGAAACTGTTCTACGGTGTGGATCGTATCTGAAATCAACCGAGCAGCATCTGATAGAGAATCCTGGGAGATCCTGAAAAGTGCCAGTAATTTCCTTGGAAACGGTGGGGAGTGTCGATACATTCACTTCATCTGCACCAAGTCTGATGTTTTAGGAAATTTACATGATCCGTAAGTTTGCTAATACACTAAAGGTTGAAAATTTAAAGAGTCAATTCAGACATCAGTGAAGATGGGTCAAAGATCCAATAGTTGTACTGACAAATAGTGTTAAAAAACATCACTTTAGCAATGCTATGAAGTACATTGTTATCTTTTGGGAATTATTGTCAGGACCATTGAGCTAAACATCCACCAAAAGCAATTAGCTGGTTTATGAGTAGATAAATGACTGTCAGAGTTTTTCAGTAAACTGAAAGTAAAACAGACGTTTATAGTTTAGAATAAAAATATGACTGGCTAAAGGAACACACAGATACTGTAGCGTAACTATAAGGTCCCCAGTAAGTAAAATAAATGTGTGTCATATATGGATACTGAAATGTTTTTTAATCCTTTATTTATTATTTTAAAAGGAAAACTTATTCACCAGGCATTCATGTCCACTGCAACTTGAAGTTAATTTATTAAATGTTGCAAATAACTCAGAACTGATTATTAAAAAAAAGTTCATATATTTTTCAAGGTGCCTCATTTATATCTGTAGTAGTTGCTACATTTCATGATGTAATTTCTGTCATAAAGTTTTCACTGGTGAATGTTTTCTTTTAGTTCACCAGCTGATGTTCAGGCCTTAATCCTAAATAGAAACTTAAAAGCCAAGGAAGCAGTGGGCAAAGAATTCAACAAGCTAAACAAGATAAAGGTGAGCTTTGAAAAGCATCTGGTTTTCTAATTGATCATCTACAATTAAATAACATGAGCAAATTCAATTCTCCACAGAAATATTTTAGTAATGAGTGTTTCAAAGTCTTCACAGTGAGCTCTGCGGAGTTTCTGAAACCAAAAAACCTAAAGCCGGAGGACACTGGTAAGCTACAACTTAAAATGGAAGATTCCTATTGAGAAATTTAAGGGTGGCTTTACTCTTAAGTATAACACTTAGAAACAAGTTTCACTGCTAGGCCAAAGCGAGCCGGAGATTTATTACACCCCACGGAATCACAGTACTCAAAATTCTTCCATAGTCTTGACAAAAATCTCTTCACAAAAAATCTCCTCGAAGTCTAACAATCGCATCCTAATATACCTCTCAGGTCTTCATTGGATGCATGTTGGAAGTTTCAACCAATGGTGAAAAGGCGTTGTTTTGCCAGTAGATTTGGCATGCTTTTGCATTTGGTGTGTATTGGGCGACCTTTAATATACTTTTGGAAATACAAACAAAGTCATAAGACTCCAAGATTTCAACAGACCTCGCAACATCTGCTTTTACTGATAAATGCCAAATATCAGTAGGAGTCTGAGATTTGTCTGAGATGATTGATGCTATTGTGTCCAGACAGCATTCGTTCCAAGTTCAATTGCGCACTTTGTACGCAACTAGATATAAGGGAGTCAGGTCAGTTCGACCTAGTGAAATGCCAAATCCTTTTGGAAAAACAACTCCTTAGATGGAATATCGCTTTCTCATTTCTCGACATTCCTCAGTAATTTAACCTCAGTTTGATGCTAATATGACCTTATTGTCTTTTCCAAGAAATTCCAGAGCTTCAAGATTTTTTGCAAAATCTAAACGACTCCCACTCAGTGACACTAAACTACGTTTCTGGAGCTCAAGGGATTCTGTCTTTGATTCAAGGGGCCAGCTTGAAAAAAGTGGTAAGGCTGAGAAAAGAAGAATCTTAATTTTTCCAGTAATCTCAAATATCCGAAGAAGACGCACATTTTGTGATACAGAGTTTTGCAGAAACCCAACACATTATTAGTCACTTCTTTTCTCTTGACATCCTCTGTATATTCTTGGTGCGGAATATACTTTCTTATAATTCCTTCCCTTTTGATAAAAAAAGACCCGATTAAAGCTGCAATGTATAAGAAAATAAAATAAAATTTCACATACTTGTTGAAACTGTCACTGTGTGATGACAGTACAATATGAGACAGAGAATATGTGAAAACATCTAGCTCCTCGGCCTTCTCTCACTGCTCACTAGAAGCCAACTTGAAACAATCAAGCAGAGTCAAGAGGAGGGCTTTACCGCTGTCGATCATTCCTGTGTCCACGCTGCTCACCTGCCCCGTCAGCAGAGCCTGTCGTTAATGCTAAGGCTAGTTAGTATGTAAAGTCCTGTAATGTTGAGTCATTTCTTTATTCATTAGCACATTTACCAGCGTCTCCACAAGGTTGATTGACACCACTAAGACACTTATTCTGGCTCTGGTTAGCTGGCTCTAAAGCAATACACCGCTATGAAAGTAGCGGTGTATTGCTTTAGACGGCAATAACAGCACAGGTAGGAAGTGGAGGAGCTCGATCTTTTCATAGATCTGTCTCATACAGTCATGATGATCTGGCGATCCATCCATCCATCCATTTTCCTACACCCTTGTCCCTTAATGGGGTCGGGAGGTGCTGGTGCCTATCTCCAGCTGGTGTTCCGGGCGAGAGGCGGGGTACGCCCTGGGTAGGTCGCCAGTCTGTCGCAGGGCATGATCTGGCGATAGTTTCAACAAATATGTGTAAAACATTTTTTTTTTTAATAAAAGTTATATACTGCAGCTTTTAATAACAGTAACCTCAACGTCTAAAAAGATTCTTGCTTCTTACTGATCTGCTAGGAATTCTATATCTGATGTTTGTTCTAGTTTTTTGACCTAATGTTTGATTGAAACTAGCTAACTTTTGTCCCAATATCATAAATCCAGAATAAAGGATAACGTAAAAATACAGCAGGAAGATGTGTGCAGAGCCAGAATGCAGTGAACTTAAAATGACTCAGTTAACGATGCTTTAAATGAAGAATGTGTGTTTCTTTTAGGCTGACTGTTACAAAGTTGTGTGTGACGACCTTGAGACGAACCTGAACTGTCAACTTGATGGAATCAGAGATGAAATGCGGGAGATCTACAGCACCTTTATAAAATGTCTCGATGAAGGAGTTGAAAATTCCAAAAGTTCTTGTAAAAATATCCTGAAATTCTTCTTATATCCTACAGTACGTAATCTGATAGTTTTATGTTCTAACCAGTTTCTATTTTTGTCTTTTTACTTGTTTCTTTTTAATATTTGGGATTTTTTTCCCAGAGAAAGACTGGAAGTGCTCAATGCTACATCCTGAAGAGTGTCGTCAAAAATGGTGGCATCCACAAACCAAAAAAGGGGAAAGAAATAAATTTCAACATGAAATTAACTTCATTCTTGAGTAAAAGCATCGATGAGGAATTCAGAAAAACCTTCCCGTAAGAATTTTATAAACACAGATGCTTACTGAAACTGAGGAACTTCTATAAATAATTTAAATGTGTTGACATTTTTCAGCAATGAAGGAAATTGTGGTCCATTCAATGGAGTGATCAATAAGTTTTTACTTGACACTGAAAAACTAAAACCAAAGTACTCGGATGCAGAACTGCAGCTGACCTTTATCAAGACAGAAGTATGAAAAAATATTTATACTGAATCCAACTGCTCTAAATCATGTAATAGGATAATTCATTGATTCTCTGGGTTTGACTCCTGACTGTTTTTTTCTTAGGAGGAAAAGATTAAGACAAAACTGAACAAAATGATTCGTGACAACAAAAAAGTAATCTACATGAGTCTGACAAAAACAGTTGAGGAAATCATGAAAGAGTGCTATGAAAGTAAGCTTTTTATCAAAAACACTACAGATGCTACTAATTTGTGTTATTGTTTGGACATTAACTTTTTTGTTTTTGCAGAAGCAGCAGAGTTTCGAGGAAAGAACACACTGCAGAACATAAGGGAAACAATTCAGCAATATGTGACAAATCTTCAGAACAGCATGTTTGAGAAAGCCAAAAATGTCATGTTGGATCTTCTCCTCAAACTGATGGTTTGTTTCATTTTATGCATTAAAACTAACTAGCATTCACATCCATTCAGCTTTTTGATATTTTATTAGATTACAACCACTAAGAATGAATGATTTATTTATAGACTGGCACAAATTAATCATTGTCAATTGGAAGGGAAATTATGTTTTGAATATTGCTTTTGTATTCATTCGCTTGAGGTTATACTGAAGTAATAGTATGTTTTAAAATACTTTTCTACCAAGTTTGTTTTTCTGGAGATTAAATATTTTGTCTATTTTTCTTTGCAAAATAACTCTGTCAGATTGAATTGTCTGTGAATATCAGTTTTAAAGTCTTGCCATCGGTTCTCAGTTGGATTTACTTTTGTACACTGACTTTGAGCGTTCCTCTGTACCTCTGGCTGCATGTTGAGTGTTGTTGTCCTATTGGAGGGCGAGGTTCAGTCTTCTGCAGGCTCTTTTGAGTTGTTTTCCATGATTTCTTGTATTTACCTACGCTAAACTGCTTTGTATGACTGTTAAAAAAAAGTAATAAGCATTTGTAAACTCGTATCATATCTGCAATAAATGCTTACTAATTGTTATGATGATAAATTAGGCAGATATCCTGGGACTTCTGGAAAAAGACATAATGGAATCGATTGAGCTGTCCCTCAAGACTGAAGACTGTACAATCCCAGGTAAAATTACCACATGATCCTCTCTTTTCAGTTTTAGGCTAAAAATAATCTTTGTTTTAAGATATTTCCTCTGACTAGAAACAAAATTGGTGACTGAAGTGATCCAACCAGAGATTTAGCTTTTATCTAGCGGAGGAGGTTAAAGTTTGTCATCCAACCTCAAAAAGTTTGACCTCATAAAAAACCAGGTGAAACAAACTCTAGTCAACAATTATGAGAACATTTGATTGGTGGAATACCAATAGATATTTTAATTAATATTTATTAAAATTCAGTAACTAAGACTATAAATAATTTAATGCTCAAAGTTATTTGCTAAAATTGAAGCAAACAAAGTAAATTATTTTAATATCAAATATTGGGAAATACTTATTTCATTTCCTATTAAGTTCAAACATCTTTGATGATTGAAAATACGTTTGAACATAAATCTGTCAAGGGTATGAACTATTTTTTGTTATTACTGGAAATAGGTTTGTCATTTGTCATTAAATGTTTGTCAACATTTAATGACAAACATTTCTTCCTTAGATGTGTCAACGGAGCTTGGAATGGTTCAGAAACTCTGCGAGGAGCTGAACAGCAGCATGGATGCATAAATATCCAGAAATGGACACGACCTTTTAATCAAAGCACATCCCAATAAGTGGCTGTGGCTGTGAACTCTTTTTCCAGATAAGTTGGCAAAGATTTATGATACTTTGTATTTTCTTTCATTTAAAGCATTCTGACCTGAAATTGGCTTCTTAGCATCATTGGAATTACTCAATATTCTGACATTTGTGTGTCTTTGCTTTTGTTTTATCATAAGATGTAACATGTGGCTCTGATTGGCCACATGAAATCCTCTTTGAACAGATTTGATGTACTGATTTTGTTGGCGCCTGTGTTGTAAACATGATTTATATGTTCTTTAAAACTGCCAGCATTCCCATTTATTTTAAGCAAGCTAAGTTAATTCTAAGAAATAATATCAATATATTTCCATAACAATGACAGGTCAGAACCATTATTCCTCACAAAAAGATTGTTTTTGTTATTATGTGTATTTTCTGAATGTTAATAATAAATAATGTTTGAAATCTATGTGTATAAATGTGTCATTTGCTAACACAGCAACTAATGTTTCCTGTCACCTTTCATATCCTGCAACAAATATAAGTGATATAAATGCCAATTTGTACATTTTTAGCAAATATATGCATTTGTACATTGTGTGGTGAATGAATATTGTGAACAGTTGGGCTTTCTTAATTGTACCTGTTCAACTGTGTTGTTGTTTTTTTTCATTTAAAAAATGGAATCATCTGTTGTAATGAAGAAATCATAGGAAAATGTAATAAAAATACATGTAAATCTTATCATTTCTAGAATTGTTTGTTTTTAGGACCCACAAATTCCAAACAAATGAGCACAATTTAAGTTATACAGTCCTTTTTGTTTGTTTAGCAATTCCTGTTCAGCGGAGTGGTATAATAGAAAATTTAGTTTTTAGCCTCATTTCATCTTTGATGAAACTGATGATACTTTTTATTATTTATTTACTGATTGTATCTGATTTGTTTTTGTATTTCTGAAAGATGTGTTTTTCCATTAAAGAAGTTTCCAGATAATGTTTAGATGTTTCCGCAGCTGTGATGGTAGAAGAGACGTGAAGACATCTTGGGTAAAACGCTTAACCAGGCAATTGTCTTAAAGAACTGACATGTGTGAAATGTCGTTTGTACCCTTGTTTGACCTGCACCCGGGATACTGCTCTTTGTAGGTGTGTGTGTGTGTGTGCGTGAATGTGTGTTTGTTCAGGATAAACTCCTGTTTAGACCCGGTGTGTCAGAGGACATAGGGATATTAGGATGAGTTAGGTGACAAAGAAGAATTAGAAGTTTCTCCTGAAATCCTTATCAGCTCTCTTTCCTGCCATAAAATCATCTCCTCCATGAGGTGAGGGACGGTTGGTTCATGAGGAGGGGGTCAGGATTGTCTGTGTGGTCCATCTGGCAATAGAGATAAGATCAGACTTTGGGTGGGTCTTTGTCTTGCTGTGACTATATAACGATGTGATGTGTGTTGTTCAGGGCTCTTCTGACTGCACTAAGGAGAGGGGTCTTTGAACGCTTTTGCCTTCTAATAAAGAAACAAAGACAAAGATTAATCTTTCTCTTTTTATTGAAACAGCTTCTCATACTTTGATAAATGAAACTTCCTTAACAGTGGCACTCAAAATTGTTGACTGAGTGTCAAGGTGAGGCCCAACAGATTTACTTTCACAAGTGGGGCGTTATGGCTTTCATCATAATGCTTCACTTGATGTACATATAAAACTTTATTAGAAATTGATTTTGGTTTATTTTAAATTTAATGGACACCGATATGAAAAAGAAAGGGAGGAAGATGGTTAAAAAGTTTAAAAGGAAAGGAGATAGAAGAACATTAAATGTGTACATCCAACGTGTGGGAGAGGGCACAGGAACCGAAAGTAAGACTGAAACAGTAGCAAACCAATAAGACACAGAAAGTCACAGAGTGTGGAGAAGCACATTCTTCTCTACCACCACAGAGACCACCTGTTCAAGTATACATCCCACACACACATTTTGCTTGGTGCTTATTTTCAAAATCTACTTCCTATTCTGTATTTTCATACTCACCCATGCCTCTCTGTCTGTTACTGTTAGGACTGATAGTGTAAAGTTAATTATAAACATGAGTGTGCAGGTGGCTGTCCCTGATTGGTTCCAAGATGATGACGGAGACGTAGTGGCTGCTTTCCGGAGGTGACGAACATAAAAGCTGTTGAAGCGGACTTCCATCCTCTATTCATCTCCACCAGTCACACCTCTTTCTTTTGTTCATCTGTTGTCAAGAGTTCTGGAGAGTAAGGGTGAGCTGCTGTTTATGTTTTCTTAATTTTCTCATGTTTTTCTTAGTCAGGAAGGTAAATTTTTGTCCTTTGGTTTACGTATTTACTTTCAATTAAGTAAGTTTCTATTACTATTTAGATAGTTTCCTTTTGTTTGTTTTCAGCTATAGCTCACTCTGAAGTCAAATATGCCATTTGTATCACCTTTATCAAAAATACATCTTTTTTCAAAGATGTGTGTGGGTTGTTGAGATCTGAAGAGGATGGATCCTTCATGTTGCGACCTGGCCACCCCTACACTGGTCGTAACAGGTCGTAACAGTTACTAACCTTTACTAACGTTTTTCCTGCTTCTGTTTTCTCTCCTCCTGCTCTCCAGTTCTGCCCCATTTTTTGCTGCGTAATCACTCTTCATCTTTGTCTCAAAGTCTGCCACATAATTCATATCAAACTACTGTGGATATTTTTTCTTTTTTCTGTTTTTTTTTTTTGTTTTGCTCTGAACATCAAAAACAGGTAGGATTTTATTTTTATACTGTAAATAATGAGTTCAATATGAACATATTAGAGATCTACAGACTGCAGGATATCTTGAATACACTTGTTATTTCACTTGAGAATTTTTTTTAACAAAGAAATAAAGCCTTCATTTGTTGGGTCTTTATGAGTTTAGCTCAAAACCAAAACTCTGAATTTTTAAATAACAGTTGCAAAAGATTTCTAGGAATTAACATTTAGTTGTGAAAACATTCTTTATTTAATTAGGCTAATTTTAGCAAGCTAAGTGTTTGAACAGAATGAGATAAGGTTACCAAAAGACCATTTTGTTTTAATCTAATAATTTTCAGGTAACTTGTTCTGACTAAATTAAGTTTTAATCTATCAGCATAACTGATGTACCTAATGTAATGTGGAACCCTGACTATATTGCAGCTTCTCTTTTTCATCATGGATGATTATGTTCGTGACAAACTATGTCAATGGGGATTAAGAGACTGGATATACAGATTTAAAGGTAAATATTTTGTGTTCTGTCATTTACTTATAATATCTGATCTGCAAACAGCCATAAAGACATCCATGTTACAAGTATTACTGCTGTTTTTCATTTTTAAGTTGGCAAGCTACAGTAAATACAAGGAAGTGTGACCACCAGGAAGTAGTTAAAATAAGTACAGCACACACAAGTCTTTCACCTGCTGATTCTTAGCAGTTAAACAGAAGTTGTGCATCAACACCTGCATGGTGTTTTAATCAATGTGTTTATTATTTGTTAGACAAGGGTTCTCTGTAGAACAATGTTCTTTTAATGACAATATATTTTATTACAGATCAAGAAATCGACACCGAAAGCTTCTTTGCTCTGGAAGATGAAGACATCATGGATTTGATTCCAAAAGTTGGACCAAGGGTTCGATTCAAGAGGAGACTCAAGCTTTTGAAGGTAAAAGCTAACACTCAAAAGTTAATGCTAATTCTTCGGCTATGAGATTACACACAATCAACAGTACTGAGAATATAACATTTGACACTAACTGTTTTCTGGTTTGTACATTGTGCTTCCCAGCAACAACACAAGCAAAATGTGACAGAGTTTGTCCCCTCAGAAGTAAGTTTTATGTTTGGTATTTTGTGAGAAATTACATATTAAATCTATGGTGTTTGCTTTGCTTAGCCCTTTATTTTCTAACACAATGGGTTTGCTTGCTTTGCAAATAGGAGATGGAAACCTCAAGCTACTTGAATGAAGTGAGAACAGTGAGATTTTTTTTATTCATCTTTCCAAGATTTATCTTCATTTATTTTAGCAGAATACAAACAAATGTGCATTTTTTGTCTTTTTGAGAGAAATAATTATTTATTGAAGTCAGTAAAATCTTAGATTTAGTCAAATATCTTTTTTTTCTCTTAGTTTTCAGTTTCAACAAGTGGTACAGGTCAGTAACAATACTATCTCTTTAAACAGTATTTTTTTAATAGGACAAGCCGATAAGTAAACCCAAATATAATTTATTTTTCTAACTAGCAAAGAGAAAACTGGACCCTGAGTTTGAGTCCAGTGAACCAGCAGCAAAGCAACATCATGGAGCAGTGCCGTTTTCAGGTATTGCAACATTCATTTTCTTCCTGCCACAAAGACAACAGCAACACACATTAAACAAACACAGAACATCTTTGGTTAAACAAAAGCCATGGCAGAGGATTTATAATCCTGCTAATGTTTATTTTTAATGGCAGAAGCAAGTATATTGTCTGATGTTCAAAAGATAATGGTGCACATCCATAGCAAACTGCTCCAACAGGACAACAATAAGCTCAATGATTTCTTGAAGTAAGTATATTTCTTTTGTTCATGCAGATGTCTCACAAAAAGGTTTCAAAACAGGCTTGCATTTGAATTATTAGTTATTATGAGTTAACCATAACAAGAACTCTAGAAGATGTTGACTGTGTAATTACTTGAACTTGAGTGACCTAAGAGGCAAAAATAACAAAGATTTTGATATGTTTTTTACATGGGGCCACATATTGGCAAATGGTGTAAAAATAATTATTTACATATACATATACTTTCATGGACATAAAACAGACTCAGATTAAACATGTAACTAAGTTGTCATCATCTTGAGTCATCACAAATAGCTAAAGTAAATATCCATCCATCCATCCATTTTCCTACACCCTTGTCCCTTAATGGGGTCGGGAGGTGCTGGTGCCCATCTCCAGCTGGCGTTCCGGGCGAGAGGCCGGGTACGCCCTGGACAGGTCGCCAGTCTGTCGCAGGGCAACACAGAGACACACACAGGACAAACAACCATGCACACACACACTCACACCTAGGGGCAATTTAGACAGACCAATTAACCTGACAGTCATGTTTTTTTTGGACTGCGGGAGGAAACCAGAGTACCCGGAGAAAACCCACCATGCACAGGGAGAACATGCAGCTAAAGTAAATAATATATTGTTATTTTGTTGGATTATTGAAAGTGCTCAGCTCATATTTGGGGAATAGGATATGTCCCATCCTCCTGAAAATCTGGTGTTGATATTGTAATGACTGAATTTTATTACAAATGAAAATATTAATAGACATGGAAGTCAGTATAGATTAATATCTATACATAATGTGGATACACTTAGCAGAGATACTTTCAGTGGCTCAATCACACAACCAATGAAGGAAGATAAAGATATTAACATGTTTTCAGAAATTATTTAATGTCACATACGTAATGTAGTAACTTTTACAAATATGTCATCTTTAGATTTAGACAGGCCTATTGTTCTGTATCATACTGGTATCTAAAATTTATTTTTGCTCTTAACAGGAATGAAATCACTAAACTGAGCATAGACAAGAGGGAAATGGTTGGTGTCTTTGGTAAAACTGGAGCTGGAAAGAGTTCTTTGATTAATGCTGTCATTGGTAAAACAAACCTTCTGCCCATTGGAGATCGCAAGGCTTGCACCTCAGTCATGATTAAAGTTGAAGCAAACATGGAAGACAAATATGAAGCAGAGATTGAGTTTATCACTAAAGAGGTAAACAGGACTATGAAAAAGTTTTATCCTTATTTGAGTATGCAGTGTGCATTACACACACGACACCAAACTGAACAAATATTGTTTCTGCTTTTGTAGGAATGGCAAGATGAGGTGTGGTCAGTGTGGCAATATCTTTGTGATCATGTGGATCAAGAAAACAATGACGATGGTTGTCAAGATGACAGTGATGACAATGAAGATGATGATTATGAAGATAAGTTGTCAGCACTTTATGGGAAGGACAGGAAACAAACAAAACCGGAAGAATTTATGGATCCCAAAAACTTCAGAGAGATCCCAGAGTTTCTTCAATCAAAAACAAAAACTTTGACTTTTCACTCAGTAAGTGAGATATACTCTGCTTGTAACGCTGTGTTTCATATGAAGTATAATATCAAATATCCATCCATCCATTTTCCTACACCCTTGTCCCTTAATGGGGTCGGGAGGTGCTGGTGCCCATCTCCAGCTAGCGTTCCGGGCGAGAGGCGGGGTACGCCCTGGACAGGTCGCCAGTCTGTCGCAGGGCAACACAGAGACACACAGGACAAACAACCATGCACACACACACTCACACCTAGGGGCAATTTTAGACAGACCAATTAACCTAACAGTCATGTTTTTGGACTGTGGGAGGAAACCGGAGTACCCGGAGAAAACCCACCATGCACAGGGAGAACATGCAAACTCCATGCAGAAAGGCCGGGGCTGGGAATCGAACCCAGAACCTTCTTGCTGCAAGGCAACAGCTCTACCAACTGCGCCACTGTGCAGCTCAATATCAAATATATTAAGTAAAAGTAATAGTCTCTTTTTGTTTATTTCTCATATAACCTAATATATTATTTTTCATTTCTATGATAATTTTTCACAAATTAAACGTATAGAGCCTCCAGGCACTTGGAGAAATATGCACAGTGCATCATGGATGTGAGCAGATTGATGACACTGTAAGTTACCATGAGATAGTCAGAAAGTGCATAAAGCAAGAGGTTTGCTTTTTAGTTTCTTTCTCCATTACGTTAAGGGAGACAAAGCTGAAGCTGCCAACACAACCACAAAATCTTCAACAAGCAAAACAGATAAATTAAGGTTCCCAAACCGGTCACCTACCACTGCATGATTATCCCTTCATATCTTGTCCAAGAAAATCTCAAATGAAGACAAGGGGCAGTCCTGGTATAGTCCAACATACATTGGGGAACATTTTTGATACCATGCCAAGGTGGCAAGCAGGGTTCTTGCTTTGACCACATAAAATCTTACACCTACTCACATAAGATCCTCCAAAATTCTCCAGGGATTGTTATCCTTCTCCAGATCCACAAAACACATGTTGATTGCACAACAAAATTCCCATGAGACCCTTATTGATTCTCTGACAAATTATTCATCCTTATTTGAATATGCAGTCTTTGTTCAGTTTGGTTTCTTTTGCAGTGAAAGCATAACCATCATGTTTTTCCAGGCTGAAATGCTCTCTGAAGGAATTGCCAAATACACAAAAAATTATTCAAACCAAGGAGGAGGCAAAAAGCTTAAGAGGTTGTATTGGCCTTTAGTGAAGTGTGTGACTGTCAAAGTGCCAAAGATTCCTCTTCTTCAGCATGTTACTATAGTGGACCTTCCTGGAAATGGAGACCGTAACAAGAGCAGAGATCAAATGTGGAAAGAGGTAAAGTTTTGTTGAAAATTGTGATGAGTGGAACTTGTAACATGTTAGCACCTTTCTTATCAATCAATCAATCAAATTTTATTTGTATAGCACATTTCAGCAGCAAGGCATTTCAAAGTGCTTTTCATAATTAAAATAATAATAAAAACAGAATAAACAGTGAGAAAGAGAAAGAGATTTTGAAAAGGATTAAAAAAGATAAACACTACTTGTTATTAAACTATATGTGAAATTTCAGATTGTTGGAAAATGTTCCACCGTTTGGATTGTGGCTGATATTATCCGATCAGAATCGGAAAGAGAAAGCTGGCAGATTCTGAAAAGTACTGCTAGTCTCATGGGGAACGGTGGCGAGTGCCAGAACATTCACTTTATCTGCACCAAGTCTGATGTTTTTGAAGATTTTCGACAACAGTAAGTGAATAAAGTTGCTCAGATCGACCACAATAAAGTTCTATATTTGCACTTTTGCCTTATCGCAAGAAGGTCCACAGTTTGTATCCTGGGGTACTTTATGTATGGAGTTTGTCTTTTCTACCTGTGCATGTTTGGGTTCTCTCTGGGAACTCTGGCATCCCCCTATCAACCCCAAAACACGACTGTTATGTGAAATTAGTTTCTCCAAATTGCTCTTAGACTGTCAGTGTGCACACATAGTTGTTTGTCCCATGTGTCTCTGTGTTGAAGTTCCCAAACTTAAATGTCCACGTACATGTTCATTTCCATAGAATAATATTTTATCTTACAGCACACCAGAGGACCGTCTGAACCTCATACTTGACAGAAACATGAAGACCAAGGTAGACGTCAAAGCTGAATTCAAAAAGCTAGAGAATGTGCAGGTGAGCCTGGTTTATAGAAAATAAAACATTGTCCATATCTAGAAATAAACCTAATAATCAATCAATTTTCCACAGAAACACTTCAGTGAAGATAATTTTGAAGTGTTCACAGTGAGCTCTAAGGAGTTTCTGGTAGGGGAACTGAAAGAGCACTCTGGTATGTCCCATCCTCCTGAAAATCTGGTGTTGATATTTTAGCAATTAAATCCACATTTATGGACTGAAACACATGTAGCACCATTATCATCAATAGAGGTTACACACAAGCTATGACAAATTTAACAAGCTATAAACTAATGAAAGAATCTCAATTCACTGACAAGTTTTTAGGTGTGAAGGAGCCATTTTGGTGCTGGTGTGGAACCTTTGAATTTTTGGCATCAAGACTTTTTCAACTTGGAATTTTTAATTACTGGGAGGAATTTGTTTTCTTGTATGCATTCATGAAGTATATCATGAACCATCGCCAGCTTTCACATTATGTTTGACAACTACAGAATTACAGCAATCTTAATGTAAATTCATGATATAAATATGATTTTGTTTCTACAGAAATACCCAAGCTTCAGAAAGTTTTGCAAGATCTGAATGACTGTCACTCTGAGACGTTAAACTATGTTTCTGGAGCTTATGGGATTCTTTCTTTAATTCAAGGGACCAGTTTAAGAGGAACGGTAAGACTGCAGAAGAAAAACTCTCATTATTGCACTAATATTTTCTGAAAGTAAGATTTCAAGAGAAACAAATAGATTGCATATTTAAAAAAATAAAAGCACTAAACTGCCAAAATTCCTCAAACTGGGTTATTGCTGACCCTTTGGACACAAACAATGAACATGTAATTTTTTTTGATTGTTGATTAATGGCATTTACTAAAGTCATTCAATGGTCAAGAGGTGGAGGTCTTATGGCTCTTCAATCATCTCATTAAAGGAAATTTGACATAAGTTTAGCAATGTATTTTTTTTAAATATGACTCAATTTATTTTACAACAAAAAATCCTTGTAAAATTAAGTCACGCCTACATTAATTGGCACTTCTGCTTTCACATAAATATAACTTTATAAAACAAAAACAGGTTTTGTCAAACTAAATAGACTGCAATTATGCTGCTGTACACTTTAGGAAGAAGTCTACTTTATTTGAAACATTCATAGATGTCTACAGATATTCATTAAATATTAGTTTTAGTTGTCTTTTTGCCTGTATTCGTCTTTATTGACATGATTCAGTGCAGAAACTCAAAGGCATGAATTCAGAGGCCTTTCAATGGCAGCTTAACATAGTGTGCATTCATGAATGAAGACAAGTAACTTCCTTTTTAAAAAAATATAATAAAGTTTGTCTCACTTAAATAGCATTGACTACAGTTAGTGGTTTTAAACTTAAACACTATTGCATCATGGAAGTGTCAAAGGAAAAACCTTTGATGCTTGAGGGGGACCTTTGTGAAGGCTGTCCATCCATTCTCAAAAGCAGAGGGTTTTTTAACACCAGTCACCATTGGAGAGGCTGGGGATGTCATGAGAACCAAAATTTATTAAAATGATAATCTTAAGGTTTTTAACTGGATTAATTATTGTTTTTCGTTTCCTTGCTTTAGGCTGGCAAAACTGAAGATGTCTATGCCGAACTTGAGAAAAACAAAAACTCTCAGCTTGAACTAATCCAAAAATCACTGGATGAGACATACTCAGTTTTTGAAAAATGCTTGAATGACGGTGTTGAAAGAAGCAAAAGTTCCTATGAAAAAACTTTGAAGAATGTCCTGCATCCTCCAGTACGAATTGTGACAGTAAACATAAATAACTGTTTATTTTCTGCAATTTGTGTTTGAAATACTGTTTGGTTTTTTTTGTCAGCGGTCCGGCCGCTCCTTCTGGCGGACACTGAAATGCGTCGTCCAAAACGGTGGGATCTACAAACCCAAACAGAAGAAGAAGAAGGAAATTAATTTAAACATGGGTCTTATGTCACCCTTGGCTAATAGCATTGATGAGGAGTTCAGAAAGACCTTCCCGTAAGAACTTATGTGCATTGAAATGCTACAATAAATGTAGATCCTTCAAATGTTTAGATTATTTAGTTCAATAGATTTAAATTATTATAATCTTTCAAATGTTTCAGAACTAAAGGAAAAAATGGCCCATTCAATGGTGTGATCAACAAGTTTTCACTTGACACTGAGAAGCTAAAAAAGAAATACAGTGGTGTGGACCTGCTGCTGAACTTTCTGAAGACAGAGGTAACCAAAAACTGAATGCTCAATATTTAACTTGTTTAAATATTAAATACATGCAGAATTAGATTAAATGAAAATCTGTAAAAATTAATTAAAAATGTTTTTTCAGATACTGTTTTTGATATATTTAATGATAGTAGAAATAAATTGAGTTATTAAAACTGTGTGAAATAAGCATAATAATTTTTTTCATTTTCTGTTTTTCTTAGGAAGAGAAGATTCAGTCAGAGTTGAGCAAAGTGATTTGTGATCGCAAAAAAACAGTGTACAACAGTTTAACAAAAACAATTGAGGAAAGCATGCAAGAGTGCTACACAAGTACGGGCATTAATATGACGTAAAACGTTTCATTAAAATGCTTCATGTTTATAATTGCACAAATATTCAACCTAGTTTTTTCCTATTCCTATTTTTTTATTTGGTGTGCTGGGGGCTTGTGGCTACAGAGGCTGCTGGTTTTGAAAAAGCTGACACATTGAAAAACATAAGGGAAACAATTGAAACCCATGTCAAAACATCAAAGGACACCATGTTTGACAAGGCTAAAGATGCTATGTTGACTCAACTAAAGAGCTTAGAGGTTTGCTTAAAATCTTATTTTGAAGAGAAATTTCATGCCAATTTTGACCATATACTCAAATTGTAACAATTAATTTGTTAAATTATTTTTGCTGATTTAAGGATGATATCCTGGACATGATTAAAGGGACAATGGAGGAATGTTTGGAGCTCTCGTTCAGGACTGACGACCACTCCATTCCAGGTAAATCAGCCGATCTTTATCTAATTTTTATTAATCTGTATATATGTGGGTATCTAAGACACTAAATGTCTATTTAAAAATACTTAGATGTTTCAACTGAGCTTGAAATGGTGGAGAAACTACATAATGAACTGAAGAGAAACACAAAGGACAAAAATGCTGTAAATTAGGTAAAGTTTCCAGATATTACTATTAACATTTACTTTTTCAGGAGTCAAAGATGCAAGTATTTATAATAAGTTACATAAATGGCTTTCTTTTCACAGCTGCACTTATTCAATGTTACTAGTATTCTGTTACACTGATTTTCTGACTGCACTGCAAAGATGAAGATTTTTTTCTAATTGAAAACGTCGATTAACAAGATCCTTTGTAAAAAGATCATCATCATGCTACAAAGTTCATGAGATTGAGATGTTTATCAGAAGATGGCAAAAAATTTAGCTATGCTAATGAATATGTAATTTTTTTAGCATGAGACGTTCCAAAACAAATGTATTTCTTTTTAAATGTTTAATGTTAGGATAAACGATATTTATCTTTATTAGACTTTTTTTTTGCTCTAAAGTAAATTTTATAGTAAATAGGGCCACAAATACCCAATTTTTCACTCAAAAGCAGATTTGTTCATATCCTTTCAGTAAGTACAGTTGTTCTTGTTGAATTAAAATATTTTGAGACCAGCAAAACTCAAAACATTTGATGAAAAAAGTTGACAAATTGAGCACATTTTGTTTTTTTTAATAAGACAATAGTCTAAGAGCCTATTAGGACCTACAATATTTAGGTTTGTCTTTTTAACTTTATTTTTTAAATGCTGCATGCATAATGAGTCACTGATTGTGCGAAGAGAAAATAATTCACAGTAAAATTATTTTATTGGTCTTATGACAAAGCTACCAATGCATGTTGTGGGATTATATTTAGACTTTTATTACAATATGTTAATCATCAGGTATTGATGTTCATGTTGACTAACTGATTATGATCTGCTACAATAATATCACAGGACAGCTCTGCTGTTGGTGGAATATTATGTGTGCACATTCTTGTCCTGGTCAATTTGACCAAAGCAGGAATTAGGATTCATAACTGAAACTATTGAAAGTAACCAAAATCATTAGCTATCGAGCAGGCAGTGCCATAATATTGTTGTACAGTTTAAGTTGTGGCTTGTATCTATATAAATGCAATTAATCAGAATGTATACCAAATCTGACTGAATCCTTCTATGTATTTTTTTTGTTCGGATCCCAAAGATATCTTTGCATTTTATTAAAGTTTGGTTGATTTTAACTAGCTGGCTTGTCTTTGATTTCTCACATCACAAAAATGGGGTAAAACATTGTTGAGGAATATAATTATGTTAATGGTTAAAAGTTATGTTGATTCACATTAAGATATGTTTTGCTGAAAAAGAATGGGTTGTGTCAAATGTGCTGGGTCACTCTGACCCAGTAAGTTTAAATTGTTCCAAGAACGTCTGGAAGATGTCCCAGATGTGAAAGACTGTTGTGTAAAGGAACTTGGCAGAGTCTCTGTTTGAACAGATAAGAACTAACAATTTGACTAATGGTCCTCTGAGGAGCAGATTTAACTTCCACGAGGTCAAACCCAGAATTCTCGGACCAGAGACAACCAAAGCCAAAAGCGAGTCTGTAACGCCATTGGTCAAATTTTCCAATACACAACAGCAGACTTAAAAACGGTATAAGTATTCAAAGCCATGAGCAGAGGACAAGACATTTTGGATGCTGAGACGATGAAATGAGGTGATGATAAAATGTAATTTGTGAAAATGCCGCAGATGTGCATTAAATGTCTTCCTGTTTGCCTGTGAGCCGGAGAGAATGGAGTTTTGTGTGTCGTCTCTTAATTCATGAATTCAGCACCTTTGAATTCCTCCATAAAGTGGTGACACCGACGTGCCGATTGAGCCGATTCAAGTTATGGAGGATAGAAAGGTGACTCTTCGGTCTGGCTGCAACACAGGGAACCGGGTCCAGACACAAAAGAGGTGAGAATGTATCTCTTATCTCTTACTTATTACATTTTAGAACGGTTTCCTGTCTGCTGCCGGTGTTATGCCCGGTTGGGCAGGCATGCGTTTCTGGGCATAACGAGTGTTATGCCCATAAACACCTAAATGGGTAGATGTGGGCCCTGTTTCTCTTCGGATCGCCCGTGTTGCAGCTCACAGCAGCTGGAACTCAGCCCCCCTTCTTGCTTTCCTCTGCTTTTCTCTCTCAGCTCTGTTCTGAGTTGCGTCCAGTGTGCAGCTGTTGGCCTTTTGCCTCATGTGACGTAGAGGCGCAGAGACTGTGGTGCTCAACTACAACACAATTCATAAAGAACATTAACATCTTCACATGACACTTAACATAACATAACAAACACTTTCGACTTGACCAAATGTCTTAAAATAGATAACCCTACACATTTGTGTCTCATGATCATAAAATCTTAAAAATAAAATCATTCTCTTTACTCAATATACAACATCTTTCACATTCCATATGCTTTATGCCAATTTTTCCCTAAACCTTGATAATAATTCTTGAACTAGGAAACAATTTAGATCCACACATTTGACTCTGTTGACCCAGTACTCCTACAGATTTGAAATGATCAATTGCAGAATCTTAAGGGTGTCCTGCCAACCCGTGTACAGTCCGACTTGAGTACTGGGAAGTCAGGCACACTGTGGACGACTAAAGGCCTTGAAACATATTTAAAATTGTAGTTTGATATAGATTCGTCAACATGAATTGGAATTGTACCTCAGCAATATAACCAAACTATACAGCTGTACAGATCCCAGTAAAACACATTTATGACAAACAAATCAACATTTAGACAAACACATGACATGGGAACAATATCATAGATAATCTCGCTCACACTCATTCCACTACTGTATGCATATAGTCATGGTTTGTCGGAGTGTGTGTGTGTGTGTGTGTGTGTGTGTGTGTGTGTGGGGGGGGGGTTGTATAGGTGTAAGGTTATGGCAGCGCTCAACCAAGAGAGCAAGTGGAAATTCCAATCGTCTTCTGCTCTCAGGCTCCGTGTTTTTTTTTTTTTGTTTTTTTTAGATGTAGACAACTATAGACAACTATGTCCTGCTTAAGTTAACCCTTCATGGAGATAATTGAGTCTCACAACCCACTATTCATGCAGCCAAGCCAAAACATGCACATTTCTACTATATTCATGCTTCACACACTAACTGCAGGCGATCACACACTCAAGCCTGTTTCTCCACTGAGAAGTGACAAAGCGAAGCTCTTGGTGCGTAGAGTCAAACATACAAACTTTAACTGCCATCATATGCATCCACATTCCATCAAACACTCATCCTTACATACATATTTTCACACATATATTTGCTATACATCCATCGCACACATATCCACATCATTCCAGTAGACCTACTCACACACATCCTACCTTCCTCCCAGGTATTTAAGACATAATTTAGAGTGTCATGGAAATTTAGTTAATTGCCTAATTTGTGCATGTACACCGTTGTGTACATTATTGACACATTATTTTTCCGAACAATTGATTAAATCATTACTTCAAGTTTAGTTTATTTTAACTAACTCAGAGATCTCAGATTTCACTGCAGCTTAGGCCATTTATTTATTTATTATTTTTTATTTATTCATTATTTCTCCATTCCTTTCATTCTTCCCCAGGGAAACTAGTTAATATGAGCTCAATTTGCTAGCATGCTTGTTTATAAAAGGTATATAAAATGTAATCTGCTTGTTATCTAGCCACTGTCCAATTTTTGTGTGCACACATTTAGTTAGATTACATCTGACAAAATCATCTGGTACATCTGACAAAATCACAGCAATATACAGCGATGGTGTGGTCTGGTGTGGACTCTACAACAATGCAGGGGCAAGACATTCTGCAGAGAAAAACATCCCTTCTTTGGCTGGATGTTAGTTTTTCTCAATTGTTTTGGTGAATTTCTCTACACAGAATCAAAGTGTTCATTACTATTATTTCTACCTCCAAGTAGCAGTTTTACATTCCTTCCCACACGGTGTAAATATGTTTGGACATGCATCAAGTCTCTGCTGCTTGATAACTGACATAATTTATGTCATATCGGTAAATTTAACATTAATGAATGAGGAATTCCTTATAAAGCTAAATGTCATCATTCCATTGTTTGGGTCATTACACACAAATATGTCAATATTATACATTTCTTCATAATT
Source organism: Poecilia picta (assembly GCA_033032245.1). Lineage (NCBI taxonomy): Eukaryota > Metazoa > Chordata > Actinopteri > Cyprinodontiformes > Poeciliidae > Poecilia > Poecilia picta. Next base: position 13,672,548 of record CM065360.1, read on the forward strand.
CTTTCCCAAAAAATTTTCACAAAAGTTGATAATACTCTACCTTGTTTTTCCTTACTATGATTTCTTATCGCTGTATGCACTTGGATTATAAAATCTAGTTGAGACTTAAACCACATTTCTGAAATGCAAATAAGATGGGGATTGTTTGTTGTTGTTTTTTTTATTCTTGGTCATTACTATTAAGACTTCTAGCATTTCACTGGAATATAATAACAAAGAAAAAAGACCACTGCATGAATGAAGTTGAGAAGATTGACTTCTCTCCTTTCTTAATGTCAAGATATATTTGAGCTGGTTCCATTATTATAGGATTTTTTTTTCAGTTTTCCTTTCTCTTTTGGTAATGATATTTATTATCTTTACCATGAATAAAACAAATTCCTCTTTCATCATGAGTACAGTGTCATCTTTGTTCTTGTTACATCCCTGACAAACAGAACTCCATACTTCTACAGAGAGCCCAGTCATGCCATCGATCCAACAGACACACCGCAGGCTTTTGTCCAGTTCTCTTCCTTTGGACCCTCTCAAAATATTCATTTATTCTTGTTTTTGAGGAAAGAACTATCAACTAAACTAGATTGTACTAATTTCTTTTAAGAATTCACTTTTAAGTTTTAATTCTGGTTGTGATTCATCTTGACAAATCCCAACAGGAAACAGAAATGTTATGGGAGTGGTTCTGATAGCGTGACAGAGTGATTAAGAATACTTTTTATAGTGCCAAGTAATAAGCAGATGAAGAAATGAAAGAGATTAAAACATCAAACAACTTAAGGAAATGAGGGAGGAATGAGGAATGATTAAATAACAAAGACATTTTGGAATTGAAATAACAAATAGGATTATTAATAAGATAGTGGGATTTGCCAAACTATTAAAAACTTAAATAGAAGCAAAACATAGATATTAGAAAACTTGATAATGTTGCAAAGAACTCAAATACTCAAAATTTTAGAGAAAAATCTTAAAATATAAGAAATAGTTATAGACTTAATCTTGAACCCAAACTGAATAAATGTGTCTCTAAATGTATGGACTTAGTAAAAATTAAGAACTTGTCATGAAATTATTTTTATTTTTTACGTTTTTGCACCAGACAATTTAAATTTGTGTCCAGCTTTCATGCAGTTTCTACATCTGCTAGAATATTCCTGAACCAATTGAATTGGCTAAACTCAAACAGTTTGTTTTACAGTGTGGACGCCTCTAGCTGGTTTTCATAGATTGCCACTCCTCTGTTTTTCAACTAATCCACACCTTCCTGTTTCTCATTTCCTTGCTGTTTACCATTTTGAATGCAAAACTTTGAAGAATCAACATTCCTTTTGTGAATCAGCTTGGAGACAATTTTTCTCTTCTTCATCTGAAGACTGAATTGTTGTTGCCATAATTTCATTCATTCAAGGTGGGTTTTTTTAATCAGATTTAAAAATTTAAATGCCTATGTGAAACAATACAGATATAAAATATATCATTATGATTTATCTTCCAGTCTCTGTTCTTGGTCATGGATGACTTTGTTTGTGACACACTAACCCAGGCTGGTCTGAGTAACTTGATTGAAATATTTAAAGGTAACGAATTACACTGTATAACTGTTACTTTGGTCATCATAGGATAATGTCACAAGAAAGTAAAAAAACATGGATTCACAAATGCCTGTTGAATATATTACAATAATGTTTTGAACACAAAGATAAATGTGACCATGAATAAGGCATTTAAGTGCTTGTAGTAAAAAGTCACTTTGTTCTGTTTCTTAAGGACACATAGCACCTCCCAGAGGACAAAGGGACAAAACTGTTCTTCAAATATTGGCATGATTGATATCTAATGAGATGTTGTTTGATTACAGATGAAGGGATTGATACAGAAAGTTTTTATATGCTTGAGGATGTAGACATCGAAAAGTTGATTCCAAAAATGGGACCAAAGTTAAAATTCAAAAAGTTACTCAGACGGTTAAAGGTATGACCTGTGCTGTTAAAAAATTCTCTAGTGTGGATATATGCATTTACATGTTATTATTATTCCATTGATAATAAAGACTGAACAGATTTGGAAAAATGTTTTATCACTAGGCAAACCCCAAATGAGAGCCTACATCATTTTCCACCACATGTAAGTCAAACATATACTTATTTTAGTCTAAAGTGAAATATTTTATTCTAACGTCTGTGATGGTATTTTATTTGCAGGGTCACCAGACTGGTGAAAAAGCAACTGACGTATATATATATATATATATATATATATATATATATATATATATATATATATATATATATATATATATATATATATATATATATATATATATATATATATATATAGATAGATAGATAGATAGATAGATAGATAGATAGATAGATAGATAGATAGATAGATAGATATAGATATAGATATATAGATATATATCTATATATCTATATATCTATAGATATATATCTATATATCTATATCTATATATCTATAGATATATAGATAGATATCTATATATCTTTTTAAAATAAGGAAAACGGAAATCTGACCAACAGTTGGACAGCAAAGGACAACCAGCAGCAAAAAGGAAGTGTGAGGGAAATTTGTCAGCAGGTATTTCTTTTTATACATATTGTACCAACATAAAAAATAATAATATTGATATACTTAAGTTATAGCTCAACTTTTCCTCCAGATTTCTTTTTATGTCTTTTTTTTGTGGGTTATTGGTGATTCTATTGCATCAGTTTGTTCACATTGATTGACATGTGGGGTAGTTTGCAAATATCCAGATGTTTAACATTTTATATGATTTATTATTAATACTTTTAAATATCAAGGTATTATGAATGATCAAAAATCAAAGTTGATTATTTAAGAGAAAAAACTCTTTAATGAAAATAAGATTATATTTCTAACTAAATCAATCAAGTCACATTTATTTGTATCACACAGTTCAACAACAAGGCAGCTCAAATTTTGTCTTAAAAACACAAAAATACAAATTTATATAACACTCAGTCAACAAGAGAAACATTATATTTTGTCAAGTGCCAATGTTATAAGTCAAAAATATTGATGTTTCATTTATATTGTTTCAAACAAACATTTTAGTCTAGATTTTTGGCTGTTTTGTGATTTTCCTAAAGTTTGTTCCAGATTTAGGGTGCATGCTGAATGCTGTTTCTAATTGAAAACTGTACAATTTTAGCAACAGTGAATATTTGGATACAAAATATTTTTCTTTTTGTCTCATACATACAGCACATATGTCACAATGAGTCTGTAGATTAAGAAATTCTAAAAAATGTTCTCTTATATTGTAAATATTTTTTTTATTTCTAGAAAGAGAAGCAGAGATATTATGGGGGACATCAATGCCAAGTTACAAGATGACAGTAATCTCAATAAGTTTTTGAAGTAAGTAGATTTTAAGATTTTAAAAACATTCCTGAAAATCTAGAGATGCAATTTTACGGAGAACTTGAATGTTTGCATTTTCTTCTTTTTTTTACATTTGAGTTTTTTGTTAAACCTTCCTATATTTTGTCTTATACACTTTAAAGCTGAGTTGCTCAACAATGACTAAATTTTCTACAGAAAAAAAAATCAAGAATCTGGAGAGGGAAAAGAAGGAGCTGGTTGGTGTGTTTGGTAAAACTGGAGCTGGAAAGACATCCTTGATAAATGCTGTCCTTCATGAGAGGGATCTTTTACCCTGTGGCCGTGTCAAAGCCTGTACCTCAGTCATGATTAAGGTAGAAGCTAACAGAAACAATGAAAAATACGAGGCAGAGATTGAATTAATTTCACCTGAGGTAAGCTAAAACCATGCTCATGAAAGTATTTTGAAAATTCAAACTTTGCAATTTTACACATCACTTGAAAAGCAATTTATATCTTTATTTTTTAGGACTGGGAAGATGAATTGGGATCACTGCTTTCTATCATTGAAAAAAGAGATAAAAAAATACAAGTCAATGATGATTATGATACTCGTGAAGAATATCGTGATGCTCTTGATAAGCTGTCGGCTCTGTATGGAGAAGAATGGAGAGACAAATCTTGTAAACAACTCATGGAGCGCAAGTGTTTCAACATTTCAGAATTTCTTCATTCAGCACGGAAAACTTTGGTCTTTGATTCAGTAAGATACAAACATTCTATTAACAGTAATTTTATGTGACAGTCTTCTTTCAGTATATCTGCCTGGGCAACAGAACCAAACAAAATACACTGGTATTGGTAACAGCTGAAGGCACTGAAATGTCAAAGCTGTGTTTCTCAGTAGGATTTAAATGCTGAAATTTAATGGGTGACATTAATTACATGCACACTGTTTTTACATATAAAATACTTAAGAAAGAGATATGCGTGTGTATATGTATATATTATGGAAAAAAATGCTGAGGAAAATGTTCACCTTTCACTGTCCTTCAGAGCTCCCAAGGGGTCCAGCCCACAACATGCTGCTGTGAACGAAGTAACCCTCTGTGGGAGAGAAACTTTAGGTCAGAATAGGTAGTTTGATTAACTAGCATTATGAAACATTAACACATTAAATTTTTCAGATTTAACATGAATTTAACACATTAACATATTTAATGTTAATGTGTTAAATTTGTCAGAGAGTAAGACAAAAATGTATATATCAATCAATCAATCAATCAAATTTTATTTGTATAGCACATTTCAGCAGCAATGCATTTCAAAGTGCTTCACACAATTTAAAATAAAAAATAAAATAATATATAATATAAATTCCCTTCTCACCCTCCACGGGTGAGAAGGGATGATGATTCCTGATGTTGTAGTCACTTGGTATTGCTATATCCACCACAACGGCTTTCCTCTGTTCTTTATCCACCACCACAATGTCCAGTTGTGTTGTCCTTGAGTCCAGCTTTGTCCAGCCATTGGTAGGATTTCCTATAAGTCTGTAAATTATTAAAGTAATGGGAATGGAGGTCAATGTGACCTTCCTAATTTCAGCTTTCAACAAAACATAATAAAACCCTATTGAGCAACACAGCTTTAAAATTTCAGTTCCTCCAGCTGTTGTAATAACTTGTATTAATATGATTATTATGACTATTATAATGTTTTGCAGGCAGATGATCTATCAGCAGATATGATCAAGTATACAAGGGTTCCCACAAAAGAGAAAGATTATGAAGAAATAAAGCAATGGTACTGGCCACTTGTGAAATGTGTGACTATCCGGGTACCAGATAATCCTTTTCTCCAACATGTCACACTAGTGGACCTTCCTGGAAATGGAGACCGGAATAAAAGCAGAGATATGATGTGGAAAGGGGTAATTTATCCTTGCCTTTAGATTTTTACTTAAACTTGCTATATTTTTTTCAAAGCGCTGACAATGCTTTTTTCAGATTGTTGCAGACTGTTCCACCGTCTGGGTTGTTGGTGAAATCAACCGAATAGTATCAGAAAAAGAATTATGGGACATCTTGGAAGAGATTGAAAGTCTGATTGGAAACGGTGGCGAGTGTCAACGTATTCACATTATCGGCACAAAGTCTGATGATAGTGGAAAGAAGCTGTGAGTTCACTACTATGCCAAATAAAACTTAAAGAGCCAAAAAATCATAGATGGTCCACTGTGCTGCTTTCATGTTCTATTTGGAAGGTCAGAGTTCATCCTGCAATCAGAGGGTTGCCAGTTCACCCTGTTCACCCGCCTGGTGGTTGTCAGAAGGCCTGGTTGCCTGGGTGCATAGCAGCCCACCCTTAGTCAGACTATGGATACAATCCAGTAGCTTTGTGTGAATGTGTGAAAGTATGAATGTCAGTGTGAAGTGCTTTGGGGCCCTCAAGACTTGATAAGGCATTTATTTAATAATATGCAGACTTGTTGGTCATTCAATCTCCAGTGTATCTTTTCTTCTCTTTTAGCACCGAAGATGAAGCCCGGACATTGATACTCAAAACCAACTCAGAGGTCAAAGAATATGTGAGGGAAGAAATTGACTGGACTAAGATTAAGGTGAGATTGGAATACTAGTAAATGCATAGCACAATGTTTATCTACATTTAGAAATAGACTTAATTGCTACATTAACAAGATGATATTAATTTTCCCTAGAAACACTTTAGTGATGAGTGTTTTCAAGTGTTCACTGTGAGCGCCACAGAATTTTTCATGAAGGAAGTTCTAAGTCCAGAGGACACTGGTAGGTTGTTTCAATCTGTGTGAAACAATTATCACATAGCAACATTGCAGAACAACAAACTGTGTGAAATTACTTGAAACTAGACATGATTTGTTTTCACAGAAATACCCAAGCTTCAGGAAGTTTTGCAAAATCTCAATGATTGTCACTCAGAGACATTAAACTATGTGTCCGGAGCTCTTGGGATCCTCTCTTTGATTCATGGGGCCAGCAAAAGAAAAGAGGTAAGAATAAGTTAAAGATTACTGCATTCAGCTTTTTGGGCTGATGCAAGAAAATTGTAATTCTGCACAAACAGATTTTATTTATTTATAACTAAATTCAGAGAAATTTAAAGATAAGAAAAGTCAGTTAGCTTAACATTTGTTATATCTACAACACTGAGGTCTACTTGAAATGTGACCACTGAAATTACAGTAAAACTTAATTTGTAAGGAAAACTAAATGTGTTATGTAGATTGACCCCTTAATTAGGCTTCAAAATGCCATTCAATGAACATATTCATAAACAGAACAAAGATTCTAGCAACAGATTTCCCTTAACCCTTTCGTGCATAGTGGTCATTACAGTGGACAGCTATGCTTGGATCTTGTGTTTCTTGTTAATTTTTATGTTATAAATACACACAGACTTTTAAAGTGGACATTAGTGCATCAGGCAATACACTGCCAACTACTGTCCATTCGTTGCAAGTGCAAGAATTTTTTGTTAAATCCAATATGGCGAGCAGATGGAAAAGTATCGGACAAACTCAGGAATATCCAGTCCCTCCTCCTACTGTGGAGAACTCTTGCAGGTAAAAAAAATATGATGACATCAAGAAACCTCTAAAGACTAATACTACTGATGTACACTAAACAAAAATATAAATGTCAAATATTTTTGCCATATTGAATTAACTGCAAATGAGCATTTGCTGATATTTTATTGTACAAAAGTAACATTTCTCTTGATTTATGTATATTTTTTAATCCAGCTTGCTGCCAGTGAGCCTTACTCAGTGAGTTATTTTTTTACTCTGTGCATGGGTGGGGCATGTCCAGTGGGTGATCAGACAAAATGAGTAACAGCTTTACAATCCTTGGACTGGGGACAATAACAGGCCACCGCAAAATGCCAAATTTTGTCACAAGTCATAATGCCTCAGAAGTTGCAAGTTATGCGGGAGGATGTCACTGGCATGCTGGATGCAGGGATGTCCATTAGAGCAGTAGCTGCACAATTCAATGCCCAGAGGACACAAGTAAATTGTGTCAATCTGTGTGAAACATTTATCACACTACCGCAAATCAACCTTGTCTGTCATGTGTGACCACTCCAGCACAAGATCACTACATCAGGCTCATCCATTTGCGGGATTGGCCAAGGCCAGTGACACACACAGCTGTTGAGACTATTGGTCTACACAACAGATGGATCACACCTCAGACTGTCCTTAATCGCCTACAAAAAGCCAATTTGCATACTCTGTAAGTTCCTCAAGCTGACCCCCAAATCCAGCACCCTGAGACTATACACGAGCCGTAAGGAAGGAGGCAGAGAACTAGTGAGTGTGAGAGCCACTGTCCAGGATGAAACATCCAAGATTCATAAATACATCAAGGACAAAGCCTCAACGGACGATATGCTCAGGGAATGTCTCAGGCAATGGGGAACACAGGATGAGGGGCTAGAGGTTCCATCATGGGAGAACAAGCCCCTACATGGGATGTACCACCGACAAATAACTGAAGTGGCTGATATCAGGAAATCCTACCAATGGCTGGACAAAGCTGGACTCGAGGACAGCACAGAGGCTCTAATCCTGGCTGCACAGGAACAGGCCCTAAACACCAGAGCAATAGAGGCTCAGATCTACCACACCAGACAAGACCCAAGGTGTAGGTTGTGCAAGGAGGCCCCTGAGACAGTCCAGCACATAACAGCAGGGCGCAAGATGCTGGCAGGGAAAGCGTACATGGAACGACATAACCAGGTGGCGGGCATAGTGTACAGGAACATCTGTGCAGAATATGGACTGGAAGCCCCGAGATTGAAGTGGGAAACAACCCCAAAGGTGGTGGAGAATGACCGAGCTAAGATCCTGTGGGACTTCCAGATCCAGACAGACAAGATGGTCATGGCCAACCAACTGGACATTGTGGTGGTGGATAAAGAACAGAGGAAAGCCGTTGTGGTGGATGTAGCTATACCAAGTGACTACAACATCAGGAAAAAGGAGCATGAGAAACTAGAGAAATACCAGGGCCTCAGGGAGGAACTGGAAAAGATCTGGAAGGTAAAGACCACAGTGGTGCCTGTGGTCATCGGGGCCCTCGGGGCAGAAATCCCCAAACTGGAGCAGTGGCTAAAACAGATCCCAGGAACAACATCAGACATCTCAGTCCAGAAATGTGCAGTACTAGGCACAGCCAAGATACTGCGCAGAACCCTCAAGCACCCAGGCCTCTGGTAGAGGACCCGAGCTCAGAGGATGAAAGAGAGAGACCACCCACAGAGGGTGAGAAGGGAATTTTTATATATATATATATATATATATATATATATATATATATATATATATATATTTCCCCCCTACCTTGTTTTATGCTCCTAAAAAAAACATCCTGACTTGCAGGATCATAATTCATGCATGAAAGGGTTAAATTAAAAATTCATGTGACTAAGCGCATTGAAATAAGTTTCATTTATGCAGACATGGCATCACAAGGGAGTGAAATACTGTAGTTTGATACTCCACTCCACTCCTTAAATGCACCTCTGAGCAGGGCAACCAAAAGATGTCAAGACCAAGGTGGTGTTGTTGACCAGGTACAGCACCACTAAGGCGATTAGGTTAGAAAACCAATGAGTATTTCAAAACAGTTATCTTACAGCATTTACACTGCATCTTTGCAGGAAATGCATTTTTTTCTAATTTGCTTATCTATGTACATACTGTGCACAACATTAGAAGGATATCATAGCTATCGAATCCAGCTTTAAAATGAATTGCTGGTATAAAAATAAAAGCAGCATGATTATATTACAACTTATTGTGGAAAATTAATATGATCAGGATCTGACCAACAACCGTAGAATAATAGATTTTTACTCATTTATTTGGGCCTGGCATTATTTATTCCATCTTAAAATTTTCTTTTTGAAAAATCTAATCTGGGAACTAAACCAACTCTTAAAACACATTCACAGATGTCCATGTCATGGATAATTTTTCGGCAGTACTAAGTTAAAATAGGTTTGGATATGTCTGAAAATAAACTAAACAACTACTGGCATTGTTTTCTAGGATGACAGAATCAAGGAAGTGTGTGAAGCCCTTGAGGAAAATCTAACCTCCCTTCAAATTAAGTCAATCAATAATGAAATGATAAAGATTCGCAAAGCTTTTGAAGCACTCCTTCAAGAGGGAGTTGAGAGTTCCAAAAACGCATGTGAAGTCAACTTGATGTCCACCTTGCATCCAGCGGTATTTATGCCAATAGTAATTAGAAAGTACATGTATGTGAATGTATTATATTTTAATTGCTTTTGTTATTAGATTTAATTAATATTTCTTTTTTATGTCATTTCCCCAGGAAAAGAATGGTCAGGGATTTTATAAGCAACTGAAAAAAGCTGTGGAAAATGGAGGAGTCTGGGTACCTAAAAAAGGAAGAGAAATTAACATAAACATGAACTTGACTTCCCCTCTGACTGACAGCATTGATAAGGAATTCAGAAAAACCTTTCCGTAAGACCTTTATGTCTTTACGTTATCTAACTATAACATTGGTTACAAATAAAATTCACTGAAGTTCCTGTTCCCAATTGCAAAAAATGTATGTAATGCCTAGAATACACCTACAGTTTGTGAAGTGCAGATATTGGGATGAAAGGATCAAAACTCATTGCATCAGTAATGTTTCAGTTTTTGCAGTAGTGTCACTGTCTAACTTATGTCTAATGTTCAGGCTCATGGAGAGTCTTTTAATTCAAATTTAAATAAATACTGTTACTTATTTATTAATTTCATAGTAGTGTTTTAATTAGTGAGATTTTTATTTTGCAAAGCTACTTTTCATTTACTTTTATTTTTTTAACTGTTTTTAGTTCAGTGTTTCTTTATTTTATGTTCTCATATTCAAATGAGGGGACTGGGTTTTCTCAGAGTACAGCAACTTGACTGGCAGCAAACTTCAGCACACATTTATTGATAATCTTTATGAGGTTATTAATGTGGTGCACTATATAAAGGCTTGAACTGCTGTATCGGTACAATGAAAAAGGCAGGATATCTTTGGAGTATGGGAACTCTTCTCCATTTAATAAAAAGTTCTCCTAAAAACTCAACTCTCTTCAAACTGTTTTTGAGTTTTGAAAAATATAAAACTATGTATAGATTCTTGCTGCATGTTGCTGTTGTAACTCATCATCTCTGCAAATAGACTTTTTGCATAGTGTAGCATGACATGAGGCAACTATAATACATTTCTGGTATTTAGGTAAATTCCACATCTATTGTGAGTAGGCTATGTGACGCAACTCTATTTTGCAACATAAATAAATCTCTGACAGCAATCTACCTGTAGATTACATTACCAATGATGCTATGTATAGATTTTGTAGAAAGGTGATGATGCATAATTAAGATGTCTTGTACATTCTTGAATTGGAGGTAAGGTACACAATAGTGTGACTGAGGGATTATATTTCTAAAATATAGTGCCCCAAATCATTCATGATTGCATGAATGATTTTTAGTTTGATATATTTGAAAAAAAAAATCTGTATTTGATTTGTTTCAGAAATGACGAAAAATGTGGCCCATTCAACGGAGCAATCAATAAGTTTTCAATTGTCACTAAAGATCTAAAAGAGAAGTACAAAAATGTGGAACTGGAGCTGGTATTTCTCAAGTCAGAGGTAATAAATGAGAAACAAAACTTGTTAGAAAAAAATTAAAAGGTTTTATGCCTTTTATTAAAAGGCTTTAAAAAAGTATAATTAAGTATAAAAAAAAAGAAATATAAAAAATATAGAAATGGAAGTTATTTAAGATCATAAAATGCTTTAACATAACAGTAAATCTGTATTATTTAAAACATATTTTTTTAATTACTCTTTTAAATGTCTATTTTAGGAAGAACGTCTGAAGACAGATCTGATCAAAAGTATTTGTAAGGACAAAAAAACAGTCTACAGCAGTCTAACAAAAAACATTAAGGACAAAATGGAAGACTGCTATAAAAGTAAAAACAAATAACAAATTATTACAATGATTTACGTTTATGCTTTGCTGTTATTTATGAGCACCTAAAATATCATTATTTTGTTTTCCAGGAGCAGCAACATTTACAGGGATTGGCACACTGGAGAACATGAGGAAAACTATAAGAAATCATGTAGATAGATCAAAGAACACCATGTACGAAGAAGCTAAAAAGGTCATGATGAACCACCTGAACAGCTTGATGGTTTGTTACTTTTAATATGGTAACAGTGAAATATAAATTACATTACCTCTCCACTCTGTTAAGATAAGATAAGATATTCCTTTATTATTCCCGCAGTGGGGAAATTTACATTGCTACAGCAGAATTAAAAGCAGAACCAATATAAAAAGTCCATATATATAAATAAACAAATTCCAGGTTTATTAGTATAGAATGGTGAATTACTTAAAGCAATGGTTATTGTACAGTCTGACAGCGGCCGGAAGGAAAGACCTGCGGTATCTTTCCCTCATGCACTTAGGATGCCGCAGCCGGTCGCTGAAGGAGCTGTTAAGTGCTGTCAGAAAGAGATACATGGGGTGAGATGGGTATGTCAGCATACGCTGGAGCTTAGTCCTCATTCTCCTGTCTGCCACCACCTCCACTGGGTCAACAGGACACCCCACAACAGAGCTGGATTTCCTGACGATCTTGTTCAGTCTCTTCCTGTCAGTCTGTCACTCTGTTAATGTACCCATATACTGATCCATACAAAGCTGTGAAAAAGTACATGGTTTCTTTCTCTTGTCTCTGCTTCCTCTCTTTCTAAAGTGTCTGGAGGAATTATCTTATGCATGTGCAATTTGTAGTTCAGTGAAAGGATTCTTGATAGAGAACATATGGCTAAAATGTGATCCCTTATTAAAAATACTCCTTGACTAGGGTGTGAATAAAAACAAGTTTCAGGCATTTTGACAATAATCACAAGCCATTTAATCTTGAAATTAACTTTTAACTGAAACAAGTGATAAAAGGTTTAACTCTAAATCAGGAGAACGTCCTGAAAACTCTAGAGGATACCATGAGGGAATCGATTGAGCTCTCACTGAAGACTGATGATCTGTCACTTCCAGGTGAAATTCCAGCTCTTAAAAGTACGTATTTTAAAAAATATTTCACAGAAAATCCTAATTAAAACTGTTTTCTTAGATGTTTCAGCACAGCTGGAGATGGTCCAAAAACTACGTGATGAACTGAACAGATGCTAAAACAAAGAGCATATTTGAGGTAAAAAACATAATCTATAAATTTTTACTGAATGATGCAACAAAAACTTTAAGCTCTAATTGTGGCTTTTAATTCAACAGTTGTTCTCATTGGAGGGACACATCATCATAACAAATGCTGATTTAATCTTTCTTTGCAAGCTTCTTTCATCATTTTTTTTTCTCTTGGAGGTCTATATGCAACTATTTTCATTTTGCTTATTAGAGACTGAATATTTAAAACTCAGAAAGTGAAATTAAAATTGCAAATAAAAACGTCTTTACTTACAACTATAAGAAGAATTGCAGGAAAAATATATAGCAGACATTTCCATTTTTAAACATTATTTACATTTAATGATATGTGATAAAAAAAATAATTTTTAGCTTGTTTATTACATTTGTTTTTACTTTGTTAATTTTAGAAATGCTTTGCATTACATTTGAAATATTTGTACAATCAAAAGAAAGTTTCAGAAAATATTATTTTTTTCATTTGTTGAAGATTGCATAAAAATGTAAGGAAATATAACAAAGCTACTCTTATTTCTTGCTTCTGAAGATGACTAAACCTCTAATTATTCTCCTTTTTAGCTGTCTAATTGTAAGCCTAATGCATGTGTGTGATTTTATGTCCTGTATTCATTCAATTCATAACTATCTTTGCTGTTATACTTTCTACCATGGACATTCAAATTAAATAAGAAATAAAGTTATGTATGACGCATCACATTTTTCTCTTTTTATTTTAATTATTGGAATAATAATGATATATCACTTTCACTGCACGTAACAAGTGTTTGAGAGATCAGGGTGGACCTTTTTAACATCTCAAACTGACAATCCTGCTTCCATAAAGGTTGAGTGGAAGGAAAAACTATTACGAAAAAATGGAACAGAAATAATTGCCTTCTTAAAGGAATGACAAGCAAAATCCATTTACGAGTTTGTTGGAGCTTCATGAAGAGTGGGCTGAGGCTGTAGTCAGATCATCAAGCAGCATTATGCGCAGACTAATCTACACATATTTCTTTAGTCCCTCAGAACAATCTTATCTGGCTTAAGGGGAATAAAAACAACTGTACTGTTACTTACATGGTCCAACGTCATCTTTTCAGATGAAAGTAGTTTACATTTATTTTGAAATTGTTGAGGAATATAATTATGTTAATGGCTAAAAGTTATGTTGATTCACATTAAGATATGTTTTGCTGAAAAGGAATGTGTTGTGTCGAATGTGCTGGGTCACTCTGACCCAGTAAGTTTAAGTTGTTCCAGGAACCTCTGGAAAAACGTCCCAGATGTGAAAGACTGCTTGCGTAAAGGAACTTGGCCAGAGTCTCTGTTTCGACAGATAAGAACTAACAAATTGACTAATGGTCCTCTGAGGGAGCAGATTTAACTTCCACGAGGTCAACCCAGAATTCTCGGAACAGAGTAAACCAAAGCCAAAAGCGAGTCTGTAACGCCATTGGTCAAGGTTTCCAATACACAACAGCAGACTGAAAAACAGTATAAGTATTCGAAGCCATGAGCAGAGGACAAGACATTTTGGACACTGAGACGATGAAATAAGATGATGATAAATGTAATGCCGCAGATGTGCATTAAATGTCTTCCTGTTTGCCTGTGAGCCGGAGAGAATGGATCTTTGTGTATCGTCTCTTAATTCATGAATTCAGCACCTTTGAATTCCTCCATAAAATATTCAGGTAGATGTTCAGGGCTACTGAGGGTTAGGGCTAACATCTTCCTATAGCGTTGGTTGACAGCGTGTTTGCTGGCGGCCTACCTGAGGACATATCCGTCTGTGTAATTCACAGAATGCCTCCAAAAGTACCAAAATCAGATTTGAAATCAGGTAATTAGTATGTGTCACTCAGTTATGGTAATGAGTTGCTGCAGCAGCCAAATCATGCTTTTGACTGCAACATCAACAAGATCATTTTAAAGGTTTTGTTAAAATCTAATGAACAAGGAGGTACAAGAAATCAAGTCTCTAATTTATGCAAAAGGAGTGGATGACCTGAAAGCAGATAAGAAAAAACACTTTGATTGTGGTGATAGCTTGCAGTCAGACATACTAAAAATCTGTAATAGTATGTTCATCGTCACAGACAAAATGGAATATAGACAGTCTAGATGCGACAACTTGGTGGTTGATTGAGTTGTAGAGACACTAGGAGAAACTAGATAATTGCTGCAGAAATTTTACGGGGCATGCCAAAGTGTGCCCGTCGACTTTATTGAAGCTTTTTAGCTATAGTTTGCACACTGCTCTTTACACCTGAAATGATTAGGAAGCATAAACATACAATACTATTAGGATTTACTTTCTTCAACAATATCCGATGACTGGAGCTCTTCCCAGATCCATCACTATACTTCTATGGCTGATCTGGTTCACTGTAACAGTAAACTGGCAGGACTCAATTTTAATGAGCTTCAGTCCGAGACTGATGACTTTAATATATGGATTGATTTTCCATAATTTCGCTTATGTATATAATGTACAGTGTTTTTTGTCACTAACTGTGTGTGTATCGTGTTTTGTGTGAGGAGGAGCGATGAGAAACGGCAGAGAACAGACTCGAGGTGAGGCAGGCAGTTCTCTTGCCTCATGGCAGGGGGCGCTCATGATCCCAGATATTGTGACTCCACAACTGCAGAGTAAGACACAGTGAGCTAGCCATGGAGCTAACCACAGTAAAGTAAATTTGTTTTCTCCTCTCTTCGGACGTCAACATGAAATACTACATTTCTACATTTAAACAGTTTTCTAAAGTGGATTTTCAATTGAAACAGGAGATGATAACTAAAGGAAAACCAACACGGAGCTGAACGTTTTACTTCAAGACAGTTTGATGATTCTCAAACGGAGTAGAAAAGACATGCCGAGGATAAACTTGGCTTTGGAAGAATGGATATTTTTGTGCAGAATTAGCGGTGCATGGATTTCATGGATAAGTGAAGGTAAGACAGCAATAAGATGTTTTTGTTTATTTTTTTAATGAAATGTGCGTTTTGTGGGCTACAGTTAATGTTTAAATAATTCAGTAAAGTAGAAGCGGTAGCTAATCTACCACAGCAATTATTTATTAATAAAACATTAAGCCTAAAACGAAATACAACAACAAACTAAATGTTCTGTTCTGTGTGCAAAATTCTTGAATGTTTTTTGGTGTTAATCCTAAAACAGGAAGTGGCATTGTTGTCAGTTGCTATGGCAACGAGTCTGCGTAGCTTGGCGAATACGTATCACTTTGCTGTGGATCATAGCACGAAATTAATACCTACATTTTTAAGTTTCACTGAGTTAACGCGGCTATGGATGACATGTAAAATATTAGTCTTTTTGTCCCCCAGCGATGTACGTATGCGCGAAATTTCCGTAGAGGGCGTAGGAATGAGTCTGTCATGGGGGGGACGCATATCCGAAACCTGACAGATCAGTAAATAACTTGAGCAGAAATGTCAAACAATTATGCCATCAACACATCAGTAACGCGTTACTCTAATCTGACCCTTATGTCTATAACAAGTATTCTTACATGTTACTATTTACAATCCAATAATCAGATTAAAGTTATGCATAGTATAATGACCATCATTCCAGGATGAACACTCACTTTAGCATTTGCCTCACAACTAGCAAGCTAAATAATCTTGTAGCACAGACCGGCTACCAGATTGTGATATATCTTATTGGTCAAAAGACATTTGATTATTGGTCAAAATTCATTGATATAAATTGACTTGTAATTTAATTGGTTCTACCTCTTTCTAAAACCAAAGTAGAAAACAGCTCATATAATAAGACTCAGCTGTTTTAAACTCAATATATCAGTTTGACCAACAAAAATACAATCTAAAATCCAAGTTTTGTTCTTCTTGAACAACTCTCTACATCAGTGCAACAGTTTGATCTACAAAACAAATAAAAATGATACTTTTCACATCTAACAGACACCTTAGCCCCTAACTGTTAACTCAGTCTCACTTTCTAGCCCTGCATTCAGTAACTTACCAAAGAAGAGCCATAAAAAACACTGAGGCAAAAAGCCTAAATCTTTTTTTCCCCGTAATTTTTAGTGACAAACACTTAACTGAAATATCTAGAGTTATGTGTTTCTGTCTCTGCCTCCTTCTGACTCTACAGCCTGATGTTCCTGCAGGGAGTCATGGATTTACAACAGACTCTACAGTAATGTACAGAGTCAGAACGTGAATATTAAATATATGTTTTTATCATATAGAATGAGAATTTAAACAACTTAATTTTCAAATGTATACATTATTATACATCTCAACTCTATTCACTGTCTAGCAAAAATTGACACTAATTTATTTTAAACCTCTCCTCAAGCACTTTTCTTATTGCCTTCTGTAATTAATAAATTTTTTTATATAATTTATATAATTAATTAATATAATTTTTATATTTTCACACTCTGAAACTCCACCTGGCTCTCCTATGCCTTCCCTGACCTGCTCCTCTCATAATAAAATAGTTAAAAATTAAAAACATTTAATACATGTTTCAATAAACTAAAGACCTAGCCAGAGCTTCTTCACCTTTCTTCAACATCATTCTAGCACTGCTGTTCTCCTAAATATCTTTATAATATAATATAATATAATATAATATAATATAATATAATATAATATAATATAATATAAAGACATGTTAAATGGTAGGTATGATCAGGTTTTGCTCACTTTAAATAATAAAAAGGCTCATTTTGCTGCTGTTTCAGTCTCATTCTAAATCATTGTGACTAGACTAGCTAACTTTTAAACAAAGTTAGCAGTAAAACTTTGGACATGTGATTTTCCCAGAATTAAAACGACTTAGCCAAAAAGATTTAGTTCTATTATGAAAGTAAACTGACAAGATGTTATAAACGAGCGATATTAATGGCAACATTCCTGACAGATGGTTTCCCTCATTCAAACGGAGTTTCTCTGCTGCTTCCTTCACTCTGAGCCGTTCAGAGGGGGGAGGGGCAGGAAGCGCTCTGCTCAATGCGCTGTTGTGCGCCTTCAAAATAAAAGCACCCGAGTGGAAGATTTTAAAATTCTTCGCAACTGCGGTGAAATTATTGGGGGGGACGAACGTGACTCTCTCCAATATTGGGGGGGACCTGTCCCCCTCGTCCCCCCGCTTCCTACGCCTATGGCAATAACATGGATGGTGTCTAAGTCATAAGTCAGTGCCTCACCTGCAATGAACCTCACCGCACGTCACTGAAGTTAATGTATAGTTACAGTGGGTCGCTTACCATTTCCACCACACCGGGTGAAACTGATACAGGTAGAGACAAGCCTTACAACAGTAAATCTCTTTGTTCAAATTCACAATATGACCGAGAGGAGATTCAGCATAGGAAACATGATGTTACTCTGGTCTGTGAATTTCAAAAATACAACAGAAATAAGAATGCCAGGCAGTAACCATGTTAGGATTTGTTTTGTCCTTCCATACAAGCTGTTGTGTTATGAAACAGTGCCAGCTATTGAATCATGTTAGATGAAAAACCGGCAGGCTTTACTCACTGTTTTCCTTTGAAGTTTTATGGCTTTGTTTTCAAAAAGAAATGTGCATAATATGTTCCCCACTTCCTTTGAATTTTTTGGGTGGCGTTTCTTCAAAGTATTGAGAAATTTAATGACAATATCTGTTGCTGCAGCTCATCAAGACTGATAGTGAAGTGAAACAAACCAAGCGAAATGATTCACAGTTTTGGTAGCGTGCCAACAGAAACTAGTGGTTTCTCTGCTTGACGTTGATGTGGTTTTTCAACTGAACAGCACCTCTTACCGTGCCATATAAATCTGCCACAAGCAGAGGAAGAAATGAAAGAGAAAGGAAACAGTGAACTAAGGAAATACAATCGTGTAAATTGTGTAAACTTTGAAGATAAATGTACAAAAATAAATTCATTAAATAAACAAAATGTATAGAAATGCTCAATTCAAGATAATTATAAAATCCAAAATAACAATATTGTTAATAAGATTATAGAGCTTGCCAAACTCTTAAAAGCTTAAATGGAAGTAAAATATTCAAATATGATTGGATCATGGAATTCTTTCTAAGATTGCAAAAAACTCACATGTAAAAGTTAAACCATAAAGCATTGCTTTTACAATAAAAACATCCAAACTCTGAGCTTCCAACAGATCTTCAGGAAGGCTGCTCCAAAGCTGAGGGGTAAGAAAAATATGCTCAATTGTGTGTTTTAGTGCTCAATTTAAAGCTGCAGTGATTTTTACAATAATCAGTTTTTGTATCAGTATTTGTTCAAACTGTCACCATGTTATGAAAGTATATGCAAAAGATAATGCGTGGAAAACATTAAGCTCCACCTCCCCAGTGCTACTATAGCTATCTGAAGAAATGCAACACTCCCAGTCAAAAACAACTAATGAGCCAGAGGCAGTAGGACGTTTTAGCGATGTCAACGATGCTCGTGTATGAACTGCTGAATGTGCTAATGAGAGAAATAACTGTTAACGTGTCATAATCAGAGAGAAAAAAGTGTAGGGTATGAGCAGCACATGCACAAGTTTGATTAACAGCGCCAAGATCCTCCTCCTGGCTCTGATTGGTTGTTTCTGGCACAGCAGTGTATTTGTGTGATTAACGGGATAAGATAGAGGAGATTTTATTCTTTTTCACAGATAATCTGTAAACATTCATGTTATAGTGGTGATTTTTACAATTATGTAACAGACATTTTATCTTAAAAATGTAACTTACAGCTGTCTTAAGGAGTAACAAAACAACCTTTCTGGACCTGGAGTGGACTAGAACACCTTTAGGACAAGCATATATGACAGGTAGTGCGCACTAACTGTTAAAAGCATTGCATCTTGACTTAAATCTTGACAATTAAGGGCAATACGTATCAGTAAAATAATCTTAATAATTAGTTTGAATTTAACTTGTTTGTTCAAATAAATAAATGTAATCAATTAGTTGGAATTTAATAGTCAGTTTAATTAGTGCATATTTAAGTGATAAACTTATACTTTTTTCAAAGAAATACTGATTAATCTGTACACATAAATTCCAATTTAATTAGTTAAACTAGCAGTCTGTTTAACAGTGTGGAAGAGTCTCAGTGTTACCACCCCTCTTTTTTTCAACCAGCCCACATTTCCCCATTTGTCTTTCTGAGTCCTGGCAAGCCACACCTTCCTGTTCTTCTAACTCTTGCTTTCTGCCATTTTGTTTGTAAACCTTTGAAGAATCAACTTTACCTCAGAAATCTTACCGAATCTTCTGAATTGAACATTTTTTCTTTTCTCTTCCTGCTGACTGAACTATAGCTTTCTTCTTTACAAGGTAAGAGTCTGATCTGACTTCATAGCTCTAAATGTCTATTTGCTGGAATGATACATACCTTTATATAAAATCCCATCATTATGATTTATTTTTCAGTGTCTGTTCCTTGTCATGGATGATTTTGTTTGTGACAAACTAACCCAGTGGGGTCTGAGTGAGTTGATAGAAATATTTAAAGGTAAAGTATTGCACTGTACTGTCCCTGGATAAAAAACAACATGGATAATGTATTTGTGCAGTTGTTCATATGATGTCACTAAAGTACTCTAAAGTAACAATTGTTCCTGTAGTGCATGACTGTTTATGGAGCTCCATAGGAGACATGGGGGATTTTTTTTTTCTTTTGTGTTATCTTGCAAACCTTTGCATTCCCTCATTGTGGGTTTTGCGTTCTCTCGTAATAATGTACTAGTCAGCTCAAGTGACATAATTCAAACCTACAGTTTTTTCCAAGTATGTTAATATTTCATTTGTGACATGTCTGAAGTTTTCTATGTTTTTCTTTAGGATAGAAATGCCCCACAAATATTAACCTTTAAGCATGAAGAGTGTGTGTGCATGGTTGTTGTGTTTATGTTGCTATATGATTGACTGCCAACCTCAACATTAGGCACAAGTTGAATATGTGTGATTTATAATTATGTTTTCATAGATACCTATTGACTTTTATCACATGGCCATGATTAGATCCATTTGCTCGAATAATAAAATTAGCAGTTTTTCTAACAAGTTTTTACTATACACCCATTTTAGATGTTAACAAACCTCAGTAACTGCAGCAGACGTATATTGCAATGATTTTTGTACCATGTTCATGAAGCTTAATTCTGCAGCAGCTTTAAATTATATCAGCATGACTAAACACATCTCTTGATTACAGATGAAGAAATGGACATGGAAAGTCTTTATTGTCTTGAAGATCGAGATATTGACACATTGATTCCAAAAGTGGACCAAAGGACCCAGTTCAAAAAGGGATTCCAGCTGTTAAAGGTAGTTCCCAGGTTTATGCTATTTTGTTGCTCATTTTTGGCCTAATGAACAATTTTTGGTGCTTCTTTAAAATAAATCTAAATATCTCACAATCATACATTTTATGTAGCTTTAGTTTTATTGGATATGTACTTTGGGTTTCTGATGTATTGCTTGTCAACAGGAAGAACAAAGCAGAAATCCAGGAATGCAGCGTTGTCCTGCACAAGTATGTACAAACACTTTTACACTGGATATACTGTATATGAAATAATATCCGATTTCTCGGTTCACTTCTTTTCATGAACTAATATCAAGTATGAAGAAGCAATTCATTTCACAAAGGAAGGACTACAACATTAATGAATTAGTCTTTCCTTTCCCTATCAATTTAATTCAATTGAAGACAATAAATTTTTTAAGTATAATCCTGCCAGGGCTATGAATAATTCTGGGCTTACCAGTTAAACTTTTAACTAAATGCAAAATCATTTCACATCATTTTAACACCAACTTGATTAAAAAAGGTATATATAAACTTGTAAAATGTTAAATTCTAAAAGCCAAGGAGTATAGATTAAGAGATAAAACTATCGTATGTCTTTCACAGTGTTACACTAACTCTGGATCTGAACAGTGTCCAACCCGAGATGATTCCAGGTCAATTAGAACCCTGTCGTCATCATCACCTGGTCGACCGAGAGAACGTCTCCTCACTGCCAACAATGTGACATCTGACCCAGCCAGGACCAGCATAAAGTCTCTCAGCACCGTCACCGTCTCTGTTGGCTTGCTAAACATCCGCTCACTCACCAACAAAGAGTCTTTCGTTTCCAGTCTTCTGAGGGAAAAGCAGTTTGACTTCTTATGCTTGACAGAGACGTGGCAGAAGAAAAATGATCTAACACATTTAAAAAGGGCAGCGCCAGACGGGTATTCCCACAAAAGCCAACCACGCTCTGAAGGACGAGGAGGCGGCGTCGCAGTGCTCTTCAGAGACAAGTGGCTTGTATCTTCTGTCAGTGTCCCCACTTACAACTCTTTTGAATCTATAGTACTACAAATCCACTTATCAGTACCCCCATTTTAGCTACCATCTATCGCCCTCCTGAAGCCAACAAGGCATTTTTAAGCGATTTCTCTTCTCTTTTAACATTTTTGTGGTCCTTATCCCCAAATATTATCCTAGTGGGTGATTTCAACATTCAAATGGACAAATTCAGCAAGACTCTGACGCGGGACTTTTATTATTTGTTGGACGATTTTGGAATGCAGCAATATGTTGATTTTTCTACACACAGAAATGGTCACATTCTGGATCTCGTCTGCTGCTCTGCTTTAACACTTTCAAGCTGTACAGCATTAGAAATGTCCATCTGTGACCACAAATTAATTTCATTTACTGTCACTTTACCACTATCCAGACTCTAGTTTCATCTTCTTTCAAACATCAGTAGCTCTGTTCTGTCTGGTACATCTGACAAAATCACAGCAATATACACCGATGGTGTGGTCTGACTCTACAACAATGCAGGGGAAAGACATTCTGCAGAGAAAAACATCCCTTCTTTGGCTGGATGTTAGTTTTTCTCAATTGTTTTGGTGAATTTCTCTACACAGAATCAAAATGCTCATTACTATTATTTCTACCTCCAAGTAGCAGTTTTACATTCCTTCCCACACGGTGTAAATATGTTTGGACATGCATCAAGTCTCTGCTGCTTGATAACTGACATAATTTATGTCATATCGGTAAAATTAACATTAATGAATGAGGAATTCCTTATAAAGCTAAATGTCATCATTCCATTGTTTGGGTCATTACACACAAATATGTCAATATTATACATTTCTTCATAATTCTTTCCCAAAAAAATTTCACAAAGTTGATAATACTCTACCTTGTTTTTCCTTACTATGATTTCTTATCGCTGTATGCACTTGGATTATAAAATCTAGTTGAGACTTAAACCGCATTTCTGAAATGCAAATAAGATGGGGATTGTTTGTTGTTGTTGTTTTTATTCTTGGTCATTACTATTAAGACTTCTAGCATTTCACTGGAATATAATAACAAAGAAAAAAGACCACTGCATGAATGAAGTTGAGAAGATTGACTTCTCTCCTTTCTTAATGTCAAGATATATTTTGAGCTGGTTCCATAATTATAGAATTTTTTTTCAGTTTTCCTTTCTTTTTGGGCAATGATATTTATTATCTTTACCATGAATAAAACAAATTCCTCTTTCATCATGAGTACAGTGTCATCTTTGTTCTTGTTACATCCCTGACAAACAGAACTCCATACTTCTACAGAGAGCCCAGTCATGCCATCGATCCAACAGACACACCGCAGGCTTTTGTCCAGTTCTCTTCCTTTGGACCCTCTCAAAATATTCATTTATTCTTGTTTTTGAGGAAAGAACTATCAACTAAACTAGATTGTACTAATTTCTTTTAAGAATTCACTTTTAAGTTTTAATTTTGGTTGTGATTCATCTTGACAAATCCCAACAGGAAACAGATACGTTATGGGAGTGGTTCTGATAGCGTGACAGAGTGATTAAGAATACTTTTTATAGTGCCAAGTAATAAGCAGATGAAGAAATGAAAGAGATTAAAACATCAAACAACTTAAGGAAATGAGGGAGGAATGAGGAATGATTAAATAACAAAGACATTTTGGAATTGAAATAACAAGATTATTAATAAGATAGTAGGATTTGCCAAACTATTAAAAACTTAAATAGAAGCAAAACATAGATATTAGAAAACTTGATAATGTTGCAAAGAACTCAAATACTCAAAATTGTAGAGAAAAATCTTAAAATATAAGAAATAGTTATAGACTTAATCTTGAACCCAAACTGAATAAATGTGTCTCTAAATGTATGGACTTAGTAAAAATTAAGAACTTGTCATGAAATTATTTTTATTTTTTACTTTTTTGCACCAGACCATTTAAATTTGTGTCCAGCTTTCATGCAGTTTCTACATCTGCTAGAATATTCCTGAACCAATTGAATTGGCTAAACTCAAACAGTTTGTTTTACAGTGTGGACGCCTCTAGCTGGTTTTCATAGATTGCCACTCCTCTGTTTTTCAACTAATCCACACCTTCCTGTTTCTCATTTCCTTGCTGTTTACCATTTTGAATGCAAAACTTTGAAGAATCAACATTTCTTTTGTGAATCAGCTTGGAGACAATTTTTCTCTTCTTCATCTGAAGACTGAATTGTTGTTGCCATAATTTCATTCATTCAAGGTGGGTTTTTTTAATCAGATTTAAAAATTTAAATGCCTATGTGAAACAATACAGATATAAAATATATCATTATGATTTATCTTCCAGTCTCTGTTCTTGGTCATGGATGACTTTGTTTGTGACACACTAACCCAGGCTGGTCTGAGTAACTTGATTGAAATATTTAAAGGTAACGAATTACACTGTATAACTGTTACTTTTGTCATCATAGGATAATGTCACAAGAAAGTAAAAAAACATGGATTCACAAATGCCTGTTGAATATATTACAGTTATTGTGTTTTGAACACAAAGATAAATGTGACCATGAATAAAGCGTTTAAGTGCTTGTAGTAAAAAGTCACTTTATTCTGCTTCTTAAGGACACATAGCGCCTCCCAGAGGACAAAGGGACAAAACTGTTCTTCAAATATTGGCATGACTGATATCTAATGAGATGTTGTTTGATTACAGATGAAGGGATTGATAAAGAAAGTTTTTATATGCTTGAGGATGCAGACATCGAAAATTTGATTCCAAAAATGGGACCAAAGTTAAAATTCAAAAAGTTACTCAGACGGTTAAAGGTATGACCTGTGCTGTTAAAAATGTTTTTGATATGAAAATTTTCACTAATGTGGATATATGCTTTTACATATTATTATTATTATTATTATTATTATTATATTATTATTATTATTATTATTATTATTATAGTTAGTAGTAGTAGTAGTAGTAGTAGTAGTAGTAGTAGTAGTATTAATATTATGTATTATTATTATAAAATTAAATAAAAATAATAAAATTAAATAAATATTATTATTATTATTATTATTATTATTATTATTTATTATTATTATTATTATTATTATTATAGATAAAATATTCCATTGATAATAATGTTTTATCACTAGGCAGAACAAACCCAAATGAGAGCCCACATCATTTTCCACCACATGTATTGTATTCTAACATCTGTGATATGGCTACTTAGTTTTAATGATCAATTAAAAGATTTTTACCAGGGTGATTTTATTTGCAGAATGGTGAAGAAGCAACTGACATGACTGAGGTGAGAAGCAATAATCATATATATATATATATATATATATATATATATA
This sequence comes from Poecilia picta, assembly GCA_033032245.1. Taxonomy (NCBI): domain Eukaryota; kingdom Metazoa; phylum Chordata; class Actinopteri; order Cyprinodontiformes; family Poeciliidae; genus Poecilia; species Poecilia picta. The sequence goes on from CM065360.1 coordinate 13,697,876, forward strand.
TATATATATATATATATATATATATATATATATATATATATATATATATATATATATATATATATAATATATATATATATATATATATATATATAATGTATATTTTATATATAAAAAATTCCCTTCTCACCCTCAGTGGGTGGTCTCTTTCATCCTCTGAGCTCGGGTCCTCTACCAGAGGCCTGGGAGCTTGAGGGTTCTGCGCAGTATCTCATATATTATATATATATATATAATATATATATATACAGTGTATATATATATATATATTATATATATAATTGGAGGGTTCCACCCCAAATCCAGCACCCTGAGACTGAACACGAGCCGTAAGGAAGGAGGCAGAGGATTAGGAGTGTGAGAGCCACTGTCCAGGATGAAACATCCAAGATCCATAAATACATCAAGGACAAAGCCTCAACGGACGATATGCTCAGGGAATGTCTCAGGCAATGGGGAACACAGGATGAGGGGCTAGAGGTTCCATCATGGGAGAACAACCCCTACATGGGATGTACCACCGACAAATAACTGAAGTGGCTGATATCAGGAAATCCTACCAATGGCTGGACAAAGCTGGACTCAAGGACAGCACAGAGGCTCTCATCCTGGCTGCACAGGAACAGGCCCTAAACACCAGAGCAATAGAGGCTCAGATCTACCACACCAGACAAGACCCAAGGTGTAGGTTGTGCAAGGAGGCCCCTGAGACAGTCCAGCACATAACAGCAGGGTGCAAGATGCTGGCAGGGAAAGCGTACATGGAACGACATAACCAGGTGGCGGGCATAGTGTACAGGAACATCTGTGCAGAATATGGACTGGAAGCCCCGAGATTGAAGTGGGAAAATGACCGAGCTAAGATCCTGTGGGACTTCCAGATCCAGACAGACAAGATGGTAATGGCGAACCAACCGGACATTGTGGTGGTGGATAAAGAACAGAGGAAAGCCGTTGTGGTGGATGTAGCTATACCAAGTGATTACAACATCAGGAAAAAGGACATGAGAAACTGGAGAAATACCAGGGCCTCAGGGAGGAACTGGAAAAGACCTGGAAGGTGAAGACCACAGTGGTGCCTGTGGTCATCGGGGCCCTCGGGGCAGAAACCCCCAAACTGGAGCAGTGGCTAAAACAGATCCCAGGAACAACATCAGACATCTCAGTCCAGAAATGTGCAGTACTAGGCACAGCCAAGATACTGCGCAGAACCCTCAAGCTCCCAGGCCTCTGGTAGAGGACCCGAGCTCAGAGGATGAAAAGAGAGAGGGGACGACCTGCAGAGGGTGAGAAGGGAATTTTTATATATATATATATATATATATATATATATATATATATATATTATAGTATATATATATATATATATATATATATATATATATATATATATATATATATATATATATATATATTGGTCTAAAGCGTGAAGGTTTTCCTGATATGCTGCTGCTAAGATAAATTAAAAGTATTACATTCAATATTGTTAACTGAATGAACAATGGTAATGCAGGTGTTTAGTACACTTTTTGAGTAATTTGCCCTAGCCACCATTCATCTTTTATCTCATAAAGGATGACATCATATGTATGTTGTTTTTATTATGCTATTTTTTAGTCTATTTGGAAAATTTATAATCAGTATAATGAAAATGCCAGTTGTTAAGAAAATATATTTAAAATAAGCTAGTTCTAAAATGTAACATGAGTTGAGTGAAATAGCCTGATTATAGTTTTAAAATGTATAACTTATTCTGGCATATTGACCTGTAGTTTACCTGTAAATAGACTAAATTATTTGCTGAGAGCTCAGATCTGCCTTTTGTCTGTTTGGGCAGATTAGTAGGAAATTCCAGCTATTTTTCCCTTGACCTCTGAAAGCCATAAAATCAGCAGGAATTTGGGGAGTCTGCTTCTACCTTAGCTACAACAAAAAAGCAGTTGGTCTTTGATCTGCTGAACAAATTAGGGAGTTTTCTAAATTTGAAAAGGGTCAGAGACAGCTTCCAGTTGGTCAAGCAGAGATACGCCTTATTTGAATAAATTAAAGAAAAGAAGATAAAACTTTCCACACAGAGTAACAAATCAGATTTGCGCTTGAAATTCTCCAAAGACGTCTTTGCTGTCTGTTTGTCGATTCCATCTTTTGTCTTTATCCTTTTCTCAGGTAAATTCATGCGTTTCTTGTGCTTTGATGTTTCTGATGTTTCGTGATGTGCTTTTCTGGTGATAGTTTGCATCTGTCCTGAATAAATGCTGATTGTTGTGACGCTGTTACCTCTGCGTGATCTCAGTCTTTGCGCACAGCATTTTTCTGAACCCGGGCATAGAGAGGATATAACGAGTCAAAAGGTTTTTAAAGTTTTAGAATTTTCCTCTCTTAATACAGTGCAATAAAATAAACATTATAAACTTTTAAGTTATTTTACAATGGAAAAACATTTTTAAGTCTAGTCAAACTTTTCTGTTTGTCTTCAGGTTTTACCTTCTACAAGTGACACAGGTGAGAAACACAAGATATTAGACAAAATCTTTTCATGCACATTGACTTTAAAAACAGCTAATAATAAACCAATATTAATAAGTTTTTGTTTTTTAAAACAAGGAAAACGAAAATCTGGCCAACAGTTGGACAACAAAAGACAACCAGCAGCAAAAAGGAAGTGTGAGAGAAATTCGTCAACAGGTATTTCTTTTTATACACATTGTACCAACATAAATATAATTATATTGTTATATTTAAGTTACAGCTCAACTTTTCCTCCAGATTTCTTTTTATTGATTGACATACTGACTCAGTTTGCAAAGTTACAGCTCAACGTTTCCTCCAGATTTCTTTTTATTGATTGACATACTGACTCAGTTTGCAAAGTTACAGCTCAACGTTTCCTCCAGATTTCTTTTTATTGATTGACATACTGACTCAGTTTGCAAATCTCCAGATGCTATGCATTTATATTATTTATTATGTAATGCCTTTATATGACAAGGTGTTAAAAATAAGTAAAAACTGATTGTTTATTAAAAGAAAAGAAACAGTTTTAATTAACATGACAGATTATATTTCTAATTCAATAAATCATTCAGTCAAGTTTATTTGTATTGCACATTTCAACAACAAAGCAGTTAAAAATGCCTTGAAAATGCAAATTCAAAGAACAAATGTTAAGTTTTTTTCAAATGCCATTGTTACACATCAAAATGTTGATGTGTAACAAATTGCAGGATTTATAATGCTTTCTATCATTATAAATGTTTCATTTATAATGTTTCAAAAGCCATGCTAAACAGGTGTGTATTTAGTCTAAATTTCAAGGAACTCAGTGTTTTGGCTGTTTTATGATTTTTCAGAATTTTGGTCCAGATGTATAGTGCTTAGAAGCTGAATTCTGTTTCTAATTGAAAATTTGCCTAAACAAATTTTAGCAACAAACAGTGACTACTTGTGTAGAAAAATATTTTTTTATTTTGTCTCACAATTAGCATCATATGTGTCACATTGTTTTACCCGTAAATGAACAAATTATAAGAATTCCTCTTTTTTACGTTATAGTTATTTTTCTAAATGTATTTGTATAAACAGAAACAAAGATGTTAAATGAAGTGAGAAACACCATGGGGGACATCTATGCCATGTTGCAAGATGACAGTGATCTCAATAAGATCTTGAAGTAAGTAGATTTTAAGTTGTAAATTAACCAAGAATGCATTTTTAAATTAGAAAAAACATTCCTGAATATCTAGAGATGCAATTTCACAGAGTACTAAAAGGTTTTCATCTTCTAGTTTTTTTATGTTTGAGTTTTTGTTAAACCTTTCCATATTTTGTCTTATGCATTTTAAAACTGAGTTGCTCAATGATGGCTACATTTTCTACAGAACTAAAATCCAGAATCTGGAGACAGAAAAAAAGGAGCTGGTTGGTGTCTTTGGTAAAACTGGAGCTGGAAAGACATCTTTGATAAATGCTGTCCTTGAAGAGAGGAATCTTTTGCCCTCTGGAAGTGTTAGTGCCTGCACATCAGTCATGATTAAAGTGGAGGGTAACAGGCGCAATGAAAAATACGAGGCAGAGATTGAATTCATTTTACCTGAAGTAAGCTAAAAATATACTTATAAAAGTCTGATGAAAATGTAACTTCTGTAATTTTACATTTCACGTGAAAAGCAATTCCTTTTTTTATTTTTTAGGACTGGGAAGATGAATTGGGGTCACTGCTTTCTATCATTAAAAAGGAAATCAAGAAACACAAGACAATGTTGATGATTCTGATGAAGAATACCATGATGCTGTTGATAAGCTGTCGGCTCTGTATGAAGAAGAATGGAGGGAAAAATCCTGTGAACAACTTATGGAGACGAAGTACTTCAAAGAAATTCCAGAATTTCTTCTTTCAACGCAGAAAACCTTGGTCTTTGAATCAGTAAGATGCAAAGATTTTAACAGTAATTTCCTGCATCAATTCAGCAATGTGTATATATGATAATTATATAATTTTTAATAGATTTTTTTAATCATACAATTTAATTATACAATTATGATACAACATGCACATGTTTCCATGAAGGCGGGGCACATAGAGCTTACTGTAACCCTCTCAATTTCAGCTGAGAAAATGAGGTTTACAGTAAAATGTCATTACTTTCAGCTGTCATAATTTATTACTAATATTGTGATTACTATTATGTTTTGCAGGCTAAGAATCTATCTACACATATTGTCAAATATACAAGGGATGCTTCAAAAAACGAAAACTATGACGAAATCAAGCAGTGGTACTGGCCACTTGTGAAGTGTGTGACTGTCAGGGTACCAGATAATCCTTTTCTCCAACATGTCACACTTGTGGACCTTCCTGGTAATGGAGACCGGAATAAAAGCAGAGATACAATGTGGAAAGGGGTAATTTATATATAACATTACCAAGCACTACTTATCACCTGCACACAGTGCCAAAGCACCAGTAGATGGTGTAAGGATCATGGTATCCTGTTCTTAATTGGCCAACAAACTCATCTGACCTTAACTGTATAGAAAATCTGTGGGGTAGAAGATGTGATACACCAGACCCAACAATTCAGAAGCCGATGGTCACTATCAGGGCAACCTGGGCTCTCATAACACCTGAGCAGTGTCACAGATCGATCAGCTCCAAATCACGCCACATTACTGCAGTAACCTGGGCAAAAGGAGCCCCAATTAAGTACTCAGAGCTGCATATTCTCACACTTTCTATGTTCATACTTTTCAGTTGAGCAACATTTCTAAAAATCCTTTTTCTTTGTATTGGTCTTAAATAATATTCAAATTTTCTGCTGAATTTAGGGTTTTCACTAGTTGTCAGCTCTAATCATCAACATTAAATGAAAAAATATTTGAAATGTTTCAGTCTGTGAGTAACGAATGAATATACAATAAACAAGTTTCACTTTTTGAATGGAAATACTGATTTAAATCAACTTTTTCATGATATTCAAATTTTTTGACCAGCACCTAATATATAAAATGCTTCTTTTCAGATTGTTGGAGACTGTTCTACCGTCTGGGTTGTCACTGAAATCAATCGAGCAGCTTCAGAGCAAGAATCTTGGGACATCCTGAAAAATGTTGCCAGTCAGATTGGAAACGGTGGCGAGTGTCGACACATTCACATTGTCTGCACCAAGTCTGATGATATTGACGATTCAGATGAACTGTGAGTTCACTTCTATGCTAAAAGTGTATTACTAAATAAAATTCAAAGGGAAAAAAGCCATAGATGGTCTGCTATGTTGTTTTTATGTTTTATTTTATTGTCAGAAGATTCCTAGGTCTGATAAGCTCCAATAGATATTTTCTTGTCTTTTAGCACCAAAGCTGAAACTCAGGCCTTGATACTTAAGAGAAATGCAAAAGCCAAAGTCAGTGTGAATAGAGAACTCAACAAACTGGACAAGATTAAAGTAAGTTTGGTATACTGGAAAAATGTGTAGCAGTTTGTCTACAATTAAAAATAGAATGAATTTCTACGTTAACAAATGATTTTAATGTTTCCTAGAAACACTTCAGCGATGAGTGTTTTCAGGTCTTCACTGTGAGCTCCAGAGATTTTTTCAGAAAGAGAGATCTAAGTCCAGAGGACACTGGTAGGTTGGGTCAATCTGTGTGAAACATTTATACAGCTTTGCAGAACCACAAACTGTGTGAAGTTTATTATATAAATATAACTATAGACATAATTTGTTTTCACAGAAATACCCAAACTTCAGGAATTTTTGCAAAATCTCAATGACTGTCACTCAGAGACATTAAACTATGTGTCTGGAGCTCTTGGGATCCTCTCTTTGATTCATGGGGCCAGCAGCAGAAAAGAGGTAAAGATAGCAAGTTAAATGATTTTTAGTGTATGAAGCTGTTTTACTTGCTTTAAGAAAATTGTAATACAGCACAAATAAAGATAATTTAATTAGTCGTATTATTTTTCAGGTGTACTAAATTAAAATAGATTTGGAGATTCTGAAAATGTCATAAACACCATTGTTTTTCTAGGATGACAGAATTAAGGAGGTGTCTGAAGCTCTTGAGAAAATTCTAACCCTTCAAGTTGAGTCAATCAAAAATGAAATGAGGAAGATTTACAACGTTTTTGAAGAACGCCTTCAAGAGGGAGTTGAGAGATCCAAAAACTCATATGAAAACATCTTGAAGTCTACCCTCTATCCCCATGTATGTGTGCTGATAAGGAAGTACATCTTTGTAATGTAGCATAGTTTTGTCATGAAATTTGATTAATTTCTCTCTCTCTCATTTTCCCAGAAAAAGGATGGTCGGGGATTTCATAAGCAACTGAAAAAAGCAGTAGAAAATGGAGGAGTCAACAGACCTAAGAAAGGAAGAGAAATGAACATCAACATGAACTTGACTTCCCCTCTGACTGACAGCATTGATGAGGAATTCAGAACCACTTTTCCGTAAGACCTTTATGAGCACATAGAGGGCCTCTACAAATACCTACCTGCAACATCGGTGACAAATAAAATTCACTGAAGTTCCTGTTCCCAATTACATCTATAAAATATATGAAACACCTATAACACACCACATTATATTTTTAAAATCTACGTAGTGCCCCAAATCATTCAGGAGGGCCTGAATGATTTTCACATTTTGATATTATTGACAATATTCAGTATTTTTTTTTTATGTTGCAGAAATGATGGAAAATGTGGCCCATTCAAAGGAGTGCTCTATAGTTTTTCACTCGTCAATGAAGAACTAAAAGAGAAATACAAAGATGTGGAACTGCAGCTGATCTCTCTCAAGTCAGAGGTAATAAATGAGAAACATAACTTGTTAGAAACACGTAAAATAATGAAAGGCTTTTATGCTAACTAAACCTGAGATTTCAACAAAAAAATATGCCATAAATAAATAAGTAGATACATACATTTATGACAATAGTTGAATACTTTAACTTTGTAGTAAAACTGTCTTACTTAAATTATTTTTTTAATTGTTACCCTTTTTTTAGGAAGAACGTCTGAAGACAAGTGTGAACAAAAGTATTCGTAAGCGCAAAAAAACAGTCTACAGGAGTCTAGCAAAAACCATTGGGGAAATAATGCAAGACTGCTATAAAAGTAGAGAAAAAAGTATCACGTCATTACAATAATTTACATTTATGTTTAGTTATTATTCAGTAAAACCTAAAACATTGTTTTCCAGAAGCAGCAGCATTTAGAGGAACTGGCACACTGCAGAACATGCGGGAAACTATAGAGAATCACGTACATGGGTCAAAGAACACCATGTATGAAAATGCTAAAAAGGTCATGATGAACCACCTGCACAGCTTAATGGTTTGTTACTTTTAATATGCTAACCGTGAAATATAAATTACATTACCTCTCCACTGTGTTATCGTATCCATATACTGATCCACACAAAGCTGTGAAAAAGTACATGGCTTCTTTCTCTTGTCTCTGTTTCCTCTGTTTCCTGTCTTAATTATCTTATGCATGTGCAATTTATAGATCCATGAAAAGATTCTTGATCTGACAGAGAACATATGGCTAAAATGTGATCCCTTATTAAAAATACTCCTTGACTAGGATGTGAATAAAAACAAGTTTCAGGCATTTTGACAATAATCACAAGCCGTTTAATCTTGAAATTAACTTTTGACTGAACCAAGTGATAAAAGGTTTAACTCTAAATCAGGTGGACGTCCTGAAAACTCTAGAGGATACCATGAGGGAATCGATTGAGCTCTCACTGAAGACTGATGATCTGTCACTTCCAGGTGAAATTCCAGCTCTTAAAAGAATATATATATTTTAAAAATATTTTTCACAGAAAACCCTAATTATTAAAACTGTTTTCTTAGATGTTTCAGCACAGCTGGAGATGGTCCAAAAACTACATGATGAGCTGAAAAGCTGCTAAAACACGGAACATATTTGAGGTAAAGAACATAATCTATAAATTGCATTTTTACTGAATGATGCAATAAAAACTCTGAGCTCTAATTGTGACTTTTATTTTAATTCAACAGCTGTTCTCATTGGAGAGATTTGTCATCATCTGCATCTGCAGCCTTTCAGGATGAAAAACTGTAGGCATATGAAAAGAAATCATGTAATTTTCTTTGCCACTTCTTTCATCTTTTTTTTTCTTTAATAAATATTTGCAACAATTTTCATTTTGTTAATTAGAGCCTGAATATGGAAAAACTTAAAAAGGGAAATTGAAATCAGGTCAAAGTGTCTTTACTTAGTCCTGTAGGGAGAATTGCTGGAAAAAGATATAAAAGACATTTCCATTTTTTTATAGCTTTTTTTGATATTTTATATTTGATTTTATTATTATTATTTTTAGTATAGGTTGATTACACTTCTTTACTCTGATAATCTTAGATTTTTTTTGCATTGCATTTGGAATTAAAATCACATCAAAGTGTCTCAGTACTGCAGGACGTATTGCAGGAAAAAGACATAGAAGACATTTCCATTTTGAAAAGTTTTTTTTGATATTTTACATGTGACAAAATGTTATTCATTTATAGCATGTTTATTACACTTTTTAAACTCTGATTTTACTAATGTTTGCTTTACTTTTTTCTTTTGTTGAAGCTTACATGAAAAATGTAAAGACAAATAACAAAGTTACCATTATTTTTTGCTTCTGAAGATGACTAAACCTCTAATTATTCTAATTTTTTAGCTGTTTAATTGTACTCATAATGCATGTGTGTGATTTGGTATCCTGTAATAAAATTCACTAAGATAATCAGATAAATGTACATGAACATGTCAGATGATTTTTTTAACTCTAATTTTCTGAGTTTTATTCACTGGGAAATTCATAACTATGATTCCTGTTACGCTGTCTAACCATAGAGATGCAAAGTACAAATGAACAAATAAAGTTATGTATGACACATTGTGTTTTTCTCTCTTCAATTTATTTATTGAAAAAAATTATGATATATCACTTTCACTGCAGGTACCAACTAAGTGTTTGAAATATCAGGGTGGATCTTTTTTAACATCTCCAGCTGTTAGATACACTGAATAATCCTACATTGTTCTGCAGCCACAAAGGTTGAGTGGAAGGAAAAACTATTAGTAAAAGGTAGAATAAGAGTAACTGCTTTATTAAAGCAGGAATGACAAGCAAAATCTATTCAAGTTTTTGAGAAAGCTTCGTGAAGAGTGGACTGAGACTGCAGTAGGCTCATCAAGCAGCATTATGCGCAGACTAATCTACACATATGCTGCAAATGTCATATTTCTTGAGTCTAGTCCTTCAGAACAATCTCATCTGGCCTAAGGAAGAAAACAACTGAAAGTAATTAGCATTTTATTTTGAAATCATGGTCCCACGGTGAGGCAGAGTGGAGAAGCTCAGAATGTAAGTTTCTTAAAGTCAAGTGTGAAATTTCGACTGTCAGCAATCGACGCGGCTTCCAAAAGCGTTTTCTGAAGTCTGCAGTCGTCACAGCCAAATGAGTGAAAACAAATACTGAACTTTTTCACAATATTCACATTTGAGCAAGCTGTAGTCGTATGATTGTAAAAAGTTATTATTGAACATATTGTGTGTTATCATTCTTACATGTGTATAGATGATTGATCTTACCATAACAGTCTTATATTTCTCTAGGTTATTGTGATTTTCATTTAGAAGTGTTGGTCTCTCACTGTCTGTGTTAAAACTTCTCTGCTGCAAGATAACTAATCGCTCCCAAGGGAAAGGACTAGATGACCTGTGTGTAGAACTTGTAGACAAAACTTGCTTGCCTTTCGCCTCTTCTCCTTATCTTTCCCTTCTCTGAAAATAAAAGACAAGCTCTACCTGGAAGTTATCGGAATGTGCACTGGGCAGCTCACTGGAGTGGTCCGCGGCGTCTTCTCCTTTCATGAAAGCTTGGTAAAAACTTACTTAAGTTGTCTGTGGTTCTTTCTTCATTCTTAGTCTCAACTAATCTCTTCCTAAGTCATTTTTGGAGGAAAAAAAAGAAGCCTTTATTGTGCATTTTCATGTAAAATTACAATAAAATACCACAGCAGTGTAGACTTGAGATAAGCAGTGAAACACACGGAAATGTTTCAGAGTACACTCAGCACCATTAGCTCAGAAAGCACAGAAAGTTACTCAAAGCCCTTCAACAAATCTTTTAATTAAACACACGTGGACAGTGCCTTGCAAAATTATTCATGTCACACTTTCACACGTGGAAAATACATATTTCGGCATTTTACTGAGATTTTATGTGACAAACATAAATTAGTGCAAAATTATTGAAAGAAAAATGAAACAGTGTTTGACATTTACTGTAAACAGACTTGTAAAATGGTTACATTTTAGGACAAAGATGACGTGTAAAATCTTCTTGTTCTCCTCCAATAATACTTGTTTGCCCACAGAACTAAGACATCTCCTTACTTCTAAAGCCAGGTTGAACCCTGGCTAAATATCCAAGTTCCCCATTTTTTTCTTTTCTTTCATTTCATCTACACTATTAAAAGTTTTTCTGCATTAATTAAATTAAAATTATTTATATAGCAAGCACAATGTAAATTTGTATTGCACTCTTCACTCCAAGACCAAAATAAAATTCTCTGCAACAAACTGCATTTGGAATTCACATATAGTGAAAACAAGTCAACCTGTTTTGGTAGAAATCCAAAATGAAAATGAAGAGAGTGTGAGAAATCTGCAGGACAGGCAAGGAGAGCAATACTAAAAGGACCCAGGAGGCTCATAGTGACTCTGGAGCAGCTGCACAGATCCACAGCTCATCTGGAGGAGTACACTTACAGGACATCTATTAGTTGTGCACTCTACAAAAACTGGAGAGGCCAAAAGAAATTCACTACTGAAATAAAAAAGCATGAGTTTACGTAAGCCAAGTAGAGAACAAAGTGGGAGTAGTTGCTGATGCTCTGGTCAAATGTTAACCGGACTCTTACAACTCTTTGGCCTTTGCAAAAGAAAAAAAACCCAAAACAACAAGACTAATGAATAACAAGACTATGCTATGGGGATGTTTTCTGTGTTGGGGTAGAAGAACTGGTCAAAGTTATTGAGAGAATGGAGATGCTTTAAAAAGATCTCAAAACTGCTAAATTATTTCATAATTGCACCACTTTTTGTCAGCCTATCAAGTAAAATCCCAATACAAACATTTCAGTCTGTGGCTATAAGGTGAATACTGGTAAAGTCACAAAGTATGAATGAATTTGCAAGGCTCTGTGTACTATAACTCTTAAGACAAGTATATTATCATGAAACTGATAATTGTAAAAAAAAAAATCTTACCACTACGAGCACTTAGTGTTTATGATCACAGGAGATAATAGAGAATAAACATGCTGGCAGCAAGATGTAGTTCTCAGGCACAGATACATTTCTAACTTATTGTGTTTTGGCTCTGACTTACTTTCAGTCATTGAGCAGCTGCCTCTCTCTTTCTTAAATACAAGCCTGCTTATAAAATTCCTCAACACACATTACATTCTTGTTATACAATCATTTGTTTGAAAAAAACAGACACAGCTTCAGCAGGTAACAACAAATTTGAACAATAAGATTGTATTACAAGTGGTCATTACAGTGAGATGGTGAACACAGATGGGAGTGAAATTTAGCAGCACTGACAGTAGTGGCTTCACTTGTACAGGATATCTAATAAAATATTTTTAAAATTCAAGTTAGCAGATCGTCAGGCATTAATGTGTTTGTTAACCCAAAGAGTGCTGCTTCTTCATGGTGTCCAAGCGCCTCACTCTCTCTTCTGGAGTCTTTCTGTACCAGCTCCTGGGGACAAACAGACACTGTTAGTCCTTATAGTAAAAGCATTGATTTCCTCTGGAATCAAAATGCTCACCTAAAGAGATTTCTATTTTTTTATTTTTTATTTATTTAGAAGTCAAGGTTTGATCTAGTCCATTGAGCACACAGAGAAAAGGACAACTCTAAACATTCAGCCAGACTTGAACATTGCTGTTCAAAGATACTCTCTCTCCATTCAATATACTATTGGTTAACATTTCAGATGTGACATATTCCTTAAAAACTGCAGTTGCAGACAAATGTGTGCCACAGGTTTTAGGATTTTATTAATACAACATTTTAAAAGTCATGCATCCTGTTTCATCCACTTCACAATTACCAGCATACAGTACTTTGGTGATATCACATTGCATGTGATATTTTATCACATAAATTTCAATAATATATATTAAAAGTTTGTTATAGCAACGTGAACAAATTAGAAAAAATAGATACAAAAACTCTTGCAAGTCTCTGACTGTGAGCAACTTTTCTGGAGTAACAATATAGCACATAAAATAAACAAACCTTAAGAAATACCTCAGAAATGATGTGCAACAAAATTAAGTATGTAAACTAACAGTAAAATGCATCAAGAACTCTGATTTAGGTTAAAACACATATGCTGAGTCAAGTTTGAATGGATTAAACTAATCTCAGTAACAGCAATAAACTAATCAATCAATAAATCCATAATGGAAAAAAGTAAATTAAAAATAAAAGTTTGCTTATGTGATTTAAAGCACTTCACAAGTTTAAAACAAGAAAACATAAAAGGTAGAAAAGTCACCCCTGACGGTTCAGCTGGCCTGGAGTAGAGGAAGTTTGGCCCTGACTTGGCTTCTGAGCTCTGGAAGACAAACAAAACAGAAATCTCAAGAAAATCTGAAAAAGATTAAGGATAAACTACACAAACCCTGAGAACATGATGTCAAAGAAAGTGTAACAGTAAATAAATATCAATAACCTGTTGGTGGTTGGGCTTTTTGGCTTATGCTGCGCCTTCCTGGCCGCTGCTGGCGACTCACTGACCCTGAACAATCACCAAACGTAAAGAACAAAAACAGAGCTAATCATCTGAAATCCTCCTGATATCAGTAAGGAATGTTGGGAGGAAAATCCCAAGAGACACTCTGCCTTTCCTTACTGATGAATGAAAGTAGCTTTACATTTTTTCTGTAAGGAATAAACAAATGTGTGTTTTTCCATACTTCTTCTTCCTGTCCAGAGATCTCTGTGTAGCAGCAGAGAGAGACACTCTGTCTTTGGGGGTCTTGGCTTTCTCCTGCAGGGGAGATGCAGATTTAGAATGAAATGTAATACAATGTGGAGCTAGAGAGAAATCAGAAAATATTCTCCCTAAGTAATATCCTCCTCTGCTATATTTTTCTATGCGACACTCGGCCAGTATTTTCAGATTACCAGATCTCGGAGCTTCCTCTCTGCACGCAGCTCCCTGTCCTGCTGCAGAAGGGCCAGTCGGTCCCTCAAAGGTATTTCAAAGAAGATCTCATGGATGTCATACAGGGCTGCCCGTAGCTGAAGGACATATGTGCAAATATAAACACAAAAGGCAAGGGGGACCTCTGCTGGCTGCACTCAGTAATATCACAGCCATACCTGGGCTCTGACTCTCTCCTGCAGGGAGAGATCTTGTGCTGTGTAGGGTCCTCTCTTCTGTGCAGCTTCACTCTCAAATGACTGAATGAATTCTTGTGTATCCTAAAGTAGAGATGTACAAAATTATTTTTTTGCCTAGTTGATATTTTGAAGTTTTAATGTTTTTATTTGTGAAGTCCTTTTTGTCTTACCGCAACGGTTTGGCACAGCTGTTTCAGCTTCTCTGTTTTGAGCAGCCTGCGTGTGAGGAAGCCACGAATCATGGCACCAATTTGACAAAAAGCCTTCTGATGCTCTGCTGTTAGAACCTGCCAACCAAACGAGTTCACACAGAGGGGAGGAGGGGGTCATAAAGATGGACAAGTTCCACTGAAAACATGCTGTTTTCAAATCAAATTAAACCAAAAATATCAAACAGAACATGGACAATGGACAAAACCAGCTACGTTCTCAATGCCAAAGACGTGACCGATCTGTAAAATTAGCTGGATTGCATATGTGGAGATCCAAATAGTGCATAAACATCAATGGAAATTTTAAAGAGAAGCTCCTTTTGTTTATGCGCCAGTGAAAGTCACTTCGGGCAGTTGTGGTTTCATCAATTTTGAACCCAACCTGATCATTTTGAGTTAACTGGTACAAAATGCAACAAAAATAAAACAGGAGTCAGGGTTCCTACAATATTTTCATTTAAAAATCACGTCATTTTCCAGTTTCTAGATTTTTCATTTAGTTTGTTTAAGCAAATATAACTGGTAGTGACTGAACTTCTAGAGGGTAACATGCCCATGTCAGCATCTTGAAATACTTGATAGCACTCATTCAGTGTGGAGGAAGCATGTTTATGCTGACCAGACTTAGCCTCGCTCGGGATTTGTTTGCTGTCCTTGAAGAGCCCCACAGATAAGCAGCAGGCTGGACAGGAGGGGTCATCACACTAGCAGGAACCGCACTGGGAAAACCTGGAAGAATATCAAACAATGTACTTTTTAAAAAAATATATAGCTTAAAACTATTACCTGCAGCAGAATGTTTTAAAATAACAAGACCCCAATGAACGAACTGGTACCTAAGGTGTGCCCAGCCGGTCGCTCTGATGACATGTGAATGGGGCTCAGTCCAGGACAGGAGGGGCTCATAATAGGACAGCTGCCACTCACAGACCTGTAGCTCCAGTCAAACGTGTCCCCACTTCTTGGCCTCTCACACTCGTCCTTCTTCAGTCTTCTCTCTGTCTCCTGGAGCTCCTGAACATCAGAGAAAAAAAAATGAAAGCCTTCTGCATTGAGCAAGACACACAGACAAGACAGTGAACTCTACATGCACAGGTTATGACTTGAAAATACAATCTGAACTTGTTTCCTGTGTGTTCTGACAAAATGAAACTTTTTGTAGCCAGCCATCTCAAATAGTCGAATCTCAGTGAATATGTTGGTATAGATTCAGTAATAAAAAGTGATAAATATCCATTACTCACAGAGCGACATATTTCAAATGTGTTTTTCTATTATTTCTAATGGTTTTGGCTTATTTTTGGAAACAACTTTTCTATCAAAGTCTAGCTTTTTTAGCCTCTGCATCTTGAGGAACAACAAAATAAAAGATAAAAAGATCGCTGCATTACTAAAAGTATTTCTTTGACACTTTGTTCTCACCAGATGGAGGCGCTGTTGCTCCTCTTCCTGCTCGGCTAGAAGGATGGACATCTGCAGGGCATGTTCCTCCTCTAAATGCCTTTGCATGTCTTCCAGAGCCTGGGCTCGCCACTGTGTCTCCACTGCGTATTTCCAAGCAAAGATACAAGCAAAATCCTCTAACTCCACTTTTAAATAAAAGGAAGAATTGCACTTGGAGGAAAGGTGATACCTGAGTAGGAAAAAACTATTCAGAAACAAAATATTCAATAAGTAAAGTCACCTGACTTGACTTGTAACTCAGTAGCATTTCTCAGGTCAACTGATGTTTTCTTGCTGTTGTTCGGCACCGGGGACTCATCTGGACTCCCACGGGGTCTCAGCAGACACGCAGAAGAGCTTTCTACCTTGTATGATTGGTTTAAAGGGGCAGCAGGGGTCCGCCTACTTGGACCAAGCCACGTAACACCTGCCATGAAGCGAGGGAGCCTTTCCTGGCTCCGGTCAACCTGCTCAACTCCAGACTGGAAGGTATTTAGCTGGCTGTCCAGTGTGTGGCAGCGCCGGCGGAATCCTAAAGACAAGTGATCGTGGTGTGTCATTGCGCTGGTTACAGAGGAACTCACGGGGATGTTGTTCTCTTGCACTGGACTGGTGCCGCAGTGACTGGACCGACGGTTGCTCTCCCTCCTCTCTACGCTCCAGTTGAAGACGGAACCAGCCGAGACAGCCTCTGACCAGTCCACCCGTCCAGCGCCATCCTCTACCCTCCCTGGGCTTCGAGCGATTAGGTCTGCAGGGCCAACAGGAAACGAGATGTGGATGTTCCCTGTAGAAACTGGCCGTGGTTTGCGCCTACAAGGACGGGGGCTGACGCTGGACTCCGGGCTAGGGATGTGAGCATATCGCTCTGGTTTGACCGGTGAGAGGGGGACAGACTTTTGGGGACTGGGGTCAAACGGAGACTGCTGCTGCATTGGAGTTGGGCCAACTGGGCTGTGGTGCAGACTGAATCCAAACTCAACACCAGAGTCCCTGACGGGGCTACACCTCTGCTGCTGTTTGAGAGAAACACTCTCTGCTGGGGGAACCTTGCTGACCGGGTCAACCATCTCTGCTGATCTCTGCTGATTCTGCTCCCGTTGCACGTATTCCCTCGATCTCTTAAGGAGGCTGTCCAAGCTTATGTCCTCATCATCATCATCCTCTTCCTCTTCACTTCTCTCTTCATTCTCGACTTTTAAGTCCTTCTCTTCTTTGTATCCATTAACAGTGGGCGTCTCAGAGCTAGAATGATAAGGTGGCTCTACTACGTTTGGCCTAAATTTGGGAACTTTGGGAAGCCCGGGTGAGTCAGTGACCAAAGTGTAGCCGCTGACAGTCGCAGATTTACAACCTGGGGTCTCATGTGGCACGTCTTGCACCTGAAGAGAAAATACACCAGACAAAAAGATTTTCAAGTAGAGGGAGTACTATTTACAAACTTGTAAAAATTTAAAAGCACTCAGAACAGGCTTGAATGTCTTCAACGTTGAATCTTTATTGATCTGGTTGTACTATTAATTTTTTAGGCTAGAATAATCAAATCAAATAAAATGTTAATAAATGTATTATGGAGTTTTTTCTAATTCATATTCCTTGTTTCTTGAAATGCATCCAAAATGTATTGTCATTCCACTCCGTTTTTAAATAATCTGTCAGTCAGTCATCCCCATGTTTTATGTTTGTCCCACTTTGTCAGATGAGCAAGAGCAACATTCCTTTACAAAATGAGTTGACAAAATATGGCTTTAATCAGATAAAAATATCTCAGCTCTCTGGAGCAGATTTTAAATCAGACACTCTGTATTTAACTCTGCAAATGTCACCAGAGATTTTAGGGCAATGTGTAATTTAGTTTTTGTGCCACATCCTTGCACAGATGCACCTATTTTACACTTGAGGCATCAATGTGAAATCTTTATATGGAGGAAAACATTCCTCTTTTTCATTTCTCGCTGTCATAAACATTTATGACTTTAATCTTCAGATTGTGTTTCATTATTTGCTTTCACATGAAACTTTATTTTGCCAGTGCAAAATTTTCTTCATATGAACTTGTAGTTCTGTGTCCGGGAACATGCATTATAAACTGACCTGTACATGGTCCAGAATGACTTGAACTCGGGCCATAAGCTTGTTTCTCTGCAGGTTCTCTCTGTTCTGCTCCAGCTGGATCGCCCTCTGTCTGTAGCCATGCATATCTGTGTGCTGCTCTCCACGCAGCTGAAAGAAAAATTTAATCTTTTTATCTTCTGTTAAGGTGGTTCACAAACTCTGACGGTGTCCAAACAGATAAAGGATTAGCTAAAGTCCTTACCAAAATATGTTTTTTTTTTCTTAAACCATTTTTGGAGTTAAAAATCTTAAGATTCTTTCTGTGAGGTCTGGGGAAAGAGTTCCTGAAATGGAATGATTCCTGAACACTTTTTGTCAGCACTGAGGAACAAATGGGTTTTTCAATCAGGCCTGATTCAGCTCCTCATTGATTAACTTTTCTCTATTTTCTGTGCCAACTGCTGATGTAATTAACTGAGAACTCCTGACTTCTTACAGCAAGAAAATCACAGGTTCAAATAGTGGAATGCCTCAAATGGAATGTTGTTTTTAAGGCGACAAACTGGACTCATGCTTTCTCTATTAATGGAAGCCAAACGATGAGTCAAAAGAGGCTTTGAAGTGATGAATTACAACGTTTTACAGAAATGTTAGATTCTCAAAGTCTTGGAAAGAAATGCTTGAGTATATTTTTATACACCTTAAGATAAAATGTCTTATTTTTTGTTCTTATCTTTGTGTGAAGATGCAAGCTTCCATTTTGACTGTCTCCTAGCTGCTGTTACACTTGAATTTCTCCACTGAGGAAAAAAAGGGATATTTCTATTCCATTCTATAAAAATTTGAAATGAAATAGAAAAGATTTTTTGTTTTATAAAATGTATTGAAGTTGTGTTGATTCAACCCCGAAAACAAGTAGTCAAACAAATTAATAAAAGCCACAAATAAATATGATATTCATGTATATAAAGCATAAAATAAACTTCTCATTGGAACTGGAACTCACAAACATTGATTACATATCAAATCATTAGATATGGGTTCTGTTTTGGACTAATAAAAAAGCTAATTATTTCACAACTCTGGCTTGCTTACCAAAGGCAAAAGTATAGGTCTCCCATGGAAGCGGATGACAGAGCCTGTTTTCAGGGAACAAAGTGGCTCACATGTCTTCTTCTTGAGTTTCCCCTCCTGCAGCATGGCCAAACTCCGCATACAGAACTCCTCATAGCTCTCCATCCCTGGACGACCACACATCCACTCTCTGGGCAGGAAACACACACCATGTAGCCTCGTCACCAAGCTGTTTAAATTAAATCAAAGAAAAACTTTCAGTTACAAAAAGGTTTGTGAACCCTTTGGTTTACTGTACACTTAGTTTGACTATAAAGTATTACTTTCACATATTTGCCACACATAACTTCAAAAGTCAGCATATTCCGCTTGGATCTTACGCAATAGACCAACGTGAAGTAGTGCATGACTGGAAAGAGGAAGAAGAAGATATATAGTTTCCGAGGTTTTGGACAAATAAAAATCTGCAGTTGTATTTAGTGTCATGGAGGCTGGCCTCCATGAGACTACATGGCGTTTTGGGGAGGTTTAAGGCAGAATTACATTTTAAAACAAGTATAACTTGAGATAAGAAAAAGTAAACCTGCTGCACACCTACTTGAAACTAAAATGACAGAAGAAGAAGAAGCTTTTGTTAAATAATCATCCAATAAGCCCAAGGTAACTATAGGAGCTCCAGAGATCCACAGCTCAGGTAGAACAATTCGACAACAACATTTCCCACCTGATCTATTAGTTGTGCAGGCAACAAGACAGGCCGTTGTTAAAGAAATCAATTTCTACACTCTCACAAGTCATATTAACACAATAAACAAGAAGACACTTTGGTCAAATGAAACTGAACAGTTTTCGCCAGCATGCCAGATGCTATGTGTGGTGGAGAACTGCACATATCACACTGAGTACACTGTCTTAACAGTATAACATGGTGGTGGCTGCATCACACTGTGGAGATGCTTTCTTTACTATGCGCAGCAAAGCTGATCAGAGTTGTTGTGAAGACGTATGGAGGTAAAACACAGCTGTTCTACAATGATATAACAAAGATAAAGATACGGCCAATTCAACACTGAAATGATCTAGATCAAAGAATATTCATGGGTGGCAAATGGGCCAGTCAAAACCACCAGAATGTTTCCATTTTTATTTGCAAAACCATGTGAAAACCAGGTATCCTTTCCCACTCCACGCTTCAGGAATGCACCAATTTGTGCTGGTTTAGGAGATAAAATCTCCATTAAATATATACATTTTTGTGAAAAGGTGGTGTCAACATTTTTAATGGCACTAAATGATGTAATCAGGAGAGTAGAAGTCCCCTATAACAATGAAGCTCTGTTTGCCCTCCTGTTGTCTCATCACATTCCTGCCATTCTTTTCTGAAGGACTTAGCTGATGACTCGTTTCCTTTTCCGGTGCTTGTGAAAAAATGCAGATGGGATTGTGTGTCAAATCAATACGGTGTAATTTTGGAGTATCTGTCAGCAATTGTGAGGACAGAGAAGTCCATGCAGATTTACGGCGTAAGACAATTGGCACAAAGATTTTTTTTTTCTTTTTTCATGGAACATAATCGTAATAATACCTTTATATGCATTACGTTTAAATTAAAAGACACAGCCTTTATAAAGCTGTAACCTCTGACTACCACAGATTCATGCAGCCCATCACAGCACAGCTTGGGCGGGGACGGTTTCTTAACTGTAAGCTTAACTGTAATTCAAACATCACCAGGAATATCTTCTGGAGCGTTAGAGACCTTTTAATCCAGATGTGCCACACAGAATGACAGCAGATAAACAGCGAGTGACCATACCTGCGGTTTAGACGGGAAACAGTCGACTATCTTCTGTCGTTTTGGCCCGACGGGCGGTTTTACATGCAGAATTATCTCGCGGAGATGCTAAATATGTGAGGTTTTAGCCGCATGGTTTAGCGACTGTGCTCCTAATCACGGTTTGACCATCATCTCGGTCATGATCGCTTTCCAACCCTTCCGGGCTCCAACAGCGCCTCCTAGCAACGGGAGCGCGCGCCCGACAGTCCCTCGGCGTTTCCCCGTTTAGTCGTTGCTAAACATATTTCTTAACGTCATGTACGTCATAAAATGTCTCTTTTAGCATAACAGAAAGTAGCAAAATCTTGTGTAATACAAACCTTGAACAGATTTAGTCTTTTTTATTTAATTAAAGAGAACAAATATCATATTATTTGTCGGAGTTTTTTTATTTAAATAATAATGGTCTCCTTTTTACATCACAAAACTCGATATTTTTTAAGACGTGTGCATTTTTGAGAGGCTCTGTTGGTGTTTTTTGTTTTTGATTTTCTCTTTGCTTATATGCTTGAACAAGAAATGAATGAAATGCCTCTGAAAACAAGGAAAAGTAAACACAGACTCTTGAAAATGTAAATGTCACATTTAAACTTAATGGCAAAAGCAAACAAAATGAACGTATCTAATTAGATATTTTTTTGTTAGTTCCTGAAGTTTCCACATTTATATACATTATATACATTTATATACATTATATACATTATACATACAGAACAAGCTAAGTGAGAATAAGAGAAATGTGCTTTTGTCGTGTCATATTTTCATCCCAAAGACATCAGAAGTGGCACACAACTTAAAAGTGAACATTTTGTCACATTTACTAAACTAATATAATTTAGAAAATTTTAGCCTTAATAATTTTGTACAGAGCATGGAAACAATAAAAAAAATTCTGAATCTCTCTAAATGTTTTTTTTATGTACATATAAGGTGCCTATTAGTGTGGAATGTGTTGTAAGGTCCAATGAGCTTTTTGTGCTTTTGAAAAACAATGATGTGTTTTTAAAAAATAAATAATTCAACATTTTGCAAGTCATGCAAAATGTCTAGTATTTCACAACTAACAGCACTGGAAGCACAATTAATTTTTTATGGAAGCAAGAGAAAAAAAGTTGTCTTTGACCCATAAGAAAGGTGAAAAGGATATTTTCACAGTATCCCCCTAAATATTTTAAATGTTCTTCTTGTTATGTTGCATGATATAAGAGAACCTATTTCCACAATGTGCAACATGGTACAAAGACATTCACTAACAGACAAACAAAATGCAACAAAATACTCATCTGAATATAACCAATTGTATTTCATGTGACTTCTTTCTTATATTGACACCCCAAAAATGCTAAATGCAATACAGAGTAAAAACAAAATTATGTTTCAGCTTCACAACTCATTTCTTCTCTGTTCAGGAGAAGCCGCATATATTGGCTGAGAAATGTGTACATTTTCTGGGTTGTCTCGAAGCATAGCATCAATTTCTTCATATGTCAAGGTGGCTTTGGAATCCTGTCACAAAGACAAAACAATGAAAACAAGTAATAACAGAACAAAGCAATAGAGTGTGAACAACATATCAAAACCTTACTTGAAAGGTTTGGCGCTTGACCCCAATACATGCGTGGGACAGCTCATAACACAACACTATATGTCCAAATTCTTCGTCTCTTCTTTCACTAAAGCAGCCCGGAACTGGCTACAGTGAGAATCGAAGAATAAAAGATAATAGGCTGAGAAACATGCATTAATATTCTGAATAAGTTTTTTTTTTGTTTTGTTTTTGTTTGACAGTTTTACCCAACAAGTGCATGGAGGCTGATTTCATTGCATCTTTAGAAACATGCTCATGGTTGGAAGTAAGAAGATTTTCACACAGGTCATGTATCTGCTCCCAGCTGGGGCTTTTTTTATTCCTTTCTCAATCTCTGGAAAGCATTGAGCATAAATTATTTGCTTCCCATGCCTTAAAGAAAATAAAAAGTCATACCACAAACATGTGCCTCCCAGATATAATAAATAAATCATTTGCAATTTGTGAGTCAAGTTTAGGCCTGCATACCTCGTGCTGCTGTTAGGCAGCTTTCGCAGTAAGAGTCTGATAAATAAAAACAAACAAACAACAAGCTGGAGATTCAATTAAGCTGACACCGGGATATGCAAACACAACAAATTCTTTCAAAGCTAAAAACAGTAAATGGTTTGTTTTTTTCTTTTACTTACAGCAATCTGTGGCATGAGGCTGCACAGGAAGATAATATTCCACACACATAAGAAAAATGATTGTTTTCATGGTCTTTGGTGTGTAGATTGTGCAGCTAAAAGCATAGAAACAGAAGGTAACTCCGAGAACAAGCTTTATACCTTTTACACAGTCTGGTCATGTGATCTCTCAGCGACAATGAGTTTACGTCACAACCACTGACAAATGCCAACTGTACTGTCCAGTTTTTCAGGTTTCGTCTGGATGCTTGAAAAACAGCCCAGGGTCTGAGTAGGTGCTGAATGGAACACCAGATAATGTTCTGTGAAAGAATCCAGCAATTAATGCTTCTAAATTTAAACCTAATCTCAAGCTATCAATGAAATTTATATTTTACATTTTTACCTTTTACTTGATGAAAATAACTTCCTTAAAGTACCATACCTGACAAAATAGCTTTGATTATCAATAAATGTTTAGAAATTTTATTAGTAGCATAATATTAGTATAATAATAATAATAACATAATTTCTGAAAGTTTGTTTTAATTAGTTCAACTAAACTGTTCAATCAGTTAATCAAAAAAAGTCCCTTGCTGTTTTCAAAAGTAGTCACTAGGTGGCATAGTTGTACGTTGAGAGCGTCGTCACTGTATTTTTTGAGGCGTTAGATTGTTTGACATATTTGGGCATTTTTACCATATATGGACTGGCTGCGTGACGTATGTGTCCGAACGGAAAGAATGACCATGTGTGGGGGAAAAGCGAACGTTAGACCAAAAATGTTTTTAATGGAAAAGACCATGTCTGCGAGCGAGCTCAAGATATAGCTCATATACATCCTAAAATACACACAGACGGAGTTAACGCAGTGAGTAGTCTAGTTTTTTGTGTTTTTAGTTACTTTTTTTAAAACTGATTACTCGTGTTTTATTATTTGTTATGAATGGTTTAAGCTAACGTTGCTGTTCTTCAAATTTCGGTTACTTTTTCAACTGTGCTCTCATTTTATTCTGAGCTACCGTTGGAGTTTTTCACATTTCTGTTGCTCTTTTTAACTAATTACTCACATTTCATTCTGAGCTGAGCATGAAGCTAATTTTGCAGTTCTTCACATTTCTGTTAGCCCCGGTTGTATCGTGTTATTTTTTCTTTTTTTTTTGTTGTTTGGTAACAAACCCATGTCCTCATTTGAACTAATACTAATAACGAATACCGTTTGCTAAGCAACCGTATTATGTTGATGAGACAACGTGCTGGCAAAAGACAAACTGGTTCCAGAACGACCAGTCCTGTAACGAGCCAGTCTTGCTAGTAGGAGCTCTTCAGTTTCTCAGGTGAACTAACTCCTGTAATTCCTGTAAAACCATGGCGTTTTCTCTTGTGCTACTGTCAGCTGTTTCACTTTATTTCCTTCAAAATGAACGATTGGATGATTTATATTTGATACACCGCATAATGTATTAAAAATAATAAAAATGGCTAATAGTGGAAAGAGAAATATTGATATACATCTGTCTATATGTGTAAATAAAATACCCTACAAACAAACTGTGTTTGTGTCCCTAAAAAATGTTGAAGTCCACAGATTAGTATTATCAGTTTCATTGATTATGTGGACTAGAAACAAGAGTCCAACTCCAGATGTTTACTCTTTGGGGAAGAGCTGCATTCTTCCATCTTTAGTCTCTGAGATAGTCCAAAAAAACAAGTTAGCTGTCCAGCAGATGGAGCCTTAGTCATGAAAACCTTTTTTTTCAATCTGTCCAAAACAAGATTAGCTATCATTTGCATCCGAAACCTTAGTAATTTTGGAGGACAGCAATTGAGTCATTAAGTGACTCTAGTAAACACAAGTATTTCTACAAATCTAAGCCTAGATTATCCCTTACAAAAGAAATGGCTATTTGTTAGGCTCCTTATTTATGTGGGCTATATTTCAAGTGTTTGTGTTGCACAGCCAAATAGAGGTGTAACGAGGTTCTTAGCAGTGGGATTATTTTGATCTGGATTTTGCTGTAGTGCTGATATTGCATTCTTTGCAGTGATAAAGGTTGAGCTTTGTAAGCTTCACACAGCGTATGCTACCTTTGGTTGTCAAAATCAAACATCCAGGGAAGAACAATGGCGCTTTCAATGCTGCATGGGCATATTTTGCACTCATCTGAAAGAAGTGCATTGTCCAAGTATGGAAACTGTCTGATGGTTTATTAATCCGTTGGGGGGAAAAGCTTTAAACAAAGTTCCATTCTCACTGCTTCCTGCTATTCCCTTTGCACTTATTTGTTTTTTTTTAAACATCATCCCAGTGCCAGCTCTACAAGGGGCCAAGTCACACCAAACAAAACGTTTATCTAAAAACAAATTTGTAAGGGAAAGTGTTAAATAAACCAAAAAACGTGGATAAATGAAAACACATACTTGAACTAATTCAAAGTGTTTATTTTTGATGTAATTTTATAGATTTTCAAGTTGCAACATATGCTTTTAAAAAGGAGGGAATAGTGTTTCCTGGTTAACAGTGGAATGTCTGTCACTTTTGTTTTTTCCGGTTAATTTATTTAGTTAGTTCCTGCAGCCTTAAGAAGATACTTTATCTGTTGTGTTGAAGAAAGTGGATGATATCAGAATGGAATCTTATCTTGACTGGAGACAAATGGCATGTGACAAACATCTGAAACAATGGATAGTATTTTTGAAAATGACAATGAATACTGCTGCTCCCACATTATAACTGATGTGTGCCGCATTGCTGTCTGTTTGTAATTTTAGTTTATTACTTTTTTACTGTAGAGGACTGTGTTTTGGGACAAGTTTAATATACTCAATTAACTTATGAGTTGTTTCTTTGGTACAAGTTTTCTGCCTCCATTGTAATTCCAGAGAAATTAGATCTGATCCTAGCTGTTCCTCACTCCAGCTTAGTGCCGCCGCACCATATCTTCTTACTTCATTCCTATTAACTTGTAAAATGTTAACTTGTAATAGAGTTTTATTGAAGTTTCTTGTTTTCTGGTGGAGAAAATCTATTGTTTTGCTTAAAAAAGAGGGAGATTTTATCAGGTTTGTGTGATTTATTTATTTATTTTTATTTTTTTTAGGTGGGGTCTAGAGTTTGTCTGCTTTGCTTGTTTTATTTAGTATCGGAAACAAACTTGGTTGAGTCGAAATTATTTGAAATTAAAGCAGCCCCGATTATGAGTAATTCATGCCTACGCCTTTAAAATACCACTTTTTGTCACAAGAACCTGGAATAGTTAGGATAGTTAGGATAACACTCTGAGAAGAAGACAGTTGTAATTAATCATTTTCTTTCCCAGTGACTATAACATATACATTAGAACAGTGTGGTTACCTGTTACATTTCTGCACTATGATAAGAACAACTTCCACAGCTTTGTAACAGCTTTGCTTCACCTTTACAATGTTGATGCATATTAACTCACCTGCCAGCTTGCATATTGATCGTAATAAATAGCTAGCAGAGTCCTGTGGCTGATAATAGATGGGATTCGCTGGAAGTGACCCTTGTCATGCATTGACCCTGATCTGCCCAGGGGTTCGGTGTGAGTCCTGTCCGGCGCACAGAGCCGCAGCTCCAGTGCGGTGCGGAGCCTTTGCAGCGCTTTTTCCTCCAATAGATTCAAACTGGGCGCTCCGGCCCGACAATGGAGGGCCTGGGAGTGGGAGGATCAGCTCGGGAGCGATCCTTCTGGCTTTGTTAACGCCCGGGAAGCCATTTTGGAAGTCAGCTTGTTGTGCCGTAGCAGTTTGACAAGACACTTGCTTACCTGCAAACTTCCCGAGCGTTTCTGTCAGAAATTTGCGGCGTCGGAGCGGATCGATCAGTCCGCAGCGATTGGGAACCTCTGAGGATCCCCGCAGCGGGATGCTGGCGGGAACTTGGCGCATCTCGCGGTTGTTCCTTCGGATTATTCTTTTAAAGAATAACATTCGTGGATTCTGACGCGGGCAAGTTGATCACCCTGTTGTCGCCACAGTTTTGTGTTGTTGCTGTCGTGCATTTGAATCGATTTCAAATAAAACCTTGCTGCTCTCCTTTACCAACCGTTTCGACTGCGAACGCTGTATCCGGCCTTTGTTTATTTGTTTAATTTCTTTCGAATCTACACGGATCTGCTCAGTTTATGGTGGTATATATAAATATGTGCGGATGCACATTTCCATTGAAGTGTGTTAGCCGTGTTTGCATTGGGAAATATAAAGACAGAGCGGCGCAGTGTTGGTGACGCTGTTATCTAAATACTGCCAGCTCCAAATATAGCGCAGGGCAACGTGAGAATGTTACGAGGCTTACATGTCATTTGACTCGACAGCCTGATGTTATTCTGAAAGTAAACATGTTTGAATTTAAATTTCCTTTGGGTCTGGGTCATTGTTTTGATGGTCGGTGGCCTAATGTTTTTTTTTTGTTTTTTCAATTTTCGTCGCAGGTGGTTTGCGTAAAGGAGGCAGCAAAATATCTGTGTGAAATGAGGTGAACCATGATACTTAATATAAGTACAGGGAAGCTGTCTTTGTTGACTGCAGTGGTCTTTTTTACTGTTATTGTTCAGTCTGTCTCATAGTCAATGCTCTGAAAAATAGAAAATGATGATCATTTTGGAATTGATTCATTGAATTTCTTAATATGTCTAGAAACTAACTAATCCTAGCTGAATTTAATCAGTCCCCTTGGCTTTTGGGTATTTGTTTCCCATTATCCCTCCTTTTCGGCTTGGGGACTTTAGTGTGGATTTGATTAAGATTATGTGTAAGGATTTTGGTGGAGATTTGTTTTCCTATTAATTGATTGTACAATTTTTTTCATCTAAAGTGATGCAAACTTGATTTGGGTAAACAGCCTAATGGTAAGCTATCAGTGTGTGTCTACCACATCTTGCAAAATCATTTATCCCCTTTGAACCTTCCCGTTTTCTGTCTGATAATGATCATAAACTTTATTGTACTTTATTGGGAGTTTTATGCTTCATGCTGAATTAAACAAGCATCACAAGATATATTATTTGCTAGACAGTTTGAATGCACAACACTTAAATTTCCAAATAACACTTATTGTATTTGAGTAATTGTTTATGATATTCATATTACATACAGTAATATTGGTCTAAGGATGAAATGAAATTTGTAATGTGTTGCGCAAACCTACCAAGGCTTGACCATCTACTTAACCAAAGGTTGGACAAAGGCAGTATGAATTAGATAGATCCTTGAGAATGAGCCCCTCTTTGCTTCAAAACACCTAAAATGATAAATTAGTTTAAACTAAAATCCAATTTAAATTGTGTTCCAAGAAAATTGTTGTTCAAAGTGGCTCTCCTATAAGCTTATCTTAACTTTAACTGTTTCCGAGACAAAATTGGAAAATATTTTCAACTCCAGCTGAGGAAAACTGATAGAGACACATCTCTGGAAGACTCGATGTCTGGAATCTAAATACTTTCCTGACATATTTTGCCAAATTACTTGTAAAGTAGTAAAAATTATTCATGCTTTAGATTTTTCTTTACATTTAGGTGCACGGTTGTTTTGGTCAACAAAGTTTAAATGGGTATGAATATTTTTTTAGGGCACTGTAGTTTAATACTGGTATTTCCTCTGAACAGGAAGTGTTTCTACTTTCCTTCTGAGAATGATTGACTGGAAATAAAGGATGTACAAAATAGCAGCAGTCTTTATCAGTACTCCACTTGCTGCTATGTCCTCTAAAGCTTCTGTAAAGCAGAACCAGCAAGCAGAAAGTATGTATGGCTTAATTTTCATAGAGAAATAGTCAGTGTAACAGTAATGCCTGTTCACATTAAGCAGGCTTCACTCACAGAAGCTCAGCTCTTAGGCGCGTTGCTTCCCGCCCATTGGTTCCCGCCCATTGCTTCAGGATCCTCCCCACCCTCTGCCGTTTTATGGGCTTTCGTAATACCAAGCATTACTGAAGTCTCCACTGTAGGGACTGGCTGTCCTTATGGTTAGTCTGCTTAATACAAACGGAAATAGGATCGCCCTGTCTCCACCACTCCCCGTACCGGAGCAGAAGAGGCTGGCCATTCATCTCTGCTTCACTGGTGTCCATACTGCTCATCAACCAGAGCCAGCATGCAGGAAGAGGTCTGCCAACTCTCTCTTACAGTGGCATTTTTGTGTTTCAGAGAAACGGGGATGCCCGTGTACTCATTAGGTGTCCAATAGGACTGAGTTTTCTGACAGGACTGTACGGCATAGAACTTGTTAGTTGTTTTCAAACCAGAAATGATTTGGGGAATGTCATGTTGTTGTTTTTTTCCATTGTGGAATAGTGAGTAATTTCCAAAACGTCAGATCAGTATGGCTACAATTAAGAAAAGTACATCTAAGAGACAGACTGAACAAAGCAGCAAATGTATTCTAGAAGTAGTTTGTTCTTTGTTACTCCACTCCTGACATATCATCTGTGACTAAAGGGAGTCCTATCCTTTGCACAATAACTTTTTCAGTCTAGTCAAAGAAGAATGACCATGGACTTTTCCCAGCTGCACACATACACACCTCCACAATGTGCTCCAGAGAACACCGGCTATACCTACTCTCTCAGGTGAGATCTTAGTGTTGCACTGCAGTTCACTAGTTGCTGAATCAAATGTTCAGGTTATGGCATTTAAAGTAGTACAGCGTGTATCTTTTGTTACTCAGGGCAGCACAGCAATTAACTCAGAATGGGTGAATGTTGTCTCAGAGATCCTTCTGCGTGTGTTTTAAACAGCTTTTATGTGCTTTAAAACCGTGCAAGTGAAGTTCCTGTAAGATTTTCCATCATTTGTTTCTTTCTCGGGCATTTTTTGTCTGATAGAAATCTAATCAAGTTGAATCCAAACAACACATCTGAAAGTCTGTTGCAAAATGCTGCTTATTCTGCTGCAGTTAGTGGCATCTATAAGTTTTCTGTTGTACAAATAGAAATATAAGGCATGTTGAATCCACCATCATTCATTGGCTCGCCTTTATTATCATCTTATGCTTTAGACGTGGTCAGCACCTTACCAGCAAAGTTTGTACATGTGGAGGAATGTCATTGTCTCCAGAGCTGTCACCTTACTTTGCCAGAAGCTGTAAGACCACAGAAAGGCATTTGGGTGTGTAGGTCAGGGAGTGAGAAATTAACAGGTGTGTGCTGCAGTTTCTGACAATCCTTGAGTTGACGTGTGATTGCTTGACTTTAGAGGCATGCCCCCTCTCTTCGCCACGTCCCAAGGGAAAGTATGTGTGCTTGTAAAAAGAAAATCGAGTTTCAACAAAGACCTCATCAGGTTTACTGTCAGCTAGAAAGTACTGTTTGAGGAAAGTTAGTCTAAGAAAGATTGGAGCGGAACTTGGATCCTAATTACCATAGTGCTTTAGGCATGGGGCCCTATAAGATTGTTATTGTATGAGATAGCATTGACTTGTTTTACTTGTTTTCATATATTTGCATATTGAAATATAAGGTACAATTATGTTATCTTATATATTTTTGGAAATTACGTTTTGATCGTAGACTTGGACGTCTTTATGTGTCATTAAAATTACAGTTTTTTTGTTAAACATGTTTGTTGGGCAGAATATCACACATTCTTACTTTTCTACTCTCAATAGAGTAAAATTAATATTGGCTGGTTAGTCAAGTTATTTACTTAGGTAGAGCCTGCAGTCAGCTACTCCTAGCTTCTCCTAGCTTCCTAATCGTAGTTTTAGATCAATGTTACCTCTAGAAAAGTGATGGTTGTCAATGCTGATGTCAGCTTATTTATCAAGTAGTTTTAAGACTTCGCAAGTTAGACCAAATTGAAGCAAACCCTGAAATATATTAACATTCTATTTGATACAATAAAACAAGAAGGACAAACGAGAAGAATTGAAATGAAACGGACGTAAATTTAGAATTCCAGTTTAAAGGACAAAGAAAATGCAACCGAGTTGCTTTAGTTTGTCAAACTCCAGTAGAAATTAAAATAAATGGGTATTTCGAAGTGAACCACAAGCAGTTTCTATTAGTTGCTACATTTTAGTATTCACATGATAATTGTGTTTTTTTTTATTGTCTGAAATTTGCCTTTCCTGTAAGTATGGGAGAGGTGTAGAAGATTTCTTTTAGTCATCTGAAAAGCAGTGTGCAGCAACAGGTAGCGGGCAGCTCTGGTCACTCTGTTGCTTGTCTGGAATCTCACAAAAGAGACCGTGGGATGTGTATGATGGAAAATGTTCGAATCTTTGAGCCTGTAACTTTTTAAGCCCTTATACCCTCATACTGATACTTGACCAAAGCCAACTCTGCAGAAAGCTGAAAGAGTTTGTGTGAAAAGCTGCATTTGTTTCTGAATCAAAATAAATGACAAAATTATGTTACTTTGTCATTTATTTAGGCTGGATTCTAAGTAAGAAAAAACAATTGTAATAAATCTAAAAAATCAGGCTATGGGTTGAGGCAGTTTAGGATGACTGATAGTGTTGGAGTCTGGCAGGTAGATGGAGTGATTGGAACAAGCTAATCTTGTTCCTTTGAATTCAGCTAAAAGGCTATTAATGAGCCTTCCTGATATGGCCTTGATCCTCGGATTAGACTAACAGTTTATGCTTCTTGACGAGCTCGTTGAGGATTCTGTGGTATTCTTTTAGCTTCTGTCTTCTGAACTGGTTGGTAACAATTATCTCCTTTCCTGAGAACTTGAGAAACAGACATCAAAATGCAGTAAGAATTTAGATTCTAGATTTAATGAGTCTAGCTTGCATGTCTATGGAGTGGGTGTGCATGGTCTGCAGTGAGTACAAGAGAGCAGTGCAGCAACTGACAAGGTCAGGTGACAAAAACGGTTGGTCCATCTGTTGTCAAAACTCAAAGGAGCAGTGACAAGGTTTGTAGCACTGAATAGACCAAGTGTAGGAGGAAAAGGACTATGCTCTGTTTCTGTCCTCGGGGAGACTATTACAGCACAGACATTCAGTTACAGACCTATAAGCAGTAGGGTGAGAAGGCCTTGATGAAAATCCCAACTGAATTAAAAAAGCATTTGCCCTAATTTTATTTAAACACAATAAAGTAGATGTTAGAAAGCAAGACTTGGAGGTGTTTGTTGCGTGTTGACTTCTCATAGCTTGTAAAAGTGAAGTTTATATGGCCTATATGAAAAGTTTGATGAAGGCAGTTTTAAAATGCACCATGTGTACAATCCTTGAGTTGCAGATAACTTAGAGTCAAGGACATTATTAAAGTCATTTATTATAAGTGAAGCACTGAGGATGCTCTTGTATTTAAATCTTGCCTGATATCTGCTAATATTGCTTTGTGGGTGATATTTACACATCTTTTCCTTCCCTTTCAACACGGTGAATAAATTACAACTCTGCTGACATTGCCTCTCTGCTTCAATTAAAAACTCAGCAGTCCTGGACTGCATCACCATCACTGTCACATGACCAAGCAGTCCCCTCCTCTCTTCATAACACATATGGCAACAGGAATGAGATAAACATCGGTTATTAGGCCAGTTTTGAGATACCGATTTTAATGCTAATACATCAAAATTGTATCTTCCTCCATTTTAGTCTGTAAACACATGAAAGAGAATATGCTTCAATGCATTTTTAGTTGTTAGTTGTATTTTATTTAATTTATTTTTGAATTAAAAGAAACTTTTTTTGAAACCCTAACTGTCACCCCCAAAATCTCAAGACCCTGTGTCCTCATGACACAGGGTCATACCCCATACCTCATAAGGGGTATGGCTTTGTTTTTTGTCAAATTTTAATTCTGTCACTTTTGAATTAGTTTCATAAAATGCAACACAAGCATTTTCACTTGCAATGTTCTTTTGCAAGTGAAGGTAATGATAAAACAACACTAGAAAAACTGACACGTCTCAATCATTATTTGTTTCTCATTCCCTTCCACTATGACAACACAAACAGCACAACTGGTTTTAAAGTGAAACTCTAAGCACACAGTAAAATTCTTGTGGGCAAGAAATGGTATTTGATTTTTAATGGGGCCTTATGACAGAAAATCAAGCTGTTCGTCTTCCAGAAAAACAGACTGACTGCGCCCATGTTCCTCTGAAAACAGGTGTGTGTGCTGAGAATCTACCCAGAGAGCCTTCATATTTTATGATTGTAGAAGTGGGTCAGTGGGGCCGGGGCGTCTGGATGGTATCTTCCTATTTCTACCATCATGCTTGATCTGTAGTGATTGCTTTATCTAAAAACTGTTTATAGCTGATTGTTATCAACTGCTGCATTTAAGTGAATGATAATACTTGTAGATGTAGTGACTAAGAATAGTAAATTCAATCTTCTACCAATCTTTTTTTTTCTAAGTTGTGAATCAAATGCAGAAAACTGCTTGATCTGCAGCTCCATCAAGCTGCATAATCTAATCAGTTTCAGCTGAACAGCTGTTGTCTGCCTTGCCGTTACAGTTGCTTCAGTAAATGCACCCCTGGTCAAGTGGCAAGCAAATGACATCAGCTGGATTCAGAGGAGATTGAGCCTTTGACCTAGATAATTTTTGTAACAGTAATAATGCACATTTCTGTAACTCTGACTGCTCAGTCTTAAGAATGTTGCAGCTCTTCACCAGGCATGTTTCATATTTGCCCCATTTATAGCTCATCCTCATTCCTATTGGTACTCACAACTTTCTCTGTTTTTGCTGAGAAAGTTGTGACTAAAACTTGATTTTGCAGCTTCCATATTTCTTAGGTGGTGTGATGTTGATTAGGGTTTTTCCAACCCATTGAGTTTCTTGCATGTTGATCAGAAAGTTTATTTTTTATTTTATTATAGGCGAGCTTACATAGCTTTTGGTAAACTGCTAATAGGACTTCTTAAAGCTTTCTTATACTGTAACAATGGCTTTCTTCTTGCTGCTTTGTGATTCCTTGATGATTATTGTTGATAGACTTTTTCTGTGTTTGATTCTGTTTGTTCTCTGTTCTACTGGTGTTATATTGGGGTATTAGTGTAAGGGGTGATGACTTAAGATGCACACCCGTTTTCAGATTTCAGTTGTAGAAATGTCTGTGTAGTTTACTTCTACACAAAATCCAGTCAAATGCATTAGAGCTTGTGTTTGTATTTAGACAAAATGCTTAGACGGTGTGAGTATTTTTGCAAGCCACTGAAAGTGTGGCTTAGTATATTTGTGTGCTAGAACATCTTTCTTCCTGATGGGATATCGGTTCATCTACTAATCTGTCTTTCCGAGTTGAAGATTAGTTTATTGTTGTCTCCATAGTAACAGCAGTAACATGTGACATTGGTTGTTGTGCTCCAGTTCGGGTGAGGGAAGGACATTTTCTTATAGCGAGGCAGAAGGGAAGTGCTGTCAGTGGGAGGGAAAATGAGGCCCAGCCTGATTGATCTGAATCACAAAGCCAAATCCTTCCCACTCAGAGATGGTTGGGTGGAAATTTGAACACTCTCTGTTTGCCCCCAAGTTCCATTTCTTGTCCTCTTTTAAATATAGGGTGCAACACTACTTTCTCCACTCAATAGCAGTTTAGGAAAAAGTAAAGGAACTGTTCCCCCCCCCAGCCCTCTGTTTTGTTTTTTTTTACCTCTATCCTGTTTTTTTCCCAGGGTATTCCCTGGTCGAAATGTTTGAAAATAACTTTGTTATTCCAGCAAATTCAACAGGGGCATGTGGTGTTGCAGTTCTGAATTGCAACATCTCAACACTCTGAAACGTTCAGCTTTTGGCACAGAAGTGTCAGCTTGTGCAATATCTATATAATACATTCTGAACTGAGTGACAAAGTCACAAATTTATTTAAAAATCCAGGTTATCCACCCAAAACTATTTACATTTGTCATGTTTGGTTTCTCGTACACAAGTTTCAGCCTGTGCAGTGCGACCTTTGCAGAAGCCGGAACTGAAACGTGTTTGCTTGTTTGTTTGGCAACTATGCATTTTTAAAAATTGTTACCCCCAAAAAAACCTTTCACTGTTCTGTTTACTTCTGTGTGTGAGATTTAAGACTTTTCTGGCAAGCTTTTGACTCCACGCTGTGGCTTTGCTGCTGAGTTTTACGACCCACATGGTTTTCATAATCCCAGGCTAAAATAAATGTGTGCATATCTCACAAATGGTAGTGAGAGTTTGTGGTGTGAGTGTACCAACTGAACTGACTGCCTAAAGTATTATCTCAGGTGCTTCAAGCTTCTTTTGGATAGAAGTGCATTTAAAATCTACGACACGCTCTTTGGATACATCCTACAGAAACCAAAGCCTCTATTTCCTTCAGCTAAAATAGCAGCTGCTGGGAAATCCACAACTTTGGAAAAACAAATTAAATTCTTGTTTTTTCTGGGATGTTATCATGATGAGCTGCTGTACAGCATTGTCTTCATGGATTTGGTTCTGCCAAAAAAAAATCATTATCATGTATAGCATTTTGCTCTGAAATTCCTCTGAATTTAGCTAAAATAAGGATGTATTGCAAACTACTAACTGATGTTGTCAATCAGCAAAGTCATAGTTGCTTGGCATATTTCATGATAATGACAAAACAAGAGTTTGTCCATCGCTATTTATATCTGATGTGGGCTGCGAATGTCGCCTGGGAGAAAAGCGACACTCTGATCAACTTGGAGAACGAGAGCAAATGAGAAGTTTAGCTAATAAGAGTTTTTGAGAAAACATGAGCTAGATTTATAACATTGTTAAATCTGATAGTCTTTGTTTTGAGAATCCTATAAAGAGCTATGATAATGTGGAGTTCCATGAAAAACTGAGCATTGCTTTATATCATTCAATGTGATAAGCCAACTCAAAGCTGAACACAATTTTACTTTTCAATTACATTTTTTTTAAATGTGAGTGAAAATGTATTTAGACTCCCTTACTTTAATACCTCTAAGTAAATTCTGGTGTAGCTTATTGCCTTCAGAAGTAAAGACATATTGAAAATCATTAATCGTTTTACTTCCACTTCACAATTATTTACTACTTTGTGTTGGTTTATTACATAACATTTCAAACTTAATGTTTTGCATTGTGGCAAATAGTGGCGATGTTCTGTAGCTGTGGATACTTTTGGAGAACGGTGTATCGTAATGTTTGCATGTGCCTGCAGGCTACACAGACAGACATATTTGTTTCCTTATCGCACAGCCCTGCTCCCAACAGTGCCAGGGACACACATGACTTGGCAAAGTTTTGTTCTTTGTACAGCAGCTGTTTCGGGTCTGGAGGACATTTCCTGAATCATACATCGGGTGTTCTATGTCTTTAGCTGCAGAGCATTTGGAACCTTATAAGCACCTTATAGGTAAATTTTTCTCTTGTGGTGTTAGGAAGCAACAAAATGTCAAAGATGTACAAACACAAACATATCCATAAGAAGGGATAGCAGCACATACCACAATATAACTTCAAAAAATAAACAAAAACAACAACTTTTATTTGTTGGATACTGTTGTTGTGGAAGAATCTACTAGATAACTGTAAGAATAATAATTTAGTGGTTTGACATAAAGTATGGACAAGGTGGTTCTTGACTTAGTGAATAAGCTTCCTGCACAAATATACAAATATGTGAAGAATTTGGAGTGCTTTTGATCTGGGTTTGTGGTCTTTTAAACAACCGCGCTTACTTACTTTTATTATCAATCCTTGGGCCAGTGTTGAGCGGCAGGTAAATTCCCCACGACTCCCAGAGCAGGAAAATGGTTTTAGTCGGGTTTTGGG
This sequence comes from Poecilia picta, assembly GCA_033032245.1. NCBI lineage: Eukaryota > Metazoa > Chordata > Actinopteri > Cyprinodontiformes > Poeciliidae > Poecilia > Poecilia picta. Next base: position 13,734,363 of record CM065360.1, read on the forward strand.
AGAGGTGGCAGTTGGCTGAACAGGCAGGTGGCAGACTCCAGACAAAAGCACATAATTGGCCTTGTCAGGGTGAGTAATCCCCAGGTTTTATTCTCAGACTCACTAGCAGAGAGACGAGATCTGTGTGGGACGAACACATATGTGCTCTTCTGCAGGACTTTAAAGCTTGATTAGCTAGCACAGGGAAGCCAGGGGCAGAATATTGCCATTCCTTTGCACACTCAGCGACTTTGTGGCCAAACCGTAAAACTGTCAGCGTTGGTGTAAACAGTGAGCCTACCTGATTGTCAGGTGTGAAACCGGAAGAATACTGTCTTTCATCTTTTCAAAGGCTCCTAGTAGCTTAACTCTCTCAATATTAAGCCTTTTTTTTTACTTCTGCAGCAAAAAGCATTGACATTTTATCTTTTCATTAACAATGCTCTGTATTGACCAGCTAAGAGGAACTAATAACTGAGAGAATAGTTGCAGATGTTGCCTGTTAGTCATGCCTGCATTTTTTCAGCGAAAGCCTGCTCATTGGGGTGGGTGTGGCCCTCTGAGTCACAGTAAGGCATGGCACCGAACATTCACGGCATGTTTCCTCTTAATGTATGAAACTGCAGCAAACTGAGTTGAACTCTTTCTCCTTGCATAGTTGGGGATGTTTATATTTATCTTGATTTTTGCTCTTAGAGACAGATTTATCCTGATCTTTTTCTTTTGTCTTTCCTATGTGAGTGAGTCATTTCCTGTGAGGAACAACTCAACACCCACCAGCATCACAGCTCTATAAAAAGCCTGTGTTTGTTTTCATTTAAGAAATCTGACACTGAAATGTTTAGGATGAGGAACTAGGAGTTTAAAACGCTTTGCTGGTTGAAACCTTTCCTCTTTCAACTGTGTTTCTGAATAAAATTTCAGTTCAGTAAATATGAGAAGCAAACCATCTTACCTCTCATGTAGGGCCCCATGACTTTGGATTTTTTACAAGCTTTCTAACGCTCTTTTTCTTTGTTTGTTTCTCACTTTTGCCTTAGTTCAAGCTACTCAACTGCAGCATTAGAGTTTGAGAAAGAGCACCAGATTTCTCCTGTGTACGAGTCGCCCAAGATGTTACGGCGGAGCCTACGTCTGCAGAAGAGCGGCATTCATTACAACACCGAGAGTGTAACTGATTACTCCCTGGACCATGGCAGCAGTTACATCGACACCAGGAAAGAGACGCGGTGAGTTGAGATGTGAACACTTTCAATCTGACTCTCGCCAGTTGCATTGCTACGGACTTGTGTCTTGTAAACCATGACTAAACAAGATCTTCCCAATCTTGCAACCCAAGCGAAAGTATTTGAATAATTTTTTTCTGTTCCTGTGACATTGAAAGTTTTGGACACTCATACATTAACTTAGATTGTTTTCCTTCCTCTTTTTCACGTAGTTGTTTTACAGTAACCTGCATCCATAGACCTTGAACTTGTTCACATTTTTAATACAAATGTGCACTAAACTTCAGTTTTAATTGTCAAAATAAATGTAACTGTGTCATTGTACATTCACTTCACAGTAATAAAATACTCTATGTTGGTTTATCACACAAAATCCCCCTAATATGATTTGGCTGTTTGACATAAAAGTAAGCAATTTAGGCAGTAAAAGTGGATCACTCAATCGCAATGAAATTGTTATATACAGTATATATACAGTATATATATATATATATATATATATATATATATATATATATATATATATATATATATATATATATATTATTTAGCTTCTTATAATTTTCTTAATGTTGGTACTACATAATGTTGGGATAAACATTGCATCCCAGCATTTATGTTTCGTGCGATATAATCTATGCTATTATGAAAAGGGAAGGAAGACACTGACTTTTAGTTACTAAGCTGAAAAAAGAGTGCATATTTTAAACAGCTGGAAAAACAATATCTCACTGTATCTTTAAATTATTTGTTGGGGAAAGTAAATTAGTTTTCTTCTTATTATTTCTATTATTATGTCATAAACATTGTTCAGCAGTAAAATGAAATGTCTTTATTTGACAGTTTTTCATTTTAACAGACATTAACATCATCAAACAAATTCCCATCTCTCCTTTACTCACAAAATCATCACATGACAAAACAACATCTCAACAGTCAGGACAACATGGAATAAATACACCACAAGACGATCCACATCTTGCCACAATTTCTTTTTTCAGCTTAACAGTCGAGCAGAATTGAAAACTATTTTATTTATGTCTTATTATTCGGGTAGTAACCACACAGTCTTTTTTTTTCTTTTCTAGGACGCCGCGTAACAGAAGGCAGAAGTCCACATCCAGCTCTGTGTCTTTATCCATGAGCCAAAAATCAACACCGAAACAAATCCTGTCCTACTCAGCTACCAGTACTCCGATTGACAGAACAAGTCAGGGAAGTGTCACACCGTATGACGTCTCGCGGCTCGCATCAGTTCAAGAGCAGTATTACCTGAGGCAGCGCAGAGGATCTGCCTTCAGATCTGCAACTACTGTAGCTGGACAGTGGGGTGAGACAAAAAAATTATAGATTTGATCACAAAAAAAAGTGTTGAATGCTCCATCTCATTACCCCAGGAAAGCTACAGTTGCCAATGGAAATCTTATTTTGAAAATCAAATGGTAAAATTTGCTGCCTGGCTGTCTTGTTCCAGAGCAACACTCTAGCCAGAGCTCATCAAACATCAACGGAGAAGCCAGCTTATCGACGTCCAATGCTTCGGGCCCTAACGGTTACATTTGCAAAGATTGCTCGTTTCACTCTCAGCAAAATGACTCCTGTGTGACGCAGTCATCATTGATATCGCTATCATCCAGCCAAGAAGCAGAACTTCCACCTCCACCTTACACAGATATTTATACCAGAGACAGGAGTCGAAGGAACGAGTCGGGTAAGAAAATACTTTCCACATTTGGGAACTTGCATTTTTATAGATTAAAGTCATATTGGCATAACAAGGGTTGTGATCAAGAGAATGTTAACCATTAGTGATTTCTCCCTCCAGGTGTCCTGAAGTCAATATCTAACTCATGTGTGCGCTACAGCAAAAAAGCCCTGTCCCCCATTGTGTCCTTAGTCTCCACTGTCTACAGCAGTTTGGTTTGGCTGGGCACAAGAACCACGACCTCAGCAGAAGAAGGTATTCTGAATGTTCATCCATAATTTACACATCAATACTTTATTTTCCAAATCGAATCTTCTGATGCTTAACTTTATTTTAGATTCATTCCACTCTTCTCTGTTGTTCAGTCATTCTTACGTTCCTCTGTGTTTGCTGTTTGAATTTGTTTTGGGGAGTTTCTGTTATCTCAATTACTATATATTTTTTATAATGAGGTTTATTTCTTCTACAGTTTCTTGTAAAAGCATTCGTGCCCTTTCTGCCCCAGCAATTTCCAAATTACCACCACAATCTATTAACTAGAATGTATTAGAATTTTACGTGAAAAACCAACACAAAATAGGACATCCTTGAGAAGCAAAAGCCAGATGACCTGCGTTTTAAAAGTCATTACAAATACAAATTTAAGAGTGTTGCCTGTGTTTATCAACCCCAATTACTCCAATACTCATAAGTGAAATCCAGTGAAAACAATTGCCTTCACAATTCACCTAATTGGTAGAAAGAATCCAGTCATTTAATCTCAGAAAGTCAGAAGCTGGTTTCAGGGGTTTTTAGAGAACATTAGTAAACAAACATCATGAAGATCAAAGAGTGCAGACAGACTGGTCAGAGATTAAGTTTTGGAGAAGTTTAAAGCAGGCTGAGGTTGTAAAATAAATTCCCAAGCTGGGAACATTTTGCAGAGAATTGTTCAATAAGTCATCTGAAAACGAAAAGAGTACCAAGCAAAAACCAGCCTGTCAAGAAATCCGTCTAAATCGACTGGCCGAGCGAGGAGCAGCACAAGTTGGAGCTGATATTGAACTCTTTGCCCAATATGCCAAACAATGAGTTTCCAGAAACTAATACCTGAACATCCCCTAATAGTGGGGCATTCTGCTGTGAGGTTGTTTTTCTTCGGGAGAGACAAGGAATGATGTTCAGGCTCAAGTGGAAACCAGATGGAAAAAAAACAACAACAAACAAAATCTGATAAAACCTGAAGAGGGATGAACACATTTGCATGCCTCTGATCATGAGTCAAGTTTCCATCTCAACTTACAATGGTTGTGTGGACAGGGGTGTCAACGGATGTGTCAACAGGAGTCCGAACCTCGTACTCAGACTCCTTGACACAAGCGTGGCCCTCGAGTTTGTCCAAACTTTGGCTGTTTAAGCAGACCACTCACCAAAGGATGATGGGCTCCAAAGGTCATGGCTTTGAAGAACAAGGTATCTGCTGTCGGTCACAGCTCCAGGTTTCAGCTGCCTCTTTTCCTTTAATTAACTTTTTTCTCCTTTCCAAGCTTCTACTGTTTTGTTAATCAAGATAGAGTCCTCCTTCCTTAGGAGACGGAGATGCTTGCTTTCTCAGAAACTGGGTGTGCCTTTGAAGACCGCGATAACTTTCCTATCTCTCTCCTGAATTGACCCAGCTTTCACTTTCACACTTTTCTCTTTTTGAAAGGGGAAGTATACTGGAATGAAATAAGTAGCCACACCGTTGTTTCAAAACTCCAGACAACACTGTCGCACATGTTGCACTTCTTCATTTTCCTAAATGAATTTGAGAGATTTGCACTTAAGTGAGCATTAAAGATGAACTTCCAAAACCCTTCAACTCTTTAACTAAACTTTTCAAATTTGCACTTTGTAGCGTAAAGCCGTTAGTTGCTCCAACCATTTAAATGTATAAAGTAAATGTTTCTATCCAATATATTCCCTAATTGTACTTGTTCCTACAATGGATGATATGCATTTGCTCTGGTGGTTTAGTTTCACCCCTCTCATTGCTGTTTCAACCAGGTTCTTGTGTGTATTCTCATTATTTTTGTGCATGTTTAACTTCTACTTGTAATCTCGTCTTTAGGAGTTATGCTTCCTCCACTCTGTATGATGGTTCTCTCATCTTCACCTTCATTTCCACTATGATTTCTTTATTAAAAACTTTAGATATACAATTAAATATGTTATCTGTGTGTTGCAGGCCATTCAAGTTTCTGTGGAAGCATGAATGTGAAAGACCTAGTCACTGAAGAAACATCACATCTTAACCTCAATGGCTCCCTGTGTAAGCACACACAGCACATGTTCTCTTTACTCTTTGTTAGGGTTCCTGGTGTGCAGCTTTGACTGACAAAGTCAATGATATGCGTACCCTGTGTCAGCATCAGTGGGCAGAGGTTGTGTGAACCGCTTTAACTACTCAGCAGCCTGTTGAACCTCGTGACCTGCAGAAAATGAAGCCAAACCTTTCTAATCAAAAATTTAGAGTATTTAAAAGTGTTTATTTTAAAGTTGGTAATGCTTTGTGGTTAATGATATACTTTATACTTACAAATGGAGACAAAATGAAAAAGAAGCAGGAGAGATGTGCTTTTGGTTAGTTTGACATTTTAAATGAGAATTTCAAATTCAAAGCAAATAAATATACAAAGCTCAAACAGAAAAGTGATTTAGAGGTGCTTAACTTGTCAATAAAATGTGTTCCATGTACTTTCCTGTTTAGTTTACAATTGCTCTTAAAATATAAAGGAGACTCCTTATTTTTTAACATTAAAAATATTTGAAAGGGCCAAAACTGCCAATCTAAATGTTTACTGACGTTTGTGGGAGGAAAAAAAAGTTCTTATGTGATTAATGTCTCCTCACTACTGTTGAAATGCAAAACAAGCAGAAAATAAGGTGAACACAATAGAAAGATTTTTTTTTTTTTTTTACCAAAAACAAAGGCTAAATAAAAACTTAGTTATAAATCTGTTTGGCCCTCTAATGTCAAGTTGAAGGCTATTTAAATAGTTTTATTTGAACTTTCATGCCAGATTTTAACTGAAGATAAAATATCTATAAAGAGAAGAAAAAAATACTCCGGGAAGCTCAAAGTTTTAAAGCCACCAGAATAATCTGTCAGGCCTCAGCACCAGACCTGCGGTGTTATTTAAAATAATTTGACACCAAGCTAATGTGACAAAACCAATAAAAAAGTTACCTGGACAAAGATGTCATATAGACTTTTTTTTGTTTGTTTTAGTTTTCCATCAAGCTTTGCGGCACATGCCTTTGTAAAATGAGCTATAATTTGCAATCATTTTCTATAATTTGCTTGATTATCAGTCATATTTAATCGTTGTGTATTAAATGTCTTTATTCATGCTGCTTATTGTCTTTTTTTGTTTGTTTGCTCATTTTTGCATTCTGCTTGTCTGCTCTCCATCATTTTGGACGCACACAGGTGACGACTGTAAAGGAAAGCAGTACTCTGAGTTTCGCACTGTCGCCGTTGCACCACCCCACAAGTCACAGCGCTTTGTGGGGGTGCTGTGGAGCATCCTAGCTTACACAGGTTAAATGAAGCTTCATCATTTTTAACTCTGATCATTCCGTTACAAAGATATTTTTTTGTATTCTTGGTGTTATTTTGTAAGCTGAACTCATTAAAAACTGTAGCTGTATTGGTGAACATCATTCGCTTTGTCTTAACAGTTTCCTGTCTGCTGCTGCCTGGTCGCTATATGCTTGCAGCAGGTAAAGCTTCAGGTTCAGGAATCATCACAGTGACACAAAGCCTTCTCTCGTGCTTCTGGGCGATCCTAGCGGCCCCAGGTAGGTTTCAGATCTTTGTCATTGTCAACAAATTACGATACGCATCAGCTTCAGGTTGATAGTTTGAATATTTTTCCCTCTTTTTTTCTGCATCTCTAGTAAACACAGTAAAGGCACTGATGTGGTTTCTTGCAAGAGGATGGTACCAACTGGTGTCTCTCATGTCTCTCGTCAATGTCTTCTTTCTAACTCGGTAAGAGTTCTTACCTTTTATGACAACAAATTAATCACAGATTTTTGATGGTTTAGTAGAAATAATAAATACAAGTTAACATGGCTGCTTTTCCTGCTCTGCATTAGACAGTAAGTATAATTAAGCTTTGCTCAATGTTGCAATTGCCTGATGTGTGAAAAATGATCATGTGTTTTAATTTATACCTATTACAAAAATTCAGGTGTAAAAAAAAAAATGAAGTGATTTATTTATCGTTTAATTAAGGTACTTTATTTACCGTACCATAATTCATTTTTAATTATTTGCCTAAATATAAATAAAGATATATATTTTGCTCTTTAAAAATGTGAACTACCAATCATTTGTAAAATTTGAAGTTTTCTTCTGTGTTTCAGATGCCTTCCCAAACTCTGGAAGCTCCTGTTCCCTCTTTTGCTTTTCTTACTACTTCTGTGTGAGTAAACAGATGGAACACATTTACTGCAGTCAGCACAGAGTGAAGGATATATGGCTATTAGAACCAGCACAGATCTCTAGAGTCTGCTGTAAATCTAGCTGCAGATTCAGGTCAACCTTCCCGAGTCTTCAATGCAGCTCAGCTGTTCTCAAACAGTTTCTTATTTTTCTGCTGAATCATGCTGCAGTTAAAGTAAAATATCACCTTAGTTTAGTTTTAACATTAATTTGATCCTCCTTAAGGGCTAGAAAAGGTTTTTGTTTTGTGTGTTTTAGTAAAAAACATTTAATGTATTATGTGTCTGCAATGTCAGTCTAGCTCTAAATTACTGAAATGTTTAATATTTAACCAAATAGCTTTGGATTATTATAAAAGAGCATTACATCTTGAGTTGCCTTTAACCTCACATTCTTTTGTCCGCCTGCAGTTTTATGGTTGTGGTGGCCCCCATTCAGCAGCACCGTGCTTACCTTCTTTCCAGCCATGAACCTCACAGAGTGGAGCTCTAAATCTAGGTTTGGCTTCTTCTCTAACTTGGCTGCTGACCCTGCAGCAGAGACTCCCATGGAGCAGGCTCATAACACTCCGGTCTCCCAAGCAACGGTGAGTAGCACAATCTTATAGACCAGGTTTTCACAAAGTGTGTGTGTCTTGTAAACTTCCTCACAGCCACAAGCTTTTGTTAATGATTGGACCATCAGACATTAGCGGATAATTGTAAAGTAGAGATGAAAACCTATCTGACTTTGAGCCAGACTTTAGAGTTAAATATAAATGTAATCATTTCCCTTATCTTCCTTCTCAGCCCATCCTCCCCTCAGCCGCCATCCACAGTGGCGTGTATCTGGACCGCCTCGAACTTGCTGAGCGACAGCTGGCGTTGTTGTGGGAGAAAGTCCAGGCGGGAAACCAGAGGCAGGATCAGCATCACAGCAATGTTCTCAGTCTCTACAGCTCGCTGAAAGAGCAGATCCACAGTCAGAACGAAAGGGAGAGCTTAGAAATGTGGGTGTCCTCTATGATGGAGCAGCGACTGGGTGTGCTGCAAGGAGTACTGCAGCGCGAGAACTTAAACTTAGCACAGGTAAGCCTGTCACAATTAAGCAACTGAAAGTTTATTTATCTTTGAGAGAGTGAACTCGCATTATTATCAAATATCACTTGAAAATGGTCTCAAATCAGCAATATTGTCATTCACCGCAATTATTTCTAGGAAACTATGTCCTCTAGCAAATACGTTACTGCTACAGGCCTACTTATGACTGATGATCTTTAACAGTTCTGACATTGTAATGAGTAAACTGATGAGAGGGTGTGAAAATAAAGATTCAATTTCTTTCTTTTGCAGAGTTCAGAGCAGCAGAAACTGCAACAGGAAAGTCAGGCAGCACGTCTGTCTCATTTAGAGCTTCTGCTCAGAGCTTTGACAACCAAGACTGAGGTATTCACAGCAGGTTTCCTGCACTTCCACAAACGAACACAGTGGACCGAGATAGCTTAAGATTGAGCAAAAACAACAAACTTTACGACGCAAATGAGTGGTCCAAATGAAAGTTTTCATGTTTGTATTGTAGGAGATGCAGCAGAAGCAACAGCAGTTTGAGGATGAGGCGAAGCAACGGGAGAAAGTGTCTTCTAAGGCGGCTGCAGACACAGCTCCTGGCAGGTACTATGGAGAAATGATTAAACATGCTAACTGACATGAGAACCCCTCATTTCTTATATTACATGGACCATTAAGTTGTACATCAAGTTTCTGTTCTTTTTATTAGTGTGGGTGTGAAGCAGGAGGACCACAACACTCTATTGCTGGAGATGCAGAGACTTGAGGCAGAGCTGAGTAAAATCCGGGAGACCTGCAGGGTTTCGCAGGATGCAAGGGCAAATGCGAGCAACTGAACACTCTGCAGCAGACTGTAAGCAGCATAAACGTCCAAGCCACTCAGCAATGCTCCTTAAATGGTCTAAGCATTATCAAGGTCAAACATTTCCTTCTGTTTTTACTTTAAATTTCCCCCCTTTAGATATCTGGTCAAGTGTCCTCGCAGTTGCGGAAGGAGTTGAAAAATCTGTTCTTCGGCGGCGATGAATCAGCGGACCAGCAGCAGGATGAGATCCCCGAGTCGCTGATCCAATGGCTGTCACAGCGTTACGTGAGCACGCCCGACCTGCAGGCGGCGCTGGCCTCCATTGAGATGAGCATCCTGAAAAACATTTCGCTTCAGCTGGAGCACAGTCGAGCCCAGGTTCTGGGCGAGGCTGAGTCCAGAGCCAGAAGCGTCTTTGACACAGTGAGAGGGACGATCCGGCACACTTCTTCAACTGAGGGCCTTTCTGAAGAGGTAATCAATCAAATCAATCAAATTTTATTTGTATAGCACATTTCAGCAGCAAGGCATTTCAAAGTGCTTTACATAATTAAGTAATGCACAAAACCTTCTGCTATTTAAGATTCTCATCTTTACCATGTAATTTAGTAGTTTGCCTGACATTATTTTTTTCCCCCTTGTCATTTGTAAACCAGGAGGTGAATCTGATTGTTCAGAACGCCCTGAAGCTCTACTCTCAGGACCGGACGGGTCAGGTGGACTACGCCCTGGAGTCTGGAGGTAAGAAGGAAACCTGTCCACCCTGAGCTTGTATCCAGGTCAGTAGTTAACTCTGCTGTGGTTTAAGGGGATTAGCAGTCTAGCACTTCTATCGCCCTGTAACGCATGTCTTACGCAATGAGGACTAAGGCATTAGTAGCATCGAGGTCTGCAGGGTATTTAACTGTTGTGAAGCTACATGCCTCTGTTATCTGTTTGCTATTTATGATATTAGCTGTCGTAGTTGGGCTGGGTGCTAAAACACTGTTGTTCTTTGGTCATCCATCCAGTTATCCATTTTCTACAGTCAATTATCGTTGCACTCATAGGGCAATGTAGAGAAAACTATTGATTTAACTCGCTCTGGTACTGAGTCTGTCTTCTTTTTTGTTCCCCATATTTTTTGTCTTTAGAAACGAACAAAATAATTTTGTCATATGGACTTAATAAATAAGCTCTTGTTGCATTACTTTAGTTTTAGCAACTAAGCCCACCTTCATCTGGACAGTTCAGGGATAAACTCTTGTTGTAGAAGTTTAAAGTAGGGTTAGGTTATAAATATCTTGTCTGACTGATCCCTGGACGGTACTTGTATAAATTTGGGTAAAAACATAGTTTCTGTTTTATCAGGTGGTAGCATCCTTAGCACCCGCTGCTCTGAGACTTATGAGACAAAGACAGCCCTCATGAGTCTGTTTGGTCTTCCACTCTGGTATTTCTCCCAGTCTCCTCGTGTTGTAATCCAGGTGAGTCCCACCTTCAGATATCCAGGTGAACAAAGTCTGATAACTATGGAAAAACCAAAGCGTGTATAAAAACATTTAACTGCTAAACTGCTGACTTTTGACTTCAAAAAATTATACTGTGCTCTTCCTTACCATCAGCCGGATGTGTATCCTGGCAACTGCTGGGCATTTAAAGGCTCTCAAGGTTATCTGGTGATCAGGCTCTCCCTGAGAATTCATCCAACATCCTTCGGTGTGGAGCACATCCCTAAGACGCTCTCTCCAAAAGGAAACATCTCCAGTGCTCCTCGCAACTTCACTGTCTTTGTAAGAAAACTGACCCAAAAACCTAAGGAGCCTGTGAATAATCAAATAGAAACACCAAGTGTCCTGTTCAGACTTGTTTTTGATTTTTATTTATTTTTTCCTTCTTAGGGTCTCGATGATGAGTACCAAGAAGAGGGAACGCTGCTGGGACACTACACATATGAGGAAAATGGCGGTTCTTTGCAGATCTTCCCCATTAAGGTAACTTTAAAAGCAGCTTTCTAAACTTTTAAATGTAAAAAAAAAGAAAAGAAAATGAGTCTGTCAACTTTAGAGAAAAAAAATCAGTAAAAATTCCTGTTTTTTGCTTTCCAGGAGAAAAACGACAAGGCGTTCCAGATCGTAGAAGTTCGGGTTCTATCTAACTGGGGTCACCCAGAATACACCTGTTTATATCGCTTCAGGGTCCACGGAGAACCAGTTTCCGAATGAAGCAACCACCAAAAAACACACTAATAAATCATCATTTTACTCTGTCTGTAAATAACTCTCACCAGCTTCTTTAAAACGAAGGACACCTGACAGTGTGGACGGTTTGGTATGAAAGCCATGCAAATGGAGAGGTTGTGGAGTGTGAAAGCAATGTGCCGAGTTGGAGGCAGGAAAGTATGTTTATGAAATCCTGAAAGAGTCACTGGGAAGTTTGGTATCTGGACTGTAAAGGAACGCAGAGAGGAGCGGAACCACGAAAGAAGCTAAAAGTCCCCTTTTCATTGCACTGAGTTGCTCTTGAGGGTAGCGAGGCTTCCCTGAGCAGACAAATCCATCCCCGCCTCTATGGGAAGGTGGACACCTTCACTGGGGCAGGCATGACAGACTCATCTCAACCACCTTTTCAATCTGCATCTGATTTGTTTTAGTTCTTTTCTCTTTTTTTCTATTTTTAGGAACAAGGCCACTCTGTCTTAGCCAGAGTCACTTCTTTAGTTTTTGCAGCTAAACCGAGAAGTCCACAGATGGGTTCCGAATGCTTTCCCATAGCCATAAGACTTGTTTTTAAAGAACTGAACATGCTGTCTGTGGACAAGTTCTGAATGTTTGATCAAGTTCAGGCTCAACGCAAGTTTCCTTTAATCATACAGCAACTCTATAAAACACCGACCTCTGTGTGATGCAACCCTGAGGAGGCTCCTTATTACGCTAAATGTAGGAAATCATGCCAACATGTGGCTCCTCCTTTGAAAAATACACTGATTTTACATCCATCATGTACAATGCCTTGCAAAAGCATTCTTATTTATTTATTTTTTTACATTTTATCACATTACAACCACAAACTCCAGGGAGTTTTTTTGGGGGGTGGGATTTTAGCTGATAGACCAAGACAAAAGTATATTATGGTGAAGTAGAAAAAAAGATGCACAGTCTTCACATTTTTTACAAATAAAACTCCAAAAGTAAAGCGTGGTTGGTTGGTTGCACAGGATTTTATGTTGATGAACAAAAGTAAAGGAAGTTAAATACAAGGAATTTCAGGAATAACTTTTTTTTTGTGATTGGGATGGAGATTCTTGAACACAACCAGAGTTACAGTGGAATGGGTTAGATCAGTTCTCTCACAGTCAGGTCTCAATGGTCAGCACTCTACATGTTTTTAATATCGTCCTGGCTCGACACACCTGGATCAAATGCATCTGTTCATGACCTGCTGAGAAGGTCATTCAGGTGTGTTGAAGCAGGGACACCAATAAAACTTGTGCAGTGCCAGCTCCAGATTTTGATGAAAATATATTCACGTGTTAAAATGGTCCAGTAAAAGTTAAGACCTAAATCCAGTTGAGAATCTGTGGCAATACGTGAAAGGTGATGTTTATTGACACTGTTTCCAATCTGATGGCACTTGAACAGTTTTGTAAAAAAATAAAAAAGCAGCAAACATTTGTGAATAGAGGTGCAAAGCTGTGAGACACATACTCAAACTGTCGCGGGAAGAGGCGACTCCAGGGTTTAATACATATACATACCACAGTTCTATACATTTATTTGTAAAACATTTGGAAGCCATGGATCCATTTCCACTTCTTGGTGTTGGTAAATCACAAAAATCCACTGAAGTTTGTGGTTATGAAATGACAAAATGTTAAGTTTGAGGAGCATGAATCCTTTTGTGCGGCACTCTATATGAAACTGTTGTTAAATCTGGTGCCTGGGGCTCAGATCTTAACCAGAGTTGCGATATCATGTTGACCATAGATTGGTTTTTATCTTTTTCTCTCTCACCCTTTACTTCACCTAAATGTCCCTTTTCACATGGGCTCTTAGAACTCTAAAACCCTGAAGGAATGTAATTTGTATATTTCATTGTTTATAGTTGGTCCTTTTGTGATATCTGCTTTTATCAGTGTTGCTTTATTAAGAGAAATCCAGTCATAATTATGATCATGTTGCTATTATTTTTAAAGTTTCTCATTGTGTTTGCTTTCTTTTTGTTTGTTTTAATTTGGGGGATTATTCACAACACAGGATGCACCGCAGCAACTTGTAAGACAAAGGTTTGTGGCACGGGGTGTTTTTGCTCAAAAATGGGGCTATGTAAAGAGTTGTGGGTTGGGTGGGTTTAAAATACTATTTGTAAAAACGTTTTGCTCACAATCTTATTTATTAACAAGTTATTAGTGGCTGCAAATTATGAGTTTTGGCAGTGTATATTTTGTTAAAAGGTATTCAGTGCATTTTGGAATTTTTTTTTTTAAGATAAATGGCTATTTTTGTTCAGTCATGAGCTGACTTAACTGCTTTGGAATATATTCCAATAAAGACTTTAATTTTGATCTTTTATACCATTCATGTGTTGCTGGATTTTATAAGCATGATTGTGTTGTTGGGTAATAATTATTAAGAAACTTGAATTGTCCAGAATAAAATGCTCTGGATTCTATATTAGATTTGAATGATTGTAGCTCAAAAACAAAGCCATGGCAGGTTTATTTATATAGCGCCATTCATATATAAATATTTTCTAGTGTTTTATGGGATATAAAAAAAAGATTGGAAGAAATCAACCCTAAGCATATAATGTAATGTAAAACTACAGATACTGGGAATTTATGGCAGATTAATTTATTTTCAGTTGACTTAGTAAGTTTGTGCTTGCATTTGAAAAATATTAATTGGAAAAATCTTTTTTGTTGATGGGGGAAATTAAAAAAATGTTTATTAAGAATTTACTCCAGAAGGACTTATTTATTAGGCATTATTTTGACACAGGAAATAGCTGAAGGTCAATAAATTGATCAAGGGAATTGGTATGGAATGTATTAAAACAGTGATGTACTTTATCTAAACGGCAAGAGCTCAGGTAACAGGATATACGCTATGTGTCATCATAGTAAAAAAACGTAGTCTGAACGTGTATTTTCCTGGTCAACTGGATCCTATTTCGACGTACTATACATTATTTTATAAATGGAAAAGTGCCGCCATCTGGTGGTACATGGCCATAATAGCTAAAATGTGTCTTTTTCAATTTTTTTTTAGTTTTCATTTACGTAGTAGTTTGTATACAAAGTGTGCAGTACTAAAATGCACTTTACGGATATTATTATTTAATGTCGTGAATATCATTTCCGTCACTTCCGCATCTGAATTTGAGATTGGACCACGAAGCAGCTGCTATGCCGACGGACGGGTGCTAACCTACGTTTTAAAGCTACAACCTCATTGAGAAATAACGTTAAATACCACAAGCGAGCTCCGACTGACAATAATGTTTACATCGGAAGTCAACTTCTACGCACTTCCCTAGCAACAACACTCCTTGACAACAGCTAATGACCACAAGCTAAAGAATGGCAGGAGCAAATGCTAATACATCACTATGGGAACAAATTTGCCAAGGTATGACGAATGTGCCTATATAAATCTAAGTTTGATGTAAATAAAATTAATTGCTTGTGTGTATTTTAAGAGTTTGAAGCTGAGCAACCCCGCCCTCCTAAACAGAAGCAGAAGGTGAGCTGCAGTGCCTTTGAAAAGGTATTCACACCCCTTGAGCTCCCAGGTTGGGCTACAGTCACACAGTTCAATTTCCTTGGGATTTCATGTAGCAAACCAACACAACGATTTTAAAATTTCACGAAAAATAATTCTGAAAAGTGTGGCCACTTAATTTTCTCTAAGAGGCACCAATTTGCCCCTTAGTAGTAAATACACTTATGAGTACAAATAATTTGAGAAGGTCAAGTCTGAGGTTTTAATATGAGAAAAGTTTGGGAAAATAGCTTAAAGGGATTGAATGTGTTTACAATGTGCTTGATGAACATATATTTTCTGCTTCAAGATCGTTTAGAGTAATTATGGCTTTATTACTCAGTAAAAATGCCAGTGTTGAATTAACACCGAAAAGTGTCTATATGTGTCCAAATCAGCAGGTGTTAAAGTAACACTTTTGAAAGTGTTAAAAGATTAAATTAACATTGGTCTATATACTGAAATGGGTTTAATAAAAGTTAAACTTTCCATTTCTGTGTATTGTTTTGAATATTTTCCACTGGATTTGATTGATATTGAAACCTTGTGGGTCAATTATTTACTTTTTTAACACCACATTATGTTTTGTGATCAACACTACACTGGTGTTACTTTTAACATATTTTAACACCAACACCGTTGTAAATGTTATTGTGACACTCTGTAGTGTTGAATTTGACACCAGCTGACTTGGACACATATAGACACTTTTGGGTGTTAATTCAACACTGGCATTTTTACTGTGTAGGCATTAGTGGATGATGATCATCCGAGGTGCTCGGACCCTCTTGCTAGTACTGGTGGCTTGAAAGCTGTTCCTCATCAGAAGCACCCTAAGACAGCTGAAACTACACCGTCTCCAAAGAATAATGAACGTAAGATTTACTGCCTGCTTGAAAAAATTCTTCCATTCCTGATCTGAATTTGGAACGACTAGCATCCATGTGTTTCAGGGCCGGTCAAGCGGTTCTTGGAGAAAATAGTGTACCCTGTGTTATTACCCGGTCTTGAAGCTTTGCTGCGAGAAGCCCAGAAAGCTGGCGCTTTTGAGGTCTGTATTTCTTCTGATAAACATCACACTAAATATTTAAACACATTTCAAAAATTGAATGTTTAATTTGACCCAAAAGTACATTTATTGTTTACTGCCACGGCTTTGACGGCAACCAATAAAAGCGTTTGTTAGAGCTCTCAAAAAGTATTTGGAGACATAGAGTTGTCTGCAGTTTAAAATATTTTTAATGATAGGTTTAAGTCTCTGCTTTTTTTTCCACAGAGATTGTACATATTCTAAAAAAAAAAAAACGTTTTTCTCATTCCAGAGAAAAGTGACCAGATTTCTCCCCTGTGACTTCCTAACTGAGTATCTCTACAAGTAAGAGCCCCCCCCCCGCCCCCTCCCCGCCCCCAACCCCTACAATCCTTCACTCTCATATTTATATTTATATGACACTGCATGACTAAGCCAAATCCTTTTCTTAGCTCATGCTGTGTCTTATTTGTTCTCAGTCAGAATCCCCACAGGCTGGGACAGGATCCAGTGAACTTTTTTGACATTCCCTTTGTCAGTGATTGGCTGAAAGAGCAGTAAGTATCTCACATTATGCAAACATACACATACAGATATTTGGGATAGAGTCAGCTCCTGAAATACTTGGGCAGTGATGTCTTTTTGTCCTTTAAGGGTCTTACCACCTTTCACTAAACTCAAAGACCTATAAACTTCCTCTTTCGTGTTGTTCATGTTTAATCAGATAAAATTATAAAATAAATATTAGTCAAAAAGGTTTGTTTTTTTCCATTCTTGTGAACATGGCTACATTTCTCTCTTGCAGTGCCTATGATTTAATTTCTGACGCGATAATAGTCATTTATTTTCGATCCTACACTATTGTCTTCTTCATTTTTTCTTGTCTTGTATCTTTCCAGTCCTAGACCTCCCATCCCTTTGTTTCTACTGCTCACTGAGGAGGAGGCTGCCCTGATTATCCAGTCTTTCTGGAGAGGATATAAGGTGCATCACACCATCTTAGTTTGAATGTTTTTTGTGTACTTATTGTTAATCAACACACGCTAATATATATTATATATATATATATATATATATATATATATATATATATATATATATATATATATATATATAAATCTCCGTTAGTAAGATGGACCTTGACCACATGATTTTTGTGGCCATCATCAAATTTCCGGCATAAGTCTGCATGAACATTTGATCACTCTTGTGGGAAGAAACTGCAGCATTCATTTAAATTGGTTGACTTCATAACCCATGTCCTGCTTCTGAGGATAGTCACGCATTTTATGAAGGCTGATATTTTCTTTTTCTACGGGAGTGCTCTGTTTTGTTTAAGTCAGATAGATTCTCTATTCTAAGGTCCACATAATTCAATTCTTGACTAATTAGTCCAAAGAACATTATCACAGAAGTCCTGGTCTCACGTCTCACTAGTCTGGTCTTCATGACTTTGTTAAAGAGAAAAGATTTTCTCCTTGCACACCGCCCATAAAAGTAAAATTCCAAAACTGTTAAAGGCCAAGTTACTATAAGATAAAGTAAATCAATGCATATGGCCCAAAAGTGCTTAAAAAACGTTCATTTTATAACAGAAAAGGAGCAACTTATTCAGTCCACAAGACCGCAGTAACCCTGTGTGTGTGGTCATCTTAGGATACATTAGACGCCCTGCCTCTGAGAAAATTAGCCCACACCGTAATCTTGTTGTATAATCCCATTTCGCTGTAAAAACTTCCTCTTACACAGGGGCCTGTAGTTGTTTCATTCAGCAGCCTGGTTATGTCATCGGTGATGCCAGGCTTTAATTCCCTCCTGTGTGGGTGCTGCGATGCCACGATATAAATAGTCAGACGCAGCCAGAGGCAAACAGCAGCAGTTTCGTCACCCTCAGACAAAAGATAAACACAACGTTCTGTGGTGTGAGGTCAAGTGAAAGGGTTTGTCCCGACCGTAATGTCGTCTGCAGTTGCTTTTAAATAAATCAGCAAACCGATTCAAACTCGTAGCTGAATTTATGGGTGTGTGCCCATGAAAAGCTTTGCTGGCAGTGCAGGCGCAAGCTTTCTGTTCTGGATGCTTTTTACCGCCAGCAGGGGGAGACAGTGTCCTTCTGTTCAGCCCGTGTTCATCTGTGGCAGCAGTGAGTGTGTTTACCCTGAATTAGGAGACTGTTCAGAAAGGCCACTGATGGCACTGCAGACGGTCAGCCACAGGGATCTTGAGGCAGAGCCACACAACAAAGAGGGAAACCGAGTTGATAGGGAGAGAGAGAGAGCGAGAAGGATTAAGTGGAAAGATGAAGCTATGTTTGGAAAATTCTGGGGTGTGTGATAAAGGGGAGGAAAGAAAGCATGCTGATGTTGCAGAGTAGTGTCAGATTAGAGACTGAAGCTAGATGGAAGGAAATGCAGCTTTGTCACAGAGATCAAGGATTAAAAATGCGGTACAGTCAGTGTTGGAAGTTAAGAGATTGGGGTTTTGACAGACGCAAGATCACAACTTATTAAACACTCACAGGATGGGGATATTTTGGGCTTGCAGAGAACTGACAGAGGCTGTGGTGTATCATGGCTGGAGCAGTTTATGGCCACCCAAATATAAATTCACAGAATTGTGAGCACACAGCTAGTCAGCGATGTATGTTTACTAAGATCAGCGTCTGTGTGAGATTTTCAAGTAATGGAAAATACTTTTTGAATTACTAAAAAATCCTCATCTGATGTTGAGATTTTTCTAAGGTGTATATGATCGAGTCCCCCCAAACTGATCCCTACATTTGTTCCCCCTTAGTCGCATGCTCAAAACTGTTATATAACCCGCCTGACGCAGCAGTGACTCTCAGGCTGCAGTCTGTGTCTATCTGTGCTTGTCCGTGTGGACTTGTGCGAGTATGTGTGTTCCGGTTAAGAAACACAGACGAACCAAAAGCACAGGAAGCAGAGACCGAGAGTATTTTTGCAGAGCTAAATTTTCATCCCTCCATGAATTTTCATCCCTCCATGATTAATTTTTCTCATCACAACGCTGTGCACTGAAGTAGAGACGCAGTGGAGCTGGCTCTTACACACACGCACAAATTAACTCCCGTCAATGACTTAGACAATGACACTGTGTCTCGTTTCCCTTTTCGCTTCCAAAAGCATTCATACGCCTTGAACATGTTCACATAATGTCACCTGACAAAAAAAAAAACTTTGTTGTATTGTATTGGGATTGACACAAATTATTTAGTATTTCAGGTATTTAAATCACTCAGAATACAGTCATCCTTCACAGTAAATAATGGGAATGGCAGCATTATGCTATGGGGTGCCTTTCTTCAACTGAGACTAAAAATCAGGTAGGACATGATTGGAGGACAATACTGTTCTCCTACAGGCTGCAGAAATTGGACTAGTCTTTATTGCAAACATTAAAACACACATATATATGCTTTGAATCCTTTCAAAGCATATATATGTATGTCTCAATGACCCAGTCAAAGTCTGTGCAATCAAACTTTAGGTCTATAAATATCCAAAGTTGATTTGAAACATAAACCTGATGACCTGCACCTGGAATTACAGGTGCAGTTCTGACAGTTATATTAAAAAGACAAGCACAAGAAAAACTTTGTAATTTTTCCTTGGCCACCCAGTTATGTGGTCTACTATCACATAAAATCTCAATAAGACACAGTGAAGTTAGTTGCTGTAATGAGACACATGAAAATGTTCATGAGGTACAAGCACCATAACCAGGAAGAACCGTAAGACCGTAACATGTTGCATAATCTTCTTTAAGCTACGTGCCTTAGCCCGGCCATAATCCATTCATCCATGCCTGCTGCAGTAACACACATGTACTCTAGCACACACAAACACTTTTTATGATCACTAAGACTTATTAGGATTACTCGAATGTGGTCAGCTGAGTTGGAGCAGTGTAGCTGTTGTATAATAAACTACAGTTAGCTTGTTGATACTATAAAGTTGTGTTTGTGTTTCAGAGATCTTTTTTCCCACTGTTTCCATTTCTTGTTTATTGCGATTTATTTAGCTTGCACACACTCTATTATTAATCAGCTGGCTAACGTGACTGACTTTATTTCCTCTATAGACTGCTGCTGCACATTAGTATCAGAAACATTTATTGGTACTCTTCAAACATAAACATAAAAACACCCTAAAAATAAACAACTTAAATTTTAATGCAATTCCTTGCTGTTTATTATGCACTAAACAGGTTAATTAAACACAACCAATGTGTGATTTTTTTTAAACTTTCCCTGGATTAAATATAGAAAATCTAGCATTATGAATTATGTTTTAACCCCCCAAAAATTTGCAAACAGTACTAATATCTATTAATAAGTTATGCTTAGATTTAATTGGTTTATTCCTGCTTAATCCACTAGGAGTAATGGGCTGGCTGGTTTGAAAGGGCTAGTAAAGAATGCTGAGGCTTTTTCTCATCTCATCTGTAAACTCAAAGAATACGGGTCATTATTTTCAGTTCGATGTTTGGTTAGATCTACCCCTCCTCTTCACCAACAGAATGAATTATTTCACAGTATATTTGTAAAATACAAATATGGACAAATAAGACTGAAACAATTAAAATAACCTTTTGTGGGAGCATCTTAACAAGCTATTATCTACACTTCAAAATGAGATGTTTACATTTGCCTAAAGACATTGATAGTGAGGTAAATCCTTCTAACCCCCAAAATGCATTTTCTTTAGAAAAGAGAAAAATGATGATAAAAACAGGTTTTCCTACTGTACATTTATTGCTAAGTCTTGTAGCAACACAGAAATAAATCCACTTTTTTTCTGTTTAGAATCTTGGGTTTTATGTATTTATACAATGTTTTCAATTCCACATTATTGTTGGATTTTTAGGTCTGGATTAGAATAAAAAAAGAAATAGGGCACTCTTTGTGCTGAGTAATATTTCATTTGACATGACCTGATATTGATGGTTTGACATATTAACACCCACTCTGCCCACAGAGTCTCTGCCAGACAGCAGTGCAGTCGATCAGAGAATTAGGTCTGGGATTCCAGCTCAACGATCTAAGAGCAGCCATAGCTGAAAGGCCTGAGCTGAGCTTCAGTGTTAGGTCAGTTGACCGACCACGTGCAGCGACACTCATGCAGAAAAAATGTCTCCGGCACTCAGCCCATTAAATAGCCATTATGTCTGCTTCTGCTTAGTGCCCACTTGCTAACTTATAGCAAGGCACCGTTTAAATGAGGTGGGATTTATATGCACAATGTGGTGCTGCGGGAAAAAAAAAAAGAGAATTCCTTGTCAGTGTTTTAAAAAAGCACAATGGGGGGTGTGTTGGAGCCACTAACTGTGTTCAAGCCTGCAGAGGCACGTATCAGACTGCAGGTCACCGGGCTGGTTGAACTCTTGACGGAAGGATCTGGCAACAAATAGATGATGGATGGGTGGATGAGGTGTGAAGGGGAAGATTTAAAGAGCAGATTTGTGGGTGTCTCTGTGCGACTTGTCGACGTTGGTGATAATACAGCAGTAAACACAGGCCTTTGTGCTGCTGCAGAATGAGAACCTTAGTTTCCCAAGCAGCAAAGGAGAGCAGCCTGAGAAGCTGTGCAGCAGAGCTGAAGTATGTGTGTTAGAGAGAGTGTGTACATTGTTTGTTGGAGTTATGCAACTTGTGGGAGTGTGGTTTATGTAGGGCTTCATCTTGTGCTGCCACTGGTGTGATTTTTATGAAGATGTCTGTGGGACTTGAGTTGGCGGCTGCCTTCATGCAGTGTTTTCTTCTTCTGTTTCAGTTCGGTGGTGTGTGTCTATACTCGTGTTAGCATTTTACATCTGAAGTAACGCATGTGGAAGGCTACGGCCTCGCAGCGTCCCGGCGATTTTTCTAATCACTTTAATCCATGCCTGTGTGCATTGTAAGCAGCATGAGAGGAGTGACTCACATGCAATGAACTAAACTCGGCCACGTGTGCAGTGACACGAGCGATCACAACAGCAGCATACTGTGTCCGCAAACAGTCATAAACGATTCCCACTTAGATGACGACGTCAAAAAGAACACACTTTTCTAAAGCCGTAACCTGAGCTATTGTCAGAGACTGTGTTACAGCGCACAGAAAGATTACTTGTTTCAGGAAAAATATGGAAAAGTTGATATAAGTATTTTCAACAAGTGTGGAAAAATACAAAATGGAAAATATTTGGATTCCATATCCATCCAAAAATAACAAACTTCTCACTCTATCCATACTGTCTCTGGTTTGTGGATTTTATATTTCAAGCCACATAACAGCAAAAAGTTATCCGCCATAAATTCATCTTGAAGTGTCAGTCATTCTTTAAAATGTTTTTCATAAATGATCAAGAACTTTTGAGACTGGAAAAGATGAAAAATGTGCCAGGACTTTGTTATTGTCTTTTTGCAGATATAATCCCAAACTTCACTTTTCGCCACTAGACAAGTTGGTCTTATTCACGCAGACGGGATATAAAACACTCTCAGTCAGCTCAGCTTCTTTCATCTGTCTGTCGTAGACACACTTAAAACCATTCTGCATTTTAAACGTGTGACCTGTTTCTAAGCAGTTGTTTCTATTGAATATTTCTTTCTATTTTAGAAGCAGGTTATAGCAGCAGAAGCACAATAACAAGGTATAAGATTTATGGAGGAAGCCAGTGAAAATTGACATTCAGTCTCACACACAGAGAAAACAAGCAATGGTGAGCAAACACAAGCGGCTCCAACCCCCCACACGTCCTGACCCTCGCCCCTGATTTCCATTTCTATGGTCCACTCCCATCAGGACAGGGGCTGCTGCGGCACCATGACACCCATTGGATTAACTGTTGGAGCTCACTGGTTGGGTTGGTTTTACCAATTCGTCAGCCTCACGGCCAGCCTTATATAATCGGCCTACTTTTATACTCCTGAGCATGAACACGCTATTGTAGCCTCACAACCAGACACTCAAGAGGACGTTGAGGTTCACTGGAAGCAGAGGGGGGAAAAAATGGGTGAGAGGAGACGTGGAGAATTCAAAACAGAGAGGACAGAGGTGGACGGAGAGGGATGAAACATTGATGTGGGGAGAATCTCAAGAGGGTCTGAGGTGTTGTTATATGAGCCACTGAGGAGCTGAAGGGGAGGAGAGGCAGAGAGGAATATCTCTCTGAGTAAAAGAGAGAGAAAACCTTTTTAGTGGAGAGGAATAGGCAAGTGAGCCCTGCAGGGACACTTTCTTCTCATCCTAAACAGCAAACATTCAGTCAATCTCTCAGCAGCCCACACACAAACACAAGATAACTACAGGGGTTTCCTCCAAGAACAAAAGTATGAGTCATGTCAGCAACAACTTAAAGTCGGAGATGCATCAAAAGGCAGCTTGTTGACAATTAGGCTGCTTAAATTTCCACCCATTTAGCCAGCCGCACAATGCAGACGCAATCATATTCAGACATGGGCCTTAACAGTGACTCATAAAATGACAAACTGCTTTGTAAAGCTATAGTTATTTTTAGCTGTTTTAGAATATAGATGACAACCTGGCTTCATCTTGGCTTTGTAAGTCTTTTTAATCTGACTCATTCAGATAAGGGCATGTGCGGCTTTTTGACACCTTTTAGCCTCCGTAGCATAGCCAGACAGGTTCTGTTCATGGTATTTACTGTATATGCCCTATATCTGGCAGGCCTGAATATCCCTGCTGAATTTTTATTTATCATTTATGTAGCTTCCCTGGCAACATAATTACTTGTATAATAACTACAGAGATACATGGGCTAATTTATCTTTGAGAGGATTTGTATGAGATACAGTGGTGAGAAAGTGAGCCTGCTCATGCAATAAAGTGCAACCTAGATTTCTAAATAAGGTATGCAAGGCATGCATTTAATTTTTATTTTCATAAAAAGTCTAACACAAAGTTTATTTCCTCACAACACTGTGTCACTTTTTTTAATCGAGTCATCCCCATAAGCGACTTCTACTGTGCAGATTTCATTTGGTGTCACAGAGTCAATCACTTGTCCTCAAATCACTGGAAGTCATTCATTTATTCCTACTTTAATTCAGGACCAATTTTAACCTCTGTTGTGAGATCAAAGGTCAAAAGTTTAATAGGGAGGAGGGTCGCATTGTAGCAAATCATTACAATTATGGCATCAGCATATTAATGAATTTTGGATGGAATTTTTGTCCTGTTAAATGGAAACCATTTTTTACAAATGTGTAGTGAGCTATTTTAAACAAGAGAATCACAATATTCATTGGACATGAATATTCAATGAGTATTAATGTTCATTGAATATTGAACATGTTAAAACCTTGGCTTATTAATGCTGTATATATGAGAGTAATTTAAAAAAATATTTACTGGATTTATCACTGTTTCTATAACACTAAAATGAACAGATCATCGCTGTTTGTTCAGCAGTTCAACAAATGCAAGATCAGCTGGTTGAAATACTCAATTGTTTTATTTTAAAACATCCATTTAAATATTTTATGATAATTTAATGGTGCTCATTAATCTCCCACAGCTGATCAACATTCCATTGATTTAACTCACCTGGTCCCCATGTCACTGATCACATCTCGTCTGCATTTAAGCTTCCTGATGTCCATTGTTCACTGCTAGCTTCTTCCATTTCACACCACTTAGTTCTGCCTTGTCCTCCTCATGCAGTGAATGTAAATTTTTGATGTTTGTTATCCCTTCTACTCACTGTGCTATTTTTATTACATTGTCTGCTTTTTGGTCCAGCTGCAGCCTCATAATGCACAACATCAACTCTTGTTTAAAGGATAAACCTCTAAAGTGTTGTAAGAACTATCTTGCAAATGTGCAAGAAGTTTTCGAGTTTCTCAGGCGGTATGCCTAAAACAAAACAAAAACTATACATTCTGAACATTTGAAACAGTTTAGTAATGAATAACTTAATTAAATGTTAATTGTGACGTTTGCTTTGGTTAACACGTATAATTTGTTGTCAGGTCAGAATACTGCCTGATGTGCAGGAATTACGCAAATTCCAAAAGGAGGAGAGGGAGAAGAGCGACATTACCACAACGGTTGCACGTTTCTGGGCCCGGCAAGAGAGACGAGGTATACACACACACACACACGCACACACACACACACGCACACCGCACGCACGCACGCATGAAACCTATACATGCACATCCTTTTACTGCTATACAACCTGTGGACTTTGTGTTGACTTCCATTCGTTATAGTAAATGCATTTATGCTGAACCCCCAAATTTTTCCTGACCCTGATCCTTACCCAAAAACCTAATCTAAAGCTCAGTTCACAACTTAGTTCTCAACCCAACTCCTAAACCCATAACAGCATTTCTTCTCATGGATCCTGGGTTTCAAGCCCCATAAGAAGCAGTTGGTCCTCATGGTCTTTATAATGTATCAAATCATACACACACACATGCACACACTCACTCACTCACTTTTAGTCACTAATTTCCAGTCCTTGGGCTATATTGCTACTGCTGTAGTTGACAGCGGTTGTTGTTTATACAGTATAGAAGTATTAGTAAATGCATTATGCAAAGACATGCTTATATAATACTACCAACCCCATGCGCCGTACACACTCACTCACGCACCTAATTTGCCGCAGAGATACAGTATTCATCCTAACACGGCTTTGATGTCAAAACCGAGACGAGGATTCTTGCAGCGGCACACAGTGAGAATGAGGCCAGCGGCGGAGATAAAGACACGGCATGAAAAAGAAAAAGAATCTCTGCAGGGCTCGGGGTGTGTTTGTGTGATGGAGATAGCAAAGTGTAGGGGTGGGGGGGGATACACGTGAAGACAGAAGGGAGTTACACAGGGATTAAGACAGAGAAGTAGAAGACTATGTGTGTGTTTGAGAGTTGCGGTTCGCACACATGAAGGATGAGACACAGCAGCTGAGAATGCATATCTGTGTGACAGAGTGACTGGCATTACGGTTCAAGGATAGAAGCTAAGCTTTGTTCTTTGAAACCAAGAAAAAGTGGCTTTTAATGTGATTAATTCTCATTGTTTTTTGCACATGAGGAACCACAAAAGATCAGAAATTTATCAAACGTAGACTGGTTTGAGATTCTCACTGTGTGACAGCCGTCAGGAAAAATAGCAAATTTTCATAGTAAAATTTTGATCTAACTGCCTACATTTGAAACATTATAGCAACAAATGTTCCCTATCTTGTAAAATGGTGCTGTATTGTGATCATTACTGCTCTATAAACACTTATGTTTATTTTGATACTTAGGCCAAAATTATAGACTGCTTTTAATGTTATCTTTTATCAAGCTGTCTAGTAACCTCTACTGCAGCCTAAAATGCTTCGTAATTAATAAGATTACATGAAAATTGGCCAGGAAAACAATAAAGTCTCTGAAAGTAACAGTAATGAAGCAGTGGGAACTACTGGTCAGTCATAGCACTCGTAGTCTTCTTTACACTGGTTTGTTATTTACAGAGAAAGTTTTGATTATTTATATGGGAAATTGAAGTCCGTGCGCCATCAGTGATTATCCAATACTGAGAAGAAACATGTAAGACCCTTCCTAGTAAGAGTAACTTACCGACAAAGTAGTTGTTTATAATGCAAACATGTTAAATAAGTTTAAATGTACTCTATTTTGTTACACTTTACACTTCTTCATATTTATATTATCCAGTCAATACTGTAAATGTTCTGTGCTTCACATGTTTTGACACAGTGAGACTATTGGTGGCAAACCATCAGCTTCTATAACCACCGAATACAAATATGAGGAAGTGCATAAGATTTATAAAATAGTACTAACATGAACTGAAGAAGTTTGTTTGGTTTTGAAGACATGAAGAGAGTTATCTACTGCAGGTTAGATATTAACTACTCCCAATCTTCTGACACAACCTAATTCCACAAATCCATAACTTCTCCTTAACTCAGACACATTTTCCCTCCCACGTTGTGGGTGTGCTATTTCAAACATACCCTCTCCAACATGCATATTAAAGCTCATCATGATTATATTGCTGCTTGTGTTTCTCACAAACACTGCCAAAACCCACCATGATTGCAGGTTGCCTCCTCGCTAACACATTCCACATAACAAAAGGGCCCACTGCAGCCACAGCGGGCCGTCAAACATTCCTGTGCTGTGGTGCCACAGCGTCACTGCCACCGCTGCTGACCTGACATAAAAACAAGGGGGCCTGGGTGTGTGTGTGTGTGTGTGTGTGTGTGTGTGTGTGTGTGTGTGTGTTGTGTGTGTGTATGGCGCAACACACTGTGTGCAAAATAAAATGTATGCCCGGCCCATCGTCCAGAATGGAAATCATTTTCTGACCTCTTTAGCAGAATATGAGCTGGACTGGGAAGGGAGGGAAGCGGAGTGACAGAAAGGAGGGGAGAGATGATTAACAGTGGTGATTTTGCTGTGCTGCGTGTTGTTTTGGTTGAGAGCACTGACAGATAAATGAGCCTTGTTTACCACTGCGACAGAAGCAGAGTGTGAGCAAAAAAATATTTTGGGGAAGCTCCCCCTTGCGTATGGAAGCTCTTTAAGTTGATCCAGGAACAGCTGCACTCACCTTATTTGACCTAAGGAACAAACGTGCATCAACCCTTCTGGTATTTTCTGGTCTGAAATCAGATTTAGCCTGAGACGGAAACTAAAAACAATAAGACGAAGGGCAAAGAGCAGACACAGAGTCATTTGTCAAAATGTTGAAGGGTTGGAGCTCTGTGAACAGGTGCAGCTGTTGGCGCTACATGTATCACCGCATGACTGTCATTAGTGGGATGTTTACCTTTGGAACATGCCCTGTTTGTATTGTAATTTATCAAATGAATCCTGAGAGGAAACGTTGTTTTTGTTTCCATGTGAGATTTATTTTGGGAGTTTAGTCTGGGGTGAGTTTTTTTTATTTATTTTTTTTTATTTTTATGTGTTTATGGGAATTTCTGACCATTTTTCAAAAGGAAAAAAAAAAGAAAAACTCATTTGTGAGATGTTCGACGAAAAGACCTGGATAGCAGTCACTCCTCCTCTGATTTACGCTGGCCCTTGTCTTTCCTGGCCTTGCTGTGTGCGCTGGTGGACCGTCGCATTGGAACATGAAGGAGCTATCTCCAAACACAAAGTTTTGGTATGCTGAAAACGTTAGACGTTTCTTTCACTGGAAGTGTCATGGCCCAGAAGTCCAACACCACAATCCTCCCACCACCAAACTTGGCACAATGCGGTGAGCCCAGAGTTGTTGTCGTGGTAACAGTTTAAGCCAGCCTCTCCCAAAGGACTTCATATACATTACACTTGAGAGATTATTGCATTGGAAATGTCTCCATTGCTGTAGCATCCAAAGATGGTTTGCTTTATACCACCGCATCCCACGTTGGCATTGTACTTATATAATACAAGATGCTTAAACTTAAAGGTGTTTTGTTTTTAAAGCTGTATACTGCACTGCTTTGAATCTATATTTTGGAGTTACTCTTTCTTTAACGTTTAAGTAACAAAACCAATTGCAAATTTCTGTTGTTTTGGAAACCAACAATTGTGAAAATTAAATCTTCACATGCTAAAACCAGCAAAAGCTTTGAATTAATCAGCATTCTTCGGTCTACTCCTTTTTTTTTTTTTTTTAATATTTTTTTTGTTGTTTTTGAATGTTCAAACTTATATGTTTAGTGAGGTTGTGGTGCAAGGTACAAATTCTTAAATGCAAAGGCTTTATTTGCACTAATGCCTGTATTTTTTTTTGTTGTTGATTTGTTTGAAAAGTAACCAACATAGTGAAGATACCTTACCGTTGTTGTTTCCAGTTGCTTTGATGAAGGCAGCGCAGGCAAAGAAGCTTAATGCTGAAGCCTCTGCCTCTCAGTTGAGCATGAACCAGACCAACCAGGCGACACCAGGGACCAGTGAGATGCAGACCATCAACCCGGGTGAGGAAACGGAAACATCCTCGACATGACTGAGCAATGCCCTTACTTTTACACTGAAGGATAAAATAACTCTTGAACACTTGAGTGAAGTTGTTTGTGTTGTTATGTATTTTCTGTGAAATAATTATCTCCTTGTTCTATGTGTTTTTTTATGGTGCTAAACGGCTATTAGACTTTGTTACCCTGAAGTCAAACTGACCAAAGTAATCAGTAAAAGATGTTCTACAAAGGCCTACAGATCCATGTCCAGTCATTTTTATTGCTTCCATTGCCTCTCTGACTGATCGCTTCCCTTCATGCGTCTAATAAATTAATTCCATATAACTTAGTTCCCGTAATGCTGCCAGAAGGGAAACCTCTTGGAACAGACCTGATATTTTTCTCTTGGCACCTCCTGCTGATGTCTCACCAGAGGACAACCGTATTTCCTCGTTCTGTCTCTTCTTTTTTTATCGCAGCAATACATATAATAAAAAAGGTCGTAGCTTTTCCATTCAGGCAGACAATTAAGGCCGGAGTGAGGAGTGACTTGGCCTTCGCGGCAGCACTTTCTATCCTGTTTACCAGGAAAGGAAATGTCCCTGTCAGGGAATCAGAGAATAAAAACAATGTTTTAAATCCCAAAGATCTGAATGATTGTTGTCTGTATTACAGAACACATTAATTATTATTCTCTTGAAATATTTATCATTTATGTAGATGTAGCACGTTGCCTTGTTCAATAATATGTATTTAGCAGTAACAGATACAATTACCAGCAATCCCTATGGTGATCAAGCATTATCTCAATCTTTTCATGGATCATCCTTGAATGAGTTCATGAAATTTGACTTGCAAAAATAAAACCCTACACGATGCTCAATTGACTTTTCACTTCTTTGATCGCCTTCGTTGAAAATGAAAATTGTCTGAGCTGTTAGCCTTATGTCCTGACTGCAGATTAACCTGAAATGCTGCATGCAGTGAGTGTGCTCTTCCGGCAGATGTCCACCACCACACAAACAGAACATACCTGAGAGGATGCTCTGCGTCCCGTGATGGGAGGATCTCTCGATCCTTGCCTTCTCTGATTTCATTAAAGTGTGGACTTTAGAGGATCTACGTCCGTCTTCCTGCAGCAGCTATCTGGGTAGATGGTAGACAGCTGCCACTGGGTAAGCTGATAAAACCGCTCATTTTATTCTGGGGACATCTGATACTGATGTCCAGTTTCTTTAGAGAAACTGGCATCAGTGGACCAGACTGAAACTGGATCCCATGGTGCTAGAGTTGAAGCGGCACAAGGTCGACTCTGCATAGCTAAAGATCAAGTTGGTCTGGTTTCCAGGCGAGAGGTAGAAGTAGAAGTTAAAATTATTGCATAAAAGTATGAAGAGATAACCATTTTATCTACGTTTTAAGTGGGAAAATATTATAATCAAATTCATACTCCAAAAGCACTTCATTATTTTATTAACAAAACAAGCATCTTTCAGAATGGTTGAAAATTTGGGTTCAGTCCGATGCAAAATGATTCTGCATCTGTTGCCAAAATCATGGTTATGTATTATGAGGCCCTTTATGAGCTCTAATTTTTTTTTGTGTGTGATCTTCTTCCACTGCAGTGAACAATGGATTTATTTATAGCTTTTTGGACATCAATATGTTGCGTATGCATGGCACCTAGGAGCTGAAAATAATTCGAAACATAAAGTAATAACCCAAACTTATTATACAAAAAGTCATACTCCTTTTAAAAATGTGCAACGACTCTTATGAAACAACAGGTTTAGCTTTATAAACTGTATCTACAAAGATAGACAATGTTTCTTTCTTTTTAAAATCACCTTTTAATAGTTTACGTTTCTTTAAAAAAAACTGCAATTTTTACTTTCCTCCCGAAGTTCAACATTAACCTGGCTTTTCTTCTTTTACACTTTTTCAAAACAATTACAATTTACAAGAATAAAACACCATATCCAGGTAAAAGTTCACTACAAACATGACACTTTTATTGAACGTCTTTCGTCCTGAATCGGTTACAGAAACAACAGTTAACCGTTTCATTTATTTTTTCTCTTTTTTTTTCTAATCAAGAAATCAAGTTTCTATACATATGCATGCCTCATCACTGCACAGTCATAGCTGTGAAAACCAATACTGCCCCTGTCAGCTGCCCTGCTGGAACAGACTGAAGGCAAGAAGGATCGGGAGGGTGGGGCGTTGTTCAGATAGGCTGCCCAGGGACAACAAACTCAACATAGAAGTTTTGTGCAAATTTCACCACAGTCTACTTGATTTGTAACACAGAGACAATATCAGTCAGACGATTCTCTCTCTTTTTTTTAAAACCTTCAAGTCTTAAAACCCAAGCAGAGGACGTTATTCTTAGGTCCACTGAAGATGGCATGTTGTTTCCTTCATTGGGAATCACTCCATGTTGGACCGTCCTCTGATTTTAATCTCTTTACTTCACAACAAGCAAGCTTGCTTTTGTGTTTTCCAAAGCACAGACATTAAGTGTGTCTTCTGATATACACTGAAATCATGATTGCTGCCACATGACCGTTACATAAATAGTTAGTATTGAAAAGTACGTCTGAGAAAGATCTTATATGTAGAAATGGTGATTAAGCATGCACAGATAGGTAGTTGACGAGTGCAAAATCTACAAAGTCACAACATGTTGTTATTCTTCCTCTTTTTTTTTTTGTAATCCACACCGAGTGAAAACATCACGAGAACTCAAACATCCCTCCTCGATTGTGAGAAATGTACTGGTGACCATGAAAACCCCTGAGGACTCTTCTGCTTGCGCTGATCTGTTTCTGACCAGGACTGGCCCAGACACGGCTCAGGCTGAGAGGACAAGCTGTGTCTGGGTACGAAGCTGGCCTGCAAGTAGTCGTCCTGTTTTAGAGTAGCCAGAGTTTGAGATATAAACGTACAACAGCAGTCATGGGCTAGCTCCCCCATCTCCCCCCAAACTTTTCTTAGCTCAAGGCTGATGCAAGTTCAGATATCACTACCATGGCTTTTGGTGATCTTACAGTGCCTCACAAAATTATTTATACTTCCTGAACTTTCACATTGCAACCACAAACATTTATGTATTCCATTTGGGATTTCATCTGACAGACAAACACAAAGTAGTGCTTAGTTGTAAAGGAAAGAAAATTGATGCATAGCTTTCAAATTATTTTATAAATAAAATTCAGAAAGCTGTTGCATAAATTTGTAGTTAGTCCTCCCTAAAAATGTCTAAGCAGAATCCACCAAATTAAGAGTCAAATTTAAAGACAGATCAATGATCAATTATAGGTTTTTAAACAATACTATATTGTTACCATGGAGGTGCTGCAGAGATCTCAACTCAAGTGAATTTGTTGGAGTTGATTAAAAACTTACAAGAAAAAAAAGACATTTAATCTTATCAGAAGAGATTAAACCAAAAATGGAGATTTTAAGCCCACATGGAAAATGCTGAATGTAGCAGAAAACTAATACTGGACATCACCTTGAACACACCATCTCCACTGTGAAACACAGCACTGTGTCATTATGTGGACATAGAATACTGGAGGACAATCATAGAGGCTCCAAAACCCTGACTCATGTATTCAAATGCATGCCACTATTTACAGTTTTTGAAAATCTTTCATAAAAATATAACTAATAACATTTATCTCTCCCCATCTCAGTTGTCTTTGCTTTATGTTTATGTTGGTCTGTCATATGCTATGATTTGACAATAAAATATGTTTCAGTTTTTGGCTGCATTGTGACAAACTGTGAAAAACGTTCAGGGAATAAAAATACTTCTGCAAGGGACTGTATTTAGTGTGGTCGACCGACCCTGCTATGCTCCGAGTTTCATAAAAAATAGTCTTTGTTTACTGCATGAAGTGCCAAAGTTATTCACAGCTATTGTCTTTTTTTTCCTGAAAATAAAAACAGCGATCAATAGGTACAACCAACATAAATCCCTTTAAATGAATCGCAAAATATTCATGAACAATAGTCCAAAAGGAAAATAAAAGCACATCTAGCATTGGCAAAAACATTTTCAAAACTCTAGCTAAAAAAAAATTAAAGACACCAGCAAGAGAAGAATAAAAGCATATGAAAACAAGGCAGAGCATGAACACAAAGCAAGCAAGTTAATCCAAATTAAAATCAATTCTCCAGTGCATGACGGGTGTCTAAACTCAGCCTAGTATTAAAATAAAAACGAGAAAAAAATAAAACGAGCAAGCAAACCATTACAGCACTACTATGTACAGTTTCTCAGGTGAAACAGAGAGCTGGCGTCACGATGTAGGGAAAGCGTGTAAAACGGAGACTCCAGTGGAACATGGAGTCCTTCTTGGCATAGGGACTTAAGCTATGAGAGACAGGGAGAAGGTGAAGAGGAGGAGGAGGAGAGGCTCCCACATCATGCACACCTAGAGACTGGAAGGCTATTTTCTCATATAGATTTGGGAGTGACTGAAGAAGATCTGACCTCACCACCATCCCTCTCTATATGCCCCCTCCTGCGTCTTCTTCTCCTGCATTTGATCCTCGTCTTTCCGCCACACAGTGTAAACCTGATCTCTCTGAGACTCCAGAAGATCTCCACACAGCAGAAACAGCTCTAAATATAGTCAGCCACTTGTTTGTTGACGAATGGATCCACACCGTCGTTGTTCCTGTCATTTCTATACCTCACTGCAAAGAATCTTAGCACCAGAAAACAACTTGTGAGCCCTCGCAAAACCACAAAACTCAACATACAGTATATGCACACAAACACAAGACAGAGGAACCGGGAGCAAGAGGCCGACTCATTTCCTCGCTCCGCTTCCTGCTGATCTAATGTGACGGTTTCTCCTGGCTGCTTCCATCCGCCACTGGCCACCGGAGATGCGTGGAGAGCGCAGAAGTCTGACCCAGATTCCCAAAGCTGCACCTCCCCTGCTGACGACTGACGCCTTCCTTCTCCAATCACGATCCGCTCTGCTTTTTTTGTTTTTTAAATCTCTAGTAGTGGTTCAATAGCAGCATGATGGGTCGGGTCCTCCGGATTTACTTTTGTCGTGTCTGTGCTCACTTCATGTCACTGTCCCCTTTGTATTCAGGCTTCACAGTTTGTATTCGCAATGTGTCCATGCAAGTGGGATGATGACGCAAGGTGAGGAGAGTTGTGTGTTGTAGTCACAGACAGTGCAGGGAAGAGGAGGGGAAAAGGCCAGGGCTAACAGTCCAAAGGAGGAGGAGGAGGGTTTGGAGTGTGAGAGCTGTACAGATCACACAAACACACTCATTCCCATATATAGACACCAACAGAGGGTGACTTGTTTTTAAGAGAGCGGCAACTCTGGCTCAACCCTTACAGTGTGAATGGATGGAGGACAGAGTTAAAGGTTTCCGCCTCATTGCCAGCACCGTAAAGCAGAAAAACATTGCACCTGACAGGATAAGAGCTAGAACAGGACGAAGAGTTTGCTTTCACAGTTTTCAAAGATGCCTGCAGTGCTGGAGTGTCAACGGAACCAAAAGAGAGAGATAACGTATTGTGATAATAATAATTTCAGATAATATTGTGAGTTCTGTTTGGCCACTATCATACTGGACACATTTCAGTTCACGTTTTGCAACTCTTCCATAAATACTTATTGACTAGAAAGGTTTTAGCTCTGTCCTCCATATGCGGCCCTCTCTCAGTCTCACTCACATTCATTCCATAATTGTTTGGCACACAGTCAGTGATAAAGTCTGTACATGAAAAGGCCCTGCAGGCACACAAGCCTAAAGTCCAGTCCAACTACATGCCTGCCCCTCCCAAACAGTCCTGGACCCCTTCATCCCTCCGTCCTCTTCATCTCGCCATTTTCCACCAAACGTCGTCTTTCCTCTCGTTCACCACAGCTGCCTGCCAGTGTAGGTGGGAGGGGCAGAGGGCACCTGTGGATGAAGTAAAATTGGTGTGTAAATGATAAACAGCCTGGAAACATCATGTGATCAAATATGTTTTGCTAAAAGGGTTTGCTGCATTGCAAAATGCTATATTTCCTCTGGTCCTTTACACTAGCTTAAAGTTTTGTACGGGAACTTTGCCTCCAGACTAAAGAATATTTGGGTTTAACTTAAGGCATGTTGAATGCAATCTTTGTTTTTGAATTTTTCATACATTTAAGATGTGATTTTCTTTTTTTTGCACATCACAAAATATTTGTTAGCAAACATGCATTTATATTCTTTGATGCAAAGCAAGTTAAATCAGTAAAATTAGTATTCCAATGCATTAATTAGTAATATTATATAAACTAGTTCAACAATAATTAGACTACTGAAGTAGGATTTTAGTTATGTTAAATCCCAAATTATTCAAACCCCTGGCAGATTTGGATTTTAAATTATTTTCTTCAACCTAGAACTTGGTTTCTGATAGGAAATGTGACAGGTATTTCTCAAAGAATAAGCAAAGCAAACAGAGATTAAATGTCAAAAACATAAAGCTGTCTTATACATTTTATCAAAATATTGTTTGTGAAAGTTCTCAGATCCTTAGCTATCAAATCCTTCTTATAGCTATGAACAGATTTTTGCATTATTTCAACTGCTGTTTGACATCTTATATTTGGTGATGAGCTCCAAGTCTTTGAGATTGGAAGGGCTCCTTGCCATCACCCTAATATTTAGCTCCAACCACAGATTCTTTGTCAAAAACCTGCTCTCTGACTGGGGCAATCCAAATTTGAATACTACTTCAAGTAAAAAGAAATGTGTTAAAAGATCTCTCTGTACCTAAACCTGCCGGGGGTATGAATAAGTTTAGACATAACGGAAAATCATCTATGAAATCGGTCATCCTCTGCCATCCAGAATGTACACTCCTCTTGATTTTACAGTCCTGCAGGCAGTTGTGCATCACTCAACAAATGAATACAATTGATGGGTGAGTTAAAGACACTGAGGCTCCCCTCACAATCACTCACACAAATCACTTAGTGAGTTTGAGTGATGAGCGACCAAACCAGTCCATGCATTTGCAGAGACATGAGCATGCAAGCACACACCTCTCTCTCCTTGTGCAATGACGCGTGATCCATAAGGAACTAACGTACATGCAGTCTGGTCGGCGTGATGGAGTGTAGCAGCGGCGTGTAAGCGGCGTGTACCTGTGACTGGGAAGATGTACTCACCGCTCCCCCGTTCAGGATCATGGTCATCTCTGTGGGCTGGTAGACGTTACTGCGGAAGGGAGCACTGGGCCTGGCACCCGTGTTACTGTTGTGTTGGCCGGCGCCGCCACCGCTCCTCAAGCCTAAGAGGGGAACAAGGATTACTCATTTTGACTCATCACTTTGCTTTTTCTCCTGAAACACTTCCTACGCAACAGAAATGTTCCTCCAACACCTATTTCTAGGCTCTCAAGCAAACCTTTCCTGGAGTTTCATTTTTCACTTTGGCCTACATTCGTCCTACAAGCTGCCCTATGGAAGTAAATATGTGCCATCAGGATTTGAGTAAAAAGTGCCTCTGAAATTTGAACGTTCTATATTAGTGCTTACTTGTTCAGTGTTAAAATAAATTCAGAATATATTTTTAACCTAAAAATTCTGTCATTATTTGTACATCGAAAAAAAAAATAGTGTCATTAATTGTACTTGGTTGCAATTTTCATTTTTAAAAAAAAATCACAAATCCTATTTCAAAGTGATACAATTTTCAATATACATATTTTCTTCAGTTTAATTTTTCAGCGTTAAAAAAATGCAGCATATAAAAATTTCAACTTTTCAAAATTCAAATGCAATTAGTTTCAGTTTCCTCAAATTCAACTTGCTCAAATTCGCCGTCTCAAATTCAGCGTCTAAAAATTCGCAGTAATAACGGCCAGGTTACTTCAGGTCACAGACATTAGCAATGGATGTCAGATTCCAACACCCAGCCAATCACTTGAGGCTACCGTCACGTTTAAGAAAAACCAGCATCGCCGAGTCTGGCGACCATGGAGGCGAACGCAAACCCAACCGTGAGTTTTAA
Organism: Poecilia picta; assembly: GCA_033032245.1. Taxonomy (NCBI): domain Eukaryota; kingdom Metazoa; phylum Chordata; class Actinopteri; order Cyprinodontiformes; family Poeciliidae; genus Poecilia; species Poecilia picta. The sequence goes on from CM065360.1 coordinate 13,771,324, forward strand.
TGCTTTCATATTTCTGTAGTATATTTTATTTAGCGCCTGACGTTTGATACATTGATTTAAAACACGGTTTGGGCCGTTGTTAATCTTACACCGTGTAGTGCTGGCATATTAGTTCTCGCTACCTCCTAGAACCCCACAACTTCCTCCCCGCTGTCCCACACACAATTCCTCCCGTTTTATTTCAAAAAGAAATGCCACTTGCGCCAAGTCTAGAATTTTAAAGAGAACTTTTCAGGAGAATTAATAAATTTATGGTCACTACAACGTCATCCAAAATACTGCTTCTCTTATCTAACAAGTGATGATATATTAATTTACATTCTTTTTACTTTGCGGTACCGAACGTCTAGCAACATAAACAACCTCCTTTGTTTTTTAACACATTTTGAAGAAAACATATGCTTGTAATTACATCTGCTAACTAATTTTAGATTAATTTATTAAGTCATTCATAAATGAAGTCACATGAACAGAATGTGGTTGTGGTTATAATTAAAGTAGGAAGAGTTCGCAGTCCCTCATTGAAGCATACAAGGCAGCCATGTTGGCTTACTCCATTAACGGTAGCGGCTGAAAAATTAGACTAGCGAGAACTAATATGCCAGCACTACACGGTGTAAGATTAACAACGGCCCAAACCCGTGTTTTAAATCAATGTATCAAACGTCACGCGCTAAATAAAATATACTACAGAAATATGAAAGCATTAAACTCACGGTTGGGTTTGCGTTCGCCTCCATGGTCGCCAGACTCGGCGATGCTGGTTTTTCTTAAACGTGACGGTATGCGTCACGTGATTGGCTGGGTTAGGAATCTGACATCCATTGCTAATGTCTGTGACCTGAAGTAACCTGGCCGTTATTACTGCGAATTTTTAGACGCTGAATTTGAGACGGCGAATTTGAGCAAGTTGAATTTGAGGAAACTGAAACTAATTGCATTTGAATTTTGAAAAGTTGAAATTTTTATATGCTGCATTTTTTTAACACTGAAAAATTAAACTGAAAAAAATATGTATATTTAAAATTTGATCACATTGAATTAGGAATGTGATTTTTTTAAACAAATGAAAATTGCAACCATGTACAAATAATGACACTGATTTTTTTTTTCATGTACAAATAACACTGATTTTTTTTCGGTTAAAAATATATTTTGAATTCATTTTAACACTGAAAAAGTAAGCACTAATATACAACATTCACATTTCAGAGGCATTTTTTAATCAAACCCTGGTGGTACATATATTTCCGTATTGCCCAGATAAAGGACGCCATCCCGAAAGTTGAACGATGATGGTGTACCTGCTGCGCTGTCGTCGCTGTATCCGTAGCTCTGGTTATCCACAAACTGCCGGTGAGACAGGGGGATGTCTTCATCAAAGCTCGTCTCCCTCATACGTGATGAGTTCTGGGAAGTGTCAAAGTAGTCCGGGGCGGTGGGTTGTGGTGGGGGTCTCAAGCAAATGTGGGATTCGGGAATAGCATGGAAGATCAGCAGGAGCCAGCCCTGAGTCACCAAGGCTATCGCCAGTGCGGGGTCGTTCCACTCCGGGGACCTGCCGAGCCAGTCGTTACCATACAGGTAGAAGCTCACCCAGGTTATCCACAGCACCAATGACAGCACGCACGTCACTAGCAGCCAGACAGCATTGCAGCACCACTGATTTGTTTTTCCACACAGAGCCATGGAGGCGGCAGTAAGGGCAGCAAGAAGCAGGGCTAGCACGTAGCTGCAGGCTAGTGAGAAGTCCAAAGGCATGTACTGACAGGCTGCTCTACCTTCCCTCAGCACGGTCAGAAGTAGCCACTCAGCGGCAATGATGCCCTGCACGGCACTCAGACCTAATGCCAGACCTGTTAGAGCACATCCGCCGGGGCTTCGGCGTTCTTGGCCGAGCCTGCGCAGACGAACCCCCTGGACCAGCAGGCAGGAGAAGCAGATAGCAAAAAGGAGACCCCACAAAGCCCTACGGATCAGACAGAGAGACTCATCCTGCTCGACCAGGTAGGCAAAGCTGAGGCCGAACAAGCCAAATATCCCCAGGAGCAGGAGGAGAATGGGCCCTACGCCACAGCGCTTCTCTGCTTCACTGATGTGGCGCAGACGACACAGCAGGACCAGAGCGAGTAGGATGGCCGCCAGCGTCCCTACGACAGCCAGAGATTCGACAGCTACGCCCCAGATGGATTCCAAGTCGCACAGGAGAGTGTAGGGCCGCTCGAGGCCCCAGCCGCAGCCTCTTGGGAGAGCGTTGGGGTCGTCCGGATCCTGACCGTGGGCATGATGAGTAACAGCCAGCAGCAGGAGGACCACAGGTGGGAACGCCATCTTTGAGAGGTGAACAGAAGTGAGGATGGACAGGAAGATGATGCAGAGCATGAGGGCATAAAGTGGAGACAGGAAAAAGGTCATGAGTCACAAATGTTGGTGAGCCATTAAAGCTGAGCCGTCAGTCATTCCCGCAGCAATCGTCTGTCCTTGAAACAAAGCAGACAATCGGCCTCTGCTGCGTTTTAGAAACGGAACAAAGGACCAAAGTTTATGCTGGGTGAATGACTGAAGCTTCTCTGAACACACAAACAAACTACGCATTGTGTTTCACCGGTGGCAGGTTGTGGCCATTTTCCTTTTAAAATATTTCTACAGCTTTAGGCAAAAATAGCCACTCTTAGGGTGCAAGCGGAGGTCCGATCTGCTTGCTTCAGCCTGTTCACAGTGTAAGACTGGAGTGTGAGCAGCTACAGCACTGGGAAAACAAGAGCTGCAACTTCATGAATATTTCCATGAAAAAAATACGGATACACTGAAAAGATTGTGACTCACTACCAGGCTTCTTGCAAGGTGTGAGACGCTGCATAATGCACTACACACAAGAGCACTGCACCTCCAGCAAAAACACAAGTACTTGTTAGTACTTTTTGAAGTGTGCAACATCAGTGCTGTCAATCTACCATTTCGCCCTCTGTCAGGACTATTGTTCATACCGCACACATTCAGACACATACTGATTTTTCTTTTTTCATTTAATTGTTGGCTTTGCAGAGATGATCTGTGCTGTCGTCTCACCTGACACACTGTGTGTTTTGTAGAAGGCTGATGTGTGTTGAACAGCACCACAACACCAGACAGATGAACATATCCTCTTCGCAGGTTGCTGTCACAAAATGTCCTGGCATTCTTTGTGAGCTAAACAGTCGGCTTTCAAAAAGTGCTTTCTTCTCTTTTCTATGCTTGCAGATACACTTTAAATTGTTTTCTTCCAGGAGATGTAACTTTGACATGAGAAATGTAATGGTGCCCACAAATAGACTACAGCAGTATTTGCATACCACATAAAGGACACTGGATATCCCGAGCTTCATATTCCCACTCCCAGTGTCAGTGAGTCAGAGTGGGTTACGCAGGCAGAATGCTGGGGGGGTTTCAGGATCATATAAACAGTCTGGTCACACATGCAGGCCTGCATGTCACGTATACAGACTAATACTTTGCTATAGTGGGGAGACTACACAAAGAAGACAAACCCCAAAATTACAAAACCAGGGGTGAAACAAATACCTGTGCAATACCAGCCTCTACATGAAGTATATTTTGATAGATCTGGGTTGGACTCACTTTTTCCTTCTGGTCTGACTCAATTCCTCAAGGTATATCAATGTTTTATCAAGGTGTCAGAGATTTTTGACCCTATGGATATGATGGCATCACAAAGGACAGCGATAGCAGTAGGAGTTTGTCCCACAATCGGTGGGTTGCCGGGTCGATCCCCGTTCTTTGCACAGCTCACCTGCCTTTCCTGTGCCTTGCTCTGCCCTGGGTGACACCATCAGTGTGTGAATGTATGTGACTGAATGTGTATGTGACTGAATGCAGTGCGATGCTCTGGAAAGCTCCGTATAAGTACACACCATGTACAGTTGCTGCAGATTAGTTGGCTTCACACCAATTATGGGAATCTCCCTTTCCTTTAAGATCTGGCCAAGTTGAAGGACACAGTGAGCACACCACCATGTTCAACAAACCTCTTTGAGGTATTTAGTGATGTCTAAAGAATAGTTACTTGGCAACAAGGGGCCCAAAGTGTGCCAAACAAATATCCACTACTACACCAGTATACCACCACCTCTGGCCTGAACTGCAATATGAATGAATTCTTACATGTTGTTTTCCCCCCAAGTTCTGATTGTACCATCTGAATGGTTCAGCTACAGTTTAGACTCATTAGGCCACCCAGTGTTTTTTTATCTGTTATCCTATAAATCAAGTAATAATGTATACATTTAGACCCTGTTTCCTGTTTTTAGCACAATGGTTTTGCTCTTCTGCTCCTGTTGCCCATCTGCTTTTACATGTTGTGCATTCATAGAAGTTATTCTGAATACCTTGGTTATAATCTGTGGTTATTTGAGCTACGCTTACATTTCCACTCTGTCCATTCTCCTCTTCACTTGACACCCACAAGGCCACCTGCTGTTTTCTAGATATCTTCCTCTCTTCCAGATCATTCTATGGAAACCCAAAACATGGTTGAGCCTGGCACTCCCAGGCAGACAAGCAGTTTATGAAGCATTCGAACCAGCCTGTCTGGCACTAACAACCATGCCACATTCATTAAATCCGCTTTCTCTCTCATCCAGATGCTGGGTTTTAGAAATCTTCACCACATCCAGATGTCTAAATGCATTGCCTTGCAGGCATGTGATTGGCTGATTTTCTAAACTACGAGCAAATGTAAACCAGTTGTAAATGTAGTATGCCTAGTAATGTGCAATAAAGGTTTAGTTAAATTAATCACTCATGGTCTTACAAGGCAAATTGTAGAAGAATTTAAACTTATACTCCACTATATTTCTATGTGGAGAAAAAATCCTGTGCTTTGAAATAATTAATTAATTAATCAATAATGAGGCATCAACAGACCCTCTGTCATTTTTACCTTGAACAGACCATTTAGTTAATGAGAACTTTGTCTTCTCCTGCATCTTTACTGCTGGATGTTGATCACAGATACTCCACTGTAGCTACCAGTGGTGGCACAGCGAGCATCTGTACATATCTGCTGTGGTCAAATCATGAAACCATATTGTAATATTTTTGAAATGCACTTCCACAATAAAAAAAAGAAAAAAAACAAGTTCAAAGGTCAGATTTCTACTTTAAGACTTAATGGCTTCAATGTAATTCTTCTTTATTACTTCCACTGCACTTCAACTCCTCCATATTTATTTATAAGCTACAGCTACTTTATGCCCCTACATCTATTTTGAACAGGCAGCTGTTGTTTTCAAGTGAACTTCCTAGGAAGCCCCAGCAGGTCCAACAGTGCAAGTTACATGCATGTGATTGTGTGCATGATTATCATTTAGGGGTCAAAACTCCCCCTTTTCCTTCTGTCGCCTTTCTGCAATACTGCATCAGCTCGAAACCACTTATTATTAATCCACCATCAGTCAAAGCTTTTAAGCACAGATTTATGCACAACGAAATGTATGTGGCACATCACATCTGATTAGTCCTTCTTGTCTCTAAATTACAGAGATAAAGCAGTAAAGGACAAATGTAGGGAAAAAGCTCACTCCTTTCTTATTGTATCTTAATCACCTTCTTTGTCTCGCTCCAACGACAGAGGCAATAAAGCCACGTAGTCAAGACGGATGCACAACAAGAGGCGGAGGCTTGCGTCCTGCACACTGGTGGCTTTTCCACTCGCTCGTCCTCCTGCCCCATCACTCCCTCTTGCACAGATGGTTACACTGGCTGCTTTTTGAGTGGGACTTGGCAGAACCTGTGAGCCGGAAGCCACCACAGGCCACACACGCGCGCACGGTCACATCAGCTGCACATGCATGTGTAAAATCCCACATGTTAAGAGTGACATGCACATGCAGCACATATGCTACTTAAGTCCTCACATTTCTTTCATATTAGTGAGTCGTGTGAAAAGGGAGGATGACATTGGCTGCTCATCCTCGGCGGCCTTCTGCATCTCCATGCGTGTTCCTTTCTGTCGCCATTTCTGTTCAAATTGTCTGTTCTGCTAGACGTCCGTGCCCCTCCTCCTTCAACACGCTACTCGTTTAAAAAAGACCTCCAAACACTCTTCATCTTCCCCTTTCTTCCATCTTAGATCCTTGTGGTCCTTCCTCCACTTCCTTCCACTTGCCTTTATTCGTTCCTTTTCTTATGTAATTCAGGAACGATCCAGCTCCAGCCAGTTCTGCTGCAAGTGCAAACAGCCGGGCGGCACTGAGCTCCTTTATTCTACACCTCACAAGGTTGCAAGCTTGCATGCGTTCTGCATGCATGTCCAACATGCCTCTGTTGGCATGCTGCAGGTTTGGCATTCAGCTTGATTGCATGCATTATATGTCCTCATGAGGACAACATGCATGGTTGAAACACAAATCCCCATTGTGACGAACGCAGCATGCATTCTTTGCAGCACTGAACAGGAATACTGGCGCGAGAGGACAAATGTGCAGCACTGCAGTCATTCAGACGAGCTCCAGGCTGGACAGGGAAGGATGGGGGATGGGGGCTTGGGGTGTGCGATGAGTCAAGCAGTCCAGGACAATTACAGACTCCTATAATTATCAGACGCAACACACAGCCAGATGCTGTCTAATTACTGTGGTAACGATCAGAACGATTATTGCATTTTAACGACTTGCTTCGTGTCTTTCTGTTCTGCAGCAGTTTTGGCCAGATTATTTCAGCAACGCACAAAATATCAAGAGTTTCTAAAAATGTGCAAGTATTCGAACGGACCGCCGCTTACTCAGATGTAGGGCCGAGTTATTAGCTCACAAATTAATCACAAATAAAATGAGACTGTCAGTTTTGTGCTGAGCTTTTTTGACTTCTTCCAGGAGTGAAGTTGTGTTTACTGCCTCTGAATCATCATTCAAAAGAAGCATGTCTAGTTTGCTTTCTGAGTGAAACAGCCATTGAGGGATGATTAATTATAAAAATGTCTAATTTACTTAAACCAATTTAATAAATGCTCCCTGCTAATTGCCCCAAAATGACTCATTAAATGAAGAGCAGTATCTACAGTGTATGTAATAACTCCCAGGCTTCCATTATAATCTTTCTGGGGGTTTCTCCAAATAATTTTCCGCAGTACACATTAGCTACTTTTGGAGAGCGGGGACCTTTTATTGATTCTGCCTGTTGAAGGAAGTTATCTTTTGTCTTTATGTCCTGGACAGATTGCCAATGTCAAGGTACAATAAGGTTTTACAATTTTGAAACTGCAAAGACATTCCTTCAAATTCTTCTTACAATTTAAAGCACTTTTGATGAGATACCAGAGAAAGCGTCGGGTTGACCAGAGGTTTTTCCTGCTGGAGAAAGTATAGAGTAACACTGTACACATTTTATGCCAACTGTTGCTGTGCACTACGTGTTAGCTGGCTGAAAGCTGTTAGTCCAGGTTATCATACTGTAAAAATCTTATACTGGCTCAATGGATGGATAACATTTTGGCTAACTCAATTTGGTTTGTTGGGGTTTTATTAGTTTCGAGTAGAGAAAGTGTCGCTCTACTGAAACTGTGCATTATTTAGTCTAAATGTTGGTTGTTGCTTAGGAGGTGTGAAAACAGAAACTGAAATAAAACACACACAAAGAAATATTAGTGTAGAAATATCTTAAATATTTGTCTCCAAGAAGTTAAGATGTATAGAAACAAGCCTTCACTGTGATTACCTTCATACAATAGATGTAAACACAAGATGGTTTTCAGTTTAGACTTGATACTACATCAAGGTATCCCAAGATTTTACATTGCCCCTCCCCAACATGTTGCTGTGCCATGGTGGTTACCAAATACTTTCCATATTACAAAAATGCTGGATTCTGCAGTTTGGACAGTTTTCCTTTTGCAGGAAACAAAAGGAAAAATCAATCACCATTTTTATGGCAACAGTGTTTTAAAACTACATGACACACTACAGAAGCAATTTAAAAAACAACAACAATAAAACCAATGTTTTGGGTTATACAATATAGTTTAGTAATATACTCTACATACTATAAATACCATCAAATGTGTTTTCAATGTTATCACACTGACAGCATAAAGGTTCACACTTAGACAGAACAATGACAGAATAAAGATTTGTATTTAAATAGTGAAGCTGTTTGTTCTGCTGCAGCCTCAGGCCACATAAACTACTCTCAGGTTGATTTTTGTCTCAGATAAATAATATTTATCTTGAATATCCAAATGGACAAGCAGATTTAAATTTCTGCATAAATGTTCTAACAAGTTAAAATTTTGCGTTGTACTTTTGTGCTACATCACTACATAACTCTGTCATAAGTTAAGATTGGTTCATAATTATTTAAAATTATAAGGTCTCATTAGTGGAAACTAAATCAGAAAAATCTCTTAGGATCTTTACCCTTATTATATTTTGTTTTTGTTTTAATCCCTTATTAAATTTTGTTTTATTGTTATTTTCTTGTCATTTCAGATTCTGTATTAGAAGACTGACTTTAACAGAGAGAATGCAAACGTGTCTCTTTGCACTGAAAACTGTTAGCTCTTCTTTTGTCCTTCGCAGCAGCCAGTGACATTTACAAAAGTTCAAAATAAGAGGCAAAGGAGAGTACAGATGAAAAAAATGTGGCAGTAGACTACCCACTACAGTCTGAGCCATTTTAATTTTGAAGACATAACTCCACTCATCTAAAGGTGCATAATTGTACTTTTAATATTCTTAATGTAAATAAAAACAGATGAGTTCTTGATACAGAAGTTTAGGCTGCTGATTCTTCCAGGCTCCAATCTCATGTTCTGTTTTTATGCTCGGCATGCGTAGGTTTCCTCTGAGTACTACTGTTTCCTCCCACATTCCCAAAATATGCTCACTTGGTTAACTGGTGCTTTTAAAATGAATGTAGGTGTGAGCAAATGTGGTCGTTTCCCATGTAATTTTTTCTTTTTAGACCAAGACATAATTGCTGAGTTTTGTAACATTTGGATGCAAAGCTGCTTTTAAATGTAGAAGGAGCCTGTAAAATAAGACTCAGTAAAAAAATAAAAAATAAAAAATCCAAAAGGAGAAAAGCAACAGATGATTAGATGCACGCTTAAAAAGAATAATATATTTCCAACCTCCTGGGAGCCATTTTATGGAAACTGTCAGTGCACATATTCATCCCCTGCCTCCTCAAAGATCCCTGGTCCCCCTAATTATACCTCATTACCATGTGACTGAGCTTACAGCAAGACCATATGCTAATTGACTTCGCAATTAGCAGAGCCAGTGTTACACGTCGACCCTCTCACCCACCTCCCTACGCTTCTATCATCATAACAGATACAGTATGGGATGACCGGTCGGATGTGATGGCACGCAAAAAAGTGTATCCTGAGCATGCACAGCTCCGGTGTCATGTGTTCCGCTTCACTGCGATATGATTAAGCATCTTCAATTATAGATTGACATCCGGAAAGAGGATGAGTGGTGGGCTGGTGGGGGAGGGGGGCAAGAGGGGATCAGATTGGGTTTGAGAGCACGATAGTGATCAGAGGAGCAGGAGCAGCGAGGAACAGCCGGATGCTCGGAGGAAGAATTGGAGTGAGCCACTTGCCGTGAGCGTGTGTGTGTGTGTGTGTGTGTGTGTGTGTGTGTGTGTGGTGTGTGTGTGTGTGTGTGTGTGTGTGTGTGTGTGTGGTGTGTGTGTTGGAAGAGGGAGTGGGGGCATGAACACAAATGCATACATGAGAGATGAAGCAGCGAAGCTCCAACATATAACAACCTGACCTTATAAAAACACATTTACAAGCAGCTCCTTACAAAAGGGACATTTTACACATCAGGTTCCTTTATAATCCATGAATGCTGTTTATTGGAATTTTATGAAAAATGATAAATGCTTTCCTAACTATATATAAATAAAATCCTAAGCATGTGCTCTGATTCCCCTAGTCAGTCAATTACATTCAGAAGTCACTGTGTGTAATTTGATCTCACAATAAATACAGATGTAATAGCTGGTTTCATTTCTGAACACATAGCATGGAGAGGTTTAAACCTCGGTTAGGTTATAAAACAGTATTCCAAGCTCTGAACCACTCAGACAGCTTTGTTCAATCCATCAGTTGAAAATGTAAAACAACTGCAAACCTACAGTGACACAGACGTCTGAACTGACAGGCAAGAGCAGCATTAATAACAGAATCAGTCGATAGACTCTTGGTAACTCTGGTGAAGAGATCCAGAGGTCAGTTAAGATAATATTTTTGGATTATTGCCAAGAAGGAAGCCATTGTTAAAATAAAATAATCAGAAGTTCAATTTGCATTTTGCCACAGTCCTTCTGTTGGATGAGCAAACGTGTGAAAGAAGGAGTCAAATGAGACCAAAATGAAAGTTTTTGGCCCAAAACACAAAACGTCGAGTGTGGCAGAAAGTTAACACAACACATCACCCAGCAAACACTATGCTTATAATGAAACAAGCTCACTGTGGACGTGCTTTTATTCAGCAGGGACAGGAAAGCTGTGAAGACGGATTGAACCAAACAAATAGGGCTACCGTACTTATTAGAGATCGCAGAAAACCTGACATTAAGGCATAGGCTTACCTTCCAGCAGAACAGCAGCTCTGAACGTACAGCCAGAGATGCAACAAAAGCACGTAGATCACAGCCTAGTCCATGTCCAGACATAAATCCACTGGGAATATGTGACAAGAGTTGAAAAATGTATGTTCTCATATGCTAATTTGAGATTTCAGTCTTAGTGCGAAGCTGTTGAAGACCGACCCCGAAAGAGTTTCAGCTACATGCAGTGAAGTGCAAAGCCCTAGATAACCTTGGAGGAGCTGCAGAGATCCACAGCTCAGGCGGAAGAATGTGTTGACATTACATCCACAAATCTGGTTTGAAGAAAGCCAATTCTGAAAGGAAGCCAGTCAGAAATTGTGTTTGTAAATGGATGGAAGAGGATAGCGACAGGACTTTAGAGATGCTCTTTAACCAATCTGACTGATCTACATATTTCGCACAAAAATGTGCCAGAACTTGTCTCTGTATGTGCAACAATGACTGACACAAACGAGTTGCAGCTGAGATTGAAGCAATAGGAGATTCTTGACTCTCAAGGTTGAGTGCATATGCACAGCACAACAATTTCTATAAAATAAGCAAATATAAAAAGCATGTATCATTGTCTTACCACTTCATGGTGATTACCTTAAGTTACCACATATAAGTTCCAGTAAAACATGTGGAAGTTTATCGTTGCAAAATGGGAGAATGAATACACTGTGTAGTAATCCGTACTGGGTACATATGGTTTCAGCCCAGAGGACACGGTCGTGTCATCTTTTCCCAAGAGGGGACTGACTAACTGATGAATGCACAGTCTGAGGATAAACAGCTCCACTCAGCTGAATATTGATTCATGAGGGAAAACAGAACACAGTAAAAATAAATAAATAAAAAGACCCAGGAGCTTTTGGAGAGCAAATCCTGCCTGTACTGACAACAGGCTCATATGTCATATATTGACCTACAGAAAGTCTGACATCCATTTCCATACAAAATGCCTCAGTCAAATTAGACTCTTATGTGCAGAGCTGGGAGGAACACATCCCAAGCTGGGAGGAACACATCCCAAGGTGTCTCCCTTTAGGTTTTAGCTGACCTGCAAGAACAGCGAAATGCAATCACACATTTAGAGTAAGCTCTTTTTCTTTTCTTTTCTTTCCTTTCCTTTTCTTTTCTTTTCTCTTCACACCCCCCTCATCTGTTTAACAATAAAGGCCACATGGGAGGGTCCCTGGGGGTTCCAGAAGAGTGTGTTTGTTTGAGGGGAGGGTGAGGGGGGGAGGGGGGGGGCAGCTATGAACCATTGTTATTGAGGTGCGTGACTGTGTGTGATCCAAAAATAGGGAATGGTATCCAACCTCAAAGCTGGAGAATAGAGAAGTGATTGACACCCCTGAAACCCCCCTTTCCCTCCAGTGTGTGATGAAAATGGAGGCGCAGCCAAAAGACACAGACGCCTTTATCTCCGTGAGAAAAAAAAATAAATGTGCGAAAAAACATCGACTTAAACAGATTTGTGTTTTTTTTTTTTTTTTTTTTTTTTTTTTGTTAAATGCACCATTAAGAGGCACCATTGCGAGCAAGAGCATATGTGTCCATATAGCTTCTCCGCGTCACACACCTATGCATTTTGGTGCATAGACATCGCCGTTTCCCCCCCCCCCCCCCCCAAATACTGCAACTGATGCGGCTTTCATCTTATTTACGACACAGCAGCCGGAATCCACATAAAACCAGATCTTCTGCAGGATATTTAAAACACAGACCTCTAAATAAACCAGGCGCACGGACGTCCACACTTCTTCTCCCCCACCCCCACGACTGAATCAATCAGCATTCTACGTCCAGCTCCTTACCTTGATCGATGTAAACAGATGTGATCTAGTATAAAGAGGGAGTCACAGTCGCCAGGTTTGATGGTGATGCTGAATATGGTTTTAAAAATGTCACATTTCGGACGGAGCTCTGTTCGGCTGCGTTTGATGCTCCTCTACCGCTGCACATGGACTCCGAAGCAGACGAGTGCCCGGAGATTCAGCCAGTGTCCGCGGTCCTCAGAGCCAAAACGAGCATTGGATACAAGTCCGAACCGGAGAGGGTGTCAGGGTTAAAATACAAGACAGGTTCCGTATCCTTACAAAGAAGAAAAACTAAATCCTTTGTTTAACGGTGCGCATCTTCTCCAGGATAGAGAGATTGGAAACGAGTGAAAATCCCCCCCCCATAACAAATCGTGCCCCTCCTCCGTCTCTCTCCGGTTATTTTGCTGGTTCTGCCTCGGAGCCTCCGGTTTGACGCTCGCAGCTCCCCGCTGCACCTCTACCGACTGAACGCATCACCAAAACGGCGCTCCGCATAACGTGCGTAATGGTGATCCCGCTACGCAGCCAAGCGCGCACACACACGCACGGAAAGTGACATCTCTCCACACCCTCAGCGCGGACTTCTCTCTGTCCTTTTCCTGTTAAAACCGCCTCACTCTGATAAATGACTTGCTTACTGGCATGTGTTCAGCTTATAGGTTACCTCCCAGCTGGAGACGGAGGGTCAGCTCCTAAAGCTGTTGTTTTTCCAGACTAATAAAGTGTGGACGCTGTTGAATTTTCCACCGAATGCCACCGCAGCCATTCAAAAATATTCATAACTCTTCGACTTTTTCCCCCACCCACTGGGATTGGAATCCAATTTGTTACATAAAGACGAAGTAGCGAATGGAGAGAATCTGTGAGCAGCACTTGTAAAGTCTTGCAGGATGCAGTTTGGATAGGTGTGGACTTTGACTGGGCCACCAACACATACTTTGAGCTATGCGGGTGTTGCAGCTCTCATTGTCCTGCTGGAAGGTGAACACCAGTCCCCTTCACTTCCGTTGCAGCATCTAACATATTTTCTTCATTTTCCCTCTACACATTCAGCGAGATTTGAACGCATCATTCTACACGAGTTAATTCATAAGTTATTACTATATTATGACTTTCAAACATTAACGTAAGTTTTATATTATTAATTTACGTTATTAATATTTCACATCCTTGCCTGGGGGGGGGGAGAAGCAATCTCATGAAAGCCTTCCGTTGTTTTAATGGCATGCATACAATGTTTATGCTTCCACCGGTCACCTCAGAGGTCTTGACGCAGCGACAAACTGCTGCGAGGATTATTATTTCTCGATTTCATCACACGTTTGTTGCCACAGCTGCTCCAGTCCGTCTTATCGGGGAGGATTGCAGTGGTGACCCCGTCCTCCCCCCACCACCACACCACCACCACTGCTGCACCTCCTCCTCTCTGATTCTTGCTCTGCCTTTATCACAGCACAGATCTGTTGTCGTTTCCCTGCCATTTCAGTTCCTGACAAACAGAAGGAGCCTCGTCATATCTATACAGGAAGCTGATATTTGTGCTGGATTTGATCACAATTAATCCACCGATTGAGTGTTAATCCATATATTTTGGACATACAATTGGCACCGGTCCAATTGTAGCAGAAAGTTATACGCACACTTACATTTGACACATGCAGTTTTTTATTTTATTTATTTTTTTAGCTTTAATCTCTTGTTTTCCTGCTCACCTTCTTTTCCTACTCATAAATCCAGGCAAAAAGGGATGACACACAGTCTCTGAGAGCAGGAAGGAGGCGTATCATATGGAATGGCAGCTGAGGATGTGAGACTAATGTGACAGGTGCAGCCTGAGAGAGTGACAGCATGGGAAGAGGGGGTGGAGGAGGGCAATGTGGAGGAGGGGTCAGTGCTTGAACAGGAGGATTGGGAGAGATTAATGGTTCTTTCACTTATCAGCGGACAGGCCCTTGCAGTATATCACTGGAAGTGCTGCCATTCTCATTATCTTTATATGAGCCGTGGAAGATGGGAAAAGGGACAGGAAATCATTGAACAACCACACGTATTTAATCACGGTAAATTGATTTCAAAGAAACATCCCTCATCAAGTTAAAGTAATAAGGTAATTGAGAGGCTTACGACCATGTAATTACTGCACATGGGCATTACTGAGACACCCAGTTAGATTACACATAACACTCTGACATATAGTGCCTGAAGAATGTGCAAAATGCCTTTTAAATAAATCTCACCCTGTCTAGGAACTTTTAATCAGCAATCTATGATTTCCTGTTTAGTTGCCATTTAAAATAGGAAAGACAAGCAATCAGGCTCCTCAAGGTAAATCGATGATTCATGTGCTGATTTAATTTAAAAAGAAGAAGGAAGAAAAAAAAAAAGCTGTCAAATCCAAAATTTAACCACATCTACTGTAAGAGAAATCACAAAAAAAATATTCAGCATGATATTAGACTGCTGCAAATGAAGATTCATTTATTTTTGAAACCATTGCACAGATTTATCATGAGTGCATATGCAACAACTTTCTGCAAAGACTGGCTGCAGAATAGAGAGCAAAAAAAGTCATTTTAATTCTTTCCCAGTTTCCTTTTGAAGCTAGAATGCAGAAAATCTTTGAACATGTTTCATGTGTTACAAGGTGATTAGTTCATCTTTTTCAGAGTATAAAGGTTATTGCAACAGAAATCTGAGCCAAATGCATTTCTTTTCTTGGTATCTAACCATACAACCAGCGAAAGCAAACGAGGTGTGTGGCAGTCATGAGACTGTCAAGCAGCAGCAGTGACTTCAGTCAGAGGCTTCTTTAGATTTGCTGCAAGACTGACTGCCCATGATTCTCTGAAAACACTGGGATGATATGCATAACAACATTTAATTTAGCTTTGGGAAATGGACCTGAATTGAACTGAATGTCAGACAGTGAGAAAAAGGATCGTATGTCTTCTCAGCGAGTGCTTGCAAATATCTGGTTTCAGCTGCTGTTTGTGATGTATTTTAGCTACAGAAATTCACTTAATCTGTGAACTGGGAATACTAGTTTGTCTATATTCTACACCTGATTGCTTGAACTGGCTGGTTCAGATAGAAATTGGACGCATATGTAATGCTTGTTCTCATCATTAGTTTGATGTTTAGACGAAAACGTCGGAGTATTTATAGCGGAATCTACAGTAACTTGGATCAGAGTGATCACATGCGAGGCTCAGTCACTGACTAATATAGCCGTACTGACAGCCCGTACTAAATGTGGCTCAGCCTCCTGAGTTATTGTCTGTTAAATAAACCTTCTTTTGTACCAGAACAGCAGACTCACAGGTGCTGGCCCGGTTTATTTTTGACTCATCTACTATATATATGTTTGAGTAATCTCTCTCTTTCCATTCTTATTCATTTGCGGTATGTCTTTTTTTTCCCACCCGCTTTTCTTTCCTCTTCCTTCTCTGGAGGTTGCCTCGTCTCGTCGTCAAGGCCTCCTTTTGGCCTCCGCACAACAAACAGTGCAGTGACAGCAGGGTGGCCGACATGGAGACACGCACGCTGCATCTGTTTCCAGCGACTTGCATCACAATGAGATCCTGTGACCTTACAGGATGTATTAACTATGACAGGATGCAGGTGTCCAAATTAGCAGGAAGAGTGACTAATTATATAGAGTAACTTTATTTCCATATATATATATATATCCCACTTTACTCGGGCTGTAATGGAAACGATGTGAGTTTGAGATATCAGTGCTTTTTCAGGGGGGGAAACATTTAAAACATTCGATCTTCTGGAAGCTTTATGAGTTGTTCTGCTCTCATCTGATCCACAAGCTCAACAGGTATTCCAGTTCTTCTCAATCTTAACAATTTTTAGGAGAAACTGCGTTATAATATTTCTCACCAGCACAATGCAGTAGTGACCAATTTGAGACGTAAAAATGTCCTTTCGGATTGTCAAATCTATCAATTTTAGATGAAGTTGTAGCTGAAAAGCTTCCTCGTTTTATTCTCAACATATCCATTTCCATTGTTCAAAGAAAAACTCCATGACACTGGATTAAAACACTTCAGGATCCATGTAGCGATTTACACAGTTTGCACAGTGCTTCCTAAAACTGATAAGTCACCATGAAACTTGCTACTTCGTGTCAAATACAGTTGTTATTTTCACTGTCTATGATTAGTGCTCACTTTTCCTTCTGCTGTCAGGGACCAGCTGATCGCTATTGAAAATACTAAGGGCTTTTTGGACATTTTAAGTTTTTTCATATAAAATCCTGCTGTGGAAATTCAGAATTTATCACCATGCTGTGCTATTATTTTAATCATACAGCTGCTCAGAAAGAAACACACTCTTGCTTTTTCCCTTAATGTTGGCAATTCAGTTACGCGGGATAATCCAAATCTCATCCATCCGCCCTCCTGTCCATTCAGTTCACACTCCAGTAGTTGTCGAGGTCAAGACTTCAGGCAGCAACACAGAAGAAGCCAGGATGATGCAGATTCCAGATGCTCGAGAATCAAATCAACAAAAAATTGTATTGAAGAATGAAACATACTTTTTAGTTTCACAACTATATGCATGGCATTATCTGCCCTCTTTCAAGACCTCACCATGCACCATATTTTCATTCAGTGAGCTTTGCAGACCCTTTGGTGAGCTTTTCAGGTCTCCCAGTGGCCCCATAAACATGGTTTAACCCACAGAAGGTTGAAGTGGGGTCATTGGAATAAAGGCAACACCAGGATTTACCTTCCTGCTCTGTCGCACAGTCTCTGGGTCCCACAATAATGAACAATGGTTTACTCTGAATCATGAGTCGATTATTCATTTCAAGAGAACTATGCTAGTCAAAAATGTGTGGTGGTTCTCATTTGCTTTAATTCTGAAATCTGGTGATGATCACGTACAATTTGAATCAGTAACCAAAATACTGAGGCACTCAATAAGGTACTGGGATGCCTTATTGTGCTGTCAAAATACTTTAAAATTTTCATGATAAAATTTGCTTTTTAGGTCAAAATAACTAAATATATATTTTTTAAAATCTAAGTATCACAAGTTAACAAGAGTAGTTGATAAAAAAAATAGCATAAAGAAATTGCTAAGTGCTTTGCTTAGCTTCCCATAGTCTGGCTAAAATCGAAGGAGACTGTTGTTATGAGACAACAAAGCTAACAGCTACTCAGCTGTGCAGATTTCTAAATGTGCCAAAATAAAGCATGTGTGCCATTGGTTTATTGTGATACAAACTGTAATAGGTGCTAATAAATAGTTCAAACCTTCAACTTTCACCACAATTTATGAATGACAGCTACTATACTATACTCAACAATTGTATGTAACTTTAAAGTGCAAAGTGCTTCACAAATAGTATTCAGTACCTGTGTTGCCACCATATTAAAACATCCTCCACCAATGAGTGGTACAGTAAATGTCAAAAAATGTCAAAGCAGTACTATAGTATTTACACATGCATAGGAAATAATGAAGACCTTACTGGATGTGTTAAATATGATTAAATTATTTACCCATGTCTGTGCATGTGCGACCCTTCTCTGTAGGTCTCTGGTCCAGGAGGTTGACTTCACAACCGACACACTCAGGCTCACCGTACTTATTCTAACAAGAAAAAATAAATATATCAGTCCAATAACTTCTGCCCCACAGTTATAGACAGCGACAGAAAGAGGGGCAAGCTGAGTGTGGTCGTATAGTCGAACATAACATAAATTGACATCATTAGTTTACATAACTAATATTACCTCTAACATAAATAGCATTATATGTTTTTAGTACAGGAAATATTTTACATTCAAAGACTACTACCACATAATTGGTAAAAAATTAAAATGAAAACATACCTCAGAGAAAAATCAAGTTCATGGTTACCATCAGTCCCACAGCTTCTGCCCCTAAACATGAAAAAATATATGATAACTACAGAGAAATGTTTCCAAATGAAGAGCTCATAGATATACAGTTGAACATATCTGAAATGAACAACATTCAGTATCATAACAGTTAAAAGTAAAAAGAAAAGAGTATAATAATAATAAAAATACATCAAACTTATATAGCACTTTTAATATAGACAAAGCATATTTGTACATATTTTAAAAATGCTTAAAATATGTACAAAACATTGCAAGATTACATATGAAAACCCTGTATCTAACTAAATTATCGTAATGTTAAAATATAATACTTGTAAAGAAAACACATACCACAGTTACAGATGGCAAAAAGGGGATGAGCTGGCAGTTACTGGTTGCTATGGTAACCACCAACTGTCAAGAACAACATTGCCTATACAGCAGTAAATGTCAGGAGAAAATTACTTTTTGACTAAACAAAATTAATTTGAAGAACAAATAAACCAATTTCGATAATCTCCACATCTATAATAATGTTCAAATAAAACCTTGACACACATAATTATTGTTTTCTATTTCATCTAAGTCGAATGCTCTATTGTTGTCCTTGGTTTTTGTGTCAGGTAAGATTAAACAATCTTCCCAGACACTCTTAAGCTATCTTTGAGATATGAAGTTCAGTCAAATGAATATGACTAGACTTCTGAAATGGAAATGCATCTTTGTGAATGTAGTTGAGGCAATTGACATAATGAATATATTTTAGCATGCTATTGTGCTCAGAGATTGTGAGCAAATGCTGCAGAATTGCTGCCAAATATTGGCTTTATGAAAAATTCATCATGAGCAAGTTGGTATGCTGGCACATTTATCCCCAACTGGATTTAAAAATAATAGCACAGAGTCATTCCTTTGTCTCCAGGGTCCTATTCCTCCCATGTTTATATAAAATTCATAAGGCACATAATGGGAGACTCACAAATAGTCAGCAGAAGCATCCAGTCTCTTACATAACTTCTGCCTGGTCAGATATGATCCAAAATACTACAGAGGATCCTACAAAAACAAATAAATAAAAATATATATTAGTCATGGTTTTATAAAGTTTTCATCCAAAAATGTGTTAATTATTTAAAGCTAAACTCAGCCAGTGAAGATGGACCCATTTCTACTGTATATAAGTGTTTTACTTAAAGAGATTTGTTAGACTTTAGCAGTGTTATATAAAACTGTTCAGCTTGTCTAATTCTTTAGCTTTCAAAATTTTCTTTCAGTCCAAGCTATAACCTCTTGAGGTCTAGTTTTACCTCCACCCGTCTGAACAATTACCCAGTGAAGTAGAAGCCGCTCAGTCTGGCATGGGGTAGAGCCTGAATGGGGGTGGGACGAAAGGAAGTAGCTTTTCCATTGATTTAAACTAAGAGACAAGCTAATGTGGGATAAAAAAAAAAGACTGGGAACATAAATTTTGAGAATGGACTTACTGGAAAAGATCGGGTGAAATGTTTGAGCAAGTAGTAATGAACTAAGATGGTCAGGTTTTCCAACAATGAGATGTTTTTCGTTAGTGTGTTTTCCAACACACACAAAACACATGCAAGGATATGAGGTCACAGCATGTGACTGTTGTTGGGTTTGGGGGGAATTAAGGATTACTGAAGTTATGGGAATTGGTCAGATGTGGGATCTGCTGACATGTTCAAGAAAAATTTAGTTTTCTTAAAAGTTTGTCATGACTTTTTCCATTAATAGGAATAGTATTGCCATTTACTTTGCAGCCCTTGTGATCGGGTTGCTAGTGTTTCTCAGTGTTTCTCAGATCTCTCAATCTGTCAAAGACTGGCTTCTGTTCAGCATCAACACTGGAATCACCAGATCGGTTTTTATATAGTTTTGTTGGCTAATCGTTGGCTAATGTCAGCACTTTGTCAGTTTGTCAGTTAACTCCCACATAGCCCATATTGTCACTTTATTTTTTTTCCTCACATTTTGCCTGGTTTCAACTATAAACCTTAGTTTATAGTATTTTATTTCACTGGACAAACCAATGTCCAATATGAAGGGATAATAATGCATAATTCTCAAAAATGTTTATACATATAAACTTTGTAATCTGGTGAATTAGGATAAGTGTGAAGCTGTATGTGTACAAATTTTGTATATCTGCTGAATGACCTTTCTCCCCATTCTTCTTTGCAAAAGTATTGTCACAGATTCTTGACTTCATTTAGGTCTTGACTTTGACTGGGCCATTCTAACACATAGAATTTGTTAGTATTAATTACAAAGTGTGATATGTCAGTATTAATTATATATATATTCATATAATCTTCTGTCTTTCTCTGTTGAAAGCTGAACTGGTAGAACCGGAGGGCAGGACCACACTCAGGAAGGAAGGTGCTTCGTCAAATGAATCTCCTCTGGATGGCCCAGTAAAGGAGCGCGGCCATTTTTTGGGAGCGAGGAGCCATCTCCCTGGTGAGTACCATGGCAACAGCCAACATAGGCCCTAACTTTCCGAGATGTTCTTTTCAAGCTCCCAATCTAAAGTGGCAGGCCAGTTTTTTTTTTTTTGTTTTGTTATGGGCCTTCTATTGCTTTCAGTCTCTCCAGCCCATTCTTCTGTTTCTTCTTTTTTTTTCTTTGCCTGCATGACATGGCCTCAGCCTTGTTCACCAGCCCATCGAGGCTGTGAGAAGACTGCTGAGGGTGAATGTCCGTGGGAAAATGTTGCCAGACAACACACTGGTATGTGACAGTCAGGCCAGGCTAATAGTGTCTGTGTGGGACAAAATGGGAAAACATTACCATGGACGGAGCAACTCAGGCCAACTTTTTTGAATGGGTAGTTCTTATTACTGCTAAATTATATTTTGTTCTTTATTGATCTTCTTCTTTTTCAAAGATACTCTGAAAATCTTAAATAAAACCCTTGATTAGCTAAGCTTTGATAAAGAAAGTGGCTGATTCATGTTTCTATTTTATGATTACAATGGTTTAGTGTTTATACTTTGCATAGTCACACCTAAACTTTATATTTAAAGTGGTATTCATGCTTTATTAAGGTTTACCAAAGTTTATTTTCTATACTGTTTTTTTTCTTTTTTCACTTCTGCTTTTCTTGTTCATTTGCAGTACAATTTAAATGAGAAAACTGCATAAAAACTGCTTTTTGTTTTTATCTATATTTGATATTGGAGAAAAAAAATCTGTGAGTGGAAATATATTGTCAGTAGACATTTTAGGAACAAGCAGAGAGTATAGTATTGTTTTGTAGAATATTAACATACATAATGTTGTACATTAATATCCATATTTCTGACCTTGATAGTCACCTGATGATTGAACAATATCTCAGATATCCATAAATCTACAAAACTACTTAAAACCCTCTTACATTACTATAAATTAGAGACAAAAACAATAAAATACCTTGGTTTTATGGTTTATTACATTCATGAAACTGTGTTTACCAGGACCCCTGTAAGGTGCAAGTCAACCATTACATTGTTGCTGAAATAACATAACTTCAAAGGTATTGGGAGGTATGTTCACATCACAAACATGCTGAATAATTTACAGGTCGTACAACCTCTGAGTACTTAACATATGCAAGAGGAAAGCTCTTTACTGACGTCAACAGAGAGCCACCTTGTGGATAAAAGACGAAGCACACAGAGGAAGAAAATCCAACAAACTCCAGTGTTTCTTATGTTATGGATATTTTAAAAAGACACACGCAGAAAAGCTTATCACTGAGCATAAAACAAAACATATATAGAACAGATTCCCTGTTTAAGTAGTTATTTATCTGCATTAAGCTAAATTCATAATGAAGCTTGATGTGTACCCTCGCTTCACCTTTCTAACGTGAACCCATCAAGGTTTGCAGCCAGCTGAGGTGGCGGGACACTTTTTGGAAGATGAGCCTTTGGTGCAGTCAGCCCCTTCTGGCTGACTCACCACCCCCGTGAGAAACAACACATCCCTGTACATTGTGAGCAAGGGGCTGCCCGAGCTCATGGCGCAGTCGGCATTGGCCCGGGCAGCGGTGCAGCCCATTTTATTGGTCATCAGGTTGGGGTACGTTTCCATGCACTGAGGCAGCTTATTGTACACCAGCTGGTTTATAGTGAGCTGGCCCTGGGTGGATTCCTTCCAGCCGGTGACAACAGCCGGCAAATCTCCAGACATTAAGATGCTCTCTGCAAAGTCTTTCTCTGGCAGACAGGCCGCGACGACCTCTGGCTTAAAGGTTATGCGGTCGCGGAGCTCGATCACAGCCAGGTCGTTTTCGGGACGGTCTCTCACGTAACGAGGATGGACGTGAATTAGTTTCACATACAGTGTCTGCTCTCCGTTTTCAATGTTGTTGCTGCTGCGCTTTCCTGACGAGACAACGGAATGGACAACGTCAGTTTTTGGTGTTGTGCAAAGCACCGAATTCAGTGCAGCGTTAATGTTCACTGCACTTACCAACTGCGACCTTGAAGGAGGTGTATTTGTTGGCGCACTGAGCTGAAGTCAAGACGAGGTTCTCCTTCAGAATTACTCCACTACAGAAGCCATTTGACTCTGAGCTCATCAAGAGAGCCTGGTAAGAAAATCAAGATACAGTGTGAACACAAAAAGGGCATCTACAGGAGTTTGTGCAAGGTGGTCCACTAGAGTAGCCTCCCCTTACCTGCCAAGGACACTCGGATTGCGTACAAGGAAGTCCATCAAAGTTACTGGTAGAAAGACTTGACTGTCTGACCTTCCACTGAGACAGATTGTTCACCTGACCACACGGGTGTCTGACTGACAAAGGGAAGATGGTACTGATTAGATTAGATTAGATTAGATTAGTAGCTTCTGTTGGTGAACACACTCTTACACATATTTTAAGGAAGCACCTCATGCACACTGTTTTCTTGTGTGACATTATGAAAATCTATGAAAAATTTACAAAGTTATCAGGAGCACAAATGTGGACGTCTGAAGCTTTGGTTTGTCTCTAGGTACAATTTCCAGATGTCTACAGGTACCACATTTATCACTTCAACGATTACAGTGATCCCTCATTTTTTGCGGGGGTTGCGTTCCGAAAATAACCCGCGAAATCCTTGAAGTAGTTTTTACAATTATTATACTGTACAGCATAAAGAAAACTATATTGAGAAACTTGTGGAAGGAAACCCAAAACATTTGAGCCAAGACATACAGGATAAAAGTTTAATTTGATTTAATGCCTAACAATGTTAATAAATTCTTTGTTAAAACAAAGTGTATCTGCTTTTGTCTCCCACACAAACTGGACTGATAGGTTAATTTACTGACAGTCAATTTGTCCAAAATACATTTTAGGTGAAAATAGATTAGTCAAATAAGCATAACCTATGGTAAATAAGTAGGAAGCTTAACTTTGTCTTAGTTGCAAAAAAATACGCACAAGGAAAAACCGACAACATACCTGCAGGTTCACACTTGACCTTGTCTTTGACCCTCCAGCCTCGGGCACAGGAACACTCGTAGGATGTGTAGCCCGGTTTGCAAAACTGTGAGCAGCCCTTGTCCTTTTCCAGCGTGCAAAGAGTCTCATCTGTTTTGCAGATTGTAGCAGAGTGTGCACACTAATGTGTAAGTAATAAACAAACAGTAGTTTTTACATGATGCCTACAGCAGATCTGTACCTTTTTCACAGTGGACTCCCGTGAAACCCGACTTGCAGACGCAGTCGTAGCCTCCAACACTGTCGGCGCACATGGCTCCATTCTTGCAGGGGTTTTCGGCACACTGGTCTCCATCTAAACAGAGAACACGTTTGTGAGAAGAGGTAAGCGCATTGTTGAACAGGAGGTTCTTTAATGTAACTTACCAATGTAGACAGACCAGAAAATGTCCTGGAAGAAAAAATGCACATGATGAGCGAGAAGCAGGCGCGTGAACGGTCTTATCTGTCAGTTCTCAGAGGAATTTAAAATGAAGGGAATACACAGCAAGCTAACCGTGCGATACGAGTCCTGGAAATACTTCCTGGCTTCCTCATAGTTGCACACTCTCTCCATGCAAGCCTGCTCCAAGGTGGACGCTCCAGCATCTCTCTTCTGACGGGAGATCAGCGAGGTGGCCTGCTGCTTCTCCAGAAACACTGAGGGAACAGTGACTTCACTCAGCATGGCCAATTTGTGTATAGAGCCAGTAAGCTTCTTTGGAAATTAGCACATTTTTGGAAAGGAAAGATTCACATTCTATAATTATTGTATTGTAGAACGGTTCGTGCACATTGCAAATAGAGGGCAAACAGTCCATCTGATTCCAGTTCTTTAAAATATTTTTTTAATATTTGTCAGTCTCAGCTAAAGCCGGTCTGCATTTACATTTCTAAATAGCATCTAAAAGCCCTATTTATTATTGATATAATGTTATAAAACAGCTGAAACATGTTGGGACATGAATAGGGATCAATCAGGCTGTGATAGGGTGAAAGAGGGTAAGTTTTTGTTCATAAATATAACATTTTAAGAGTTTCTGTGCTTCTGTGCAGGTCAGTGCTACAATGCTGCCATTTTGTATTTATTCTGACCCACTCTTGAGTACCAGCACCATCTGGTACTTGAGGTGGCCTTTCTCACCTGTCTGGGGGGTCTGAATGGCTGTCACTGCCCCGGCAAGGAGACAGAGCACAGCAGGTATGTAGTGGAAGAACGCATGG
Source organism: Poecilia picta (assembly GCA_033032245.1). Lineage (NCBI taxonomy): Eukaryota > Metazoa > Chordata > Actinopteri > Cyprinodontiformes > Poeciliidae > Poecilia > Poecilia picta. Next base: position 13,796,316 of record CM065360.1, read on the forward strand.
TAACAAACCAGACGTCTGACGTGTCGGTACCGCAGGGATCGATGTGTTTCAATCCGGGAAACACACGAGAGGATTACAGCTATGACGATGAAAGCAAAGAAAAAAATCTGTTTGTTTATCTATCCATAAATTATATGCCATCCGTCTATTCATATGTACATACATCCTTACAGCTTACCCACTCATTTTATGCAAGTTCACAGAGATCCTTGTATTTAGACTTTAACAGTTGCATAAAAAGTAACTAAACAAAATCTGAGGAAAAGGGTTTAATTTATTAGAAATACTATATTCGTGATTTCATTTTTAAAACTTTGCCAGGTTCATTCAATTCGATGTTTTTATCCACATTTCATGGAAATATTTAATGCTAGAATTTTGACCTCATATCTTTTGCATAGTTTTTCATCTGACATGATTCAGCATCCCATTGAAGGGCTTCCATGATTGTGACGCTTTATCTTATTATATATTCTGAAAAAAATTACTCTGTCCATGTCTCACTCATTGCGTAAGTACAGTATGTTTTACATAAGAAGGCTTGGAAGACTGTAAAATATATAGATTTTTTGTTGGAAATATCCTTTTCATCAAGCAGCTTTCTGCAGTGCAACACAAAAACTGCACAAGTACTTTGTTTCTAGTCATTTATCGCGCGGTTTTAGGGGGAAAACCGCTGTGATATAAAATAAATATCTCTCGTTTGTTTTTGACAGGGCGGGTTAGTCTAGAAGGCCGAAAGCCGTTTAACATTGCCGACAATGATGACAATAAAAAGCGAACAAGATACTCGATACTTACTTGGAGAAACAAGATCAATCAGTGACCTGCTTCTTTTCCCCCCTGGTTCTGGAAAAAAAGCAGGAACCCACCGGACGGATTCGGCCTGTCCGTCCAAAATAACGGGCTCTGGTCACATCCCAGACATCCGCCTTCCTCTGTTTACTGTTTGTAGTGCTTGTAATGACAAAGAGACGCCAGTAGAGGACACTGTTACACAGTGTTGACGACAGGAGGAGCCATGACAGATTCTGACGCGATTAAGGAGTTACATTAATGTAAACGATGTTACCATTTAAATGTGCCACATAGGGTAGTTTTGTTCTTCATAGAGACCAATAAGCTCGTCAGAGTTGGTAGATGGATAATTCCACAGCAATAATCAAAGAAAACTTGTTGAAAACAAATTATCAAAAATAATTAGCTTAATTTCGGTTTTTAGTCCAATCATCAATAATGTGCTTCCAAATATTGAATGCAGGTTGAAGTTTGCTGACGACCTAATGTCTTTGTGAGGTCATCATACCTCACAAAGACATTAGAATGTGACATGACTTTATGTTATTTTCAGATCATCAAACTTACACTCTATTTGTTCAACAGTCTAGATTTAAAGACCAAACAGACTTGGCTCAGAGCTCATGTGAAAATCAAAGATGCTTATTTGAAATGTTTTTCAGGTGGAGATTTCAATATAATTTCTGCTTGTTTGGACATTTGTGCTAACACCCACTAATCATTAATATGAAGTGTATGCAAGACTGGTCCAGGAAAGTCACCGACTTTGCGGTTTAAGTCTACAGCATAGCATATCTGCAGAGGTCGCTCAGGATCACCTAGTGGGAGTCAACACGGCCTCTGTAGAAAAATAAACTGTCATTACTGTTATTAGCAGAAAATAACCTCTATAATGATAATTTTTGTGTGGAAATGCTATGAGCAGTCAGTACCAGCGGTAGGCTGTAGCAAGCGTGATCTCAGTTTGGATCATTTTAGAAAATGTTCTCACTGGAACAACAAGGACACTGCTTTGAAGGAGATAAATTTGTTACCACAATTAATTACCAGTCAGTTTTAATGTTTGCAGTAAGCGTTCTTATCTTCAGTGATGCACAACACTGTGTGGTTGTTGGTTTGGTCATGTGGTGTGGTTCTATGCTTTTTGACCAGTTGTTCAAATGAAATAAAAAATAGATATATTTAAAAGAAGAACGACTTTAGCACAACTTTCAGTGAAAACCAATAGACTGGCGAAAATACCAACCAAGAAATAGAGATTATACATTTTCCATAATCAAACAATCAACCTTTTTGCAACAAACTACTTAATGTTTGAAAAAAAAAAGATAATTATAATATATATATATATATATTATATAATATATATATACATATATATACATATATATATATCTCACATTGCATCATGGCCAGTTTGATAAATAGTGGAGCAGCTTAGGATCTCACCACTGCCAACCATTTCTCAAAAAAATAACATCATTACATTTGAATAGTTCTTCTTTTTGTGCAATGGTCTCTGAAACCTGGATGAATTTGTTCAAACAACTTTAAATTTTTAACCTAATAAGCAAATTAAAAGTAAGGTGGCAAAATTCTGAAAATAAACAAAAATCACATCGGGAACAGAAAAAACAATATGCAACAAAGAAACAATAACATATCATTTTACACATGTAAAATTACTTATTTATGATGCTGCGGTATGGACACTGTTTCAGTTTGCTATGTTTTCAGACTAAACATTTTGACTATTAAGATAGAAAAAATGTTTACCAAAATATACTGTCATGATCTGTTTCTGTGTGTTTATTTTTGAGTTCTCTGTGTAGTCCTGTTCCCTGTGAGTCCTGTTTCTGCGTCTTCCTCGTTAATTGTTTCCCAGGTGTGTCTCGTTCGCTTGATTACCTCTTGTGTATTTAGTCTCCCCGGTTGTCTCTGTTCCTCGTCGGGTCCTCGTCAAACGTAAGTCAAACGTATCTGTGTAGCTGCCAGTTGAACTGAGTAAGTCCTGGTTGGCTTTAACTCTTCGTGTCAGTCCTTGTGTTTAGTCAGTTGCTACCGGTGCTGAGCCTCTGAGTTTCTGAGTTTTCCGCTCTGCCGTGCTGCCTGCTTGTTTGGACTGATGAGTTTTCTTTAATAAATCATCCATCATCGTCAACATACCTGGGTCTCAGCGTTCTCTCCTCACCACCACCATACCGCATCCTGACATATACAGCTCAACCCTTTCATGCATGAATTATGATCCTTTGTGTGAAGATTTTTTTTTCCTTTTTAAAAATTTCTTAAAGCATAAAAAAGGTAGGAAAACATTTTTTGTAAAACATTTTTTAATTTAATTTTATTTTTTAGGTGAACAATTGTAATTTTCTACAAATACAAAGTTGTTATCTGAAAAATACATCAGTAGTATTGTTCTTTAGGGGTTATCTGAGGTCACAATATTTTTTTTTACCGGCAATAGTCGTCTACAGTAGAAGGAGGAACCGGGTTGGTTTGCTTGCTTTTTTTGTCTGTCGGCCATATTGGATTTAACAAAAATAATTTCTTGCATTTGCAGCTGATGGCCAGGTGATAGTGTATTTTATGGTGCATTGGAGTCCACTTCAGTGGTCTGTGTGCATTTATAACATAAAAATCCACAAGAAGCAGAAGAAAATGGCTTTCAGATAGCTGTCCACTCTAGTGACCACTATGCATGAAAGGGTTAATTTTTAAACACTAGATATACATGAGGAAAATCTGTTTTGAAGGTATTCAAATGTCAGCCTCTCTGATTTGAATTTAGAGTACACAATGACATCTACATGCTAACAATAAAGGAAAACAGAAATTTATTCATACAGAAAAGTAATACACCAAACATTGTTATTGCTGCTATAACCCTCAACAGTGTGATCTCTCTCTCTCTCTCGTGATTCAGTGTGTACATCTGATCAGCTAAAACAGGGTGTGATCAGCTGTGATCAATAGGAGAAGCGTATAGCTACAAACAAATGCACAGCAGCCTGGAAACAACAAAAAGCAAATTAAGGCTCTTCACAAATCAGATCAGGAGGGAAAATCTGAGTGCACAAAATGATCAGCTGGAAGATGTTGAGAACTTGTTTTATAGGCAGCTAACTTCTGGTGTCAGGAAATCAAATCTAGTATTTTTAATTTATTTTTTCTCCTAAGGAATCATCATCCGAGGATCCTTTAGAGTTGTTAAATAGTTGATATCAGTCTTTGAAAAAATGATTAAACCCATCCAACAGTAAATGTTTCTGAAACTGGACCATATATGGAGCCAGAGTCCCTTTTTAGTGGTCATATTTTAATAAGACTGTTTGCAAGGGCAATGCAATTTACACGCAGGGCCGTGGGGGCTTTGGTCTTAGAAGCAACCGTGTTAAATGTCTCCATCTCCCCAGTCTAATAACAGAGGGATAATAGGAGCCTGCTCAGACCAGCTGGGCCCTGGTGCTGGACGGGGATAGGAGCTGAGTGTCCAGAGGAGGGAGAACAACCAAATTGGTGGTGTGTGGAGGAGACAAAGAGCATGTTTAAGAATGAAGAGCTGTAGCTGGATGCATAAGTGATTAACGTAGTAATTTCTCTGGTGAATTGAATCTGAGGTTAAATCCATTACTGTGGCTCAGTAGAGATGTGTGCAACAGACATTTCTCCATGAACACATGTTGCACAGACTGTAGCTCTGCACATGCGCGTTGGCAGGTATATTTGCTGGTGTACATAGGCTGGCTTGCAGTGTGCAGCGGTGGAAAGCACCACCGATCATCGGATCCATCTCTTTCAGACTGTTTATGTTTTATTCAACATTACCCTCTCATATTGTGTCCTTCTCTCTCTCTTTTCTCTCTCTCTCTCTCTCTCTCTTTCATTGTAGCTCCCATTTATTCCCTCTGCACTCATTATTTTTTGAGTGCCAGCTCTAAATTGCAGGGCAGCACTAAGGAAAGAGCACATCATTGCACATGTCTAGCCTGCTCTTCTTCAGTCCAGTTTTATAAGCACACAAAACAAACACCCCAGGGGGGCATCACACACAATATCAACAGTTAATGTCACCTCATTCTTGACAACTTACAGATAAATTAACCAGGGTGAAAACGAAATACCCGGAGTTCCCCACACAACCATACTTTGTTTAATCAAAATGTTCTTTAGATAAAAAAATAAGGGCCCCAGACGCACCTCCACATAGACTTTGAATGTGAAACCAGACGCACCTGGCACTCAAAATGCGTTTTGACCCAGAAGAAGGTTTCATTAGTGTGAACGCATCATTGGGCATTTTTTGTGGTGTTTTGTGTGTTTGTTTACGTATTTATATCTTATGCAAGTAGGTGTGTACATACGTATGCATGTGTATTTATGTCTGTTTCAGAAACTATTTTTGATTTAGAAGAGATACAGGAAATGGGAAGATTATTCATGTCATGAACTACAGGATGGAAAAGTACTAAGATATGATTAAATAAGTCAAACTTTGTCATAATCCTCTTCAGAGTCACGGCCACCAAACAAGTGGTGTATTTGCATGTATTTGAGTTTGTAAGTTTGGTAGAACGTTCACATTTTATAAGTAAGGATGCTTAGAAGATGTATATAAGTATCTGTACTTAGAAATTGTGGAAGTTCTACTTTTTATTATGTTTTCTTTATTGGTGAAATGTCTATCTGAAGTACAAAAAAAAATCATTATCGATTCATCATCATTACATTTTCAGCAATAAGGCAGTTCAAAGCCTAGAAGAAAAGTAAAACAATAAACAAGCTAAAAATAACATTACATGCAGAAGCAAAAAAAAAGGAGACCAGAACCAGAAGATCTGAGTGGTCTGGATGGTCGATACAACAGCAGTGACAGGTGACCTTGTTAAGAAGATGCATGACGGCGTCTTCAACTTCAGTTCCCCAGCAGAAACCAAACTGCAGGAGACCCATACAGTAAATGCATTTGTCTGCTTACTCATAAGCCAACAGGAGCTTCTCCATGACCTTAACATGAAACATCTGGGCAGAAGTTCTACAGTCATTAATGACTGATGGGTGAGCTTTCTTGGGTACCAGAATCAAGCAGGACGTCTTCCATAACAATGGAACCTTATTCTGGGTTGAGCTAAGGTTGAAGAGGTGTTGCAGAATTCCTCTGCACAGGCCTTCAGGACGGTGGGGCTGAAACCATCTGGACCCTCTGGTTCAGCTGCCTTTTCATCTGACATCTAGATTCAGAAGACTAGGACAGAGAGGCAAAGGGAGCAGTAGCATCTCCTGATTTTGTTGAAGACAAATTTGTGGTAGATGGAGGCAGGACAGGAGTAGGAGGATGAGCTTGTTCCTGAACTAAATCTATTGAAGAATGTGTTCAGCTCATTTTCTGAACATTCATCTGTCAGATCCTCTTTTTGCTCTCCAGGGTTGGGGTTTCCTGTAACATCATCTTTAATCTTGACTTTGAGATGTTTCTGCCGCTCCTCAGTCACTCTCTGTCTCGCTCCCTGAAGTTCTCTTTTTTAAATGTTTACAGTTCCCTTAGCTCACATAGGGTTTGTTATTAGGGAAGTGACTCACTGTTCTGGTGGGACTATGGACTTGTTGCCCTGACATTCCACATCATGAAGGTCTTGGAGAGACTCCTGTTGGCCCACTCGGGTAAGAAAACACTCACATCTCTGATTGTTTCCTGTGCCCTTGAGACCTGAGCTTATCCTGAAGTATTCTTTTCTCTTTTTCCAGTTTCTCGAGGAGATTTCTGAGAGTAGATTGTCTTTTTAAAAGAGATTCATTCTCTTCTTCTTTCTTCTTAAGACTTGTCTCAAGGTTCTCCAACCTTTTCTGCCATGTCTTTCTCATCCTAAATTCAATCATTTCTTTGTTCACTTCTGTTTGGGTTTTCAATCTATATTCAAATTCACTTTCTAACACTCTGATCTTTGCTTGCAGTTCCTCAAAGGTTGGACCACAAACCATTGAGTACCGCTGCATCTGCTTTAGAGGGACAGTGCTCAGTTTCCGTAACTGTAATGTGAGCCGACGACTTTCTCGACGGTACATTCCATTTTCATCCTCGATGACTTTCTGCCTCTTCTGAAAAAACTCGATTTCTTGAGTCAGGTCCTTCATTTTGATTGTATTGCTGTCTTCATTCTTTCTGAATTCTTTGATCGTCTTTTCAGCTGCCTGAAGTTTGTCTTTAAGATATTTCATCTGTACTTTCAACTCTTCAGCCTCCCTTTCAGCTAGCTGCTGCATGAAATGCGATTCCCGTTTTTGTGAAACGCTTTCTCTGGATAGTTTTGAGGAAATATCTTCATATTTCTGTCTAAGCTCCAATAAGTCTTTATTAACAGTTTCAAATTCTATTTCCTTTTGGGTGAGTTTGTTTTGTAGTTCCATGTTTTCATTTATACACTCTGTGCGTAACGCCATCTCGAAATTTAGTTTACTGTTAAAACTGTTGATTTCTTGCTTCATCTCCTTAATCTCATTTTTGTAACGCTGGCCAGCGTGCATTTCTAAATTAAGTGTGTGTTGAAGTTCTGCTAATTCGTTTTGATATTTGTTTATCGACTCATTTCGTTCATTCAAAGATCGAGTAAATCTTTCAGTGTTTTTTTTTATCACTTCATCTTTTCTTTCTAGTTGAAGCTGAAGATTGTTCATGGTCTCTTTAGCTGTGCTTAGCGATGGTGGCTCTTGGGACAAGGCTTGTTCAGCTTGCAGCTGCTGTCTGCTAAGAGAGGAGAGCTCCAGACGCAGATCATATATGACCTTATCACTGGAAAGAATTTTATCCTCTGCCTTCTTTAGAGCATCCTCTTTCTCCTTTAATTTCTCTTCCAAATGTTTGGATTTGGCCAAAGTGCTGGTGAGACATTCCTTGAATTTGCCCAAAGCATACATTACTTGTTCAACCAGTAGGGTACTGTCTTTTAAGGGTACTGCATCTCCCTCAAAAGCTGCAGCACAGTTCAAAAGTTCTGTGTGAATATTGTGATATTTCTGTTGATTTTGTTTCAACTCCTCTTGCAGCTTTCCCTCTGCAAGCTGGCACGCCTCTTCCAGTGAATGAATTGTTTGGTCTTTCTGTTTCACAAGACTCCTCAGGAACATGATTTCGTCTTTCTGCACAACCATAATCTTATTATTATCCATCTCCCTCTTCTTCATTTCTTGTAGGTGAGCCTCTGGACTCTCTGCGTTTGAATTTTGAGTAGCCAATTTCAGATTGGCTACAGCCCTCTCGAGTTCTCCCTTTTGGAATATGAGCTCCTCTGCCTTTTCTTCTGCTCTCGTTCGTTCATCTTCTGTCTGTTTTATCTCCACTTGGGCTATGTCACTCTCTTGTTCAAGGTTTAGTATTTTCTCATTGAAATTGAAACACTTCTCCTGAAGTTCCAAAACCTTCATTCTCAGCTCAGCCTCCGACATTTCCAATTCTGCGATTCTGCCACTGTTTGTCACACTGACCTCTCTCTGGTTTCTGTTTGCCAATTCACTTCTTAGCTGTTGCTCCACTCTTTTATCATCCAAATGTATTTTCGTTAACTCCTTAACCTGAGACTCCAGTGCTGCATTTCGCTCTTTCAAAGTGCTGAGAGAGGTAGTTGTGATTTCAGAGCCACCCGCTGCTCTCTGGTTCTCATTGTTTTCCTCCATCTCTAAGGAAGAGGCTTGTTTTGGTGCAAATAGCATCCCCGTACTACCCGATCCAATGTTTGCCCTACTAACAGCCCTTTCTCTTTGAACTGGACTAAAATCGACCCATATTTTCTGAAATCTGTCCAGCTTCCTCTTCACAATCTCCATTTTTTTGCTTAGGTTAGATATCTCATTGTGAAGAAACTGGCCGGATTGGGGTTCTTCATCTGTGTTGCTGCTGGTATCTGTAAATGAATTCAGCACAGATTGCCATTGAACATCTTTGTCCAACTGTGCAGGATTGTGTCTCTCCAAATGTTTAGTTTTATGCCTTGCCCCTAAGTCACATGTTTTCTGTTCAGTCTTCTTGTCTTCTTCTTTGGGTTTCAGTTGTCTGTGACCTTTTGCAATGTAGAACTCCTTTACATGCCCTTCTTTCTGCATGTTCTTGACATCCAAATTTTCCTCCATGAGGTCTTTTACTCTCATCTCAAGATGATTAAATGCTGTGGTCAATGGTTCCACGTCACAAGCATTCACTTTCATTTTACGTTTCCACTTCTCCAAGTCTTTAAAGGCTGAAATTAGACCATTAGTACCAGCTGTATAATTTCTCAAAATATCTGAAACCTTCCGGACTTCTTTGTGTTTTTCCTTGATCATAACTTTGGCATGATACAGTGCCTGTTCTGCATTGTTTGCCCTCTGTTCTGCATCTTCTAGTTGAGACTGAAGGAAGCAAATGACTTTGCCTTTCTTTCCTTTTGTTTCCTGCTGTTCAAAGGCTTGCACATTTTTCTCAATTTGCTTAGTGTAGTGCTCCATTTTCTCACAGAGGACATCAATTGTTTTATCCCGGTCTTCGATGGCCTGGTGCAAGACACCAACAGAGCAGTCCTTCATGTCAATTTTTGCCAATTGTAGATCGTGTTTCAGTTCAAAGATTATTCTCTGTTGCTCAAAAATCACATGTTCCTTCTCATGGAGCATTTTCTTACATTCCTGCACTTTTTCATTGGCATCAGCTGCAATTTCATCAAACTTTTCAGTCATTGAGTAAATATCTTTTTTCAAGTTTCTGAATTTATCTTCTGCTGCATCCTTCTCTGTCCTTAGCCATTCCAAAGTTTGATCAGTTTCTAGGACCTGGCCCTTTACGTAATTTAACTTTAGTATTATCCTTTCTCTTTCCATTTCTGATTCCTGAAGAAGGTTTATCAGCTGTACTTTGTCATTTTGTAGTTCTTTATTTTTACTTTCAGTTTCTTGAAGTTTATCTGAACATTCCTCAAGCTCCTTCTTGTTACTCCGGAGCAACAGTCCGCTCTTGGCATTTAGGTCGTCACCATAAATTCTGAATCTGTCTTTGAGATCCAAATTAACCGTCCTCAGTCTTTTAATTTCTCGTTGCAGCTTCTTGACCTCTTCTTCTGTTTCAGAAATTGTCTGTTCATATTGTCTTACCTCCTGTTTCAGCGTACTGATCTTAGTGTCTGCTTCCTGCAGCTCGGTTGCCAACTGCTTTCTTTTGCTTTTCTCTCGGTCAATTTTCCCTATTGACTTGATCAATTCTGCCTGTTCACTTTCTAGCTGTTCTTTGAGCTCGTCAGTCTCTAAATCAGCGACATGATGGCTCCTCTCTGCTGCAGAATACCTTTGAAGTCGTTGCTCCAGCATCTCCACTTTTGCAAGAAGTTTGACTTCAGTTTTAACTTGCTCTTCACCAACTTTCTCAAGGAGGCTCTCCTTTTCACAAACTTCATAATTCTTTATCCGTAGCAGAGCCTGGAATACATTGAAAATATGTAGGATTTTGTCTGGAGCTTTACCTTCAATGTCCCACTCTTTGGTGGAAATAAACATGTCCACAATCATGTCAACTTTGTCTTTTTTCAAGTTGCGAAGAGCCGCTGGGTCAAGGGACAAAACTCTGTCCCATTCAAAAACAGCTCCCATCCTGACAAGTCTTGTCGATGCAAAGATTTATTTGTACGATAAACTACAATTGAGCAGATTTGTTACTGAATCGGTCGGGGTATGTGAACAGATATAGAGAAACACAGCAAATTTACTCACCAGTTTTAAGGGCAATAAATTTCAAAGGCAAGTCATAAAAAAAAGAAAAAGAAACTTCTGTTTCGTTGTTAGACTTGCTGTCTCAGTTGTCTCAGTTGTTTGACCAGAACCTGTCAATGTCAAATCACGTTTCTAGAAGGTTCTCCTTTTACTATATAGCTCACTTTTACTGTTGGTAAGCTCCAACAGTAAACATAATATTTTATGTCGACTTTTGAAAAATCAGTCTGCATTTCAATTAAAAAGAAAATTCCATGAGATCAGTTATGATGTCATCAGTGGCCTTTGATGTGGCCTACTGACTAATGTTCTCCGCCTCTGAATTCCATTACATTTAATTTTTCCCCTTTCTAGTGTCCAAATCTGGAAGGGGTTAGAGTCACATAAAAATAAAGAAAAAGAAAAACAAAATCTGAAAATGTAACTGCAAAAATTTAGCCAACTTCAACAAGCCTATGTAAGAGACAAAGTAAAATGGGACAAGTAAAATAAGATAAAAAAAAAAATGATGGTATGACTATAATTACTTAAATTTGAGATTTTCATGTGGTGGGTCTAGGGTGCAATAACTAACTATTTACTATATACTAACTATTTGTTAGAATCCTGAAACATATTTCTTGTCTTATAAGTTAGTAAATTTAAAATTGTATGTGGTATTTAATCCAGTTTTCTTTGTCAGACATTAAAAATTGATTTGAAAACATTTCACTGCAAGCAGTGAAATCATAAATACGTTTAATACGTTTTGAAAGTACTGTAGCTGCAGCTTTTATCCTATTAAAGCTTTGTTCAATACATTGTTTGCATTTTATACATTTTTAAAGTCTATTTTTGCTATTTTGCTAAATCGTGTCCACTATGACATGCTAGCAGCCATCTCAATGGGTTTTTATTTGGTTAAATATAGGTTTAAAAAGAAAAAAAACTGCCTGGAGGTTCCATGTGTTCCCAGTGCTTAGCTGTAATACCTCTGTAATACTTTCTATCTCTGCTTTATCACCACCTTCCAGCTTGCTGTGCAGCTCCACCATCTGGTTTGATTTTTACAATGGAGTTCTGTTGTTCTTTAACATTAGCCCTGCAATAGTCACAGAATCGTTCTCAGTCTCCATTGTATATTACCTCACCTGCTTCATAAGCATCTTAATTTTATTGGCTCATGCTCTTTGATGGTAATGGCATTTTTTTTATCCAAGTCCAGCTGAGCTAAACTCAGACGTAGCCTGAGGTTTTGAGTCATCTGCTAGTAAGAACTCAGAACAATTTTCTTTCCTCTCCTCAGTTTGAGTTTTTTGTTGGGTGAGTGAGTTTGAAACTCGATTTTTTATTTGTAAACTTGAGGTTTTGAAACCTTTTCTGGTCTTTCGTCATCTGGCCCAAGCTGAAACACATTGTTCAACTCGGTAGGATTTGGTTTTGTTTTGTAGATTTTATTGAACATAGCAACTTCATTATCCAAAAGGACAACAGACTGGCTTAAAGCTTTTACCTTTGAAATGGACAGCATTTATGTCACTCACTGGAAAAAACATACATCACATTCTCCTGTTGAGACCTAAAAAGGAAGTAAAACAGTGTTGTTGTTTTTTTTGGTCAACTCTGACACAATATTTTACAATTTAGCAGTTTTTAAATTGAGATATGTGAGTAATTTTGTGCTCTAGTCAAGACTAAAATAATTTGAAACTCTAAAAAAACGCATTCTGTCTTCTTACAACTGCTTCTTCAATTAGTGAATTTATTGAGTTACGACTTAGAAGAGTCCTTTAAGTATCAAGACACAACATCAGATTTTGTTAAAAGATCTTCAGTATTATAATGTAACTCCAGAGTTTGGGTGGATAGGATGATGATATGAAGGGAGAAAAGTATTGTACTCAAATCTAATTCAGAACTATTGAATGCCGTAGGAAAGAGAATTTGTCCTCTTTTTCCTACCTAATGAAAGGAAAAGGTCATTTTTTACAGGGTGATCCTCTAAACAGTGTAGCGTGAGCTCAATCTATTGCACTTGAAGGCACAATGCTAGGAGAAACCACTTAATGCAGGTTATTATATTACAGTCTGCATGTACATGCACTGCAATAACCTGCCTTCTGGAAGCTATGTCATTAATCATGTTTCTCTTTTTATTCTCCCACAATGTGGAAATAGATGAGACAGTTCCAGTTTCTTCAGTTTTGACATTCAAAAAATTTGTTTTGTTTACAGGATAAGTCAAATAGAAAAAAAAATCTATTGCAATAACAGAAATTTCCACTATTGATACTGTGTCTCATCTTCCCTGGATCCATACTGGTAAAGAACAACATATACATGAGGTTTTCTTAAAGCCTGCAGACTGATTTCTAAGTGAAGACCTGCTCATCAGTTCTAATAATTCAGAACTGATGATTTATGTTTAGCTACCATAGATAAAGCATTTCAGTTTTGACTGCTTGAATGACATCTGTGTTAACTGTTCTGCAAAAGAGAGAGCAAAATGTGTCAAACCAGTGAGAAAGGGTTGACACGTTTCCAAGAGGTGAGTGCGTCTCAGTTCCTTTAAGCAGGTCAAAGCAATCAGGAAAAACTGTTTTGTTGGTACATGTGATTTACAGCATGGACGTCTCTGTCAGGATTGTTTTGGACCAATCTGGGTCACGTAAGGTTAGGAATTTGCTCTCAGCAAGTCCCAGTTTGATACCAAGTTAATAAAATCAGTTCCATGTATTTGTTTGAAACCCAGAAGCTCTGTATTCAGAGGAAATAATCCCTCCTTCTTGTTTTTCTTGAACAGCAGCAGGTAATTTAACCCAAGTAGAGTTAACATGCTAAACACACAAAGGTAATGTTCTGAAAACACGTCACTAAATCAGGCATAATTTAAACATATTTAAAAAAAACATATGTGTATCTGACCTGACAGATAGATCTTGTTGATGAATTAAGTGTAGTTTTCTAATGTGCTAGGCTAATGCTAACATGCTTCCTCTTTGTGTTGATATATTTCTTTCTTGAACTTCAACCCCTGTCTGTTATTTATGTGCTGAAGAAAGTGAAATAGACCCCATAGCATTAAAAAACAAAAATCATCAATAACTAATCATTTTAGTATCTCCTTTTACCTTTGAAATGGACAATTTCTTATAGTTCTCCAAGAAATTCGACAACAATGATGATTTACCTTAGAGGGGTGTATGATCATAACATCCTTGATTTTCTTTACTGGTTGTGTGACCCACTATACATACAAATTCGACTGCATGTTTAGAAAAATAAAAATCAGAACAAATTTTAATAATAAGAGCCCGATCTCTTCTTTCTCCTTTCCTAATTAGAAATCCCAGAGTTTAGTTACAATAAATATGACATTAAGTGAAGCTGCTCACTTATTCTCTTCTTTTCCACTTCTACTTTCCCCCACCCAGTCATTACATTGAGCCTTTGAAAACAACAAATGCATTTAGTTTGATTTCCCTGCCTGATATCTGGCAGCTGCAGACCAAACTCCAGGCTATTTCCACTGAACTCATCCAGGTGGATGTTAAACTCTCCTTCCACCAGAAAATATTATGCTTCTTCTCCTCCTGCATCTCATTTGCTGTAGCTGCAGTGAACTGTGAGCAGCTGGTCGAGTCTCACCTGTGAATGGCAGAAAAAAGGTTGCAAAAATTGAGTAATAGCTGCCCTAATATCTGAAAATATGCATTAAAAACTATCTCGATAAAAACCTTCTGTCTGTTCATTTACATGTATTTTTATAGATTAGTGTTATACTCTGTATCCTTTATACATGGCAACCAAAGGGAAGCCTTCACCTGGAAATACACTAAAAAATGGGTATGCACGTCCCTTCAAGGGTCTTTTACAGTTGAAGAATCACTTTTTATTCTGTTCCACATTTCCCCGTAATCAATTCACGTCATCTGGCCATATTTTATTTAACACATAATTGTGGTGCTCTCCATCCGACGTCCCCTGCAGCTCATTTGTTCCCATGAAGGAAGAAAGAATTAGGAGCATGTGCCTCCTCTCTCCTTCACTCACTACGTCCCATGTCTGAAGCACGTGGCAGAAACAGGCCATCCATTATTGGACAGGTTCTGTAATCAATTCTTCATTTCGCACAGCAGCAGGCTCATAAAGGATCAAGATGTCATGAAATAACCATCACATATGTAAAGATGAACATTTCTCCCTTTTTTATATGCTTTTCACTGGTGTAACACATTTTCTTCCATAAAGCAAACGTTTTACTCCACTTTCCCTGTGCAAAACAGTTTGAACTCATCGGCCCTCAAGCCCTTATCACAGCACCGTCTCAACTTTTATTACATACGGAGGAGAAAATTTAAATCTGGCTCTGTTTCTTTAGACCCCGGGGGAAACGCAGTGTAGACCCTGATTGTGCTGAAGAGGCTCATATAGAGAACAGAGTCTCAGCTGACAGCACTGTAAATGGACATGTTTGATCATGCACATTGCCAAGGCTGCTTTGAGAGCTACTCTGTGCACAAGTAGCAAATCCTTAAAGCCTAAGGCTGTCTGGACTGTAAATCATTGCATAATAAGTAATGAGTGCTAGGCACTGGCAAAAAGAAATTAGTTATATGGCATATAAATTAGTTATGTGGTATGGATGCGTGAGATGAAAATAATACAGAAATGTTGGAAATCATTTAATCTACCTTCAATTCAACAATTTATGAATACTCCTTTTTCATATAATATGCACTTTGGAAACATCAGTACATGAAAACCATAACTGTTCTGTGAAAGGCAAACTGAGAGGGTTTCATTGTTGAAAGTGTCACAAATTCAAGCTGTGTTATTTTCAACCACAAGGTTTTTATGCCACATTATCCAAAACAGAAAACAGCATGTTTATAATGATTAATGTTTGAAACAAATCTTGGAGTACCTCAGATTTTCACACTGGGTTCAACCCGTTTAAGTTTGTAATTAGTTTAATGGAGTTAACGACTTGCATACAAAAACAAATGGCAGATTAAAAACACAAACAGGAAGGATGCATTTGTTTAGTTTTTAATTTTAGATGGCTTTGCAGAACATATTTAAAATGACCAACACACTACCAGCTGACACATTATGAAGTCTTAAGGAATTGAATACAGCTTAGAAAATATGCCAGCATCACTGCTGTTTTCCCCTGGCAATGTCCCGGTTCAAGTTTTCTGCAGTTTCTAAAACATGAAAAGTCACCAGTTGTGACAGAAATGTTTTCTACAGGACAGTGGACTTCAAAAGATTTCAGACACGACAGTTAAGGGACAGGTGGAGATACTGCTTATCATCCTTTAGTCACATTTTCCCATAAAATTGTGCCATAAGAAACACTGAAACTCCAAAAATCTGAACTGCTTCCTGACAACACAATAAGTAATACAGATAGTATTTAATTGTTAATATTCATCCCATAATTATTTGGTTAGTTATTAGTTGGTCACTGCTGCTTATTTAGGTCAGAATGCATAAAAAAAGCTGTAATGTCGTGTAGTAATGAGAACCCAACAGCAAGAGAAAGCATGCGACTGGCTGCAGATAAAACAGAGTGCTTGAGTTCAGTGAAATAAATCCCAAAAACATACAAAAGTCCAAATAGAGGCAGCAGGGGGGAAATAACACATGACAACACAGAAAGCATAAATGGGACTGACAGATGGCAAACTAGGAATGAATATAGAGAAGAAGGCAAAGAAGATATGGCAGGCACAGAATAAACTGGGAGGAATAATGAACAGGGACACTGATAGCTGGGACAAGCGGGTTTTAGAGGGTGGATGGCAATAAATGTACCAAGGAAGAATAGCTTATTATCAGGACCCGATGCAAGACATAGAGTACAGAACGAACACGACAAAACCACACAATGAACAGAAGTTCATAAAAAGGCAAAGCCAAAAACCATTCCAGAAGGGAATACAATTCAAGTTGATTGCCATCCTATGAACCATCGATCCAACATAGTATTGAAAGTAACCTGAAGGTCACAAGATCTGATAAGAAAGCTTGGGAGGATCTACAAAAGGGTGTGATGCTGAGGTTGCATTTGGGCCAATTGGGTCCTTTTGAACCGTCTAATGAAACACAGCAGCCTGGACAGGTGACCAAGTCTCAATTCTCTCTCAGATTTAAACAGATTAAACAGATGTCTTTTCAGCTCACTCCATCTGTGAGCTGAAAAGACAGATTGTCCTTTAATCCCAAACACTACAGAAGTTGTCACAGAAGGGTCCGGTACGCAATCCCCTTGGAGAGCACATGCAGTTAAAGAGACAGCGCACATGTAAGAAGTTCAAACAGGAGCAATTAGTACAGGTAACGAGTGGAAGATAGGAGGATTTCGGGCTGTGAAAGCCAGAATCCTTACAGACTGGTAGATGGCCAAAATGTTATCCACAGCTGTTTAAATATTTAGTTACATCTGTGTTTCTGGTTATTGTCATTTCTTTGTTTATTTAATTAAATCTGGGGAAATTTTATACTTATTGTGGGTTAACTAATTGGCTTATTATTATTTTAGGCATTCAGATTTATATTTAAGGTTTCATATGTGTGATTTTCCTTCAGTTTATCTTTCACCTGCACGCAGGTGGTCCAGCAGTTTTCCATAATCTCATCCTTCAGCTGCTTCTACTTTCCTCTGATTAGCTCCACTAGTTTTCTTTATTACTTCCACCTCTCTAACTATTTAAACTCTCTGGTTTGCTTTTTCCCAAATGGTTCCTTCTGTGACAACGTATTCATTGCAATTTCCTCATTTTTACCTTGCACTGGTTTGACAATAACCAATGGGTTATTCATTTATTATTTACTAAACATTTCACCATGAACTTCCCAAATTCTTGTCTGAATTTTGACTCAATTTTCCATACGACAGCAAATCAATTTCTTAAAAATCATACAATTTGATTAATGGATTTAAAAAACTGATTCTGTCTCTCGCAGTTGAAGTGAAAACTACAGACCACTTCATTCTTTGGGAATGAGGAAACATGAAAAATTGAGAGTGTGTTAAATACTTATTTGCCCCCACTGTTTCAAATAATCCACTATTAAGATGCCATATCTAAAGCTTTAAATAAAAGCTGAAATAAAGCTGTTTTTGCGGCACTTCTTCCCCTTGTGGAAACTATATTTTGCAGAAACCTCGGCGTTGCTCACTTTTTCAAGTTGCAAACCCACTGACCTATTCTAAAGATCGGCTCAAATAAACTGTGAATGACCCCAAAATGAAATCTTTTTCACTTGTCTGCACAACGACAGTGACTGAAGCTGATGTAGGCTGAAAAAGGGAACAAGTGGGGCAAGAAAAACACATTTTATTTCACATCAACGGCAGCATAACGGTCCTGAGACCATCATGTACTGATTCTTACTGCAGCAGTCAAATGTGACTATTGCTCTTCAGGACAAGTAAATTGTCTGCCTGTGAAACAGATTGCATTCAGCAACACAAACTGCTGTAATTGCTGCGGGAGGTTACATTAGACCTGTGACCACAAGAACAAAAAAGCCCCTTTGGATGTTGACCTTTACTGTCCCCACTGTTTCTTTCTGATTTGACGCAGAAATGTTTTACGTTATATTACACAGCCATACAGCAGCCTGAGCAGTAGGGAAGAGTCTGTTCAAGTCTCAACAAGAAAAGCTGTTGAAGCACCAAATGATGAAAAAAAGTCATTTTCTCATCTATAAAATGCCTTCATTTAATTAGCTGTTTTAATGAAGTGTAGTTCGGTTTCAGAATTAGCATTTTACATGGTGCCAATTTCAAGAATGTGCTCTGCTGCTTTCTCTCATTAGACGGTAAGTAAAGACACCAAATGTTAAATTATTCACATCACGCAGTTTTTTAAAGTGCTGATTTGTGCTATTTACATGCAGTCTTTCAAAACAAACCTTTTGAACTTTTTCATATTTTCCTCATGACTATCGCAAGCTGTCTGGGATTTCCGGTGATGGATAATTTGCATGTTTGTGGAGGTAGAAAAAGTGTGGCAGGTGTCAATCTTCGTTAAAATAAAAGAGATTTGGGTTATGTCTGCACTATTTTTGTATTTCTGGAAACCAAAATTCTTATCCACTTAAGTAGCTTAATATTTTTTAGACCGTGCAATAGATAGAAATGCAATAGATTCTTATTTGGATTTACTTCTGGACTTTGACTGCACCGTCCTAACCCATCTTTAACATGGTTTCTTCAAGTATAGAGTACAAGCATCATTCATCTTCCAGTTCCCTCTGACCAGCTTCCCTGCCTCTGCTACAGAAAGGTAACCCATGTCTCTGTCACAGTGGCAGTGGTGTGTTCAGGATGGCATTTAATTTTTTCACCAAATGCTGCATGTTACCTGTTGTGTCAGTCTTCAAATGGGACTTCTCATGGCCTTCATTCAGCTGTTATTTCTTTTTTTTCCACCACTCTTTCATGAATGCAGATAAAACATTGCTTGATGGGATTTTACGTCTTAACCCTGCTTTGAACTTCCCCTCTACTTCCTCTCTGACCTGTCGTCTGTGTTTTTCAGCCTTCATGATGCAGTTTGTTCACTAATGTTCTTTTACAAACCCCTGAGGCCTTCCCAGAACAGCTGGATTTAAATTGGAATAAAATGACACACAGTTGGACTCTGAAAGCAACCAGTCATGCTCAATTTTACTTTGATGTATCAGAAAAATGGCGCCCGAGTAACTTTTTATGCAATTTTTGCAGATTTTATTTGTAAAAATTTTTTAATTAATTATATATATATATACATAGCCAGTCTATATTTTTTTCTTTTGCTAGGAAGAAAAATTATTTTGTATGGCAATCATATAAAGTCCCAATAATATGCATTCAGCGGCTGCAAGGGGACAGAAAATGAAAAATGTTTGGGTTGTGAATAGTCTTGGAAACCACTGCATAAAAAAATCCTCTCCTACTGTTTTGGGTATTAGTTGTTTTTTTTCCCCCCAGATAGACATTTTAATTATTTTATCTGAAGCAAAGGAATAAACAGTCCTGCCTGCTATTTCTCTCCTTTGTGTGAAATTCCCCAGTGATTCTGGCTAAGTAAAATTCATGAAGATATTGATGGCAGTGTGCTGTAGTTGAGTTTGGGGAGTAAGAACACATACTGCCTGTCGCTGCTATGAGTCCAAAAAGAAAAAGAAAAAAAAACACAACATAGATTTAGTGGTTTTCAGATGTTTCATTTTCATGGTTAGCTGACGGTTCAGCCTGTTCATATTGCACTGCACATGTATGTTTTCTGCATGTTGATGTCAAACAAAGACATGTGTGAAGGAAACTGTGAAACTGTGATGTTTCCGAATCGTTAAAAAAGTGCAGAATTTCACCCGCCAATAAAGAAATTGACTGACAGACAACCAACAGCTCTGTCCTCTTCCACAGTCAACTTAATCCTCCTTTTATCTCCTTTTATCCATCACATCTGTCTTCCTGTCAGTTTTATTATCTCTCTGTCTCTCTCCTCCAACACCTCCAGCTCCCTCCTGCAACCTCCTCTCTTTCTCTCCCTCTCTGCCCTTTCCATCCCTCATTCCCTTTCTCCCTCCCTCCCTCCCTTTTCGTCTCTCGTCCTCCTCCTGCTGTGCTGTCTCCTCTCGCTCCCATTCCCCCTCCAGCTCTCACACTCATGCAGCATCCTTCCCTCACCTCTTCTACCTTCACACTCACCTCCTCGAGCCTCCGTCTGCCCGCCGCCCTCCTCTCCATCACCTACTAACACACATCATTTCTCGCCTCTTCCTCGAGTCTCGTCTCTGCCTCCTCCTCCTCCTCCTCCTCCTCCTCCTTTTCCTCCTCCTCCATCTCCCGCCGGTTTTCCCTCCTTCTCACAACACTCTGCACCCACTATCCACACACTCATGCTCATTGGCACCCAAGGACAGAACAGCTTCTCGTCTGAACCGGCGATGGTTTGATCCTTTTGGCCAGACTTCTTGACACTGAGCTCAGCTGAGGAAGAGGACAAGGACAGAAAGAAGGCATGGAGCACAGCCACATCTTCCCTGTGTCCCACCACAATGGAAGCGCCGGGGGATGCCCTCTCGGACCCCTGCCCGTTATCTACTACAGCGTCCTGCTCTGTCTCGGCCTGCCTGGTAAGAAAGTCTGCGTTGCTGCCTGCATTGCTGCTCTCTCCCAGAGTTACGCTTTGCATTTCGATTTGTTGTGCACTTGTTTGCGGGACTGAGTAAGACTGCTGTGCACCGCTGCACACACACGCTTGTTGATTTGTCACTCTGACCTTGTGGCTTGTCACGCATGCATATGCTTCATGTGTATCTGCTTCTACTTGTGCATGTCGTTCTTTCTTTAGAGACTTACAACATCACAATAAGCACAAAATTCCACCACTACTGTCTTTGTTAATTTTTTCTGAACGTCAGATGAGGTTTAAATAGGTGCAAGTTGATGCTTGAGAAGTTGTGTGAGTAATCTTACTGGCTTGACCTCCAGGACAGGTGTGTGCTGCATGGCTTTTTCTCCGGGGAGCCGATTTGACAACACATCTGTCCTCCCTGTTGAATGATTAGTCCATTCACCATCGCTGTCAGACTCATTTACTGCCTCTGTCCCACTGCGTGATCCATGAGCAATGACCCGCTCTCACACGGGGAGGCAAAACGACGTCTGTGCATGTGCGAAATGGAGAGACAGGGACTCAGACGGAAAAGAAAAAATTAGAGGTCAGACTACAGATTAAATTTGCTGATGTCTGAATGGAGGTCAGGGTTTAGATGTCAGAAGCCTACCTATATGCACGTCCAGTCTACTTAAAGACACCAATACATTAGAAATTTATGATTAAACAAAACTGTTTTAATTGCTTACTGATATTTTCTTCTCATGCTGCTAGGAGAAACTTGTGCTTATTTATTGGGAAAGTATGTGATCAACCAAAACAAAGTGAAAATGAAAAGGCTTCATGTTTTTAAGTATTTGTGTGGTGGGGATTTCTATCAAATTACATTTACTCTAACATCAGATCAGTGCAATCAACGTGCGTGGATAGAATGGAAAGGTTATGGCAAAGCTAACCTGTCAAGACTAAATTAACAACAGAAGAGGTCTGTGGTGTCTCTGGAGGAGCTGCATAGATCTACAGCACAGCAGAGAGAATTTACCAACACGACAACCATTGATTGTGCACTCTACACACCGGGCTATTATCTAAGAGCAGCAGGAAGGAAAACATTGAAGGAAAACCATAAGAAGCCAAAGAGACAATGTGTCAGACCCAAATAAAACTTTTTGACCTACATGCAAAACCCTCTGTGTGCCAGAAAACTCACCCAACTAATCACCTGGCAGAGACCATCCCCCATATTTAATACATGGTGGTGAGAGCATCTTGCTTTGGGGAGGCGTTTCTTTAGCAGGGGCTGATTGGAGTTGATGGGCGGATGGATGTAGCTGGAGGGAAATTACAAATGCTATGAACCAGTTATTACCAATAAACAGCTGTTGATCTTATGCATAAAATCCCACTGAAATTTATTGCAGTTTCATGTTATAACAAGAGAAAAGTCAAACATTTCAAGGAGTTTGATTACTTCTGCAACTTACCCAGTATTTACAATTTTACTCAGCGAGTTTTGATGTCTCTCTCAGCCCGTTGCCGCAGATTAGCAAATCTCCCTCAGATCTGATTGCTTTCCCTTGATAAAGACTGAAAATGAGATGCTATCACGAGCGTAAGCCGTTTCG
The DNA here is from genome assembly GCA_033032245.1 of Poecilia picta. Lineage (NCBI taxonomy): Eukaryota > Metazoa > Chordata > Actinopteri > Cyprinodontiformes > Poeciliidae > Poecilia > Poecilia picta. Next base: position 13,818,568 of record CM065360.1, read on the forward strand.
GTCGGAAATAAATCTGCAATGCAAAGTCCAGCGCTTTTGTGAGCCAAGACTGCAGTTGCCCCAGAGATTTGCTGTCTTGTAAAAATAAGTCTTTCTTTCTGATCAAATCCTGCCTAATTATTTAAATCAGGGGCCAGCAATTTGCCTCACTGTCATTTCTTTTGATTCTGCTGCCGGGCTGCCTTTAGAAATGCAACTAAGGCTGTTTATTTAATCACCTAGTGAGAGTAACCAGGGGAGAGTGAGGGAGTACAACAATAAGGCGCCTGAATTGATGGCTAAGTTAAGTGCAGCAAGCTGATATTTTGCAGCAGCGACTTGTTCAATCATTATGACACAGCTCATTCCACTCAAGCTGAATCATGAATGTTTCATGGGAGCAGCATGCACGAGAAACAGCCGCATAACCTACAAACACACATGCAATAAAACCTCCTTATTGACAGGAAACTATGATTCAGATTTTTCATCAGCGTTTTTTATGCATCCAAACACTGACTCAGAGCTGCATGCTGCGGTGCAGGCAGGGGTCACATCAGAAGTGGAGATTTGAGGTAAGAAGGCGATGAGAGAGGGATAATGCATGTCGAGTCATGGAACAAAATAAATCAGTTCGACCCGAGGAAATTATAAAGTAGGAAATGTTGAAAATTAAAGGCCGGAAAAAGGAAGGGATGAAAAGGGCACAGAGAAGAAGAACATTGGTGTTAGAAGAGGGATCAGAGCGCTAATGGGCAGAGCGATCTAGCAGAAGTAGCACCTCAGAGCACAGAGAGCGGCTGAGGTGACAGAGCTGAAACTAATTGCCACGTTTTTAATTAATTGCTAACTTGGGCTTTCTGTTTGTGTCTCCACACGCCACACCACGCTACTGGAGACGGTGGAGACGTGTGCAGGCAGGGCAAGCAGCGTAGTGAAGCTGTCGCTAACACGTTGTGATTATAGATGTGAGGCCTGTGCCTTGGATTGTACGGCGTGTCTTAAAGCGCCGGGTACGCCGTGTGCAGGAGGAAACCATTAGCTGATGAGCAACTCTACGGGACATGAAAAGAGTGTGATGAAGTTTCAGTCTCGCTTTGTGGTTGGACATTTCTGCACACGGTGTGCTTCTGGAAGTTTTATCGCCAAACTCATTTAAAAAGGGAAATAAATAAATGAAGAATGTGTCAGGCAGGTTCAGCAATAATAACTCCCTCAACGTTTATTAACACCCCTGGTAGAGATGAGTGATGTACAAAATACATTGATCTTTTTTTTTGTCAGTGGCACAGTGTCACTATGAAAAATGTAACTGAAACTTTTTGTAATTTATAATGTTACTTTTTAAGGGAATTGTAAAATGCTCAGCTGTAAAATTATTTTAGGAGCTAAATTATGAAGATAATGTAAGAGCAGCATTCAAAATAGATTTTTAGCTCCTTTGCTCTCATTCTTTGTAGAAGTAGTAGAAGGACTCACACCATTTGTGAGAGGCTAACATTTACTTTTTAAAAGACACTAAAGATGTTTTAGCTTTTCTTTACCATCTTACGTTAGCGCTGTTAACATCGCTAAACAGCAGGCTCCATATTTAGTCCCTTACCTGAACACTAAGATGCTCAAATGGCTAATTAAACTGCTACTTCTCTGCCTTCCTATTACTGAATATTCTTTGAGACGTGCACACTGTCCACAGATGTTTGAAATTTTATATTCAAGCATATCAGATGCACGCATTTGTTGTGCAAAACCCCAGATTTACATCAAGAAAATTCAGTTTCCTTTTGAATAGCTTGTTACATCTTTTGACTTTGTCTGACTCCATTTGAAACACCGTAATGATAATTAATCCAGTCGTGACATGTGGTAGTGTGATCTGTCTGAGTCAGAATGGACCCAGACCAGGTTCTAATAGGTTCTAATACGAGTTGAGACGTTGCTGCACTGACTAATTAAGATACAGGCTAAGCAACACATGCTGTTTGTCTCCCTGCATTACAGGGTGAGACATCAGGAAATAAATAAATATCCTTAACCCTAAGATACTAGATTTGCTTCCCCCTGGCTTAACATCCAGCCACTGAAATCTGAATATAAGGTGGTTATGGTGAACAGACAATGTTTTAGTGCCTTTCTGTATGCCATTTGATAACTTAAAAGTCTGAAATTTGACTGCTATACTATTACAAAAACTATATTTTTGTAAAACTGACAATGTTGATGTACCAAGTCGTCAGATGTGTAAATTATTTTACCCAATAACTGTGATATTGGGTAAAATAATTTCTGGGTAAGAGTTGTAAAAGGGTGGAGGGAAAGAGGTCTAAAAGGTGTAGGGGTGCTCTGGTGTGGAGGGAGATCATTTCAGTGACATGTGGGTGCTTTGCCTGCTTAACCCCCACTTCTCCTTAAATCAAAAGGTTAAATGACTTGAGAAAATAGAGCCGCACGTAGGAGGAGTGGAGGTGTTAAACCTGCATGAGCAACAGACTAATATAAAAAAGGAAATCGGTTTCTGAGAGATGTGCTCCGTCCTTCTAAATCTGAGTTCTTTCATTTCTTTTAAATTACACGCTTGACGCTCATTATTCTGTTTCCAGCGTACTGCTGCTGAGGTGGTTCACTTTTTTCACACTGCAGCCCAACAATTTCACACCTTTAAACAAGCCTGACGTCGCTGAAACATTCAGCCAGTCAAATTGCGTCGCTCCTTTGCTTCTCCCGTGCAGCTCATGCCCGATTTGTTTCTCTTTACAGCTGCAGGTGTCTCCCCAATTTAAAGGATTGAGCTGTGAAATACATAGTTAAAACAACTCAGCGCTGCTCAAGTGAACATTTCTCCGACTAATTGCACAAAATGTGATCCGGTGACTCCTCCAGAGGGTGACTGCATGGTGTCTGAGCAATCTGGACAACATCTCCTCCCCACGCCCACTTATCCGCCCGTTCAAGGGGAAAAGGTCGGGAGTCGTCAGCGCCAACAACCGCTTCTTCTTCTTCTTCCGCGCCGCGGTGCGGGCCAAGTGTCAGCCGCTACTTAATGAAGCGATGGGCTCCATCGATTTTCAGTTTGAACTATCGATCCATCAATCTGCACCCGTGACGGGGCATCTGGGGCGGGATGGTGTCTTGTTAATAGATGCTATCACTCTCGAAGCAGGGTTTGAAATTGGTTGAGATGGTCGAGATAAAAAAAAAAAAGGGGGAGCAATAGCAGATTGAGCGTTGCAAATGAATAAATTAGGTAGGCTGAGATGGGAGACAGAGGTTTGTTCTGCCTGTGGTTTAGAAAAGGGAAAAAAAAACTAGGAGGGAGGTGTTGTTTGAGGCAATAAATCAGAGAACTGCTGTGACAGAGCTGACTTTGTTTGGCCAGCTGACACAGAAAACTCTGTCACAGCTGCTGGAAACGCACCAACATAAACCTCTGGATTTGTTTGTTGGTTTTCACAGCAGTAGCAATGCGAGGATGATAACAGAGATCTGGGGCTTATTAAGTCATTCGCTTTCCTCTTTTCAGTTTATTTTATTCTGATTTTACCTGGACTCTCTGCTTTATCTGCGCTGCTTCACCTGTAGTTTATTTTTGTGTTTGGATGGAATTATTGAAAAATTGAGCTTACCTTTGATTTAGAGCCCATAAAATCACTAAGCTGGCACTTTTCATGCAAATCAAATAGGTAGTTTTAACAATACTAGTAGTGTCGGTTCTGATTTCATCTTTTGTGTTGCAGTATTGTACAAAAACCTCATGTCAATACTTATATTTAGACTTATTTTGTTTGAATGTTTTCATTTCTTTTACTTTAACTCTTTTTTTCCCTGTTTCTTTAGAGACATTTCCCTAAATGTCTCTGAATTATCGGTATTCCTCTCCAGTCACTTTCTCATCTGACTGTCGTTTGCAGTTTTTGCACTCCCTTGATTTGTTGATTCAGCATTGGATCATTCCTTAATGTCTCCGTCAAGGTCTGCTGTTTTCAGGATTTTTAAACAGTTCCTGCAAGCACTTTTTGTTTCCAAGTCTTAAGCATCCCCTTGATCCAGAAGTGTGACTGTTCTTAAACAAATAGCTGCTGAGGTGAGCAGGCAGAATACTGCATCAGTGGTTTGATGCAGCAGCTTCTTTTTTTTCCCTCCCAATCTGTAAAATATTCTTCAATTTCCTGCTTCGACACAAACTTCTGCTCCCTTTTTCTTTGTGTTACCACCCATCACCACTCAGCCCACATGTTAAACTTATCTTCAGATTAAAATATTCTGCACTGATATTACTCCATTTGCATGCGACGAAAGCATATAAATCAGAGTTTAAACTCTGAATGAAACCTTTTCAATGGGTTTGCACTGAGGACGTGCCCCTGGTTTTGCTCTGAGGATTTAATAGATCGTCCCGCTTTATGTCCGCTCTGACACTTAAGAGAAGACAAAAGGGAAACGGTTGTCATCAGGAACAAAGTGCCTGTGACCTTTGAAGCCAGCTTTGATATTCACCTCCTCTCTGTGTCTTTCGCCTCCCTTCTTTCCCCTCCGACAGTTCTCCTCTGCACCTCTTTTTGTCTTCTTTAGTTCTTATAATCCTACCTCTCATTCCCTCTTATTCACCTGTTCTCTCCTTAACTTTGCGACCTTCATCAGAACGAGGTTTTCTTCTCTTCCTCTTTTGCCCTTCTTTGCTCTTTGTGGCATCCAGTCATGCTGCCAAGCTGCAAATTGTTCCAAATAATTTCCAAATGATTTCTTTCTTCTTTTCTGTGTTTGATACAAGACCCATGATCAAGCCTCAGTCCCTCATGTCGCTCATGTTTCTGACTTTGGTTTTTCTGGATTGAACGGTGCAGGGTCATATGTCGACAGTCCGGCTCTAATGGCGGGATGAGTCAGCCTCGTTACACGCATCAGGAAGCACGCTGTGTCTTCTCCCTTCCTGCTTCACGACGTCAATTGCCATGTATGTCCTTATAATGTGGAACAGCAGGGGGAGAGGAGACACAAACACCCACCTTGATAAATCCACAATCAAAAGCAAAATGAGGTCTGATAAAGCCCGTGTTTTATTTTTTCTCTCAGGTGGAGATGCTTTGTTTTTGCTTTTCATGTTTTTTTAACTAAACAAAGAAGGTGAAACTTTCGATTCATCAATCTGTGAGAATGATTTGTGTGTAGCGCCTCGGCTTTCCCCGCTGAGACAAACCTGGCCCCTGCGCCAACATCCCTGCTAAATGCCAAGCAGATCCACAAAGACAACGTAAAAAAAAAAAAAAAAAAAAAAAAAAAAGCAGGAATCAATTGAAATGGATGGGCAACCCCGTTGCAGGGCGGCTGCAGCTAAATGGAAAATGTCAAGCTCGCAAGAGATCCCTTTTGTTCATCTGTAGAGGGCCCCTGCTGCAGCCCAAACAGAATAATGTGCAGGCAGGGACAGTAAATATCTCACATTTCCCCATTTTATGTCACTTCAACTGCAAGTGCTCTGATAGATGGAGATACTACAGAGAGAGAGGATCTGAAATGTACGGTGCACAAACTTGAATTAGCACAAAATTGTCCAGTTTCATAAATAAAAATCTGGAAGGTGTGAGGTGTATTTGGTATTCATCCCTTCAGAGTCGATACTTTATTGAACCAGCTTTTGCTGCCATGACAGCAACAAATCTGGAGCAAACATGTCAAGCTCTATCATATTGGATGGAGATGGAGATTGCCTGTGGGCATCTGTTTAATTGGATTTTTTTCCTAGGCTTTCACTTTTTAATGGGTCAACATTCTTTGACCCACATCGTCATATTGTAACACGGCTGTATGTTCAGGGTCTTTGTCCTGCTGAAACTTAAAACCTCTGCTCCAATCTCAAGGCTTTACTGACTAAAAGGTTTTCTTGCTGGATTGCTACAGCCATTTATTTAATATTACCCCTGACCACTGACTGCCACCATGTTTCACTGAGATGGTTTGTTCACTAAATACACAGCACTTTGTTTTCAGGTTGCATACCACCAGAGTACCTTTTTCCACATGTTTGCTGCATCCTCTTTGTGACTTGTGGCAAGCTGAATTGCAACATCTTGCAGCTTTCTTTTTGGTATTCCTCTCTACAGGTCAGATTTGTTGAGTGCACACCGAGTTTTCCTGTCAGTATTTTCTCCCAAATGACCTGTGGCACTCTTAGCAGCTGCTCTGATTGATGCTTTTCTCACCCAATCTGTAGGTTTGGGTGGATGCTCATGTGGGCTTGCAGTTGTTATTCTCTTTCTGCTTTCAGACAATGGACTAATGAAAGTTTGGGTTATTGTTTTATAACGTAACTATGGTCTCCACAAATTTCTTCTTTCTCTGTCTGCTGTGTCTATTGATCTTAATGCTGTTTGTTCATTAATGTTCTCAAACAAACCCCTGAAGTCTCCCCAGAACTGTTGGATTTCCACCGAGACTAACGAACAGACACATGGGCCCTATCTACTTAGAAGTGTGCCTTCTGAAGAATCTTATGCGATGGTTGTCAGAGAAAAGGATTTGTGAATACAAATACAAAGTAATAATTTTATCATTTCTAAAACCTAATAAAAACGTGCATCATTTTACTTCCACAATAATGTTCCGATTTGTGTTGGTTTGTCACATTGAGGTGTGTAGAGACAGGAGCTGTTCAAAGCTGTTTAACACAAAATTAACTCAAAATTACGTGGATAAAGATTCATCCTATTAGCTTTGAGGATATTGGATTGAGTTTTGTTACACAACAACCAACAATGACTCTTTGCATAAAATCAAATATGTTGATGAGACACAAAAAAATCCCTAATGATCCATCATATGGTGTAATGAGTCATTTGTTGCATCAGAACAACCATTTTATTTGATTAGTCATCCAAAGGATTTGACGTTATTATCAAATCTTATAGGAAGGAAGTAACAACCCTGTGGCAAAGTGCTGTCAAAGTCCCAAAGATGATGGTTTTTTAAATGCAGAAAACTGTGAAAAAGGTTTAAAAAGGTTTAAATCACACCTAATTTATTCATGTTTTGATGCAGAGGGAGCCGGTTGATGTATAATCTTGTAAAATGATCTTAACCAGAAAGAAGATATGTAAAATTTGTTCTGCAAATGAAAAGTGAACAGACACACACCATGAGAAAAAGAGGTCCACCATCTGAATTTCATTTTTTTTCTCTCTTGTGTTGAAACTTGACAAAATGCCAGCAAATACCTGAAGCATGACTTAAAGGAGATATGACTTACTAAAGTTTTAACATTTCTTCTTTTGTTCTTCACATGTCCTTTATCTTTAATTGTACGACCACTACAAAGTAAATTATGACCAAGGACGAGCATCGGACATAACATCAGTATAAAAGCTGCCAATCTCCAAACAAAAACTTAACCCAGTGTTGTTGTGAAAGAATTATGCGTGAAATAGACCTAATTACTTTCCAAATCAAAAGTGGAGTGCAATCATGTAAATATATCTTTTAGAAACCACAAAAACATAACCAAAATAATATTTTGGTTGTTTTTAATAGAATACAGCAACATTTTATGAAAAAATAAAACCTCAAATCTTCCAGAAAACTCTCAGTGCTAAAGATGTTTTTCCATATCCTTTTTCTTGATATTAACCAAGCCGTAGAGTGCATTCAGTAGCCCTTCATGTATTGGTGTGCTAAATCTTCCAAACAGCTTCGGCATGTCATTTATGGTTATTGATAGATCAGACCCTAATGAATTGGCTCGTCTCTGACTATCTGTTTGTGTGTACATGTTCAGAGTCCAGCACTTGCTGATGTGTGCGCTCTCTGTTGCACAGCCTCCCAGCCTTGTGAGCACATCTTTAATCATTATCCAGAGCCATCTTTGTAATTTGTAATCACTGGATAGTGGCTGAGGCTGTGAAGTGTGATCTCCCAGACTCCAAGCTGCCATATTTAATCCAATCCCAGATGCATTATTGCAGACAGGGACACGATCACACAAGCTTGCATGTACAGTGATGGCTGCTAAGTGGATTAATGTCTCTGAAGCTGCAGTAGGATGTCAGAAGTGTCTCTGTTTGAGGTAACTCACTGGACATGACTTGACACGGTGCCAACAGGTTGCACTGAAATATTCGTCTTATTCACTGAAAAGAGGACAGGTACTGTACTTTCTGTGTTTTTGTTAGTTGGGGAACTGAACCACAAGTTATCATTTTGAGGTATTTATTAATTTGTTTGTAAATGTTTGTGAAGAAAAAAAAATCCAAAATCGTAATATTTTGAAATTCTTTATACATCCCACAGAATGGTTATACCCTTTCACTTAAATTATAGTAAATTGCACTCAAATAAGAGCCAATACGCCATTTATATCACAATTAGATTACTACGTTACCTTCAGTTGTTAAGAAAGCGCTGTATGAAACAAAAATGACTTAAAAGAAATTTGACTGTTATCATAGCCACGTCTAACCCCTCAAAACTGTAGTGACTTCACAATTTCTGACATCGGTACATTTATACATGTATATCTTGTTTCAAAAGGTTGATAATCTCAAAACTCAGTCAAGTACTTGAGTCTGTTTATTGCTTTGTTTTGGGTCATCTTTATGCTGTTGGGTCAAGCGCTGCTTAAATGTCTTCTCATTTTCATTTACACAGACTTAGAGGCTTCTTACAGCCAGCTTTGAGGGTAAACTCACACGCACTGCCCGCCCAGGCATGTTGGCAGTTGTTTTTAATGCCCTCCATTTTTTCAAATTGTTTTGAGACCTACTTAAGTCCCTTATCTAATAATAGATGATTAAACTGCTAGAATTTTCTTTCTTATGGCTTCAAACAGCTCTACTGCTGTCACAATGGTGTTCGTTTTCACTTCAACAGTCAGGATTACGCTGACTGTCAAAGCAAAATATGAAGTATATAATGACACTCACCTAATATAACACACCTGTGTGGGATTTAACCATTTTTATTGTGAATAAATGCAGAGGTGTTCCTCTTATCAGTTGTATTTTTATCCTATTTTATGAAAAATGCAACACTTTCCGAGTGTTTTCAGTTGTTTTTTTTTCACATTATCATGTAATTTCAAAAACCCTTAATTTTCCAGCACTATCTGACCTACGAATGCAAGATAGATGCAAATTGGCCAGAGATCTTTGTGAACATCAGTGAAAATGTTTAATGATTATTTCTGGGTGAAACCATTGATCCGAAGGTGAGGCAGACTGGAGGAGGTGGCTTGACTTTGAGCTTCATTTCAGAACCTAAATCACTGGCAAATGGACGGCAGACGGTGCTGCCAAGACTGTGAGGCTGCATGTTGCCCTTGCCACTGTGTTGTGACTTTCCTCCTGATTGGAGATAACAATTTGGCCAAAGGGAGATGCAGTTGCTCCTGGAATTACCCAGCATGTGTCAATGAAGCGAAGAAACAGATAATAGGAACAAAGACAGACAGGGTTGGCACACTTTTCGCTTGGCAGAATATTTTTTTTTATCTTGTTCACATTAAAATTGCTTGCATGCTTTTGTTCTGTGCAACTTGTGTCAGTGTCTGCACTGAATATCTGCAGCATTTCTGTCGCCGTTAGCTGCTCCTGCATTTCTGTGTTGTTTATTGCTGGCTGTTTGCAATCACCAGAGTCCACTAACAATCAATCTCTCTGTTTCCCTCCCTGCCCTAACCTATGCCCATTTCTTTTCCACCTTCACCACCATTTTCCCAATTCCTTCAATCACCTTTTTGCTCACCACTCCTAGCTAACATCCTGACTGTGGTTATCCTGTCCCAGCTGGTGCTGCGTCGTCAGAAGTCCTCCTACAACTATCTCCTGGCTCTGGCTGCTGCTGACATCCTTGTTCTGCTCCTCATTGTGTTTGTCGACTTCATCCTGGAGGATTTCATCTTGGCTTCCTTCCTCCCTCCATCCATAAACAACGCAGTGCAGGTTCTGGAGTTCTCCTCAATCCACACCTCCATCTGGATAACAGTGCCTCTCACCATCGACCGCTACATCGCCGTTTGCCACCCACTTCGCTACCACACCGTGTCCTACCCCGCTCGAACACGCAAGGTGATATTTGCGGTGTACGTTGGCTGTTTGCTATCTGCCGCACCCTATTACTGGTGGCCTGAGTTCTGGCACAGTCTACCTGGGGTGGGCAAAAGCGATGAACGAGGTGGAGGTGGAGGAGGAGAAAGCAGCAGAAGAACAGTGGCCGAGCACATCCTAGTTTGGGCTCACTGCGCCACCGTCTACCTCCTTCCCTGCACCGTCTTCTTCTCCCTCAACACCGGCATCGTGCGGAAGCTGCGAAAGCGCCGCAACTGCTTCAGGTTGCGTGGCTATTCCACCGGAAAGACCACCGCCATTCTCCTCGCCATCACCTCTGTTTTCGCCGTTCTGTGGGCTCCGCGCACCGTCTTGATCCTCTACCACTTCTACTCTCCGCCACCCACCTCGCAAAGCGCCGGCCGCCTGCTCCACGTGCTCACCGACGTGGCAAACATGCTTGCGTTGCTCAACACTGGCGTCAACTTCTTCCTCTACTGCTTCATCAGCAAACGTTTCCGGGCCATGGCGACCAACATGCTCCGAGCCCTCATCCACTGCCGGAAGCAGCCGAAGCCATTTTACGCCAGTCACAACTTCTCCATCACAAGCAGCCCTTGGATTTCACCGGCCAACTCTCACTGCATCAAGATGTTGGTGTACCAGTACGACAAAAATGGAAAGCCCATCTGCATCTCCTCCTGAGTCCACACCTACCAGCAGTGGTCCCTCGAATCTTTCAGGCAAACTGTGGCCACATGGGACTCATTGAGGTCACACGAGTTTAGCCTGTTAGCGATAATAAAATAGATGGCTTAACAGGTGCAATGCACACATCAGATGCATGGTGCAAAATTTCAAAGCCTCTTGTGAGCAACAAAGTTATCATAAAGCAACAGACAGCATCAGTCAGATGCTGTTTGGTCCCTTCGTGCAAAAAACACAGCTGCTGAGGATTAAACTTTAGGACAGATGAAAGCATATCACCACCATCGACCCGTGAAAATGAGCCACCATTTGCAAAACATAAAATAACAAAACAAGATGATGATGAGTCCTTGGTGAATCATCTAACATGTTTTGGTCATGGATGGTCCTTCGAGTTCATGGCAGAAAATGAGGAAGAGCTTTTAACAGATGAGTCTTTTATCTGTTGGGGAAATTGTTGCCGGTCTGACCCCTGCACAGCTCACCTGTGGGGGTGATTCACTCAGGCACAGCCGCAGACAAACTGCCCACTGCCCACGGTCGTGACTGTCTCCGTCCAGAAATGTAAAACAGCTGTCATTTCCATTTTAATATGCAGAGGAGTCTCAAATGCATTTTAAACAGGGCTCTTACGAAATGAACAACACGTTCTGACTCTTCTCCTGACTGTGCTGTGCTCATAGTTCGCCTAGAAGTCACGTCAGAACTCAACCCTGACCATCACTGGGCGAAGGAGTTTTCATTCTTCTGTTTGTTGGTGAAGTATTTACTCATGGTAGAGATGACTGTTACTGTAGCTTTGCAAAAACACAAGAAAAGAAATATGACTTGGTGTCAGTGTAGCACTGAGGTATTATTAAGCTAGTTATCACCTTTTCCATTATTAGAATGAGGAAATTTCTGCTACTAGGAGATAGTCCTCTATTAACTATTAATGGCCCCTGATGACTTACTGTTAGCCATCATCCAGATGCATACAATGAAATCAAATGAAGATGTCTTTAACCCTTTATCTTTCCAGGAGACCAAGACAGAGAGAGCCAGAGAAGACTAGATATTCTGCTCTGCCTTCCTGTTGGTTTGTTTTCCTTCATCTAAAGCTTTCTGTCCCATTATGCCACGCTGAATCTGGTCTCAGGGCCAAAGCGACACATCACAGTTCCCGTCATTCTGCTGTTTGCTCTACACATTTTACAGAAAACCACAACCACATTAACTTCATGCCATTGTTGGTCTTTTGAAAGAACACATTTAAATAAAGACATTCCCATCTTTTTTTTTTTTTTGCTGTATGGCCCAAAGACAGCATACTGAGATCAGTGCACGTTCATCCTTTAACCCTCCATTGCACATTATTAGGGATCATCTATCTAATGGAGCTCTGCTGAAAAGCAGAGTTCTACTAAAACACGTCTAAAGGGACCAGACACATTAAGCTTTTTCTGAGCCTGTAGCAGATCTGAGGAGACAAATGAACTCCTATTTAGCGCTTCGATGCCTGAGATACTTCAGGAAGCGTTACTTCATTTTTGTTTGTACTCTTTAAACAAGGCCTTCTAAAGGTTCCTACATATTTCTCCAGTCATAAGTAAAAATACAAGAGTTCTCTAAAATGGAAGATAGAGCAACTGATGGATGGATGGATGGATGGATGGATGGATGGATGGATGGATGGATGGATGGATGGATGGATGGATGGATGGATGGATGGATGGATGGAATTTGTAGGCCACTGAATCGAGATTGAAGTCTTAAAATTGAAACAAATGTTAAAACAATTTTTTTTTTTTTTGGCTTTTTTGTTTTTAAATGAAAATCAAATTCCCTACAGGTCTGCAGATATTTGAAGGCTGGAATCCTGTATGTAGGAGATATCTCCTACATAAGGGATCCCATATGGGAAGGAGTGGAAAATGTAATCTTTTGCCATGTCAGCTTCACTGTCAGAGTAAATGATTGTGGCAAATGATTAATTTTGACTTTCAAATCGAGTGACATAATGATGAATAAAATATGACTGTTTGCATAGTAACTACCATAGAATGAAGATTTTTAAATGTTGGAAATGCTTTGTTTCATCAAAAGTATATACACTAGCAAAAACTAAATAAAATAAATTTTTATGTATTTATTTATTTATGAAAAACTTTACACCCTGATCTGGATCCCCTTATAAAAAAATACCAGTTTTACTTTACATTTTATTCAAAACAGCATGTAAAAATAATGAATACACTTTTTAATAAACAATAGAAAAATTTACTGAATATAATTACTGATGGTATTTTGACAATCTGTCTTTAGTATTGTGCTCCACTGCATCCTTTCCATCCAAAATGGTAATGTTACAGTAATGTAATGGACAGTAATACTTTGGATTTAAAAGATTATTTTAGACCTAAATCAGTCACGTTTACTTTTGTTTTTTTACTATTATCTTGCATTTGTTTCAATTCAAGTACCATAATGATTACCAGTAGAGGTTGGACTGCACTATGTTCATAAAAGATTTAAGAGAAACATCTGATGATACTTTTGTTTGTGATTGAAAGTCTGATTTTCTTAGTTAAAAATAAGCTTTGTTGCCCCCTGGAGGTTAAATTACAAATTCTCTTTGTCACAAGCCCAAAACTCAACATGCAGTATGGCTCCTCCTTCAATGTACAAAATAATAAGAAAGCTGCTGGATTTAAGATTTTTTTACCGTCCTACTTGGCGGTGTACATAGTATTATAGCGTAACCTGTGGGAACAGTCAGATCTCAGATTTAGCTTCAATACATCTGTGTCAAAATACTGACTTAACTACACAGTCCAGTCACATTAATGTGACCATCTGTCGAAAGCCAGAATAACCACCTTTCGCAGAGCGAACTGCTACGAGACGTGCAGGAAGAGAGTCACTTAGGTCCCTGAAGGTCTTCTCTGGGATGTTGAGCCATGCCGACTCTAATGCCGTGGCCAGCTGCGCTAGATTACGCGGTTGAGGATCCATGGCGCGAACAACTCGATCGAGATGGTCCCACAGATGCTCGATTGGGTTTAAGTCAGGTGAGTTTGCTGGCCAGGGGAGGACGGTAAACTCATCCTGGTGCTCTTCGAACCACGCACGTACACTGGCAGCTGTATGGCACCTCGCATTGTCCTGCTGGAAGATGCCATCATCCTGAGGAAAAACAATGCGCATGTAGGGGTGGACATGGTCCGCAAGGACAGATGCGTACTTGTATTGATCCATCGTGCCTTCCACAATAATCAGTGAACCCAGAGAATGCCAGGAAAACATTCCCCAGACCATAATGCTCCCGCCTCCAGCTTGGACCGTTCCTGCAATGGTTGCAGGGTGGTTCCTTTCAGAGGTTTCACGCCTTATACGCCAACGTCCATCTGTCCGATGGAGCATAAAACGCGATTCATCTGAAAACGCTACCTGTCGCCACTCAGTGGACGTCCAGCTGCTGTACTGGCGTGCAAATTCTAGCCTTCGTCGTCGATGAACACCAGTCAGCATAGGTGCACGAACCAGGCGTCTGCTTCGGAGGCCCAGACGCAGCAATGTTCGCTGAATAGTGGTTTGGGAGACACTTGTGGTAGCCCCTTGGTTCATTTTAGTGGTCAGTTGCTCAACGGTAGCCCGTCTATCTGCCCGAACGCATCTCCGCAACCGTCGTTCGCCTCTGTCATCTATGGCCCGTGGTGCACCACATTTGCCACGTCGTTGATTTTGGACAGTCCCATTTTGCCATGCACGGTACACTTTTACCACGGCGGCACGCGAACAGTTCACAAACTCAGCCGTTTCGGAAATGCTTCCACCCTTGGGCCGAAAGCCAATGATCATGCCCTTTTGGACGTCGGATAAATCGCTTCGTTTCTGCATTACGCCAACGATTGAAATGTTTTCCGAAGCCCACACACACCCTTTATATACGCTCAACTGCACTGTGCTGCCACCTGCCTTCTGTGATTGGTTATTTAACTCTGAAGTGGAAAGTACGTGGTGGTCACATTAATGTGACTGGACTGTGTATGTTGGCTCAGCTGCCTGAGAAAACATTTTACAATGTTGCAAGGTAAGTGTTAAGTTTATTTATGAAATAGGAGAAAACCCTTTTCTGTAAGTCTTCTCACACAATTACTGTAACCAAACTGAAGAGCTACAAACAAAATGATCAACAATCAAAACAGATAGCAATCATGCCGACATTAGCTTAGCAGCCTAATGGTGCTGCACAAAAACAGAAGGAGAGATTTGTTCCAAACAAATGATAAAGCTGTGCTCATGATGCATCGTCAGGACACTATTATAGCTTAAACTTTTAATATTGGAGAAAAATATAAAAAAAAAAAACCTGGAGAAACAACAGTTAGGACAAATACTGGATACTGTACAGAAAACATCGACTAGAGTCCTGAGAATCAATGGTGAGTAATTGAAGTTTGCACAATCACAGGGCTGATGTCGACCATATAATACTGATGAAATTTTGGTATTATCTGCACTTTATAGTTAGTTAAATGTCAAGCTTAAAGAAAGCATTAATTTAATCTCATTAACGCACTCTTGAATGGGACTAGCGGTATTAGCAAATGTCTAATCTTAAATGTCTGAGGTCGTCAAATGTTCCTGACAGGAGTGTCCCTAATAACCTCTATTTGTGAAATGCAGAGAAATACATTGTTATTGAAATGTTTATAATTAAACCGATCTGAGAATTAGGATTTTTAAGGCTTTACTACGGTATTTAAGCATATTCCTTTTAATGAGAATATAGTCTCTATACATCAAAATAAAAATTAAGGACATTTTCACATGTTAAATTTAAAAAAGGAGAAACAAGAATTTGTATATTAATCTAACATAATATAAAACATCTTAAATGATTAAGATATATATAGATTGAAGTAATTAGTCAAGAGGTCCATGATGATATATATATGATGATATATATATGTTGATATATATATGATGATACATATATATATATATATATATATATATATATATATATATATATATATATAGAGAACAGGTTGCCGACATTGTGTCTAAAGATATTTTTGCATTGAACTTTTTAGGAAACAGATTTGAAAATTCTTCCTTAGCAGTTTTCCTGCAAAGGCTATTAAAAAATGAAAGTTGTTATTACAGAGGAAATATTTATATTCACCTTTAGATCGACATGAGACATAGTTAGCAACTATTGCCTTGCAGGAACCGATTTCCTTATTTACCTATTTTTGAAAATCCTCCAATATCCCGCTTTCTGCTGCTCACACAGCCTAAAACTGGCTTGTCTTCTGTAAATTTCCCACTTTTTTGTCCTTCGCTAATTGATTTTCTCCACAACTGCGAACTGAATGAATGATTGGTGATTGCCATCTGTTTCTCCTCCATCTCATTCCTCTTTTTCTTGCACGTTACGCCTTAAAGCCCTCGCTCAAAGTTAATTTCTCAAGTGTCCTCTTTTACTCCTTTGCTGATTACCTCGGAGTCTTTCATGCTATGGGCACACTAATGATTTTACTCCATGTTTTGTCATCAGAAAATTGATGCCCATTATTGAAGACCATGAGGGGAAGCCAGTGGATGTTGTGCATTATTTAATGGAGATGAATGACCAGCGGGTCAATAACCAATAATCACTCAGTGAGCTCCTTAACTACCCCCCTCTCTTCCCCGGCACTGAATGTAATGGAGCTCAAATATGTACTTTCTTTTAATCAATACTGCTAAATGAGCAGGTTGTGGTCATTAGGAAGGTAAAATTGCGGAAACATTGTTTCTGCCTCGGCCCTGAGGAGCTGGTGCCAGATTGGCATTGCGCTGACATTCATTTCCGCGTCCAGCTTTTCTCTCATGTTAATGTGACATTTGTGAGGGACTCACCTTAATGCCATGCTGGAGGCAGACATGCTGGGAAACCAAAACAGTGGTTAAGTGTGACATCCAGCAGTCATCTCCACTCTGCAAGGTGAGGTCTCTCATAGAGGATGGGAACAAGTGTGGGAGGGGAGGTCATTGCCAAGAAATATTTCCCAATATGTGGGGGATAAAATAGGGGATCTATATTTTCCGGAGCCTGATATTAAGAAGATAACCAAGCAGAGATCGATCAGAGGGGTAAATTGTATTTTCTCTCCTACACATCCTCAGTTTCCTTTCTTTATCTCTCTCTTCTAGCTCAGCTTTTTGGAGTGAGTGTGAGTGACTGTGTGCGTGGGTGAACAAGTGTACGCACAAATAAAGCTTGTCTTAGACTGAAGCTTTAAATCAGTTTGTGCCATAGAACTAGTAACATATAAAACCTGACGCATTTAATATAAGATGAAGATGAATACACACAGCACACTGTCATCGTTATATATACCTGAATGTGCAAATGAAGCTTCTTGCATTTCAGTTCAGTGTTTTATGGGATTGTGATTTTCTACAGAAGTACTTTCTTTTTATTTCTCTCCATGGCAGTATTTAAAACTGTTTTATGTGACTGTACAGGCTTGCATAATTAAACATTTTTTCTGCCTCATGAATGTATCAAAATGTATTACTGTGCTGTATAGAGTATGAAGTGAATTATTGCCTCAAAGTTTTTGAATAAAGGAATAAATACCACTTTGTCTAAAGGTTGAGCTGTTGGTGAAATGTGTCTTTTTGTCTCAATTCAATAAGCTACTCTACAGTTGGCATAGAAGATGTTTTTTTTAATCACATGCAGTCATAAAGTAGGCAGACAATTATGGCCAACAGTGCTTTTTTATTACTTTTGATTCATGTAGCTTACAGCTGAAGCCAGATATTTACATTTACTGTTTGAAAAAGACACACAAACCGTTTATTTCTCACTGTAAGACATTAAATCAGTTTAAACTGTTTTTAGTCAGTTTGCCAAATCCAATAATAATCTTGGCCTCTTGTCCATTTGAAAGACCTACTTGGGTCCAAGTTAAACTTCATGGCTACCCTCTTGAATTGAATAAAAGTTTGAAAAAAGCTGGCAGATTTGGATATAAACTTAATTTTTTCTTTAAATATATGGTAGGAACTTGCCATCCTTTTGAAACAAAAACCCAAATACTCACATAATAAGTCCATTACTTCTCCAATTTACATTCAGTTTCAGGAAAGATAACTATAATTATTAGAAACAAGAGTAAGCGTTTTCATCAGTGATAAATGTAATTATTTGGACAGTGTTGACTCAGCTGAGCGCAAAAGGAGAAAATCATCTTCATCAGATGACGCACACACAAACAGCACTTTGCTCTGCAAAAATCATATTAGATTTAAATTGAAGCAGCAACACATTTTTTTTCACCTTTCAAACAACATCCACAGGCACAGAGTCAGCCTCTCTTATTACCATATTCACAGCCAGCCAGTTGTTAATCACAGATCTCAGGATAAACCAATTAACACCTCTTGCAAGGGAAGAAATTCTGCTATTTTCGAACATTATGCACAAAACACCAGCAGTAAAATAAAAGAACATTTGTCTGTTTCAGAGAGACAACCTTTCACTACCCCCCTTTTTTTTCAATAAACCCACATTATTGTAGATTATATGAGCTGAGGTCACTGTGCTTTTCATCTCAAGGTAATTTAAAATGGGTTCATCTGATAAATGTCCTGTCGACTCCAAACCAGGAGAGGCTCTTGCTTCTCTGTAAGGAGAAAAACAAGGAGAAAAGAGAGAATGAGAGGGGGAGGTGGAAAAAATCGAGGAAAGATATGTGGCTTCATGTGTGTGTCTGCGCTTTATGTCTGGTGTGGCGCTGCAGTAATAAAGATTGATGGGGCTGTCTGATCGTACTGTGATGGGGTTTGCTGCTGATTGCACGTGCGTGAGCGCACGAGCAAATGTTTCTTAATTCATCAATTCCTGTACACCTCAGGCTCATGGAAAGACCAATTGAAACATGGACCAATTTGCTGTTTGTTTGTTATTTTCCAAATCAAAGGCTGTAAATATTTCAGTGAAGTAATTATTATATGGATATATTTAAGCTGAGCACGAGCCTAAGATGCAGATAAAATGTCCTCCATGCATTGTCTACATGCATTCCACATCAGAATCAATGCATGATTTTAGACTGCATTGAGTGTCTAGAACATGCAAACTCCTGACCAGGTTACAACAGGCATTTTTCCAGCCATTGTCTCTGTGCACAGAGTTTGCATCTGCTCCCATGTACTCCAGCAGCCCAACCCAAGCTGTGAGTGTGTGTGTGTGTGTGTGTGTGTGTGTGTGTGTTCTTAGTTGTCGTTCCAGTGCATTGATGCGTTACCCTGGGATCAAATGCTCTGTCCTGTCCAGAATGTAGCACACGTCTCACACCTTGACCCACTGATCAATGGAAAGTAAAATTGCACTTTACTTCCACATAGAAATGCTGTTTTGTCAGAAATGCATTTTTCTAAAACTGTGTCAGCTCTGTGATTGATTTCTGTGGGGGGTTATGCTAGAAACTTAAAAAGTAAAGTTAATTTCTAATATTCTGGCAGGTTTTAGTGAAACTTTGAAATTAATAGAACAAGATGTGCAATCATAAGGAAAAAATCTATCTCCACATTCAGAGTTTTGTTTACTATCTGTTTTGTGATGTGTTCTTCAGGCTGAGCTTTGATTGAATTCTTGTCAGCCATCTGTATGTTAATATTTTTTTTTCCCAAAAAGAGTCCTTGAAAGAAACAAAAACCATCTGCACTTGTGGAGAAAATACTTTTTGGTTTTCAGCTCCATCAGAGACATAAATGCTCCTCTTGCACATGGTGACTTTTAAATAATAATAAAAAAGTCTTATTAAAAGTCCCCAAAAATGTATAACTTAAGCAGTTTGAGATGGTAAAAATGAGAGTGAAATTTTAATGAGACAACCACTCTGATTTAAGACCCAGAATATGCTTTCCACCTAATGCCTAATGCTGAAATCCTCAGAGGTTCTGACAGAAATGATAAAGTAGATAATGGCAAATTCAGATGAAATGATGCCACTGATAAAACAAAGGACTGAGCAAATGTCACAGCTGCTACGTTCCACTCAGAAATGGACTTAATGGAAGTTTTACAGTGAACGTTTACCACCAGGAGCAGACGGTGAGGTCTAACAGGGGAGATTTCTGTCATGATTTAGTGATTCAATTAAAGCGTTGATGAACATTATTCACATGCTGAGCAAAGTCATTTGCTTTTTGCAGTTTTTACTACAGGATGGTACTCAGAGGAGGAGGTTGGCAGGTTTGTATAAAGTGAACAAACACATCCACTTAACCTCAATAATGCCTCACCTCAAAAAGAAAAAAGCTTGATCCACAATCAGCTAATGGAGTATCAAGGACACTTGTAAAAAAATGTTAGAACATTCAGTTTTAAATACAACAAAACTGTTTCTGCTGGGATTTCACCTTGAGCAGCTTATGAGAATTCGTGGATGTTTTCTTTTTATATTATTTTCTTCTCAGAGGCTGTCTTTATTGCGACGATGTTGAAGCACTGTATTACATTTTGTCTGTGATGTACAGTAGGTGTCTGTGCCTGCGATTGCTCCAGGCTCACTCTCTGAAATACTCAAGTAATCTTCCTTATTGAGCAATAACCGTAAGATTTGTGTGTGTGTGTGTGTGTGTGTGTGTGTGTGTGTGTGTGTGTGTGTGTGTGTGTGTGTGTGTGTGTGTTGTGTGTGTGTGTGTGTGTGTGTGTGTGTGTGTGTGCAGGCCTTGAGTTTGATATAAAAAAAGAATGATGGCTATAAATCAAATAAGATGTAAAAAAAAAACCCCAGCGCTGTTCCGCTTGCGACGACCTGCAATAACGTGACTCACGCTTCCTTTCCTACTGAAAGTTGCTGAAATATTGAAACAGATTTCTGAGACAGTTCCTTGCACATCATCCACATCAGTAATCTGCAAAATTACAGTCACTGCATGTCACACCTGAGCCCTCCCTCTGACTGTGTCTGCCGCAGGTGGGAAATTACGCTTTGAGGGCGACAAAATGACAATCTGGGATAATGTTTCTCTTCAGAGAGGTTCATTCTGCTTTCAGCGAGGAAGTGACTCAGGCAAAACATGCTGTATTGTTCCAGGCAGCTTCGTGAACAATTCACTGGGGGAAGAAATAAAGCAAGTGATTATCTCAGAGAACAGGAAGGAGTCATGTTATTCTCAAATGAAGAGCCCTTACAGACAAACCCAAACTGTTATAGAGATTGTTTTAATGTTCCCATTATTGGTTCCAGGATGTCCTCAAGCTACCTTAGCTTGTAGCAGCCTAGCCACATACATATTAGCCAAGCCACTCTAACTATAAGCTTTATCAAAAGGTAAAGTTTTATGGCTAGTCTTAAAGGTAGAGCTGTCTGTCTCATCGACTAAAACTGGAAGCTGGTTCCACAGGAAAGGAGACTGAAGATGAAAGATCTGCTCCCTCCATTCTTCTTCTGAAAGCTTTAGAAATCACCAGTAAACCTGTAGTCTGAGAACAAAGTGCTCTGTTGGGAATAGGTTGAACCATCACATCCCCGATGTATGATCTGAGATAGACAGAAACTAGTTACTTTTACTCAGATTATGCTTTTAAATACTCCCAGGCCAAAACTTATCCCTCAATGTCAACCTCTTTCAGAGAAATCAATGTAGATCTCTCTGAAAACCCATTTAATCCCACTGGCAACAACTGTTGCAAAACATTTTTGTTTTACGTCTGGAAGCTCTAAAGGTGTTGCTTTGGCTTTTGGCAGCTGATTTAAATTTAGACATAAAATAAAAGGTTGTCTACTCTAAGCAGTATTAATTTAATTTAGCTAGTGAATGGTAACATGACCAGTCCTCTTTACTTATTGTATACACTGCTGGAGGTAAATCTATTGCAAACTTGTCAGTAAAATACATTAACAAACATAACTAAAATATTTTGTACATATGGTCTATATAGGGTCTTCTACTGACCTATAATAAGAAATGTGCATGCAAGTAAAAGTAAGCATTGCAATAATTGTTGCCATTAGCATGCTACACAGAAATCGCAACGCCAGCTGTCAAAGATTTGGCGGTTTATTCTGTTTATCTAGTTTTTTCCCAAGTAACTTAAACAAAAGTTTCAGGTAACACTTTATTTGAAGGGGGTTGAATAAGCCTGTCATGACACTGTCATAAACATGACATAACACCTGTCATGAACATGAATAAGTGTTCATGAATATTTATGACTGTTGTCATAAAGCATCATTCGGTAAATTATGACACTTTTAATACAAAGTTGACATTATTCAAAATGTCTCTGTTATGAGAACTTGATATAAACCAAGAAATCAATACTGTTTAAACTTTAAAATCAGTAATGATTTTAAAGTTTAAAATCATTACTGTTATGTTTAAAAACATAAAGTTATCTAACTTTTAAAGTACAATCAGTAATACTTTTATAACTAATTTATATCAATAATGCTTTCTTGGTTAACGCCAAGTTGTCATAACAAAGATATTTGGAATAATGTCAACTTTGTATTAAAAGTGTCATAATTTACTGAATGACAATTTATGACAACAGTCATAAACATTCATGAAGGCTTATTTATGTTCAACACAGGTATAATGTCATGTTTATGAAAGTGACATGACAGTCTTATTCACCCCCTTCAAATAAAGTGTTACCAAGTTTCACATAGCTTAAAAATGTTTGAGATCTTCCAGAGCTGATAGAAAAACAAAATAATGTGCTGTACATCACTGTCATTCCCAAAGTTGGAAGAGATGTTTTCATTGTCATGTCCAAAATAAAATGTAAAAATTCACAGATATTGTGTTTTAGAGATCTATGGATTGAAATTCATGCACTTATTTTGCAGGGGAAAATTTTAGGATTAAACTTGGTGGTCTTGGTGGTCTACCTGTTCTAGCATAACGTTCATCTATCCATGTAATCATCTGCCGCCATGGTCACTGAATCCCACATCACCTGACTCCTCTACTGAGGCCAATTTGCAACTGGAGACACCACCAGGGGTCAAAGCCAGATAAAACATCGCCCCGGGCATCATGCAGGGAACCCAAACCCCTTCAATGTGTCAATACTGTAGATTATAATCCAGCTACTAATAAATAAAACCGGCAGAATTGGGTGTGTTTGTTTCGTTAAACTACCCTCGCAGGAGGGTATTCCTGTCAGTTATGTTTTGTGTCTACAAACAAACTTGGTGCATCTCTCTCATTTACAGTCAGTTTCATTTGACTCTGTTTTTACCACGGTGAAGAATCGTGATTCCATGCTAATCCTCCTTTTCATGCAACGCAGATCCTCGCTGCAGCTGCCCTGCTTTTGACCGTGAAAGCTGGCCTGTTTAGTGTATTACGAGCGGCACAGTTCCCTCTCCTTTCATCTGGCCAAACCACATCACCTTGATGTTGGAGTGGCGCTTCATTCGAGCTGGTCTGAGCATCAAACACACTGCAAGTCTAAGCAGAAACAAAGGATCACCTGTGAAGATGACACACATGATGATAAGCATTTGCACCCGAACAGCCTGTTTGCATCATGAAGGATTTGTTTAAACACTGTAAATCAATGGAACGCTGCAGCTTGGTAGGTTGATTTATTTGTCAGTTGAAACCAGACGCATGAATACGCAGCATAAAAGGAAACTTCATCTTTTTTTAATTGTTCTCAGATTGAGAATTAATGTCCAGCTAAGAAGATTAAAATGATTTTTATTTGCAGAATGCTCTGGAGTTGATCTTTTAATTTGTTTAATTACAATTGCAATGCCTTAAAACACTTTTGAAAAGCCTAGGCAATAATGTTTCTGATTCTGGTCATTAAGTTTTGAGACTTTATATTTGAAGACAACCACTTGGATATATCCTAAACCCTCCCACACACTGTTTTTTTTGTTTGACATCATAGAAAAAGCAAAACAAATCAGACAAGTTTCCAGGAGAAAAATGATGATGAACCTTCAGAAGTCTTATCTATTATTGATTGAAATTTTCAGATACCTGGAAGTTCAATTATTTGACCAATTCTGTGTAACATAACCAGAATGTCCAACCATCATATCATTCAGAACGGAAATAGGCTGTGTGTCCCAGTTAAGAGCATATTTTTGTATTTCACAACAAAATATGGGCATCAAAAGAAACAAAAGAACCTTCTGAAGATGCTATACCAATATGTGCTGAAATATCACTCAGCAATAAAGATGCCCTTGATCCTTAAAACGATATAAAAAGCCAGAATACAGTTTACATTTCATGAGAAAAAAAAGACTAAATTTGTCTATAATGACCGTCATGACATTTGTGGGAGAAAGGGAAGAGCTTGTAAACCTGATAACTTCATCCCAACTGTGAAGCAAAGAGGTGGGAGTGCCATGTTTTTGGTATCAAGGGGAAAGATTATTATGTGGAAATACTGAGGCAACATTGCAAGATTTTAATCTGAGACAGTGGAAAACATGTCTACTTACAGTGTATGTAAATATATACACTGTATGTTTTGCTCTACAAACTACAACAAAATAATCTTTTTCGAATCCACACAAAAGACACAGGTCTGCTGCGACCCTTCTGTCTGTCGGTTCAAAACAATCAAGTCAAGGTTTATTGAGTGAGTCCGGCGGTCTAACAGTAAAGCTGTGATTCATGGCCACAGAAGCATCAAGGCCTTCCTGGGGGACTTATGAAGTGACGGGAACTACTGGATGTTGACACCCCATCCATTCCCCTCTCTTTACTGTGATCCACCATTGTTCTCCTTATTGTAGAACACAAAAGGCCCAGCAAATAGGGGCCGCATCACCCCTGCACACCCGCTTTCACCTTTAATTCCTCCCTCTTTACGTTTTAAAGTTTGGCTTCTCATCCTGCAGCGACTTCCAAACATCTCCCCCCTTTAATCATAATTCAGGCAGTAAATCAGAATGCGAGAACACACGGTCGCGACAGTCATTCATCAAAGTCCGAGACGCTCAGAGACAAACTGCAAATGTGATGAAGCTTGGAAACAACACCAGGCAACAAGATTTTGCTGATCGGCGTCAGCCTCTTTTATTCTTTATTTTTTAAACCCGATGACCAGGATTTTTGAGCTTCCCCTTCCCCCACCTCATGCTTTGTAATTCAATCAGATCTCGTCAAATTTGTAACCGATGAAAGTGTTTTTGGTCAGGACGCGCCGGCAGTGTTGACTTGTTGTAATTTAATGTTGTGAGAAACACTGATTAAATATTGCAAATTTAATTACAAAGCTTGATGAACAGGACGGCTGAGCAAAAGAGACTCGCAGATTTCTGGTGGAAGCAAACAGGCGACCTAAAGCATACATGCAGAAGGATGTTTAATTGGAAAGGAGTTCATAAAGAGATTGATGCTACTTGGATGTCAGAGTATAATTTCCACAGGGAATAAAATCCTATTTCCTGATCATCTTGCTGTCATTGTTGCTGGGGTGATTTTCTCACTGTAAGAATTACCTGCTGGCTCAACACAGCGTCTAACAAGTGTTTCTCTGACTGTATCAGATGAGCATGCTTGGGAAAGAAATGGCAAAGCACCTTAAGAGCTCCTCCAGATGGAAATTGCTCATGAAATATACATGAAGATCAAATTGATAACACAAAAATGGATCTAGGGTGATGCTGAGCTTTAGAGTAGTTTTTATTATACTCCACAGTTCCTCTCCTTGCCTCTTAAATCACAAAATTGTGTATTCATTATTTAAAGCAGTAAATGAAGTTCCTCTTCTGCAGCAAAATGCAGGACAGTACTCGCACCCCTTCATTCAGCTTTTATGTGACAGGTCAACACAAAGAACATGACTGTGAGTGTTGCATAGGGGGAAACAATCATATTTTCCCCTGTGCAACATAAGTTGAGCAAAAATTATCAATTATTTTGAAAGTTGTTTAACATTCAAACGCCACCTCAAAATTGTAACGTGCATTTGAACTCATCCACACGAGTCAATATTTTATTGAACCACATTACACTGCAATTACAGAGGTTTATGTTCCTGTGAGAACATAAACCTCCATGCAGTCTCAAGGCTTTTGCAGCCTCCAGCATATTTTCATCTAGGATTGCCCTCTATTCAACTCTATTCATCTTCCCATTCACTGCAGCCAGCTTCTATATTTTATGTATCTCCATCTCCTAACACATTTATCTACTTGTGTCCTTACATGACTTTTCGCAAAAAGACTTCTAATGGCTTTTATCTTGCCAGTCCTCCAAAAAGGAGGAGTAGAAATGGAGTCCATATCTAATAATCCCATCAGTAAATTCTCCCACCTGAGGCATGGACCAGTGCAGACCCTCCAGAGCCTCTCTGATTAATGCTCTCCTTGCATAACCTGTCTGTTTTGCCTTGGTATATGTGCATCTGTACCATATTATATAATTTTCTTGGAAGTGAATTGAACAGTCATCTGTCAGATGCTCAAAGTTTGGGGATTTGTTTTATAACCTCACCCTTCTTTACTCAGATCTACAACCTTCTCCCTGACCTGTCTGCAGAGTCCTTGGTCTTCATGATGCTGTTTGTTCATTAATGTTCTCTGACAAACCTGAATCCTTCACAGAACAACTTAATTTATACTGAGATTAAACTACATCCATGTGGTCTTTATTTAACATTTACAGTTGCTTTAAAAAGTATTCAACCCCTTGGATGTTTTACCCTTTTTATTGCAACATTTGAGATTTTGGACAAAAATATAACAATAGAAAAATCTTTAATATCAAAGTGAAACCTGATTTATTCAAAATAATGAATATTAGAGATAAAAAAAATGTAACATAAAATAATTGATTGCACAAATATTCACCCCTTTTAAAGAGCCATTTGGCATCAGAATGTCTCACAATCAGTTCAGGGGTATTTTTATTTTGTATTTTTTTGTATAGGCACTCTAAGTGACTTCCTAAGGTATTTTTCTTGCACAAGACTTTATTTTAGGATAACAAAGTAAAGGGAATGGAACCAATTTTCACTCAAACTTTAGAGTTTCAAAATATTTTGAAAATATAAATTCATTTGATGTCACACAAATGAATTTGTTTTCACAAATGATCACAAATCACAAAACAAATCATGAAAATATGTCTGTGTAGTGATACGAGAAGATATAAAGTTCAAGTAACACGAATGCTTTGAAAAGTAATTTATTCAGTCACTCTGGTGTTGATTATATCTTTGACCTCATCCTAAAGTGCCCTTTATCACTCTCCAGGGAGTTTCCTTTGAGCCATTTACTCTCCTCAGTCAGAATACTTGAACCAAAATCATCCCCTATCATCTAACAAAATCACCGCCACTACTGTCAATAAAAGCCATCTTGTTTGACACTGGGATGACTCTGAAGGAGATCTTTTATTCTTGTGGGGCCAGCTGCCAGCTGAACACCCCTTTGAAACTACAAAGAGACATGAACAAAGTGAGCACTTGCACAGAGGCAGAGGTAGGAGGTACGAACAAACAGTGAGATGGAGAGGTTTGGGTAACAAGTGTGACGTACAAAGAGGAGAAGAAAAGGCACCAGGTTGCCCTGATTTCTTTCATTAAGCAGAGAAAGCTTTGACTGCCGAGTGTCAGCGAGGGACAGACGTCAGTGGGACGCGTGTCTGGAAACCACACATATGGTTGCACGTGAACTGGTTATGACTGGCTATAGCAGGAGATTTCCAGCCCCTCAATGCCTCTCCTCCAGGCAGTAATTAGGTTTTACAATCACGGGATGCAAATTGGAATTTGCTGACAGCCCATCCATCATGTTTTGGTTGCAATCTGTTGAGCAGGGCAACGCAACCTAGCAGATATATCACACACTCAATTTGTTCCCAGACAGTTGAATGCATTTCTTTGTAGGACTCGTTGAATATTTTCAGTTTTCATTAATCCCGACAACAACTGTGTTCGTCGCTTGACGTCAACAAGTGTGACATCTGACAGAATAAATCCGCGTGAGCCTCAGAGATCACCAGATTCCTTTGGAACAGCACAAATTTTGTTGAAAAACAAACTCTAATATTTGTGGCTTTTCTAAACTAAGTAGATTTCAAATGGTCCAAGACTTTAAATTGAGGTGGAGGGTTACCTTCAAGCATGAAACATGTAATCAGAGCTGCAGTGGAATCATTTAGATCCATTTATCAAAATGGCCTAGTCAAAGTTCAAACCTAAACCCAATTTAAAATCTGTCAGAGCTGGAAATTTGCACTC
The DNA here is from genome assembly GCA_033032245.1 of Poecilia picta. NCBI lineage: Eukaryota > Metazoa > Chordata > Actinopteri > Cyprinodontiformes > Poeciliidae > Poecilia > Poecilia picta. The sequence goes on from CM065360.1 coordinate 13,846,501, forward strand.
TCCTTCCAATCTGTAGAAGAATAAGCAAAAATGTCTGTATTACTTTCATCAACATGTATATTTGCTTAAAAGTTACAGTTGAAAGGTCACTTGATTAGGTGGTTGGAAATTCACAAGATATTTAAGGATTTAACACTTTTAGTTCACTTAGTTTCTTTTGCTTTGATTCTGCCTCCATGCAACCACTTACTCTTAGTGAAAAACATATTATAAACAAATAATATGTTTATTATTGATAATAATAATATTGAATGTCCTTTGAAGAGTCCTCTGCCGTACCTCTCTCTATTGAAGTACCAATGGCAATAAAAGAGTCAGTCAAGATTCTCGAAAAGTTGTGCTATGTAAAAAGAAAAGCCATAAAAGTTATACTGTGGAAGTCAAGGCGACAGCAGTAATAATTTGTAGCTGCATACATATTTGCACAACGCTCTCTTCTATAGCTCCTGCAGTATTGGTTCACTGAGTTCACAGTGCTTAGCAGTCTGGAGGGATGGATGTCGGCTCGCTCCCATTTCTCTCTCACCAAAACCTCCCCCTCCTCTACTCAATACAAAACACTGTGATTAATTAGAAAGGCCGGCAGCTGTAAAGTCTCCAAATAAGTTGTCATTGCAGGACCCTCAGGGTGTTTATTGGTGTGATTCAAAACCAATCACAATGCCCCTTCACTCACTCAGGCCTTACAGGTATGTACTAACACACATTTAATGCTGTAAACTCAAAGGGTTCGGCTTAATTTATGAGTAATTCTTTTCTTTGATTGAAGTAGTAATGAGTGGTCATGACGCAGTTCAGTCCCTGGAGATTCTCATCAGCCACCGTCTTCGTAGTGAAATGTCTCTGTTACCATATGAAGGCAACTTTATGTTTTTTGGGTTTTTTTTCCAAAGGGTCGTTTCAGCCTGATTGCTGCAAAGCGAAAATGGAGCCCTGTTTTCTCAATTTCCTGTAGAACTGCTTTGATTTCCCTCATGAAAAACCTTCCACAGAAACTACATATTGCCTCACATATAACCTAAGGCATTTTGCACATTATGTGTTTCTGTTTCAAGGAAGATAATGTCACTTATAATTAATTTATTTTCCTAATTACATAAATGAAAAATGCACAATCTACCTTCAGTAATACACACACAAATAATCCTATAGTTTGTCACTTAGCCCATAAACATGAATTTATGGGTTTGTTTAGCTCAATTAGGCAGACAGGGCAGACAATGCCAGCATTGTTTCATGGAAAACAATACATTTGGTTCAACAAGTGGTGCTCAAGTTGTAAAGAATTTACAGTGTGCATGGAAATGCAAAAGACAGAAAATAAAAACTTTCATGTGTTGATGAAGCACTTTTAAAATACACTCAACTTTTGTGTTTTTGCTTTATTCTGCTTGCAATAGTAAAACAATGTGATAACCACACCAGCAAAGAGCACAAGACAGTGAGAATGTTGAACTAAAACAACTGGACTAACACAATGTATTGTTGCAATTTCCTAAACTAGACACAAGAGGGAGGCATACCATTAGACTATCAGGCAGTTAATTCAGTTGAATATAAATGTCAAGTCAGTTTTTCTTTTGTACATCACATTTCCACACCAAGGCACTTCAACGTGCTTTATGTGATAAAAACAAATAAAAACAACACAAATAAAAATATTAGAGTGGCAACAAAAAGAGAATTAAAAAGTTGTAAACCAGAGGATTGATTTATGTTACAGTTTTCATTGATTAGATGCAACTTGAAAAAATATTAAGATACACATATGAAACCATAAGTTATTTTATTTAGAAGAAACATATATCCAAACCAACCTTGTCATATACATAAAAAAGAAGTTATTGCATCTAGTTGTGCCAAGCATTTGCTATAATTAATCAAGAGTATCTAACACCATTGTGAATTATTTTAAACTTTAATTAGGAAAAATAATAAACCCCAGGAAACTATAAATTCTCTTAAAATTATGGCTTATGTTTGAACTAAAATAATTCATAGGAAAAAACACAAAAACACCTAGGGGTCAGAAGTTTAATGATATGTTAAGTATTGGTGTTGGTACTGGATCAATACCAAAATATGCAGCAGTGCACTCCTGTATTACATGGTCAGAAATCCACACTACTATTTGTATTCACTGTTGAAAAGACACAATAAATTCAAACTTTACTTATGTACCATCTGTGATCAAGGTAACACACGGACAGCATCTTTGTATCACTTTTTAATGGAATTAAAAAGTTTTTATTATGCTCAGAGATACACAATTCCTGATCTTTGGAGTCTTTAGGCAACACCCAGTGTCCTGTATGTGGAGGCTGTAGAGTTCTGTGCACTGTTTCAGTCACATTTTGTGTTGCATGAGATGAATTTGATCAGGCAAGAGAAGAAGTTCCGGGTCTTCTTTGCCGATGTCTTGCGAGCTTTAACTTCCACAAAATCAGTAGGATTCTGTTCTATGTGGAAAATGGCTTTTCTCTCTGCAGCAGAGCATTTCTTGGGAGTTTCAGTATCAGTGAACCTGGATTTTTCTGACGAAACATCTTCCGTGTCAGCTCTGTCTTTTCCGCCTTGATCAGCAGAAGAATATGGCTTTACTTTGATAATGGTCCTTTCTTTCCACTCTATATCCTTCAGAGGTTTTCCAGAGGTTTTTGACTCAGACCCCTTCTGCCCATTTCTATGTCCAAAGGCTGGGTCAAATGAAATGCAAGATGTTGTTTTAAAACTTGAAGCCAATGAAGAAAACATACTCTACGGTTTTGGAGACAAGGTCTTACCTGGGGGTATAAATTTACTCTTGCCTGAAGTTTTGATGATAGTTTCAGCTGATTCTTGGTAAGCAAAAATATAAGGCCTCACTTTGATGATGGTCTTCCCCATCTGCTCCTTATCTGGAAAAAGGTTTATCATCTGCACTGGAAATAATTTTTAGTATTTGATTATATTTATATATTATATATATATATATATATATATATATATATATATATATATATATATATAATATATATATATATATATATTATATTCTCAACGGTTTTAGGTAAAGATGCACCGACCCAATAATAATATATGTATTGGTTCTGATATTGAAAAAAAACTTCTAGATTTTGTATCATGACCATGTGCCTCCTGAGTGAAGATGCCCCCTCCTTCCTTCTTCAAATCAGACAAAATTGGTGTCAAATGTTTGTATTATGTTTATGCTGGTTTGTGGAGCAAAAATGTCCTTTTGTGCCGCTATCATTTTAAAGATATTAAGAATTTTTTTCAGAAGTCATTAATAGTCAACCAGCCCCCCCAACCTTCTTCAAATTGGTGTCAATCAACTCAAGGATGTTTGTGCTGATTTGTGGAGCAAATATCTTGTTTGTGCTGCTTTGGCTTTGAAGGTCCATCCATCCATCCATCCATTTTCTTCTGCTTCATCCGGGGTTGGGGGCAGCAGCTTCAGAAGGGAAGCCCAGACCGAGCTTCTCACCCTATCTCTAAGGGAGAGCCCGGCCACCCTGTGGAGGAAACCCATTTCGGCCGCTTGTATCCGTGATCTCATTCATGACCATAGATGAGGGTGGGAACGTAGATCGACCGGTAAATCGAGAGCTTCACTTTTTGACTCAGCTCTCTCTTCACCACGACGGACCGGTGCAGCGCCTGATTCACGGCAGACGCCGCCCCAATCCACCTGTCAATCTCCTGCTCCCTTCTTCCCTCAATCATGAACGAGATCTCCAGATACTTAAACTCCTCCAATTGAGGCAGGACGACCCCCCTGACCTGGAGAAGGCACTCTATGCTTTTCCGGCTCAAGACCATGGCCTTGGATTTGGAGGCACTGAGCCTCATCCTGGCCACTTCACACTCGGCTGCAAATCGCTCCAGCGAGAGCTGCAGATCACGATCTGATGAAGCCAGCAGGACCACATCATCCGCAAAAAGCAGAGATGCGATCTTAAGGCCACCAAAACGGATCCCCTCAACACCTCGGCTGCGCCTAGAAATTCTGTCCATGAAGGTAATGAACAGAATCGGTGACAAAGGGCAGCCTTGGCGGAGTTCAACTCTCACTGGAAACGAGCCCAACTTACTGCAGGCAATGCGGACCAGACTCTGACACCGGTCATACAGGGACCTGACAGCCCGTATCAAAGGGCCCGGTACCCCATACTCCCGGAGAACCCCCCACATTCCACAAAACACATGTAGACCGGTTGGGCGAACTCCCATGGTTGACCTTTCATGACCTCTGGAAGCATTCCTTAATATCTTTAAAATGATAGCAGCACAAACAAAAAAAAAATTCTGCACAAATCAGCACAAACATAGCACAAACATTTGATTACCAATTTTGTCTGATGTGAAGAAGGGGGGCTGATCTATTCAGCCTAATTCTATGTGTTGTGCTCTGAGTTACATCATGCTTTATTACTTATTTTACATTGTACTTAGGATTTATAATTGCACTTTCTAATCCATTTGGAAGGAGGTTTATCACAGTTTATTTTTACACATTTGCCCAAGGTAGTTTTGTTATTATGAATCTATTGGTGTAATTAAGTATGCTGTACTGGTGCCGAGTTATCAAATAAATTTGTAATTCAGTACATTTGTCTGATTAAAAAAATGTTTAGAGTCAATTCTGCAATGATTATTGTATTAGATCAGTATTCAGTACAGATTCTACACCTCCGATATCTGTATCGGTATCAGATGTGGAAAAAGTGGATCGGTGCATCCTTTGTTTTAAGTGCTATCGTGTTAGTGTGAGCTTCACCTGAGGGTTCATCGTTTCTTCCATCGGCTGCAGTGTCTGTCTGGTCCGCACCTTCTTGCTGAGCTTTAAAACTGGATCTTAGTTTCATTAAGGACCTTCTTAGCTGTTCTTTATCTGAAAATGAGGGCTTGTAAAAGTGGTTGCAATGTTTGATGATGGGATTTTTGTACTAATTATGAGGACAGAATCTCTACCTTCACCTGGCAGTCTTTCGGCTGCATCTTCCATTGTTCTTCCAGCTTCTTCACTTGAAATGACATTCTGGTCTACTGCAAACTTGTGAATGTTGCAGTCAATCACCATTTTTGAAGCTGACGCTTCATTGGAGTTATCTTTCCCACCTGAGAAACTTTTCATAGTTATGAAACGATGGCCGAGAGCCTCTCCTGGGGTGATCCGGGCATCTGGATCTACCAACAGTATTTGTTTTAGCAGGCTAATAAATCCAAGGGACTCTTCACGCTCCATTGGGTCTATCGACATTGGGCGAGTCTTGAGCAGGTCATCGAGGCCACGTATGCGGTTGAAAATGCCACTTTTAAATTGCGTTCCATACCCTGTTGCATTTGTATATTCAGCTGGCGTATTGAGTCTGAACATACAGTGAGAAGAGTCAGTGAGTTTAGTGAAGAAGTGTTGCACATCCATGCCATCTTTCAACACATCATCTGGGGGTTGACCATGAATCTGGACGATAGCCCTAATGACCTCATATACACAGTGTGTAGGATAGAGGTTGTAACCAAGGTACATGTAGGCCAAACTGCAACCCAGAGACCACATGTCGACACTTTCATTCATTTTTAGACCCAAGATGACTTCAGGGGCCCGGTAACCGATGGCTTGAACAGTGCCCACAAACCATAGTTTGGACGTTTTCACAGCCAACCCAAAGTCAATCAACTTCACTTTCAAAGGCTGTGACCTATGGTTGACAAACATGATGTTGTCTGGCTTAATGTCAGCATGAACCAGACCGGCGCTTTTCAAAGCACTCAAAGCTACAAGCAACTGTTGAGCAATTACTCTGATGTCAGGAAGACTGAGAGGTACAAAATCTCTGTTCTTTATAAAGTCAAAGACACTCACATCCAGAATTTCAAAGGCCAAACAGAGGTAGCCTTTATATTTGAAGCTTTCAATGAACTTCAGCAAGTTGTTTTTCTCAGGGTCAAGTTGTAGGATTTTCCTCAGTATTTTTGCCTCTTTTTTTCCTTCTTTGAAGCAGTCTTTGCGCAAAACCTTCACAGCCACAAGCTCTTCGTTGTCAAGCTTGGTGCACTTGACCACTTTCCCATAGGAGCCCTCACCCAGGAACCCTTCAGTGTGGTACACTGATAGCTTACCTTGAAGAACCACATATTTCTCAAGTTTGATACTGTACTTTGTCCCTTCTTCCATGATATTCTTTAAATTCGCTATCTCTAGGTTGAATGGCAAGATCAAAATGCAAGTCTTAAGTTGGCTCTTATGAAGCAAGTGTTGAAGAGAAAATGGAATGTCATTCCGTCATAAGCGACAGAATGAAGTTGACTGGTTGAGTTCTTGCTGACGGAACATTGACAGAAGCCACGCCCACAATTCGCACGATCAGAAAATTTGACATTTTACATTTTTTTAGAAATAAAAATACAAGTAATCAAAAATGTGGGAAAGATTGGAATGTAGCACGTATCCCAAACAACCATTGGCTTAATTGGTAACCTGTCTGTGCAATAATTAATAATATTGGGAAAATAGATAATTGATCAATTTACAGGCCGTAAACTGTGGGACCATTGTACAACAATAACAGTTCCTGTATGGGTCTGAATTATTGAAAAACACTTCGTATCTAAATGCGGCCCTGGATGTAGGGGCAGGATGGTGTGTTTTTAATTATCATTGTGTATTTAAATGGTCTCATAAAAATGTTTGATCCGGTTCACAGCCAATATTCGACTTTCATGGTTACTCCATAGTTCATATTTCAACTGTTAAGCATTATTGTCATGCAAACATCCCACTTCATTACAAATTTATTCATATCACAATTTCTTTTCCTCAGAACTAATCCTGAGAACAAATTTGGCTAATTTGAAAGGGTTAGTTTGTTTTTTAATTAAATAAAAAGATCGTCAGAATAATTATGTAATTTTGAATCAATATAAAAAATGTTGTCATAAGTCTTACTTCAAAATTAACTGTACCAAGTGTTGTCTTTTGTTGGTTTAAACGAGGTTTGGTTGCTTGGTTCGCCAAAAAAGAAAAAAAAAGTCATACTTGTTTATAGACTAAAGGACAAAAAGAAGCATTAGTAAGAAACAAATGCATAAATTAAATTAATTAATTTATAGAAATAGCTGGGGGAAATTTGTTTTGGCCTGACTTTTAGGTATTCTCATGTATCTAAATTTAAATTCAATTCAATTTAATTTCATTTTAAAAAATGAAATCATCCCGGAATCTTCCTAATACTAAAAGTAAAATACAAAGGTTTCCAGAGCGAAGATATTGATAAAACGTTTAAATAGAATAATGTTTGCTATGCTTGTCATCTGTTTCTGTGCTGCTTGTCCTGCTGTAATTTCTTTATTACTAATTAAACATTCTCTTCGCTCCAAAAGAAAAAGCAAAACAATTATTATCAATTAGATCTCGTTGATGAAAATATGAGCTCATACTAACCACAAGGTGGCAGTAGAGCATTAAACACTGAGCTGGGCGGTTTATGGCAAATCGTGTCTTAAAAAATAATAGTAATAATAATAATAATAATTTGAAATATATACCAGATAGCTGGGTAAACATTCCAGCCTGTCGGTTAATGTCAAATAAACATTCTCAATTGAATTTTAAATAACTCACTGTCTTGTTGACAACAGCAGAGGGCAGCAGTGAGCCCCAGCAGCCGCAGCATGAAGAATCCGGAGGAGGAAGATGGGGGAGGAAACAAAGAGGAGCGCTTATTTAAAGGGTGTGTTCCTCACCATGGTCAGAGCGGGGGGAAGCTTCACAATTTGGTGTTTTATACTGAGAGCAGCGAGGAGCTGAAGGTCAAAGCAGGGTCACTGTGAGCGCTCTTTCCAGGTATGTGGATCCAGCAGAACTTCGTCGTGGCTCCAGAAACATGAAGCGTATTATATCTGCTTCTGATCGTACGCGTGTCAGTAAAGTGTCTCGGATTGCGTAAGCCTTCATTTCAGTATTGTTTTAATGAAATAGATACTAATTCAGATTTAGACTGCATATATTTGCAATAGACCTGTTGGATGGAGTCGTGATGGCTCTTCTGTTTCAGACGTGCACATGAACACGTTTCACGTCACCAACTAGGTTTGTTTACGTTTTACAACTCCGCAGCTCATTCATTCCTCTTACACTATTAGTAATTTAATTGCAAACGTTTGAACGTCTGCGTTTAAACCTTAGATGTTGAGCGTGTCTATGTTTTCGGATTATATGGGTTTAATTAGTACAGGTACAAATGGCATATTTTTGGTGTGTAAAGTGTCCTGAGATGTGGTTTATTGCTGACTTGACTCAATTTATTGTGGCCTATTATGACCGAAAGATGTATTAGTAAACCTCAGTCAAGTTAAGATTTGTCTTATATAGTGAATCGTTTGGGAAAATCCAACATATCTGCAACCTTGAAATCTTTGTTGTTTCTTAGATCTTTCTTAGATTTAAAGCCAGGTTTCTAATTTTCATTTAAGGTGGAAAGAAACAAAGATGGAATGAAACAAGTATTTTTCAGTATTCAAATCAGAAGACGTTTATTTCTCTTTTTCTTTTTTAAATATGTGACTAAGCATCTTAAAAAAATAAACTGCACAGTTGAATTTGTCAAAAGAATACATACACCTATTCATCAAAATTAACTGAAATGACTGAAATATAACCCTCTGTGTGCAAGTAATCTACTTAAGAATTTTACGTTTTGAATTGGATTTCAACTACAAAATAACATTTTTACACTTTTGTCTTCCCGTCTGCATCAAGGTTGAGTTGTGTATTCAAGAAGGTGCAGCTGGTGTTATTGGACAGTCAGATAAATAAAGGAGGAAAAAAAGCTTTTAAATTGAAAGTTTCGCACAAGAATTCAGAGGCACAGTCAGGTTAAGAACTATGAATCTCTCTGAGAATTTTCTGTGGCTGATTTTGTTTTCCCAGGTGTGTTGAGATGCAGCGTAACGGCAGCTTGACTCAGCAGCTGGGAGAAAGATGGCTGACCTTGATGAACCGCCTTCAAGAGGATCCCAAGGTCAGCCCACACATCCCACCTGTATTTGACTGACGATCCTCAGTCATCCGTTGTGTTTTCTCTATTTATTTAGCAAATTGGAGCTTCCAGGTGTGTTTTCCTCTTCTACAGATGGCACAGGTGATGAGTACAAAGGTCGGGCAGTACCTCCGCCGTCGGCCTTTCTTGGCTCTCGCTCTGCTGCTGTTCAGCGCCATGGCTGCTCTGCCTGTTGGGATCTTCCTCTTGTTTGCCCTTATTACGATAGTTATGTTGGTTGTGGGGTTTGTTTTCTTTGAGGGTACGTTGCACATCTCAAACTCAACAATGTGGGGTTTTTTTTCTGTCTACTTCAAGCTGATTTTTATTCTTCTGTTTAGCGTTTCTGCTGTTTGTTGGAGGAATGACTCTGCTGTCTGTGCTCTCCGGCATCGCCCTCTTCTCCCTGGTGGTCTCGATCATCGTTACCGGTGTGTTCGTCACCATTCCCAACCTGCTGAGGAGTTACTACCCTCATGTGACTAAGGTAAAGGGAACATCCCCATATACAGATGTAGAATGCCTCTTTTTAATATTTAAACCAGAAACCTTTCCTTATTTTATTGAGAATGTGAACAAAGCATTTGCTGAAGGGAAGCTATAAGTAGTCATGTTTGCATTTTGGCCCAAGACGTGTAGAAACCATGAGGGTTCTGATCAGATGAGATGAGAGGTGAACTTTTCTGCAGGCGCACACACACCATGCAGCAGAAAACTAACACTGCGCATAACTCTGAATGTGCTATCCCCATGGCGAAACATGCTGCGGTAAGATCTCTTAAAGTAAATGCAGAAATATCCGATAAGATGCAAAAGACTAGAAACTGGAGAGGAGGGTCTCCTTGCTCCGTCCCTGAAGATGCAGCCAGACTTGCAGTGAAAAAGTGTGGATCACACCCTTCAGAGGTGAAAAGCGGTCAGAATAAAAATGCATCGTAAAATCTACAGTTTGTGGCCTCTATTATTAACTTTTGACTGTCATTTGTTTTCTTTTCTCCTGAACTAGAAGAAGAATAATGAAGAAGAGACTCCAGGACTGAAACAGTAGGGAAATGTCCCCGTCTTCTTTCTGCCTGGCGTTTTGGCGCCGCACAATAGAAGATGCTCATGATCTGAGCCGCTAAGCTCAAAACGTCTGTCAAGGTCTCTTCTTTATGAACACCAAGTGTCCTTGCTGCTTCAGTGAAAGGAGTGTGAAGTTTTCTTTGTTTACAGTGCAATATGTGCATGAGTTTCTGTACCCAGACGTCTCCCAATCGGGCTTAAGAGCTGATCTCTGTTGAACAGGTCAAATCTTCATCCTTTTTCAGGACAGTGATGCAGCTACATCAGCACATTTCTCCCAAATTTGTTCTAGGTCCATTTTTAGTTACAAAAAGTATGTATTACTGTATATTTATATAGTTTGTTAAATGATAATATTACACAGTAAAAAGTGCATTAGATCACTAGTCTCCTTCATGGTAATTTTAATCATTTCCAGGAATCTAATATTCCTTTTTCTTACTAGAAATCCTAGGGGCAAATGTTGTGGTATTAAGAGCTGAGACCATACTTTAACTAATTGGAGCATTAAACATTTTGTCATCTTCATGTGAGCTGATGCTTTCTGGCCTGGAGGAGGAGAGATTGTAACCCAGACTTTATGTTTTATGTGGTGTCTCCTGCCAAAATTTCCACGTTTATGTTGAGAATTGTTTCAGGTTTTTTGTTTGTCTGCATCATATTTATCATCCAAGTTTTAATTTTGCTCTCAATGCATTAATGCTAACACATCAGTCAATGAAGTATTTTTATCTTGCATTCTTTCATTCAGAATTCTATAGGTTTTTAAATGAAATGCAAATGTGGAAAATCTATTTTCTGACAACAACAGCTCAGTTTTAGAAGGAATGTTTATTCTAGTGCTTCAGGGAACCAATGCAAAACACTTAATGCTGACGATTAAAGAGATTTTTTTTCTTATTACATAATTTGTACTTTAAGTGTGACCAAAATGTCAAAACATTAAGACTGCTTGCCATGAACATGGGGTGTTTGCTTCCAGCATTATGTGGGATAAACCACCAGAAAACCAAAATTTTACGGCGGAAAGTTGCTTTAACATATGATCAGTTATCATGAACATATTGACAAGTTTGATCATGTGAATGAACATTTGAAAAAAAATTATTCACTGAATTCTGTGCTCCTCTTTTAGATTATCATGAACTTCAGACTAAGCTGCGTTTTCTAAAGGTTTGTTCTAAAACACTGCTTGTCGTGTGTTTTAAAGTAGTTTTGTAAAATCTGTTTAAGACATTTTGTGTATAATTAACATTTTGCTTTCTTTCTTCATTTGAGTTTTCCAAATATTGGAACGAAATAAATGGATTTTATTTAATATGGCCTTCATATAGAGTACTTTGCAACTGCACTCATACATCACAATGATTTACTTATTTTGAGGTGGTCTTATTCAATATGCAAACACAAAGTAGTAAATATTTGAGAGGAAAAATTATATATGGTTTCAATAAGTTTTTATAAAAAAAAACTATAAATGTTCCCTGATAGTCTAGAAAAAGACAACAAATGAAGAGAATGGGTCAAGAGGGACAGCTGCAGAAAAAACAAGGCTTGAGAATTGCTTGTCAGGAAAGACGTGTTTTGCTGGCCACAAATTTGGTTTGTATCATAAATGGGCAGAAATAAAAGCCACAAGTCCTGTTTCCAGTCTGCCACAACTCAAGGACAGGACAGAGAACGCATGTTGAAGAAGGTCCTCCTGTTCAATGAAACCAAAAATATAACATTTTGACTACCTGTAAAAAACTGCAGGTAAAGACATATCCCAAAATACTTGCAGGTGAAGGTGCTTCAAAAAACTATTACAAAGACAATTTCATGCCACACTTAACAGATTTCTATTTGTGAAAAATTTTGAAACAATGTCATTCTCCTTCCTCCTCCCGGTTATGCACTCCTTGTGTTTGTGTCACATGACACCAGAGAAATAAATCAAAGTTTGTGAAAAAACTATCGGATTCGTGGAGTGGTTGGCCAAAATACAATTTGCTCAATCTGTGTCGAGTGCTGTACATTCTTAGAAGTTTTTGTTATATGAAACGGTAATGTTTCCATCACCTAAATTTTGCTAAAAATGTAGACTTTAAACTTCAATGAAGTAGAGCGCAGAATTAAACAGAAAGCTAAAACATACATCAAAATCAATGAAAGTATTTGTGATTTACGTTTTCCAGCAGCTGACTTCTGGGATTTCCTCTCAAGTTTGTGAAAATCATCCTCTCTTTTGTCGAGGTCAGCTGACTGATTCAGTCCTTTCAGAAAATTCCCTTCATCTTTATCTCTGGTTTTGTTATCATCCAAATCCCACATCCATAAAATGGTGAGAATTTGTTTTGCCTCAATTGTGCACCATTTGTCAAACATCACATTCTAGTAAAATCCCTCAAGATCAGTGGTTGTGTGACAAAATAGATAATTTTAAAAAAAAGTATGAATATTTTTATAAGGAATTTTACAATTATATGCAAGTGAACTTCCAGTGTCTTTATCTTATTTTTTAGTAATCAAACAAGCCACTTAATTTCGATAAGAAAATCTTTAATGGAGGTGATATCATGCAAAAAGAAGACAAAAAAAACCAAGACAAAATTTGAAAACCCCTATAGGAATGCCTACTTAGATAAAGTTGGCGGGGCCTTTTGATTTAACAGAAATGCACTCGTTGAACAACATCACACCTACTCAGTTAGCCACAATAAAAAAACGGCAGAACTGTGCTCATTTAGAACAGAAACCATATCAGCTGAGATACAAAAGTTAGTCAACATGCCAGAAGATTTTTCTAAGAAACATGGCAATCTTTTCTTTTTTACCCCAGTTTCAGGTTTGAAACAAAACTATGGAGAAACTACTGGAAGGTGTTCATGAGTTTGGTTCTGGAGTGCAATAACAGCTAAAACCAGGCCAGAGGCTCCATCTGCTCTGAAAATGTGGCAATGCATCGTTTTAGGATTTTATTAAACTCTACATATAAGTGATAAAGACTAGTGAACACAACTGAAATGGAATTTTAAACAAAATGAGCACCATTTGAAAATACTGATGTTCCAAAACGATTGCTGGTACTTTGATCATCCAGTCTATACTTTACATTTTATAGTCGAAATCTCACTATGAGCTCCCCGTAAAAATCAGTGATTTTTAAACATGTATAACCTGTTAAAATGTTTAGTTTCATCTTACTAAAGCAAAATTTACAAAGAGAAAATAATGCACTTCTAATGTTGGCTTCATTGAATGTTTTTCCTCAAAGCATATTTGCTTATAGCTACACTTAGAAATAATCGAAAGATTTTTAGACAAAAACTCAGAAAATGGACATAATCCTTATCAGGCACTCTGATACATTATGCTTTATCTCACTCTTTAATAAGACTGTACATTTTGTGCATTTTTTTACTTTACCAAGTTAAAGTGAAACAAGGTACTCAGAGTCTACGTTTTGTGTGACGTTATGTAATAACAGAGAACAAGGGTATACACCTCACATGTAAAAAAAAAAGAAAAAAAAGAGCAATGTATCCTATTTTGAACAGCAATGAAAAGAAGTTTTAAGGCAAGATGCTGAACACAGAAATCCAAAAGTTGATGATCTTTGTTCAGCGCCGGTGTTTTGTTGGCATTTACCAGTTCCATGAGCAATCATCAAGACGACTAGTGTTTTTATTCCCCCCAATAGTTGGCTGTTTCAGGCATCTGTCGCTGTCGCTCATGAGACTCCACAACATCATCTCTGCGCCCCTGAGTCTGCTGGGACTGCCCCGTCTTCTCCAGTCTCTTTATGCCGGCAGGCTCAACTTCTTACCTTTCAACACTGCAGGGAGGGAAAAAAAACAACAAATAAACTTAGATGTCACTTTGAAACCATAACTAAAACTGACCAGGTTTAGAAGATGTCCTTTTCATGAATCATTGTCAGATTATTTAAAACCACAAACTGAAGCAAAGTGCTGAGCATGAAAAGGAAACATAAGATTCAAAAGCATTACAAACTTAAGCAGTAATGGAACTGTTTCATAAGAAGTGTTTTTTGTTTTGTTTACTATCATTTTTTGCAGCATCACCACAGACATTTTGATGATTATTTTTAGCTCTTTAAGAAGCTTTAGATTAGTTTTAAGGCATGAATTCAGTTTTTAAGCATTGTTCATAAATTTCCAATATGGGTACTCTAGAAGCTTGTATACATTCAAAATCCATTTTAGTTGTGCATTTGGGTTTATTACAATTTAGGAACACCCAACTGTGTCCAAGTTTTAACCATCTACATGATAATTTTTTTTGGGTAGCCCTTCTTTCACTTACACACTTTGTGTAATGATCTCTGACAACAAAAATCACAGTACAGGTTTACTAATATTTCTCATTTCAAAATCCCAGGATCAAATTTCAAATTTTTTGTGGCCATTCAAAAACGAATTGAGCACATTTGACTATTAAGTATTTGCCTAGTTGAATGTTTTGTCTGCATGTTTCACAAATCTTAAAAACACGATATTGACAGTGGATTTTGATTTAACGATTTGGTAAAGGGCCATTTCCCAATTTTATTTGGCATCTGGACCTTTTTCAAAACCTGCACACAAACCTATGAATAAGTAAAGGGTTCGGAAACATCTCTACCGAAATGAGACGTTTCACAGCAAGTGAAAACCCAAAAATGTTAGAATACACAGCATTTTTCTAAGTTGGCTGTGGTATCCAGTGGATAGTTGTGACGTCAATACCTTGAAAAGATCTTGAACTGTGGAAAATTATTTTAGCTACGTCTCAGGCACATGAGATCAAATTCACGGAGCACGCCAAGTCTTTCAGTACAACAATTTTTCTGTGAGAAACTGAGACTATTTATCCTCTGATTTATTGCAGAATGACCGAATCATAATCGGCAAATATGACTCGAGACTTTGGGGAAAAAAAATAATTGCTCCTTTCAGAAATTTTAGATGACTGAAACCACCGATCAGCTAAGGATGAACTTTCCAGTGAGGGTTTTCAGGGAACAAGCAGAGAAGATAACATCAATAAATGTTATTCTAGGACAGTGGTTCTTAACCATTTTTGAGGTACCGAACACACCAGTTTCATATGCGCATTCACTGAACCCTTCTGTAGTATAAATAATATATGATTTTTCCCCCACAAAATTCAAGACATTCAAGACTTGGTGATCTTTAGGAAGATCCTTTTACCTTTTAAGAATACTTAGTGATCTTCCTAAAGATCACTAAGTATTCTTAAAAGGTAAAGTCTCTGAGAACAGTTACAGTCAGTGTTTCAGCAAAGTTGAGCTGACTATCCAGGAACGACCCAAGGCATTTAAAATTTGCCACAGTTTCAACAGGTTGGCCATCGAGAGAAACTGGAACCACTTTAAGGTCTTGTTTAGGTCATTTAATTAGCTCTACATTCTTAAGAGAATGATAAATTGATAATACAGACTTTGCGGTATTCTGATCTAGTAATGTAATTACTGTATATTAGTTGTGTTACCACCCTCACTCCACTAGAGGCAGTATCAACCCCGAAAAGATGTGACTAAGGAGCAGATTTAGAAGAACACCGAAAGCTACAGAATTTGGTAAAAACTGTGAGCTTTACTGAAGTAAATAAAGACACAAGTTAAAAAAAATACTGAGAGTGGAGCTCCTTCAATCAGAGCTCCTCCGCAGCTCTGATTGGCTAAGCAATGCAACGTGATGCAAGTGATGGCAAAGCTGGGCGTCATCACGACTTTACACAAGTGTGTCTTTACCTCCGCGGCAGAGGCTCCGCCGAACCCCTGAGACAGACTCACTGAACCCTGGGGTTCGAAAAGGTGAACCAATGGGGTTCGATCGAACCCAGGTTAAGAACCACTGTTATAGGAAGAGTCATTCCAGAAACCATCCATTTAATGAGAAGTAGCAAATTATCCCAACAAGTGACTAAGAATTCACTTTCAATTCGTGTATAAACAATAAAATAGATGTTCATCCTTTTTTATAATGCTTTGAGCCATCGTTTTTGACACATGTTCATACAATCTCCAAGTAGAAATTGAGAACATGACCCACCTTTGGTAACATAAAGGTAGAAGAAGTCACAGTAGAGGACAGTCTGGACCACGCCAGCCACAATGGCAATCATGTCAAAGAAACCCTCGAAGTAGTAACGCCAAATCCAGTTGAATAGGTAGAGGGCCCGATACAGGCCCAGGCAGAACAGGTAGTGGGTGGTGATGGTTTCGGCCTCTCCAGTCTTGCTGATCATGAAGAGCTGTGGCAGGATTGCCACAGACTCCAGGTAGATGGAGAACGTCCAAAGAATCTGCAGACAAAGAGATTTTAGTTAAAAACATCACAGAAAACAAGTCGGGAATATGTTCTGAATAATTATTGTTGACAAAGTCAATGTTATTAATCCACCACTTTTATATTTAAAATTTCCATTGGGAGGAGAAAAAAAAAACGAGCCCCCCACCATCATTGATCCTCTGCTGTGCTTGACCACGAGGATCTTCTCCACATACTCAATATATTCTCATTATGAATCACTGTTTATAAACTAGACAAGTTAGTCTGTATACCCCACAGCAGTTTTAAACACACCTCCAGGGGAGAGAAGTCATGGTTGATAAGAACAGCGAGACCCCCAACAGGAACGATCAGGAACTCCACTCTGAAACTGTCATGGTTTCCATCGTAGGTGGCCCTGAACTTCATGTAGATCAGGTAAACGGTGGCGTACGAACAGCCGATGTATATTACCTGGTGAGCAGCAAAGAAGCGCTCATCAGTGGCGACGCACAAAGAAACAGCACTTGTGTGTTTGGTTAACAGTTACCTCACCTTCATGGATGTGTTGTACAGCGAGATGAAAGAGGTGAGGAGATCCAGGTAACGTGTGGTGAACACCAGGGCAAAGAGAATTTGGCTCTTCCCAGAAATGCCTTTAACAGGAAAATATGAGCAGATACAAAATTTGAGTTCAGTAGACTGTGGGCTGGAAAACAGTCTGGATAACTCATAAGTCAGGTTTTTCATTGTAGCATACTGACATCTACTGGAAATGACTTCAAACCATCCCAAAAATATGTTTTTGATAATACCAAATCACTTGGATATGATCCTCAATTTACTTTGAAACTTGTGTAAAGCTGTATAAGAAAAAAATACTTCTAGCTTTTTTTAATTGGAAATCAGGCTAACTGACCCAACGCTCACATGTCAAATTGTGGGTGTTTGAACACAATGACCCACAATTACGTTTTTCTGTAGTGAATTACATCAATAATTGTTTTAAATGCGGCAAAAGTAAATACTCAAAAGGCTATAAATCAGATTTCTCAAATTGAACATTCTTATAAAGTATTGACTCTATATCTGTAATCTAACAAGTGAAAATATGAGGGCATTTGAAAACCTTGTTTTGTATACAAACAATCTGTTAATCAGAAATGTTCAACAATCTGAATAAATGTCCAGTACATAGTGCTATTCTTTGAACTGCATCGTTTCATACGGTCTCTGCTGTTGGTCACTGATGTTGGATATTGTGACGTTTTAAACTTTTTACATCACGTTTTTTTTTTTTTTTTTTTTTTTGCAACAAATGACGTTATCCACTACTGAGACAAAAACTAATTCCCTCCTTGGATTGTTACAATATCTGTCTCGCCTTAATTTAAAAGAGAAAGCTTTAGCATGTTGCTAACTTCCGTAGCAACTCCCGTAGCGCCACGTCAGAGAGCAGACCAAAGAAGTCAATCCACAAACCTCAGAGCAGGATCTCTGGGGGTGTAGAGCTGGCAAACCCACCCAGTGTGAATTCGGCCGTTTATATTTAAAGATTAACTTAACCTAATCATAAATAATAATAATACCAATAATAATGTATACTAAGCAGCACAAATACAACGGAATGCAGCTCGCAGTATATCAAACCACAGTTACTCAGCAAAGATCATCGATATAACGTTACAACAGTGGACATTCCCCCAAGATACAACATGTCTTCGAGTGAACAGAAATCATTGCATTAGGCGGGCTGTTTTTTTGGATGTATGGAATTACAAACAGCAGTTTTTGACTGCTAACAGTTAGCTCTACTTTTAGCCGTTAGCCTTTGGCTCAAATGAATGACCAGTACCATTAGCATCTGAAGCTAGCTGGCAGAAAGGCTACTGATCCAAGACTCATAACACACATTCTAGCTGAAGACACGCTGACCTGTGGCTTAACAAATGTCACCAGGAAAGCCACAATGTAGCATATGATAATGCGACAATACTAAAGTCGAAGCTCACCTGCACAAGATCTGCTTTTCCATATTTTAAGCAGCAGGATGATGATAGCAGCCAGATGAGAGAGGTCTCCTGTCAGTCTGAAGACGTTCATTGTTGCAAAGCGGGAATACAGTGAGAAAGAGCTGGGAAGATAAAGGTTTCACTATTTACTCCGACTCAAAGTGACGCGTTCTGCTGCCTTATAAGTCTCCTAGTAACTTAGATTGGGACACAAATCTGCGGGATCCACAGGGTTGAAAATATGGCGAAGGTGCAGGTCGACGTGGAAGGGGGCGGGCTGATAACACAAAGCTCATCTCTGATTGGACGGAAACGTGACTGACAGCACAAATGGCCCCGCCCACAGAAATTGAACTGTCCAGAAGAGGGAACATCACAAAGGGCTTATACGGTCATTTAGTTCATTTTTATTTCATAATTTTTGCATGGTAGTAAGAATTAGTATACTAATTCTTCTTCTACTTGAGGAAGCTGATAAAGGAGCTTTCCCCGGCAGGTTATAACGCATTGCAAGCCAATATGTCAGCTCTGAGAGTACTAATAACGGCTCCTTTTCAGGGTGAATTCATATTTTTGATAATTTTACATATTTTCAGTTTAAGCACTAGGCCTTTTTATTCCTAATAGCACAAAGTAGAGTAAAATAGTGAAGAAGAATTGATTAATATGTTTTTTTCCTTTTTAAAAAGCAAATGAATGTGAAAAATCATTTGTATTCAGCTCCTATTACTCTTATACTCCAAAATAAAATCCCAGTGCAAGCAATTGTCTTAAAAAGGCAGTTATAGAGAAAACAATGTACCTGCGCAATGACTGTGTGGCACAACAAAGAGCATGAGGGTCAAGGAGAGCAAGAGGTATCCCAAAATCTACAGGACATCTATTTGCAGTGTAGATCACAGATCTGATCTTTATGGAAAAGTGGCAATAAGCCATAGTTAAAAAAAACAACAACTTACAAACCGTGCACAGTGAATATCTAAAAACCTTAGGGTGGCGACATCATGTTGTGAAAATGTTTTTTTCTGCACAGGACAGCCACAGAGTTATGGTATACCAACAAGAGGAAGAATATGTGCAATTAAACCTTCTGGCTTTCAATACAAAGTGGAACAAAATTATCACTGCAGATTACTCCAAGCAAGCTATTTTCACATAGCGACTCTTCAGCAGGGGATAGGGAAGTAGGAAGCGGGACAGACTTAATGGAAAAATTTATATAAATAAAGGACAATCCTGGAAGAAAACCTGCAGAAAAACAACCCTAAAACAAACAACTGGAGCTATAATGGAAAGGTTCAGGCCAAAATAAATCCATGTGCAATGCCAGACAAAACACAGGCCTTAATTCAACAGGAAACCTGTCGCAATCATTAAAAATTGTGGTTAATAGACTTCCTCCATCCAATTTGACTAGAATCGAGAAATTTTGGAAATGTTAAATATATATATTTATATGTCCCATAAAATCCTAATAAAATGCATTGACATTTTGTAAAATTACAAAATGTGAAAAAGTTAAGTGGCTGTGACACGGTAATAAGCTTAGAAATGTATTCAACTCAAAATGTTGTAGCTGTAATTTGCTTAGTGGAGTTAAATAAGGAAGTTAGAGTTGAGGAAGTTCAATACAACCTTCTTCCCATGTTGTAGTCATTTCTCATCACCTCATTCAGGAAATCATAAGATCACTCACAAGCTGTCAAGCTACAGACATGAAGCCAATGCTTTGGCTGCCTTTCCTGCTTGTGCACCTGGCCGGGACAGGTAAGAAATTAACATATCTTTTGGTAAATTACATACCTATTGATTCCCCAGTTCCACATTAGTAAAATGTAAATACTTGAAAGCGACTTTAATGTGACAGCAAACCTGCTATTGTTCTAAAAGACTTTAATGATGGAAGTTAATCAAAGGTTATTTGTTGCTCTATGTTCCAGGACACACAAAAAAATCAGAGGGATGCTTGTTTCAGAAGCAACAGTTGATGTGGAAAAATATAGGTGAAAAAGCTGTTCTAAATTGCAACATCTATTCACACTGTTCAGCTAGAGAACTGGAGTTCGAATGGTTTCTTGTTAAAAAGGATTCCCATAAGCGTCTTATGCAGAACCAAAGGTACAACATACAAAAAAATCTTTTAAACATCAATTCTGTTAATGGCAACGACACTGGGCTTTACCTCTGTGCTGCAAAAGAGACAGAATGCTGCCAACCCTTTGTAGCAAATGGGACACTTCTTGTAGTGGGAGGTAAGGAGACAGTAACCTTGGAAAAAATATAGCTTATCGACTCTTTCGTGACGTGAATCAGATAACTAATTTCTTCTTTTATGTTCCAGGAAAACCTAAGGTAATGCTGTGGAAGATTCTTGTGTGGGTGTTATTTACCCTCTTAGCCATCTACAGCTTGGCTTTGGTTACGCTCATCATAGTAAGGAAGGTAAATCATGAATATCTCTAATGTCAACAATCATGCTTACAAAACAAAAACTGAAAGTTTGCAATAAACTTTTATTTTTCTGTTTCCAGCGGGACTGCAACTTGACCTTCAGCAACAAGAGCTCTAAAACTGAAACGGTAATTGAAGTGTCTCTTTTTTTTAAATTGTATTTCTATTGTGTAAACTGTTTTCTAAATGAGGGGAAAAGCCGATGCGTAAAAAGTGGAACAAAATCGAAGGCGCAGTAAATCCCTGACAGAAAAGCCTCTCGAAACACGGCGACTGCAACACTCGACGTACCTTCAAATACACGTGACAAAAATGAAACTTCTGCATATGTTTTATTGATCATTTGAAACATTTTCCAGCAGAATAGCGTAAGGAAGAAAACACAGTTCAGAGACGTACTGCAAGAACTCCACAGCAGGTCGATGGTGAACAAAAGGAAACAAAGCACAAGAGGAAACGGTTCCCAAGTTGGGGTAAATTATGTTGCAGCACATCAGCGTCAAAATTACTCAACGGAAACACTGCAATAACATCTACTGTTGCATTATGTTTAAACAGAAAAAAAAACTGTGTTAATGTCATTCCAGGCAGTAAGTGGGCACAGCAACATCTCGACTGACGACATCTACCAAAATGTCTAACGGTCACCTCACCCTGTTAAATAACAGCTTCAGGAGGATGTTACAAAGCTACGAAACATGTGGTGGCTGTTCTGTTGCAAATGGAAGGACAAATGAGTCAGGGGACTGGTTGGACCTTTGCTCAAGTTTACCAATGAAATGAGACTTTACTGCACAGTAATGATGCTGACTCAGGGTTTTCAGCAGCGTCACATTGCCTGTCTCTTTCCAAAGTTCTGTTCAAACTTTCTGCTCAGTTGAACTAGTCCATGCAAGTTTAATCGTGAGCCGTAATTGGAGGCATTTGTGCAGCGCAGAACAGAGGATTAAATGAGAAATAGTTGTTTTAAGCAGTCAACATAGATCCAGAAGTTGAACATGGCATGCATGCTTATGTAATATGTGGTTTTAGACAGCAACATTAGTAAAATAATACTTTTTAACAGTACTGTGTAAAGATCCTATGTAAGATTTTGTTGTAAGGTTGATGTTTTCTTTCTTTTTTCTTTTTAATTCAGGTTCTGAATCTTAAAGTCCTGTCACGCTCTGTAAATGATTGACACTGTATTGCCAAAAGTTTTGGTCATTTGCTTTTAATATGAACTTTGATGACGTCCCATTTTAATTGCAGATTTAGAAGTTTGTTCATGAGAATTTTTGAACCATTATTCCAGAAGAGCATTAATGAGGTCAGACACTGATGTTGGACGACTTTGGTCACAGTCCCATTCATCTTAAAGATGTTCTGTTGGGCTGAAATCGGTAATTTGCGCAGGGTAGCCAAGTTCTTTCACGCCAGACATGATTATCCATCACTTTATGGGTTTTGGTTTATGGTTTGGTGCCCAGTCACAGAAGTGAACATCCCAAAATTGTTCCCACACAGGCAAACGTTGTTTTGGTATGTGGAGTTTCTTTCAGTTGAACTAATATCCCTTCTTCACCAAACTTTAATCTTGACACAAAGTAGTCATGGAAACCAGACTCTGGTGGGTTGCATTGTTTTCATACAGAGAGCCATGATTCATCACTGCAAAGAAGACGGTCATAATGTTTATAATATATATATATATATATTGTATATATATATATATATATATATATATTTAAGGAACTGGTTGATTTTTTTTCTATTTGAAAAAAAAACTGCATTTTTGAACCAACAAAATACTTTTATAATACTAAATATGCAAAATAAATCTTGTATTAAGGAGTTTGTTCTGTTAGTTTAATTCTGCTATATTTAAAATTTCTAACAGATCAATAAGGCTTGGGATGTAGCACAGAAAATTGTTGCTGTGATATTCCTACAAAGCTTTGAGAATAAATACTGCAAATGCCTCTAAAAACAGTAGAAATCGCTAAATCTTTTGAACATGAATGCTATTCCACATTGCGGTAAACAATCCAGTTTTATCATAAACCTGGTTCTAGTGAAGTTTTCATATGGCTTTTTCCTTTCATAGACTTTGGTGCTGCTGCAATACAAAGACATCATGCTGTTCTTTAAAATGCTTTCTGCTGTGCATTTGTGATAACTGATCAGCAGTTTCAGTAGATTTGGTTTCTTTAACTTCCTCTTTGAGAACTTAAAACTGCTCACACTCCATGTTCCCTTTGTGTTGCATAGTACCGGACTATGACAATAATTTGTCTATTCTGGTGTTCAAAATCAGGTTGTTGGCATCAAACTTTGTTATGTTCTGAACCTATTCTTCATATGCTGACTGCATATCAGTGAGAAGAGCTTTTCCCTCAGACACACTAGGAAGTCTGGCTCCTTGTAGGTAAAACAATAGAAAAATAAAGATTACCTTGGGGAATATTGCTTGTTACTTTAAGAATCATGTTTAAAAGTGGAACATGTTTAAAATGTCTTTTAATAATACCTCACGATGATTTGAACAAAAAAGCAGATCAGGTTGATATTGACATTAAGAAATAAGCAAATATCTTTATTGAATCAGTTTATATTAAAGCAACTCTGATAATAATTAATCGGTGAAGCCTCAAGTCCAGTGTACTTTTAAAGTTTCATATGCACACACAACACAGAGTCATTCAGCATAAATTTCATTTGACATATACATCTCCTACAAAGGAATGGCTCTAATCCATTTTCAAATTAAATCTGGTATTTAATTTTTATTTCTGCAATTGATTTTTAATCATTGTGACATTTCCTACTAAACTTTTTTCCTGTGAAACCGTGTACTGCCATGTTTTCACTTGTAATTTATATTCATAAAGGTCCTCATCTTTCACGTTTTTTAACATTTTTATTCTGTTTCTTCAAGGTAAATAAAGATTAACCTATTTTTGCACACATGCTGGAGTGTGTTGTCAATATTACATGCAACTGAGCTCACCGTCATTTATTATAAAAAATAACTTGCATTGTTTTTATGCATTTTCTCATGTTTATGCATTTTCTTCAACAATAAAAACAGCTATCAGAGCCTGCATAAGTAAAATAAATCTACTCATTTTATATTTTATGAATGCATAACTTTCAAAGAAACTTAAAATAACAGTTTTTAACTTTATGTTTGGGCAGAAAATGGAAAGAAGACAAAGACCAAACCTGAAATGTGACTGTAAAAATGTGAAGGTAGAACATTAGACACGCATTAGTTCAAAGGAGTCATCGGTTGTAAACTAAAAAACATTTCAAGATGCATTTCTTTCAACAAAATAAGTTTGATTTATACGGTTGTTCTGTTGAGATACTTTGCTCCGTCGACTTAATGCAGTGTGAGTGATTTTGATTTTTTTTTTTTCTTAACGGACGTTGTGGAGAGAACAGCACAAGCATTGAACAGGGGTGGGCAACTCCAGGCCTGGAGGGCTAGTCTCCTGCATCTTTTAGATGCGTCTCAACTTCAACACACCGGAGTCAAATAATGAGGTCATTAGCAGGACTCTGGAGAACCTGACTGCACTTAGGAGGTGATTCAGCTGTTGGATTCAAGTGTGTTGAATCAGGGAGACTTCTAAGAGTTGCAGGACACTGGCACTCGAGGAACAGGATTGCCCGCCCCTGACCTAGAATCATGACTGGGTTTGTCAGACAGATCATTTAAAGTCCCAGTTAGTCAACACACATCTTATTTTTACACCACAGCTAGAAGAAACCTGACACTTTGAATGTTGGAAATCATGAGTGGAGGTTTTCCTCCTTTGATAGACCTTTTTTTTTTTTTGATATTTTTTCATCCATCCATTTTCTGTACCTTGGACAGGTTGCCAGTCTGTCACAGGGCAACACAGAGACATGGTTTTGGCCTGTGGGAGGAAACCGGAGTACCCAGAGAAAACCCACTCATGCACAGGGAGAACATGCAAACTCCATGCAGAAAGACTCTGGGCCGGGAATCAAACCCAGAACTTTCTTGTTGCAAGGCAACAGTGCTACCAACTGCGCCACTGTGCAGCCCTTTGTATTTATTTATACAGATATTATTTCACTGAAAACTGTTATAATCACTGGGAAATAAAGTACACCCTGTTTGAGGTCAAGGCTTTGTGGATTAGGATGATCTGTTCTTTATCAGCTCCTAACATTATTTACATATAATCTAAAGTGTACAAAACATACATCAGACTCCAGTTTTTAAGAAAAGCAACACCACAATGGAAGCCTTCATAAACCCTTCCAGCTTTTGTAAAATTCAACAGGGAAAGTAGTAACAGCAAGTGTGACCAGCATCTCTCATTAGACTTTGGGACCTGTAAAAGGTCAAATTATTACCTTATAATGTCTTTAAAGAGAATGCGATTTTTCCATGTTTCCCTCACCACCTATCAAATTAAAAATACATATATTTTAACAAGATTGATGAAGGAGGTCCCCAAACACCAACAAAAAGAAACTATCTATTCATCCGTCATCTAACACGTTTATCCTTCCAGGGTTGGGTGGGGTGCTGGTGCCCATCTCCAGGAGTCACAAAAAGAAACAAACCAGTGAAAGCTTATCTTTTCCACCCTGAGGACACTGATACTAGGCGTCAATGTACTTGGAATCAACTGTGTGACTGTTGCGGATGGAAAATGGCCTCCAAGCCAGAACTTGCAGAATGGCGACACACATTGGTATCAGACAGACCAAGTAGAACATAACACTGTGGAGACTTTCCAGAGCACTAGAAACAAGGAGATACAAAACAGTCATAGGTTACTCTCATTTGCAGCTGGTCCTCCCTTCAACCTGGTTTACCAGAAAACTCTTAAAAAAAGATTTCAAGAACATTTGTTTCCTATAATAATCATTAATATTGTGCCATTTCTTGTATACACATTATTTATATTTTGCCCCAAAGTAAATTATTATATTACCAGCGACTTTTGAACTGAAAGAAGTAGGACACAAACTGTAGATGATTAACTGTGACTCAACTGAAGATAAACTATGAGAAGGATTGGAGCAGTGCTTGGTTCAGTTGCCAGAATATATTTTGTTTAACAAATTTCACCTTTTAAAGTACATTGATCAATTGTAGGAGTTGAACAATATGTTTAAAATAACTGCTTTTAAACATTAAAACAGAAAAAAACACATTAACAATTACATTTTAAAAAAGTTTTAAAAAATGTACTCAATTAAGAAGAAAATGAACTTAGAAATTATTTAATAAATTCCAATGTAAAACTTCTTAATTGTCACAAGGACGATGGTTTGCTTACAAATATGTGTTTTGGGGCTAACAGTTAAGGGGTTAAAATCTGTGTTTTAATAAAAAAAACAAAAAAACAATCAATATGGTTAATTGAGTATTTTGTGAAATATTTTCTATTTTTGGAACTGTCTGACAGAAGTTGATTTTACTTTTAAGATGATCAACTAGTTTCATTCTAAACAATTTAAGTTTCAAAACAAAAATTCATGGCAGAGTAATTATTCACTAAATAATTCAATTCTGTGCTTTTACAGCTTAGTAAAAGTTTTTACCGTTTATAAAATAAATAATTGTCCGTGCAATAAACTGTCTACCTTTGATTCAACTCCTGTCCCACATCTTTCAGCTTCTCATATCCAAAGTGGTTCATGATATTAAGGACTATCATGGGAGCCAGAGACTGAGCTGGTTTGGTGAACAGAGCATTTGTTCCAAACACCATGGAGGAGAGAGGAGAGCTAAAAAAAACACACAAAGAACAACACCAGTTATAATAACTTGAATGATAGTCCTCCTTTCTTGGAACCCAAGAAAGGGTTCTTCATTTCTAAATAAATGGTTATTATGGAAACTGGGTGAGCTAAAGATGCCACTCTTCACTGAAGTGGGCTGTGGAGACATTTATTTACATCTTTTCCCATCCTCTTCACTAAGCATGGTGGAAAATAAATATTAGTTGTAAAAAAAGGTATCAGTATATCAGAACATGTGTCACATTTCAATTTTATTTTTAAACTTTTTGGTTGAGAGTTTGATTGGAAATATGGTTTTTAAGTGTAAATGGCAAATGGACTGGACATATTATCATACTACTTCTTAAATTTTTCATTTGGAAAAATTGATATCATACTTTGCAGAATTTTTCTACCACTTCTTCTTCCATTTGGTCTTTTACAT
This sequence comes from Poecilia picta, assembly GCA_033032245.1. Classification (NCBI taxonomy): domain Eukaryota; kingdom Metazoa; phylum Chordata; class Actinopteri; order Cyprinodontiformes; family Poeciliidae; genus Poecilia; species Poecilia picta. The sequence goes on from CM065360.1 coordinate 13,873,547, forward strand.
TGAAAAAAAACAAACTACAGTGAATTTGTTTTTGATACCAGGCATATGAAAAGTTAAGTCATGCAATTTTCTGAAATTTTCCAAAGGAAGCCACATGAAAATGGTTGGGAACATTTGTTGTCAAAAAGGGATACCTGTTGAGGTATTTCCAAGAAAGCTGGGAAATACTGTAAACCAAATGTCCACACATGCCTTAGAATAAGTGCAGTACTTGTGTGTTTTCTTACCTGCGTTTGTATTTCTGCAGATCCGTGTCAATAATGTCCGCCAACGGCAAGCCAAAGAGACTGAAGGCTGCTTGTATTATAACCCTGCATAAATGAATCAGACCACAAAATAAGCTTATATACAAAGGACAGTCTACAGTGCAATCAAAGGTAAAGCTTCTTACATATTAATAGTGAGGAAAAAGGCCAAGAAGTAGTAACGTTGAGGACCAAGAATAAACATGAGGACTGCCAGCCCAGCCTCCAAGATAAATGTGAAGAGGATGATCTTGTAGTAGCCAAGACTTTGCAGAAGTCTCTGACTACTCAAAACCAAAAGCTACAGAGGGAACAAGAGGTTAAAATCGCAAATATATATATAGATTTTTTTATTATTATTTAAATATGTAGAAATTTGACATACATTGTACATAAAAAAACACATAAGAATGTGTTTTAACCAATAAAACTTGAGTATTTAGGTTCTAATTTATCCTTTTATGCAAAAGCTTGAAGCGTCTAAGAAACTTTACCTGTGGTAAGATGAATCCTGCACCATACATGAAACTCTTGGCTAGCGACGGAAGCGCATCTGGGGGAATCAGGTGCTCCGTGAATATCATGGTGAAGTTATTAAAGAAAGCCAAAATGAACACCTGGAAGAAGTTCATGACCACAAACAGCTGGAAGTCCCTGTTGGTGAGAATCTGCCATGTCAGCGCCTTCAACATGGAGAGGGAGCACGCCGTTTTACTTGTCCCCTTGTCGGCACACTCTTGATCAACTAACTCATATATTTTACTATCAAAGCGGCTTTTACTGTAAATCCCAGTGTACATCATGCAGATGCAGCTAATTATGGCGATGAGCACCGTGAATGCCTGGAAAGCTTTGAAGTTTTCCATGTTTGTCGACACCATGCCACAGAAAAGAACGCTAGAGGACCCAACGAGAGAAGCCAGCTGAGGAAAAGACAAGACGAGGCATAAGTAGGATGTAGTGTTTAAACTTTAAAGAGTTCATGGAAGAAGCACTGGGCTTACCTGATTGTATTTTATAAGTCTCAAACGATTATGGTGGTGGCTTGAAATCTCTGCAAATAAGGCACACTGTGCGAGCAGCACGAAAGTCAATAGCGCGTCAAAGGCACACAGGGCCACTGTCAGGTGTAGGCCACTCAACCAGTCACCACTAGAGTAGGTGCTCCATGGGAACCAGGCAATGAGAAAGGACAGCGAGTAGAGAGGAGCACCATAAAGGATGGAGAGACGTCGCTGAGAGCAGCAAGGCACCCTGGAGTTATCTTGCAGGTAACCAAACAGAGGGTCATTGACAGCATTCCACACCATGTACACCACCTGTGGGGACATATTATGTTAAACAGGTAAGGCCGGATTTATTCAGGTCGACAGGTTAATTTTTCCAAGACCACGTTTAACAAACAATGCTTTGATACCATTTTCAAGTCACATATAGCATAATAATGCACTCAACATGCAATAACGGCATTTAGTGAATTTGAACTGGGTGAACTGAGAAGATTCAGGTAAAACATATTTACAGACAAAAGTGTTTTTATTATAAATGCAAAATATACATATTATTAGTACAGTCTGAGTTTATAGAAAAAATAATTGCAGCTCTAAATAAGGGCTGGTGTTTACAAACATGTAGCATTTCTTTGTTAATCTATTATGTGGAATTCTAATAAAATATAGAAGTTATGAAATTTCTTCAAGTAACCGAGTTAAAATGATAAAAAAAAAATAAACCTCTGGAAATGATCACATCAGACAATAAGACATTTGTAATAAATTCTAAATTAAATGATAATGTTTGGAAAAACTATCTAATTAATAGAATAGTTGATTGTAGATTACTTGTGTAAATAACCGGTTTAAAAAAACAGCAGAGCATATAACATAATCTATAACAGGAAGCAGTTTTTGCAAACACGAGCACGTTTAAACAGATTAACACTTGTACACACAGACATCAATACGTAATGTCTATGCTTGTACATACTCACTTGTGATTGTGGAAAGCTGCCTCAGATATATTGTACTTGTTCAAAAAGAGTTTGACGTAGTAGAAGCTAAAAATATTGTTGATCATGGATGACCCCAGTGTGGTCATGGCATATGCAAAAGCAGCATGGTTGATCCCACAGTTTATCCATTGCCGGGTCATCCTGCAGGCTATTCCTCGAAGGCACCCAGCGGAAACTGAGGTCTCTCCTCTGTATCATGAGAGAAGAAATGCTACACGTCATTCATGTATCGCAAAAAAAGCATTCTCAAAATGTGAAGTTGGTTGATCTTATGGAGGAAAGCACGCCCAGAGTAGTTATGGTTTTAAGTGCGTCGGTTCCCGTCAACACCACCACAGCAAGCCTGGTTGACAAAAGGAAAAATCTTCACAAACTGCATGACATCCGCGATCCTGTCTAACTTGATTTCTGACTGGACCTTAGGCATGATAAACAAACAGTTGATTGGCTGCAGAAACGAATAAGCACGCAGGGCTCTGCGATTGGATGATAGACGGGCCAATCCCGTAACACTGAAGACGCAGCTTGTCCGTCATAATGGGAGTGGCCTGTTCCCGTGGAAATCAGAGCCTATTTCAATAAATTTAGGATATTAATGTGAAAATCATTATATAAATTGCACGCGCGGATGTTGTTTTGGTCCTCCATACTTTTCAAGCTATTATTTGTTTCAATTTAATATGCTTCTATGTTTGTTATTTTCAAAATCAAGGGAAAAAACGAGCCTCCTCTACTCAAATGGCACCCTGAAATTTATTGAACATAACTGTATATATGATCCATAATGCACTTAAGTATGCCTTAATCTACCTCTGACATTAAGTCATAAACAATGCAGTTGATCTACTTAATAATTGGTTACCATAAATTACAATTTCTGCACTTTCTTACTTCCGCTTTATTTCAGATATTTTTGCATAAAATAAAAGCAAAAATCCCAAGTGTTACACATTTCTATAAAGACTGGTTGTTGCTATTATTTAAATAAACATAACAAAACTTAATAAAAGACCCATCAGTGTCAGTGATAAAATTATTGTTTATACAGCCCATGAATTGTTTCTTTCTTGCCCTTAACAATATGGCGGCGACGTTCACGGGTTTTCATTTCTATCCGCTAGTTGGCGCCCTCCTAATGCCTCTCAAGGAAGGCAGGAAGTTGCGAAAACAAAATCTGTTTTAACATTTTAGACAGTTTGACATTATTGTGGGCTACGTGGACTAACAGAATAAATTTAAAACGAGGCGAAATAAGATAAGAGGAACTTTTAAAATGTTTCCTATAAAATAATTGCACTTTTTTTTTTGTTGTCTCTCTTCTGCCTCCTTCTGGATGCCGAGTGTGTGTAAAGGATTTTGCCACGTTGCCGTGGACAACAGAAGTTAAAACCTCTCTCCGAGTCTCGCAGAGGATGTAGTCAGTCTACAGCCGGTTTAGGACACAGGACGACTCACAGTTTTGAGTTCCCGCTTTCTGAGAGGAGGAGATTCTTCAGGCTGAAAGATGCTGACAGACATGATTGTGGAGGAAGAGTTTGAGAAGAAGGGGGATTCCTGGTACAACCAGCAGGACCTTGAGGACGGTAAGGACGCGCCCTAAAACCCACGTCTGATTGAGACCATGCTTTATCATCAGTGGAGAACATCAGCACAAGCTTTTATAGTATAAACTAAACTGTCATTGATGACAAAAGAAAGTATCACAAGAAAAAGCATAACATATGTTTCCATGTAGAGAATAATGGACTCTCATGTGTTTGAAGCTTGGTAATTAGATGGGAAGGCTCAGCATTTCCTCAGCCTGTCACATCCTGTGTTCGTTGTTTTCTAAGAAACACATTTTGAATGGAAGATATTTGAAGTGCGTTGTTAAAACTCCAAGTACGATGCATTTCTATGCATTTATTGACGCCATCATAAATATTTTCAGAACTTTTTTCCACATATAAAACGTGAATATTTGACATTCAAATAAACAATAAACCGACCTAAAGTGTTTTTGGGGGTAGTGCATTAATCCGGTGGAATAACTGTGTGTATCCTTTTTATTCAACTTCAACACTCTGTCTTACTTGGAATTCAGTTAAAATAAAATTATTCTTTATGTAGCACCAATTTAGAACAAATGTCATATTGTATGCAACTATTTTATTTTGCTATGTCTTCCAAATAAATTGTTGCATGGAGTTTTTTTTTCTTCAGTAATGTACACAGGTTGTGTTTATGCCAGTCATAATCAGAAAATTAATCAGAGATTGTAGCCAGACTTGTAAGTTTTCTTCAGAGATCAATAATTGTGTTTCTCAACCTTCCCTCCTTTGGACAACATAGAAGATCGTAATCACATGTGAAACATAAATAACACTTGTTGGAAATTCCTGCAGCTCCTTCGAATGTCGCTGACCAGTTTCTGTATCGTCTTTTCTTCAGTTTTTAAAAAGAATCTAGTTTTTGGAAGCTTAGTGTTGCCCATATTTTCTCCAATGCCTGATTATAGCTTCCACTGAGCTATGATGTAATATTGTGGATTTTCTCCTGACTGATACATTTGCACAATAAAGTCCTTCTGCTCTAGTCTGCTAACTATGGACTTAGTTATTGGATGCATATGAGAAAATTCCTTGAAATTTATACTAGAACAACTTAGTTAAGCAAATTCAATATAATTAAAAGCAGGGCTAGCCCTAATCCAAGAATTAGTTGTCTGTTCCCTTATGCACCAAGGTGAATGCAGATTTTTAATTTAGTAAATTGTCCTCTTATGGATTTTTATTTTTACCTGAACTGACAATAATCACAAAAAAAATGTTGCCGGTTGTGCGGTATGTGTACACTTTTTACAGTCTCTGGGTCTTATAATGATGATTGTAATAATAATAGTAAAAATAACTTACTGAATGCTTTGATATGAGAATTGTACCAGATCAACAGCAAAGCCTGCTCTATCTGTTCAGCAACATGTATCAGGACATTATTTTGATGATTATTATTCTTATTTTAAACATATCTTAAAATGTTTATGTTCATGCTGTTTCAGGAGTGGAGCTACTCTTTGAGGCTGAATGAACCTTGTTGGATTCAGAGTTTAGAGAGAGGAATTAGTAAGGAGTCACTGAGATGTTCATAACTAATTTAGTACTGAACCGTCCACCTGCTGGCGTCAGGGCAGAACTCCAGATTATGTAGAGACGACAAGTTTAAGTTGAACATTTCAGAGCACAGTAGTTGTTCAGAATAGGTCTTTAATTTCATAAAAATATTTGTGATACTAATGATGAAAACTGCTAAAATTAGATTGACTATGATTAGCCCTTGTTTTGAAGATACTTTTTAATCCCTTCACAATTATACAATGTGTCGTATAACCATGGGAATTAAAGGCTGAGGATATGCTGGTATGTCTGTGTTAGACCTGCTTCAGTGCAGATCTGCAGGAAACACTGACAGCTAACAAGGTCCAGAGCTGGTGGGAATGAAGCAGACAAAGGGAGTCACAGGACGTTGCAAGGAGTATTCCACGAGTGCAGAATATTTAGTGTACAATAAGTTATGTGTTTGTGTGTGTGTGTGTGTGTGTGTGTGTTCCTTGTATAACCATATACTGGTCAGTTTCCATTGTAAAGGATGTGGTTGGGAATTTGCTTCTGCTTTGTTTAGATCTCCATCTGGCAGCAGAGCTGGGCAAGACTCTCCTGGACAGGAACCATGACCTGGAGCAGGCCCTGCAGCAGATGTATTCCACCAACCAGGAGCAGCTGCAGGAGATCGAGGTCAGGAATGTTTGGGGAAAGGAAAACAACAGCTGCTTTGACCCTCTAGTTGTGATAAAATGATGCAATTTGCAGCAATGGGATCGAGAGGAGTCTGCAGCAACAAAAAAGCTGAAAACCAGGGTCAAGTAAAATCTAATCCTGTCTGACCTAATGAACCATTTGGCAAAATCTTAGTTGACCTAATTATGTATAAAAGTCTTTGTAGATCTCTTGCCACCTCTTTGCATCCATTGATATGCAATATTTCAATTTATGTAATTTACTGGATATAGCAGTTAGTAAAGTCAGACAGTTTTCTGGTTGAATAGTATTATTTTTGCAAAAAAAAAAAATGCCAAAACTAGGTTTTATATTTCACTGCCAAGACGTCTCAGCATGTCCACACAGCACTGCTCTGTACAAGCTGGAGAACACGCCACTCAGTGGGTCAGCAAATGTAAGAGTCTTAATGTGTTTACGGCATCGAGAGGGCTGCCGTCTGAGGATTTATTGAAGTTGATATGCTAATCCCAATACTTCTCTGTGACCCTCGTACTAATGTGTCTGGCACTGGAAGTACCACAGAGCTGTGAGAACACGTGAGTTGGGGCTCTGTGGAGCAAGAGCGTGTTTCTGTTCGACTAAAACTGGTTCTGCAGCACGTGATGTGGGCTTAGAGACAGATGTCCAGGCTGATGTCGGTGTCAGTTTCACAAACTATGATTGTCAGATCTGGAGAGCAAGCATGAATTTATTTATTTTAAAGTTAATCTTGGAAACAACTGAAAATATGTGTAATTTGAGAAGAATACAAACTGCCATTTTGTGTTACTCTCCTGCCTCCCTGGTGAATCGGTTTTATTCAGTTTTATTGTGATAAATTGGATTGATCTCGATTCTATTATTTACTTAAAGCATAAAATAAATTTGAATTAATCTCCTGTATATTTTGCTGTTGTACTCTGTGTTTAAAAGACAAAAATTCCCATAGTAAATCAAACAATGGAAACTTTAGGATGTTTTATTTTTATTTCTTTAATTGGAGTAAAAATGGAGATGGTGCTGGAATGTTTTAAAATATGCATCTAAACATTTACCTGCTGTTTAATTAACAAAATATCAGCAAAAGTTGGATTTGTTTCTCTTTTTTTTTCTTGTGCATCAGTACCTGACCAAACAGGTGGAGCTGCTGCGTCAGATGAACGATCAACACGCCAAACTGTACGAGCAGCTGGACATGGCCGCCAGGGACGTGGAGGAAAGCAACCACAGGCTGGTGCAGGACAACCGCCTGGCCCAAACCAAGATCAACAGGTTGCTTAACCAACCAATCAGCAAAACCTAAAGTTTTTTTTTTCATTATCTATCCTTACGGTTAATTTTTCTCTCTTGCACCAGTTTAACGGATATGATCGAAGCCCTTCAGACCCTCATAGACGACCTGCAGTCCCAGATGGATGAGCTAAAGGCGGCTCAGGCGGAGCGAAACAAGAGAGAGCTGGCAGAGCAGCGGCGTGGTTTCAGTGCACAGAGTGTGTCCTGTCTCAAGGAGCTGTATGACCTCCAGCGGGACAGGTAATACTCAAGAGAGGGCTTCATTGCAGCCTATGCTGCTGCAGGTGGAGCCTCAAGCTGTGATAGAGGAACTCTTCTCAAAGAGGAAGATGTGTGGTAGACCGAAGAAAAATTGCTGTGTCATAGAAGCTCTGTTTATAGGTTTATTTGTGTTGTGTAAAATACAGAGACATCCATCAGCTGAGGCGTCTTTCTATACCCAACTCTGTCCATCGGAGCGTAATATAACTGCAACGTGGTGCTAAGGCCTGTTCTGTGATCCGCAATACTCTCAGCCTTTGAATGCTGAATTGACATCTGCAGGTCACCCAGAGCAGAGCCGTTACCTCAGAGCTAATCTGCAGGACAGGAAAGTTAATCCTTGCCTATTGTCAGCACTGTGTAAATACATTCAGACATACGGCTGCTACTTTAGGAAACCACTAAGCATGCACTGCAAAAGGTACCGTTTCTATACTCTTAGGACTTGTAACAGACCATCTGATGTCAAATAATTTTAGTTTTCAAGTGTTTTCAAGTCGATAACCTCCTGAATATAAAGTCACAATGTGCCGTTACCGAGCAACCCCAGCCGAGCCCAGTCCATCACCTTTCAACCCAAGCGGAGCTCCGGCACATTTGGCCAGCTGGTTTTAGCGCCGTATGCTCTGCACAATGGCTGCTGGAAAAGTGTTTTGTTGTTGACTTACCAACCAGAAAGCACTAAACACAGAAACGTTGAGTTGGAGGGGCGTGGCCACCTGCAGCTTATTTGGATTTAAAGAGACAAGAAGTGTCTGAGCAGACTAAAATCTCATTATCTAAGAATGACTTTGTGCAAAACTTGTAATGAACATGATTTGTATAAACCATAGATTTGCCCTAACTTGTTCAAAGAAGCTTAAGAGGCTCCCTATAGAACACAGATCATATTCTATTCACCTGAAGTAAACTTAAGAATAGTAGTGTTTTAATATTAATGACAGTTTTATTTCACTCTATATAAAGACCTCATTTGTCACTGTAAACATGCAATAAACAAGCATTTCTGTTGCAGGTATCTGACTCAGAGCGATGGACTGTGGTCGCCTCAGAGCTTCCCGTGTGACAGAGACAGATGTCTGGACCCGGAGGAGGAGAACCAAGCTCTGCAGCGTTCCATCCAAACCCTCCAGAGGCAGATCGCCACCGAGCAGAGCCGAAGGGAGGCCGTGGAGCGAGAGATCGAGTTCACATCCAGCGAGAACAGAGGCCTGGAGGAGCGGCTGGCCCAGCTGGAGGGCTGCTGGACCCGGCAGGCCGAGCTGGAGGAGGAAGTGGAGCAGCTGCGGCTTCTGTGGCGAGCCAACAGGTTAGAGCTGCTGTGCACTGCTGTAGAACCGGAGTTTGCTGCAATTACAGCTTCACCTCTCTACCAGTTTCGCACATTTAGAGATTGGATTTGTTGCCTGTTCTACTTTGCAAAATACCTCCGATCTGGGCTTTAACTAGACCCTTTTAACGTATAAAATATTCTTTGATTCAAACCATAAAGTTTTAACACCTCTTTCTAGTGAGACTTTGGGTCTTTCATCCTGTTTATCCAGGATTGTCCTTTGTCTAGAGTTGTCCATCTTCTAATGAGCTCAGCAGTTTTCTTGTCTCTGCTAATGAAAAGCAGCTCCACAGCATGACGCTTCTCCCGCCATGCTTTACATTAGGGATAAAAGTCACTCACAGCATTTTGCATGTAAGCCAAAGTTTATTGTGTACCTTCTGAAGCTAATTGTTTGCACCAGATTTTATTTAGAAGTGTCGGAATAAAGGGTTTTGAACACAATTGTATGCCGCACTTTTTAGATTTTGATTTGTAAAAGAAAATATTAAATCTGTCTTTGTACTTAAGTTGGTCTATGTTGTAAAATTTCAATCAAATACAGTACAGTTGAAGGTCAAGTTTGTTTATTTTATTTTTCACATTTCAGCAATAAAGCAGTCCAATGTGCTTCACACCATGAAAGCATAATACAGTAACCAATTATGAAACAAGCCATAAACGGTACATTCTGTCAAATTCCGTCATCAGTGTTCATCCTATTAGCTATTAAGAAGTTAACTGGACATCACTACAGTTTGTTTGACCATGTTTCTGTTTCTTTTTGCTCTCAGCAGTGTGAGAAGACCAAGCCAGCTGTTGTTGCCCGAAACTGTGTTTTTTGCCTCTGACGAGAGACGGAGCGAGGCAGACGAGACGTCGGAGAAGGAAGAGGAGCAGACGAGGCGAAGCCGACAGAGGTGTCACAGCGACAGCGTTTTAAAGGCCACGAACGCGGACGAGCTCCGTCGCGGCCACGAGCAGCTGTGCATCAGGCGGGCGGAAGCGGTCAAACAGCGAGGCATCTCTCTGCTCAATGAGGTGGATTCACAGTACAGTGCCCTCCAGGTGGGAGAAGCAGACACGGTGTGAATCCCCCAAGTTATATGCAGTATGAGACAGGCAGAGTTATTATGAATGTGTTGGTGTTTTCCAGGTGAAATATGAGGAGCTGCTGCAGCGCTACCATAATCTAACAGACGGACTGGGCCACCAAGCTGTCCAGACCTCCGGCGGTTTCTTTGCCACCGCCTGGACACGCCGCCGCCTCTCCAGCTCGGCTGCAACATCCAATCTGTTGGCTGTTCCTGAAGATGGCCACCAGCCCGAGTACAAGGTTCTGTTCAAGGAGATCTTCACCCGCATCCAAAAGACTAAAGAGGACCTCAGCGATAACAAGCACCCGGCACACGAAAGTGATTTTGCAGAATGAACTTCACGCATTCATCTTCCCTGGATTTGCTTTGATTTCTGTTGAGGAGATGCACTGAGGCCGTTTTTCTGTAAAGGAATGGTTGGTTAAAAAAAATAATCTATCGGTTATGTTTTATACAAAACTGAAAACAATTATAGAAGTATATGGTATATAAAGAAATTATGTTTGTGGAGAAATTTAAAACTGCATTTCAGTGCAACAGTCCAGAAGTGTTATTGTTTTCTGCTGTATTTATGTAATATGGACTCACTTGATCTTTTTTGGAGTTTGGAGTAGAAATGTATGTGTGTTGCTACAGCTTATGGATGCATTGTGTAAGCAGATATGTTGCATAAGGACGGAAAAGTGCAGAAATGTAATCGGAGGTTTCTGAAAGTTGAAATACTGGCTGGGTTTTACGAAAGGCGATGATGGTTTGGTTTCTAAACCTTTGTTGGGGCGTTAATATAAAGCATTTAGGGCAAACTCTGCTTTCTTTTTTTGTTCGTTTCATATCGATAGCAACATTTTTTGCTCAACTACAAGATGCAACAACTTTGCACAACTTCTGTTTATTTATTACCAAATGTATTTTCTTTGTATGTAACCAATTAGACGAGTCTAATCAGCTGATTAGAAGTTAAACTCGGCGTAGCAGCACTGTGTTGTAAATGTATGTTATTTAAAAAAATATAAGCTGATGTTCTAATCTTTAAGACGATTCTAACAAAAATAGATGAATTGTAAATGTTCACAACTTCTGCTGTTGGAAAACTGAAATCAGAACAATTATGTCACATGGTTCAAGTTTTTGCCCTCTCGTTATGTGTTTTGTTCAAAATTAAAAGTATTTGGCATGTAGCAACATGAGTATTTGGGTTTTTGTGTTTTGGGGTCATAGTCTCCTTCCTGCATGTATTCCTGCCAGGTAATCATGAGAGGAAAGCAGTGGAAATTAAGTCCTTTTGGTCTGCAGGAGCTGTCGTCATGCCACAAGACCTTTACTTGGCCATCAAACAAAATTCGTCATTTGACCTGTTTTGAGGATGAAGTGTTTCCATAAAAGTGATTTCAACAACCTACCCTACTTTTCATCAGCCTCCAAATCCACTAAACCTTCGAACAAGAGGATTGCATGCCAAGCTCACAGAGACAGACAAGTCTTTGCAAAAGCTGAGCATGCAGGCTCAGATCACAAAACAATCAGCAGGAGTAAAGTCACAGCAAAAGAGCAGACATCAGATAGAGCGTGTTGTAGCATGAAATTTGTGCAAGATTACGTTTTATTTCATGTGTGTACTGTGGTTTTCTTAGATGGTAAGTGGTACATAAACTGTTTCAATTAATCATTTGTCAATTTTTTAAATAATGAAACAAATTTCAATAAGGCACAGCTCACTTGAGGAAATACAAAAAAGCAGACTTCATACAGTGATTTTATTTATGAAGGAGGAAAGGCAGTTACTGGTTGTGCCACCTTTAGCGTAAACTGAGGCGATATGCTTTAACAAAATACTAGAGTAGATCTATCTCAGGTTTAAATTCAGGCTTGGAAGGAATACTTGCTTGATTGCTTTGGGATATTTCTCCCAAAAGTCTTGGGAATTATGAAGGTGTTTGGAAAATATGAGGTTTTGTGAAACTTTTGCCCAGTTTCATTCTTTTTGAGTCAAAAAGCTGACGTTAAGCAATGCAAGTGAAGCCAGTGCTGTAGCTGTTGATTTTGGTTCTTTTATAATCCTTTCCAAACAAATAAATGACTGTTTCTGCTTAATGTGGTTGATTTCTTGATTTGTCAGGCAGACCTGGGTGTGGTTAGTCAAACAACTAAAAATGTGCTTAATGACTGTTAATTAATGATTAAAAGAGGGAGCATATGCCAGTATCTGGTTCGTATTTCTAAAGAAGAAAATATATGAAATTGGACCTGTCTATTAATATGAAAAATATAGATTTTTTAGATCTGCTGGGTAGTCATTTACTATTTTTGCGCACCCGCTTTTGACTACAAAAATAAAAAAAAAGCTATTACTGCAATCCTTCAGCCTTTTCACAATTGAAACCAATAATAATTTATTGTTTTGTTTATGTTTTTATTGTTCAGTACTGATTTCTGAGGAGAAAATTAGTTAATTTTGCAAATTTTGGCAACTCAGATGCCAAAATTTGAGATTGTTTTTTTTTTATATATTAAATCGTTTGCTTTGATGTAGAGCTGTTTTGAATTAAACTGTACATATCTAATTATCCATTTGGCTTAGCAAGGATGGGTGACAGAGTAACTAGTGTTTCCACATTATCATGCCACCCTACATTTCTGCACGCCTGATGAGTATTTGTGATTCCAACTCAGCGCAGATTCCTCACATTCCTCATTCTTGAATTTCCTGGAACTTAGTTCCTTATGAAAAAAATGAGCCTGTGTACACCACCTACAAAGGAAGTAAAGTGAGCTTTTACCCATTTTAATTAAACCGCATTATGTAAGTCAAAAATGAAAGTCTCATTACATTGCATTCGCCATTTTTGCCGGTTTTACTATTATCAGTTATCTAAGATAGTTTTCAGCCACCGAGCAGTCAAGGTAGCGTGGCCGAGTGGTCTAAGGCGCTGGATTTAGGCTCCAGTCATTTCGATGGCGTGGGTTCGAATCCCACCGCTGCCAATAGCTTTTTCTTTTTACATTAATATCCGTTTTTCTTGAGAATGTTTAAATTATAACTAATACAATGGTGTCTATTAAGCATGTTAAGCATAAAAGCTCTGCTGACTTCGATAATTCCTCATATGTTTGCTATTAAAATGATTAGAAGTGCATCAGCGCTCTCTGGTGTGTATATTAAGAATAGCAGTAGAAATTTTAAAGAACTCTTCTGAGTATGAATTTCTTTTATGCTTTTAAATATAATATTTAAACAACTTTGGCTGTGTAGATACATATAACAGACGATTTGAAAAGACTGTGATTTTGTAATTTTTTCTTTATTGCTTTAATTTAGTCATCTTTGAAACCTGTTTGAAATAAAAACGCCAATCTCTGTCATTTTTCATGCTATTAACTCCAGTTTAAAAGACATTTTTAAATAAATTATTTTAATTTGATTTTTATTGTTTTTTTCATTCCCTGTTGGTGAAACCCTTTCAGAATTTGACATTTTCTGCTAATATTTCATATTTTTGTAATCTAATCCAATTTGCAGTTTCTTTCTACTTTTGATTCAGTTGTATTGCATGTTTGTGCTTTTCATGTCTTATTTCATACCTAGCTTTCAGTAGGCTTCTTTGTTGTCATAGTTTTAATTTATGTTAGTAATTAGCATAATTACTAATCTGCAAAGGTTGCTTTAAAAGATTACGATTGTGTTCAAAATAAATAAATAAATATGCATAGGGAAAAATACAATTTGCTTTTTTTTACAATATAAAGCAGAAAGAAGGGAAAAGATGGAGATGTTTTATTCACTAAATACAGAATTTAAAAAGAATTACAGAATGTTCACAGCTATTTTCTATATAGTGAGAACTGAATTTTGAAAGGATAATCAGGAAAGAACTGGGAAATAAAATATATGTTTCTATGACAATCTTTTAAAGGATGTCTTTTGGAGGTGTAGCACAAAATGCAAGCAAACCCAAGAGTTAAGATTATTTTTCTTTAAAAAGAAATAAATTATTTCAATGATAAATATTTGAATAACTTTTATTAATAACAGAAAATGTTTGATTTTAACATCCATTAAACATTTCATTCATTATAATTATTTTATTTCTAAAAGTGTACAAAATGACAACCTCTGTAGTAAATAGCAGTCACTAAAGAATGTTATCATACAAACTGGAAGCATGCTTCAATAAATGACAATTAATCACATAGACCAAAAATTAAATAAGCTGTTAAATTCATAAATATAAATATCTCCTTTAATACTTTCAAGCTTACATAATTTTAAAAGAAAAAGAAATTTGTCTAAACCTACATCCAACAAATTAAGTCTTATTTGAAGAGGAGGGAAAAAAAGGGACTCTTGATGAGTTGAACTCTGCACAAGTGAGAGAAGAGTTCAAATTCGTTGCAACGATTCGTTTTGAGAGCCTCTCCATCCGACGTTGCAACAACTATTTAACTAACTGAGGATGCCGTAGATTATGAGTAGCACCAGGCCGAGTCCCATCAGAAGCAGCAGGACTCCTTTTTCAGCCAGCTGCCTGACAGAGGGCAGGGATAAAGAAATCGGGGTGTCACGACTTTGTCGGATCTTGAGGTAATGCTCCACGGAGTCCGCCAGGCTGTACGGCTGTGGGCAGTAACCCAGTTCTTGACGGGCCTTGTCGATTTTGAAGGTGTGGCTCACTGTGATGTTTCGGACCTGCGAGAGAAGATGGAACCCTCAGAAAGTCATTTCAAGAAGCTCCTGAGGCATAGTTCACAGGTAAAAGTAATTTCATTCTAATTTCTATCTCTGATAACCTGATCTGATTCTGAAGTAACCCCGCAGAACTATGCTGCCACTATCATGTCATGCGTGTGAAGTCCAGACAAAGAAGGGGGAGTTTTTCTAGTTTTGCATCTTCATAACTGGCTTTTTTTTCTCCATTCTCGAAAGCTCACACCTTTTACAGAATATCAGCAGAAAGTTTTTCCTGTATGAGTCATCCACAATTTATCCATATGATCTTGTAAAAGACACAGAACAGCCAGGGAGTAAAAGACTACGGAGTCTGGATTATCTGGTTGGACCTGAAGATTAGCCATGGCTTTTTCCCTCCTGCGATGTCTTCAGGATAATGACAATGTGTTTGTTTAGCACAGACTTACACAAAGTACCTCGATTTGGCATGTGACATTTCTTCATGTGATTAAATTACACACACACACACACAAATAAATAAAAATATAAAAATCCACATGCCACCATGGTAACAGCCACTCCACTGATGTCACTTCCTGTTATCGGCATGTCAAAACTTTGTGCTTTGACCCCACAGCACTTTATGTTTTATTCACAGGGCAACCATCCATCCGAGTGGCCAGCAGTCTCTGTCTGACAGAACGAGCGGCAGATAAAGTCTGCCCCGCTCAGCTTTGGTTTCAGCTTCATGACACATTTATGAAGACCCGACGGGGTAACAACCAAGACTCCTCAATGAAGGCCTCCAGACGATTATAGAGCCTTACAGCAGCCACAGGAGGACTTCACAGTGAGTTACATTGATGTTGCTCAGTGATATAAGACAAAAGTGCTGCTTAGTTAAAAAAAATCAATTCAGTCAACTAGATTAAACAGACAATGACACAAAACATGTTATTTCTAAACTCCATAGTTCAGATTTAGGACACAATAAAATCTCTCAAAAATAAATGTGTGGAACAGTTTTTAAAACGTGTTAAAATTATGATGGTAAAATAAGAAAAAGGAAATTCAATGTTCCACCACAAAATTCACATTGCATCTAGAGACTGAATGCTTTGAAAATTCCTTCATGCAACATGTCTCAAACTCAGGTAGATTTGAAGAAAGGTAGTGGCATCAGCCTTAGATCAGGTTTTGGCATTTACAATTGTTCTTACTCTTCATTCTGGATGATTAATGTCTGAAAACTAAGAGATAGATCAATTAAATAGATTTTCATCTCGCCTTACAAGTATTTCTGCAGTTGTCACGATAATATTTAAGTTGGAATGTTATTTCCTCAAGCATTACAACAAACAGAAAACATTTTTTTACTTTGGAGGAAAGAAATCACAACCAGGAAGAAACTGGCTTTGTTGGTAGCCGGTTTGTAGAATGTGATCTGTGTACAGGAGTCTCAGCATTTTATTTAAATGATTGTGACAACTACTCCTGAGACAATTTTTTTCTGCTAGCATTTTTTGTTCTTAGGGCTAGAAGCACAGCCTTTCTCTGACTTCTCCTAAGTCAAATAGAAACCCGAGAAAAGCAGAAAAAAATGGAAAGAAGTGGGCTTACCTCACTCCTGGTAAAAAGCAGAGGCACTTCAATCACCGGACTCAGAATCACATGTAAGTACTCCACCAGAATAGCTTGAAAAAAGGACAGTCATATAGTCAGAGGTAAATCTTCACATTCGAATGAAAATGTCTTAAAAAAAAAAAAAGAAGAGGAGCGATGAGTTACCTGCTGAATAGACAAGAGAAACTGGGAGGGTTATCAATGGTCTGCTGTAGCCCAGTTTTTCAAACTGCAAAGATTTTTTTGAAAATAACTTTAGACTAAACTCTCAAATAAACTGCATTTTGTGTGTTATCACAAGTCCTTATAGGCTCACCTGCAATAATGCATAAAGTTAACCCACAGCTTTTCACTCACCAAAGGTGTCAACCACTCAAAAAGATTGACTGAAAGGCCATCGTTAATAAAATATGCCTGCCCGCTCTGCAAAATGGCAGAAACATTTTTAAAAGGCATATAAGTAACTCAAACTGAGGCAGAGATGAAAGCGTGTGTGGAACCGTGTCTTTACTACTCACAGCAATGCAGCCTTTCTTCTTTGTGAGAGCCTCAGCTGCAAGCTTGTGGGCCAGGACCAGATTATCTATGTGGACCCAATTCATTCTGGCTGCTGGGTCTCCAAACCTGAAGCTGAACAGGCGTCGCTCTACGTTCATCTGACACAAAGAACAAGAAGTAGGCAGCTTAAGATCCAGTTTTCATCAGATACATGTGACATAGTAACATGTCATTAAATGTGTCTACCAGCGACATCCTGACATGAACATCAAATCAATTTGATTTTTAAAAGTGAGACGAAATCAAGAACATGTATGTGCGATACATAGATTTTACAGTGGATGTAAAAAATCTCACTATTTACAGGCTTGTATTTTCTATTAAAACACTCATTCATTTGGTTAATTAGAAGTTTATTAGAATGCAAATAGTTTGCTGAAATGTCTTTGTAGCTGTCAAACGAAAATAATTTCTATGTTCATGGAAAGGTACCTAAAGAAAACCAAACTGTACAACAACTTTATTGGCTTAGTGCTACCAGATTTAACCCTGCATAGCACAAATTCTTTGCCAAGGTTGCTACAATTATACATCACTTGCAGAAAACTAAAAGTTATGACCTCGGCCAAATGTTAAATCCCTTATTACATCCAAACCTCCAACGACCGCTGCCATGCAGGAGGGGGAAAAACTAGTAGAAAAGGCATGGTAACTGGATGCCTGGAGAGCTCCATCAATAATGTAAACTCTTCTAACAGGAGTGTGCGCTGCCAGGGCAGCCCCTCAGACATGGCTGTTTGCTCACCATCACTCTGTGAAGATGTCTCCTTTCTCCAGGTCCATAGATGCCACACGGCCGCAGGACGCAGGTCTCCAGTTTCCCTCCACCTTTACAAATGAGAGCAGGAATGAACATGAAAATTTTTTGTGGGGGGATCAAACTAAACAAAACTCATACATCCGACGTAAGAACAAATGTCAACAAAGACTCGGTTTCAATCATTTGACTGATGGATTGTCGAGACTCATGCAAATAACACAAACAAACAACAACAAAAAAAGAACAGCATTCTGCAGTGATTAGGGCTGAGGCAGGTTTTTATGCACGGAATCATTCTGAAAGTCAAATAAGCGTAACATCTATAAGAACAACAACTTAGCATGAAAGCATAAGAGCAGAGCAGCTACAGTGAGGTAAGAATGTAAATGTGCTTTGGTACGTCCCTCTGCTGCTGAGGTGACTTAACACCAGTGGAAAAAACGTCCTCTGATAGCAGATACACGCACATTAAGCTGCAGTATATAACGTGACACCTGCATGCTTTATGCTTAATTAAATGTATGGGAAAATGATCAGTCATAGTGAGTTGGATTACACTGAGGAATGTTTTTTTTTTTTTTTGCAAAAGATCAGCACAAAGTATAGTATCTATATATACAGTATATATTCAACACCTTTTCATTAGTTTCCTGCCAAAAATAAAAATACAGTACAGCCAATTGTCTTTACAAGTCACGTCGTCAGTGAATGTAATCCACCTGTCACTCATTGTAAATACAGCGACGAGCTCAGGAGTTTCACAGAAAAACTGCAGGAAAGTTGTTGAGAGGTTCAAATAAAACAATATATAAAGCACTGAGCATCTAGAGTGTTATTTGAAAATGGCAAGTTTTTTCTTTTGTATTGTTTCTCTTCCACTTCATGATTATGCACCATTTTGTGTTGATCTGTGTCAGACTTAAAATCAAAGAACAATTTCAAATTTGTTGCAACATGATCAAAGGTTCAGATAAATTACTTTCACAAATGACTGGAAAAGATTGGCATCAAGTAACTGCTTCTGCACACAATGAGCTGAATTTCTCTCTCAGTTTTCACATCTGAACATATAAGACTGATCGCATTCTCCCTTAGGTGCAACCTGTTTCTATACAGCTGCGCTCTGCTTGTCACTTCTCTCACTGAATATCTCTGCACCTTTCACTGGGGACCCGTTGGCCGAGAGGACCATCTGCTCTGCCACTGCTTTAGTTCTGGAGTAGTGGTCGATGTGCTGGGGAAAAAAAAAACACAGATTCCTTACATATCCTAGTGTTTAAAAATACAATATATGTGCAAGATTTAAGATGTGTTTGACTGCTGTTTACCAAATCACTGGGCACACATGGCACCGAAGCCTCATCGCCATCCACAATTGGTTTCCCAGCAAACACCACGTTGATGGTGCTGGTGTAGACCAGTCTGGGAATTCCTCTCTCTTTACACACTGACATACAGCAGATCACACCACAAAGCAAAGTCGACAAATGAGAGCTGGTAAAAGTTACTTCTTCATACGACAGTGCAAAATTACACTCATCCATGTAGATGTTGTAGGAAACATTATCTCTGATCACATATTTTAAGCATGAGACAGAAGTTAGTGCAGCACTTGTCGAGGAACAATACCTCACCGTTTATGACATTATTGGTTCCTCCGACATTGACAGATTCCACCTGCTCCTTCCTCAGCTGGGTTTCAGAGAAACACAATACAAAGATGGAAAAACATCAGCAACGTCTTTAAAGAAGGAATTATTGCTTTAAACCAGGCTGGAAAAGGTAATTCTTAAATTAACTGAAGTATTTTATTTTACATGTATTCAAATAGAAGAAAACTTTGGTAGTCTTTACAAGGACTTGAGATTTCAGCAAATCACAACAAAGTCAGAAGCGAACTATGAGTCACTACTCAAATACTGCAGGTCCCACTCACCATATTAAGTTTGTGAAAAATGAAAAGTTAATGATTTGTTGAGAGGTTTGTCATATTCTAATAAGAATATGATCCCGTTTAAAAAGTTAAGCTTCCGAGCCGAGCATAAAATACATAATAGTAGCTATTAACCACGGTGGAGGTGGGGTGATGATTTGGGCTTCTTGCACAGGATCCACATATATTCATAGAGTTGACCTTAAAAATTACAGTATTATAGTCAAATCTCAGACTATTTCTCAGGCAGCATGAACAGGATCTCAAACACAGCAACAAATCTCCTTAAAGTGGTTAAAAAACAACAAACAATAGAATCAAGGTCTCAACTTGATGGAAATGTTGAGTTGGTACATTAAGAGGGCTCTGCTGAAAGAATACATCAAGTTTCTGTATGTTACATTGACATAATAAACTTAATGTGTTTAAATCCCTCTGTTTCTAGTCCAGATGAGAAACTATGTGGTGATTGGATTGTGTGGCATTACAAGCTTTCCCATGAAAGAATGTGACAAAGAGAAACATTAAACAAATCCGTTGCAAATTTAAAGAATTTAAGAACATGGTGCAAAACTGGAGGCGTACTTTGAAGTAACATTTTTGAAGAAGTACTAGAGTATTTTAATTCCAACTGAAGTTAATCTGAATATATTTTGTCTCTTGCAAAAGTATTCAAAGCCTTCCATTTAGCAACCACAAACATTAGTGAATTATGTTAGAATATCATGTGACAAACCAAAACAAAGAAGTACATTGCTGTGAAGCATTTGTGGGTTATTTGGAGATGTCGGATTGAAATGCAAATGCTACATTTCTCAGATTTTGTCCATGAGAATTGTATAAAAACCGTGGTTTAATTCATTTGCTTTCAATTCTCAGTTTTGCACTTTGTGTTGGTCCATCACCTCACATTCCAACAAAACAAACTGAAAACGTGATAAAGGCCAAGGCTTGTGAGCGCCTTTAAATGGATGTATTCAATCATGAAGAGATAACTTTTCAGTAAGGAATGAACTCATGTGTTCTCCAAGTATCGCAAGTCCCATTTGACACAAGTCACTTCACAGCGACTCCAACAGGAATTCAGACTGTATTACTTTACTGCAAGTGCAGTGTTTTTGTCTTTCATGATGGACTCAAATAAATATTTTCTTGTGAGTTTTTAAACCATAATCAGAAGTTCTTTTAATTGTTGCTACTTCACATTGACTTTAGCTTATAACTCCCAAAGGCTTCACTCAGTTGGACAGTTTTACTGCTTGAGAAAACGTTTTATGACTAATCCACCGAAAGCGTCGCGTCATTACATACTGACAGGTACGGAGGCAAACACCCTGTCATTCAGGTTGGAGGACTTCTCGGTTGCAAGGAGAACATGTTAACAATTTAGTGGCTTGTCCGGCTGCTGTGCTGCTGAGGGTTTCAGGGACATAAAGTATGGCCGACTCTGGCTCATATTTAAATAGGGAAGAGGAAGATCACCTGCTCTGGTCCAGACATGCCATAAGATGCTGTGTGAAATATGCAGTCCACTCCTTCACACACTTTGTGCAGGGAGAAATAGTCCCGAATGTCGCTCTGAAAGAAAGAAACAGTGAAAACCTTGTTGAGGGGGTAGCGTCTGCTGCATGTGTACTTATAAAAAAAACCAAAACATTTTAAAACATTTTTTTTTTTTTGTCAACAGCGGTGCGCAGGTGAAACCCGATTCATGTCTCCTCCCTCTGTGACCCAGCAGGCAGCTGGCGCTCTGAAACAGATCTTGCTCACCTGCGTCTCCAGCCAGCACACTGACCTGACGCACACACAGTAACACTAGAGCTCAACTTCACAGCTATCAGCTGAGTGAGCCACGGTTTGGCTGCAAGAGAGCAAATACTACAAACCCAATACGAAACCAAACTAAATCATCTCAGAGAATAAATTAATTAGTTCAAGAGAAAATCTCCTTTGAAAGTAATAATAATAATGACGAAAAAAATATTAGTAATAAATAATACTATTCTTAAATAATAGCATTATTATTTTATTATAATAATAAATCCGTGAGAATTTATTTAATAATAAATAATTATTATTAATAATAATAATAATAATAATAATAATAATAATAATAAATAGTTAAATATATTATTATTATTATTATTATTATTATTATTATAAATAATTATTTATTATTAAATAAATAATAAACTGGATAAATAATTCTAAAGAAACAAAATGAAAATAAATAAAATAAAAAATAAAAATTATATTCTCTATCTGAATGTAAGGAAAATAACAAACAAATTAAAGATAAGAAATAAACTATAAAATATATAAAAAATAGACCTTCATTGAATGCATTAGTGGTGAAATCATTCAACTTGAGGTTAATGAATTAATCATTCATTATATGATGTGATGATAGTTCATAAGAAACACCAGTCTCCCCTGATCCATCACTCCAAAATAGTCATATTTCCCAGTACAGCACATTAATGAAAGCCAAAAACTAAAATTTCATTAACACTATA
This sequence comes from Poecilia picta, assembly GCA_033032245.1. Lineage (NCBI taxonomy): Eukaryota > Metazoa > Chordata > Actinopteri > Cyprinodontiformes > Poeciliidae > Poecilia > Poecilia picta. The sequence goes on from CM065360.1 coordinate 13,895,616, forward strand.
AGTGCAGAATTTTTCTAATGTTGGAAACCCTGTAAGAAGAAAAGCATGATAGTGGAGAAAAAACAGAAAAATTGGGGTTTCTTCCCCCGTGAGAATCACCTGAAGGAAGATTGCTCCATCAGGAATATCCCAGAGAGGCTTGTTGACATCCAGAAGGATCACAGTCATCCCCTCACTGGCCAGCTCTTTCCCCAGCCTGAAGCCGAAATATCCCCCTCCTCCTGTCACCAACACCTTCCCTTTGCAGCTGTCCCAGGCTGCTGTTTCCGCCTCCTGTCCCAGTCTTGAAGCAGCACAGTGGGGGCTGTTGCAGGTGCCCGCCGTGGCCCCGCTGACCCTGTGGCGGAGGGCCGGCGTGGCCCCAGAGGAAGCAACCACAGATGGATCGCTCAAGCACAGCTTGTGAGGGAGGTTTGAGTGGCTGAGTGTGTGATGCCCACAGGCCTGCAGGCGAAGCAGCGGGACGCTGTGGCAGGGCAGCTGCTTCATCTGGCACATGGAGGCCCCACTGTCACCCACGCTGGGGCTGTACAGGTCAATAGACATCCTGATGGAGGAAACAGGGAAAGTACTGAGGGGTAGCCAAATCTTTGAGTTCTTTGTTTAACATGTATCTTCAGCTTTTTTCACAGAAATTCAGCTTATTTGTCAATTTCCAGCAATTAGCTGAATGTGACAAATTTAAACTGTCCTAGCTGCTTTTATAGAAAAGTTCTTATTAGATGCTTTGTATATCATTAATTTTAAGTAAAATTAATTAATTTTAAGTAAATCATTTTACTTTAAGTAAATCATTTTACTTTAAAATTATTTACTTTTAAAGTAAATCATTTTACTTTAAAAAAAACAAATGAAAATTTGATAATTTCATGTGGAAATTATCAAATTTCCACATGAGAATGAACATTTTACAAGTTACTCCAAATATCTGATGCTTTTTTTCCCTAAAATTATCTTAAGCTGCTGGGAAACTTTTGTCATGAATAGACTCACCTTATTGTGTTCCTCCTCGCCTCACATCCATACCTGTGCCTGTCAGCTGTCTTATGAAGAAATTCCAGCTCTGCCATCTGTAGGCCCTCCCAACACTCCACCCTTCAGCCGGCCCCTCAGCCACCTGAAGGATCTCCTACCGTAATGTCTGGATGAAGCGTGCAGGGAGAATACTTGCTGTAAAAGCTGTGCCTCTTCCTTCATTTAATAACATAGGCCAACATTTAAATAGAATGTCATATATTAGATGTTTGATTTGTGTTCAATAATAGAAAAAAGAATTTTGTGTGCATGAATTATTAATTTTTTTTTACCGATTCATATCAAATTTTGAGTGAAACTCTGAGGTTGAAACTAAGGCTTTATAAAGTGCAATTAAAAGTGTGTCTCCTTAAAGGGAGCACCAGGAGCTATGCTAACAACAAACTTGTTTATAATATAAGCGATATTGTCAGTAATTATGGCATCATGATTTCAGAACCCCAAATAGGAGGCCAGCTGGGAAAGCTTGCTGAGGTTGTGTCAAAATCAGTCACAACAATGTAAACTAAAATGTGCACACTTATTCTAGAATACAATGTGATGTGTTGCCTTCTAAACAAAACCAGTTATTCTGTAAATTAAATCCTAGATTTAAAGAAACCCAAATATAAGTGAGGTGAACCTGTTTGTGTGTGGTGAGCATGAATGTTACCACATTTCTGTGGCTGTAACTGCAGTCATTACAGTGTAAAAAGTTAAGATTTCACATTATCCTAAGCACAACAGCACTAACTAATATGGATTATCTCACCTATTTTGCAGAGAGACCATTTTCAGGAAAGCTGGTGCAGACATGTACTAGAAGATCTGCAGCTCAAACTGCAGGAAACTGTGATAAATTTAGAAAATCATGTATGATTTTCCTTTGAAGTTACAAATATGTACCACTTTTTGTCAGTCTATTGCAAAGAATACAATAAAATTAATCAGGGTTTGGTGAAAAATTGAAAAAGTGCAACCGGGCTATTGATAATTTTACAATGCACAATGATCAAGTGCCCTTAAAAAAGCAGAAAGAAACTGTGATGATTTAAAGTGTTTGTGTTAACTTTTTCCACTGTAGAGTAGACATTGTAGACATTGTAGACATTGTATGCATGCTGTATGCAACAGCATGCTGTTTTGGCATGAATCTCCAAACATTTGATTAATAAAGAATTAAAACTGAGGGAAAAATCAAATTTGTGAAAGTGCTCACGAGATGGATCTGTGTTAAGATCCATCAATCCATCAGCTGCTGTAATCATTTGGATAACAAAAAGCCATCATGTAACTCAGCCTCCATTATCTGCTGGGAAACATGACAATAGTCAAGAAAAATGATAGAAACAGTGACGAGATGGAAAGCAAAACATAAGACTACAAAATAAAGCTGTATTATTTGGAGGACAAGTAACTCGACCAAGGCCAAATCGGCAGCCGAGGTCACTTCCTGAGTCCGGCGGTTTTGGGGACACCAGAAATAGAGGCTTAATGTTTTATTTAGCTGGCAGCCGACAAGCAGCTAAACCTGAGATCACAGCTGAATACGCTGCAAGTAATTAAAAAGAGGAGGGGAAAATGCTTTATGCTGCAGAGATCTGATGCAGTTTGGAGATGTAGCGGCACTTAAGGTTCTAAAAACTCCTTTTTATTGGTCTGCCTTCATTAATTAGTGATGCGATATCTAGTTAGATTTTTGGCTATGTTTTAGTGGCATGCTATTATTTTTTATTTAACCAATATGTTGTTAGTGGAAGCACTCTGAAATGCAGATGCATTTGTGCCTTTGCAAAAACCTCCTTAGATTCATTATATTTAAACACATTAACACATTAGCTGAAGGCACTGTAACACTGGATATGAAATTGACCATACTCATTTGAAACGAAGCGGTGGCAGCATAATGCAGCATCCAACATGATCTCTCACCTAGAGGTAAATGTCAACTCTTTTATGTGATTTGGTCCTCGTTCCTTCAGTGGAAATGGCGAGGGGAGATAAACTTCCCAAGGAAACTACAGGAGTTCATCAAGCTGAAGTTCACATTTATGGGTAAAGTGAAGGTTCTTTGTCAAGCAAAACATCATGAGAATCTGTGTCTTGAAAACTAATGTTCAGCTGCAAGTTACGTCTGTGATCAGACGTTGTGTGAAACAATGCTCTTTGAGATGTTCACAAACTAGAATGCTGTTTTAAAGCCTAACTCTGTTGTGCTCCTTTGTCTTCTTGATGCTGTGAGATCACCAATGTTCTCTAACAAACATGTGCACGAAACAGCTTGACTTAATCTCAGGTTAAATTGTACACATGTGGACCTTATTTGCGGTTGAGTTGACTTTTGAAGGAAAATGGTTGGACTGGATTTTATTTAGGAGTAGAAGGGGAAACAAATGGTGCCAAAATCTGACTTCATTGAACTCTAACCTATTTGTGTTGGTTTGTCACATTGATTCCAACCACATTTATAGACTTAAAAACACAGAAGAGACCATTTGATCCTTTGTGCCCTTTTCAAATCATTGTTTTAAATCATGGTATGTTCCTACACCTACACACCCCAGGAGAGAAGATTGCATTTTTAACACCAGTAAATCACCATGACCATCAGATATGTACCGTCTGTCTGCTGCTTTTCGCTTGTTACTTCAGCACTCGCTGTGACAATGGTGGAGTTGAGTTACTTCCTCATTAAATGTTCTGCGCTGCCTTGATTCACCGTCACCCCAGCTGACCTGCTCACTGGGAGCAGTGCTCAGGTACAGCCGGAGCCCTAAGGGAGTGATAAATCTGAAATTCAAGTAAAGAGTGGAGGGTGAAACCACAGAGGACATAAGAGATGTATAAAGAACAGCTTCCTGTTGTCATGTCTATCTACTTAACCCCACGTTGGCCAGCGACTGGTGTGTGAATGAGATTATGATTGAGTGAATAGACGGCCCTAATTTAGATGTTCTTGCATTTTGAAGTTGACCGTGATCCGACTTGATGTAATGGTAATATTTGAAATTTCTTACAGAATAGGTCATTTTGGCTGTTTAGGACTCTCATGGAAAGAAATCAAATAATCACTTCCTATCACTGGTATTTGGGTCATGCTTTTTTAGATCTACAGTTGTGAGGCTATCATCAGAAGCTATGTTAAGCAGCCAACTGGTAGATAGATACCTAGCAGATAATCCAATACTTTTCATAGCTAATATTGAAGGAGAATAACTATGTTGTTTCTGCAGTTTTAGTCAGGAGAGAGACATATGGACACCCTTATGATAAAATTTAATCGATAGAGTGATTTATCATCTATCGATTATCATCTATCGATTATAGATGTTAATCTAAAAGTATTTAAGCATTCCTTTCAAGTAGCTCAACACAACTATTATTAGGATAGTTTTCTCTAGCATCTTTAGGCTTTAGCAGAGGCTTTATCTTTTAAGACTGACTGCAAACAGGAGTCATGGACACCAGATTTGGCCACATGCCTGAGGATAGATAGAGGATAGATAGATAGGTAGATTGTCAAACTATGTGAATGGAATGACAATCTACAAACTGTATGCCATGTCCTGTTCAAGGCTCTATTTTATTCCTGACTGTCATCAGTAAGCAGATTCTTCAAACGCTGTAAACCTTCAAATAAATACTGATTTTTGGCCTCTTTTCTAGAGGCCAAACATTTTTTCTCAGGAAAAATGGGATTTATTAAGTGTTCACCAACAATTCAGGCACTTCAGATGTTCAATACAAAGCACTCCTGCTGCAACCACTGAAACCACTGATCGGTTACTTTAGGTGTTGTCTGGGACAACAGCTAATTAGGATCTCTGTTGAGGAGACTGAATAATTCATTGAATGCCTGGAGGTAGGACATAGTGCTATATCTGGATAGTCTTCTCGTAGCATTTGCTGTATTTAAATATCTAAGCCTGCTTTCTTAATTTGAATTCAAATGTATAAATGAACCGTGGGCGTTTAGTTACTTTAGTTGCAGCTGTACTTGTGATAAGGATGGAAATGCCAAATAGGGATGTTTACTTGAAAACTACTCATACATTTCAAGTCAGTGCATCAACTTAAAAAAAACAACGTTGCAGCAGTACAAGTAATTGTTACTTCTGTATTAAACTGATCTCATATTTCTGGTCTACATGTTTCTTTATTTACTGTATTGCCAGGAAGTAATAGTATTTTTACTGAAGGTTAAGTAAATGTGAAAATCTCCTTCTGGTCTGTACTGTCCAGCATGTATCCAGTCTTCTGTCCTAAGACTGATGGATTTGGCTCCAGCCCCTTGCAAACAGAGTTGATCTGTGAACAAAATGAGTATTTAAAAAAGATTTACGGTATTATTGTTATTATTAAGGTTCAATAACTGAATAAATGGTGTAGCTTTACCAGATTAATTACACATTGTTGCATCACAAATCTGAAATCATAATAAAAGCATTATGTTTTCATGACTGACACCCAAGAAAGCAGCTGAGTCCACATCCATAGAGTTGTTTCAGATACTTTAACCAGCAGATGGCGCTAAGCAACAATGTTGAATGTACATCCATAAATAATCCACATAATAATAATAATAATAAATTAAAATAATATATATAATATTATTATTATTATTATTATTATTATTATTATAATTATTATTATATTATAATAATATAATAATAATTATATTATTATATTATTATTATTATTATTATTATTATTTATTATTATGCTATTTCAGATCTGTGATCAGTTTCTACAGTTTTCAAAGATATTTAAACTTAAACATTGGAGGAAATGTTGAGCTGTCTGTGCAGTGACCGACAAAACATAAGGATGGAACTGTGCTGCTGATTGAAACTTACTTTCATAAGGGCTGAAAACTGCAAGTCAGATGCTGAACACTGACAAAATCCTGTACAAAATTTCAGTCTAAATTTTCTGCAGATTAGACTTTTTTTTTTAAGATTTGCGCAAAGCCGGTTTTTGACAGCAGCGCAGCTCTGCTGCTGAGGAGGCCGAGGAGAGCACTAGCAACAAAGAGCTGTCACCGTCTGACAGAGCATCCCAAATCAGCTGATCGGTCAAAAAACATTCACACTGGATGAAAAAGCCACAAAAGTTTCCCAAAGAGAAGGATTCATCATTTTTCCTCTTGTTTTAATGTTGGGCTCTAACCTGTCAGGGGAAAGTTGAGCCAAAATGAAACCCTAAAAGCATAAAAGGCAATAAAGGATATATTTCCAACATATGATCAGCTTTATGACGAAAACCGGTTGTAACTTTTTAGCAAATACCAGAGGTATTTCTGTTCTTGTCAGATGTTTACAGACAATTAAGACAAAATATTTTCCTCTGTTACTCCTTTTGGAGTGCAGAATAATTATAGAGATTGTCCCATTGTTTTGGTAGCACTTTATTTGAAGGAGTGTGCATAAGACTGACATATGTATGGCATAACATCTGTCATGCATATGATGACTTCAAGAAGTTGACACTTTTAAATAACTTTTGGTGCGAGTTTTAGAGCACCTTTCCACTAAAAGTGTCATTATTTGCCAAATGACACTTCATGACAGCAGCCGTAAACATTTACGAAGAGTTGTTCATATTTATGTTGATGACAGTTTCGTGTCAGTCTTATGCACACCCCTTCAAATAATGTATTGCCAATTTTTTACTTTTCATTAACTGGGTGCACAAGTTTAAAATATATATACATACACCCTCAGTAATGTTTAGTTAAAAGCGTCTTGTATCATTTCTATCATGTTATCATGTTATTCCCTTATTAAAAACATATGTGTGATGCTGCCACCACTGTGCTTGACAAACTTAATTATTGTTTTTTATTGCAGTGAAATAATTAACTTTATTATCAATCCATATAATGTTTGTAGATTTACTTCAGGCTCATTTTAGAAGAGAAAACATTGGAGGCAGAAAGTTTATAAGGCAAACTTCAAAACCTTGAAAACTCTATTTTTAAAATAAACCATTTCACTTGAGTAAAATACAACAGGTTGGCCAAAAGAAGCAGAGTAATTGTATTTATAGATACACGAGATCAAGTCTGACATCTTCAATAAGCCAATAAGATTTCAGTCTCTGATTAACTGTGTTTATTTGGGACCGGCGGAAACAAAAACTACATGATCTGACTTGTGATGATGTCAGATTAAAAAGTCATGAAGGGTTGGTCTGATGTATCCTGAGGGAGACTGATTATGTCTGCAGCAAAGTTCAAGGCAGCTCAGTGAAAAGTTGATGGTGGGAAAGGAAAACCAGCTACCCCAACTAAAGCCTTGACCCCGATGTGAGGTCTGGTAGAAACTATGAGAAAAGCTGCTTCAAAAGGGCTCTGCAATACAGAAGATATAGAAGTAAAAAAAAAGAAATACGGAGAAATACATGAGAGTTGTGACACGCGAGGATAGGATTTTGGCTTTAATTCTGTGATAATTCAAACTCTTCCCTCTTTTAGCTTAAAGCAGGAGGGGAAACGGTGTGGACTCTGCATGCAGCTGAATAAATGAGATGGGAGAGGATCGAGGACAGAGAGGAAGGAGGAAGTGATCCTCATTGACCCTCATTCTGACTCTGAAGGAAATTACAATCAGCCAGCAGCAATACTTGTTAGTGAAACCAAACCTAATTTTCCAGCTCTCTCCACTGTTCTTATTGTATCCAAACATGAAAAATGGAACTTATTGTCATTACAATTCATTTGTCAGAAATTTTCTAGCCGTTCATGTTGACCATACCTGAAAAAAACAAAAAATAAAACCACATTAGAAGAGGATTGCTTAAAAGTGGTAGTATTTAAAAAATACCGTGCTGGAGGTCAAACAGCAGAAAACTTCCTGAAAGAAAACAAATACAAGGAAGTGTTAACAGCAGCTGTTTGATGAATATAGGCTAATTATAAACCAGGGTAACAATGTAATGACACAGCAGATCACTACAACATGCCAGAGTGAGTTTAGCCTAGATTGTGGCTGCTCAATGAATATTTTATACAGTAATGTGGGAAATGACTTAGTTCCGTCAGTGAACCCAGACTTTACAGCCAATCAGATAAGAGGACACATAAGGATGAAAGCATTTTATGTCTGGTTTGATAAGAGACACATCAGGGGTCGACTAAGAGGAAGAGGATAAGAAATGGTAGTTATTTTTATTTCAAATGTACAGCACTTTAATCAACATATGTATTTTTAAATGTGCTATATAAGCACATTTTATTTTATTGTTTTATTTATTTTAACATTGTTTATCACAGTTGATCACAACACTGAAGTGCCCATATTTCATTGGAAGCAAACATAAAATATGACCTCAACTTGGACATCCTGTTGGCATCTTCTGACATCTCTATACTAGAGGTTTTAAAAGCTATAGTCCTTTAAGTCAATAATAATAGTAAAATGAAAATGTGCATTTTCTGGGGTTGTTCGAAAGCAGCAAATATCCTCTTCTGCCTTGAACCTGGTCTGAGTAACCTCTTGGATAACTAGTGACTTCGTCAGAGTTTTCTAGGTGGCACGATTATTTCTCATGCCCACCCAAAAGATCACCAGAAAAAACTTTTAACATTAATAAAACAATGAGATTTTGCAATACTGACGCCTCTCCAAATAATACAATAACTCAGGATGTTCTGCATCCTGAGCTCTGCTGAACAAACCGCATCCCGGCATGAAGCTGCGACCACTGCATTTCTCTGCTACGATGTCTTTTCAAGGTGTTTGCAGTGCTTCTCTTCCAACAGGAAAAAATATCTGCAAAAAAATGTGCATCAACATTCAACATCTATTTGGAACACGTGTCATTTTTGTTTCACAGTCACAGAGGATGGATATTACACAGTCCAGTCACATTAATGTGACCATCTGTCAAAAGCCAGAATAACCACCTTTCGCAGAGCGAACTGCTACGAGACGTGCAGGAAGAGAGTCACTTAGGTCCCTGAAGGTCTTCTCTGGGATGTTGAGCCATGCCGACTCTAATGCCGTGGCCAGCTGCGCTAGATTACGCGGTTGAGGATCCATGGCGCGAACAACTCGATCGAGATGGTCCACAGATGCTCGATTGGGTTTAAGTCAGGTGAGTTTGCTGGCCAGGGGAGGACGGTAAACTCATCCTGGTGCTCTTCGAACCACGCACGTACACTGGCAGCTGTATGGCACCTCGCATTGTCCTGCTGGAAGATGCCATCATCCTGAGGAAAAACAATGCGCATGTAGGGGTGGACATGGTCCGCAAGGACAGATGCGTACTTGTATTGATCCATCGTGCCTTCCACAATAATCAGTGAACCCAGAGAATGCCAGGAAAACATTCCCCAGACCATAATGCTCCCGCCTCCAGCTTGGACCGTTCCTGCAATGGTTGCAGGGTGGTTCCTTTCAGAGGTTTCACGCCATATACGCCAACGTCCATCTGTCCGATGGAGCATAAAACGCGATTCATCTGAAAACGCTACCTGTCGCCACTCAGTGGACGTCCAGCTGCTGTACTGGCGTGCAAATTCTAGCCTTCGTCGTCGATGAACACCAGTCAGCATAGGTGCACGAACCAGGCGTCCGCTTCGGAGGCCCAGACGCAGCAATGTTCGCTGAATAGTGGTTTGGGAGACACTTGTGGTAGCCCCTTGGTTTATTTTAGTGGTCAGTTGCTCAACGGTAGCCCGTCTATCTGCCCGAACGCATCTCCGCAACCGTCGTTCGCCTCTGTCATCTATGGCCCGTGGTGCACCACATTTGCCACGTCGTTGATTTTGGACAGTCCCATTTTGCCATGCACGGTACACTTTTACCACGGCGGCACGCGAACAGTTCACAAACTCAGCCATTTCGGAAATGCTTCCACCCTTGGCCCGAAAGCCAATGATCATGCCCTTTTGGAAGTCGGATAAATCGCTTCGTTTCTGCATTACGCCAACGATTGAAATGTTTTCCGAAGCCCACACACACGCTTTATATACGCTCAACTGCACTGTGCTGCCACCTGCCTTCTGTGATTGGTTATTTAACTCTGAAGTGGAAAGTACGTGGTGGTCACATTAATGTGACTGGACTGTGTAAATTGGTGGCAGGCTCGCACAGGATTCTGTAGAGGACAGAACTGGAGTCTGGGAACTATGATGATAATGGCAGCTAGCTGGCTTCAAGGACAGATGAAAAAGCAAGAAAGAGATCCGCTCGAGGAACTAACTGACATTTTCTTCACGAGCCAGTTTCGCGTTAGACCTAAAGAGAATAAAAAATGCTCCTAAATGTGATAGAAGCAAAGAATTTGACAAGCAGAGTATTTTCCACCTCATTTTATGCATTTAAAGGAAAAATACTTTCATCCAACTGAAAAGGGGGCAGAGAACCAGTACTGCCTACATCCTGGCAGACTTTGACAGGTTTTACTCCAGCTCTGCTGTTGCAGGTAATCAATATTTGGCGAGGTAACTTTCAGTCCACCGCTCCTGCAGCCAACCAGCCGAGGAGCGGCCCTGATGGAGCTGATGTGCAGCCCTCAGCCTGAATGTTGCATTTGTCTGATTTATCCGCTGCAGAAAGAAAGAGACACGTAAACACAAACAAAGAATGAGAGATTGGAAGCGCTTTGAGTCTGCAAAAAAGACAAGGAGAGAGGACAAAAAGGATTATGGTCGTCTACAATCATAATGACTGCGGCGTCCTCCAGGCGTCCCTGACAGACACCATCAGCCTGGCTCAGATCCGATCTCTCTCCATGATGCAAACACACGGCACCCACTGGCACACACACACACACACACACACACACACACACACACACACACACACACACACACACACACACACACACACACACACACACACACACACACACACACACACAAATGACACAGTAGATCAAACATCCCGTGATTTAGGCTCTTTGTATCTTAAACTAAATGAGATCATTTCACTTTGTTGGGAAACAGAGGACATAATAATGTATCACATCTATTAGTGGGGAAAAAAACATTAATTTTGTAAACATCCATCTTTTATTGTTTGTGACACAGAGGTCTGTTAATTATAGCTGCTGCTGCTGCTGCTGCTGCAGTCCCAGCATGCACTGGTCCAGAGCGAGTTCAGTGTGTGGAGCGCCACCGAAACAAAAGGAATATCTGGAGAAGGTGATGAGGACAAAAGAAAGGTGAACATGAGGTGTGGTTACGCTTCTCCACTAAATGTGTGTGTTGTGATCCAGTTTGTTTTGATCAGTGCCAAAAAAATTATTTTTTTAAAATCACATTATCTAAACAACAAGTTTTAATTTTGTCAAGCTATAACCATTGACCTCCATGTATTTTATTACCATTTAGGAGGTTAAAATAAAAACTGAGCTCTTTCATGCACACAGCCCAGTCAAAATCATGATCTACTTTATGTTGGTTTTCATCATAAATCTACATTGAGACCCAAATATTTGTGTTGTTTTTGAACTGGAAGGTGAATTAAACACCACTGCATAGTTTATGAATTCATCCTGGTTTGGCAAGAAAATTAATTTACTCAGTCCCAGGCTAACTCCACTGCAGATTATAAGGTATTAAAACATTTTCCTTTTTGCCTTCCCTCTGGGACTCTTCTGTTTAATCCTATCTTGAGGGTAATGATGTTTATTTGGCTTAGAGAAATTATGGTATGTTTCATAGAAAACCAAGTATTTAAAATATCCTCTAAACAAATTTATTATGTAATAGTCGCAAAGCTCCATTTCTTAAATCTTGGTACAAGTCAAACTCAAGCAATCTGCTCTGTCTGTTGACTTCAGATGAAAAACAAAAGTCTCTTCTTCGCAGCAGGATACATAAAATTATCATATGCATGTTTTGGAGCAAACAAACACATTCACAGTCGTCCCTGTTGTGTGTGCGCGTTTTGCCGTCCTCGCCGAGGCACAGGCTGTTCTCACATGTGCCCACACGTTCCCAAATGACTCATCTAAAATAACACAAGAGGCAAATCAAAATAGAAATTAATACCCTCTTGAAAATAAACAGGGAGGGCCCTGCAGAAATAAACCCCGGTCAGTGGGCTTGGTCCTGTGGGCCATGAGAGTGCAGCTCCCACTGTTAAAACAACATACCAAACACACAGGCACCGGCTCAGCTGGCTTAAGGAACTGAGCAGCTTTAGATAATAAAACAAGGTTCTGTTAATAATGGGAAGGATATGTGTCAGCAGAACCATTGGAGACGTGTTGATCAGCAGCAGGAGAACGACGAGAGGTTGGGTTATTCTGGGCTAAAGGTAAAGCTGCTACTGGGGCAACTAAAAAAAGGAAAAGCTGCAGAGAAGTGCACCTTTAACTGACTGGACATTTAAATGTGAAATTATATTAGGAACCGCAACATGTGTGGCAAATACAGACCAGCAGTTATCTGCAAGAATGTTCTTCAAAATGACCAGGAGCACTCTGTGGGCAAAAGGATCAAAAAATTAAAATTTGACCTTGCTTTTTGCTTATCTGAGCAAAAGCCCGAGTTACTGTACAACTCACCAAATTGTGCTTCAAAAACAGAAATTTAATTTTAATCGAAACCGCAGATGTGTGCATAGAAAATTGTTTTCATAGCATCAAAATGCACTATTGACTTACAGGGTCTTTTTATTGTATATTCCTACATAATCAAATTATTTGTGTGTCACGCTTCAACTTTGAAAATTTGTTTGCATTACAGAGAGATTTCTGCATCATTTGTACTTTGGTAGATTTACAATAAATATGTCTTAAAACCGAGCTGCACAGTGGCGCAGTTGGTAGAGCTGTTGCCTTGCAGCAAGAAGGTTCTGGGTTCGATTCCCGGCCCCGGCCTTTCTGCATGGAGTTTGCATGTTCTCCCTGTGCATGGTGGGTTTTCTCCGGGTACTCCGGTTTCCTCCCACAGTCCAAAAACATGACTGTCAGGTTAATTGGTCTGTCTAAATTGCCCCTAGGTGTGAGTGTGTGTGTGCATGGTTGTTTGTCCTGTGTGTGTCTCTGTGTTGCCCTGCGACAGACTGGCGACCTGTCCAGGGCGTACCCCGCCTCTCGCCCGGAACGCCAGCTGGAGATAGGCACCAGCACCTCCCGACCCCATTAAGGGACAAGGGTGTAAGAAAATGGATGGATGGATGGATGTCTTAAAACCTCACAACAAAAATTGCTGGAAGTCGATGATGTCTTGTGTTCGTCAATCACTGAAGTTTTGTAAAACATCCAGCTTTAGTGGTCTGAGAGAGATTGCCTTCTTATGTTAAGACAGACCATAGTGCAACTGTGAATGTTAGAGATTCTGAAAACATTCGGTCCATTACACAAGAAAATCGCTGTAGGCATCAAAGTCAAGGATGGATGGACGGATTATTTTAAAGTCTGAAAGAACGATGCATCGTAACCTTTGCAACCAGACTGTCTAGCACCGATCTGCAGTGAACTTTGTCCATCTCGGATAAGCTTCAGGAAAAGTTGTGTTTTTGCTGAGAAATACTGACGTCGAGTAACTTATAATTCAAGAATTGTGCTTTTTAAGAACCAGATTTTCACCCTTTTTTTAATCAAAAACGTCAACATTTCCAACATATAAATCCACATACATGTGAGGTTTGGTTGTAGGAAACCTGAAGCCACAGACTAACGGTTCTTCCTGTTAGATGCTCTTACAGCAGTGATGACTCCATACAACAGACTGTATTTTTGTGCATCCTTCTGATGCTCTCAGCAGGAGTCAGCTCTCTGCCCACAGCTGTCATAAATGTATTAGCTATATGAGAAAATTGCATCTGTCAAAGCTGTAGATGTAGATCAGATGTTATAAATTAGTGCTGCAACATTGTCATCACATAAAACTGGGTTCTGCACATTGACCAAACGTTTCATACAGTTTGGTAAAGGAAACAATTGCAAATAAGCAGTGTCTTCAATAAGTATGTCACACTTCAATCACAAACATCGCGGTATTTATTGGAGCTTTATGTGAAAGTCCAACACTAGCTAACCTATACTATCAAAGTGGAAGGGAAAAGTAAAGAGTTTTACAGATAAAAACATTATTCTTATGCTAAAACGAGGCAGCATTGAGCTACAGAGAAGCTTTTTTTAATTAAGCAAGCCGATAGATAAAGAGAAGAAAGAAGGAGCTAACTACAGGGAGATCCTGGAAAAAAATCAAAAAGGTACAAAAGACCTGAGGCCACAGCAGAAGTTTAACAATGTTAAACGTACAGTCAGCGCTACAATGTAACAGGTTAAATCAGAGTATATTCTTGTGGTAGAATGATATAATTCAAATCTAAAAGAGCATTACAATTATTCTCATTCTTTTAATTGAATATGAACTTATGTAGGAGTGGGTTTTCAAAAACAAAATCTTTTGCAGCTTTTAGCAAAGGTGAAATGATGTATCTCTGCAAACATTGTGGTCATTCCGCTAACAGCCTTTTCCTCCCAGCTTTCTGTTTTTCTTGCCTCAGCAGCAGATTTGCTTTAAGGTCCATGCTGACGTATGTAGCAGACAGACATCCGGCCAGGAGGGAACATCACTGCATCGCCCACTTTAAGATCAATCAGTACTGAGGGCAGCTAAAGTTAGCAACATCAAAGCCTCCCCAAGGCTTCAAATAGTGTGCTTTGCTCCGAATTTGAGTGTAAACTGCACTTAAACTACTTACTGAGGCTTTTTAATGGTATTAAGATTAATGGAGCAATGAAACCGATGGGATTCAGGCCCTTTGGTACATTGTATAAGTAAACACAGCAACGTGGTGCTTCTTCAAATGATAAGCATTCATAGTTTCTCTTTCACACCTTTATATCTAAACCATTTTTGAAAGTCATTTGTTAAAGACAGAAGGTTTTTAATTTTTCTGGCTTCGCTGATATAGAAGAAGATTAAAACGTATCTATTTAATGAGTTTTCAGTAAGATCTTTTCTTTTTAATGAAAGACTATATGCAGAGTACTGAAAATAATGATCCAGGTCTACAAACACCAGGAAATAATATGAAGTTAGAGTTTCAAAAAACAAGCTTGAGCCAAAACATGAAAAAGGTTTTTTTTGCATAATTTTTGCCGTGAAATTTAAAGTTTTTCACATTTTTATTTGATAGACCATAAAAATAGGTAAAAAAAAAAAATGATACAAGTGGTGCATATTCATGAAGTGGGAACATCTTTTACAAATAAAAAAGTTGAAAAGTGAGCCTGCCCCATTTACCCTTGCACACCTACATAAAATCCAGTGCAAACAGTTGCAGATCAAAAGCTCAACTGAGCGAATCCTTTCTGAGGACGACTATCAATTATATACAAATGGAAGAATGACAATAAGAAAGCCGCTGTTGAGAGGAAATTTAAAAGTTTGTCCAGGAAAAGACACTGTATTCAGATCAGACCAAACCTGGCCTCTGTAAAAAAAAAAAAAAAGCATTACATGGAGGAAACTTGACTCTGTACATCGTCTTGAACAAATCACTCTTACTGCCAAACATGGCAGAGGTCTCATAATGCTGTAAGAATACTTTACTAAAGGTGCAATGGTGAGGCTGGTTCAAACTGTGTTAATTTTGATGGCACATTTTAGTTTTAGCTAAGTTAACTGATTAAATGTAGCCATCAGAAACAAAGTTGGCTGCACAGTTGCATAGTTGATACGTAGTAATAGATAAAGGATGGAAGAAATATAATGTCAGAGAGGAAATAATTTTTAGTGCATCCTTCAGAAAAATTATTTCTTTACGCTGATTCCCTTATCTTTGGATGGAAAGGAGTTTCACATACATCAGTTCATTGATAGTTTCTACTGATTGTTACCAAAAGACTGTTCAAGAGAAAAAATGTATGAAAAGATTCAAACTGTATAAAATATTCTTTATTAAATTATGAACCATGTGCTTGCAGAACCTGAACATTAAGTGTACACCTGAAATATTCCTTTTATTAAGTACTTTGTTGTTGTCACATCATTCAATTTACTACTTACAGCTCAAAGATGTTAGATTTCATTGGCTAATTGGTTGTCTTGTTTATTGTTTATCTAGTGTTTATCAGAAAAAATGTATTGGACGCAAACTGTGATGAAACTTTCTGACAAAATTGCGACATGGTTCAGAGGTGATGGGAAGATAGATGGAGATAAATGGAGAGCAATCCCAAAAATAGGCCTTGAGAATGAGTCTGGGTATAAATTTAAAAACCTAATCAGCAAACCTTTAAAGCCTTATGAATTTGTGTAAAGCCTCTTTAAACCACTGAAATTAAAGTGTTAGATAAAGAATTGAATTGCAAAAAGAGTTTTCCCTTCTTCTGCATCTGCACTTACATTTTAATGAAAATTGGACCTAGTCAAACTGAGAGATTCAGCCATCGTCACAAAAGTTGACCTCCACTGCAGGCCTGCTTTGTGCTGCCTCTCACTAACAGCTGGCAGCCATATTTTCATTTAACTGCACCTGACAGAGTACTGACACTGTCGTTTATCAAACGGATAAAAACTACAACAAATTCTAACTCATAAAAATAACACGGTATATCTATATATATATATATATATAATATATATATATATATATATAATAGATACATAAATATATATTCAGAGATGTTATATAACGCATCCAGTGCACACTGAGAAATTTCCTGCCTCTGCCTCCACCCACACACCTCCCATTCCTACGTCACGTTGAGGCACCTGATAGGAAGGTCTTCAGCGGCCTGAAGAGAAAGCAAACATTTCATCTGCTTTATGGAGCTGAAAGGCTGTTAGTAGTGGTCAAAACAAGCCAGTGAAGAAATGAGGCTTTAGCTCAGCAGAAGACTGAGCAAAGGCAGCAGTAAAAGATTTATTTCCCTTTATAAACCTGAAGCTCTCAGCTGAAGGTTTACCGTTTTTACAGGGGGGAACGTAATTGTATCAGTCATATTGCAGTGATCCATCATGATGCACTGCAAAGCCAATGGCTACTTCAGACTATTAAACAATCCTGATAACAACCTGAATCAAACCTGAGGTAGGTCTGAGACTCAGCTGTGTCTGATAAGATGTATGTAATAAGTCTTGTATGAAATAAACACAACAATTTTAGTGGAAAACTTTCTTTAATCTGATTTCTTCGATGAAGGCGGCATCATGTTTTGAGAAATAGTTGGTGCTCAGGATTATAGAAACATTGAGGAGATCCCAGTCTCAGGTTTTAACTGCAGCAGCAGCAGATGGCATCAGTAATCACTATAGATTTCTGAGAGTTTGGCTCCTGAGGTGTTTACTGTTTTTAGGAACACCGTCAGCAGTTGGCTCCATCGACCAGGAAAACATCTAAATCCCTGGATTGAAGCACAGCTGTGAGAGACGTCACCGGTGAACGCTCGCAGTGGTTTGCAGTGAATGGAGCCGATTACTGCGTTAAAAAAAAACACTTAATGCACATACCACAAAAGCCTAAGCTGGAGGTTCAAGAGGCTAATGGAGGTGCAGTTGGCATCAGCTGCACACAGACAGGTAGAGAACAAGCAGGTGAAAACCATTTCCTGCAGACTTACTACCAAGTCTGATCTATTAAACTATAAAAATAAAATAAAAAAAGAGGAAAACTTTCTTTGATGTGTCTCAGTAAACGTTGTCCTAATAGGCATATTTCTAAGGCTTCTTAAGAATGACTAAGTTTGCAATTATGGCTGAGGAACAATGCTGTAGAATAAATATCTGAGTTTTGATCATTTTCAGAAAATGCTATAATTTAGACATATTCTTTCAGTTTCTGTACAGCAGCAGAGAAGTTTATAGTGCTGAAACGGTGACCGCTGCCAGAAGCAGTAAAATAATGGCCAGTTTTTCAGTAATAAGGAGCCAAAAAAACGAGATGTTTTTTCCTGAAAAGAAAAAAAAAACTGTTACCCAGCTGCTGTGACCAGAATGGTGGAGCTCGATTTGTAGGGATGAATAAATACATCCAGATAAGATCGATATAAGGTGCCTGTTTTAATTAGTGCTCAGATATAGGTCTATAAATTTTAACAATATTCATGTTTTACTTACAAGTGCACTCACATTTACATTTAGTGTCTTCCAAATGTAAATTTAAATTTGCTTTTATGAGACAGAAGAATTAGGTCTAGGATCTGAATAAAAATCAGTTTCCAGATTTTAATTTGTGAAAAACACCACGGCCCATATATAGCTTTCCTTCAGCTTCACAATAATGTACAACGTCTTGATGGGATTTTATTTAAAAGGGCTAAAAAAAAAAAAAAGACATTCAGGTTGTCGCTTTAAATGAGCACAAAACAGACTGCGTCAGTCACACACACCCATTTTTCTCTTTTTATTCAGTGATAAATAATTTCCTATCAACATAGGCTTTATGTGTAGACATCCGATCAAGGCAAGAGACAAATTAGAGGGCACACACGTTGCCACCATTAGAAAATAATAGCAGAAACAAAAAAACAATGAGGTAAGAAGTTCTCTCTCTCTTTTTTTTTATACATTTGTGGTGCTTCTATGTCTGTTACCTATACTGTTGAACGCACAGTGCTTCCTAATACAGAAATCTTGCCTTTTTTGTGTCTGTACATTATTAAACAGAAACAGGTCATGGCACAATACAGAGACCAACCAGAGGCAGAGTGTATAGTTTAGCAGTACACATCATCAGACTGAGAGTCAGAGAAGCCAAGCAGGAAACAGAAATAGAAAACAAATACCTAAGATTTAGCAAACAGAGCGGCTGTGACTGCTTCAACACACACAAACGCACACGGTGGATGAAAGATCTGTTTCTCGGTAGCTTATATGATGCCAGATTTAGAGTGTTTAAACATAATGGAAGACCAATAAACGACTTTTGTGAGCAGGAAGCCATCTACTGTCCAAACGGTAATTTGATGGGAGATGATCAGTGTCTGGATGAGGAAGAAGCTTCAGTTTGAAACATATAGAAATCACTCCGACGTCCGAGATGGAAACATGGGCAAGCATGTTTAGGCGAGACAGAGCAAAGGTTTGTAAGTGCAATGATTAATGAGCACATAAGAAAAACATTAACAGGATTAAATTAATGTATTAATCACTTGGAAAGTCAGCGGATGTAGAAATTTGCAATTGCTGTCCTGTTATTAGGGTTGATGATTACAGAAAGTAACTTGTAGTCTAGTTTGTTTTGAAATTATAACGATCCATAATGATTTATCCTGAAGTTTGGAAACAGAATGGGCTTTATTACACTGAAAAAGGCATTTTGGGTTTCTTTCCAACTAAAAATCTTTTTTTTTTACATTTAAAAATGTCTGAGAATCTAGTGCTAAATATTGTGTTGACAATATAAATGATTAGCCCACATTTTCTGCCTTTCTCTGTGACCTTTAACATCTCAGTGGGAGCATCAATGGTGGTAAAGTCTTCCCAGAAGCCCAACAAATATATATATATATATATTTTGGTAAACAGAAACTTCAGACAAGGGTCTTTAAATATCTTTTCCTACCAAATTCTGCATACAGACTGTCCTTTGTAACTACAACAATGCACACATTGCTACCGCATTGGTGACTATAGTTTAATGTACTGTGCAAGGTAGCTAATTTTCTTCCAATTAAATGGCAGACTTAGGCTTTAAGTTTTTTTGTTTCTATTTGACATTTCTTCTGATTGTAAGCAATATGAACATGTTTCTCTCCAACAGAGAATCTGTGGAGGACGCTAAAGATTAGGGTAATGACAATGAGGCCTTCTAATGTCAAAAATTTGGAGCTCATCACCAAAGATGACTGGCCCTGAAATAGGAAGTGGAATCAAGCAAAAAGAAGGAACATAAATCTAAATCTGACAGGGGTAAAAATGTAGTAATATAATAATATCCAAGTACCCAACAGGAAAACAGGAAAATATTGCTAGACTTCAAGGAAAATAGCCTAAAAAGTGTTGCGTCACGCAGGCAGAAAGCTGCGTCAACAAATGCGTTCCTCCTCGTCTTATTTCACCGTGAACTTCATCGTAAAGAACGGAAACCCTTTTTGTTTGTTTTAGGGACAAGCTATTTTTATAAGCACACATTTTAAAAAGCTTTTATTACATTCCAGGTGTAGAAAACATTTTTTTACCTGTATTTACCTAAGCAGAACATGGAAAAATAATGCAAGTTATCGTGGTTTGTCGTTTGAGTAAACCTGTTGAGTTTGACCATTTGTAATTCTGTAATTGATCAGGCTTACCACACGCTGAACCCATCTCAACAGATATGACCCGTTTATTTACTCTACATTATTTAACCTAACAACTAATGTTGTTTTCATAAATAAATAAAAGCCACAGGTGAGAAATTTTGTGTTTGCATTAGTCTGAGGATTCAGTACGACTTGAGTTCAACTGCAATGGCTCTTACTGACAGACAGTCCAAGTTTAGTAAAATACACAAATGGAAGCCCAGAATAAACTTAAGCTGAGGAAAGGTAGTGGAAGCAGAAAGTCCAACAATAAAACTGGATGTGATGTTTTTTCTTGTTTTTGTTTTAAAAAGAGCTTAAATTATATACGATTTTTGCATTAGTCAAATATTAATATTAATATCCACGCTTGTGCCGCTTTCATTTTCTCTCAATAATAGCTTGTCATATTCACACATTTGAACACTGCTGACTAAGAAAGCTGTTGCTGCGAACGCAGACGTGTGATCTCACATGTGATTCTTGAAAGATGTCTAGAAAGTTTCAGGCTGCAGTGTCAAAAGTATTCTATATGAAACAAGAGTTGAGAAATTTGCTGTTTTCAATTTAATATCTAAAGACGCATAAAATGCAACAAAAGGATAAAGTTGGACTTAATCATTTAAAACCTGCTATGAGGAGAATGACATGTTTTGCAAAGGTATTCATACCTCTTGAACTTTTTTTTTTTTATTGTTTCCAGTTAGCAAACACTTTTAGCAAGGAATTCTCTTCGAATGAGATCAAATTTGATTTTTTTTTAGGCTACATGGAAACATTGGTCGTTGTGGAAAACCAACGCCCTGAACACACCATCCACAAGATAACAGCTTTTCTTCAGCTGGGACATGGAAGTAGGTGATAGATGATGGGAAGACAGACTAAATAAAGAAAAATTAAGAGGGAAGTCACTTAGGGTGCAAAAGACAAGTGACCTGAGTAGACGTTCACTGGCCTTAATACTCAACCAGGCCCACTAAAGACATGGAAGTGGCAGTATTGTTATGCGGGGAAGCTTTTAATTGGCAGGGACATTAAAAGCTGAAACTGTGTGCGTTCGTCTTTCACATAAAATCTCCCCAACACTGAAGTTTCTAGAGGCGTAAATTCTTTTGTAAAAATGCAGTAATAAGTAGAATCTTCTTTGAAATTGATTTTTTTTTTTTTTGAAAACTCATTCTTTTTGGGTTGTAATGGAAGCAAACCAGCTTGTTGCAGCTTCAGTGCGGACAGCGTGAAGGTGTGTTTGTGTGTGTTGCGTTCACAGACCTGCCGAGCAGCACTACGAGGCACAGCGCCATGCATGGACCTGACCTGCAGTCCCAGTGCCTTCACTGTCATACAAAACAAGATCAGAAAAACCTTCCCTGGCTCACGTTTTATCCCCATCATCAAAGGTCAAAGGAGAATACCACTTCATATCAGCTTTTACGTGTTTCCATAATTTGTAATTGGGAAAAAAAAATCTGTATTGTCAAGATTATAGGGGTCCATCTCAAAAGATTTACAGCCTTGGAGAAGATTTTGAGAAGAGGTGAGTTTGTGTTCAAACAGCTGATAGTTGAAGCTGTGCAAGAGAATGACCATTTAACGGAGATGTCTAATATTACTTTGCTGCCTGCACAAATAACACTAAGCATGGTCTTGGATTGAGTGGCATTCTCCTTTATGATGCTTGACCTCCTGGTCTGGTAGCCTAGCAGGCTGGATAAGATGAAGAGGAAGCACACCTGCATCTACGTCTCAACCACAGCAGGCTGAAAGTGTGTGCCGTAGCAGCAGCTCTCCTCGGCGCACACCTGGGGCCGTGCAATATGGCAGACAAAGACCCTTCACACCCGATTCTGTTTAAAGGATTCAGTTCAGAGAACCTCAATAACGCTAATGCTACCTCAGCGGAGATGTGGTGGTACCCGGAAGAAGGAAAGAAGGAGAAATTGTACAGAAAAAAAACTAAACAAAAAAAACAGAAAACTGAAAATAGCACAGAGAAGCTATAAATAGCAACAGAAGCGGCCATGACGAAGCAAATCTGTGCTGAGGGGCGGCTGGAAATCAAGTCGAGGAGTGGTTGTAGTGGTCCTTCGGAGACGTGTGCCATCGTTGTTACTGCGGCTGCCATGACAGCGGCACATTAAGCACCCGTTCTATCAGAGCGACAACACAGAGGGAGAAAGAGAATCGGCTGTATCTAAAATCAGCAGCGAGCTGCAGGGAACTGCGACAGCCTCCACCCTGTTGTGCTCATGTCCCCTTTTTAGTGTTTTGTTCATTTATTCATCTCTAAGTAGTTCGCTGTGGAGCTGCGGGTCCCTTGAAACGTAAGCGTCGCCTTCCCCGTCTCGGGTTTTTGAGGGCAAAAGTTTGTCGTTTTTTTTTTATTTTCAGTCTGTCCGTAATACTTTCAGAGCCTCCGAAGTCAGTCCCGAGGCCAGGGTGGAGGAAGTCCTCAGCCTGGGAGGCAAACTTTTCCTGCAAACAGCAGTCCCACTATGGTGAAGAAGATGGAGAGGACAAACAGCACGTACGAGGAGCCCACCACCGTGTTGTTGGGCAGCTTGTATGGCTGACCTCCCACCTCGTTGATGTAGAAGCCTATTGGGAAGATGAGCGCCGCCATGCAGAACAGGATCACTGCAGGGAGGAGAACAAGGAGCAATTATGAAACCAAATCATTTATTAAAAAGAACATTACCAATCTCTATCTATAGTTAAACCCAGATGTTTACCCACGCTGCATTAAAAACACACACGACCTTTTATTTCCCCTCAGCATCTGATATTTAAATCAGACATTTCCTGTTTTAGGTCAAAATTATTTATATTTTATGAATGCAGGAAAAGGGGTTTGAGTTAAATAGTCGCACCTATGGACAACCATCATGGAAAAAATCAAAAGAAATCATCAATGATAACAGGAAGACAATAATAAACCTCATCTTTGGATACATTTTCATACAAAAATATTAGTAAATATTATTGAATGGCCATTAAAGGGACACCATTATTGAATATCGATATTGGCCCAAAATTTTCATAATGCATTCTTGGTTCAAATAATTACATTCATCAATCAACATCATGGAAATGTTCAAGAATGGAAGAAATGTTTTTGGTGCAAAAAATACCATCTCCTTCCCCAGATCATAAGCAAAAACTCTACAAATTATTTCTGTATAAACATGGTCTGAAAGGCCAGTCGGGCCACAAATTACGCTTTAGTCCAAAAGCAACAAAAAGTTTGAAATACGGTGGAAGACAAATACATTTCATGTGGTGTGATGAAACTAAGATTTAAGTGCTTGGCCATAATGACCAGTGTGTTCTTCATTTAGGAGGAAAGAGAAAGAAGCATCCAAGCCTCAGACCACCAATCCAACAGTGAAGAACAGTGGTCGCCGAATCATGTTGCGTGGCTATTTTACTTCAAGAAAGACTTTTGGACTTTACAAAATAAATGTTATAATAATTTAAAAAATGTTTTATGAACATTTTGAAGTTCTAAAAAAACTCTTAAAACTTTCTCACTCTGGCATTTAGAAAGTATGATTCTGATGATGCTAACTAACCTAAAACAAAAAAGCAAAGAATCAGTAGTTCATCTTAAAAGTAAAGATCTGGTTTCAGTAACATTACCAAGATACTTAAATCCCAAAAATTTGAAAATAAAATTTCTTAATGCGTCATATGGCATTCCGTTTTATTTCCCTATATCCTTTTGTTTGGCTAAATAGTTCAGATCATGTAAAGAGAATCTCACCAGACTGGGCTCTCCAAGCTCCAATACTCCAAGTGCAGGCAACATTTACTGTCACAGCTAGAAAAGATGTGTAAAAAGCTATAAAATAAAATGATTGAACATGCTATGACTATTAACAAATACCAAAAATGTAAGTGATTGTTTGTTTGCACCTTGTTATTTTGGTTTATTAGAGTCTCTAAGAACTTCTCGTGACTTTCTATTTTCCTGGGATATAAATATTAGAGTTTAATTATTTTAGTTACCGGCACGACAAGGACCCCCCATTTTATTTTACCGCAATGCAAAAGTGAGAATGACGGTAAGGAAGATAAAAATAAATAAATAAAAGAGAAATGATCAAAGATCTGTCTCTGTGTCTGCTCCTAGTTTGTAAAGTATTACAAGAGGAGACAAAGTATTATGCCAACAGTGATTTTTATTAAAGATATTTATATCTTAATATGATTTTTTTTCTCTGCTGCTGAATGAATGTACTTGGATAAAAGGTTGTTCAAAAAGGTATCTCAATTTTCAGCCTGAGATTAGATTGTAGATACAAATTTAGCTAAATTAAACATGATTAATTCTTCCTGACTACATGGAAGACTAGGAGAAATTAAATAGGCATTTATGATTGTGTGTCTCAACATCGCTGCTCGTTTCACATTTCACTAAGAGATCATTTAAACAGCAGTTGTCTGTAGGAGGACTTTAAAAAGATGAGCTCTTTCCAACTTGGGAGTTCAGTGTACTCGCTGATACTGAATGTGAAACCTGCCTTGAAGGACGGCTTAGAGTGGGAGATTTAAAACAGAGCTAAGAGGCGTCCTTCACTCTTTTGTTGACAATATTTCAGATGGGAAAATCAAAAGCCTACTTTGCGAATAACGTCAAGCAGAAGTATTAAATAAATCAGAAATATGGCACAGAATAAAAACTGAATGTGTCTATAACAGATATACCATACAACCTGCTCTGTGCTCAATCAAAACTGAATCAGGTTTTGATTTAACCTTCACGCAGAGTCTGTATAGAGAAAACTTAGACAATGTCTATAAAGTATTTAAATATTCTTAAAGATACTGTTATTTTTTATAGGTTTTTCACATTAAACAAGGATTTAGTTCAATTACGGTTGAACCGAAAGCTGAAAACAGTGACTGTAGAATGATGTGGATTCCTAGTTCAAGGAATGATTCATTATGTAGAAATCTATTAAAGATTAATGTCTCCAAATGAAGACAGCTTGCACTCTGAAAGCAGCATTCCCGGTGTTTGCTGTGGGAGTCTGCAATGAACCCTGTGGAGATAAACTAAAAACAACACAGAGGGTTCTGCACAGCATGCATGCAATCACTGGCTGTATTTAGCAAAATAAAATAAAAAAATAAAATAAAAAAAAAAGAGATGATTATATAAGATTTGTACAATATGGATTAGGGTGTTTTAAGATTCTTAATAACACCTTTGAAATATTCTCAGCAGAATCGGTAGAGTTGCTTGAGTCAAGCTTTGCAGTAGAGTGAAGGATTTCAACTCACAAGCATGGTGGTGGCAGCATCATGCTGTTCTGGAGTCAGTGGTACTGGTGGAAGTAATGATAAAACCATTCACCACTTCTTAGGAATTTTTCCTAATTTTTTATTTTTTATTTTTTTTTACCAAAATGAAAATGTATGGATGCAGGTAAACTTCGTCAAATGTAAGTTAAGTAAAACTTGTTTGAGTCTGCAAAGACATCTGTGAGGTTGGTGTACAATTTACTAAGCCACATAAGCCCATTCTAGTGCACATGTGTCAAACTGAAGGCCTGTGGGCCAAATTCGGCCCACCATAAATTTTTCTGTGGCCCTATAGAATTTAGACTTGACACCAAGTGTGCTTAAATATTATGTTATCAATAAAATCAATGCAGCTTCTATCTGTTTACTGCCAAATTATATCAATCAGTCCTTTCAGTTTCTTGGGAATTATTGTGGAAATTCATGAAAAATCAACAAATTACACTCAATTGGGAGTTTACTGCCAATTTTTCTGAAAATTTGTCAAAACCTCTTACTTGTACTAAACAGTTGCCTAAGCCTTAATTGATGTCAGATTATAGTCCATGATCTATACAGCGTGTAATAGAAAGTTGCATTTACCATCATAAATAAGCGCAAATATTTCCATATTAGTACCACAAACACACAAAAAAAATAACGAAATTCTGGAGGACTGAAAAGATGTTCACTAATATTCTTAATTTTAAGAATTAATTGATATTTTAACAGTTTGGGAACACGTTTTCTGGGACAACTGGCCCTCATGATCTGGAATTGGCACAAAACAAAAATGAGCTCGACACCCCTGTTCTGGTGAGACTGTGATCTATATCTGAGTCCAAGTATGACATAACATTCATACACATAATGAGTTTCTATACATTCCTCACCAAAACTGTATATTTGATGCAACTTTGCAACAGGTTTTATTTAACTTTGCTACAAAAGTGGATCTTCACCTCTTCATTGTGAGCTTTATGTGCCTATGCAGCATCTTGTTGCAACAAGATGCTGCATAGTATTTGGTCAACTATATAAAAAAAATCCAAGAATTCACCACAAATTATATGCAAAACATTGATACTTTGGATTAACTAATTAATCATTTACAAATGATGTAAAAGAAGAAACCTTTCCAGAGACATTTTCCCTACTCAAAAGATGGAAAGCTTTGCAGTGATGTTCTTTAATGTACACAAATACCTACAGAATAAAAACAGTGAAGGTCAAGACTAATAACAAAAACCTCATGTTATTCATAGGTTACATCATTTCACTTTTTGCTACAAAGTTAAAAAATATTTTCATTTTTTCCCACCTTTGACTGCAGAAGTGATTTAGAAAAATGTTTTTCCACAAAACAGCTTTCAGAAGCCGTCTATGGCCAGGATGTCAGGTTTTACAAGAAAACAACTCAGCTAAAGCCAAAGACAGAAGTGTCAGTAATGTAATGTTAAATCGCAACCAAGCTTCTTCAAAATGTTACAAATTCGCCGACAAAGACTTCATGTGAAACCATGTTGCATCGATGCCTCAGCTATTTTTTGTGAAAAGAACCCTTGATGATGCATGAAGCTTCATTAATAGCAGCAAAAATGAATCAAATCTCAAAGAAGCTCGCAAGGGAAGAGACCATGAAGAGAAATAATCAGCAAATCTCTGATAGGGTTTACAAATTACTGAAGAGCTGCTTCATTCAAATTTAAACATTTATGAAAAATCAGCTTTCCATAATTAGAGTATGAAATTAGGAAAAATATAATGTACTTAAATAGATTTTACAGAAAATAAACTGTTACTCACAAAACTCATTGAGGACTATGTATTACTGTGATATTTATTCTATAAATCATTGATATGTATTTGTGAGGATGAAGGATATTCGGCTGCAGTTCAAAGTATTTCAACTCAGTGATTTCTTAGTTTCTGCTAAATGTCTTTTCTATTTGAGTCTTTACATTAATAAAGCCACAGCAATATTTGAGTGCGTTTACTCCTGCTTTCACAAGTCAATTATGCAGCAAATTAAACCATCATGTGAATCAATGGGGTTTTATCGTACAACATACCATCATTTAATTAAAAATAAATAGATGATGTCTGAACAGCTTTTCTCCGTCTGCTCTGCTTCAGAGCCACACTGCTTTATTTGGTTTCATAGCAACGTCAATGCAGGTGGAAAATGCTTTCATGAGGGTGAACTTTGACATTTTAACCAGTACGAGGCATTAATTCTTAATGAATGTCTCATTATTGAGCAAAATCTTTATGCGAATGGATGTAAAGAGAAGCTGAGGATGAAAAATCTATTTTTACATGAATAACTTTTCTCTCCTTAAACTATATTTCTCAGACAAAAAGCTCAAATTAACTAGAAAATAGACGTTTTGAGAGCTGAAAGTATTGCCTTCACTGTTAAAATTATAACTTTTTCAATTTAAGTTAAAGAAATATTATCCAAGCAGGTTTAATCAAGTGGGAATTTCATCCATCCAGACTCACAAAGGACACAAATGATACTTTCCAAACTGCTAAGGACAATGGGAGCGTGATGGAAGAACATATGACAAAAAGAGGAAAATACTCAAATATTTCAATATTTGTCGATATAAAAAATACTAATGTTATGCAAAGATTGTGTGTGTATATTCTTTACACACTTTGATTTATTTTTAATGAAAAACATGAATTATTGTTGGTTTTTTTGTATTGAACATAAAATCCCCCTAAAATAAATTAATTCTGCAAATTAAAATATTTAGAAGTATTAACTTCTACAGTGTTGACTTCTACAATGCACTGTACCCTGAATACATTTTTACAACTGTTTAACCATCATTAAAATAAAATTCATTTATTGTTACATGTAAAAAATTTTGTTAAAAAGAAAAACAGCGTTTCTCATGCTACATCATGAGAAGCAACACAAACATTGGAAGGAAACACATTTAATGTCATTTGTTTAATTATCACCAGTCTGGAAATGAATAAATTAATGAACAATAAGGGAGACATTGATTGTGGATGAGCGAAATTAACAAGCCAACAGTTGGGAAAATACAACTTCAGCTTCTGCTCAGGTTTAATTTCAGTGCACTATTCATGATCTACTGGACATCTTAAAAGCCTCAACTGATGACGCATGGTAATTTGAGTACTTGCTGCTTGCTGATTAATCTACAGTACAGTTGTTGTTGTCCAGTCATCCTTCAGATTTTATGGACTTTACACACCGAAGGCATGTTTCCACTTCAGAGACCTTTTTGCAGGAGCAAGGCTAATTTTCTGGGTCCAGGCCCCCATGTTTCCATTTCATCTACTAGAGTAAAAACACATCCCCAGAAAACATTAAATGTTGTCACAACTTCACTGTAATACTCCAAACTCAACTATGTTTAACGGTAGTTAATAATAAGTCAATATTGTCCCATATCAATAAAGTTACTATCAACTATCAAAAATATAAAAGCCGTGTAATGTATATTTTCCAGGCACATAGTAGCATTTCATAGCACAGTCACATTACTATGTTACATTCATTTGTTATACTAATATTGTATATATCAAACGAAACTTAAAAGAAATTTTATTTCACAATTCATTGCTTTGAATTTGCCTTTTGTCTCTTTCAAGCCTGAAGGTATTTTCCAACCTCAATAAAAAGTTTTAGTATCTGCAGATGGCTTTCAGGATGACAACAATTCAGAGAGAATTTAGGAGAACCTAACTTTATGTTATCTGAGGCAACATGGCCTAAATCATTATCTACATAAAATCTAGCAGTTCAGCTAAAGTGAGCAGATGAGTATATTCTTTAAAGACAGTTAAAAACTAAAGGGTTCATTAAAGCAGTAAAAAAATGTCCATCTTTAATAAAGTGATGCAGAAAATATGACTTAAAACATGCCTAAATAAGCAGCAGTCCTGCTAATAGGAGCCGTGACGGCTACATTAGTTGTTAGTGTACGGCTCAAGACAATGCGTCTCTTAACAGCAATCATCTCTGCGGAGGGCGCTGTGTGCTATAAATCTGTCAAATAGTAAATACATTTAAAAAATGTGGAAGACAAGCTTGATGTAATTTAGAAGCAGTTTCACCACTACAAAGCAGGGTACTAAAAAATATTGTGTTCAGCTCATATTTTACCCACCAAACAACCCTGAGGGTCCTAATCAGCATGAAGGTTTACAGTACCGGGTATACATCTACAAAATACCATCCTTGTATAACAATTGATTGTATAATCTGGCTATAAAGTCAATATAATTTTAGCTCAGAACATCTGACTTTTCATGTTACTGATGCTTTTGTAATTGCAGAATTTTTGGCCAGCAGACAAAGCAAATCAGCATGAAGACGTTCACAATAAGGAAGAAATTCAACTCGTTTCACCATGACAATAAGGTCAAAAAAGCAATCATTTGACTTTGATGTTGCCTCCACTTTTTTTGCACTAGAATACATTTGCAGAACAAAAATACAGATAACGAATTGAAAATCATCACAGCTAAAAAGGGGTTTTTAAATTGCTGTGAAATGTCAACAGAGGTCAGGACTGAATCATTTCAAACATTACATTTCAGAACTGTAAAACCTTTTCATCGTACAATGACCAGACGTTT
Source organism: Poecilia picta (assembly GCA_033032245.1). Taxonomy (NCBI): domain Eukaryota; kingdom Metazoa; phylum Chordata; class Actinopteri; order Cyprinodontiformes; family Poeciliidae; genus Poecilia; species Poecilia picta. The sequence goes on from CM065360.1 coordinate 13,925,736, forward strand.
CTGCTGCCGTTTAGAGCAGAGTGCAACAGAGTGATGCAGAACCCACAATTGCAGCAGTGCACTGCTGGCCAGCTGGCTGTAAGAAGGCTGCCTCACTTTTCTGTGACTTTCAAAGATAGATGTGGCTGTTTTGACATATTTTAATGACATATAAACTGAAGGAGCACCAACAACCACTGTTGTTGGGATAAAACTGCTATAGCTAGTTAAACAGCCATTTGCATGGCAGCTACCTGAGGTCATAGCCCTACTAGTTATCGAGCTGCTGAAAGCTTTTTAAGCTTGTGTCGTTTTAAAGAGTGCAGAACTGAAAAAAAATTAAAAAATTTTTCTGCTGAATAAGTAACTAGTTTAGTGATTAATCAATCCATATTTTTGCTCAAGTCCATGAATCAAATTCAAAATAATATAAATATTACATATATTTAAAATGTTGTCAATAATCAACATGCCACCTTTTGACAACAGGGATAGCGGTTACTTTTCTGTTTGAAATTAAAACATTTAGATCATTTTATAAATCTTAAGTTTATTTTTTTTATTCCGTTTCAATGCCGTGGCACTATGAAACTGCAGCTAATACAAAAGTAACAATTATTGCTTCAGTCTAACTTGAAGTAAATTAGCAGTTGTTTAATCTTTGTTTGTGTTGCTAAGCTCAAAGTAATGTCTATATCAGAGAGACAATAGTCTCGGTTATCTGTCAGTTACTTATTATCACATCTAAAAAACAAAAAAAAAGAAAATTTAATTTGTTTCATCGACCCAGATACCCACTCAACAAATTCTGTCATCTGTATCTGTCTGTGAGGGACCGTAGATTTCCTTGGTTGCTCAGATGCCCCATAACTCAATGAGGTTGCATGAATGGTGCCCGTCAATAATAAATAAACTAAAAGCTACCGTTTAAAATGTGGTAGCAACAGGCAAAAAAGACAAATATGACCATGAGTTGAAGATAATAATTTAAAAAGGTTTGTTTAGTGGAAGTGCTACGCAAAGAGAAAAGAGAAACAACAAATATGCAAATTCAACCATTAAAAAGTGGTGTGTTGGACCAGGACAACCATGCCACACTGTAGCTGGGAACCACTGCTACAGATGCTCAATCAAATCTAATTCTGCACATCCGAGCAGTGAGATGGGAACAGGTTGAAACTACTCTCCGTTATCAAATCCATCTTGTGCATCTTTCCTTTCTTCCTGAGTTTCTTGGGGTGTTCTCAGTGCTTCTAAAAAAACATTTATGTTACACGACCCTTTAAACTTGGGATATAAAAGAGTGCTAGTTTACCAGGTGATGAGGAAGTGTTTGAAAAAAATTAAAATAAAACTGCACAAAACCTAGCAGGGAACAAACATTCACCTAAATGTTTTCTTTTTGCAAATCCAGAGGCGGTTTTTCCTTTTTATGTCTGAGCCATTTAAAAAATGCCTCCAGCTTTCAGACAATAATGGGAGTCACTGTGGCTTCACATACCACTGCTCCATCAGTGTGAGAGTGCTCGAAGCCGCCGCTTCCCTGAACTGACTGACCAATCGAATTCCACCAACCCACACAGCTTCGTAAAACCAGCCCAGGCACAATGCGTGTGATGGAAGAGTTGTTGTGGTGTGTTGCAAGTGCATCTACACAGAAATATTGTCTGGAGAAAAAAAAAAACTTTACAGTTTAAGGGAAAGAAGAAGAGCTGCGGTTATATTGTCCGCCTACACATGCACCAAACGAGCCGCAATCCTCTATGAATTTACCCATAAAATCAAGACTATATACATTTACATTTTCTCAAGAGATTCAACTTTAGTTCCCTGAGAAACTAAATTATATTAAAATATTTTTTAATATAATTTTGTTGACTTACTGCCAGTGAAGGCAATCCAGCGGGCATATTTGGTGGCTTCTCTGCGCCAATGCGACGCAACTAGCAGTCCGCAGGTGACTGTGAGGGATATGATGCCCATGATGATGAAGAAGAGCGTAGTGACCCACTCAGGGGGCAGTCGCGGCGGGATACAGGTCCGCTCTCGTCCGTGTATGGTCTGACATTGCCGGACAAGACCAACCGTAAGGGCGCCTGCAGGGCAGAGGAAAACATGAAAAAGTTTGCTTTAATTTACTCATAGTATTACCAGATAAAGCAGAAACATAGCGTTACATTTTTATGTTTTATCATGCAACACCCACATAATAAGGTGTTCTATTCTTAAACTTGTTAGAGGGCTATATGAAGCATGTAAATTAAATTTTTTGCACAAATAATTCTTAGATAATGATATTTGAGAATAGTCAGTTCTGTGCCATTTTAAGTTTCTTGCAGAATGAGCTGGTTTAGAACATCTGGTCACTTTAAATCCACACCCCCCAACTCAACATTTACACTTGCACAAGAAAAAAGGCTGCAAACAGATACACAATTACCATACATCTTTGAAAAGCAGAAGTGGAGCCTTCTGTAAAATCAACATGAATGTAGAACGTAGTTTCTGAATGGTAAATGAACAACAAAACACTTGTCTTTTCCATGAACAATTGTACAGCACATACAGGGAAAACCAGTTGACTAAACATGCTGGAGTTCAGCTTGGGTTGCTAGGTAACAAGCCAGACTAACACTGCAGAGCCCACTGATTGTTAATCACCAATCACTAATACACCAACTTACTGCCAAAAAAACGACTGACTAATTTTGTACCCAACACCATTAAAATTTTCAAAATAAAGTCAACGCCACTACTTGCGTACCTAATCTAATCAGAATCTCAGACCTCGCAGGATACAGTAGCTGTAGCACTTTCATGTATATGGTCAGACAGACAGGAACTGTCTCACGAAAGAAAAGGAGCACGAACAAAGAGAAGAAGGAGGAATGGGAAAATACATATTTTGAATCGTCAACATTTCGACCATTATGACAGCAAAAATGTTTTCCACACTTGCAGCGAGGGCGAAGATTAGATCTATCCTGCCAGTTAGTGCATCCCACACAGCTGTGACATTTCAAGTCATGTTGGACAGAGCTGCCACAGTTTTAAAAGGCTCAGTAAATATGAATGTGCGAGCTGTCCAAACTCAGCTCAAACTATCTGACTTTATCGCCCAAGATCTCAGTTAAAGGTCGCGGAAAATGCAAGCAAACATCTGCGATCAAAATGCTCCACTGTACTTATCTATGATTAATCAAGACAAGGAGTTTAATGGATGCAAGCATCAAACCGAGTCATGAGACAAGCTCTGACAGAGTGTAAAGGCTGGTGCTAAAAGCAGGCCCATGCTTCTCTAGAGGCATCATGTTCAATTAAAAGCACAACCTCAAGGGGATTTTCTACCTGAGTAAGCAGAACAGCTTCACTTTGTTTACCTCGCTGCTGACCACAGGTCTCTTTAAACAAAAGGTGGGCCCTCTAGGATACGGCAAAAGGCAAGACCTACTCACTTGAAAAACAAGGCGTCAAGTAAGACTGATTTCTTCTATTACTGGACAGTGGATAATAAGGTTTGTCAGGCTGTCATGCAACTTAATGCTTCATTAGCTACTGGAGACTTTTAGATCCAGATGTCCCAGATACTGATTAGAGTTATTTAATGCCTAATACTGGCTCAACAGTTCATATCAGTAGCCTACTTTACGTCAGTAGCCTTAAAGTAGTGAGCAGGAAAAAGCTCATTACTTTACATCAGCATCTCATAATGAGCAATCTACAGCTCAACAATGAAGTATATGACTCTGGAAAACCTAATGCGCCGTTACACCTGCTCTCCCCTAAACATGGAGATAAGAACACAGCAGACGGAGAGGAAACTGCACCATCCAGCACAGTGTCTCTTTTATGGTAAAGTGTGAAAAGCAATCAGATTGTTAGGGAAGACCAAGTTTGGTATCATTCTAAAGAAATTTCCCAAGGAAATTGGAGCCTAGCAAGAATTGGGGTTAGTGCTATACTCTAATATCAATCATTTAAAAAAATCAGTAGAAAATACTTTGCTCTAAAATGCTGAGATGATTAAAACCTTCCTACTGACCTCAACATGCAAATGAAGTGGACAGAGATGGAAGAAAACAGAAACACTGCGTTTTTAACCTACTAAAGCTCTAAACTTAAATAGAGTAATATGTGATTAGTCTCTTAACAATACTGCACCGGGGCAAACTTTAGATGATATATGTATATTTTTTTGCATTAGACATCAATGTCTTTAATTACAACTACCAGCCATACTTGATACACGTCTTTTTAGCTTCATAAGTATCAGATGAAAGGTTTAGTCATATCTTCTCTCATATTTCTTGTAGAGTAAAAAAAAAACTTCTTTGGCCAGGAATTGCCTGTTAAATGCATGTGTAATTAAAACAGGCTTAAATAGACTTTTGTTGAGCGGAAATCTGATTTTCAGTTAAATAAATGTGTTGAGTGAATGTAATTTGAGTTTTCTATTAAAGTAGAAACTCTCAAGTGACTTTTTTAATCACTCTGGCACCTGTTTGTCATTTTATTTTGCTTCTAATCATGTGAAGTACTTTGAATTGCCTTTTGTACCATATAAATAAATAAAATTACCTTGCCTTTTTTTCAAATTATGCCTTTCTGAATTATATGTTTTAGTTTGCAACGTAGTAGGGCACACTCCATTAAAATAGCAAAATTTAAATCAAGTGTTTTAGTTTATCAAAAATATATGTGGCAACTTAATTTAATTGTCAAACAGGTACCCAGCATGAATGTCTGAGTCAGAGAGAGTGATCCTTACTTGTTTTAAAAAGTTTTTTTCCCCCCTAGAACACATTTGTTGCTAAATGAGCAATAAAAACACAAAATAACCAGTTCACTGAAGAGGTGGACCTTTGTAGGCAGTATCATAAAAGTTCAGAGGCTCAGTAAGTGGGAGGAAGGTAGAATGGGACAAATATGCAAGCTGGAGTTTCAGGTTCAGTCTTAGTCTGGCAAACGTAGAAACAATTTATTCCTCGTTAGTTTTAAACTTTGTGTTTAATGAATATGAATCAAAAATCAATTTAACCGCAATAAACAACCAAAGTATTCTCCTCGGGCCTGTGAGTGCTGTGGGTTATGCAGACTCCACAGAGGAAATCCTGTCCCCTTTATACCGCCCAGAGAAAACATGCTTTTATAGCAGAGCAACCAGCTTACCCAGCTCGGCTAGCTCAGAAAAAACAATGCCTGTGGTTTGAAAGAAAATGGTGTAGATGTCTACACGGCTCTGATGGACTGCAGGAACACCAAGCTTTCTATCTGCATGAGCTTACACTGGAAAACCTTCAATTTTAGCACGAAAGGTGGCAACTTAGTAGATTGTTTACCTCCAACTCTCTGCGATGCTAATGCGGTTTTCACTTAAGTGGTAACTAAATGTAAAACACCCCCCAATAAATTGTACATGACAGGTTTAGTTTACTCAACAACACTTTTCGAAAGCCATTTTGGTTTTACAGAACAACTTTGAATAAACAAGGCAGAAAGTGGCAGGGACTAGTTGAAGGGGAATTAGACAAAAGTTTGATTGCTGCAGGTAATGGAAGGGTTTACGACTGTTTTCCCTGCATCCCCTGACCTCCTGCTGTTTTACCAGCACTCAGTGGGATTCTTGCCATACAACAGGCAGGCACGCTATGCTAAATGAACGCAGGTAAACAATTCAGCCAGCAGCAACAAACACAAACTGTTCCTGTTTAAATATCAGTTTTAATCAAACAGTGGTGTGTTTTTAATGCATACTTTTCTATAGTCAGATGTTCACACAAAATATGACACCAAAAACAAAACATTTCATAAAAATATTAGCTGCAGAATTTTACGTAGCCACAATAATTTGTCGGAGAAACTACGTACTTTTCTATCAGATTGGAAGGGTTAAAACATCAACTTCACTGTCATGAAGAGTAAGGCCTGGATTCAGCTTAGAGACAATCACTAACACATGCCCTGTTCACACCTGGCATTCACAGGCGTCTTGGGTAAATCTATAAAGAAACGGAGGTAATGAGCACAGATAATGACGCACTTAGCTGTTTTTCCCCTTTTGTCTGGTCACACTTAAAAACAAAAACTCAAAATAAGCTAAATATATCCTTCACAAAAAAGAGGATCCTATACTTGCTTTCAATTCAATAATGCCAATGGAATAATAAAAGAAGACAAAAACAAGCTGAATGGTTGTTCTAAATAAAGTAACCCTGGTTTCACACAGCAGATTCAAGCTTTTATCCACAGTTTCCTCCTGGGATGACCACTTTTACCCAAAACACAACAGGAACATTCACGCCTCCTTAGTGTAAAAACACTGACAGAAGCTCTTTTAGGTGTTTTCTACAGGTCAGAGGGACAGCTGAGCTCACACTGCAATTCCAGGTGTTAAACCACAAAAATCACACAACTTAAACAACAACAAAACTGTCTTCGTGACATCCTTTTTACTCATTATGTCAAAGGGTATAGTTAAAGAACACAATCCTCACTAAATGTTGCATGACAAAAATAAATAACACTGAAAGGTTATTTAATTTGTTACATGACAAGTAATCAATAACTCTCTAAGAGATCCTAGCGATAAAAACGGTTAATTTAATATAGAGAACCACAGATAAATCGGCCAGTGACCGAAAGTCAGTCCGGACCAAGGATTAGTTAGTCGGGACCTAAGAATATATTGTATTTTTCCAGACATTGAATGCATCAGACAAATTCACCTAGCTGTCAAAAGTTACTCTACAGGGATAAACTCTAGTAATTGGTACATTTCTGTAATTAACCATCATGCATCAAGTTTTTTTTCTTCGTTCTATTTACAGGTGCTGGCCATAAAATTAGTATATAATGAAAAAGTTGATTTATTTCAGTAATTTCATTTAAAAAGTGAAACTTGTATATTATATTCATACATTACATACAAACTCGTATATTTCAAATGTTTATTTCGTTTAATTTTGATGATTACAAATGACAACAAATGAAAATCTCAAATTCAGCATATCAGAAAATTAAAATCTTGTGAAAAGGTTCAAAATTGATGGGACCTGGTACCACACTCTAATCAGCTAATGAACTCAAACCACCTGCAAAGGCCTTTAAATGGTCTTTCAGTCTAGTTCTATAGGCTACACAATCATGGGGAAGACTGCTGACTTGACAGTTGTCCAAAAGACGACCATCGACACCTTGCACAAGGAGGGCAAGACACAAAAGGTCATCGCTAAAGAGGCTGGCTGTTCACAGAGCTCTGTGTCCAAGCACATTAATAGAGAGGCGAAGGGAAGGAAAAGATGTGGTCGAAAAAAGTGTACAAGCAAGAGAGATAACCGCACCCTGGAGAGAGGATTGTGAAACAAAACCCATTCAAAAATGTGGGGGAGATTCACAAAGAGTGGACTGCAGCTGGAGTGAGTGCTTCAAGAACCACCACACACAGACGTATGAAAGACATGGGTTTCTGCTGTCGCATTCCTTGTGTCAAGCCACTCTTGAACCACAGACAGCGTCAGAAGAGTCTTGCCTGGGCTAAAGAGAAACAGGACTGGACTGCTGGTGAGTGGTCCAAAGTCATGTTCTCTGATGAAAGTAAATTTTGCATTTCCTTTGGAAATCAAGGTCCCAGAGTCTGGAGGAAAAGAAGAGAGGCACTTCATCCACGTTGCTTGAAGTCCAGTGTAAAGTTTCCACAGTCAGTGATGGTTTGGGGTGCCATGTCATCTGCTGGTGTTGGTCCATTGTGTTTTCTGAGGTCCAGGGTCAACGCAGCCACATACCAGGAAGTTTTAGAGCACTTCATGCTTCCTGCTGCTGACCAACTTTTTGGAGATGCAGATTTCATTTTCCAACAGGACTTGGCACCTGCACACAGTGCCAAAGCTACCAGCACCTGGTTGAAGGACCATGGTATCCCTGTTCTTAATTGGCCAGCAAACTCTCCTGACCTTAACCCTATAGAAAATCTATGGGGTATTGTGAAGAAGAAGATGCAATACACCAGACCCAACAATTCAGAAGAGCTAAAAGCCACTATTAGAGCAACCTGCTCAGGTGTTATGAGCTCAGGTGCTCATAACACCTGAGCAGTGCCACAGACTGATGGACTCCATGCCACGCCGCATTGCTGCAGTAATACAGGCCAAAGGAGCCCCAACTAAATACTGAGTGCTGTACATGCTCATACTTTTCATGTTCATACTTTTCAGTTGGCCAACATTTCTATAAATCCTTTGTTTTTATTGGTCTTCAGTAATATTCTAATTTTCTGATATGCTGAATTTGAGATTTTCATTTGTAATCATCAAAATTAAACGAAATAAACATTTGAAATATATGAGTTTGTATGTAATGTATGAATATAATATACAAGTTTCACTTTTTAAATGGAATTACTGAAATAAATCTACTTTTTCATTATATTCTAATTTTATGACCAGCACCTGTATACAAAGTACAGAAGCAATAACAGATCTCATGTACAATTAAATGAACAATATTTTCTAATAGATTCTGTATTACTCACATTTCCTTCATTGTGGTTCTGTTCTCAGTTTTGGGGAAGTTGACTCATGCGATTTAACAGATTAAGACCATTGATCAAACCAAAAATAACTATGAGCAAACTCCTGCTGGATTTACAGCAGGGGTTTGCTGCTTTATAGTTTTCCTTTAAGGCAAACTATAAGTAGAATATATGTAATTAAAGTAAATTGTCTGTTGTCGAAGCAGATATGAAGGGTTTCCAGGAAGAGCATAACTTGATGGTCTGTATAAAATGTTCTGGCTCTTTTTGAACCTAAAATAGTAGGGCATAAAAAAACCAAATCTAAAAAAAAAGCAATGCAAAGATTTTCTTTCAACTTAGTCAAAAATTGGTGAAAATTTAGAGCTACATTGTAACCTTGTATCTAAGATATTCCCATCATCCTTTAATTTGCATCATGTAAATTTGACTTTACTCGCACAGTATAGAAATAACAGAAAGCAATGATTACAAATTTCCCATTTTCCATGACACTGCAAATCTCCAAACGCTAATGACGTCAGACAGTCCAGCAGCAAGACATTACCACCCATAAAGAGAGGCTTCAACGATTTAATCTGCTTCTTTCATTGATGAGAGACAACGGAAAAAGACAACAGTGATTAGATTTTATTTGGGGATGACAGGATGCTGTGGCGCCGACACAATGTAGAGTTAATGGAGCGAATTGAACAACCTGCAGGTGCTGAAAAACATCCAGTTAGCCCTCATTTCACTCTGCACTGAAAACGGATGTAATGTTCCAACTGAGGCGTGGGTAATAAATGTGCAGACAAGCAATCTAAATGTGTACAAGGCAGCAGCAGTTTATATTTTATCTGATTTGGAACATATCCCTTTAAACCTACATGTGCTAAAGAAGAAAAAAATGTTTAAAAAAAAAACTAAATAGAAACAGGAATGTTTGGATTCAGAAATGAAACGCTACAATTGAAATTAACACAATGTAGAACAAATATTCATGAGTGCAGCATAATTATATCTTTTGGCTAGAAATTTAAAAAAAAAAAAAAAAAAAGCAACCTAAAAGATAATACGCATAGTCTACATATCTCGCTCACACTCTAGTGCTCACTATTACTTACAGAAAATAATGGGCCAATTTACGATTTTGAGGCCCTGCTCTTTTTCACGCCCCCATCATGCCCTGCTACCCTGCCGTCGGCTCTGCACTCACAATGATCAAAACACTCCTCTCACCATGTCTTGGCCCAAATGAGAGGAAATGAGCACTGCGTCTGCTCAACTGCAACATGATGATGCTGTCATTAGTGAAGCACCAGGGGTGCTGCTGTTTGCAGGCTCAGGAGGGATGAGTCCAAATGGCCTCTGAACTGTGGTGGGCGGCACAGAGGTAAGCCAACGCACAAGACAGCTGCCTTTTTCTGCAGGTGGGGGCTTTTTAACGCTGCCCCCTTTTATTATCGGGGAACTGGCCCGCAGCTATGCAGAGCCAAAACCTGCACACTAAACACAGTACATAAAATCATGAACGCTGAGGGGGGGGAAAGCCAACAACGGTGTCTTCACCAATCGGAAAATGACTGGATTTGAGTTTATGACAGGTCAGTCACCAGTCAGGGTCAAACAATCTGCAAAGCGGCGATATCTGGTCATCGGAATTTTGAAGCAGCTCTACCCAAGAGCACAGACTGCAATAAGTCTATGCTCATAGTTTAAATAAGTCTAAAAATCCCTTAAGACCGACAAACAATAGACATTACACAAACTGCATGGTAAGAGAAACAGCGTAAAACCAACTGGTTAGGGCAAATACAACACTCAACATGGAGACCCTCTGCACTTCTTGTGATGAAATATAAAAAGAAATGAAAAAAAAACATCCCTGATTGTTTTTCTTATTTGTTGAAAAGCAAAAATATTCTCTGGAAGAAGGTCTGAATAAGTGTTTATTTTCACGATTGCCTTTTCTTAAACACAGAAAATCAACCTATAGGCTGTAGAGATGTTAAAATATAATTTTCAGAGGATGTGCTTATAATGAAAACATGTCATGTCCATATATTTTAACTTCAAAAACACCTAAATAAATAAAAAGTATCTTGATGGAAGCATAGCATGAATTTGTCATCACAAATAGATTTTTAAGAATGCTTCTTGCATACAGTGAAGCACTCTTGAATTAGGCAGATCTGATGTCAAAATAACACCTTAAACAAAAGAATAAATCTGCATGCCAAATAGGATCATTATCATAATGTCACAAGAAGCATTTTCAGCTGTGATTATCAACACAGACCAGAAGCGGCACGTTTTTGATGAAAAGTTGTGCCGTCTCTCTCTAAACTGCGCTGAAATGAGGAAAATTTAACAACATTAGATATAAATAAAGTATTTAAAATAGAATCAATGAATGAATGAATGTCTTCACGGATATCTTCATTAGTCATGTCCTAATTACCTTCTATTGAATATCACTGAGCAATGACACAAACCATCAGATTAATTGTTAAAGGTTCCTCTATCGACCTTAATTACATAAACAAAATCTAATTTCTGCCTTCAATCAGTAGTTCTTTCATCTTATGTAAAAAGGTATCTTTTTTTTATTTTAGGATGAAGCACAACTTATAGTTGATAGTTTAGAAATAAAATAATAACCCCCAGACATTAAAATATAGTTTAGATTTTCCACCTGCAACACAAGAAATAAATAATTTCTTTTCATAGATCATTTCCATCACCTGCAGGCTACATTTTGCACAGCATCCTGGTTTTTACAGTCAACAGATGAAAAATATTTCACATTTCAAAATGGCACTTTCTTCACCTGAGGCCAATAAACATTTTCAAGTCAATGGCAGCTCAGTTTGCGCTCTCTGTCCCTGCCTGTCAAACTCTCTCAATTTTGGGTAAACTGCAGGTGAGAAGTGCTGGCACAGCAGGCCTGTAACTGGACGATAATGGCTGGCCTGGTTTCAGCTGCTCTGTAGTAATAACACCGTGTGCCCTTGTGCTTTGAAAAGTGATACTTAAAGCAAGACAATTTAATTGTGTCCCATTTCATCTATTTCTGTCTAAATCACCGTCACACTGACTGCGGACCAGTTAGAACAAGCTGCAGTTTGTGTGAATGTTTATTTCAATTTCTTGCAGATTTGTGTTTTTGCTGGGGGGTTTTCCTTACACAAAAGTCTCAAATCAAGCAAAGTTTAACGTCAAAGATAACTTGAGTCAATACAAAGACTGTCTGCAAAAGATAATTTATTAAGGGGAAAATGGTATATAAATCAAGTTGCCCATAGGAGAAAATAAGTGAAATTATTTTTGCATTTATTTGACCAAAAGTCTGTAAAACAGGGCATGTTTTTATAGCTCATGTTACTGACATGACTGTCAAACCACATCCAACATGGAGCTGAAGTGGTTGTTCCAAAAACATATGGGTCAAAACATGTTACCACATTATTACACACATGAACAAGAAGCACATGGGTTTTTTATCTGAGGAAAACTTCAATTGGAGGTAATATTAACAACCCATAATAATAATAATAATAATAATAATGCGGCAACAATGAAACAGGTTGAAAAATACCATACATTTTATTTATTCATTTTTAAAAAAAATCAAAAAGTTAAAACTCTGGCTTTACGGCTTTCAAAATGTTCTGAAGACAATTATTTAAAGAGTCGGCTTTGATTAATGGCTACAAATAATCCTAGTGGTGCAAATGTAATAACGTCACTTATCATTTATGTTCAGAGCCATTAAATCCACCACAAGGATATAAATGTGCACCACGCACTCGTAGACTCTGAGCAGCAGAAAATTGCAGTTTATGCCTGACACTGCTGTGACAATGGCTCTGCTTCAAAGCTCTGCAGGAGGTCGGCTTTAAATGGTAACGGCAGAAATGTGAAGCTTTAGCGGAGATTATGCTATGCATCTGAATTCTGTCTGCACGGTAAAATGCAGAGTTTTTAAGTGGCGTTAAAGTATATAGATGAAAAAAAACTTTCTGTAGCCATTTCTGAATCAAGCTTCATCAATGGCTAGCTTACTCTATTATAAAATATAAAAAGAAAAACAGATTTAAAAACGGGGGAAACCTGAAGCTGTCACTGTCACGTATATATGAAGCAACTGAATGTCAACAAGCTCATCCAAGTTCTCAATAATACATGTAAAAGGCAAAAATTATACCTATAATAATAAATATTATTTCAGTGGCACAAGAGTAGAAACTGTTGCTTTTTGTTTTAAATGCTATTACATCATCCTTTCATCACCTACGCCTACTTATCCTTGCAGTCATGGGTAAGTTATACCTATCTCCAGTGTCCATCACTTCATTTTTTTCTATTTATTATTTTTTTAAATGATTAATATGGTGGTACTTTACCCAAGGTTATCATATGGTGAAAATACCACAATGACCCATGCATCAAAGGTTACTATATTTTATCTTTCCCAAAGCCAATAGCTTTTTTTTTAATTCTGCATAACTTGTTTGTACAAAACGAGCTGCATCGGTAAAGAATCCATTTCAATATAAATGTGTAATATCTTGCTTTCCTATATATATGCTGTTATGCTGTATTATTAAAGCCATCAAAGAAAAAAAAAGAGATGTGAAGATGAATCTCAGTGCTTTATCACCCACACATGTGATAAGACCATTGAAGACGGGACAAATGAGAGAAAGGCAGCCTCTGTGAGAGGAAGTGAGAAGAGTGACAGCGAGTTGGAAGTTGTTAGCTGGACAACTTCCACTCCAATAAGAACACCCACACAAACCACAACACTGCAGTTTAAAAATAGCAGAGGTTCAATTTTCTGTATAAAGCCAGTGTAGCTCTGGGGATTTGAAGAAGTGGACAATAAGAGGCCGATTACACAACAGAATCAAACGAGCCGCATTGTAGACAATGTGCCCATTTCATTAAACCCCATTATTGCTTCTGCACAGATTACACATGTCACTGAGCTACGGTCGGATGCTGGCTGGTGGATGGAGCATCTTCCCTGACCCACATATTAAGCTGTCATTCTGCAAAGAGAACAAAGAGTAGCAGCTGTCAGTCAATAGGCCGGACGTGTTTTCAGGAACGGCGCCTTTAAAACAAGGCGCACGTGCTCACACTCACCGTCTGCACTGATTTGGCTGATTACACGTTCGCGGATTCAACTGATCGTTCGAAGGTCCCTTCAAATGTCAAGAGATCATTACATATCATAGGAATGAAGATGGCTTTGCAAAAAGGGTCTTTATCGATAAATAGCTGAAGAGATGAAAGTTCTTGAATATTGATTGTTTTTACAATCTCCAGCAAATAACAGCCAAGAGTGAACATGGTGACAGGTGCAAATCACTTAAACTGTATTTGTATTATAATTAATGTTTCATTTGATTTCTTTTTTTTTCAGTATTATGACTAATTCTCTATGATTTTATCAGGTCACATTTATGACAAAGCACTTTGAGCAACACTTGGCTATATAAACAGAATTTACTCACTATTCTGAGGACTACTGGACATTAAGAGGAAAAAAGTAACTGCATATTCTCTGATACAGGTAGCAGTTTTGAATGAAACAATAAACTTAAAAGAATTACAATATTTTGCCCATGTATGCATTATTAGAGCATATTTCCTTGATCATTAGCTGATTAAACTCAGCTTAAAGGGCATAAAACAGATTTGATGCATTCAGGTACGATTGGATGATTTCTGATTTTTCATTTTTTGTCAGCCTCTGACAGATCATGTGGTGCATTTTTAGTTTCGTCAAGATACTAACAGAGCATCACACATCCTTCTTGTTAAAATACCCTTTTATATCTGCAGCAGGGTATGTTAAGAAGTCTGATTGCCAGATTAACAAGATAATACTGGCTCAACTTTTGCAAATGTGTAATGTACACTTGAGAACTTCTGTTAAGAAATACTTAACTTAGTGTCTTTCTGCTTTAGGTTCAAATTAAACACAGACCCCATGTTAGGTTAGCGAGAAGTCCATCTAGTTATGAAGAAAGGAAATGCTACTTTGCAGCACAACTACATGGTTCAATTAAACATGTAGTTTCAGGCAACAACTGCAACCTTGGCAATGAACTAGCAAACACCTCCAAATACATCACTGATACTGCGACCTTGAATCCATGGCACTTACTTAGTCAAGTCATATTTATTACTGCCCATATCTCATATCTACTCATTCAAACAATTTTCCCCAATTAAAAATGAAGTTGGACAGAAAACTGTCGATCGAAAGAACTTAAAAGGCCGCTGGTTTACCTGTTGATTCACCGTGTTGATCCAGTCTGGGTTTGCAATGCTGGCTATTGCAAAGATATCTGCAGCCAGAAACAGGCATCCAGAAATGATCGTCAGTTTATCCATGTCGCCTGGAGAAGAAGCGGCGAGTTTCGGCGGAAGGAGGGAGGGAGGGAGGGAGAAGGGGGAGCGAAATGTGGTGGTGGTTGTCCAAACGTGACCCCCACCCCCCCTCCTCCTCCTCCCCCGGCTGCTCAGAGAGACTCGGGGTGGGCCGTTATCTGTCCAACCTCGCCCCCTTCAACAGGAGCCTGCTGTCGAGGGTCTGCCGTGCATTTTGCAGCAACTTTAGCCCCTTCGCGTCAAGCAAGCGCGAGCCTCCAGCTACAAAAGGCTCCGACGTGACGCACAAAAGCATCACATCTCAAAAGCCCCGCTGAAGTCCGGCACTGTAAAACAAAGGCTCGCCCTGCGCTGAGGCCCCGGACTGCTTGTGTTTTGTGTGGTACGGAGGAGCAGCAGCAGCAGCAGCAGCAGCATCGGGGTACAGCTGCTGGCTGGCTGGCTGGCTGCTAGCAGACAGCTAGCTAGCTATTTCCCAGATTCGGGCTCGACGAGCCGAGCTGCGGCCCAGAGGCTCCTCGACGGCATTTCACACACAATGTCGCGCCTGTTGAAAGTCCAGGGGATGCGGAGCGAGTTCCCCGCTCTCCGAAATATCCGCGTTTCGAGCGTAGGTTCACGGTTACCCGTCAGGGAAACGGGAACCCATCGCCCCGTGTCGCTGAAGAGAGTCCGTTCTTCTTCTCTGCTGGAATAGCATCTGGTACTTTCAGCCCCATTAGCCAGCCAGCTGCCCTCCTCTTCTCTCGCTCCGTACCTCAGCAAGACGCTTTAAGAACACTGCGAGTTTAAAGGCCCCGACATGAACGATGAATCGGTGCCGTTATTGTTATGCTTTCCACCCGTGTGCCCACCACTAGCTGTGCCTCCCCTTCTGCCAAATGACATCAGGCGGACCCCCCCACCCCCCTACGCAGCCTCAAACACACACACACACACAGTGTTCAGAGGGGGCTGCGGCTCTCTTCTCGCGATACTCTGGAAGAATGGGGGGTTGTGTTTTCATGAGTCGCCAGGTTTGAGGCAATTATTCATGATGTACAGTGGCCCCATGGTGCAAAAAAACACAATAGCGTGTCTCAAAGCACTCACATTGCAAAAACAAAACGAAACAAAACAAACCAAAAAAAGTAATAAAAGAAAGCAATGTAGTTTACAGGGCTATTTAAGAAAGCACAAGTAAGTGATGTGCAAAATACAAAATGATAACAGTGATACCAGACCGGTAAGGCATGATTAAATCAGCACAAATTAAGCTGCAACACTTAAAAACCAAACAGGGTTGAGGTATGATCTTTGACTAGAAAATTAAAACACATGAATATGTTTTGATCTAACCACTGTATCTGGGCATGTGCTGAGCCACCGCAGTCTTAATCAGTGTTTTGCAGCCTCTGTGCTCTTCTTTTGGGTATTGTGGTTTGTTTTTGTTCAGTTCATCTTCTCATCAACTCTGTCTTTCTTCTTCTTCTGTTTTGTGTGGTTTTCCTTCTCCTGAAAAAAAAAACCCCGCCTCGTTTCATATAGTTCAGGGCGATGTCTTAATTTTCATCTCCACATGTTTGTATGTTTAAAGATTTCATTTCAGTCTTATGAATAGAGCACTAACTCATTGACCATGTCCCCCACCTGACCTGTAGCAAGATAAAAATGTTATTCTTGTAGGTTTCTATTTCTAGTGCATGAAGGCCATATTTGTTGAATGCACAATTAACACATCTCACTTTAACGGTTTCTTTCACTGGAGGCGAGGATGTCTGCAACTCCTTCAGTTATCAAGGTTTTAATGGTCATTGCTCCTATTAATGCTCTACTGAGTCAGTCAATTAGCTTAGGTGGTTTGCAATTCTTTCATTTTCAGATGGTGGATTGAACAATACTCTTTGCATATTGTTGTGCAATTTACCTGATTTAAACCCGCAATGTTCTCCAAGACACCTCTGAAGTCTTCACATAACAGCAGTAAGGTTATATGAGATAATATTTAGGGGTAGCAGAGGCCAAAAACACACACTCCTTAATATTCAGATTTTTTTTGCAAAAGAAAATCATATTTGCCTTCCACGCTACAGCTATGCATTATTTTGAACTGGCATACCTTGTAGAATCCAAATAAAATATTCTATGCAAGTTTGTATGTGAATGGGTTAGGAATACTTTGGTAGAACATTTTTGTAAAACTTGTAGGCTTTTAGTTTTTCAATGCTGCCTTGGTTTTCTAAGCTAGTGGTTATGAAAATATGTTTTTTTTTTCATTTTATTGTATTTCATGTTTCTCAAAACAGAAAATTAGATGTAGAATAAATTAAATCTAAGAAGTTTGCAAAAACACAAAAGTGAAATGAATCTATAATGATTTTATTTTCTTTATGTACATTTTGACAATAATGACACTCTGAAGTAATACATGTCAGAGGCCATATGAAAGGTGTAAACCTGAAGAAAGAACAACAAAACATGGTGCAGAAATTTGGATTAACCGTCCCTCATTCTCACAACCAAGCTGATCCTTGTGCTTGCTTTTGGGTCCCTCCGCTGGCCGATGATCAAAACAGTACATGCTGAATAAAAGCAAAAATGCTTCCACTTCCCGTGTCTGCACAGTGTTGATGCTATGTGAAGCTGGCATGGAATATTTTTATTTAAAGAAGAGCAGTTGTCTTATCCATCAGACCTCCATCACATAAGAACATGATCAATTTCAGATCAAGATGCAGAATCTATCCAACAAACAGCTGTTTTATTGGCTGTACTTTAAATTACACTGATAAAGAGATAAAATGCTTTATGATTCTGCAGCTCGCTTTGTTTTCTCTTATTTATGCCAGTGCACCAACACTGATGACATAAATGGTCTTTACATGATTTTCTTTTTCATAATTCATCCACAAATGGTGTGTTAACAAGATGTCCACATGCTGCCATGGTCTTCTTGCCATCAACAAATTTTCTGGCAGCCTACAAAGATAAGAAAGAACTATTAAGGATGTGATTTCATTTATATATTTCACAATCATTTTGAACCATCTTAAAAAAATATTAAGCATGTAATACTTGTGAAGTTGGTTAAGGAATCAGGCTTTCGATAATCTATCTGATTAAGCTATCCACATCTCAAGATGCACTTTGTAAAAAAAAAAAAAACAGGAGAAACTTGTTAAATTTAACTGAATATTGTCTCCCACAAATACATTATTTTCTTTTTCAAAACAGAGAGAATTCAAGAAGAGAAATTTAAGAGCTGACGATAAAAGGTAAGGACATGAGCTGTGTCTTCAGAAGAGGAGCACGTTAGTGCTGTTACCATGACAACAAACCTGAGGTCAAACGAGGAAGCGGAGGCGTTGCAAATAAACAAAACGTCAGCTATGAAATGCTTGTTTAAATGTTGTTTCTCAGTGGTTTGAAAACAACCTTCTGTTGGACACATTAAGTAAATAAAACAATGAAAGAATAAGAATTACTGAAGCAGATGACGATCGTTTGCCCTCTGAACTCTTACCTTAACTACATCAGGCTTGGTGATGGCATCAATAGCATGGAGGACGGATTCAGGAGCCTGGTAGGCTGCAGTGTTCAGAGCCTGAGCCCCGATCTCCTCCAGCAGGCCCTCAGAGCTTTCTATGGACATCAAATACTCTGCTCCCACCTGGTTTCTGTGCTCCAGCAGACAAAGACACGGTTAAGAACAGCTACAAAGTCTGCATCTGAATGATTACTCCATTTTCTGCGTGAGCTCACTTTGCCCTGATGATGTCTGCCTCTGTTACGTTTCCCTCTGCAACACCTCTCACCTGAGCAAAGGCAGCTCTGATTACCTGAATTAAAAAAGATGATAAAAAATTCATCAAGGATCATGTATGTTCAAACGACATCCAGGCCTTTTGTGATTATCTGAGTTGTTTACCTCTCTAGCAGAGTTAGCTTGTGCAATGTATAGACACCAAACAGTCCAGAGTCAGAGTATGAGGCATTGAAAGCAGTGGCCTGAAGACAACCAGAGGGCACAATCATTAGAAAGCATGCTGCATAAAAAAAAAAAACAAAAAAAAAAACTGCTGACCACACACTTCTCAGAAAACAAAGGAGCGTTGTTCAGTTTCACAGAATGCCAGCACAGTATCACTATTCTTCAGCTTACATCAAACGGCTGATTGGTAGCTTTGGCGACCCCCTGGCTCAGTTTACTGGTGATGCTGGAGCCCCGCTTCACGTGAGGGCTGGCTCCCAGGATCCTTTGCAGAATGGTGAAGGCATTGGCTTCAGCTGTGCCCGTCACACCACCCTCGCTAACGACCACAGCGTGGACCAGGTCATCTCTATTCTGCACTCGCAGCTCACCTTCACACAGAATGTAACCGTAAATGCAACTTAGAAGAGAACATTTGTTGCATATCGGCGCCAACTGCTTAGCTGGAGGCTGAAATTGGCCAGTTCTCATCTCAGATCTGGCTTCAACGCTACAGCACAGCTGCTGATAAATATCAATTTATTTAAAATAATTTGTTTACATAGCAACAGTTCACAACAAACCAATTCAGCTCACTTAAAAAAAGAAATCAATTCATTTATGTCCGGATCTATTAAATCCAATTAACATATACAGTAAAACGAAGGGAAAAATTAAATGCTTAGCAAAAATTGGCTTGTAACACACAGATTAAGGATTTCCATATTCATATACTCTACCATCTAAACAAGGGACATAACCCGTTTGTGAGACCTCCACACAAATGTAAAGATTTAAGAGTTTAATAGTTAGAAGTACATGCATATTACAAGAATAAAAACAATTTTATAAAAACAGAGCTAGTATACATTTCCTCCTCTCGCCAGGATTCTTAGGAACTTGTGGAAACCGAAAATTAGTTAAGTGCTTATCTTGGTATTTTTAGCACTTTGTGTTTTCAAGTATAGGGGAAATAATTGCAGTTCCAGTCAGAAACTCGCATACGCTCATGATGGGTATGAATTTCATAATACTTTGTGCTGGGAAGGAAGTATTTAAACCTAAATATGTACTTTTTAAAGGATTAAATGATTTTACAACAAATTAATTTCAAAAACCAAAGCTAGGCATAATCATGGATTTTCTCTCATGGATCACAATTACACACGCAGATCCCAAAATTATTAATAACCCCGGCAAGTTTTAATTTAAAATGAATTTTTAAATTTTACCAGCTTGCTTCCTCTGATAGGAAGTAACAATATTTTGTGGCCCACCTCCCCGCTGTACAAAAAGAAACATGAATTTTCTCTCCAACATTAGGGGTGATTTAAACATCTACATGTTTAAATCTGGTCCTCTATGGATTGGAGAAAAGTCACAATAAATTCTAACTCATGCAGTCAGTTAATTAATTAATAGTTAAAGTTGTATGGAAAGGAAAGTCTGAATATCTATGAACATGGTCGACTAATTATTACAGAAAACTGCAGTAAATATGTCTTTCTCTTTCCTGCTTTATACAAGCTTTTACCTCCACGGTAAGCTGCCTTAGCAACAGGTGCTCCGGCTCCACTGCGAGTGCTCAGAAGACCCTCACCCACCTGCTTCAGGACAGAGTGATTGACACCTGGACACATGAATTAGACGATGTCCAGGTTTAGACTCTGGAATACCTTTGTGCATTCTTAGGCAGAAGCCAAATAAGTCAAATGCACACAATCAGCAAAGCTGAAAACCTGTTAGGAAGCTAGAGTAGAGAGAGGAGGTGAGTGAAGCAGCGCAGACAAGACAACACTTACCTACTCCTACAAGGGCCATTCTGCCAGTGGTGAAATTATCCTTAACAAAGGAGTGGAGCTACAGGGGAGGAGAAAGGGCAGGAAAAGTGTGTGAGAGTCACACGTCAACTACCAAGCACTGCGTTTTCATAGTTTCACCAGGCACAGACATTCATATTAATCACTTGGCGACAGAGTGGCATTTACAGAATGGTGTAAATCGCAATTTGGTTTAAACTAAATAAAACGGATCCAAACCTGTTCAGAGGAGACACGACCAACCATGAAGTCAGGGCAGTACAGAGAGTTGGACAAGGCGTTCTTATATGCTGCTTCATGCAACTTCTCAATTACACCTTCAAAAAGAAAACAGAGAAGCAACTTTTATCAAAAGAGGACGGGATCTCCTTTATCAAGCAACGCAAGAGGAGAAAGCCATTGCTGAAAGAAGGGTGTAATAATTAATGCTGCATGGTTGCCTCAACACAGCAAACGT
Source organism: Poecilia picta (assembly GCA_033032245.1). NCBI lineage: Eukaryota > Metazoa > Chordata > Actinopteri > Cyprinodontiformes > Poeciliidae > Poecilia > Poecilia picta. The sequence goes on from CM065360.1 coordinate 13,946,855, forward strand.
ATGGAAGGAGGTACCTTAGCTTGAGATTGAACTGTCGTTATAAACTGTGCGTGATGTCACTGCACTACAACCACCATGGTAAAACATGGTGGCAGCATCATGCAGATGGGCAAATTGAATGGGGCTAAATACCAGGCAATCCTGGTTGAAAAGCTGTTTGATGCTGCCATAGATTTGAGGATGTGGCAGTGGGTCAGTTCCCTGCAAGACATGTTAGAATGATACCTACATCTGTGGGAAAACCTGACAACTGATATACACGCCATCCAATCTGATGGAGCTTTTTAGGAAGAAGAATTGGGAAAAACCCATTGATGGGTAAAGCTTGTAGAGACATGTCCCAAACGAATTCTAAAATGTTTCCAAAACCAACAAGTTCCCTTCAACTTCTCCACTACTTTGTGTTAAACCTTTTGAAAAAAGAAAAAAGAAAAGGAGTTTGTGGTTGAGGGAAAATGTGAAAAGGGGTAAGAGTATTTTTACAAGGCATAATGCAAGGTTTGATTAAACAAAAAATAAACTCCTACATGCCAACAGGACACAGTAGAACTTGTAGGAGTTGGATGGTTGATACGCACATATCTGTGGACACTGCTGAGCCAGAGCCCTGTCAATCTTCACCCTGGAGGTCAGCTCCTCTACCTCCCATGTCCGAAACTCCTGAGCTGTGGTCACTTTGCCCAGAAAGTCCAGCAGCGAACCTCTACGATACAGGTCAAACACAAATCAATAACTGACGTTTAGAGAACATTTTAGTAAATTATGTGGTAGTATGTTAAAAAAAAAAAAAAAAAAAAACAGAAGCAAAGGGACATACAGGTCATCTCTCAGGCAGTCTGCAGAGTAGATAATATTTTCTCTCGTCCCTGTCACACTGGGTGTAAACAAATGAGAGCACAGTTGAGTCAAATTATCACACTTTGTTTTAATAAGAGAAGAAACTGCGTGTAGAGAGACTATATTCACCTCAGGCTTCCTCCCAGAGCCTCCACACTGCGGCAGATCTTGAAAGCAGATGCTCCCTTTGTGGTCTACAAAAAAAGACACTTTCAGCTTCAATGAGATGCTGATAAAACTTTAAAACTTCAATGACTTGTGAAAATATAAAGTGGTACTGCACCTAGTCCTACTCTGTATAGAAAGGGATTAATTTGGACCAAATAATTTGCTTTGGATTAAATAATAGACCTAAACAGTCATATGTTTGGAGTATCGCTCACAAACTCCTGTATGTATTACCAGGTTAGCGGCAAGTCGAAGCACATGAGAGACTCCCAGGTTCGCCGAGTTCTCATGGCGACTCCCAGCTTTTACAAACAACCCGACACTTGACAAAGGGGAGTAGTTTTCCACCGACGCTATCACCAGCCCATTGGGGAGTTTCGACACCTGAGGAAACAGAAAAACATTTTATTGGGAGCCTATAAGCAATTGCTAATTTTCAATGTCACTGATTGGCAAATTACACTTCCCATTAAAACACATAAAAATACTCAAACATTTTAAGAGAGCAAATGTCATACTTGCACATCTTGAAGAGGAAAAGGTGCAGCTTGGGCAGGTTTCACGTTTGAAAGGGGTTCAGTTAGAGACTGGCCGCGCCTGGCAGCGGCATAGCAGCGTTTCTGTGAGAAATATGAACAGAGATCCCTAAATATGTGTTAAATATGGATTGTGTTAAATTCACAATCCATAAATCAAATACATTTAATGCCACTAGTAAAATTAAAGTTTGTATTTTTAACAGCTAATGAAAACCCAAAACATAGCAATTTGAAATATGTTATGACTTTTCTAATGACTAATCATAGTCATAGCAATATTAAAACTGTAAGAGTGCCTGTACGTAACCTTTTGTTAGCTGTAATATTTCAAGCATTAAATCTCTGCTTCCAAAGGCAAAGCCAAAATCTTAATCCAATTGAAAATCTGTGGCTAAGCTTGAACACTTCCATTCAATCTGGTTGAGCGTGAGATGGCTTACAGAAAGAGTGAGCAAATATTCAGTGTGTAGACTGGTCCAGACAAGTCCCAAAGGACTAAAACTACAGTGAAAGATGATAGTGCAAAAAACTTGACACAAGGGGACAGAATACAAATGCACACCACTCTTTTTTTAGACTTTTACTCATTTTAAAAAATGTAAAAGCCATAATTGTCCCTCCACATCATAATTATGAACTGACTTGTTTTGGCCTATTTCTTGAAGCCAAATATAAAATTGATGTTTAAAGTTGACAGTTTAAATTATTTTACAGATGATTTGATAGGATAAATTAACATAAATTAATATTTGAAGTTTTTCCTTTATAAATATTTTCTACATAAACCAATAAATTCAGCTGTCCTTGTCAAAGACAGTAAAATCCACATATTTGTTTGTTTGTTTTTTTTTTTTTACATTGAAGCCACAGCAGGTGTATTTACTGAATGTTCTTCGCCTGAAAATACCTCACAGGCTTTTCTGGACAACGACAACATGTCTTCTGTAAACATAACCTAAGATAAATGTCAGGGTATCACTAGGTTGACGTCAAGATGTTGTCATCTGAATATTTCACTCTGATAATCTTTCACAGGGAAACCAGCTCAGATGACCTTCAGGTTGCATCCAGCTGAGCAAAAGGAGCAAAACCAAGTTGAACTCCCTCTATATGTTTTCTCAATGTACTTTCCCTGATTTGTTATGGATTTCAAGAACAAACACTCGGACTTTGTGAATTATCTTGTGTTTAAATTATCTAGTTACAGAGACCAAGTATATCCTGGTTTATCTAAACATTTGGGAAGCTAATTAGCCAGTGTGCTAACAGAGGGAAGCTAAATGCTGTGTCAGCTTATAAACAGGTTGAGCAAATAAATGATCGAAATGCATGTAAATCTGAATTATTATGTTGTGCATATAATAAAAGACACTCAACTGACCGAGAAATTATTCAGTGACCGGACTCCTTTCATGACTCCCAGCTCTCCTTCAGCCGGCAGAAAGACACATATGGCGGCGGACTGACCCACAATGCACTGCGCCCTCTGACCCCCTCCGTTTTTCAAAATAAAATATCAGTTTCTTTATTCTTTTTTTATAAAAATTTTTTATGACTTCTCTACGAGCCAGAAGTAACATGCTTATGATACTTCATGGTCCATGTGTGACATCATAGGAAATACAGATTAAAATAAGCACTTTTTTTATTGAAAATACTGTTAAAGTTGTGTTTTTGCAGATGCAGCCTACAAACTGAAAGCCTGGCTGATTTGTATGGAGTGAAAATTATGGAGTGAAAATAGTCTCAAAATATTTTCACTCCATAGATTTGTTTCTGGATACGGTGAACTGACAAGCACTTTACTGTATTTACTTTAAAACCAGCTCTAATCTCACATTCCTGTTTTAGAGAAGTTTTAGAGAAGTCAAGATGTGCAGAAGTCCCCAAACTTTAATAGGTGATTTTCAGAGTCAAATATGAAACACAAAAGAAACCCCAACATTAATAAAGCTATTTATTCACTGTAAATGAACTACATAAATTCACCAACATGAAGGACAGCGACACCTAGTGGCATAATTTATTTGCATCTTACTATAGAAATAATGAAAAAGATATTTCTCCAAGACACATATTTTACGTTTTTGATATGGGAAATATGAGGAAAAAGTGACCTAAAAATGAATTATGATTATCCCTCAATGATTTCTGAGAACATCTAAATATCACAAGCACACTTTAATTTGTTTTAATAAAGTTTTCAAAATGTAGACGTCTTATTCATCACTTGCCTATAAAAATCTTTATGAAGGGTGATTTTCAATATTTTCTTACAAATATAAATCTGAAAGCCAAGTTGTGTTTATGCAATCAACCCCATTTACTCTCACACTTCAATCAAATCCAGTGCAACCAATTATAACATTTTCAACACTTTTGCAGGTCAAATATTGAAGGTGGAATATTATATATTGAAAAAAGATCACTCAAGTTGTGTTTTTTTTCCCCAGTTTGCTCACTAAAGTCCACAAACTTTAATAGGTAATTTTCAGAGTCAAATATGAAACACAAAAGAAACCCCAGCATTAATAAAGCTATTTATTCACTGTAAATGAACTACATAAATTCAACAACATGAAGGACAACATTACAAAAATATATTCTACACATCACAGGATGAAAAGACAATCATTTTAAAGTACAAAGTTCAATTTCAACAGACTGCTCACAGGTTATTTTTTTCTCCCACAGGCAAGCTTTAAAAATATTCACAATATAATAGATCCCACAGAGGTTTACCATCTTTAGACTGGTTATCTCCAAAATACATTACAATAGAAAAATACACTATGTTGGGCAGGAACATCTTCAGTTTGAGGTGCCCAGACATAACAAGGGTGCCTTAAATACATCAACATTGAACAGAGCACGAGTTCCAACTGCAGACTAGACTGTGGGTCGCAGTAACTTGAGATCCTGTAAGAAAATATCCTGGAGGAACCAAAGTGTAGCAGGCTAACTCCATAAGGCATTTTTGACTAGATCCCACAGGAAAATTCACCATTTTGCCAACTCCTTCAGGCTTCCTGGTCGAGAAGCCTCAACACCTTTTTAAGCATGACGGAACACTGCTGACATTAAGTGTGCAAAAGATTTAAAAACCACAGCAGGGTCTCCCCTTCATTGTCCCATTTTAATTTTCGCTTGGTGTACCAGGACGGCTGCATATGTGGACACTCTTCCTCAGCTGGAGAGATGCACAGCTGAGCCAGCTGCGACTGGTAGGCATCTCCCCAACAATCTCCCAAGTGTCAGTTTCTTCACAGTACCGCTCAATAGTGTCATGATACCTGTACAAAGAATTAACAGAATTAAAAACCACAACAAAAAAGTGCACTCACTTTTCTTAGTTTAAAATATAAAACTGAGTAAAAAAAAAAAAAAATCAGCTCACCTGTCCCAACCCTCTTCGCCACCCAAGACATAAATCTTTCCGTCCACTACAGCCGCCCCTGGCCTGTAGCGGCGTTCCTTCATTGGAGCGCACATAGTCCACTGGTTGGTCTTTGGGTTGAAACACTCGACTTTATCCGTGTTCTCTGTAGAGGCATGCCATCCACCTGAAAAGTAATCAATTGATCAAAAATTACTCCAATCCAAAAAGAACAAAAAAAAAAAACCTTCAAAAATAGAGGAATGATTATTACCTATAATGTAAAGCTTTCCTTTGAGCGTACAAGCAGCTGAACCTGAGCGTGCAATCTGCATTGGAGCACCTCAGTCCACACTGCGGTTTTTGGGTTGTAAACTTGGGCAAGGTCGGTGCCGTCTCCATCCTCAAGAACTGCACCACCTACCAGTCATCAACAGAAAAATGTAATGCATGTATTCCATCTATCCATCCATCCATTTATCTGGGGTTGCATCGCAGGGGCAGCAGCTTCAGAAGGGAAGCCCAGACTTCATAGTTAACCCCATTTTTCATAAATATTCATTAAGAAGCACATGCACGTTTCTTACCAGTAACATATAGCAGACCATCCAGGGCCACCACTGCAGGACTGGTAACGGCCATTTTTACTGACGGCGTGAACTGCCAGGAGTTTGTGTGGGGATTGTAGCACTCCACCGAGTCCAGACGACCTCGGCCCTCCCATCCGCCGACGGCGTAAACGAAGCCGTCCAGCATGACTAGACCTGAAACGGGTTTCTTCACTGTTAATAGGTTTTTATTGCAACTGCACCACACAAACCCGGTCAGAATAACTCGGGCGAAAGAAGCAGCAATAATTTTAGAGATTGCAATCTTCTTCTAGTCATTTCAGCAGCTTCCGTTTATCTGGGCTCGATTTAATACATTTATCTTTAAGTAATTTTTCATATAGGCTTTTGTGTAATCTTTCTTTCTTAGAGATAATCACTGTATAGTCTGCTAAATCTGACTCCTTTGCCTTAGGGTTAGGGTTACCCTACCCAAAGAGTTTGTCTGTCCCCCTGATGAATTCAAAGTTTCATTTTTGGACTGTAAACTTCCCCATAAAAAGACCTGCTTGTTATAAACCTGCTCTTTAGGTTGCAGTTTCTGAAATGTCTTTGATGGAATAAATTGTACAGTAACTTGTTAAGGGTAAGATGTCAGTACATGGTAGAATATAATGCATCATTCTGAGGTTTTCCTACCCAACTCGGAGCGCGCTACATTCATAGGAGCCATCTCGATCCAGGAGTCGAAGCAGGGGTCATAACGCCACATCTCTCTGCTTGCTGAGCCATCAGGAAACTCTCCCCCCGCCAAATACAGAGTCGAGTCTTCAACAGGATGGAAGAGGAACATGAAAACAAACAATTCTGGAGAGGATTTATTGCGGCATCCTATTTAGTAAAGGATAAATGAGTCTGCACCTCACCTGAGACGACAAGCCCATGTTTGCTGACTGCGAAGGGAAGGCATGCTAGGTTCTTCCAAATGTTTGCCGTGGGATCAAAACTCTCGACACTACGCAGCACCACCTTGTCGTCTTCCCCGCCAACAGTTACTATTACCGCGACAGTTCCTGTTGACACGGCAACAAGTACAAGAGGATATGGCTTTAGGATATGCCGAAGTCTAAAAATATAATGTTTGTTGAATCAAAGGGCTGTGTGATTATTGATTCAATGACATATTCACAAAACAGTTTCCATTTCAAACATCAATTCCTAGCATGTGCTTGGTTTGTTTTTTTTATTTCTTGGTTGGTCATAAAATGTGATGGCTTACAGTAATTTCCTATTCTCTGCTGATGGAAACATAAAAATTGAACAAAAGTATTTTTAACAAATATATGTTAAGTTTATCAATTATATCTGAAGATTAAAAGCCAGAGTCATCTGTGCATGTCATTTTAAATCTTAAGGTGTAACTAAATGGGTCACGATGCCTTTTTCAAACCAGTTTTGCAAACTCCAGATGTTTTCTCAATGGATCACCAACTCCTTCCAACTTTCTTCTCAAGAAAACGTTATCCATCTTTCATTTTTAGTGGTGCCAAACTTCTGTCCTTGGGAGCCAGTTTACTGCTTCAAAACAAGTACAGAAACTTTTGCATCCACCTAAAGTAATTTGTAAAAAGCAATTGTAAAGTCTACCAAGGCATGGTGGTCAACATAAACTGACCAAGGAGGGAAAGGGAGCACATAGAAGGCTTAGGATAATGCCACAGTAGTGGCAGACATCCATAACCTCAAGTTGGAAAATCCATCATCAGGATAACCATTTAAAGGCAGAAAGCATTTGTTGAAAGAAAGTTAGAAGTTCCATCCAAGAACTGTGAACTAAGAAAAGTGAGTGCACTTCTTTTGTTGTGGTGTTTAATTCTGTTAATTCTTTGTACAGATATCATGACACTATTGAGCGGTACTGTGAAGAAACTGACAGTTGGGAGATTGTTGGGGAAATGCCTACCAGTCGCAGCTGGCTCAGCTGTGCATCTCTCCAGCTGAGGAAGAGTGTACAGAAGCACACCATCTACCAGAAGTTTTCTGACACAGCAAAGAAGTTGCTCTGATGGGAATAATGTCCAACATTTTGAAAAAAAAAACAAAAACAAAAAAAAACCCAACCTAAAACTACACCCAGAGGACACCTCCCCCAAGATGAAACGGGATGGTGGTGACATCAGACTCTTGGGATTCCTTTTGGGAAGCGAATAAGAAAATACAGACTGGGCACCTTACTTTAGAATATCTTCTGGCGATTCAGACTTTACACAGATAGATCTCATTCCTTTGGGAGCCTGAGTTACCGATGCGACTACCTGTACCTGTGGATCTTCGTGGCCTTGCTCGGGAGCTGTAGAGCTCTCCTCTGCGATCCTTCAGCAGCAGGTAGTCCTTGGCCTCAGAAATGAGCTTCTGACAAGTCTGGTTCTCTTTTACGACATCTAAAGACTCGATTAGGTCGTGGAGGTAGTAAGGGCTGATGAGAGGCAGGCGGATGTGCTCGAGCACCTTTGAGGAATAAACGAAAGGAGGGACATCTTTTATTAGACAATACATGATGTTTTTACTTGAGCGCTTCATTTTTACCTTAAAACCACTACAAACCTTCATACAAAAAGGCAGAAGTCCAAAAATATGATGAATACAACCTATAAACTTGGACAGTGTTACATCCTTTTATATTTGTGTAAAGGGGAAAATTCTGTGAAAGGCTCAAATGGTAGAAAATAAACCTTCACATGATACCTTAAGAGTAGTTATACATAACATGTATTCTGCTCAAAACACTGCATTTTTCCATATTGCCAAATGAAATGGGTGTAATCACAACAATTTAATGTTATGGAAAACACAATACAAGCTCAAACATCACCAAATCTCAAAAGAATCATTACCTTTTCAAACCCCTGTCTGCGAGAAGGACATTTATTCAACCACAGCATGACGGCCTCAAACACCATCTCCTCTTTAGGAACACCGAGAAGGTCGCTAGAAATGATTTCTGTAAGTTTGTCCACACAGAGAGACAAGAACTCTTCCTGGAGAGAGAAGAATACACAAAGGATCCCAGCGATTAGCACAGTTTTTTGTTGTCGTTTTTTTAAACCAAATCCGACTAGAACGGAATTAGCAAAAATTGTATGTCATTGGAACTTTGATGCTTAATAAACTCAATTTTGCCTACTACAGCTCTCACATTTGGACATAGACTACACTAAATGCAAAGCCATCACCTGCTGATAAACAGTGCTGAAGTTCTCCAGAATGTACTCCATACTGCGTTTCTCCAGCACCTTACAGGAATGGGCCTCGGCAAAGCAGTGAATTCCCACACAGTTTGTCTCGTCCATCTGACGCTCCATGAATTGACAGCAAGCCTCTCGAACAGCCATCACGTCCAATAAATTGGCCGCTGCCAGAAGCGCCTACACAGGAGCAAAACCACTCGTCAGCAGTGATTCTGGTTGGAAAAAGGCAACAACAGCAACAACAACAAAAGAAGAGGGATCGCTTACTTGTACGTTTGCTTTAGTGATGGCAATCTGAGATGTATAGGCATATTCCACCAGCTTGCCAATCATCTGGGGCTCAACTCCATTAATGGCAACACGTTCCTGCTTGGACTCCAGCAAGTCAGCTGAAAACATGGCCTGCAGAGAGGGAGAAGGAAACGCTCAAAATTCAGGATTTTTAATAGTACATCAGCCCAAGAGATGTCTACCTGGAAGTAGGAGCTAAAGGATGCAAGTACAATGCGATGGCAAGGGAACTCCTGTCCTCCACAGCACAGAGTCACATCACAGAAGGCTTTGTTAAGCCGCATGCTGTTCAGGCCCCGCAGGACCGTGTTGGGATGCGTGGTTTCCACAAACGAGTATTCCTCCCCGCTCTCAGGGTCCGCGGGAGGGTCAGCCGCGGCGCTGCCCGAGTCCTCCAGAGCCTGGAAGGTGGCGTTCATGACGGATGGCAAGAGCAACGGGGAGCCGACGGGGATTACTTCAGCCATTTGTGACCGTGTTAGGCACTCCTGAGGTAAAACACAGTTATGTTTGACTTAAACTACAGCTTACGCCATGGTTTATAAACCAACTTTTGAAGTATCACCCTTAAAAGTTAGTAAAAAAAACTAGATTTAAATCTAAATAAACGTGAACGTTGAACGTGCAGAAGCCCTAAGGCAATCTCACTAAATAGGCTTAGCTCAGATTCACCAGGGAAAAGAAGCTACTTTAGAGCGACCTACACCTCTCCTGATGTTGGAGACCACGCGTAACATGAACAAACGTAGGATATTAAATACTCTGACATCTAAATACTCACATTAAATACCTGAAAAACATAGTCGTGACAGGAACAGAAGGAATACTCTCCCACATACGAGACAGACCAGTTTCAGCTACGCCTCTCAACTGACGCCTCGCCCATCTCCACTATAAACTCCAAGCTGCTCGGTGATTGGATCAGCTGACGTTACAGCCCTGTGACCGTGATGACCAATCACTGAGGTCGTCATAAACTAACCACCAATCACATTTCGAGAGGCCTTTGCTTGGTCAAGATGATTCACGTTGAAGTACTTCCTGTTTGGAGTTGTCCCTTTAAATTATGCCAAGTGTTCAGGTAAAATGTCTTTACCTCTTTGAGCTCAGCTCCCTGGTTCAAAGACTAGATGCTTACGGTTCATAATTAGCTATTAGTTTATTGTAGGGTTGTGCAGCCTGCGGCTCACTATCCACGGATCCGTGGCTTTTACCAAAAGTAGCCGGGGCATTGTATATAAAATGCTACTTTTTTATAAATTTACTGTATGTACAGTGGCTCTCAAAGGTGTAGAGATCCCTGTACATACAATGATGGCTTAGATAAATAATTTCAAAGCTTTATCTACTGCGACAGTTATCAAGAGACAGCAAGCTCGGCTGCTGTACAATAATCACAAACAACAAATAAATTAGTACAAAAGTAGGTTTAAAAAACTCATATACTGAAATAACCTGCTTGCACTGTGTGCACACCCACATGCTGATAATTTCTTGGCATTCAGCTTTTTTCTCCAATTATCTGTTTAATGTTTAATATCTGTTTAAATGTTTTAAGAAGGCTTTGTAGTGGTATTTAGATTTTATTTTGTAGGGCCAAGAACAAAAAGTTTTTGCATTAAAGAAGTTGTTGATTTACTCGGGCCTTAATTTGTGTTGATATATACAATTACTAACATTGAAATCAAACCTTCAAAATGTATGATGCTCTTGCATTTCCACTGGCTCGTTTTGGGCCCAGGTACATTTAACCAGTGAAGCTTAATCTTCAGTCCTTCTGTGGCGAAGGTTTAAATACAACAATGCAACATATTATTTGAATATACATGTAGTTTATTGATAAAAGGATCAAAATAGTCAAATGATTTATGATTGAATGCAACTCAAACATTTCAGATAAATCTCTGGAATTTCTGAATTAGTACATCTCATCTATGTATCTGCAACGTCCTGCTAAATCAGCCTTAATATGCTTAATTTTGACTCATCAAAATACATTTTTTTGTCTATAGAGAATTTAAGTAGGATTCACACTGGTTATGTATAAATGTAGACTGTACACTATGCTTCGTAGCTTTCAAAATAAAAAGTGTCTATGGGAAGAGTTTAAAGAATCATCTTCAGAACAATACAGAAAATCAAACGCTACAAAATGTTCAGTTTCATTTTAATCTGCAACAACACTATTTTAATATGATGGATATGTATAGATCACAAGCTGCTGTCCTTCATGGTGCCAGGGTTATCCATTGCCTTTGTTCTGCGAGCAACAGCTTCCAAGATCTTCTTCCTGGGTCCCAACTGGATGCGAATGCCTTTCAGGTCATCATCAGAGCAAAGAATGAGTGCCTCCAAGTCCAAGTGCTCTCTTTTGAATGCGGGGGCAAATTCTGGCAAGGAGATGGTAGACAAGAAGACCTCCAAAGGGGAGGTTTCCTCATCTTCATCATCATCCAGTCCCAGATCTTCCTGATCCCAAGGAAGGTCACCATCACCAGCCTCCTCAAAGCCAGCTGCATCCTCATCTGCCTCAAACAACTGGTTCTCAACGAGGTAGCCAAGACTTTCATTATTCCCTGTGGGAACAACATCTTCTGTCTCCATGTTCATCTTCTTCATGAAAATCAGGCCGCCAAAGCCAGGTCGGTTAAAGATGGATTGTTTGACTTCGCTTGGCTCGTCTCTGGAGTCATCATCTTCGTATTCCTCCATCTCTCTGCTGACTGGGTCACTCTCATCTTGTTCTTCAAAGACATCCAGAAACTCTGGTTTGTCAGAGGATTCGTTCTCCTGCCTACGGAAGATGACGTTCCCACCTCCTCCTGTTCTCTGCAGTGTACCCTTCTCTTTCTTTCCCATCTTCTGGAGAGTGCCTTTAACTCTGGCTGTAACAGAGCCGGACTTGTCTGCAGCAATAAGCTTGGAGAATTGTTCACTCCTGATGGTGCCACCATCTGAGAAGCCTGATCCCATGCTCGCCTCAGAAACCGACCCATTCACGCTTCCTCCGCGGCTCATTCGATCCATCTTGGTTTGGTGCTTTTTCTTCACCTTCTCATAGAGTTTCACTCGTCTCTCTGCCTCTTTCTGGGCTTCCTTCTTGATGTTGGCGACCTTTTTGGGATTTTGGTTGGTTTGTTGTGAGGCAGCATCATCCAGAAATCGCACACAGTCCATGTGGCCTCGAGACGCAGCAACGTCCATAGGTGTGTGGAAATCATTGTCCAGGGCGAAAAGATTGGCTCCAAAGTTCACCAGAAAGCTGATGATGTGCATGTGGCCGTTAGCAGATGCGTGGTGTAGCGGCGTGTTTCCCCAGATGTCACTCTTGTTGGGATCTCCTCTGTGAAACAGAAAGAGAGGGGGAAATCAAATCTGAATCGGTGGTTTAAATTGCTAAAAATGTCCTAAATCTGAAAGCAGTTTGGTTGATTAAGCAAAACAAGAAAAATACTAGTTCACTTGGTAGACTAACTATGACTTAGGGTAATTAATATTGTTAATATGCTGATTTATGGTGCTTCTACCATAAATCAGATACCCTTATTTTCTACATCATGAGGTTACACCCAATGTTAGAATGTGCTGTTTTAGCAGTAAATGCTGCGGAATGAAGAACATAATTTGCACAGTAAAAGGATGTTAGTGTGATAAACCAGACAGAGTATTCAAACCCTTTGAGCCTTTTTATATCAGCTTATAACTGTCAAACCTTTGTGTATTTTATTCAATGATCTTGTATTTGATAGACCAATACACATTAGTGCATAATTGTGATGTGAAAGGAAAACAACCCATCATTTTATTACATTTCCCTGCAAGCGTAAAACCTTGAATTTGAGTAAAAATAAAGGTACATTTTGCAGCAATTTAAGACTTTATGTTTTAAAATACACACTGTATTTATACTACAGTAATTATGCTACTTATAGAAGCATTTATTTGCACTGGATTGTGTCTGGATGTGTCAGCGTAAAGGGGGAAAACTAAAAATCTGACATACTTTTCAGATTTCTCTGCTAAAAAATATATAAAACAATTAATTCTCATGCCTCCACTTTACAACTTTTCAAATTTTGTTTTGGTTCATTTGGTTTTTTGCATAAGGTGACCCCAAATATACATTAAAACATGTGGTTCATATGTCACAAAAATGTGGAAGCATCAAAGGAGTATGAAAGCTTGAGGGCACTGTTAATGAGATTACTTGTTGAGCTTTAATTTGTTGCAGTTGGATAGTTGAAAGAAATTTAACATCAAAGTATATAAACTTAATGCTCCTGTTGAACTCAAAATATTGGAAATTGCCTGTTTTTTTTTAAATAAAATATTAAAAAATATCAAGATAAGTAAAACATGCACATTTATGGTTTTAAATGTTTGTTCATATTTATTTTTTGAGGTAATCAGATACAAAAGATTCAGAGTACATTAAAATTATTTAAAGACTTTTCTTACAGTTTTATATGACTGAATATATATGACAAGTTTAAATGTTTCTCTGTAAAAGCTATGGCAACATTCAGTGTGTACCTTGTCAGCCAATAAAGTTTTATTACAACCACCGGAGCAGAGCTATAAATGTGTTGCTGGCTGGAGTCTGTTTCCATAAAACAATACATAACCTGCTCATATCTCTGTTTCTACATTCTGTACGGCCTTATCACTTTCTGATCCCACCTTGCTGTCAATGAATCTCCCACCTTTCTTGCCAAGAATGCAAACAGCAACAAACAAAAATCTAAAAATGTTAAGTAATATGTTAGTAAAAAAATACAACAACATTCTAAAAACTGCACAAGGTTGAAGATAATCAATGAGCTATTAGAAATTTTAATTCTTTTTTACTTTTTGTCAAATATATCTAGACTTGATTGATACATTTTACTGGCTCTTTTTATCATAAGTTTCAGTTCTGGCTGTAATTCTGAAAATGTTTTTGACCACATTGCTCTATTATAAGCAGGTTACTTCCAGTTAAATTTCTCTGAATGTTTTTGTTCATCTTTTGTTGTCCTGACAGTGGGATGGGGGTGGTGGGCATGCAAAGATAAAGAGCTTTATTGTTTTACAGGATGGATTTGGATGACTAAACTTTTAGGTCAGCTGACGAGAGAGGAGTCCAGTGTACAAAATTAGGGTTTTCTTCATGACACTGTAGCGAATAACAATTTCCAAAATTATCCATCAAAAGTTAATATTGCAGTAGAATCTACTTTCTGTTAGGTGAACATTGATCTTTATAAGCCATTTCGAGCTTTAATGAAAACTGAACTGTTTAAAGTGTGAGAATTTCAACATCTAAACTCATGTGAAGGACTTTGTTTGACAAAGGTGTGTGAAATAGAGAAGTTCAATTATGCTTACTCTCTGCTGCATATGAGTTGAAGAGCATCGACGTGTCCGTGAAAAGCGGCCAGCAGGGTGGGAGTCATGCCATCGTCGTCAGCCGTGTTCAGGTGCTTCCTTGTGGCCTCCTTCAACAAGTCTACGTTGCCATCAACCGCTGCCTTGTGGTACCGAGACATCTTTGAAAATGTTTTAAAATCCTTGTATTTCTTCTTTTTCTGCTCTTTCACTTGTGTCAGATGAGAAACTGTGGACCCTAACAAGCCAAGTGATCACTGGGTGTGTGAGCTGCCCAGCAATAAAACAAAAGCAAAGTCCAGCTCCCCGCTGTCAGCTGCATTACTTCCTGCTCCATTTATCAACGCAGCTTAGCCTGAGCTCACAATAAGATCGTAAGCACTTGAACACAATATGTCGAGCTGCTTTATTTCACTTCTGTACATCACTTTGTTTAATTCATATCTTAAAAAACATTATTGGAATGATTTCTGTTGAACAAATTCAAAATTTTTAATAGGATTTCTAAAAACATATTAGTGCAAAATCACTGTTCTTGAACTAATTGCAATTTGTAATCTATCTAAATCAGTCATTTGAGAAATTTAAGTAATATATAAAACAATACAAAAATGCAAAAAACACACCTTTTAGAACTGTTTTTAAATGCAATCTCTGAAAATTAAATTATTATGCCCACACATTGTATTTACCATTAAAATTACTAAAAAAAACAAAAAAATTTTTCCATCAACAGGATTACAATTCTGTTACTATGCATTTTGAAGGAGGTTTATTTAAAAACTCAGACATTTGAATTTAATGAATAGACACTAGTGTGCTCCTGACTGTTCAAGAGAGTAAACTTCCTGTTGAGAAAAAAAAAAAACTGAGAGGCTTGCAGAGAAGATATTTTCAGTTTTTAAGTGTGAAAAGGGTATAAAGAGATATTAAAATAATTTGAAATCAGACATTTTACTGGGGGAAAAAATGTCTGCAAGAAAATAAGATTCAAATTACTTTGAATCTTAACATGCGCAGCTCGGGTCACCCCTGCAACTTCGCTAGACTGCAAGATGCTGAAAGAAGTCTCTAAAATGTCTTATATTTTATTGCAAAAGGTGCAGCAGGTTAGCTATTCTTTGTCTGTGTAAATTGTCTGCGTAATCAAAAACAGATAGCATAAGTTTAACTTTCATGAGATGTGCGTAAAGAGGAAACCTTTGCTCTCTGAAGACATGAAGACCAAACTGAAGTTTGCCAGAAAGAACATAGGCAAATACTACTTCTGGAATAAAGTCCCTTGTTCATGGTTTGGGTATCTCCACCATGCAACACCATTATATCATGTTGCAGTTAAGGAAAATGTCAGAAAGTCAGTAAAAAAAAAATTATAGCTAAAAAATCCAAAGCAGAACTAGAACAGAAAATCCTGGGGCAAATCAAATCCCGGATGGTTGTTTTCTTGCACTAGCTGTATGAAAAGGAGTGTGGTCCTATTTGGAGATAAACCTTTGTCCTATTCTTGCCGTGTATTCTGTTCCTTCAGTCTTTTCATCAATTCTGAATCGCTTCCTTTCCAATATTTGCATTCAATGAAATTACATGAAATGAAAATGCAAAAATAAAATAAAAATAAAACACAAGAGCACCCGCAAATATCTCACAGCTGGAAGTTGGAAGTGAGGAATGGGATTAACTGGATTCAGACTGATGTCAGACCATGGTAGATGGCTTCAAGAAACATCATGCTAACACTTTTTCAACCTGTGGAACAGTACTAATGAGAGGGTGGGACATTCTAGGCTTTTCTCTCTTTGAATACATATTTTATAAATATATTTATTAAGGATAAAAAACAAACCTAATTTCAGTGTTTGAAATTAAATCACTTTCTTTCTCAGAGTTTAAAAATAAATTAGACATTGACGTGCAAATAATTAATTTCTGTCTCACTTGCTACACCGTTTGTTGCTTGAAGAAAAAAAAAGAGAAAAAAAGCCATCTATGAAGAAAAAAAGCCATCATAGCATGATGGTGCCACTACCATGTTTCATTGTAGGGATCTTTAGTCCACCAGTCTTAGGAAAATCTACGGAAGAGGATTAGGGCCACCGAAAAAAAAAAGAAAAAGAATTCTGACGTTGATCTCAGCATTCTGAGATTAAAGTCAGAATTCTGACTTTCTGACTTTAAAGTCAGATTTCTGAGATTAAAGTCAGAATCATGAGTTTTAAAGTCAGAATTCTGACTTTAATCTCAGAATTCTGACTTTAAAGTCAGAAAGTCAGAATTCTGAGATTAAAGTCAGAATTCTGACTGTAAAGTCAGAATTATTATTATTATTATTATTATTATTATTATTATTATTATTATTATTATTATTATTATTTATTATATATTTTTCCGGTGGCCCTAATCCTCTTCCGTAAAAAAAAAAAACTGTTTTGTTTACAGCAGTCAATAGCTTTTTAGTTGTTGTAATAACCCTCCTGACCAGCAGGTGGCGCAACACGCTATTCGGTGATTTTTCTCATTAAAACAGAAACGAATCCACTGTTCAGCACTGTCTCCACTCCTTTCTCTTCCCTATGTCCACCTTTCGCAACACCATCATGCAGCTACAGCAGTGAGAACTATCCGCTCCCACCGCGCCACAACCAGGCCGACGCCAGTCTGTCCTCTCCGGGTCTCTTCCGGCTTTTTAATTGTTGAGCTCTCAACGGTATCGTCCCGCAGAGAGATGTCCCACAATGGTGGCTCTGTTGTCGGTCTCCTGTCCTACGAGACGCTGGTCCATGCGGTGGCAGGTGCAATGGTGAGTTTTAAAACGATTCTCCTGGCATTTAACCTTCAGCAGCTTCTTCATTTGAGGAAGAATAAAGGGCGAAATGAAGACATGGAGTGACAGACGGAGCAGCAGTGGATGCCTGTTCAGGTGGTGATGTTGCAATGTCTCATCTTGCAGGGGAGTGTGACAGCCATGACGGTCTTCTTCCCTTTGGATACAGCTAAGAGCAGATTGCAAGGTGAGTTTGAGTTGTTATCATGTAATCATCCAGTTTAGATTTGCGTCTATGAGGATTTAAATAGAATCTACTTCTTGTAAGGTTTTAAAAATATTCCCATTCCAACTGTCCATTTATTAAAACATGGTTCGTGTTGTCCTTATTTATTCAAGTAAATAAATAAATGCCAAAGTGAAGAAGCTGTGTGTCAATAATTAGATACGCTCCGTCGTTTTATAGCTTGGTAAAACCACCAATAACTCGGTAGTCCTTTAATTCAGTCTCTGACATTGTTGTGGAGGATTTTTTGTGCGCTATTCTTCACAACACTGCAGTAGTTCATCATTCTATACAGATGTATATCTCAGTATGATTTCCTTTTGAGTCATATTAATAAAATACACAAGGTATAAAAAAACATTTGTTGCACAGACCTAATACCCCTAGGCTATTGAGCATCTGTTACAAATTACAAGCAGAGATGACCTGATGTAGTAAAGCTGACATGTCTGCAATTGTTGCTTTTTAGCATTCTTGTAGTTCGTTGGACTTGAATCGTGATATTTTCATGTTTTCTTCTCAGTGGATGACAAAAGAAAAGCCCAGTCCACTCCTGTCATTTTGGCTGAAATTGCGAAAGAAGAGGGCTTGTAAGTTCAACTTCCTAGGATCTTCTTAAAGTGACCTTCTTAGGATCTTATATCATTTGCCTTAAGTTCTCCACCACTGCTCTCAGTTTGGCTCTGTACAGAGGCTGGTTTCCAGTTATCTCCAGCCTTTGCTGCTCCAACTTTGTCTACTTCTACACTTTCAATGCACTGAAGAAGGTGGCTGCATCTGGACCGGGCAAGCCCAGACCCAGTAAAGACCTGCTGATGGGGATGGTAGCAGGTAAATATGATAAAGTGATGATCTTTTTCAATTTAATCAGTCAAGCATGCTGTAGTATTAAAGGTAATTGATGAATGTTTTGGCTTTTTTGCTCTTATGTTATAGTTGGTTTATCTTGCCTTGGAAAAGTAGTCATAGCCCAATTAATCCATGCATAGATTCTTTTTCTTATTTCTAATCCAAATATCCGGGCTTGTTAATTAGGTTTTTTTCCAAAGAATGAAATTTGAGCCATTTTAATTCATAATGCGGGTTGGTTAAGCTCTTCATTTCCTGCTACATTTCTGCTGTGTGAAGAAAAGCATGATGCTGCCATCACCACGCTATGATGCCATCTGTCACGTGTTCATGCAGGCGTGGTGAACGTGATCCTGACTACTCCCATGTGGGTCGTCAACACCCGGCTGAAGCTGCAGGGAGTGAGGTTCAGAAACGAAGACCTCCACCAAACCCATTACAGAGGCATATTCGGTGTGTATTCCAGTTAAAACCCCTCAGACGTGCTTTTTATGCGACACCGAGCCGTCCGACATTTCGGCTTTCCTTCTCGTAGATGCTTTCTCGCAGATCACCGCCAACGAGGGAGTGGGAACGCTGTGGAACGGCACCCTGCCCTCTCTGATTCTCGTCCTCAACCCGGCTGTGCAGTTCATGATTTATGAGGCCATGAAGAGGAAGGCGGGCAAGGGCGGCCAAAAGGCGAGAGGATGCTGGATATATTTTTGACATATAATATGAACCTCGATACTTCAAGATCATTTGTGTGATTTCAGCTTTGCTGTAGTCTAGCAGTCACTGAGAACTCTATTAAATCTTTATTCCCTGGCACAGATATCCTCAGCAAAGATCTTTCTCATCGGAGCAATCGCCAAGGCAATCGCTACCACAGCAACGTACCCACTCCAAACCATCCAGGCCATCCTGAGGGTAAATACGTCTTCTTCTCCGACACATTAGCTCGGCTTCTGATTTTGCACAAATCACAAACGCTAACTGGAAACAGTAATTCATTCGCTTCATAAAAATAACCTCAGCTCTTCTCTTCATCAGTTCGGTCAGTACAGAGGCGACGGCAAAGGGGGCCTGCTGGGGAGCGTCTCCAACATTTTCTTCCTGTTCATGGACCGGATCAAGTGAGTTCAGGGATAGATGGGCTCAGAAAATGGGCAGGCGAGCTGCTGGTCACTGACTGTTCTGTGTTCTTGCAGGAAGCACGGCTTTCTTGGGTTGTACAAAGGCTTGGAGGCCAAGCTGCTGCAGACGGTGCTGACGGCTGCCCTGATGTTTGTGGTTTACGAGAAGATCACAGCCGCTACCTTCAGACTCATGGGCCTGAGTAAAAAGCTGAAGCACTGAGAGGTTCTGCTTGAATGTACAGATTTAATCGGTGTCCGCTACTGATTTCTATTAACACTTAGACGTGTGTTATTGTCTTGCGTAACTGGAGTTGGACTTGACTGACTTCTGGGCATTCATAACATATTTATCCAAACCGCTGATGGCGTTCTAAAGCACAATGACGTCTGGGCTTTAACTTTATGACAACTTCCATCTATGCAGATTTTTTTATTTTTATTTTGCTTCCAGAGTAGAGCCTTCCTGAACATCTGCTATATTACTGTTTTGTAATAGTTAACACAAGTGAGTATTAACTAAATAAAAGCAAGTATTAGATGCATATTTAATGAAAATAAAAGAAAATCTAATACCGTTTACAAGCCTTCCTCAAAACACAAAACAACTAACTATTACTAGTCAGTACCAGTACCAACTCTTTTTAATCTGAAAAGGGCCAGTCTTGCTGTTTTTGACTTAAAGACCTATAATTAATGTCTTTATTATAAGAGGTGTGCTGTAATTTAAGGGAGTAATAATTATTTGTGGTCTTATTTTAAGGCCATGGATCTTTTCTTAACTTGTGCTTTAAGATGTGAAACTATCCAGTTTACATTTACTGCTTAGGAAATACTGCTAAAAATCGTAAATGCAGTGTGGATGTCAATGTCATGAATTAGCTTTGATATCTGTAATGGTTTTTAACTAAATTAATGGTTGAATGCACTTTTTTCCAGATCGGCAATTATGAGAGAAATCACTTCATTTATTTATTTTTCTCTAACAGTGCGAGTATTTAAAGCTGATATTAATCAGACGTGGAGGTCGGAGCTAATTGTACATAAGTGCCTCAGGGCTTTGGAGCTATGTGGGGTTACCATGGGAACGCTTTTCTGTCCTCTGAGCATTTTGTCTTCCATTATTTAAGGTTTCCTGGTGCTGCTGTATCACAATGTGCTCTCGCTCTCCGACTGTAATACGTGTCTCATGATGTTTCTTTGTACTGAGCTGAAGTCTTAATAGAAATACATAAAAAGTAAAGGAAACATTTGGATAAATACTACATTAAATCACAGGTGTCTTATCTATTTTATTAAGAATAAAAAAATTTAGATTTACATGAAATACTGTTAAAGAAATAAAATTTGATTTGAGTTTTTCTTTATTTCAATTGTTAAAGATTTCTTCTTTTTTTTACTTAACTTGATGGTTTCTGGATCAAAGTGACTGTTAAAATAAGGAAACAATAAAATAATCATGAAAAAATTACAGATTGTTTTATTTTAAATTACCATGCACAAAACAAAGAACAATGTCTATTATTTTTTTTAAATCTTCCCAGAAGATGATGAAGCAAGAGATGCATACGTTTGTTAAACATTTCGTGTTGAGGAAAACTTTAGAATTCAGCGCTCCGATAAGATTGTAATATCAAAATTCTGTTTTCCAGACTTAAAATTTCTTCTTTTTTTCATTTTATATATTTTCAGGAACATAAATACAAAACGTTCATTTTCCACACTCGGGTTTTAGTCCTAAAACCCACAAGCAATTACTAACGATAATTAAGAGGATGCAACTTTCGGACAGGGGGAGCAGGGAGTAGGATCTGCAAGTTCAAAAACTTCCAGATCTGGAAAATACTTCCATAAAATTCCATAATTTTAAAACATTGTAGGAATCCTGAAAGAGATGGCTGTTGTTATTCTGGAGACCTGGTCATTTCCTTAATATACCAGTCAGGCAGGAAGGAATATCGGGAGTCCCGGTGGACTGAGTAGGTCACGTCGTTGTGTGGCTCCCAGGAAAACAAGTACACCACACTGCAACAGAAATATTTGACAAACATCAGACATAACCATCCAGGAATAGTCATGTTAGCCATATTGGTAGTCAACATCCATTCATGTAGATGATAAAATGTTGCAATGGAAAAAACCAGGCAGTTTTGCCAGACTGGACCAAAACAGTCCAGTCAGAAATGTTTCAAATGGAAACTGAACAAATAATCCTCATCCAAACTAAAACCTATTCAGATGGGACATCACCTTCCATTTCTGACTGTTATCCTGCCACATGTGAATAAACATACCTCTTCATTTAAACTCACCTAGGACTGTCCTCAGTAGCTTCACGCTTCACAAAAGACAGGAAGTCGCAGCAGAAGTTCATGCATACTGTTGGCTTCCAGCAGTTGTATTCGTTCTGGGAAAAACACAAGACTGTTCAAGTATTGGGATCTGCAGCCGGAGTTGACTCATGTCTTTGCTGTCTGAAAAGGAAACAAAAAAGTCTGAAACCTCTTCATACCTTGATGAGCTGAGAAATTTTGGAGATCTGAAAAGTCTCCACAGAAACGACGGTCCCGTCATGATCCCTGAAACCTGCAACCACCCGAGGGACCCCGGGGAGAAAAGACTGGGCCCACCATTTCAACAGTTTAAACCTGATGCAGACACCAAAATAATAGAAGGCATCAGAAGCATCTGTGTAAGAAGATCAAGACAATCGGTCAGGTAATTCAAATCGTCTCTCTGACCTGTGGAGGTTGCTGCGCTGTTTGGGAGTGCAGATCTCTGCAGAGGTCTTCAGCTCCACGTAGCAGGCAGGAGGAGGTGGAGCACCAGGATCTCTGTCCCGACAATCCACCTCGCCAGAGAACAGAAGCTTGTGGTCCGTGAGCCGGGTCTGGACCACGGTGCAGAAGGCCTCGTTGGTGTTGACCACTCCGCTGGGGTCAGGCTCACTGTTTGTGTCGTCTGCAGGAGAGGACAGAGGAGAAGAGTGATCGCTTCAGAGTCCGGTCGCACAGTCCCGGCACATTTGTCTTGTGAATGTCCAGACTCCTTTATAAACAACACCAGGATCTCTGGTGTTGTCTTGGTAAACATGATAACACCATGAATTTATGGCAGACATTTCTATTGTGGTCCAATAGAATTCCAGTGGGCTTATAAACATTGGGTGCCTTTAAATCTCAACTTAAAACCCACCTGTTTAGAGTTGCTTATGGCTAAACTGCGGGTTTGGATGTCTTTGACGTTTTTCTAATGTTTTAATGTTTTTACCTTTACTTTTCATCTATTTATTAACTTCCTTTTATTTTTCTTTCACACTGTTTATGTATCCCCCCATCCCACGGAAAAGTCCCAGTTAGACAAATCAATGCGCTTTAACTAAAACTCTAAGGTGTGAAAATTCCTGTTAAATGGTGTTTTAAAAAAAACTCTGAGGTGTGAGACGTTTAACGGAAGTCCTACAAAGGGTGCGTGTTTTTATCTTTTTTAATCTTTTTTCTTTTTAAGATATTTCTTTTGTCTTTCTAACTGTTTATTCACTGTCACATGCTGTTTTTATTTTAATTATGTAAAGCACTTTGAAATGCCTTGCTGCTGAAATGTGCTATACAAATAAAATTTGATTGATTGATTGATTGATTGATTGATTGACTATAATGCATCTATCCAAAAACAAATTGATCTGAAGTATTAGCTCGTACTTCTAAATTTGATTCTAATATACTGTAACTTATTTTTAAGTAAGACAAATGATCTCACAAAAAACATTGCTTTGATTTTAGTCTTTTTAAGAACATACCTTTGATTTAGTGAAACATTATTTTACAATTGCTTCTAACGTGAAATTACTAAGTTCTTTCAATGATTTATGTCTTTTTTAAAAGATCTTTATGTGTTAAATTGGAAAAATTCTCTCTCATTAAGATGCTTTACATTTTGGTGTTCCTCAAGGTTCCATCTTTGGACCAGCTTTATTTACTCCACATGTGATTCCTTTGGGTTTCTTTCTTGCTAGTTTTTAAATATTGAATTGGCATCTGAATATATTTCTGAAGTGTCACCTCATCCCACTTATTTTCTTTTCCTGAAAATAACAGATAGAATCTAAAACCAGAAGTATCTACAAACTACAAAACAGCTTAATCTATGTAATAAGGAAGCCGGTAACGCTCACTGACTTACATAAAAGCAAAGTAAACAGCCCCTCACCTGCACACATGTACTGTTCAAACTTGTATCCCCAGTACATCATCTCCTTGTTCCTCTCTGGGCGGTTTTCTCGTTCCCTGCGAGCAGCTTCGGTCTCCACCTCGCTGATGTAGAGCGTGCCGTTAAACTTGGTCACCGCCAGCAACCAGCCCTCTCTGGTCTCGTACGGCGTAGTGAGCAGCTTGGTCAGGTGGCCCCGCCAGGTCACAAAGTCAAAGTCTAACGGGCTGCAAAAGTCATGGATCACTTTTCGGCCTGGTGTCACACTTTATTAATGTTTCTTATATTATTCCTCTGCCATCTAAGAAACGCCAATATTTAACCAATTTCCCTCTCAAATGAAAAGTGTTTATTCTATAATATTCTGTGCATAAACTCACCATGAGGCATCTGTGGTCAGCTTGGATTTCAGCTTTGACCTGTTGGCTACGATCCACCGCAGAATGTGATCCAGCTTCTCCTTGACATTTTCGTCCCTCTTCACATATCGCTCCCTGTACCCATCCCTCAGATCAAAATTGGGACTTCGCTCAGGTTCCACGTAGTATCTCATCTGCCTGCTGTCGTTGAAAAACCTACGCTGAGAGTCCAGGGAGAAACAGCCCACTTCCACAGGCTGCTTGTACAATGGAAAGTCTCTCTCATACGCTTCCCTTCTTGTGCTTAAGGTCTGGGGCCTTGGTGGGGTTTGCCTTGGAGTAGCACTGGACTGATGCAGGTGGTGATTTGAGGGTCTGAATTGTGCACCGTCACAGTGGTTTTGTCTCCTGTTATCGCCTCCCCGTCTGTTTGGGGAATAGTGGTGGTGGGAACTGGAAGTAGGGCTGCGGGATCTGTGCCGGTCCATTCCTAACACAGAAAAGAGCCTGACCTAAGAGACATACTGACCATGGATTGAAAGATTGATCTAAAATACAAATAAATACAGATTCAAGAAATACAAGCAACAAAGTAAGATCCAAGACCAAATACACAATTAAAACAAAAGTAGACACAAAAGTCTTTCACAAGAGAGTAACTCATAAAGCATGACATACAATTTGCAGATAAAGTTAAACATACAAAAATGAATCTGCAACATATCACAATGTGCCCCTTTGTTTCTTGATCGGTTTGATTTTGACTTGCAATTGGCGAGTTAGACACAGAAGATCAGATTTTTCAAAACTAAAAAGTCAGAAGGCTAAATTTCACAGAAAACCAGCACCTTATATCAGTCAAGTCAACTCTCATAAGTGCATTTCTACATAAAATCAAAAATAAAATAAAAATAAAATAAAATCAAGCATATGTAAATAGAGCTCAGATTCCCATAATTGCTAATTTCTACCTACAAACATTAGATTTGCAAGATGACTACATAATGATTCACCTACTCTCAAATTATGAGTGCGTAACCATGATTATCTCAACAGTTCTAAACTTTTAAGTTGGAATCACGCTTTGATAATGTGTGCGGAACTAATAGATTATGCATGATACAATAATACACCTCGTAATTGTGTGATAAAAATGTAGCGTTAGCTGCTTAAAGATTAGTTCCACTGCACCACCTGGATATGCATATATTTTTTCTATTAACAATTTCATTTTCTAAAAATATTTTCATTTAATTTTATTATAGTTGCATCTGAGCAACTGAAATACCTGACGAGTAAAGAAAAACCTACCTTCTGTTCAAAGAACACAACACACACTGCTCATCTGTCACCTATAAAATAATACAATTTCTGTATTTAACTATATAACATTTGTTCAGAAATGAACCAATAAAGAAAGTTAACGTGTTTTTAAATTTGCGGCGCTGCTAACTAGCCTGGCATGCTACAAACAAACTTTACGCAACTTCCGGTGTTACTTTTTCAAACTCATCCACTAGGTGGCAGCACCGACAGGTTATCTCAATAGAACCAACATAAAAGCGAAAAGAGGAAGCATTACATTTTGTCAGATGAGAACATTTATGAGGAACTAATAGGCTATTTAATTTAATAAATTGCAAGAAACGGCGTTCAATCTACACAGTAATTAAAAGGTAGCTGTTTTTGTTACCTATGCAAAACGTTTGACTTAAATTAGCGCCGCTAAGGTTGTTAGCTTGGCTAACAATAAACTTTGAAAAGAACAAGACAACGTTTCGAAAAGGGTTTTATGTATGAGACACTCTGGTTCTTCTAAGAACATCTAGTAGGTCGTACCTCGGGTAAGAAGATACCTAGACTTTAAATGAAAATGCTATCCAATCATCTTGACGAATGGATCATATTTGCATTATTTTTTGTTCCAGGTATGAACAGAAAACGGGCTCTGGTTTCCGACGCTTTCAAACCGAAGAAAAGGAGAAATGGCACAGAAAAGTTTGGGGCTGGTGACGAAGGTGGTGGCGAGTGTCTTGACAAGTGGTTTGTACTTTTATCTAAGCAAAAAATAATGCCACGCGTACAAACGTCTCTCCATGTTTCCTTTCTTGAAGAGCCAGCTGACATGAAATCCACCTTGGAGAACCTCATGACTCTGTTTCCCAGAAAGCTCTTTAACGACACATTGCCTCCTATTGTGCTGAAGCATCAGTTGTACAGTGTACACAGTGACAAGACCCTGGTGGATAAGGAAGTGGTGAGCCAGCTCTTTGATTTTTCGTTTCATTGGGATTTTATGTTGCAGTCAACACATAATAACGTTTAATAGATAATAATAATAATAAAAAAAAAAACTAAAGCCTGTCAATACCTTCCACATCACAAGCATAGAAAGCTTTGTCTTGGTCTAGCAGAGGTTCCCAAACTGTGGGGCGTGCCCCTTATGGGGGGCGCGGGAAGCCGTCTGGATGAAAAAAACAAACAAACCGTGAACGCTGTATGCGCTGGGTTTTTACCTTAGAATGACCAACTCTCTGTTATTCCTATGTCACTTTGATACAGTAGGGGCTTCCACACTTCCCATATCTGTGTCCTCTGTCACTTTTATCAGCAGTTAAAACTGTTTAATCCGTTGTTAACATGTCGTAACCTGTTTTTCCGAGCCGCCTTTAAACGCAACATAAGCGCTATGACACTCGCTGGGTTTAGACCTGTGTGGCAGCGAAGGAGACCTGCTGCTTGTTATGGAAAGATGTAAAAAAAAAAAAAAAAGGATTTGAAGTTCTGACTGCCATGCTTTTGTCTGAGCAGAATAAACTCCAGGAGAGTGGGGAGCTGCTGATGTTCCAGCTCGGGTTTGACTCTGAAGCATTCGGGCTGGTGTTTGCGTCAGACTACAAGACCAAAGTACTGGCCGGCGAAGAGGGGAAAGCAACACTAGCAACCGTTGAAAAGTTCCTGGAGAAAGTGGTGTCCACCTGCACAGATCTGAGCTTCAGCAAAGACAAGATGCTGAGAGAGTTTCTCTTCACAGACTCTGAGATAACGTACGAGGAACTCTGACTACGACACACTATATTAATGTTGTTCCAAGATTTTTCATCTGCATATAGACATGAACACAGTTTATTTTCTCACCACCAAGGCAGCTGGTGAAGTCAGGGGTCCTGACTGTGAGGGATGCTGGTAGCTGGTGGCTTTCCATTCCCAATTCTGGCAAATTCACAAAGTATTTTATTCAAGGTTGGTATTTTGGGATAATTATTGCACCTTCACCATAAATATATCTAATTTCTGTAACGTTTTCCCGTTCCCTACATGAGGGGGTTTGTTTGGTACCATCTAACACATTTTTCTTCAGGACGTAAAGCAGTGCTTGGCATGGTGAAGAAGTCCAAATACAACGAAGTGTTACGAGTCAATCTAGAGGAGCGGCGAACAACCTCACACGTGAAATTTCCTATGAAATATCACATCCATGACATTGTTGGGGCAGAATTGGTAGAAAGGTGCGATTATTCTGCTCCTTTCCAATTAATTAATAATGCTTGTATGTTCTGTATAATTGTAAATATACATAATTCAGTTTTATTCTTTTCTGCTGACGTTATTGAGATTATTTCTGGAGGGAGTATAATTAGATTTTCTAACACTTTGTCTTTCATCTCCTCTCAGCATACCTACGACTTCGGGGACTTTGTTACGATTTTCAGATTCCTGAGCAGCTGGAGAGTTTCAGAAGAGGAGATATGTGAAAAACACCTGAAACTTTTGGGATGCCACTAAGTAAATAAACTAAATAAGATGTAAAGTTTTGGCCACATGTATCATCAACCCAGTGTCGGTTAATGAATTGTACATTTTATTGACATGATTGTTAAATGTTGGGTTATCTTGTAATAAAAGAGTTACTGTAGCCATTTCTCTGAGATGTGAGTTTAATTCCAAGCTGAAAGAGTTGAATAACTGGTATATGGTACCAAATACATGTTTATTTAACATTTTAACTACCTGCAGTTTAAAAGTCTTATGAGGTAAATGACGTCCCTTTAGAATCAGAAAGAAATGTGGGTGAATAAATGGCTGACTTGACAGTTAATGAAATCCTCCACATAAGGTCATAGTTAAAACAGTTTTTCAAAATCAGCAATGACAGTTCATGAGTTTGGGGAAGATTTTCCATCTCTTACCTCAATCGAGGTCTAAGAGTCTGGAGGACGACTGGAGAGGCATAGAATCCAGATTGGTTGAACTCAACGTCTCGAGGGTTGGTGATGGAAAATCCTTTCCCTTTGTGTCTGTTTTTCCAAGTCCAGCCCACATATTTAATATTTTACAACATTCTATGATTCCCACTGCTGACAACCTTTAAAATCAGCATCCTCTGCTTCCCTGTTTATATTAAATTGGCATTACTGTGGTCAGACTAATTCCTGAGCATCCGATTTTCTTCTGTATGAAGGTGGCAGTTTGGGTCTGAAGGGTAAAACTGGGGAACCGATCGAGTGTTCCTAGTGGACATGATCAACCTCAACTATGATGATTTATACATGCTTAAAATGTAAATATGAGCCGAGGAATCAAAAAATAAAATAAAATTTGTGCAACAATGTTTTAAAAATGCTAAATCATCCCATTCC
Organism: Poecilia picta; assembly: GCA_033032245.1. Lineage (NCBI taxonomy): Eukaryota > Metazoa > Chordata > Actinopteri > Cyprinodontiformes > Poeciliidae > Poecilia > Poecilia picta. Next base: position 13,975,448 of record CM065360.1, read on the forward strand.
AAAACAAAGGAAAAAAATGAATCATTGGTGTCCAAACCTCTAATCTGCTGGGCCAAAATTACACAGCTGAACGTACTCAACCAAAAACTGCAAAATATTTTTAGTTAATTTTGGAAATGGTGTATTCCTATCTTATCAAAAGCCTAAACTGGCTGTATTTTAATAACAAAAGCAAGTCAGAATGTTGTAGAAAATCTGTAACTTTGTATAGTCAAAACATAAATAGCATCTCACATATTTGCCATGTAAAAGGAAAACAGTTAAAAGGCATTTTATTTGTAACATTTTTGCTCTAGAAGAGTTTGTTATTTTTAGAAACAAAATATGAATGGATATCAGTTAATAGTTATTGTTTAAGGTATAAAGAAGGTATACAAATTTGGACAGATTGTCAAACAACAAGTGATGTACACAACAGAGAAAGTGTTTTTACAGGAATTTATTGGCTTTTTCAAAAAGTGACAATAGTTTTTAATCCTCAAAACTAAGAGAGTCACAACATTGGCTTGGATAAAAGCACAGCTTGATTTCTGAATACCGATGAGCAACGTGTACTTAACCCCTGATCTAGTAGTTCAAATACATTTTGTAAATAGGCAAAAAATATATATATAACTGTAGCAATTCTAATCTTAGTTTTCAGTATATGATGCACAGACATGCCATCAGCATTAATTACAAAAAGCTAGGCTTGAAGGGAGATTAAGGTAGCGTTAACCGTAGAGGTAATAATAAAAAAAAGATATTCATAGTGTTAGTTAAACAATACAGTGAGTGTGTAACGTCTGAAGAGAGATACAAAATAGACAAATCACGATTATAACAAAAAGATGATTACACTGTCTACTACACCATAACCGACAGTAGCTTTGTTACTGTTATTAGCAGGCATAGATGCTTTTCATTGTGACATTGCTTAGCCAGTAGTGATGCGTCAAGAAAATAAATCAAAAGTGTTGCACGAAAGGTATTCGGTAAATGCCCACAGAGCATTAAAAGATGTGCTCTTGTTCCCCCCCCTCCCCCCCCCATCACCAAGACATCCGGACATTTCTGTTCCAATATGTAATCATGTTTTCAGCTTTTGCAATCACAGGCAGCTGTCCGACTGAGACACATTTAGGGAAAGCAGAAAGAAAACGACAAATTTAATTAGATGAAACGTAGAAAATACTGGATTCATTACATTTTTCGAGGAGTCATAGCACTGTTGGTGTCTGATCTTCTCCCTGTTGTGTTTTAGGTGTCATTAATCATTCTAGGGTTGACAGACTGATGGAAAGTAAAAAGGTTATGTTACTCAAGGACTCATTTGAAGCTGCACAGATTCTCCAGGTTACTCCATGCTCCTTGTCAAGGAGGAAGTGAGGAGGAAGATAAAAATGCCACTGATGGAGGAGCTGAACGAACGGCAAACGTTACAGATCTGAAGCGACAGACCTAGACTCTCATTTTCGGCTAAAAACCAGCATGTGTGCAGAATGTATTTGGCAATATTATTTCCACTTACAACAATCAACCCAACTGTAAACAACAAAAAAAAAAGAAAAGAAAAGAGAAAAAGTGGATAACAGGTGAAAGAGGAAATTAAAGACAACCTGCAATCCATTTTTTTTTTTTTTTAGAAAACATCCAATCGTTTTAGAAGGCCTCGAAAAGTTCATAGTCTTGTCTATACAGTAAAGAGTTATTAGGACTGTTGATCTCCCAAACCCTTCGCCTAAATCTGGATCTGATTTATTTTCATGAAAACTGCTTGAGCTACACTTAAGGACAGAATCTGAAGTACATTGATTGTGAGTGTATACTGGTGTGTTTCTCCTGTGTCTTTAGCCACCCTCTCACCGCTAGCATTCATGTTCCCCTGTAACCGTTCAAACTGCAGGCGGCCTTAGAGGAGAGAGCATTTCTTGCCCTTCTTCTTGACGGGCGGGGGGCACAGAACGGCCCGGATGGCCTCGTCGAACACAGTTTTAAGGCCACGCTGAGTCAGGGCTGAGCACTCCAGGTACTTGACGGAGCCTAATGAACGCAGACAGAGAGCAGCAATTTATTTACTTCTGTTTGTTGTGAATTATTAAGAAAAAAAAAATACATGAGATCTAAGTTGGTCAGAAAGAAGCCAATGAAGTTTTTACCAATCTCTTTGGCCATGGCCAAGCCTTGAGGATAAGTGATGGGGGAGAGTTTCTTCTCCTTCAGCTTCTCCATGGTGTCCTTGTCGTCCCTCAGATCCAGCTTGGTGCCCACCAGGATGATGGGAGTGTTGGGACAGTGGTGTCTAACCTCAGGGTACCACTACAGAACAGAAAGCTACAGCTTTAACTCCTTTAGGTGATGCATTTAATCATAGACAGGATTCCTTATCATTTTTGTATTAATTTTGTATCAAACTTTATGGCTGTAACTACAAAACAAATAATGGAGCCTTTTCTTTACATATTTAAGCTTCTATGTCTTCATTTAACCCACTAAAAAACACTTGTTACATTTTCACATTGCTCTGTGTCAAATGAACCAAAACCTGTTCACCCCCTCGCCTGCGCTGCAACAATAACAACTGAAGGAAATGACACTAAAACCGCTGAAGTAGAAACTAACCGCAATGTCCTTCTTTACCAAATGTAAACAAAAATAGGGTGGCATCAGATTTTAGCGGTTGAAGGATTTCTCATTGGTCTTTGACAAAAGATCGCGAGTCATTTCTCCCGTTAATGCTGTACTGCGCTATAATCCGCTTCCTGCTTCTGGAGTGGTCTCCAGTCCGATTGCCATTCTAATATTCATTTGAACTGCGCCAGAGTTCACTTCAACCGAACCGAGAGCTGGGAGTTCGCTTTTTGGTCCGCATCAGAGTTCAGCTGCGCATTCACACCTCCCCAAATGAACCAGACTTTCTAGGTAGACCAACTGAAGTTTAATTAAAGCGGAGCTGGTTATCTTGTTTGACATAAACCAACCACCTTTCAATCTCGTTCAGATTTAGGTCTAATTTTGTGTACGTCACTTTCCACGTTGCCAAAAGTCTTTCTTCAACCCTACAAATCACTGAATTTATGAGTTTGAATCACATCCCTGACCACAGGTGGATAAAATCCAGCATGTAAACATACAGACTGCTTCTAGAAACATTTGTGTTATGAAGTAAATCTTGAAATCCGAAAATGTACTCACCACTAATTATTCCACAGTCACTGAGTATTATGATAAAGTTACACAGGCAGAAAGTACTGTGCCGTGAATGTTGAGGCATATAATACATAGAGGCCATCAATTTCTGCAGAGTCAAACCACAACATTTCTAGCCGCCAGTAGACTCTAGAGCACTGGAAACATTTTCTCAGGAGAGTTCTGCCTCTGGCTGCAGATCCAATAAACACGTCTAGAGTTGGCAGCTGCTAGGAGAACCGCATTGGCTTGGCTGCAATGTGTCAAGTGTAAAGTTTGGTAAAGGGAGGGTTATGATGAGGTGGTTATTATGTTGGTTCACCTTAAAATAACCATTAATGCTTCAGGAAACCCAGATATTTCAGACCATTTCCTTCACTCAACTTTGTGGGAAGAGTTTGGGGATGGACCCTTCCTGTTCCAACATGACTAAGCATGAGTGCACAAGGCAGAATTCATAAAAGAGTCAGACGAGTCTGCTTGTTGTGGAAGAACTTGACTGACCTCACAGAGTCCTGACCTCAAAAATACAGAGCAGGTTTGGGATGAATTACAATGGAGATTATATGAGTCAGACCATCTCAATCAACATCAGACCCCACAAATGTGCATTTATAAGGAGGGTCATAAATGTCCACAAACATGCCTGACTTAGGCTGTTATAGCTGCAGATTATGGGCAGACATAACATTCAAAATGCTCATGCGAGTGCAAAGACAGTGTGAAGTAAACGCATAAATAAATACAATTTTAATCATTAGAATTAAGCCAGAAACAGAAAAGCAGTAGTGTAGTGGTGAGATGGAAAAAAAAACCAAGTGTTGGTTCCCTTCTTGTACAGCTGAGGAGGAACTGCAGGGGCAGATAATAATTTCCTGAGTGTTTATCACCAGGAGAAACTCCCCTTGCTTGCAAACTATCATGTGATCCACATCTGCAAGCATGCAGTACTGTAAAACTACTGTGATGAAGAGCAATAAAGATCCCTAAGACACAATGTCTGGAAGATTCAGCTATACCATTCTATTTGGGAGAAATGCTAAATGCATTTGCTGTAAAAAAAAAAAACACAATCCTGATCTGTTTAAGGACTTGGTTTTGAAACTGAAACAAAGATGGAAGAAATATTTTTAACAATTCAATTATTTGTCTCAGTTCAAGTGTCCTGAATTAACAGGTGACGATATATCTGCTTTTATTACATCAATATAAGGCATCTGCTGACTATTATCCAGTAAAGATTATTACTTTGTGAGTGAACAAGATTTTTATCATGTTAAAAGTTAGTTTGAGGGCTAACACAAAGGTCTAGTTAAGGGAAATTCAAAGTATACAAACAAAAAAGAACAATTCAAAAGTTATAATGGTAGCTGAAAATTAGTATGGTGCTGGGTAACTAAGTTGTAATAACATTTGTATATTATGTATATACAAGAAACATTTCATTTTGTTAAGAGTCAGTGAGTGATTGTTTACCATCTTCACTCCGTGACAGGAAAGAAACACTGATGATCAGAACTTATAGCTACTTTAGACATAACTGTATAGAAATGACCTAGATTGAATGAATTGGAACTTTTGACTTTCAAATAAATCTTTATTTAGCCTTACATAAATAAACTAAATTGACTATAACAACTATCCAATACTTTATGGACTTTAAGCAAACACATACAAGTGCTTTCTGTAGTTACTGCATAGGGGCATCAGGGATCAACCTCAATTTTGTTGCTTTAATTGCTTGATAATTCAGAGCACAGAACAACAAAAGTCACCAGTTTGAACGATTTTGTGCATGTAAGATTCTGTTTCTGTCTAAAACTACTTGAAAATGATTAGTAAGGCAACAAAGATGCATGGTGAGTCATTCTCTGCAGGATCAGGCTCACCAACTGATCCTACATTGAAGTTATGATGCAAACTGTCCTAATGCTTCTCTTCTCCTAAAACTTGCTACAGATGTCCTATGGTGCCTTGCAAAATGGAAACAAACTCTTTCATGATATACATGTTAATTGAAGGAGAATAATATAAATAGATATCTTTTCACATTAGTCGTATTAAATTTTGTAAGCCACTTTCAATCTGATCCCATTATTGCGTGTTGTTCTGTCTATTAAATCCCAATAAAAAATGCAAACCGCAGTTGTAGCGTGAAGAAAGATTTTTAAAAAGTTGATAAAGTGAATATTGTAGTAAAACACGGTAAAAACCTTCCATGTTGTTCACGCGGACACTTCTCACCTTAGCACGGACGTTTTCAAACGAGGCAGGACTCACGAGGGAAAAGCAGATAAGGAACACATCCTGATGAGACAAAGGAAATGGAGCAATCAAAGCCTGAGACTTTCATTTACTGTAAAGTCTTATTCTTATCAATGTGTGTTTTTCCTTCTTTCAAACTTCCTTGTTCACTGTCTTCACACAAACGTTCCAAGGGGATTATTCACAAAGGTTAATAAGTGAATTATAATATTGCTTTGTACCGTCTGTGGGTAGGAGAGTGGGCGGAGTCTGTCGTAGTCTTCTTGTCCAGCTGTATCCCAAAGGCCCAGGTTCACTGGTTTCCCATCCACCATAACATTGGCAGAGTAGTTGTCAAACCTGGGGAAAACGATAATGTGCAAATAAACAAAAACCATAAATCGAAATATGAATAGATCAACATAAATTCTGTAGCTTCCTTACGTTTTTCCAGAGAAAATCACGTACTACGTTTTAGATTTTTTTTTTCCGGATAGAAAAGAGCCTGAATATAAAGTACCTTAGCAGCTTCTCTAGAAACCAGTGTTAAAAAAAACCCATACATTTGATCAGATAAGGAGCAGAATCTCATCATTACTTCCAGTAATATCTGCTCTCTTCAATCTCAGTTAGTCTACTACTTTGATCATTACCTCAAGCATAGAACCAAGACAATTTCTAGTTAGAAAAACAACAGTGGAGTAAAGAAGTCGCCTCATTGATTCGCGGGCCGCATTAGAGACAAAGGTTGGAGAAACATGATGGACAGCAAGGTTTGTCATAAATAAATAAACAGAAACTGCACTGCAGTCTCTGACACTCACACTGTGGGGATGTACTCTCCAGGAAAGGCATTGGTGGTGTAGCTGATGAGCAGACATGTCTTACCCACAGCACTGGAAATGAGAAGAGACTCGATCAATGACAAGAAAAAAAAAGGCAAGAAAATCCTGCTTTAAACTGACTGGTCAGAGCAGTTCTGCATTACCAACTAATCTAAACATTTTAGAGCCTTAAATCTTAAACTGTCTTTTCTTTTTCCTCACTGCTTTTTTTCTACATTCTCTTTTTAAAAAGAAAAATGTAAAAAAGTTGCTCTTTTTAAAATCCAAACATCTAAAAAAATTAATATAAAGTTCTAATTTTAAAATTATGTACTTTCCTAACTTACTCGATCTATTAGCTTTTTTATAATTACTTTTTTATTAAGAATATTTATCAAGTAGTGGTTTCAGTGCCTTCCTTGGGGTCAACACCAGATTCAGTTTTTAAACCATAGGTCAACTTTTAAACTCAGTAACTTAAGAGACTTTCACATTCTACAAAGAGCAAGTTGCGTGTATCATTTAACACTGACTCAGTAACAAAAGAAAAGCCAAAACAGTCAATGGGTTTAACTCAAACACTGAAGTATTGACCCAACATGCAACTCCTAACTAATACATGCCTTATTTTCTTTAAAATCGGACAGAACCAATTTTCTTTTCTTTTAAGGAATACAGCACACCAAAAAGAACCCATGTATGGGTAACTTTAATGGAGGAAAATGTTTAATATAATTAAAAAGTAAGAAATTATGTGATTTAAATCAAAACACATGTCCCAAGCCTGCAATATATGTGCTAAAGTCAAAAAGATGCATCAAAATACACATTTATGTAAAATAGTTGAGGTTCATTGAATCAAAATTTTTAGAACCTGGCTTACTGATCATAGATGAGACCAAATGTGCCTTTCTTGGGAAATCAGAAATATAAAAAAATAAAAAATTAGCAAACTTAAAAATGTTTACAGAATCAAGTTTCAGTTTCCACTGTTTGTCCAGACCTGGAAATTGCTATAAGAAAACGCTGTAGTTTAAGTTTGCATAGAAACCTTGGATTTACAGATAAAATGATCATTGATTTTAAAAAAAAACAACTTAGTTATCAAAATTAATAGCGCAGTTAGGGATAATAAACAAGAGACAACACTGCAGTAAATCAATGTAGATGATTACATTATGGACACCTGAGTCATGGAAATAATAACATCGTTCACATGATCAAATTTAATTTTTATGACTACTTTAATATTAAATGAAATAACAAAAAAAACGCGATTTAAATTCAAATCATATCCACCGAGAGAAAAAAAAAAAGAGATTCAAAGCAGAAATGAGCCCTGATCTCAGGAAAACTTTCAACGCAAACCAGACAGGGGTCAGTTCCTGTAAGACATTCACAGCTCCCAGGGGAACAGATATTTCCCAATTACGAAACTTGAGCTTCCCCTTTCAACCTGAATCGACGAAAAAGCGCCTCAATCAAAGGTCCCTTGAATGACTGCTGTGCGGTTTCCACCACACCCTGATCAAGAGGTTATATGCGCATGTTTACCTCCCACATACTATTACACTTCTTGACTGGTAGTCTTGGCCAATCCTCTACTTTAAACTGGTACAGCCGAAGCCTCATGTATTATTAGGGAAACGAAAGCACGCCCCAAGTTAACTAGGTGCGAAGAAGACAACAATACAATTGAATCCCGGCTTCTTGGGTTTCTCATTAACCAAGACAGCAGAAGAAGAAGAAGAGAAAAACGGGTTTAGGTTGAATAAACAAACTATGCTATTAAGTCTGACTGATTCACCAAGTATGTGGAAACCCAGAGGAAATAATGAGCTGTCTTCTTCTATGCCAACACAGAATATGTGAACTCGAATGTCAAGTAAGTCAAAATAAGAAATAAAAAAAGTTTCAGTAAACGGCAATATTCGAGTGGTACATATTAACAGGTAGTTAGAGCTTGGAAGCTAACTTTGCCCGTATGAAAAACTGGGAAGCAAAGTGATTTAACGTTATCCAGTGTGGTGACAACATTTTAAGCTAATATCACGCGTTACCTTTCAAATAGAAAATGGTAGAAACAAACTTTTAGAAAGCCCGGTTCTGTTCACTTACCCGTCCCCGACAACGACACACTTAATGGCCTGCATTGCCTAAGAGAGCCAAGCTAGCTTTAGCTCAGGTTTCTTTTCCTTTGTCCGGAACTGCTCGCTGGAGAAACGTCCCAACAGGCTCCCGCTGACGGCCTCCGGTGTTTACCGTTGAGCTCCTCTGATGTTAAAACACCGTCTGAGCAACTTACGCTAACTTATTACACACTTTATCTCAAGTTTCCTCAGAAATCTCCTCGCAACATTCCCATGCTTTCGTGACTTCGCTATGGGAGCTATGGAGCAAAACAGCGGCCACCACCCCTGAGAAAAAAAAATGAAGTCAGCCACCAGCAGATGGAGCATCCGGTACACCGGCCTGATACGCCCTCAGACACTCCAACTCACTGCAAGCTCACCAGAAACAACCAACCAGAAATACACTTTCTTTATTTTATTTTTATTTTTACAAAAATGTGTAGGCTAAAGAAAATGTTTTTTTATTGATTAAAATAAGATAAAACGCGTACACTTGTAATTTGTGAGTACATCTAAAAAACAAAAAGACGGATGACTTAGGGTGTGACACGGGGAAGGAAGTGACGTTCTTCACCAATTACAATGGAATTTGTTAAGTTGGGTATTTCCTAAGTTGTGTCTTGAAGGTGCCTTTTAAAAGCGCAATAAAAATAAAAAACTGCACATGCAAATATCAAATTTGCAGGTGAAACCAGAAAAATATTGCATTAATTTATGATATTTGTAAAAAAAATCATTTGTAAAAAAAAAGAAACAGATAAATTACAAATTCAAATATCTAAATAAGAAAGGATACTGCTGTTGTGGTATTTTTAATGCTGATAAAGAATGTGCTATGCTGTGCATAGATGAATTGTTAATTAAATACATAAATCGGGCATTACTGGGAAATATTTAACTGGATAAAGAACTTTTTGTCAAAGAAAAGTCTGCAACATAGAATTGGGCAAAAATATTATTAAAAATATGCTGATTTGCACAGATGCATCAAGAAATTGAGATCGGAGTATATGAATACATCTTAGTGTTCAGATAAAACAAGGAAGACGAATTAGAAATGAATTTTAGTAACACTGGGGGAATAATAGCAATATTATCATCAGTATAGTAGATCAAATAAATTACCTTTAAAGCTGCAATAGGTAACTTTTATAAAAATGTGTTTTTAACATATTAACTAAAACTGTCACTGTGTCCTCCTGACAAAATAATATGACGGGAAAAAAAATCTAGCTCCTCTGTCTCCTTCCTGTGATCCTACAGTGGTTAGCAGAAATACCCCAATCAGGGCCAGGAGGCGGGTCTTAGCATTGTCAATCAATTTCGTGTACGAGCTTTTTTTGGTCGTGCCTGTGAGTCTAAACTCGGGGCGTATTAACCCAATTCCCTGTTCTCTTCCGTGTGTCGCTCCCTCTTCTCTCCTCCTCGGAGAAGCTGTCGGGGTGGAGCAGCAGCCCTGCCAGCTCCTAATGTTTAAAAATGGAGCTCGGTGTCAGTCAGCGATAAGAAATAATGAAGAATTTCACACCATTTACCGCTTATATCGCATCGCCCTGTCAGTTGACTTAATAAGCCAACGTAGCGCCGGGCAGACCGATCCTTTATGGCGGGTCTGTCGTACCTAGTCCTCCGGTTCTCGGGCTCCGCTGGTCGGACGTACGGAGTGTTTTGCAAAGGCTTGACGAGGACTTTGTTGATATTTTTTGATCTGGCATGGCGGCTGAGAATCCGATTTCCTTATATATACCTCGTCGCTTCTATGGTGTTTAATGTAAGACTCCAAGTAAGTAGTCTCTTACTTTCTTCTCGTATACCAAAACTTCTGGTTTGGCAGTCCTGCTTTGCTCGTCACCATGCCAACAGCTGTTAAAAAGGCCTTGGGGTTGAATGTGTGTTGTCGTTGTGGTTGCTGACTTAATGTCTGCTGAGCTTTTAAAGAAGTGTCTCCTTTATGCAGATTGAAGCTAAACTTTCAGTTCATCTTAGATTAGTAGAATTTAAAGTTGTATTTGCTTTAAGTTCTGGCTGTAGTTTAATCTATACTCTTTGTTTTAATTTCTTATAATGAAGATTTGCCCATTTTTTAAAATTCAATTTATTGTTATAAACACGTAAGGATAGTTAACATAGAGAAACTAACTCATATATTGAATGTAATTGCAAAACACCAACTTTTTGCAATATAGCATGTAAGATATTTCCTTTGTTCTGTTTAGTGATATGCTTAATTCTAAGATATATTTAACTTATCTTTTTACACGGAACCATGTTATTGGTTATAAATGTAAGTTATAAATTAATTTTAATGTTTTTAACAGTGTTTTTGGGGTCGGTTAATGAAAGAACGTATCATTTAATTTTAAGAATAAGAACTACATCCACGAGTTTCAATTTACTGAAGATTTTCTGTAATCTCGGTTTTTAAGCAGAGTCCACAAATTGTTACTGGTTCTGATGTGGGAGCCATTTCAGAAGCCTAACATTAGCCTGTTCCAGCCTTTCCCAAAGCAGTTTGTTCTGTGCTTTGGCGTCTTTGTGGTGTTTTAACATCCAATCATATCCAAGTTTCCATCATCTAGTTGTAGAGCTGAGGGGAAGCTGATGAGTTTCAGGATTTCATCCTACGATTGAAATGTGCTATCAGTACATGGCCCTCAGCATGAGGCTGCCAACACCAGTTGAAACAGTATTCTTAACTGAGAGCTTCACTTTTGCTTCTCCAAAAGTGCTGGTCAAAACTTTTCTTCAGAAAGCATTTTTTTTTTCCGTGTGTAGTTGCAAACTCCAGTAGAGCTTGAATGTGCCAGTTTTAGAGAAAGGGTTTCTTTCTTCCTCGACTCTATCTCAGTACTATTTAAGACTTTAATTGGGTAGTCATACTGGTTTTTCAGCAGTTTTCTTTTTTTTTTTTAATTATTTTATAACCTTCTTTAGCCTGGCTGGTACTTGTGTAGACCTGAATGTTTTAACTCATTTTTATCTAGTTAAAGCTCAGCTGTAGTTTGGCAAAACATCAGAACTGGTTTTGGAATGGATGCTTCCGGAATCGCCTTCCACAGCCCCACCTTAGCCTCATGGAAAATTTGAGGACTATGTTTTAATTTTGAATTAACTTTTCAAATATTAATAATAATAAAAAGATTTTTAACTAAATTGGATTAGAAATTAGGAAAAGTGTCCATTCATTTCATGCCTTTAAAGATAATTGAAATTAGCTGTTATATTATGCTTCCATTTTGGAAAAAAAAAAGGTTACCAAAAAATTTATTAAAAGTAAATAAAAAATTACTGGTATTCATTTAATCTATTACATTTATTTGTGTTGTTGTTCTTTTGAAAAAAGAAATAATAATGACTTAAACTTAAAAATGCTTAAACATTATGGATTTGCATGAAGTTGGTTTACAAAAAATTTGTCATGCTTTTTATTTATTTTTTTTGACAAATAACCTTCAAATAACCTCCAAAATGAAATCTAAACAAAGACTTTATCTCTTCACAGGTTCATATTGAAATCCACTGAAAAGTCAACACCTACTTTTTTTTCCTTTTTTTTCCCCCCCTTTTTTACTTAAATCTGTGAAAAGCGAGAACTGCCATGCTACGGCCATCAAAAGATGTGAAAGCGACAAATCCAAACAGCGACGTCGAAGGAGAGGACACCCGATCCTGCGAGCCGGTGTGACAATGCAAAACGGTGAGGCGGCTGCTCGCTTTCCGCAGTCGTCATACGAGCTCGGTGCCTTTGCAGAAGAAGGACAGAATGGATGTTTGTCAATGTGAGACAGGGTGACGGGCGATTACGTGTAGGGAAAAGAGGCCTTGCCTTGTTCGTGGGGACTTGAACATGAAATAAGACGATTGTGGCCGTGAAACTTCGTAGCTGTACCCTTTTTAGTGTGCGTGTCAGTCATGTTTGTTTATCGGTAGTGTTGCATCTCAAAACAAAATCCTGAACACAGTTCAGTTCACTTTACAACAGAAACATCTCAGCATGACGTGAACAAGCATGTTTAATTTGGTCTTTGTGACACTGAGGTTGGCTTCATCTGACCAAACGGTACATGTTCTCTCTCACACAGAGGAGGCTCCAACTGGGAAGTTTTACAAGTGCGGTAATGGCGTGAATCATTGCATGTCTTGCTCTGGTGATTGCACTTGCAGGTCATCACAGTTAACTGTTTTTGCAAACCAGTAGCACAAAAAGAGGACACGTTAGTGCAATTTTTTTTTTTTAAATCACTTAAAAAGTTGCATCTGAGAAACATTTTAACGCTGCAGATTTATTTAAGCGAGTCGGTCTGGAGATTTGTACAGTCAGAGCTGATTGTGAGAATGATCAAACTGGAAGAAATAAATTTGTAAAAATCACAACTGTCTTTGTTTGTATAGTAAATGTCTGATATATTTGACTGTTCATTTTTTGATAATTGTTATTTTTAGAAACCTTTAAAGGAAAAAGGTACACGTCTGGAAAAACAGTGTTTAACTAATAGGACATAATATTTTTAAAGATAAAGTCAGTTGTAATGTTGAGATAGAATGTGCGAAAAAAATAACACTTTTTTTCACAAATAATAAAAAGTTGGAAAGTTTCTTTCTTGTTTATCAGTTGACTACAAGCTGGCTTCCGGAGTAGATAACCTGACTAATAAATCAGTTATTACCTTGTTAGACTTGTGCTACTTTTTAAACAACATTTTTTTCCCATTTACTATTAATTATGTATTTTAACATGTCAAAATAACAGCCATTTGGTTTTCATAGTAATATCTTAGGAAATTAACAAACAAACGTGAATTTAAAATGGGAAATATTTTCTTTCATTAACATTTGTGAAGTTATGCTGTGAGCCAGTTTAATCTATATGCATTTCAGACATGATGTAGTGACATCAACCGACCATCAGAGGGAAGCAGTTAATCACAATAAGAGTCCTGTTTTTCATTTAACTTCACTGTGAAGCTAAATCAGATTGGTTAAAATTAATAGTAGGATTTAGAATATAATACATTTTCCCATTTAAAACCAAACTAGAACTGTTTCCTTTACTTAACTAAATCATTAGGCCCTACTTGAACAAATTTCCCATTTAAGTCAATTTAATAACTGCTGACTTCCTCATTTAGTTGCCAAAATGTCCTCTGTAAAGTTATTAAATTATTCTCTCTGACGGCAGACACCAGCATAAAAAACATCATTGGCTCCCATGGCAACTGTCTGTCTCGATCTGATATCTAGAAATTAAGAGTACACTGTTTTGTCTTTATCATAGTTTTTGCCAGCCACTATATGTACTCTTAAAAAAAAGCTTTTATCATTTTTAGCATCTGTAGCAGCTTGCGGTGTTTTTTAATGGAGTGAGTGATAAAGCTACAAAAGGAAATGGCAGGGGTTCAGTTACAACTGCAAAACAGATGTGAATTATTTGTTGTGTGACATACCTATTCACAGATTCTTAGACCTTTTTAGTATGAGATATGTGCAAATATGTGCATTTCAACATTTAAATGATCCCTTAACTATTTAGACATGGCAAAATATTATTTAAATAAATTCAGTTTATTTACAAAAAAATGATATGTAAATGTAGTCCCTGTATGTGTTCAAGAGCTTATACAACTGCAAGTGAAAAATTCAAACAATGCCTCAATAATAACATTAGGAAATCTAATGAAAAACCAAGAGATCTCTGTCTGCATTTATGAAGATTCCCTCACCTCAGCATGCTGGATGCGTCATACTGGAAGTGGAACTGACGTCATGATCTATTTTCTGATTAACTGAGTTATATGATAACCCTAGAACCTTAATAGAGCTTTGAAATTAAATTCCCATATTCCTTAAATATGAAAAAAAAACATATGTCATGTACAGGTGATCTTTCACAGCTGGACACTGAATTTCACACCCTATTCCCAATGCATATGCCCTATTCAACTTTAAAACAGTTTGTACAACGACAATGTTACTTTAAAATTTACTTACAAATCCATTTCTACTCAAAGTTGGTTAATTATACAAAATACCAAGACAATTTTACAAAATACTATCTTTATTGTTGTGTTGAGAATTATTGTGGTATTGATATAAATCTTTTCAAAATAATATTTGCTTATTTGTTTAATGTACACCATCATACATGCTTACCAAGTTACCTTTTCACAAAATGGCAAAACGCTGTTGCCTTTTACCTTGAGATATTACACCTACCAAATATACAGTGTTTCAGAACCAAGTATCATCCATATATGAGTATTGCCACTTGTCAGTCTTGTCTATTAAAATAATCTCTTCTTAGAATATAAATATCCGCGCTGACAAAATCCCCAGGTTGTGATGTATCTGATAAAGTCAACAAACATCAATAATTTCAATTGACATGGCAGACGATGCACAATCAGAGGAATATCAGGCGTTATGATATTCAAAGTTGACCTAAAAATGAAATCAAAGAGCTGAAGAAGGAGAAGAGAAGAAAGCAAAAGGAAATGTGAAAGGGGGAGGTGGTGGGATTTTTTTATTTTTTTATTTGCAGCAGTCACTTTGCAGGCTTGAAATAGGTCATGGAAAAAAAGAGAATGCAAATATGGGTGTATTTTGGTAGGTGTGACATTTTGTATTACTCATACTTGAACTTTCTTGTTTGTAATTAGAAAAAGCTGGACTGCTACAATCCAGTTTGTGTTTCTTTCTTTTTCTTTTTTTTTTAAAAAATATGATTGTACATTAATACTTTAAATCTTTTCAGCGATTTGTCTTCATTTAGGACCGTAATGTAGGCATTGATTCTTGCTGTGATGCTCTCAAGGTCTGAAGTGTATTCAATAATGATATGTACATATTTATTCTTTTTATAGTTTTACCATTCAGAATACAACATATGTAAACCTGTAGAGACTGAAATATATGATTAGTATTGACTATGTAGTTTGTTTTATAATTGAGGAAGGATCTGAAAAGCGTATTCTTCAGATATAGGAGCTCACTCCCAGCTTTACATTCAAGGTCTCGGACAAACACTGCTGCCTTTGTGAGCCCAAATAAAGGCTCCACTCATATGTGGCCTTGGACGCAAGAAAATCAACTCAACATTCCCCTTCAGTCAGATGGGTGGCAGGAAAGACATGGTCAAGAGTGCAGAGCTGGGCTTTAAAATGTGGAGACTGAAGGAGGAAATCCTGCCACTCTGAGCGTCCTGTGACCTTTTGACACTTGAAAAAACACACGGCATCACCCTAAAAGTCACCGCAGGAAGGACATGCCAGACCCGGTCACATCCTTTGGTTTGGCTACATGTGTAGACTGATGAGGCAATGTTAAATTACACAGTTTAATCAAAATCAATCACTATTATAACCTTCAAATCAGTCTAAAAGAAAAGTTCCCAAAATTTCCATTGAGTGATCTTGATTAAATAAATGAAGCAGGAGGAGATTTCTGAAGAAAACAAAAATAAACAAAATAACAACAGAAGCGATCAAGGTTGTGTATTTGTCATATTTTGAAGATTACCGTAAACCACTTACAGGAAAAGAGTTTTATTTTGACTAAGTCTTGTAGTTCAGCGAGGACATTTAGAACTGACCTGCAGAAAAGCAATTAAAGTAGTTGAAAAGTCAAGGAAGCGTGAGCGAAGTGAGCATGTGTATTTACATTAGGGCTTGCTAGAGTTTTACAATAAGCTTCAAACTGGAAGACTTAATACATTTCAGTGTAGACGGAAAACATCTCTGTGATTTATGGCAGGGTTGTCAGGGGGCTGATTGTATGAGTAATTACTAACATGAGGGGCAAGAGGCTCTAAATGCAAGAGGTGATCAGCCTCTGGGCATTTCTGTGGTGATTGGAGCATATGAAGTGCTTTGACTGCTCAATCAGGTCACGTGAAATTGGTCAGGAGCAGAGCAGACGTTTCCTATGATGGCTGGCCTAATCTGGCAGACATGCTCCTCCCTGAGGGTTCGTACCCTCCGCAGGACGCGATGCATCCCCACACATGTTCACTTCAAGCCCCTTGAACTGGGGTCACTTCAGGGCTCCTGTTTGAAAAATCTCAACACAACCTTGTAGACTTTACACAATGAGAGTTTATTGTTTTTATTATTAAATTCTTTGTCTGTCGACTTTTGTTCACTGTAGAGGAGATTTGGGGCAGACAGATATTTTAGTTATGACTCACACGCACATAAATAATTGCGTGAAAGCTTCAGAAATATGATTGTTTTTTTTATTTTTAATTGAAGAAGCATGCTCTTTGTGAGGCAAGTGGGCTGTAAAATATGTAACCTCATTGTTCTCCAACTGTGACACAAGTCCTAGTGGTCCTTTAGCTATCCTTAGAAATGTAGGAATCAACAGTAAGCAATGTAACAGCAAATTCATGTAGAGCTAATCACAACCAGCAGATAAAACATTATTATTGAAGCATATTAATGTTTGGTTCAGAAAGGGAATTTGAGGTTATTTAGAGAGCTCCCAGTGTGAATCAAAGTGGAAACAGTGATGGTAGCTTTTTATGCTGAATTCAATCACATGAAACCCAACTTATATGTGTTATAAGTTGCAGCAAGTTGGAAAAGTGGTATAAGTGTTGCATCAAGTTGGAAAACCAGTGCAATAACTAACTCATCTGGTTAATGACCATGCCAGCTGTGCAACAACATTAGATAAAGATTTGTGCAATAAATCTTAATCCAACATAGAAACTGTTCCAAACTAATAGAGCCAAACCTTTCCCCTGGTAAATATAGTTCTATATTTTTCTGTCCCATTCCTTGCATGGTTAAGTGGAAATGCTCTTTTTCCTGGATGCTTCCTCCCCCTCCCCCAAATATTTTACTGTTCAAGCATGATCCTCATCCAAATGTCATTTCAGGATCTTGATTTGGGTTATCCAATGCAAACCAGGGTTGATTTAACTGAACTCAACATGCATTGTCTAATTATTTGTACTTGCAGAAAATAAGTAGTTTGAGTTGTTCTGTTCCTCAGTTCTTTTCTGCGTTAGCAAAAAAACAAACAAACAAACAAACAAAAACTAAAGCTTAAGGTGAAGAAGATTGTGGACATTTGCATCAAGGATTGGGAATCTCAGTCTGATCATACTAGAAGCAAAAGAAAAAAAAATACACTTTTCCTCTAAAACGGAGACAAGCAATCCTTCCTGTGGACGAAATAGTGTCAGACGGACTGCTTATGTTTGGCTGCATAATATCTTTTTTCTGTTTAGACTGAGGCGAAGACGTTTTTCTCAAAGTGACACCTACGAATAAACAAGTGAATAAATTAAAACATCTGTTCATGCTTGACCGCTAGAGTAATGTGCACAGGAAGTGAGACCCCCTCCTTGCCTGTGGAGGAAGGAATGCTATAATTGAAGCCACGTGTGTCAAAGAAACAACTTCTGCAAATATCTCTTGAGTGTAGATGTCATCCAGAAGTGCCCAAAATCCAGACTGGAAATATCCTTTCACACTCTGGGCTGTGACCTATTTGTGTGTCTGCGTGGTACATGATGGCCAGCAGCAATGGGTGCAGCTGAGTAGTTAAATTAATTTGATGAATCACTTTTGGAGACATTTCTGGGCACCAGCGCCTCACAGCATCCTCAAAAATCTTTCTATGGTGGATTTGAAATGTGCTGCATATTTAAACACCAGAGCTCATTTTTGCACTGAAATATTAATTGAACTCCTTAGACATTTAAAAAACTTATTACAAGAGTTTTGATGTCTTTGATGTACATTTACTTACATATAAGACATTTTACAAAGCTATTTAACTGCTGAATTGTTCATTTATGAGATTTAATTCTAATAATAAAATAAATCTATTATGTACACTATATGTTGTCCTGTTTAACCAACTAAAAGCTGCCACAGTACATAAATGTAAGAGTTACTATGTTTTGGAGCACTTAATGTTTTCACAGGCTTAAAAGTATAAGGAATATAAAATACAGGGCTGTTCTTTATCTTGACACATTGCACCATAATTAACCTTATTTCTGATCCCCAAACATTCACCTATTAACCTATAAACATTCAAGTATTGGTATTCACATACTTCTTATGCCCTTGATGTATCAAATTTAATATTTTACCTAGTTCACAGGTAGGTCGGTTTCACTTGCATTCAGAACCCACAAATTTGTTGCACTCTATTGTTATACAGAAAAGAAATAAATTGATAAATTTACTTGTCAACAGTGTTGAGGTAGAAAAAGCATTATCGAGAGGGATATCTATAGATGGGCATGAATACATTTCTAAGTGCCTGTTTAATAAGAAAGGAATATGTGGAAAATCAGCTGAGACTCAGTGGTTTAGATAAATACAACCAGCTGGGTCAGACTGGACAGGACTAGAGCAGATCATGCCAACAGGCACAGAGAGAAGATGACGCCCCAAGTGCATATTGTTCTGAACAGTGTCCAGTCAATGTATATTGATAAAGAAGTGCATCAGAGGAGTATCTACCTATCCACTGTGTAACAGCGTGGATTATGCTATGATTTAGAGAGGTATCCATTTAGTAAACGTAGTTTTTCCAGACTGAGTCTGCCAGAGGCTGCATCTGTTCCCCTTTAACCTGATGTTCTCAAGAAATGTCCAGAGAGTCAAAACACGTCTCCTTATTCATAAAAAACAGATAAAGGTTTTGAAACTTTAGCAATAAAATGTTTATCAGTTTGTGAAGGTGACCAAACAGAAGAGTATCCACCACATATACGAAGGATGAAGACCAAACTTGATCAATAATATTCATTTTATTCAAATTTCCAACTAAAATAAAACAATTTTCTACTTTGTTTCGGTATGTGCTTGGTAATTGTCATAACCATTTGCTTAGTTTGGACTGGATTTTTGTTATTATTTATTTATTAATAACAACAAGAAAATCCAGTCTTTCGAGCACAATATTTGTTTAGATCGCTGTTATTTGTCTGGTAATAATAAATGACTAATTTCAAATTTCTGAAATATATATTATAAATATATGTATGTGTATATATATATATATATATATATATATATATATATATATATATATATATATATATATATATATATATATATATATATATATATATATATATATATATAAATCAAATACATTGCCTAAAATACAACGCGTTTACAGTATTTATTGGGGTGAATGCCGCTTTGAGTCACGTGACGGCCGATCAACGCTGACGCGCAGCTCGAGCTGAGCAGCATAGATGGGATTGGATTAACATGTACACGCACAAAAACAATCAGAAACTGGTTTCCTGAGGAAAACCTTAAAGTAAAAGCCTCAGTTTTAAGGCTCGGTCGCACACTGAAGAATAGTGAGTCCCGCTGCCTTTATTCTGACGCAAACAGACTCGACAGCGAGTTCTATTTCCGGTCAGAGCGCGGACAGCTTTCCTGCATCCGTCTCATCAGCGGCTCTGCCTATACTAGTGGAGCGAAGGCGTATTTAGAGGGACAACGAGCGCCGCTGTGAGCTCTAAGACAACCTGCCGCCGCTGCAGAGACCCGTCGTTCAGCACCGGACGGACACACGGGCCCCGGAGGACGGGACCCGGGACTGTGTGTGAGGGGTAAATGGCCACAATATCTCCAGAGAGGAGACGCTCCTGCCTGTGAGACCACCTTGAACGCCAAATGCGTCCTGGAAAATAGGACGTTCACCCAGGAGTAAATTAGACGCATCGGAAGTTTCTCTGTGCGATTTTTTTTTCGGGAGATTTAGATTTTTGCCCGCTGCAGACATGGACGAGGATAACCAAGGTAGGCTCAATTATTCACACCTCTGATTTTATTTCTGTTTCGACCTGATTCCATCAGCGCTATTTGCTGTTGTTAGTCTTTAGTACATGCAGCATCACAACACGAATAGTATTTTCGAGGACTGACGTCCCAAATGGAAATGGTAATTTCGCCGTGAGATGGTTTCAGGCTCACTTTGACGGGCTCTCCCCATGTGTGCTGGATGGGTTTAATTAGGGCAGAAAGGCTGACCCGGACTTGACAGGTGATGATTAAGACTCAGCAAGGCCATCCGGTGTGAATGGATAAGTATGCATGATTGACAGGGCGTCGCTGTCATTACTGAAGACCTGTTTGCGCTCAAGTGAATGGACGTGTTTCTCTGCGCCTTCGCCAGCTGTGCCGCCTGGTGTCACTCTGACCCCAACAGGTCTCCTTGATGTTTTCATGGTCACCGGAGCAAATAAGGTGGACTCAAACTGACTGGAAAAAAAAAAAAAGAGAAAAGCTTTAAGATCTTCAAGAGAAGGCATTCCAAAGATTTGCTTGTAAAATGTCAGTGTTTTTGTAGACTATATAGGGCAATTTTTGGAAGTGTAGCACACTTTTAAAGTAAACGCAGATGTGCAAGCCCCAGTCCTCTGACTAAACAGTATGCAATGAAACTAGATCCATAAATATTTGTGCTGCATCTCTAAATATCTTTCAGTCATGGCCAGCTTAGTAAGTAGCCTGATTCACAGGCTAGAGTCCAAAACTTAAATATTTAATAAACAGATTTCACAGAGCTTTTTTTTATAGTTCTGCATATAGGAGCAGTGCCTTGTGAAAGTATTCAGACCCCTTGTACCTTTTCAGTGTGTCACAAACTTCAACGTGCCTCATTGTTTCCAGTACAAAGTTTGACTTAATCTTGAAGGACAGTGATAGATGGTTTTCAAACGTCTTTTCATCAAAGAGCATCATTGCAGCAGCATTCATTTTGACCCTTCTATCTGATACCCCTAAATAAAATCTGATCCAACAAACTCTTCACAAGTCGCAAAATTGTGTCCACCTGTGAGTATTTCAATCTAAATTGTGTTTTAGTCTTTGTAGGTTTGTCAGAGAACACTAGTCAACTAGCATAATCCTGAAGACCAAGAAATTCTTTGAGGTGTTTCACACATGTAAGCTAATGTCCCCAGGCATCTCATCACACATTGTTTTATCTATTGTCTGAAAATGTAAAGTGTCTGGCACAAATACAAACATACCAACATAAACTTTCACTGACAAGAGAATATTTATCACACAAGCTGAAAAGAGGCCGAAGGTAACTCTTGAATGACTAAATACAGAAACTAATGAAAGCAAACTCCTTATAGACTGCTGTTGCATTGACTCAAGGTTCACCTTCCAGCAGGACAACAATCCTAAACAACAACAGTTTAGTCCAAAATGAGACGGTTTAGCTTAAAACATGGACCCAGTCGACGTCCAGACTGTTGAAAGAAGCTCTTTGTCCTATCTGATGACAATTTTAGCCTCTTGATATGAAAAGCTGATAGATGTATCCTCAAAGACTTGCAACTGTAATGAAAGGTAGTTCTATGAAAGACTGACTCAGGGGATCTGAATACAACAGCACACCACACTTTTTAGCTAAGAATTTAGAAAAGCACCTTATTATTCTCTATTACTTCACAGTAATGAGATACTTCCTGTTAGTCTATCTCGTAAAACCGTATAAAATCCATTAATGTCTGTGAATGAAAGTTAATGCAGTATGAATACTTTTGCTATAAAATGTTGTACTCTTTCGAATAACAAGCAATTTCACCTAAAGGGGAACCTGTCCCACTTAACTGGTCCTGCTCCTAATTTAGCAAACTCCATATAGCTGTGTTATCAACACCTAGTCATAATCTCCAGGTGATGCACACTTACTCCAGTCATCTCTCCTTTATTCATCAAAGGCTGTTTTGCACCACATGTTTACTCCGTGCAAAGTTGCAGGGTATGACTAACTGCAGGAGTGAGGCATAAGTTGCACCTGGACATAATGCTTGGATTGTGCTGCGTTCAGCCCGTCTGACTTTCATTGGTGTTGCACATAAGCATGGCACCCTCAGAAAGACATATGCTGCTGTGATGATGAACAGGAAGTGCTGACAATAGCCCGGAGCATGAAAACACTGTCACATATTCAGAGCAACAGGATGAAGCACACAAGTGGTATTTTGCTCTGAATCACAAGGAGAGTTACCATTAATGTCTTTGCAAAAGTGTTGGGTAGAATATATAATCTACCACATACTGCAAAAATCTATATTGATACATATTTTTTGTTTTTTTGCCTACAAATGCCTCAATTTGTTCTCTTAATTCAAAGAAGCTCTTGTCAAACATGCTTACACCAGAGTCACCAGCAGAACAGGGAGCTGTGATTCAGCACCGAATGGGGAGTCATTCTGGGTACGATTACAACGCTGAATCCATACAGGGCGATGCTTAATGTTCGTGGCCTCATGGTCGACAAGGCTCAGTATGTGACTGTTGTCACTACCAATGTGGCTCACACTTCTCCAGGCCACAATTTGAGAGCAAGGGAAGACTAAAAAGTGACAGACGTAGTGAGCGACGGAGTGTCAAAGGGAGACAAGGGTGAAGATGGGAAAGTACGTGCAACCACACAGTGTAGCTGTAGTAACTTGGGTGTTGAGATGTGTTTTTCTCTGTAAAGGAGGAGGCGGGATAAAGTGCCAGAACCAACATGGAGAATTGCCGATGAAGTATGGAGCAATGCCAGGGAAAGGCGGTGAGGCAGAGACGCAGTGGACTGGATATTCTGACTGAACCAATTCTGCAGAGTTTCTGTCAGTAAAAGTCCCTCTACTCTGTCATAATTAACTCTGCGAATGGCAAGTGGCCATCCATGACCATCTCTCAAACCAGGTCAGGCTTTCAACAGGGATTCATTTCTTTTTCAATTTCTCCCTTTATGACTTCTACTTAAGCCTGAAATATTCTCTGTGAAAAATGATTTGTGAAACCAATCTTCTGTTTTTAGTCATTCAAGTGGCAGAGCTGCAATGTCTTTAGGTTGATCTAGTTAGGTAGAATGGACTGTCATCAAGTTTTTTGTTTATTTAATGTTTCCCACCTTCATCTGTTCAAGTGTCCTTATATATAATTTTATCCTAAAAAGACTGCAAGGGTTATTTTGTTCCACTAATACAAAAAAAAATCTCTTCCCTGAGTTTCTTTCCTTTCCTATAGTCCATCAGGTGTTTGTCATGTTAATGCATTTGCCGTTTCAAACTTCTCCACTAAAGTTACTAAAGATCATTCTCTTAATGCTGAAAATTTCAAAAGACTTCTGATGTTTCTAAAAGCATGTTCCAAAATAGAAGTTAAAAGCTCAAAGCTTAAACAGCGCAACTTCATTCAGGCGGCAAGAGAGAGTAAGATTTAGAGCAGATAACAGAATGGCTGAACTGTGGACTTGTCTTGGCATGAAGCAGAAAAAAATGCCTCTTTCTTCATTATTAAGTGCTTTACTGATGCAAAAACAAGTCAACTTTGAGAGAACTGTCAGTGCTCATGAATATTTATCTCCATAATTCATCAGAATATTAAACAATAAAGAGACATAAACTGATCCGGAATGGTCAAGTACATGCATATGAAATTATTTACTGAAATGAAAAAGGGTTAAAATGGCAACACATGGGGTCTTCAGTTATGTGTGCATTTTTTTTCCCTCGTACTATTTATTTTTCTGTCGCCTTACTGAATAATTTTGTTGCTGGTCATAGTAAAATAAGTAAAACTGAACAGTTACTCGAAACGAGCTCTAAAGCTTTTGGTTTTACACGTGGAACTTTCAGCAACACAATGGCTTCTTTTACTTGTTCTTTTCTTGTCCTTGAATGCTCTACAGACAAAAGTCAACAAAGTTTTGTCAAAGTCAGACAGACCTATCAAAAATAGCATTGTGCAAAACATGTTGGTTTTGCGTGATCAACTGTGATAGTCCATCATCAAATGCACACACACACACACACACCCTCTCTTGTTCCTGCTGCTTCAGTGTCCACTTTTAATTATCCGTTGAGCTGTGGAAGCAATTCTGAACAATTCTCTGGGTTTTTATGATAAAGCCTTGCTTCTCTACTCTGATTCTGGCAGCAAACCACTCTGTTTACACCCTGTGGAACCAGACATTTAAAGTTTGCAGCTTTCAGTGCGTTACAGTGTGTGGTTTGTAGGGTTTTATGACATGCAGGCGAACTCGGGCTGTTATGCGCTTGGCATTAAGATCTCAATCATTCATTTGCCAGCTGTAGGAACAAGCCAGCAGCTTCTTGCTTCATGGAAAAAAAAAAAAACAACTAATTTTGTGCAGTAATAAACAGAGGGACACCCTGAAGCAATCCAAGTAGCCTGCTATTAAAGTATGCTTTAATATAAGTTTCTAGCCTGTTTTCTATCTTTGTCCACATTAGACCCTTTTGGAGGGTTTCACCTGGTGCGTCTGCTCCAAAAGAACTGTGGGTTTGAGGAAGCTGATGGAGAGAAGCATGCAGACAGAGTCTGTGGAAATGCATGAGAGCCCTGCAGGATGTCAGGGAGCAGCAGTGGAGCATGTAGTTCGGCTGAGGGTTTCTCTAAAGTCGTGCACAAAACACAAGGGGCCCTCACTGAGACACATTTTTAGTCCCTTTCACTCACTACAATCAGCTGTGGGTATTTGACCTGGTTTGAATTCTGACCTTCACCATTTAAACAAGCATGATACAGTACTACTATGAATCATTGCTTGAGACCCGGAGATTTAGTGAATAGCGTTTGTCTCTCCGATTTACTTGCAAAGACAGCATGAAAATTATTTATTTCCCTAAACTGAACATTTGCTCTTTAAACCGCTAGATTTATTCTTGCTTCTGAGATTTGCACATTTGGCTGTACCGAATAATATGCAAACTCATGCACTCTGTTAAAATTGCCAATAAAATGTATTCGGGCCTTGGTTGATTTCTGGTGTTGAGGCATTTTAAAAGTTCTGGCTCCAAAACTTAAGGAAATCTTTCATCTTACTCCCAGAGTCAATCCAATTCCATTTCCTGTCATCTCAGTGTGTAGACTCGCATTACTGAATCAAAATGTGTTTTCTCTCCATCTACGCTTCTGCCCGTTCTTCCCAAAAACTATCCTTTTACCTGTACAAAGTAAACCAACATC
This sequence comes from Poecilia picta, assembly GCA_033032245.1. Taxonomy (NCBI): domain Eukaryota; kingdom Metazoa; phylum Chordata; class Actinopteri; order Cyprinodontiformes; family Poeciliidae; genus Poecilia; species Poecilia picta. The sequence goes on from CM065360.1 coordinate 14,000,801, forward strand.
TGCTTTAGTGTAGCGGTTCTCAACGTGGGTGGTACCGCCCCCCAGGGGGCGTTCAGAGGACCGCAGGGGACGCTGGCGGAAATGTTTTCAAAAGGGGGGCGCTGGGATGCCTTAGGGGGGCGTTTGGTCGAAGGTAAACTTTACACCTTAAATGCAGAACCAGTGTTGCAAAAAGTGGGTATGCAGCGCATGCAAGCACCAGAGAGGCGTCAAAACCCCGTCTGGAGGGGGCGGCGGGCTGATGACGTTTTCCCATACACTTCAGCGCCCCGCACGCTCCTTCACCTCGCGCACATAACGAGGTAAATTTAGCAAGTCTTACCTTTCACATATTGTCGCCTGGTGGGGGAGGGGAGAGAGAATACTAGCATGTGTTTTCTACACTCCTTCACCCTGACCTTACGTACCTTCCTTCAGGGGGGCGCTGATTTATGTTTTCGCATCCACCTGAATGATGTGTAGTTGCACCACTGTGCAGAACAATGCCAGTTTAGACTTTGAGCAACTTGCTAAAACTGTATTGTGTAACATTAAATCATGCTTGGCTGTAACTATTGATGGCAGCTCTTCTCCTTCTATTCAGTGTTTGTAACTTCTTGGCGCAGCTCTGTTCTCCTACTACTGGTAGCTAAAATCATGATACCCTCACTGTGTATCCCTCTGAAAAATTAACCTATTTAAATAAAGAAATCCCTCCATAGGTGATACCACGAGCTGTAAGTGGTCCGGTGTGAAACGGGAGTGATGGAACAACGGTACCGCAGCACTTTTAAATTTCAATAATCAGAATGGAGAAATTGTTTCCATTGTTTTAAAAGGTTTAAATCAGTCTGCCTTTTCCCCATCGATACTCTTCCCATCTTTTATCTGATCATTTTGTGGAATATTTAACAACTAGAAAATGGCAAAGAAGAAACATATTTTTCCACTCTGACTGGCTGCTGTTAGGTCTACCAATTTTATCTTGAATGTTCATTGCATTTTTCATAGACACCTGTGAAAATAATTTCTATTTACATGGCTTTTGTTCTCTGGGAAATTATTTTTGATGATAAATACAGAAACAAGCATAAAAATCAAAACATCTACAATAGTGATAGTAATATTAATAATAAAATAATAGTCAGTTCCAAGTAACCTACAAATTCTTTGGTGGGGGGCGCTGAGGGACCTGGATAAAGGCTGGGGGGGCACTGGGCCAAAAAAGGTTGAGAAGCACTGCTTTAGAGGTTCCTGGGGGATGGCTGCATTTTGAACCCCTACAGTATGACTCATCTCTGTTCAACAGTTTGTCTTGTTCGCTGTTTTGACAGCTATTTTCTCTTGCACATCTTTCCGCTTGGTGGCACCAAGCAGTCCGACTCTCCACAGCTCAGTCAAGACCTAGATGTATGTTGAGAGGTTAAAGACGTCTTGGCTTGATTGGAAGTTCGGCACAAAAGTGTATGCTTTTCATCTCTAACGAAAAGGCCAGTTACCACAAAGAGCCCGTTGTTGAGCTTTGCTTTCAAAAAGCTATCTGATCGCACGTGATAATTACCCATGACGTTGCCTGATTGGCTTATGCGGGACTCTGCAGACTTTTACAGCAGACTGACCCATATGGAAATCAGATTTGAGTTTGCGTGCTTCTGTGCAAATGTTTCAGGTGAACATGAGGCCACTGTAAATTCTGAAGCTCAGTTCTGCTTTGTAAACAACTTTAGATCACTTTTAATACGTAGCCGATGGCTAGACCCAATATATATGTGAAGAATTGGAGAGGGGGGAAAAAACATGGTGAGAGTTTTCAAGTGAGTTTCAGTTTCCTCTTCATTAGTTAGCTGTGCAGTAAGGATCTACAGCTCAACACAGTCACACACTGGATTCTCTGTAACTTTAAGACTATCAAGGGGCCCATAGATTGGATGCAAACAGGGTTAATTTTCTCAGTGGAAAGTGTAAGCAGTGCCTGTGAAAACTCCCAAAAGTCATGCACAGAAATAAAACTTGGATAAGTAGTATCCTCCTCTATTTGATGGACCCATACGGAATGTCTGGGTTCATGGCTTCCAATAAAGAGTGTGTTAAACGTGTGTGTAGGAAAGGCAGTTTAGGTTTAATGAAAAAAGGAAAGAGAAAGCAGAGCAGAGCTGCCAGGAAAATGAGTGCTGGAACAGTTATGTAAGAGCACAAAGATTGTTTAACCTGCAGGAAAAGGTGTATTCCTTTGAGAGAGTTTGTGGATTCAGGCCTCCACACTTTGCAAATGCAACACATTTTTAGGATGTTGATGGTAGACTCTGGCCTTCACTGATAACTGGATTTTTGGGAGCCTAATTTGGGGGAGAAAAAAATCTAAGCTGGTCATAAATTAACTGATATTTTGCATCTATACAGGACCGTGATTATGTTCTTTGAGCAGGACAGTGGTCCTAAAAGACTGGAGTTGGAGTCAGGTTCCCATGTCAGAATTGTTCTCAATTAACTGCGTTCAATTTTACCATCAATTATGATATTTAGAGGTGACTGTGTTAAATGAGCTAAAAATAAAGACTCACTTGATATTCAGGTTCATGTTTGGAAAAAAAAATAAAGAACCATTTATCAATTATTTTACACTTTGCATTTATGTGCTCCTTTTTGTTGGTCTATAATGCAGCCAGCTGCACAGAAAAACTTCTCCACAACCAGATGCTGCACATATAACTGGTTCTATCGGACTTTATGGTCAAGCATGAAAGATTCTGTGCTAAAAGCCAAAGTCTGTGGACTTCTGCATATAGATCAAAATAGGAGAAAAACACTGAGGTTTTGTTCTGATTAGAGTATAAATCACATAGTTGTTTATATAACAGTTTCATAAGAATTAAATGTATTCTATTGTATGTATGAATTTAGTGCTTTTATGGGAGCTCAGGCTCCTTCTTATGGACACAGGTTGCAAAAACAGACTGATCCGTCATCTCAGTTTTACTGAAGCAAAGTCTCATATTCCAGTTCACCTTTTTATGCATCTATTCAACCCTAGGACATCTAGTTTATATACATATGAAGAGGCCCTGGCTGGCCTCCAGCCTCTCACCTCCCACTCGCCCTCCAACTTCTAAAGCCTGGTAAACCCATCTGTTAGTCCAGCTTTTGAGAAGACATTAGTAACGCTCAGTGAATTACTAACATGCTTAATGTGTCAGTAAACTGTAACAAAACTCCCATAGCTTGTGCAATGGTCTAGATTTAATATCCTGCCTCTCATGTCTTGTTTGCTGTAAGATCTTAAACTCTTATTGCTTTCATAATGGGTGTAATTGCATTGCTGGTGCAGTGAAAAGATCTGACGATGCCACAGTCATGTAGTCGTGTCTCATCAATGACACCGTGCAACCGAGAAAGGCAGCAGGGCTCCAAACGAGGAGCACAGACACTTGAGCAACCTGTTACTGTGCATTTCTGCTTGTGTGTGTGTTTGCAATGTTCTGTTCATACCGTGAGACAGTTTATATATGCCCAGTGGAGGGAGATGAAGAAGTGGAACAGTTTAATAGCGCCGATGACAGCTGCAGTCAGATCCCTAAAGTGGGTTAGTAGTGCAAGGCTCATCCTGGCTGTGCATGTCCTGTTCTACTCTTCTTATTATTTATATAAGCCTGTATGCAAAACTAAATGTATATACATGTCTGTCGGTGTTTTCACATGCATTTATCTTGTGTGCGCAAGTTCCTCTTGAGAGGATTAAACAAATCTAGAAGATCAAGTAGGGAAGACTACGGATGGCAGTGGATTATAGGTCAAGGACTGGAGACCTTCTTGGGACTTTTGCATACACACACATGGATACATGCAGTCATTGTTTAAAGAACAGGAACCTATTATGAATTCTTGGATTTTACATGTTTTGATGTATAAAGAGTTTTACAATTGCCTTTTTCTGATGCAACACTTACTCTATTCCTGTAACGTTTCACAAGGTTGGGACATAGAGATAAACAGATTTTTGATAGTTTGACATAATTTAAGTCTTGAAACTAGAAGAGTCCACCTGGTTTTTATTTAAAGTGTCCTGGTATGTCAAAGAAAAATAAATATTCTGAAAATGGTTGGTTCCAAAATCTATTTCATCACTCACTTTATGATAAATTATTGGTTAACATAAAAAGAAATTCCCAAAAGTACTCAAAATATGAGTTTTTATTTAAACTCATGATTTTAAATAAAAAAATTCATCTTTAATATCTGGATGAAATATGAGTTTATATATATATATATTATATATATATATATATATATATATATATATATTTAGACTGTGGGAGGAACCCGGAGTACCCGGAGAAAACCCATGCATGCACAGGGAGAACATGCAAACTCCATGCAGAAAGACCGGGGCTGGGAATTGAACCCAGAACCATCTTATATATATATATATATATATATATATATGTCAAATATATATGTCATATATATGTCATATATATATTTGTCATATATATATATATATGACAAATAACTGAAGCGCTGATATCAGGAAATCCTACCAATGGCTGGACAAAGCTGGACTCAAGGACAGCACAGAGGCTCTCATCCTGGCTGCACAGGAACAGGCCCTAAACACCAGAGCAATAGAGGCGCAGATCTACCACACCAGACAAGACCCAAGGTGTAGGTTGTGCAAGGAGGCCCCTGAGACAGTCCAGCACATAACAGCAGGGTGCAAGATGCTGGCAGGGAAAGCGTACATGGAACGACATAACCAGGTGGCGGGCATAGTGTACAGGAACATCTGTGCAGAATATGGACTGGAAGCCCCGAGATCGAAGTGGGAAACACCCCCAAAGGTGGTGGAGAATGACCGAGCTAAGATCCTGTGGGACTTCCAGATCCAGACAGACAAGATTGTAATGGCGAACCAACTGGACATTGTGGTGGTGGATAAAGAACAGAGGAAAGCCGTTGTGGTGGATGTAGCTATACCAAGTGACTACAACATCAGGAAAAAGGAGCATGAGAAACTGGAGAAATACCAGGGCCTCAGGGAGGAACTGGAAAAGAACTGGAAGGTGAAGACCACAGTGGTGCCTGTGGTCATCGGGGCCCTCGGGGCAGATACCCCCAAACTGGAGCAGTGGCTAAAACAGATCCCAGGAACAACATCAGACATCTCAGTCCAGAAATGTGCAGTACTAGGCACAGCCAAGATACTGGAAGAGAACCTCAAGCTCCCAGGCCTCTGGTAGAGGACCTGAGCTCAGAGGATGAAAAGAGAGAGAGAGAGACCACCCGCAGAGGGTGAGAAGGGAATTTATATATATATATATATAAATTCTGTTGTATTATACAATAAATCATTGATTTTTTTCCATAGTGATAATTTTAAACATCTTTAGCAGAAATGCCACCAAGTGTTGAGGTTAATGTACATGCTCACAAAAAAAGAGAGGAAATAAATCAATACTTTCCTGTGTTTTCAGTTTTTTCTGTGATTTATGACCGGTTGTTGTCATTTTAACAATTTAGAGGGTTACTTTTCCACAACCCTCTCAATACCCTTATATCTTTCAAAGAAAGATGACCATTGTTGGTGCTCTGAAGACTGTAATTTATTAAATTAATAGCCTTAAAGGTGAGGGGCTCAAGAATCCGGACGAGCTCTGAAAAATACTTGTTTCCAGCAGGACAGTAGCAGCTAAACTCATGACCCCTTTTTGAGGAACCCTTATCTTTCCTTTGCTCTTCAGAATGTGTAAATTCTCTGCCTGTCCACATTTTCACAGTCGCAGCACATAGAGAACGTAAATCAGTGTCAGAGTTGAGGATTTGATGTGACTGATAATCCGCTGCAGATTCCAGTGGGTAAAAAAACTCACACATACTCACGTGCGCCACTGTAAAGTGCCGCTGAGCCTTATCACCAGGGTGAGTGATGTACTGCACCCCCTTGTCACAGGTCTCCTGATGTATGCAATTAATCTTTTTTGCTGACCTGTGCCATGCTAGAGTTGCATCACCCTCAGTGACCATGGGTGCTATATATATATGTGTATATATATATATATATATTGTGTATATATATATATATATATATATATTTTTTTTTTTAAATCTTTAAGGTTATTTTATATACATGATGCAACTGCTTCATCATTAATCTGCTGATAACTTGTCGTCAGTGGACTCCAGCTTGCTAACTATTGCAAATCCCATAGGGAAGAATATGTAGGGGTTACAGAAAACAGCATAGAAATCCCTGGAGATGCCGTTGTTATGCCTGCAAGCTATCAGGAGGCAGTGCAGATGCCTAGTTTAAACAAGAAAAGAGGAAATAAATGTGCAGGCGTTTGGTTAGATGGGAACAGTAGATATATTATTATGACAATTTTGTCAGTATTTTTTATTTTTTTTCTGCTGTTGCATTTGAAGAGGAAGTGAATGTTTGCAGTCCTGTATTCCAGTCAGTCCCATCCTGTCTGTTCTGTCATCATTTACAAATCCCTGGGATATTAGTTTCCTCTGTCCTTTAACATGTTTAATCTGCTTTTGAGTCTCATTAACTTTTACATGTTAATGAAAAATATTGATATTCTCATTATACCCTTTCTAACTTCTCAGCTGGACAGACACGTGCTTATGCTGCCTTTCATTTACATTGAAATCAATTTAAGAATTATTATGACTAACTGCTGTTAGTAATACAAACTGTGTAATTTTAACTTACTGGGTTCAAATTTAGCAGGAGCATCTGGAAAAAAATAGGTAATGCAAGTACAGATAAGATAATGCAAACTGCTCTCCTAACATGGCTGTAAATACATTTAGCAACTCTAAAAATAATATTATTAAGGTTCAAGTTAAAGCCTGCATGTTTATGTGTCTGTCTATGACCTTGCAAAAATCAGAAGGTTTAGTTTTATCATTAATCTGTGCTAAATTTTAATGGATGTTATGTGACCCAGCATCCAAACCATAATAAAACGGCAAGGCCTTCCCAGAATTTAAGGATCTGGAAAATTCCTTTTTCCTGAACCTGGGACAGAGTGATCCGATCCACCCACATATTTTGTCTCATGAAAGTCTTGGCTTAGATTTTGAACCTGTTATGCTTTTCTTTCCTCTCTTTTTTTCAATTTCTTCTCCTTTTATTCTTCCTGCTGTCTGGAAAAGATGAAAATGGACATTGATTTTTGCTTCATAGCTGAAGAATTTCTTCATTTTTTATTATGCCTTTTTTGTCTTTCTCTTAAATATCTGTGTACCGGATGTTAGACTCAGAACCAGTCAACAATTTGCACCCTTCTTTTCCAGTTGTGCACATGCCTGTTGTTGAAATTCATGCTGTGTTTCTTCTCTGAGTTTATTTCCTAAATCGTAAACATTAAGATCTTTGCAGAAATCTTATGAGTTAGATCTTGTACAGTATGTATTTTCCAAGTCTGAAAAGAAAATAAAGGAACATTTTATTAGCTCAACTTTACACTACTAAGCTATGGTAAGCCCTTTCTCAAAACTGGAGTAATCCTCTGGTATTCAAAAAGTTTTTTGGTTTTTTTTTTTTGGACCAAGTTAAATTCGCTAAACGTAAACGTAGGTGGATTGGACATTTAGCATTTAAAGAAAAGGTTGAGCAAATAGCTGCTTAAACATCGTTCTGTTTTCCTGACAGGTTCTCGTTACAGTGTCAGCTTTGTGGAAGCAGACTCCTGTGGTGATGCCCTCAATTGTACTTCAGAAACCAGTCTTAAAAAAAAGATTTTCAGATTGGCAACAGCAGCGTTGTGTGGGAGGTGATGATTTTCAAAGAGGGGGACCTGTAATCTCACCTCAAAACATCTAACTCTACACCTAACAGAAAATTCTTCGGGGCTTAGTTTGGCCCCACCACAGGCATGCTTTTTAAATTAGGTGGGTATTGTTGAGTAACCGTCAAATCCATGGTCAATTAGGAAAGTTCTTGTCTAGACAGGGTGTAAGATTGCACAGAGCATTAAGTGCAATAGAAGACGCAGAAAGAAAAGTGAAGCTACGTAGATCAAGGATTATCTGAAAAAAATGTCTCTGCTGCTGCAGTTTGTAATTAGTAAAACAACAGTATAATCCTTTGGCATGATGACCCAGAAACAAACCAATCACTGGAGGATTCTCTCATTCAAAGGAGAGGGGAAGCTTTAGAGTGGAGCATGGCATATGTAAGACATGTTCATAAATAAGTGACTGAAACTAGTGGGTTCTGTGATGAGACTGCGCTGCTTCAAGGGGATTGTGTTATGGAGTCTCCAAGTCTTTGAAGAATCAAAAAGGCCACATTGTGTTTGATGTTCCCTCTGATTTTGCTTTGTAATCTAATTTTCATGAAGGAAATGTTGTTTGTGTGTCCTCTAAGATGGGCTAACAGCAAGTGACAGTTGCAGGGTTGGAAACATTTATTCACTTCTGTATAGAAACAAGAATATAGCTGGATCTGGTTTTGAGTAAATAGAGTTGCTTCCTGGGCTAGATGTTTCAGATCTGTGATTAAAATTGCTTTCCTTCTGAGATGCTCGAACATCTTCTTGTAAGAATATGGCATAATAATCCTTCCAGCTTCATTATTTATCTGAAGTTGAAGTCCAACATATTTCAGCTTTCTTGTTCTCCATCCTGGAGTTTCACAAAGAGCTCCCAGGGTATGCATGAGTCTACTGCAGGGTTCCCAGTCTTCAAAGAAAATGGTTCAGGAAGACTAGATGAGAGTTGACAGGTTATTGGACTTGAGTTTTATCTGACGTGAAAAAGATTTCAGTAAGCCTGGTCTTGAAGTGTCCGCGGCTTTGGAAATAATGCTGGAAATTAAAATGCAACAGCCGCTTTACCTAACCTCACTGATGACCTGACTCTAACAAACTAGAAGTCTGTTCTTCACAAGTAATCCTTCATCTGCATTAGAACTGAAGCGGCAGCTGTGGATTTATCTTTAAAACATTCTTCTGAAACAAAACTCAAGTGTACACATTAAACAAATGAGAGGATGGATACAAAGTGAGCACAACTAACCGGTTGGACCAGTCTGGGCGTCTGTAGTTGCAGGAATGTTGGCTATTTTCATACCACAACTGTCATCTGTCAAGAAGCAGGAGCCTGCAAAAAAGGCTGTCAGCATGTGTGTGTATAAGTGCTTTCTATGCAAGTGTTTTGAGAGGTGTAACACAGAGGGGGGGAAACAATTATTGCACACTTACCAAACATAACTGCAAGCTGCTGCAGTTGTGTCAAGCTGTTAAAGCTAGTGTAGCTGCAATATAATCTTACAGTATGGCTAAATGGGTGGAAACGTTTATCTAAATGGAATAATAGTCAACAGTTTAATTTGTAGATTAAACGTGGAGATCTTAGAGGCAACAGGAGACCTGGCGTGTCTTCCTCGATTGGAGGATGACAACAAAAATTCAGTGATTCGGATGTGTGCGTAGAGATTTAAACTGTTCTATATTAACTTCAGTTCATGTCACACTGTCTGGTTTAACTGTTAATTTATGTCATGATTAAAATCCACAATTTCTGCATGCAACCTTTCTTCTGTACTAATGAAAGCCTGGCAAAATCAGCAAATGTTTCTTTGGTTTACTTTGCTGTTGTCCTCAGTCATTGTTATGATCAACACTAAACAGAGTTGATCATAACTTTGTTTTTGTTTCTTCTGAGTGGTCATTAATTATTAAATTAATGATCTAGGAGCAGAAACTACAGATTTTACTTTTATTTTAAAGCAAGGACAAGGTAACTATGGAACTGATATTCTAAACTAGCTATAGGTTGAAACTTTAACCCAATTAGCATGACCAAAATTCATGCTAATTGTCAAAATAAGTCCAACATGTTCCACAACACTATGTTAAAGTTTAAGACTATAAGATGAACTTTGCTGTACTCTGTTCAGCCTTCCTCATTTCTGATTAAAGTTTTGCTTTCCCTCATCTATTTGCAGGCTAAATTAACTGCAAATAAGTCTAAATATATATATTTTTAAATATACTGTTACATTTCTTTGCTTCATTTGACTTTAGTTTGAAGACCTCGTCAATGCTGCATGTGGTAATCTTCTTTCATCTCCAGCAGAGTCACCCTAACCTAGTGTTGCTGTCAATATGACTATAGTACGTTACATTTACCAATCAGAAAATATATTTTTGAAGTTCAAATTGACTGATAACCAGTCAATTTGCTGTGCATTTCTGAGCAGATGTACATTGACAACCCCTGCAAAAATGACCTAGCTGAATAACCAGTCATTAATTTTGCTAATAACTAAAGACAGATGAAATTTGAACAAAGAATCTCTTTGAGGATATAAATGTGTAGGAGTGCATGATTAGCAGACCGAAATACAGCCTCTTTTATCTCTGGCATGAATAATTTGCATGTGATCTCTCTTCCTCTTTACAACCTCTGTTAAAATTTAGAGCAGGATAGGTCACTCATTCTGGTTAAAGTTTTGTCATAAGACATTATTAGTAATTCCTGATAACCCAGATATATTCAGACTGTTGCAAGTTTTGACAACGATATGACTGAAAAACAAAAGGAACTATGAAGTAGCTACTACTTGTTAAAATTTTAAAGTCCAATTTGGTCAGTTATCGCATTAAGTGACCGATAACTGACCAAAGATAAAAACTGTGTGAGCACAGCCAAAAAAAACTTTGTGCTCGTCTTTAATGAAAAAGATTAACTCACTGGCATTTCTCCCTGCATAAATGATTGGTCACCATGAAAAAGGGGAAAGAGGCTAAGCGTGCATGTTTGAAATATTATAATGATGTATTGATTGTACCAGAACAGCAGCTCCATATGCCACTAAATGAAACGGCTGAGCAGTCAGGCCTAGAAAATTTATGTAGATGTGCTGGGGTTAATTTTAGAGCGTTTGTATATGACCTAATATGGATTTTTTTTTTTTTTTTTTTTTTGTTGGAGGTCTTCTCTCTGTGGAAATATAAAGACATTAACACATACTCTGAGATTCCCAGGCTTTTATGAATGATGCATCAGATGTGTGTTGTGGGTTATAGTTTCCATCCGTCCATCCATTTTCTTCCGCTTCATCCATGAGTTTCACTCACAATAAATTCAGTTTGTGTTTCCTCAAACAGTTCGTCTCCTTTTCTAGTCCAGCTTCCAGTCAGAGTAGGTGGGCTGAAGGCCTGTGCGCATTACAGACGTAGGTGGCCTGCAGGGTCTCCTTTCTTCACAATTGCTGCATTATGAGGCAACTTAACTGAAGCCAACAAACAAAGAGAAACAGATTCAAAGAGTGTGAAGATGCCCAGTGGGCTTGAATTTGTTCCCATGTCACTCTTTGCTTTTCTCTGCTCTTTGGCACAGGAACATCTAATGAATAAAAGGTGACATTTTCTTTTCCAAACTTTTTTTCAGTTGGCAATATGAAATTGCAAACTGAGTTGCAGGTTTGGTTTTTGGGGATTTTAATTGGATGCTATGTATATTACGGCTAGTGTTGAATTACACGACTGTAATTTAGAGTAAATCAGTCTCCTGCATTACATTATTAATTAATGTAGCGATCAATCCGACGTGAACAATAAGTGCATAATGAAAAAGACCAGGAGTCAACCTATTTCTTACCACTGCATGTTGTTTCTATCAGAGGTAACACTTCAACCAAAGCCAATAATAAGAATTATCAGGAACCATTACTTGAATCAAAATGTAAGCTTGATATTAATCAGGCTAATCTATATTCACAGGTAAGTACTCGTGAGAAACATAACGAGCAAGCCAGACTAACACACAGACATACAGAGGAAAAATTATTTACCTCTACTGAGCAGAATAATAATAAAAAATACAGTTCTCATTCAACCACTTCAATCTCCAAGACATTCTCACACCCTGAGTAGAAAGGTTTCTCATTTCTTTTCTGCCGCATAACGGGGGGCAAGAAGGAACAATGGCTACAGCTACAACCCAGTAGGCTTATTTGTCTATTAATCTTACTATACCTAATAAAACTAAGCAATCCCACTTGTGTGGCCGAGGTCATCAGTCTTTCCTCTGGCTAGGAGTCACAGCCTGCCAGTGCGCTCCAACACCTCACCTTCTTACATCTATTAAAACTGTGAAATATCGTAAATATGTAATTCGTATCTCTTGACTGAAGGTCAGCCATGCTTTCTCCTGCTTTCAGTACAGGTGACTGTGGCTTCAAAAACTCTTGATCTGTTATGCGGATCAGTGAAAGTGGGGATTGTTTTGGTGAAATCTCCCCATATAGAAAAACATAACACAGAAACTCTCATCAGGATGACAGAAATTGAAAGCAGACCTAACAGCAGATTTTCTTAACGACTAAAGGAGAGCAACAGATAACATGTCGTGTTGAAGACCTGACCTTTAACGACCTGTGTCTTGGTCGTCAGCAAAAAACAAAAGAACAAAAGAACAAAAACCAACCAGCAGGAGAAACATGTCAGATATGCATTTTAAAGGATGTTGGAGTTCTAAATCCACCTAATCTTTTTCAGGTGCGGCTCCAGACTGCCGTATCGCAGATCCAGCTGAACCAAAATTAAAAACACTCGATCTACTCGTCTTGTTTGCTTTCCGTCTTTCATGTGTGGACATGAGATGTAGATCATGACCAAAAGCACGATAGATGAGCACAATAAAACTATATGGATGAAGATAAAGGGGTTTAGAAAACCTCGGGAGCAAACGCATCGGCAGAGAAAGCCCAATCCATTAAATAATCTGGTGGATCACTTTAAATTACATAGTAATCCACTTGTAGCAATATATTTATCGGTCTTGTATTTAATAAAGATGCATTCTTTGTCAATAAAAACAGTGAAAAGAGGACACTCGTAAAGCCTGTCACGGCTTTCAATGTGAAATAAGATTTTCTTCACTGCAGCCAAGCCATTTAAAAAGCTCCTTTGACATCTTTACATGCGAAGAGTGAGTCATCAGCCTTGCATTGCTTATTAGACTTGGCATTTATAAACCATTAACTCTTGGCCTACTTTACATTTAATGCACAGATAACCTAATGGAAAAGTTGCTTTTCTTTGTGAATTTTTTTAAACAGATATTTAAAAGAACTGCTTCACGTCTCCTCTCCGTCCCTCCTAAGTTGTCAGTACTTTGACCATTGGTTGGTTTGAGAGTGACTGTCTGCAGTGCCTGCATCCATCAAGGTTTCCTGCTGTCATGACCAACTGTTTCCCTCTGATAACACAAGATTCATGCCCTTCGAACATAATAACCTAATAGTCCTTGCTACTTCTGTCACTTTTTTCCCCTCACAACGCGAGACAAAGAAGGGGGATTGAGTCGAACGACGTGAAAAAGAGATGCAGCAGAGAGATACAGGAGGGATGGAAATAACTGTCCTTTTTTTCCACCATTATTTACAGTCATGGGGGGGTGTGCCTGGATTGTAAAGCTGCTTAGTGGTATGATTTAGCTGGGGGATTTGAATCTGTGCTCACCCCCACCTCAAGCACCCGGGTGGAGGCGGACAAAGAAAGTGAGATGGAGGGGGAGTGTGTGCATGTGTGTGATAGTGGGAAACGGCGTAGGAGAAGCGCAATCTGGTTTGGCTCCATGTGAAAATGACCTACTTCCTGTTAGCTCGCTCTCAAACCGAATTGCTGTTTTCTGATGTGCAGAAGAACAAATAGGAGGTCCTCCGAGGACTCTGTGGGGGGCTGGGGGGGGAGGTGGCATGGCAAAATGAGGGATAAGTAGCTGGCCTCTGGGACGTTCTGTGTGGAGTGAAATTAATGTAATGTGTGTGTGAAATGTAAATTCTGCATACGCCGTATATGCAATGTGCACTTGACGCTCTATGTGAGCAAACGCAGTAAAGCAGGCGGGCTGCACAGTGAGATGCTCTCTGCGGCCTTAATTGCCCTAAAAGAGGGGTTGATGACAGCTGACTTCTCAGTAAGCCAATATTTGAGAGAGCCAGCCTTGCCAGATGTCCGCCAGTTGAGTGTGAATACAATGCCTCACAAATTTACCCCCTAAGCCCTGCAGGGGGCACAGCCAACATGCACGAGACGGTTTTCTAATCAAATAAGACCTGAAACTCAACCTGCTGGTCCGCACACACAAAACACTGTGGTGTAAAACTTACATAGTGCATCACCCTAACAGACCAACAATACTGTGAAACATGGTGGTGGCGGTATCATGCTGTGTGGTTGTTTTTCTTCAGCTGAGACCAAGGATTTAATTTGTGGCTATGATTTGACAAAATGTCAAAAAGTCTAAGGGGTATAGAAGTTTTTTTAAGAAAATGTGTGTCCAACCCACCGCAGAGTACCTTTGCAAGTGTTTCTTGTGGTTTAAAAGAAATGCTTCAAAGGAAACATCTGCCCTTTCTTTTATTGAATAAATGTTATGGTTTCACTGCTGCTTGAGGAAATCTCTCCTGAGTTGTAATATCCTTCAGCCACCAAAAGGAGGCTGCAGCTCTGATAGTCACTTACTTCACAAACTAATGTGTTCGTGTGAATGCAGTGGTTTTAGTAGTCAGTACAGACATAAAAAGTGAAACCCTTGCAAATTCTCTGACGTATGAAGTGGGTCAGATAAAGTCATTATTATTTCATTATCTACGGTCATTGGTCCTTTTTATGGTTTTGTCTGTTTAACTTTGATGCCTCAAGTGACGTGATTAGATCCAGTTCATAAAAAATCTGACTCCTGACTGTCAGATGACAATTACTGATCAGTAGATGAAATCATGTAATACTGTGGTCACTCTTATTTCCCAGTGTTTTTATGATAGAGACCTTTCAGGCTCTTTCAAAGGGTCCACTTGTTCAAGTCCATATGCAGATTTCTAAGCTCTCTTTCACTCTTGATCATAATATTTCATAAAACAGTTTATTACACTGGAGACTGAAATATTTGATCATGAAGTTTTAGATATGGCTGGAAGAAAGCCACAAGAAATCATTTTTAGAGTTTGCAAAAAGTCATGCTGGCAAACAGAGCAAAGTAAAAAAAAAGGTGCTCTAATTATTAAAGTAAAAGTCAAACCTATCCATGCACGTTAAACTTAATAAACAATTCCCACAGAGGTTATGGTAGTGGCAGCATCACCCTGTCGGGATTCTTTGGAAAGCTATGAGAAGTTCAATAGTGTATCAATACACGCAAGGCGTGGTTTATGATTTATGACTGTACTATTAGCATGTTAGCTCAAAAGCCAGGATGTGTTGCCCTGAACAGAGCAACCACCTGCTGGGTTAGATAAAATTTGCAGAAACAGCATGGTGCCCCACAGCCGCCTGATTTCCAGTCTGTTTGCAGCATTTAATCTTTGTTTTCAAAATTGAATGGCACCTCCACTCGTTGGCATTTTGAAGTAGGTCATATGTCTTTTAGATGGATTCCCTGACCAGGTATGCACGGTCGAGCTTAATCCCCACGACTCTGACTGGCTGTTCAGAAAATGAATTAATTTAATCCATCGTCATAACCCAGCCCTTCTCTCTCTCTTCTTCTCTCTCACTCAAATGCCGTTTCATTTTTCCCCACTTTTTTTTTTTTCCAGTGCCCGAGGACTTGTCTTTGGAAGAGAGAGATGAGCTTTCGAACATACGACGCAGAAAAAAAGAGCTTCTTGATGATATCGAAGTAAGTGACACAATTTCTTTCATTTAGCTGCGATTGAGAGCTGAAGGTTTGGATTGGATGAACGTTTTTGAACTCTTTTGATGTGACGCTAGAGGATAATGCATTGCATTATACCCTGCATCCAGCTTCTCCTCTTCTATTTGCATGCAGACACACGTCTATCATAACACATGAAGTCTCTCAGTTGTCTCTTAGAATATTGTTTTAGCCTGGGTCAAATACATATGTATATGAAACTGTCAACTTAATCCTTTCTTCTTTTTTTCATTGCAGCGGCTGAAATTTGAAATCGCTGAAGTAATGAATGAGATTGAACAGCTTACCTGTGTTGGGGAGAGGTGAGTTTGGGTTTATTTTGGTGCATATTGTACAACTGAACTGTATAGCAAACTGAATTCCTTTGAGTCTGATAGTAGGGATTATGTTAATTATGATGAATCGGATTATATATATATTATTTTCTGGGCGATACTTTCCTCATTAAATGTGAGAGAATTATGAGGGCCAACAGTGTTTTCCTGAATCCGTAAAGAAAGGTTTGCGATTTTAATTTTGTCCAGCAAATCCTGTGACACAAGAGGATTTTCAGCTTAAAATTAGGTGAAACTTGGAGCAGCTTTCATTTGATCTGCTTACCATCTTTTTTTTTTTTTTTGTTCAAAAGAGTTTACTTCAGCATCTGTTCTAGTTCCTTTTTGTATTTTTTTGAGAGGCAGTTAATGTTACTCCCAGCATCACACCTGTCATTTTACGTTTTATGTGAACAGCTTAATCCTCTATCGTTTGATTAGTGAAGTAAAAAATGGCCTTTATCTAAACATTAGTCAAACAGTCTTGATGTTGATGCTTTCCTGTTATTGGCTGAGATAGAGTGAGGCCATGTGTCAGGCTGTGTGCGTCTCAGGTGCAGCTGGTGAAACTTGGCTCGGGTTATTTTGGGCACAAGGGAGCACTGAGAGCATCCACTGAAACACAAAGGTGCAGATTTCCATGGAGTTTACATTCTGTGTGTTTTCAAAGGCACTGAAATGGGAAATGTTACTCTTCTGAAACTGTTGTAGAAACGGTTGAGCTGATTTATTGAGATGTAGTGCTGCAGCTGTCATAGAACTGCACTTTGTGGTGTTTACTATCTATTTTGGTGTCTATAGATTCAATATTTGACTGAGCAGTAAAACCTAGAAAACAGAATTGACCAACAGAGCAAACACAGCAGCGTGAGACACAACCTGACGTGAGATAACTGCACTAATCAGAATTTTGTCAATGATTTTTGACGTTTTTTTTCCTTTATAGATACAGTTTTTCTATGTTGTATACAGATTTTAGGTGATTCAGAGGTTTTCAAAAGTACTGCAATATGAAAAGATACAGTTGTAGAACAATTTTCACGGGTCACACTCAGGCCAATCAAGCTGAAAATCATCTAATTCTGGTCACTAGCTAATTTCTAATATCTCATATCTAATAGTTTTATTATTATTATTATTATTATTATTATTATTATTATTGCAGCAAAACCTCACAAAGAAACAAACAGATTGCCATGGGAAGGAAGAAATTCAACATGGATCCTAAAAAGGTCAGGCAGGTTTCTACTGAGACTTCAGAATCAATATAACTTTTGCTTTTGTATGAAGTGATTTATGTTATGCTAAAATGATTTACCACATTTCTCACAACTACTGAACTGAAGAGTAATATCTTCACAGGGAATCCAGTTTCTTTTGGAAAATGATCTTCTCCAGAACACCCCAGAGGACATCGCACAGTTCCTCTACAAAGGCGAAGGGCTCAACAAAACCGTCATTGGGGACTACTTAGGAGAACGGTAACCTCTCCAGTTTTCCCTCTGCTTTCTTTTTACCTTCCTTTTCTCTCTTTCTGTCTTTCTGTGAGCTCTGCTTGCCTGTGCTCTGACCCAACCAGAAATCTCCTGGAAGTCAGTAGCCTGAATTTATGAAGCAGAGCCGTGACAGGAGGCAGTGCAACTAAAAAAAAGAGAGAGACAGAAAGAGAGAGTGAAAATCTGGGCGGACATGTGGTTTTTATCTGAAAGATGTTTGGGGCAGGGGTAGAGCTGTCAAAAAGCAGATGCAATAGTGTCTCGCTTAGACAGCTCAACAGTTCTGGAGCTAAAATAGGTGCTGCATCCTGGCTGCTGCATTCAACTTTCCTCCAAGAGTCCCAAAATGCATCACTATGAAGTGTTTATTTCAATTTTTCCCAGCAGTTTAAAGTAACTATAACTTTCTTTCTCTGCTTTTTTTTTTCTTTACAGGGATGACTTTAATATCAAGGTCCTTCAGGCATTTGTGGAGCTTCATGAATTTGCAGACCTCAACCTTGTTCAAGCCTTAAGGTGAGATGTACAACACTAACACACACTGGGTCACACTTTAATTTGGTCTTTCTATTATGTGTCCGCATATACCAGTAGAAGTTATTAGTATAGCAGTTTAATACTGTCAAACCTTATAACTATAATCATAACCTTAGTATTTACTCCTGGATAAAATGGTGTCTTTTTTTTATTACTGTAACTTGAGGATTACGCGTAAATATTGCGCTTTGGGGACGGCGCTGGTGGGACGATGTTACACAGCCACATGTATAAATGCACTAATGTTGTGGCATCTGGCATTAGGAACATCATTCTGATAATAATAGTGAAGCAATAGACAGATAATTTGAAAAAATTCAAATAAAAAGATGTAGCTTTTACAATGTGCAGGTTTGGGCGTGAACATATGAGCCTGAAACTCTAAATAATATTTTTCTTGAAACTTTGTTGAAATTTCAGAAAAAAAATGTTTCCCATATTGCTGTCAAATTTGGTGAACAGGGAAAAAAACTATTATTTTAAATCTGAAATGTTAATCTGCTCATTTGGCAACATTGTGTTGAAACTGACAGCCTTAAATTTAAGACATTAGAAATCTGTGTGTCTCTACCAAGTTAGTACACATTAAAGATTTGTTTTATTCCCAAAATGGCTAAAGCTTGGAGGGAGAATTTTTAAGTCTTGCCACAAACCTTTTAATTAAATTTATGTCTTGAGGCTCAAGTCTTTGGCAAGCTCTAATCAGTTTTCTTACTGGAAAGCACAACATTTAGCTACATAAATGTTCCTATCATCATCGTATTTTGCCATAGCAATGGTGTTGAATTTCTTCACATTCCTGCCAAAAATCCCGAGTAGCTTTTTAAACAATCACAACAGCATTGTTACCTTAACTTCTTATTCTTCTTGGTCGTCCTCCTCTTCTTCTCCTATTAGACCAAATCCTATGCTGGCTGGAATCAGATTTCATCTAAAAATCCAATATAAATTTTGCATCAAATATATGTGATGAGATCATCGTGTTTCTGTTTTCTGCTGTTGCAGGCAGTTTCTGTGGAGCTTCAGACTTCCTGGTGAAGCCCAGAAGATTGATCGCATGATGGAGGCGTTTGCCTCCAGGTACTGCCAGTGCAATCCTGGTGTCTTCCAGTCCACAGGTACGCACACACACACGCACATGCACACACACACACACACACACACAGCAGCAGCAGCGTTGTCATGACTCAGTCTGGATAGATAACTTGAGCCAGAAAGACCTCTGCAAATTCAAATCAATTATTTTGACTGTTTTGTTTTCAGTAGACTGCCAGGCCTGGATGTGAAGTGTAAATTTTACTTTGGCCAAAGCAAATTTTAATCTCTTCACAAAGATTAACGTTCACTCTCAGAAAATAAGATTAGTATTTCAGCCTCTATATAAAATTCACTTCCTCAGGCATAAATTTACACTTCTCAAAATTTCAGCTAGTTAACATGTTGGTCTTTAAGCAGCGGCTTTCCTCCCCCCCCCACCTCTGTGTAATCAGCGTCCGTGTCTCCAGTGGTTATAGCGGCATTGATCTCTGCTCAGTGGCGGTCATTAGTACAGTCTTGTCTCGTTGTGGAGCCTCCTGTGTTCAGGTGGCCGCTCAGGTCATCACTATTGAAGCAGCGACACACCCAGACCAAGTTATTGGCCTTTTCCTGAGAACGGGGTGTGCAGTGTTATAAATCAAAGTGGAGAGGACGTTGGCTGGTAGAGTGTGGATATATGAGGTCCAGGATGCCGAGCAGGAGTTATGACCGTGGATGTGTGTGTGTTTGTGCAAAAAAGACTGGAGGGAAAGTCGTGTCAACACAACTAGGCCCTTTTTGCTGATTATACACTGGTTTTTATTTCACTAATCTCCCTCTTGAGAAGAGGTTAGTTGTAGTTTTTACTCACAAGTCATGTCACTCTGGTTCTTGTTTTACAACAGTTGCTTGTTTTGACAGAGTGGACTGTGCAAATGAGGTACATCTGCCTCTTCATTTTCATCTTAACTATCCTGCTGTAATTTAGCAATATAAAGAAAAACATACAATTTGCATAGTAAAATAGACGCAGTATGTGTAGGTTATGCACAAAACAATATATATCATTTAAACGGACAATTATTATAATTAATTAGCGTAGTAGTTTTTGCTATTGATGTTTTGAAGCGATGAAAAGTCCTTCAGCCTTGACTACTTTGCAAAAGCATTCTGCCATCATGAACATGTACTTAAGTAACATTTAATGCTGGGAATTGGCATTATGTCAAGAGTAACCCCTTCCAAAGGCAGGACAAATGTGTGAAACTGTCCAATTTCCTCCACAGACACTTGCTACGTCCTCTCATTTGCCATTATTATGCTGAACACCAGCCTTCACAATCCCAACGTCCGAGACAAGCCCCCGGTGGAGCGCTTCATTTCCATGAACAGAGGAATCAATGAGGGAGGAGATCTCCCGAGGAGCTACTCAGGGTAAGAGTGGTGACTTATTTAGTTTGAATGTCTGGACAGATTTAGCCCTGTACTGCAAATCCCTGCCCTGGTGAATGTATGAGGAGTTTATTTATCTTTTTTTTTACCTGTCTTTCTTTAATTGTTTGCTTTTATATATAGACTTTATGAAAAGCAACAGAGAATCGACTCATTTAACAATCCATTTTAAATTAAACGTAATCCACCTGTTTTATTCAATTGTTTTATTGAAGATAATGAATTAAAAGTGTTAAATATGTTTTTTTAAAGTTTATTTTCATTATTAACCTAGTTTGTCAGAGTTTAATAAGCTAAATCTGATGTAAAATACGTTTTCCCTTTTCTTTTCTAGAATCTCTATGACAGCATTAAAAGCGAACCCTTTAAGATCCCAGAGGACGATGGGAACGACCTGACGCACACGTTCTTCAACCCGGACAGAGAAGGATGGCTGCTTAAATTAGGTTAGTGTGAGTCTCCCTCTGTTCAGCTGCGGGCAGGGTGTAAGACATCCTGGATGAATTAATTTGTTTACTCTTGCATTTTTATTTGCCTTCCAGCTGGGGATTTTTTTTTTCCTCACGAAAGCTTAAACTGCAAAGTGTTGTCACGCAGGGTGGAAGTGAAGTGTTACGGTACACAGACCAAATGGCAGCAAGAGCTTCTTCTTTTTTTTTTTTTTTTTTTAGTAAGTGTCCTCTGAAGGGTAAACAGTCAGAATAATACTATGATTGAAACAGAAATGGAAAGCTTATCTTTATAAGCTTTCATGGTTTCATGTTATTATGATCACTGTCCAATAAAATACTTATTTTATGGAGACAAAGGAAGTTTCAAAATTCAGTAATTGATAAAATGGATAAAACCAACACTCCTGGCTCAAATGCAGTATGTTGGGTCCAATTATTCACACATTTTTACATGATGATAAAGACCCACTAGTGTACACTTTGCATACAATATTTTAATCTTGTACTCCTCTCAAACAGTACTGCATACGGTTTTTGTACGTTTTTGTGTATGTTGCTAATAGAGAACATGCACATATTTTGTTTTGTTTATTGGGATCCATAATGTCCCACAATGCTTAAGGGAATTATATGTTCAATTTATCACAATTTTTAAAAATAGATGCTATCTTAGGAATTGGATTATACATTTAAGAGTGATAATTGTTGAAATCACGCAGTAGAAAAATACATATTGTTATTTTCTCTATTTTTTTTCCTCACGCTAGTTCCGCTTGATCTTGTGTTTGTAAAGCTAAAAGAAAATGTTTCTTTAATGTGGTGTTTTGCTTTGAACATCATAAATTTAATGGTTAGGTTTTCAGATATACTTTCCCCAATACCTTTCAGTTTTCTTCAAATTGAAAGGCATTGCAAAGGTCAAAAAGCATGCAAGGTCAAATTTACCAAAGTATTTGTGGGGAAACTTAAACATGAGCATTTTTCTAATTCTGAAACAAAATGCTTCTTAAATAGTTTTGGTGAGTAAACGCAGTCTCTCAGTGAAGACACAGTTAACCTTAATTTGGGGGGAAAAAAGCATCCTGTATTTAAGATATTAGAGTATTTTTGTCAATTAAAGTCTTCCCTAAAGCTGCGTGTTTAACGTAGACTTCCAGAAAAAAAAACCCATTTCTTCTGCTGAAAGCTGGATTTATTGTAGGTCAAGAAAAGAAACGACTGTGCTGCTGTCTTTAAATTGGGTCAGGAGCGCCACAGAAGGTGAACTCATTTTCAAATGAATAATTCCCAGAAAATTATAACAACAACAGCAAAAACAGATACTGAGAGTTGAGTTCACTCGGGGACCCCACACTGATTTATTTATGCGCAAGTAAGTGGTAATTAGGTAACATCTGTACCAGATCACCAGGGGTCTGCCAGTTTCCTTTGTGTACACCCGTGTACCATAAAGATTTTTATAAACCTGATGTCTGTCGGTGCCTAAAGAGTCAATAAAGTATCATTTAAAAGGTGCTGCTTAACACATAAAAATGACAAGTGCTGTAGATCAAGAGGGGGAAAAACAGGTTTCTTGCTTTGAAGAAAAACCATGACAGAAAGTAGGTATTTCTCCTTCTAAATCAACATAAAAATGTATTTTTTTCTGTTGTGATAAAGACTCATGAACCCGTGCATCACCCTCTCTGCAGTAACAGTGAAAGCTGCAGACCTGAGCATCTATTTTTGGTTTAACTGACCCATAAATGGTGTGAAAACATAAGTGTGCAAAACAGCAAAGGCCTAACAGCTTGCTTAAGCGGACAGGAGGAAGTCGGAGTAAAATCATGATTTAAAGTAACATCTGAATATCATTCTTAACACTCCTCCCACTTGCCCACCAACCTACTAAATAATTAGTTTTTTGAAACCTATTCGCTACCTTACTAGTGGTATATAGTTATTGGTGTTACATCATTTAACAGTTCTGTTGCTTTTGAAGGCATCCTAATGCATTTAAGGAAGATAATTGGGATTTTGTGTGTAAATGAACCCTTACTCCATGTACCATTTTGCCATTTCCTGTCTTATAGCTTCATGTGTTTCTAATTTAGAGTTTACTTCATCACCTAACGGTGACCCCAGGGGTTACTGCATTCTTAAATTACATAACTAATTATATATCTGTTATTTAACACCGAGTTTTATAACCAAATATAGAGAATGTTTAATGGCCGGCTTGCAGTTTTTTCAGGCGGGCTAAGGAGCAGCTTCACTGCAGGTGGTTTGGTTTATGACCCATTCACACACCTGCCTTCAACCTGCACATTCCTCTAACTCTGTGTAACGTCTCAGTGGTCTCATCTAGCTGGTGAGCGTAAATTCGTAGTGTCCCAGTGTGGCTCGTAGGCCTAACATGATTACATTATGGTACTGTTTCCCCCTGGAGCCGTTTCCCCCGTGCCAGCTTTGACAATGATACCTCTAATTTAACGGTCTAAAAATAAATCCTGGAGGATGCAGAGGAATAAATGCCTTTTATTATTATTTTATTTTTATTTTTTTGCTAAGTATATCTCTGTGCAGAGCGGAAATTTGTCCATGCTAATTCAACAGCCAGAGTCTATTGATATGTAAGGGAGTGGAGAGGTTTTATAATTATGTGTAGCCCTGCGGAGACTACCGGGATGCTGCAGCGAAATCTAGAAAGTTTAGGCAATGCAAACACAGTTAAATGAGGCCCAAAACCGTGATTTGTGTTTCATGCAAAAGGTGCAATTATGCATGAACTGAGAAGACACCAGAATCCTGGTATTAGAGCCTCCTTTTTGGTCCTACTTTAAATTTCTGGTGCTGCTGCCAGAGGCAAACCTACATTTATTTTTACTCTTCTTTTGTGTCTTTTAACACATGAAGTGGCAAACTTGCTCTGGGGTTTTGGTTGCTTCTGCCGATGTGTTTGTGTTGGGGTTTGAACCTCGAGGGGATTTTTCTTAATGCCAGGTTGGGTCCGCATCAAACCTCTTGCGATCCCTCAAGAGAGAATCATAAGTAACAAATACGCAAAGTCAGTAACAATTTAACAAGTGTGTGAGTTATTGTTTGACTAAGCTTGAAGCTCGGAGAGATCACGGTTGTAGATTATAATCGTAAAATAAACAAGCCAGCATAAAAGCTTCTGAAAGTCAAAGTGAACTTTCTTCTTATTGGATAACAGTTCAGTTTCTACTCCATAGTGGGAGTTAAATATATCACCTCAGTGACACGCTGATAAATAAAACTCTAAACCTTTAACAAAAATAGCTTTGTTTGTTGTATATAGATGGTAAATGATTTTGCAACCTTATTGATAATTATGTCTGATTTTAGTTTGGAGTTATTAGCAATTTCCCTGAGCACAAATCTTTCATTTAGTACTTATTCTCCATACATAAGAGGAAATGACTTCTAGATGTGTACGTGGCATATTACATGTTTATAACACTGAAAGGAGAATGTTGCATTAAAGAAACTAAGTCATTTTTAGTATTGATGTAATTATAAGAAGGAATAGGAGAATCTGTGGGGGTGTAGATCATTAGAGCGCCACATATTCTGCTCTTTTTCCCTGAAGGGGAGACAACCAGTCTGTCACTAGTACCATTGTGTCACTTCCCGTTTCCTCTGTCTCTTCCTGTCAGGGGGGCGAGTGAAAACCTGGAAGAGGAGGTGGTTCATCCTGACGGACAACTGCCTCTACTACTTCGAATACACAACAGTGAGTCTTCCTCAAAGAACGTTATTTATTAATGGGAGTTTAATCATCTCTCGTTAGAAGAAGCAGAACAAGTAACTGAGTGACGATTTTCCACTCACAGTTTGTTGCCAAAGTATTTAACTTTTTTATACTGTCACTTTAAAACCGCATTTTCAGTTAATTTCAGAGATACTTAATTAACCCCAAAGGAAAATTAAATGTTGATGCACCTCATACAATGTCTTTCTTAACAATGCGTGCTCTTACATGCGTTACCAGACTTCTCCAGAACCTAAAAGTAGGCAGACCACCTGTTTGATTAAGGTGTGTTACAGCAGGGACTTGTTCATAATTTGTAGAATGTTGACTTTAAAGGACTAGTGTTTTACTTTTTATGCAAAATAAGGACTTATTTTTTCCTGATCTCAACATTATGTGGAGGAAATTCTGCCTACATTCCAGGTTTAAATGTTACTAATTATCACTAATGTAATTTTGCTCACTCATTAATTGCTTGATATCGCCCTACTGTACCAACAATTTTTTTTTATAAGCGGCTGTATGTGCTGACTGCAGCATCAGCAGTGTCCTCTCTGTACCCCGGTATTATCCTTCAGCTTACTATGATTATATCCTGTCCTCTGTCTGACTGCTGGAAATACGCATTATCCGCTTCAACATCTGAGCCGTGAGGACAAGTGGAG
Organism: Poecilia picta; assembly: GCA_033032245.1. Classification (NCBI taxonomy): domain Eukaryota; kingdom Metazoa; phylum Chordata; class Actinopteri; order Cyprinodontiformes; family Poeciliidae; genus Poecilia; species Poecilia picta. Next base: position 14,026,142 of record CM065360.1, read on the forward strand.
GACAGAACATGAGGTTGATTTCAAAGCTGGTGGACCATGTCAAACTCAATTTCCTCCAACCCTCTTGATTTTTAATGTGATTTTTAAATAAAATTATGTGTACCCTTTCTTTTCCCTCCTTTTCGGTTTGTGAGCTTTGAGTATTAATTCTTCTTAAATTTTACTTTCTATTCACTTGCTTGCTTAATCTTGTCTCTAAAGGACAAAGAGCCTCGTGGGATCATCCCACTGGAGAACCTCAGCATCAGGGAAGTGGAGGAGCCCAGAAAACCTGTGAGTCTTTCCTCAGTGGAGACCACAATCCGTGTTTGCATGTCTGTCTCACAGCTACACGACAATATCTCTAGGCGAAAAGCTAATCATTTGCCTTTTTCTGTTCCAACAGAACTGCTTTGAGTTGTACAACCCTAATCACAAAGGCCAGGTGATCAAAGCCTGCAAGACTGAGGCAGACGGACGTGTTGTCGAGGGCAACCATGTGGTCTACAGGATATCAGCGCCTACGCCTGAGGAGAAGGAGGAGTGGATTAAATCCATCAAGTAAGTTTCTTTCTGATAATATTGGTATAATCTACCTTGAAAACATATTTGGTTTTTACACCAATAAATGTTGATTTCATCGGCCACTGTGGTTGTTGGGTTTGCTCTACTGAATAAACCACGTTTTGCCAGAAATGTCATACCTTAAAGAGAGATGAGATATGTGTCAACTTCTTTATGGTTTTATACGTGATAAATGTTTCGGTTTAATTGTCAGGTTTGACCTTTTTCTGAGTTTGTGCTGCAAAACCCTTATCTTGTTTTATGAACATTGAATTTCTCTGAGGATGGTTTGCATTTTATGCGTTTTTCAGCCATTTCATCCAGCACTAGGTGGGATCAAGAAAGGAAGATTCAAGGAACATTAATGCTTTTTGCACTGAATTCCTTTCACAGTTTAGACAGGCAGTCATTGACCTAAATACTGACTGCTGTGTAATTGCGTCTACTGAAGATGGTGAAGTCAAAAGCAGTTTGCTCAGCCAAACAGAGCACCTTTTGTGCTGTAATATTCTGCAATTCCTCATCCACCGTGTACATACCATTACAGCCTATTCACTCTGGAAATGATGAAGGGATAAGTGACTTTGCATGGCATATAGGGGGAAGCCAGCAAAGCAGCTCCGAATCGGGTTTGATGCATTCGCAGCCTCTGAGGGTAAAGAGCCACATCTTCACCAGAGGGGTTCCACAAGACTCTGGTCCTGGGGAGATGAAAGGCTTTTTATGGAAATCATCATTATTATTTTTTCCCCCAGTCTTCTAAGAAGATGTGATGGCAAGGGAAGCACACTCTGCTTGTCCTGAGTCACAAGCATTTAGAGCCAGATTATGTTGAAACAATTTGTCAATTTCTTCGGCTTTGACATTTCCTTTGACGCATTGGGTTTCCAAGGACACCAATGGGCGGGGTGGGGGGGGGGAGGAGGGTGACAGGGTCAGGGTTGCCTTGCATGTGCTTGTTCCCTCCACAGTAGAGTAATTGTTTCATTAGAAATGACAGTAAACGTTATGAATCCGGGGCACGGTCATGGTTTGCAGCATGCTTGTTGGTGCTGTGGAGTTACAAAGGCTATCAGCGATATGCACAGTGGGGGGGTTTGGCCTCTTCTTGCTGCCGGTGCTAACAGGATTTAGCTGCCGTGAAACTGGGCTCCTCAGCAGAGCCCAACTGGCTTCCTGACTCACTCTTGTTTGACGCTGCCTTTCCGTCATCGCTCTTTATGGAAGAAAGAAGAAAAAAACTCTGTAATCTTGAGCACAATTGTTTGCCCTCCTATGAGGCAAAAAAAAAACCTGCGGGGGAGCAAGAGGGAATGTGTGGGATTGTATGTTTTGCTGCGTTCCTGGCAGAGTTCTGGAAGAGGGAACTCTTAAGAGGTTCTTCCAAATTGGAGTAAGAAGAAAAAAGAAATAACTCTGGATGGGGAGGGAGCTCATCTTCTGAAACCATGGAAACCTAACTAGGTCACTGCGCAAACTTTCTCCCCCCCCCCCCCCTTTTTATGATCTGGTTAAGGCAGGGGTCTGCATAAATGTGTCCCATTTCCATATCAAAGACGTTTGAGACCCTTCTCTCGTGTGGCGTTGTTTGTTTGATTGCTGTCCTTTCATTGGCTTCTCCAGGGCAAGCATTAGCAGGGACCCTTTCTACGACATGCTGGCCACCAGGAAGAGGCGCATCGCCAACAAGAAGTGAAGGGAGACAATCAAGTCAAGCTCCAAAGTGCTCCATCTTCCTCTCTCTTGATTCACGAAGACACGAACGGCATGCCGCTAAGCTGGTTCACTTGGGAAACCGAAGTCCCGAAGACAAACCTGGACACTCTATAAGTGAGGGGAACATATAAATCTCTACTGTAATGTAGACACCAGTTGAAGCAGCCGGTTTGTGTCCTCTTCATCTCATTTACCGCCCCCTTACTCATATCAAAAAAAATGTTTTAGTTTCCCCCTAAAGCACAACTGCCATGTTTCAGGTGCACATGCATGTATGTGGCTTATTATAAAGAACTATGTTTGTGTTTTTATGTGTATGCAGCAGTGTGCATGTTAAGTTTGTTTGCATACAGTGTGAAAGTATTTCCTCCACTGTGCTTTAAAAAAAAAAGAAAAGTTGTTTAAGCTACAAACCAGAGTTCAGGTGGATGGCCATCAACACTGAGGTTAAAAGAATGAACAGGAGGAGGAAACAGATGGATGTTTTGAAGGGATGGAGGCTGAGTCGGTTCAGTCGAACCGCAGCTGGACCGCAGCGTCTTCTCATTCTGGTGCTGAGTTCGTCTCTCTCTGGTGCCCTGCTCAGAGAAACCTCAAAAACGGTGTCAACGTATAGACTATGTTATTTTCTTTGGGAGCAGAGACTTGAAATGTGCATACTTTGTTATATTTTGATTTAGTAACGGTGCTTTTATACTAGACTTCAAAATGTAACCCTTTTTAGACCTGAGGTCGTAATCCTTATTCCCCAATCAGACTTTTGGACACCAGCTTTTAGTTTTGAAAATGCAAGCTTTTCAGGTCTCACGTGTCATGTAACGGCACCTTGGAAGATCCAACGCAACTGTGATTCAACGACCCAATAATGACATTGCACATACTCCTGCTACATAATGTAACATCAGTATGAGAATGAAACTTTCTCAAGATCCTGAAGGTTTCAGAATGAAAGTGAAACTTAGGAAATTAATGTCTGTCTGATCCGTTCAACTAATTATAATCAAGATGGTGACTTCTGGGAGAAGTGATGTTTCTACTGTTGCTGGTTTTCACACAACTTGAAACAAGAGTCCGTCAAAATAAGCACAGATACCTCGAAGGTACACAATAGGACTTGATGTTCCACAAAATCTTGCATGTTTCCTCAAGTTGATCCCCAGGTTTAAAAAATGACAGACTACATCATTTCAAGATCTGAAATAGTGCATAAGTAGCATTACATGAATGGTTTCAAAACTGCTACAACCTTTAGTCCTACTGTCCCTGTTGTCTACAAGCTTTATAATGAGATCCTAGAAAAGTATCACAGAGCTGCCCCTTTAGAAACACCTGTTCTACTTTGGCACTTCACTCGATTGCAGCACCTAAAACTTGCATTTAGCTTACTTGCCTCATGCTTTGAAGACAAATTATAATCAACAATACCTGGCATTAGCTGGTGTTAAAATATATCAAGAGATCTGATTCCTGGGGTATCTTAAGGATTACAATTTCAAAAGCGCTTTCATTTTCAGAAAGCCATTTCGGTCTAAAAGAAGGGTTTGTTTTTCTCTCTGCAGCAGCCCAATTGGTACCAGTCCAATTAAGCTCTTTCCAGTTTTTTTTTTATTTCTCTACTGCATATGTTGGTGAAGGTTAGTGTATTGTTGTGATCCTGTTTGATTCTTGCTTGCTTTTGTGTTCCTCTTTAAGATTTTCTACTTAAAAACCAGCTATCTTTTTTTTGTATTTATTTTTATTCCTGAAATGATTTCATTATTACTTTCTGTAAATCTTAAATAACGTACGCCTAAGTTATGTATGTGTATATATATTGTATAGGTTTTAGTGTCTTTGTTGTAGTATGCACACTAACATTTTTGCATCTTGCTAAAGTTTGGGATCTTCTTGGCAAAAGCCTTAAACAATCATTTGATAAAAATAAAAATGACTGATGGAAGTAATGAAGAGAATCTAGGTCAACTGTGACAAAGCTGTTTAAAAGCCATGACTAATGAGAAAAAGATTGTTATATTTATAAAAATGGAAAAGATTATAGTGAATATGATGTTTCATGTTATGGATGATGATTATATAGTTGATAAAGATGTCAAAAAACACCAATAGTTTTGTATGTGATTGTAAAATAAAAATGTAGGCCTTGTTAAATAAGGGCATAATTTTATCTTCTGCTGCCCTATGTGGGCATGTGGTCGCATTAATTTTTATATTCTCTGTAAGAGCTGTTTGGTCACGTTGTACATTACGTGTATCTACATAAAGTATACATAAAGCTTGGGATATTCATTATTGACGCTCGTCTTGACCTACTTCTTTGCATAAATGAGCTTTTAAGTCACGTTGCAGAAAGGTATTAATTACTTTACAAGTATAGAGAAAAGACTGTTTTGCAACGTGGCTGTCTGACTAAAGGCAACCAAGGTGAGCAAACAGGAAACAGAGCAGGATATGTTCGGAAAAGCCAGTTGTGTTTCTGCAAAAACACTTATTGGGCAGGACATGGAACACTAGTGCCCCCTACAGGCCCTTTCCTTAAAATTACAATTTGAAAACTGTTCAGTTAAATTAGCAAAGAATGATCAACTTATAGTGTTGCACAAGGTTTACTTCGCTATACAGAATTATTTTTTACAATACAACGTATCTTGTTCTTTCACAATATAGAATAAAAGATCACAATGGAAGCTTTTCATATTCATATCGTCTCTGATATAAATTTAGCTTCCCAATCAAACAAAACAAACCCTTCTGTGACTTCAACTCTATTGCTTTTTACAAGTTATGTTCATTGTCTGGAAACGGTGTGAATTTGTACACATTTTTCAGACCCGGATGTCTGGAGAAAGGACATGTCCGTAACTATCCTGTGTCCAGTTCACTGAAATGGTGCACAAATCCATCCACAGAAATAAACTGAATTAAATTTGATAGATTTGCACATCTATTAGTATCCATCCATAATTTTCAGTTATTTTTGTTAAAGGCTCACTGCTATAAAGAAAAAAAAAATATATATATATATTATTATTATTTTTTTTTTCTTTAACAATTGGCTGGAAAGGACTGAGAACAAAGAAAAACGGGAACACAGAAAACGATCAGATTCAACAAAATCACAATTTAACTTCTTAAGATGATAATTTCTGTCTCTTGCAAAAACTATGGCATGATTATGGCATAGTTATATGTTTCAAACATTATACGTTTCACAATTTCTGCTATTCTTATGATACCATTCTCTTAGTGCTGAGCAATGAAAAGGTGAATTGTAGAGGATCACAGTTTCCACAGTCAGAGATCCTGAATGATTCACTATCCATCCATTTTCCTACACCCTTGTCCCTTGGTGGGGTCGGGAGGTGCTGGTGCCTATCTCCAGCTGGCGTTCCGGGCGAGAGGCGGGGTCACCCTGGACAGGTCGCCAGTCTGTCGCAGGGCAACACAGAGACACACACAGGACAAACAACCACGCACACACACACTCACACCTAGGGGCAATTTAGACAGACCAATTAACCTGACAGTCATGTTTTTGGACTGTGGGAGGAAACCGGAGTACCCGGAGAAAACCCACCATGCACAGGGAGAACATGCAAACTCCATGCAGAAAGGCCGGGGCCGGGAATCGAACCCAGAACCTTCTTGCTGCAAGGCAACAGCTCTACCAACTGCGCCACTGTGCAGCTCGAATGATTCACTAATCAAACCATTTTAGAGTTGAAGTTTAGGTTTGTGATAAAAACTAATTTGTAAAAATAGGAGGTAAAAGAAGGGTTCGGTGAATGCGCATATGAAACTGGGGGGTTCAGTACATCCAAAAAGGTTAAGAATCCTAAATCAATGTCAAACGTGTAATCTAGTGGCTGAAGTGTAAATTACACCTATTAAGTCTCAAGAACATCGACTACTGTATGCTGTTGTGCTAAAATAATTTATTACCCAGGTGATTTAGTGTGCTACACAATTTTATAACAAAAATAGTTATATCATGGACAATACTCAGTAATTAACATCTATTCTTGTTCTGATTTCCAACATCTGTTATCAAAATGCTTAATCTATACAAAACAGACTTCTATAATTTGCCAGGGCTGAAATGTTTGCCAATATAATATCGTTGTTTCCTGTTTGAAATGGTGAATACTTGACCTTGCCAATAACACCAAACACAAAAACTCTAGTAATTTCTGTTAATATACCACACATTTTTCTGATGTAAAATGTAATTTGATTGCAGAATCGAATAAAATCAACAGATGTGACAGAAACTAGAACGATCAAATTTAACACAAATTTCAGGACAAATAAACATATGCATGTCTCCAGGGTGCATTTTCCCTAACAGAAAAGGGTAAAATAAATGCTAATATTCTGCACTAACTAGATGCTATAGTATCGTGATACATGTTTTTAGACATAGCTAACCAAAGCTAACTCCTTGAACAATAGTGTTCTAAAATACAATCAAAGTACATTGTCCTTTGTAAAGGAATTAACTCTCAAGACTTTTCATATTTTGTAACCTTACAATTTCAAGCTTTATTATGTTTTATTGAGTTTTGAATTGTGGACCAAAGAAGGTCTGGTTTTCTTCTCATCTGATTATCCTCAACATTCGGTCACTAGATCGAGTTTTTAATTAATGTTTCAACCAACTAATGTTTTTAGATGCACATATAACAACAATGCAGGTTTTAGCAGGTTCTTTCATAGATTAATTGCATTAATTTCCACAACTGAAACTAAAAGTTGTACTAATTATATATTTAGATTTATATTTCTTGTCATTAAGTTGGAAACTGTGCTCCCCCCACCCCCCTCCCCATTCATTTTTCGCAAATGTGAACGCCTCATTAAAGTTGGAAAGTTATATCTTTCCTAATAATAAAACCTAAAAATAGAAATGAAATTGTGGCTCTTTAAATTAATTTACTATATTCAGTAACATTTGTGGCTATAAATGAATTTTATTTAACATGACTGAGGGTAAAAATGGCTCTTTCGATTGGAAACCCTGGTCTGTCCTAACAAAATTAAACCTTTTCAGCATTTAAGCTGCAAACGTACTGTGACTATTTACAAAGAAATCTTTTCTTCCCATTAGGAATTAACTCAACTCAAATCTTCTGACCAACAGCACTCACTTATTTGGAGGGTTTCTTTTCAATATAATGAAACTTCTTTGTTTCACTTTGCCATTTGACTCTTTAAGAGATTGCTCAGTGACCTTTCATCGACCTCTGTTGACTCAGCAAGGTGAAGATGACACCTGGTCATAGTCAGGACATTTGAGGAGAGCGGGATAGCTGGCGCTCATCTGCAGCGACGCTTCGCTTGAAATGTCAGAGGGGCTTCGTCCACGCGACCAGGACTCTGGGTGGAGAAACTGACCGGAGTGGTCGGAGCAGTTGCTGAGCCGAGGCCGGTAGAAATTGGGGCGGCGAGCCTGGTAGATCTCCTCTGCTGTGTAGCGCTTCATGAACAGGTAGACAGACATGACTCCCGCACTCTGCAGTGGGAGAGAAGAAATTATTTGAAATAACTTGTGGAAATAATGTAGTGTAAATACTATGTAAATTCAGTAACTTTGAAGTGTGGAGGCATTTCAAATATGAACCAGGGCAGAGAAACACTGTAGCAATACAGTTCCTCATTGTGACCAGCAGAGGTCACTCTCCCCATTGACCACATCTTTTTAGCGGGAGTTGTTTTAAAGTGGTGGAGAAAGAAGATTAAGATGGAAAAAACGGATAAAATGTAGTTATTTTTAATGGTCCAGTACATTTTCCTGAGTAATTAACTTATTGAATATTTATAAAGGACCAAAATGAAATTAATTGGTCAACAAGTCAAGTATGTTGTATTTTAAAATGGGAAATACATCTATTGGAAAAAAAAAAATCAATGATATTTTCAAAGATAATTAATCAAAATGTGGACATAATTAAATGAAAGTTGAATTCAATGCATCTAAAACATAACTGATCATTTCAGTTTTCATTTAAAAAAATGTGTCTGCAGTTAATGTAGCAGTACAAGGAACCAATAGTATGTTAGTTTTACCACAGCTAAAATGGTGCAAAGCAAAGATTATGCAGTCATTTTTGTACCTCAGTGAGCAGGAAGGAGAGGGCAGCAAAGGTGAAGGACCAGCCATACTTGTAGGAGAAGTAGGCCTCACTGCTCTTTGTTCTGTTCAGCATCTCATCATTTATACTGGAGATATACAACACCAGACCCACCACTAGAGCCAGACCTGAAACATAGAGAATTGTTTCGTGAACATTGTCAGGAAATAATAATAATAATAATAATAATAAATAATAATAATAATAATAATAATAATAATAATAAAAACACTTCAGAAACTTAAAACAAATAATCAAGACCTGTGTACCAGAAAGAATGAAGAAGATTCCTGAGACAAACGCCAGGATGGTGTGGTGAGGACGCACGTGTCCGATGTTGTTGAGGACAAAACCGATGAACATGAAGAATAGGCTGACCAGAGGGAACGGAGTCGCTGAGCGGATCATCTCTGAGAAGACGAAGCAGAGACAAGAAGTTGTAGGGCATTGCTTTCGTTCATGTTGATGTGAAGATAAGTTACTCCTTTATTGGATTGAACACTTTTCTCTGACATTTTGTCCTCAGCTGCACTGAAGGACTCGTGACGTTGACTGTGTGTGATAACTGTTCTGGAGAGAAACAGGCAGGAACTCGAGGTTTCTGATGACACATGGGTCAGAATGCTTTCAGATCATGTATTTCTGAATGGACACGCATTAGAAAACAACAAGCTCTCATCACAGAGCAATACTCCAGCTGGTTGCACAAGTGCCTTGAATAACACCAGAAGGATGCATTTGCCTAAAGCTTAGGTTTTCTTTTTCACTCACTGAGTACATTTCCTGTGGACTCTGACGTCAGTTGGAGACTCGTTGGCATCATGTACTCGATGGTGAAGCAGCGGCCGGATTCCTCCCCTGAGAAAAGAGGATGATAAGCAAAGCAGCAAACAGAAGATGAGCTCTCATTTGCACTGCTTCTCTACAAATCTTTAAATCAAGTGAAGCAGTTTTATATTTAAAACAGGAAAATGTTAAAATGCTGCAGGGAAAGGAGTTGATTTCTAAAATTTTGATTGTCTTTATAGTGAATTGATTTTTTAATTTTTTTTACTGAGGGAATCATGCTGTGGTGCTGTTTTTTTTTAATGAGTCAGGTTTTCTAACGGTTGAACCACTGCTTTTCCAGTGTGGAACGATCTCACAATTAAATACTTCAGTGATTTGCACAATCAATAATATTACTAAAAATATGAATTTATGGTAGATTTTCTCTTACTATCACAGTTTCAAATCAAGGGTGCGTATAACCTGAATAATATTTAGCTAAATGTTTTCACTTAGCATCACATCACATCATGATGCTGCCACTGCCATGCTTGACACTTGCTGCTGTATTTTTAGGTTAAAAAGCCTCCATTTGACTCTTCCAAGCATCGTTCTACCTGTTGTGAAAAATAATTGTATTTTTTATCATCTTTTTTGAACATAAAACATCTCTCTAAGGCATTTTGATTCTCTATGTGAGATGTCATGCCTAATTTCTTTTAGGCATGACATTTTTTGTCAAATGGTTGAAATTTGGACCAACGAAAGCAACCAGTTTGTTTACGCTCCCAGTATATATAAATATATAATATATATATATATATATATATATATAATATATATATATATATATATATATATATATATATATATATATATATATATATATATAAAATATATATATATAAAAATAAAAATACACTGAAGACTGACTGAGAGTACATTTCTTATCGACAGCTAAAGGAGAGCTTTAGCTGTCGATAATAAATAAAAAATAATTATTTTATAAATATTTTTTTATAAATAGCCTATTTATAAAAAATATTTTTTATGAATATTTTATTATTTTTATACAGTATATAAATTATATATATATAAATTCCCTTCTCACCCTCTGTGGGTGGTCTCTCATCCTCTAAGCTCAGGTCCTCTACCAGAGGCCTAGGAGCTTGAGGGTTCTCCTCCAGTATATATATATATAATATATATATATATATATATATATATATATATATATATATATATATATAATATATACTCTTCCAAGCATCGTTCTACCTGTTGTGAAAAATAATTGTATTTTTTATCGTCTTTTTGAACATAAAACATCTCTCTAAGGCATTTTGATTCTCTATGTGAGATGTCATGCCTAATTTCTTTTAGGCATGACATTTTTTGTCAAATGGTTGAAATTTGGACCAACGAAAGCAACCAGTTTGTTTACGCTCCCAGTATATATATATATATATATATATATATATACTGTATATATATATATATATATATACTATATATATATATACTGGGAGCGTAAACATATATATATATATATATATATATATATATACAGTATATATATATATATATACGTATATACTGGGAGCGTAAACAAACTGGTTGCTTTCGTTGGTCCAAATTTCAACCATTTGACAAAAAATGTCATGCCTAAAAGAAATTAGGCATGACATCTCACATAGAGAATCAAAATGCCTTAGAGAGATGTTTTATGTTCAAAAAAGACGATAAAAAATACAATTATTTTTCACAACAGGTAGAACGATGCTTGGAAGAGTATATATATATATATATATATTATATATATATATATATATATAATATATATATATATATATATATACTGGAGGAGAACCCTCAAGCTCCTAGGCCTCTGGTAGAGGACCTGAGCTTAGAGGATGAGAGACCACCCACAGAGGGTGAGAAGGGAATTTATATATATATAATTTATATATAAAAATAATAAAATATTCATAAAAAATATTTTTTATAAATAGGCTATTTATAAAAAAATATTTATAAAATAATTATTTTTTATTTATTATCGACAGCTAAAGCTCTCCTTTAGCTGTCGATAAGAAATGTACTCTCAGTCAGTCTTCAGTGTATTTTTATTTTTGCAGAAGTGTGGATTACACGGCCTGCCGTGGAGAGAGGATGTGATGTAACGCAGAGTCCAGCTGGAATCATCCGGTCTGCGGCCCAGCCGGGTGGCATCGCTCTCTTGAAGCTCGTTGTTTATGTGAAACACGGCGCATCACTGAACTCGCTTCCTCTTACAGCGCGTGACTGAACCCGGACTCAGACGTTCCCGTTCCGCACTTACTCATAGCCGCGCTGTGAATGTCAGTTAAACGACTGTCAAAGCTGCGGCTGGGTGACGACGCGTCAGTGTGACACGATCGGTTATCTCCTCTGTGACAAGATGAACATCTTTCAGAGTGAGAGTGTGAAATCCATTTTTCACCAACCCTGATTAGCAGACGGCTCGCTGTCAAAATTCATCACAAATCTCTGCATCGCCCCTTAAAGCAGAGGTTCCCAAACTGTGGGGGCGCGCGCCGCGCGGGAAGCCGTCTGGATGAAAAAAAAAAAAAAAAAAAAAAAAAAAAAAACGAACGCTGTATGCGCTGGGTTTTTACCTTAGAACGGCCAACTCTCTGTTATTCCTCTGTCAATTTGATACAGTAGGGGCTTCCACACTTCCCATATCTGTGTCCTCTGTCACTTTTATCAGCAGTTAAAACTGTTTAAGCCGTTGTTAACATGTCGTAACCTGTTTTTCCGAGCTGCCTTTAAACGCAACATAAGCGCTACGACACTCGCTGGGTTTAGACCTGTGTGGCAGCGAAGGAGACCTGCTGCTGCTGTGCAGAGCCACCAGGTGTGTTAGAATCATGGCAGCAAAAAGCAGAAAACTTTTACAGTTTTACCTCCAACCTAATCAACTGAGTTGAGTAAAGCTGTTGGATGCAGGTAATGTTAGCTAAAAGATGACTAGATAATAGCTTAACAAGTAGCCTGTAGTCTGCTGGTGGTGTTGTCTATGTTCAGCTACGTACATTCATTTCGCCCCCAAAACAAGCTAGAGACAGGGAATCTATTAGAATCTTTTTCTCCCTCCCCTCCCCCCACAGACAGATATTTGTAATACATAGGGGGGCCCAGAAAATGTTTGGAAACCGTTTGGGGGGGGCCCAGGAGAAAAAGTCTGGGAACCACTGCCTTAAAGCATGTTAATGTTACCAACCAGCCAGAAAGCAGACCCTCCAGAGGCCTGAGTGGAGCGACGTCTTGATGTCAGCCGTCTGGTTCAGAGGCATGATGACTCCCTCCTCCAGGTAGAGCCAGTAATCTGTGCTCACCGCCACTCCCAGCAGCCCCAGGCCGCTGATTGCAAAGACGCTGCTGAGTAAAGTCAGAGCCTTCCTGCTGCACGCGCTCATGGTTTCCAGAAGATGCTTGTTATAATAATAATAAAAATAATAATAACAAACTTGGTCCTGGAGTCTTCCTGGAGGGAAGGAAGGAAAGAAGGTTTTTCAAATGATGAGAAGAATGTGGAAAATTAAAGGGGGGAAATGCATCGGTGGAAGTCTAAATTTAACTTTTTTATATAATGAATTCAAAATAATTTAATATTGGCCATATAAATACATACAATAAATAAAATACTTGTTTTTATACATGAAACCCCCCCCAGAAAAACAGCAATTCTAATAAAATCTTACACATGCGTTCAAAAAAAGACTATGCCGCAATCTCATTCATTCAGTTTTAGATGTGTCTGCAAGTGTTGAGCTCTGTGAACTCATCTGAGCAAAAAGCGGTGAAAATTTGGAGCAGGAAAGATGACGGACAACAAAGATGAAGATGAAAATCTCTATGAGCGCCAAGTCTTTCAGTGACATTTCAGGTCATTCTTACAAAGCAATCTCATCGAAACGATGCCAGGTTAAATCAATAATACCTTTAATGTTCATTTTAGATCTGTTTTCAGTCATATGCCAGAGAGCAGACCTCTGCAATATATATTCTCCTTTTTAAATTCTCTTCATGTCCTGCCTAACTCCAGGCAACCTGCCATGAAAGAAAGAATAAAATGGAAACTATTTATGAAGCCTTTTGAGCCTCCAGTCTAAAAGACCTGAAATACGTGGCAGACTACTATGAATACAAATTCTCGCATTGTTTAAAATCCACTCCTCGTTTTTGACATTTTCAGTCAGTGAGCAGAAGCCAGTCGCTCACAGACACAATCAGTCTGCAGATATGGGTGAAGAATTGCACAGTAAGACGTCATCTGGAGAGGAAAAGTGGTAATTTAGACCTCCCACTGGGAGGCATACGAATGTGGGCTGATTTGCTAAGGCACAGAGTATCAGAGGACAGTGCAAATCGACATAGGACTTTTAAACATGCACTTCTTAAACCTTCACTTTGTTTATTTCAAAACGGTCTGAAGACATTGATCTATCAACTTGAGATATTGGCATCTCAAAAGTTGATGTGGTTTTTTTTTTTAAAAAAAAATAAATAAAGCAGCTCTTTAAAGTTATGTAGATTTAGCGTCCCGACCTCCTGTTGTTATGCATCATCACAAGCAAACAAGACAGCTGATTAAAGTCCTTCACCACCTGGGTGCCAGCTGGGAACGCAGTGATTACCAACTCAGTCAAATCAGCCAGACTAGGATGCTTTTTACCGCTTTATTCACCAGAAATAAGTTATTTTGTCTCAAAAATGAATACAAATTAGGCTTAGAAAATATTCAAAATTATAACAATGGGATAAAATACATTAAATGTTTCTTAAGTTTTATCGAAGTACTAATAAAACCGATTCATCAGCTGTTTGTAAGTGATGAGTGACAGTGTGTTATCTACAGCTAACACTCTGCCAATGATTAACCAGTGAATTTAGCTGTGAACAGTTATTGACACCTCTTGTAAAGCAGTGTTAACAGAATAAAAGATAGTTCAAATTTAAAACAGCTGCAGAAAATTCAATATAAAAAGGTAAGCCTAAATTTGGTTTACATTAAGAGTGTTTAAAAAAAAAAAAAAAAAACCCTCTAAAACACATATCCGACTGAGAAATATTTGTTTATATAAAGAAAAAAACTACTGGTGCCACACTTATTGGCACCTTTAACAGTTCTGGCAAAGTAAGTGACTGAAATATTAATTATATAAAAAGTTATACATTATAATTATCATTCTCTCCTAGGAAACTGAAACAAGAAAATGCATGCTTGCGCAAACGTGTTTATATCTGCAGACGTAGCGATAATTAAAAAGTTTAAAAAGCACAACTCAAGGACACAAAGGGATGGACGAAGATTCATCTTTATCTTGATAGCACACACACACAGAGCAGGATGAAATGGAAGGTAAAGAAATTCTTAGCATCCATCATTAGATGTCAATTACATGTTAAAAAGATGTGAGGAATGCCAAGAAAATATCTCTCTGTTCAGTCATCAGGAACATGAGCGTGTGGAGTTAACTAAAATAAATTGTGTTTATCTGGAATGAGGCGTTTTGGTCAGATGAGACTTGGATTGAAATTTTTGGGCCACATATATTTCAGCTGGACTTGAAAAACAAACACTGAGCTTATTTCAAAGTATGGTGGAGGATGTGTGATACTGTGGGCCTGTTTCTCATCCTTGTAATTCATAAAAATGTATAATAATTTTGAAATACTAAATAATAATCAAGTAAATTCTTGCTATTAACTAAAAGCAGATCCTCATTAAACAGCACGATGAGCGACGGTGACCAAATGATGCAGAAATGTCCGCAAATGTCTTTATTTTAAAAGAGTGGACATTACAAGAGAGATGATGTTGCAGCACTAAAATGTACATATTAAAAATTCTCTGACATATTCTTTTGCTCATTATTGTAGCATTAAGCAAATAGAAATAAATTTGGTAATTCTAGAAGACCTAAAATGATAGAAGTTTGTTTTGATTTAAGACTTTTTGTTTTGCACGTGTTTAAATTAATTTAGAAACAAATTTCTAAAATAGTTACTTGAAATTAAGGTTCACCAGGCTGGACAGTACAAAAGGAATGAAACAGCAAACTTAACAAGAATGTCCGACAAGTTCAAGGTGAAAACCGTCAAAATCCCCGAATACGT
Source organism: Poecilia picta (assembly GCA_033032245.1). Classification (NCBI taxonomy): domain Eukaryota; kingdom Metazoa; phylum Chordata; class Actinopteri; order Cyprinodontiformes; family Poeciliidae; genus Poecilia; species Poecilia picta. The sequence continues at coordinate 14,041,462 of CM065360.1, forward strand.
CCAAAAGCATGTGACGTTTTTCACAATGACTCCAGTGTTCAGTTTTCTCCTACCTGTTTGTAAAGTGTGAACCACAAAATCTTGCAGCTCAAGGTTAAAAAAAATTCCTGATGGAAGAATAACGAGGTAAATTCAAGAGTGATCAATAAAATCCTCAGGAGAACAGGGAATTGACGGAGACGATGAAGCGGTGAGTCGATGCTACAGTCCAACGGGTGAGGAGAGAGAGAAAGACAGAGAGAGAGAGACAGAGAGAGAGAACAGAGACAGAGAGCTACTTGGTCCTGCTCTGCTGTCTGATTTCTGTTGCTCATTGTGTGAATACTCACACACACACTTCCATCCAGCAGAGAGAGAGAGAGAGAGAGGGAGAGAGAGAGAGAGAGAGAGAGAGAGAGAGAGAGAGAGAGACTCAGCAGCTGCAACTTCAAATGACTTTGAACATCCCTAGCAAATTCCTAGAGGAATTCCTAGATTTTAGGTAAAGGCTTTGTTTTATGTAAAGATGACCTGACTCCAAATGAATCTTGATTAAATTATGAAAAGATGACTGTAAATGCAGCACCACGGTCAGCTCACCTGAGCTTCCAGGCTGATGTCAAAACCTAAAGATGGACTTCATGCTGCTTTGTTTTTTCACACCACCCAACTCATAAAATATCTGGTTATTTTAAGATCAGAGAAAACAAATGTAGCTTTTGAAAGTTGGTTCTTTTTGCTGTTTTGCTGAAGTAGAGAGTCAAACACATTTGAGCAGTAATGCCACACAAGGAAAACAATCAATAAGACATTATGATGTATATTTATATATATATATATATATATATATATATATATATATATATATATATAATATATTTCATACTTTATTTATACACAGTATCCGTCATACCACAAAGAACAGAGGTGACAAGAACAATCAGGTTACAAAGCAGGAACATTGAGGGGAAACATACAAACCACTCTGTAGCTCTAAATGTAACCTGCAGTAATTCTTTACCCACATAACAGATTGAAAAAGGTTTTTCTCCAATCTTCCATCCAACATAGTTTCTCAATATGAGACATGTAAACATTCAAGTTTCTTTTATAAGATTTAATTTTGGTCCAGATACATATAGTGCCTTGAAACAGTATGGAACGTTTGTTGCTTTGCAACCCCAAACTTCAATTTATTACATTGTGATTTCATATAAAGACTAAGGTCATCAACACATGTTCTCAAAAGCTGTTGTCCTGCAGCTTTTAGTCACATCCTTGGTTTGAAGCTTCGGTTTGTAACTTTAATGACATTGTTTGTTTTTTTTTTTTGCTTTTTTACACATGTATTAAAACTGACACTTTGTCGTCAGAATATAGTTTAAGACAGATAATCTGTGAAAAAAAATAAAGCTCTTCTATTACCTTCAAAAATATATCGCTCGGTTAAAAACAACGTACATGAGGTCGACTGACTTTTGTAGATCACTGCAGTAGCTCAAGAAAAAGGCAGTGAGTCTATCTGTCTCATACGATACTGTAGTAGAGAGGCAGTTTTAACAAATGTGTAAAAAACAAATTTTTTAAATAATATTTACATATTGTAGCTTTAATACACCTGAATGAAATGGTTGAATTTTCTGCTCTGGATATCATCTAGTTCTGAGAAGTTTGTTTGAGTCTGATGTGTCGAAGCATCTAAAAGCTACAGAACAGAAACTCTTGAGGATCTAACATGTCCACGACAGACCAACATAACAGTGTGTAAAACAGTGAAGTGAAAGGAAATACCAGGCAAGAAAAACCTTTATCAGACACTGGAGGAGCCACAGAGTTACACAGCTCAGGTGGAAAAAAATCTGACAGCCACTCTACTCTGCCTTTAAAGAAAAGTGACAAGAAAATACATTGTTGTTGAAAGAAAGACTTTGGAAGTCCCATTTAAAGATTATTACACAAACAGGACTCATGCTGGGCATCGTAAACACAGGCTAACCCATGGAGGTGGCAGCATCATGACTTGGAGATAGTTTTCTTTGGCAGAAACTGGAAGGCAGGTCAAAGTTGATGTGCAGATGAATATAATACAGAACTACTGGATATAAACCTGTTAGAGGCTTCAAAAGACTCAACCGTGGCACAGAGAATGACTTTCCAACAAGACGTGACCCAGTCAAAGTTCAGGGGTAAATTCAACTCAGAATCTGCAACAGGACAATTTCGTGTTAAAAGGTGATTTCAGTCTAGTCTAACAAAACGTGAGCGAAGCTGGTAGACAAATACCCTGAAAAGATCTAACAATGCGTCATTTTTACCTTACAGTTATGGATCAGTGTGTGTTACTCTGCCATATAAAATCTCAGTGAAATACATTGAAGTTTGTTTGTTGTACAGAAATAAAATGTGGAAAATAAAGTCAAGGTGTTTGATTACAAGTCACTGTACGAAGTGCAAACTCAGACTGCATGTTTAGATTTAATTCATGGGTTTTGAGTTGTACGAGAATCTAAAAATGGCAGCTTTTTGAAGATTTTCCATTAGAAGTTAGTATCTCTCAGTAGCAAAGCGGACACATTAAGTGTGTTGAATACATGAGAATGTGCTTGGCACCAGAGAACACAAACAGCCATGTCAAACAATTCACATTTCTTACACTGCTAAAAATCGCGCTATTTTAGCCAAACAGATTAGGCTAGATGACAGAGAAAGAGGAGAGACGTGATTGGAAAAAATACAACAATAAAAAAAAATTTACACATTGCTGGCTGGTTTTCTCATTCTGCACGACATCACGGTCTTACATCATGCAGGGGCCTTTTTTTCATGCTCGGATCAGGCCTCGCCTCACGCATGCACACGATATAAATATAAAGACATGACACGTTTCGGCCATAGGGCGCTCCAGAATCGTTGCACCGTTATGGCTCGGTTTGGGATTCAGTTCGTCTACAGAGGGAGTCGACCCTGTCGGGACCAAGGCAAGAGGGGCATTCGATCTCTCCACGCACGGGTAGTGCTGCATATTCTCTATATGACACTGAGTAGTAGAAAACAGCGGATAAATACTTGGTATACATACGTGTAAGACAGGGTTTGCTGATACCAAAGCTACCAAAAATCAGCCGAACGTCATATAGATCCATTTTCAGGACTAATCTAAACATAGAAATGTTCAAACCGTCTATGGTAGTAAAAGCACATTCATTTTGTTGTATAAAATCGGCAAGTAACATCTCTTCTTGAACATATTTACACGAAAAAGTAACGACGACAAAAAAAAATAACATTGGGGTCGGACCTCTCTGAACGCAAGAGTCAAACACAAAACCTTGAGCCCAGTAAGAAACTTTTAATCCGAGTAAACATGTATATCGTTGAATTTTATACCAGTATACTAAACCTTACAGTCATACAAGACGTGTACTGCATCCTAGACCCTACAGCTCATAAGGAGTCAGAAAATAAGCATGCGACAGAGATCTGCTTTGTGCATATGAAAATAGCATCTCGCTAACTCAGATTTTTTTCCGAACGACACTTGCCCACTGCAGCTAACATCTGCTGTGCTGAAAAGACCAGGATGAATTGCAACATTAAAACACCATGTGCTTCTGTCTGTCCAAATTGAGTCAGATATACTGTAGTAACACGCTCTACAAAACGACAAATACAAACGGCCTCTTGTTGAGGCGGTTTAGTGAGTCGACAGGATAAGGAAAGGCCAAAGGTGGAAAAAGAAAAAAAGCAATAGAAATGTATTTTCATCTCTACTTTGGCACTCGTGTAACAGTGTACTAACTCTTTTTTCAGTGTAGAAATGTAACAAACATGTAGATAAAGTTCAGGCAGAACAGGGGTGGGGGAGGCAGGTGTGATGCTTCAGTCTTTTTGTGCATTGCCGGGACGTGAGGGAAAACCGGATCGTACCTTTAACACCAAAAGAGATAGTAACTGATACCGAGACACATTCATTCACAAGATAAAAGGCTGCAGGTCTGCAGAAAACCACAGCTGGGAGTCTGGAAACACGGAGTTGGGCTAAGTAATGCACCACAGGACGGAGAGTTGGAAATAAGTGCCAGTTCCCTTAAATTGCATGATTCTCAGATGCAGAAACTAGAGGACCAACTGATTCTGTTGGCCATGGGATGTCTTAGATGTTTCCTCCTCATACCACGCTGTGCAGAGACGGATGGATAAACTGAGGGTTGATGAAGGAGAAGCCAGCAAACTCGCTCTGGTCGATGTTGGCGATGACCAGCTGGTCTGGAGGGGTCAGTACAGGCTGCGTGCGCGTGAAGAACTTGTCGAAGTTTTCTGCTCCCTTTCCACACTGCAAGAGATGAGAAGACAGAGGAGAGAGAGGAGTGTTATGTCAAACATCCTAAAGTTTTCTGCTTTAGAGGGGTTCTCTATGGAAACACAGGGAGGGTGAAATTTCATTGTTCAACAAGTCAAAAGCTGCAATGAGGAAGACCCGACAATGGACATTATTTAACAGGCACTATTTATTTTATGCTTATAGACCTTTTTAAATGCTACATATTATGAGTAATATATAAAGTTTTTAACTCAACATAATATTGCCATCCTGTCAGAATCTATTTACAAAATATATTTTTCATTCTGTCCACTTTCTGTATTCTGAATGACAATGAAGTTTGTCTAAGTTCAAGTCAGTGTAGAAAAAAAATCGATTGCAAATGCGCAACACACTTATACACACACATTTTTTTTAATTTCTGGAAAACTACCTCACAATTGCACAATAATTTTTCTTGGACAATCCCTATAAAACACATTGAATCAATCAATCCTCTCTCTTTACTTAGACACAATTATGGCCCATAAACAGACAAAACAAGAACAATAAAAAGAAGAAAAAATTTTTTATAATGAAATAATCAATCGCTGACATACAAACTAATGTGCAATTGAAGAATTGACACAGCAAAAACCAATAATTTGTCATATTGAATTTCAACACTTCTTCTTTGCAATGTATCTACTCAGGAGACACATTAGCATTCCAGATATTTTCAGCTGCTCCATAATTTAACACAAGCAGAGCCATAAAGGCTCAGATGGATCAGTTTGCTGTCCCTTCAGACCAATTTTTGTCACAGCACACAATCTCACAAATGTAATAAGCCACATAGCGCAGCTCTAATAGAACCACCTGCTTTTAGAAGTGTTTTCCTCTCCTTATGTGTGACATCCAGTGTGCAGTTTTGCATTTATTTGGTGTGGAAGTAAAGGGCTACTGTGCTATTTTTAAACATGAGTGGCAACGCTTCAGACTTCCTGGGTGCTGAGGGGATGAAGGATGGGGCGGTCAGCAAGCAGAAAATGAGAAGTTTCTATCACAGGATGTGGTTTAGGAAGTGCAAGCAGGCGCTAACTGCTGAATTTTCAACCTTCAGCTTCTCTGGGTGAATATAAATTATTACAGTTTAGCAAGGAAGAACAAATAAATGTGTAAAAAGAACATGGTATACATTCAGATTCCTGCATTCTCACTAAGGAGCCGTGTTTGCACAAAGGAAATTATTTAAATTATTCAGCAGCGATTTAAAATGACATACATCACACTCTGTGTGTGACAGAAAATCACTACGCAGGATGCTTTCTGCACATTTTTCGACCTCAGACATCTTTTTCAGAAACCAGTGAAACAAAAGTTACAAAGTATTTGAATACTTAGAGACTGACATTCCTGCTGATATGGATGTAGTGAAAACCTGGTTGCTCAGATGGTCAATTCAAATCAAAGGACCAGAAATTTATCAAAGAATTATTTTTGATCCTTTGAAGTTAGGCAGTAAAAACATGGTGGTCAATAAGAATTTAGCTTTACTGACTTTGTGTTAATTTAAAAAAAAAAAAACTATTCTTACTATCTATGCAGCTGCCTGGAAAGCTGAAATTGTGAATAATTTTCATTAGAGGGCTCAAAGGAGATGATGGAGTGTTTTCTGAGTCATTTTCTCATTTCCTAACGTAATCAGAGTGTAATAATTAAGAGCAACTGAAGTGCTGAATGCAATGTCGGAAAAACTGCATATAAATATCCTGCTAACATAATACAGTCAGGGAAAATCAAACTAAGTTTTGGATTAAGACATTCAATAATCCTATGGAGAAGGAAATCAAAGGGAAAGTTTTTGGTCACTGTGAGGAAATGTTTTGTATCTACAGTACTTTGTTGGCAGTGCTTGTAGATGAGTAAAGTGCCTTACAATATATTCACTGGACTAGAGCAGCATAATGTCAAACTGAACACAACTATTAACGCCTCCAGCTATTTCTTTATCACAATGGTGTCGAGGCCGGACTGCAGCTAAAGGTGACATTTGGTTTACTAAAGTCTCCATAACAATGAATAGATGGCATCTAAATGCCAACTGGTTGTTTCGGGGTGGTGCCAGAAATGTATTTTCTGTCCTACCATTACCAAGTTTTTAGTTTTCTAAACTGTAAACCAGTCAAAACAAAAAAAAAAAAAGAAAAAACTTAACCTTCTTGGATCACTATTTCAGCCTGTAAATCTAGGTTTTATTGAAAACTTGTCAGAAGAGATGAGAGGACCTTGAACGCTGGATGATCTAAAAAAAATTATTTAATGGAAAAATTGTAAAAAATCCCTCTCTGTATGCTCCATCCCTGAGGAATGTCACAGAACAAAACTAAGTGCTGTTTTATGGCTTCCAGTATAAATAAAAAAATGAGCCACCAACATGTGTTTAAAATCAGATAATGAAGCATGGCGTTGGAGGCGTCATGGCTTGAGTTCACAAAACAATTCTTCAAATGATGAATGAATGTATTCAAATCAATTGGCTCAGAAATATCGGGAAATTACTACCAAATAACTTCACAGATCTCAAATTTGTTGTTACGTCATTGTGTCCCCAAAGAAATGCTGCTGTTAGACTTTGAAGTATGTTCTTGGGATTACAGACAAACATCCACTTTACTCACCACTTTGGGTTTAAAAGGCGGCTGGATCTCCCGGTTTGCGAGGCGTTCCCAGTCGATGCGTCTGAAGAAGGCTTGCTCTCTGATGTCCCGCTCGCCCTCCATGCTGCAGCCGAGACGCTTTGATGGATGCTTCGTCATCAGCTGAGGACAAACCGAATGAGAAATGGCAGCTGAGACAACTCCAGCTTGGTGGTAAAAAAAAAACAAACAAAAAAAACCCCACTAAATGGCAAAGCTGAGAGTAAACTAAGGTGTTTTAGCAAAACTGGCAGCAAATTTATTATTACACAAAGGAGATTCAGTCACCTTCAATTTCAACCATGAATGATTCTTTGCTAATAAATAGTGAATCACACAATAGCAGGAGAGAAATCTGTTTTGTCACCGGTTCTCGTGTTATGAAACATATTTTGTGCGATAATAAATGAGGCTGTGATGCGTTAATAGAAAATGTTATCAGTCTGCAGCCAAATGTTATTAACACTCTCTAGTTTGTAAATTAACTCTAATAGCTCATTTTCTTGTCAGTAAATAATACATAATACACAATACATAAATCAACACCACACAGCTGCTGCGTGTGGTGCTGTCTAAGATAATTTAAAAATAAATACTTTTTAGATCAGCAAGCGGATCTATTGCACAATCTTTTGCAACCTTGCAAGTTTTGTAACCTTGAAAATCTGTTTCCATTGAGACAGATTTTTTTTTTATCTATTAAAGTGATTGATAGGGACACATAGACCAGTACATAATGCCCTGCTATCTTTGATATAAAAAAATAAATATATATATGTGAGAACAAACTGAAAGATGACAACAGAAAAAGTTGATGTAAGGTGCAGAGCCATGAGGACGGATATATTTCTGCTGAAGCAACATTAAAGGGTAAGAGATGAGCACACAGTGTATATTTGCTTTATTTTCTAATTTCCCCTCTCCAATTTTGCCAAAGTGGAGTGAACTGCAAGAATATTTGGTATTCTGAGTCATTATCTTATATTTATAAAACACACAAGAAAAATTGCCTTGTAATATAAATGCTCTATCATCTTGTTTATTATTATACAATGCATATAATTAAAAAAAGATGACAGAGCATTTGTGGTTATTTCTGTGTTTTGAGCAGAATTTTGCTCCGCAGCCAATGAAAAATGTATGGACGTGTGAATTCCCCTGATGATTACGTAACTTCTCCCAAGCCAGCCGTTTTCAGGTTGGCGCTGAAAATGACCTGTCAAAGCAAAATGTCCGCTGTCACACAGAAAACTGGCTCACGCAAGAAGCTGCAAAGCTTCCGTTATTATGTTCTCAGTTTCTATGACTTACGATGAACGGTAACAACTGAACTTATCGAAACAGTGCTCCTCCCTCTTGAATGTCAAAACTGTTTTCAAGCACTGCTGTTGTCGCCAAGCGATTAAAGCACGAGCCTTTCTGCAGTGCCACAGGACAAGACCTGTTACACAATCACAAACTACCGACACTTTTTCAAGGTGACTGTGGCACATTCAGGGGAGGTCGATAATTGGATTTAAAATTGCTGTCTGTTTTTTTTTTTTTATCAGATTAAACAAAGTTGCACCAGGAACATTGTGGAAAACTGCACATCTTCCTTCTCACTGGATTTATTCCCTCTCCTTACCCCTTTGCAGATGGACACTGCTTCTTTAGACATGGACTTTGGGTAGGACACGTTGTGCTCCATGATGGACTGGAAGAGCTCGTCCTCGTCTTCACCATCAAATGGTGGCTAGAAACATACAGAAGCAGAAAAGTGTTAGAGAGTTCAGGCAGAAGCTGCCTTGGCGACAATTTACGGCTTGTTATGTGTATCACTCCGAGACAACAATGTCTGCAGACGAAGGTGACGCTGCTGTCAAAGTGTCTGAAGCTCTGCAGAGAGCAGTGACATTTTTTAGTGTATCTTAAAAATAACAGGGAACAGGAAATTATGTCACTACTGATTTTAGATGGATAGTTATGTAAATAAGAATATCTGTCAAATTTTTGTTTCTTCAAACTATTATTATCATTGCATTTAAAAAGTATCTCCCATTTTAGACATAAAGCAGTGTAGAAGCTTATTTTTCTATTACTGTGATGATAAAATAGCATGATGACGGATTTAAGTGAGTGTCAGTTTATTTTTAATCCTGAAATATAACTTGCTTTGTTTGTAAGTCGATTTTTGAAAGACTTTAATAACTTATGTGCTAGTGAAAGGGATATTTTATTTTGATATTTTTGATTTGTATAAAATTTTAGTAAAGGCAGGAAAGTCTGGAAAGGGATAAATTAAAATCTAGATAATTTCAAAGTAAGAATTTATCTAAGTCTGAATAAATTTACTCTTTTCCCATTTATTAAAAAACAATACTTTTTCTATCCCAGGACAGCTTTGAAAGATTAGCTCTCTTCAGTGCCTCTTGTGGCAGAAAGGGGAACATATATGAAGGGGAACACATGTATTGTGAAAAGGGCAGAGGGGCAGTTTAAAATTGTTTCTCTTGACTACAAAAATCTGATCAATAGATAACATTTACATATTTTAACATTAAAATAAGAGCAAGAAAACCACGGGGAAATTCTTTGATTATTTTCTTGTGGTTATTTACCAAGTTTTAAGATCTTGGTGCAAATCCTTTGCAAAGAGGCAGTGAAGAGTGAAACAATGTGTTACCTGCCCTGCCAACATCTCATACAGGAGAACTCCATAAGCCCACCAGTCCACCGATTTTCCATAAGGCTGGTAAGCTATTATCTAAGACAAAAAGAGACAAAGCATTCATATATTTACAAATACAATAACTTATTTCTTCATTCTTACTTTGCTGAAAGCAAGTAAAGAGTAAAGTCATACGAGATCAGCACTAAAGTTACTGAAGAAAAAAATGAACAAAAACCATTTTGATTACCCCCAATCTCACCAAACTAAATCAGCCCCCACTAAACCCAGCCAGCTATTTTAAGCTGCCATGACAAAGGCACTTTCTCCTAACATCCAATTTGCCATCCCACCACACCTCCCTCCCACACACGCTCCACACACAGACATAATAATGGCACAGTTGCACAAGCAAAGAGCTAAATCACAGCTGCGTTTCACTTAAATGCACAAACGCAGCATTCTCAACAGCTTCCAAATGGCTCGTAAATTATAACTTTTTTTCAAAAGCTTTCCTGTGCACAAAAATCCTGAACTACGGCTGTGCATTCGGCTATATCAGGGGATAAAATCTAACAATTTATGGAAGATATGTACAGTGTTACATCACCGTGAATGTGTGAAAACACAATGTAAATAAGTGTGCAGGTGGGCTTGAAAAATACAGCTCAGAAAAACCTTAATGAAGCAACTGAGGCTGCAATATACAAGATATAAACACTTCATTATGTGTTTAAGAGATGGAGGATTTAAACATCATTATCACAATGTATTCCTTGCAATTATGATAAAAAAACAGTGTGGAAAAAAAATCCTCACATCCTGTTGGATAAAACAGCTTTCACTGCATAAAGTCAGAGTCCCACAAACACGAAAGCTGCTCTTTTTCGTGTTTGTGGGACTCTGCAGACTTTTTTTTTGTCTGCAGTGATCAGTAAAAATAGTTTCTGGTGTTTATCAGACACATTTTCCAAATTTAAAGAGGTCAAATTAAAATTACTTAAAATAAAATACAGTTTGGTTATTTAATCTTTGTTTTCCTCATCAGACGTCTCACCTCGGGTGCGATGTAGTCCGGGGTGCCACAGAAGGTGCGTGTTGACATCCCTTCATACATGTTCTCTTTGCACATGCCAAAGTCCGCTATCTTGATGTGGCCTTCGCAGTCCAGCATCACATTGTCCAACTTCAGATCCCTGCAGCACAGACAGCTTTGTGAGAATTCAAATCCCTCCCCAGGTTATACCCTCATCTTTTTACTTTCTTTCTCTCAAGCTACTATTAACGTAAGAGGACTTTCACTTCAGTCTGAATAACCACAGTTGCATGAAACATCCAGAAACCCACCTGTATATGATTCCCTTTCGATGCAAGAAAAACAAGCCGACTGCTATCTCGGCTGCATAAAATCTGCAAAATAATAATACAAATTGTAATAGACATTTTAGCATATATGCTGATAAACTTAATATGCTAAGGAAGTAGGTCAGCTGAATCTAATAAAGAAACAAGTATCAATGTTTATAAGCGAAATTCTGTGAATTTAGTGAGACATTGGGAGCAATTACAGAAGATCTTTTTTTTTCTATTTCTTCATTTAAATTGTGCATACACATACAAAGAAATAATGAGGGTTTCAATGTTTGAGTTTAACTGCACAGCAGCAGTCTGGGGTGTTGACATTACACACTAAAAGCTGCCTGTAGAATAATACCTCCATGTTCAAACCATGGGCATATTTCAGAGTGAGTCCTTACACTGCCTGAGGCTCCTTAAACTTTCCCATGCGCTGGATATGATACATGAGATCCCCTCCGTTAATGTATTCCATCACAAAGTAGAGTCGGTCCTGCAATAAAAACAGCAGGTGATTGTCCAGAGTGCTGGCGGACAGACGGACAGTAGATAATGTCACCTAAGCTTAAGAAATATGTCACGTCCTCCTTGTAAAGCAACATTTCATGACTGTAGTTTTTATTTAAAAAGCTTAGAGTGAGGCTGCATCTGCACAGACGTCACTACTTTTTCACTCTCAATTTTCCCTGCAGGGATGCTAAGCAAAGCAATTGGCATCCCTGAAATGTTAGCACAAATACAAAAGTAATAACAGTTACAGTCACAGGAAGTGAAATTGCTTTGGAAGAACAATGGTCCCTTTTAAGTAAGGAGCTATTTTGACTGTATGAACAAGCCGTCAGTGCAGGAAGTGGGCATTATTAACTATGACGAAAGCTGAAGGTTTTTGTTTTTTTTGTACCCACCACAGTCTGAAAGCAAGAGTGGAGCTGAGTGAGGAAGGGGGGTTTGTCTCTTAGCGCCAACACCCTCTTCTCCACCATAGTACATTCGACGTCGTCATCCTGGATCACGACGTCTTTCTTTAGGATCTTGATGGCGTACAGCTCCTCTGTTGATTTCATCTCTGCCAACATTACCTGCATTTTGACAAAGACGCCACAGGTTAAGAAAAATGCTAAACTTTACTCAAAGTGTTGCTGCTTTTTAAACAAAACGCATCAAGTCGCACCTTTCCGAAGCTGCCTTTTCCCAGCAGAGCCAGAAAGTTGAAGTCGCTGAGTCGGACCCGGTCCATGTTACCAGAGGGCAGACTGAACCGCCGGTGGTCTGTTGGTGTGATCACTTTCTTACCATGGCCCAGCTTGGCTTTCTGTCATGTACAATAAACACACAAAATAATTTCCATGAAGTTCCCTAACACGTGGATGCTTTAGTCGAATATATTATTTTCCAGAAGAAATAAGACGATAACTCTGAGTTTCCACATTTTTGTGAGTGACATACAGTTGGTGCAGGACGCATGCATATCAACGATTAAGTCAGATTAAGTTGCTACACAGCTGTCCATTTGGGATGAAAACAGTACTTACATTTATTCAGTAGCTAAAAAGAGTTTCATGATCTGGTAAGATTATTATTTTTAAAATTACATTAAACAAAATTTTGACTGAAATAAATTAACAACTGAAAATTATACAAAAACATTATAGTTACAAATGAATACAACTTATTACAGTTATTGACATTTCCATTAAACCATGAAATAATTAATAGAATACAAACTCACACACAGAACTTGCTTACAAAATCCAATGATCAAAAGTACTGTTTTCAAAATAGGCCTGTTTGTGAACAAAAATATGAGCCTAAAATTATTTTTCTTGCAAACTGCCCTGGCAGTTGGGAAACTATTGGGAAACTACCCCACGCACATCTCCTGCATAAATGCAAATCATACCTCCAATATTGGTGCATTATGTCCACATTTCGTCTTGTGTCATTGACCTTAATATTTTGAATGTCCCAATTTTAAACTTTCTAGCTCTCCTTCCTTCATTTTTTCCTTTTTCTTCCTTCCTTTCTTCCTTTCTTCCTTCCTTCCTTCCTTCCTTCCTTCGTTTGCATTGTCCATTTCATTAGAAATGTGGAAACCTCTTAAAAACGGCATATTTAGGATATTTTCAAATGACTTATTGTTTAAATATTAGTAAGAGCAGGCATTTTTTTGCATTATAAAATCAAAAATACTAAAACAAATCTCTCAAATAAAAAAGTTTTAAAGGAACCTTACCCAAACATCCTGCAATACAAATCTTTGTCAAAGTTTGAATATTCAGTAAAACGTCTGTTGTTTAATTCACAAGATGTATTTCCATTTCAGTTTTGCTCAATTTGTGTCTCTCTTTAGCTTCCTGTTATATTACTCATTATGACCCCATCATATTAGGAGATCCCAAGTAATCTCTTTTGAAACACAACAGAAAAATGCATGGACTTTTTTTTTTCCAAATACAAAAACTGGACAATTTTTAACACAACTAACGTCCATAGTTTTACTTCAAGCAAATACTTCAGCAGTTTCATTTCACCAGATGCAGTGCAGCCAAACATGAGTCTTATAAGAAATATAACAGTGCCACTGTGTGGAAACATCAGGCACACACACAGACGCGCACGCATACATGTACTGCACACACAACAGAAGATAAGAGGCTGTGAGTATCCAGTCAAACAGTTAGAATAATTAGTGTATTTCCATGCTTAATGTTCACACAGCCTTCTATAGTCGTGCTCAGACTAGTAGAAGGCTGACGGTCATCACCCAGTGAGGAGTGGAAGTGAAGCCCTGCTGGCCAGCGGCAGCATTGGAAGGTAAAGAAAATGCCCCAAAACAAGACGGCAGCAAGCTTCACAAATTTACTAACAACAATGCTGTTTGGTTTATGTGTGTTTGATAAGCAGCCTGTGTGTTATCAACAGCTAAAACTGAGAAGCTATTAGAAAGACTGCATTTAGGATGGGTTCTTGAATAAAAATTTGTTCTAGTCCTTTCAAATCTGACCTAAAGGCCAAATGTTATTTCGGAGCCATATGTGAAAGCTGAAAGCTTGGGTTGCTATTGTGTTGATCTCAGGCTTCCAAAACGCTATCACCATTTACAAATGTTGTTTTTTAAAAACATATTTCTAAGGATTAAACCCAAGCACAAGGTAAAGAAAAAGTTGTTAAAAATGAGATGCACCCTTTCAGCCAACACATATGGAACATTTTAATCTTGAGGAAATAGCTATCTTTGGTTAAATGTGGTACAAATATAAACTTTTGCTTTCAAGAAGACTCTCCTAGAGACATAATTTCTCCACATAAGAGCTCTGGATTGTTTATTTCATTAAAGTTTAATGGCACTAGGTAGTTTTCTATCTAGTGGACTAATCTGTGACAAGAATAGAAAAACAAAATGGGAACAAGTGTATTATGCAGAAGGCCTTTGTTAGTAAATCAGATTAATTTGTGGAGTCCCAGCAGAGATCCACAAACAATCCCAGTTCAGCAAGTGAATAAGTGAGATGTAAGCCAGAAAACATAAGAGAAACAGAAGAAGCAGGCAGGGGAGCTACCTTGAGATAGTGGATATTTAACTGGCAGGCCTAGAAAAGAGAAGAAACTCACTCATTAGTGGGCTCAGCGATTAAACACAGTGTGCAAACCTGGCTGACACATGTGGGCAAAAACATGAAGAGTGATTACTCTGACGACCGCTTATCTGTGAACTCAAAAAGAAAAAAAAAGAAAAAAAAGATCAAAACCACGACTGGAAAATATTAAAGCATAAAAAGAAAAACATCTTTTGCATCCTGCCCTAGTTTCCATGGCAACCAGCGGTTGTGTGAAGACGTCAGCGACGGAGAAAAAAGCCAAGGTCGGTCGGTTCGTACAGTATGAAGAAAAGAGGAAAATTAAAACTCAGTTCCTCGGGGAGTGCAGTGAGGAGAAGACATTTACGCTCAGTATTAAACCCTGCGTGCCCTCACACACACACGCACACACCCACGCACACACACTGTACACATATTATCTTTCCATCTTCACAAAGACTTTGCATTGATTTCCATTGACTTTTATTAATTTCTGCAGCCTAAAACTACTCTCCATACAATAAACTTAACCTAAACCTTAATCGTACCTTAGTCTTAAATCTAAGCACTAAGCAGCACTTTTTCCTAATGTGGGAATTACAATGCATCAAATTCAAGGCCACACATACACACTAAAGGCTGGAGTTTATTAAAGCTACCCTCTGCCTTATATAAGTCCCAACCAATTTTGCACTTCTCAGAACAGAATACATCTATGTGTCCATCTATGGAGAGGATGTGAGTTTAATTAAGGTTGCATGTTGAACCTTAATGACATCTGCAATTAACAAAGCAACCACTAGGGAGCAATAACTGGCTGCAGTTTGTGTCCTTAGACTTGATAAGATCTGCAAGTTTGTTTATATTGACAAAAAACAAAAAAAGAATCATGGGAACAAGGCAGGAAAACAACTTTACAGAAAACATCAAGTCAATATAATAACTTCACTCTGATTTTCATCTTTCGAGAAGAAATGAAAAGAGCGATTACAGGAAAGCAGAAGGAGGGTCTCCTAATGTTGTGGGTAGCGATACAAAGTCTGGGAACTGGGTCAAACCTGCAAAAGCATTATGAGGAATGACTCTGGCTCCCAGAGAAGGAGCCACTTTAGTATTGTCCAGACATTTTTAGTTTTCTATACCTGTTTAATCTGCATGCATCCAAGCATGCAGAGCTTGCCACATTTAATGCTGCTATCCAGGTGCAAAACCTCAGAGCAGAAAAAAAAACACACCTTATAACTTCAGAAAATGTTTTCAGTGCTGACAGAACTGTTCAGAACAGTTTGCAGATCATTTTAATTGATAATTATGAAAAGCAATAATGTGCTTATTTAGGTCATGCATTAACCTACAGCCGACATTTTGTTGACGGTATGGAACAAAACTGAGTCTGTCAGTCTGTTCAATTTGTCATCTTTTTGGTCCTGGAACCGGGTCTTGTCTGACCGTGTTTCTCCATCCTCATCTGCTTTGATTAAATTACCTGGTGAAGAATCAGCTAATCACATCTTAAGAATTGCAGAAAGATTTTAGAACTCAACATTTTTTTTGCATCAATTTACTGCTAAAAGTAAAAATACAAACAAGAATACTAGTAGAGTCTATCAAATGATCAAATAAAAGTCCCAAGTCTTTTGAGAGAGAAAATAGCCCACAGTATCACCACTCCACTGCTGTACTTAGCAGTGGGAATGAAATGCTGTTTAAATGTGAGTCTTTCTCCAGCCTAAAGGCCACACACCTTAGCATCATTTTATAATTATTAAAATTATCAAAAGAAGGACGGCAAGACTACATTTCATGCAGTCCTTCAAACTTACATCACCTCCCTCGATAAACTAAACAGTTCTGTACTTTTTTCATACTCGTTTACGTCACTTCTGTTATGCGTTTCCTATTTCTTTTTTTTTGCTCAAAAATTGTGCTATCTTCTGTAACACACTTTGTGTTGCCTTTACTGCATATGAAAAGCATTTATGAGTAAAGATTATTGATTGATTGATCTTCATCAGGAATGGCAGCCCATTTGTTTGAAAACAGAGACCCTTGTGCTGTTTCATGAGCCACAGATGTGTGGGAACTGCAGCGATAATGGACACTGTGAAGCTCCTTGATCACATCCCATTTTTATAATTGGACTGAATATTGTTTTATTCATTGCAATGTTGTGTACGTCTGTGTAATAGGGCAGGATTATGATCAGGATGAGTAATGATCACACAGGCACCCTTGACAGCCTTGTGACAAATGTTTCAAGCACTCAAAGTAAATCACGTCATCCTGCAGTGATAAACATGTTCTGCTGTTGCAATTTTTGTTTTTCTGTTACCATCTTAGGAAAAGCCACAGCATAAATGAAAATAACGTAAATGTATAGAATGACGCCTCTTGCTACATGCAGGTGGAAGTGAAACTATAAAAATGTGAATATGATGAGGTTTCATCCAGACAGCCTGGAGTAATATTCAACATCGGTGCCAACATCACCTCTGTATTTGCAAAGAAAGGAAGAAGTTGAGGCATTTCTTGGAGGTCCTTTTCGTTCAAATGCAACATAAATCTGCAGAAGTGACACTGCAATGCAAAGTGCATGAATAAAATAAAAACATCAAATGGATAATTTGAGTAACACCTTCTAGTCCAGATAATACTTTCAAGTTGATTTTAATCATTTTCATCTCCGTCTCTGTAACCGTAGATAAAAGAAAATGTGGGAACAGCATGAAGTTTCCATAGCGACAAAAAAGAAAAGGACGTCGTATGTTATAAGTCTATGGAAGCAGCTACAAAAAATATTTGTAAATATATACATTAAAAGAAACAACAACACTGCCTTGACTCTGCTGCCCACCTCAAACTTCTGTCGAAGCTCCAGATTGACGTCGTCTACTTCTGGAATGGGAACATTGTAGTATTCTCCTTCCTCCTGGTTCAGCAGTTTGTACCTAAGAAAATAACAAAGCATGAAGGTCATTTCTTTTGCATTGACGTTGCATAACTGAATACACTGTTATTTGCTAAATAATCTTCTTTGGATTCCTCAATCTATCCGCCCACACACGTGTATAAGTCTTCATATTTCTACGCTCTTCAATTAGAAGTACTTGATTTCTATTTTCTGCATGTTTTCAGGGCTCCACTCTCTTGCCAGCCTGACTCTGCTTCTTCTTTAATGTGTAATGAACTGTAATTTATAGCAAAGACTGCAGCCAAACACACAGACTGTAGTAGTTTCCAAGTTGGCTGGCAACGTTTCACACGCCGGTATTCCCCCCGATTTCCTTTTTGCAGCAGACGTTGGTCAAAGCAAAGTAGGAATGCTAATGTGGCTTCAAACTGAGAAACAATGACTATGACAGATCCACAGAGAGAAGCCATTGGCTCCAACAGGTGGTTTATTTTGATAGCTGTACTTGACCGCAGATAACAGTGAGTAAAATAGAATATGAGTGAAATAGAGTGCATCTATTTCACTCACATTTACCAAATGTGTGCATGGCAGCAAAATCAGGGTTCAAAAATGTCAGTTTATCAGTCTGGAGGATCTGGAGTCGGATACGACCAGGCCTCTGGTCATGTTTGGCATGAAGGCAGAGTGGGATTCTGGTGCAGCAAAGAAAATCACCACTCTCTCTCTCTTTTCTTATTAGTTTACTAAAGATTGCAGGAGCTGATTTGATCAATGTCGCATAAATTGCACAAAAATATGTTATTTCAGTAGCCTAAACATTAAGAAGTAGTGAGGAGGTGGCTGTTTGTTTTAGTGTGTTTGCCCTAGAGGTTTTAGTGTATACATTATTTCTATTACCAAGAATTTTTTAAAAAATATTAAAGATGAACAAAATGTATACATCCTTAATTATTTGTCAGTGTAGTCAATATAAAATAAATCCTTACCTTGTGAAAAGGGGAAATATTTTTCAACAGCTGTGAAGAAGCTACACATTTTATAAATGGTTGCTGTACTTCTAACAATTGTCTACCTTTAAGAAGCTGTACAAACACATAGAAATTCACTTTAAATCATGTTCATAACAGCAGGTATGAAACACCTACTGGTGAGCTTGAAGCATGCAGTGGCAGACAGTCCAATTCCTACCCGAAAAGACGTGTGATCACATTTGTGATCAGCAAATGATTATCATCAATAATTATCCAGGTGTCGTTATGATGCCATTTTATAAAAACAGATAGAAATCTGTCTCTTTGACTGTTTTTTCTTCATCCATTTTGCAATTGTCTCTAAAGGGTGCGGCATTGGAATGAAGATTGTTTGCAGCCCCAGATTTACCAACACCAGATTGCTCATATGCACCATGTTCCATAAATCATGTTGAAATTCACACCAGATTGCTACGTTGAGCCGTTTCTCTTTGTCAGCTACAATCCCTGACAAAAATGATGCAAGTACTGTTCTCAAAGAGTGTCGAGTTTCAGTTTTTACATTAGTTTTTCTTTTGCTCTGTAAAGCAGTTTGCTTTGACATCGACGAAATACAAAGTTAGGATAATAACGAGAAAACTGACCATCCACAGTGAGGAGCCTTGATGAGCTCAGACACACCAAACGACATGGAGCCCATGAAGTCGTTCCGGGTGGTTCTGTCCCAGTCCCAAACCTCAATGGACAAGCGTCGGTCCTTATCTGATGCTTTAAGCTTACTACACAGAAACACAACATGGAAAAACTGTTTGAACTGTTGGTTTACAGAAAGTTTGGAAGTGATTTCCTAAAAAAAAAAAAAAAAAAAAGAAAATGTACTTACAAAGTGAACGACTCGTTCCAGCAGGGATTGAGAGAGGAGCGGATGGTCCTGGTCTTCTGTTTGGTCTCGTTCTTTGGGTCCGGGATGAGCTTGAGTTTGACATATGGGTCCGATAAACCGTTGGGATCCATGGGAATCAGGTTCCTGGCTTCACCCACTGGAAGGAATAATAAAAGAAAATGTCAAAGTGTTTGAAGCAGATTTACAGACAATATGACTAAAAGACTGAACAAAAAGCTCAGAAGGTTTTTATGTCTATGGTAATTAGATAGGAGCAGAGAGCTGCAGTATGAAAAACGTGGCCTAATGACTTATCTGGTGATCAAATATGGCATGAGACGGAAGGAAATGCTGGATCATTATTTACCTAAGGCAGATTATCTTGGTGTGACACTGAAACACAAGACAGACTCAAAAAACAGTGGTGCAGTATGAAATATTTCTAGTTTTAGTTGCTCTGAAAGTTTTTCATTTCACCACAACTTTACAAGCTGGGTACGACAGACTCTGTATTGCTAAGTGATTTCTCTGTGTAGATTCAATCAAAAGAGGTACATACGCTGATAACATGAGCTGTGAAGCAATGCATACGGTTAACATTCCCTTAGCTAAGTGTGAGACAACACCGGCAGCAGAGAAATCCCAGTGGTGTAAGAGCACGGGCTCATGTAAATCAAGAAAGCAGAAGGCAAAATATTATCTTAACGTGTACCTCACTTATGTCACAACAGGTGAAGACAAAATTACACTCTAGCTAGAAAAAAACAGGTGAAAGACAGAGAGATTTGTGCACCGAAGCTTTACAAGTTAAATAGAATCGTAAACGTTGACATTCCATCGTCACAAATGGAGTAAAAGGAACAGCAACCAACAAAAAGCCAAAAATAGTAATAGGACGAGGAAATGAGAGAGACATCGCTCTTTGTGACTCTTCAACATTTGTTTGTTAATAAACAAACAAATGTCATTCTAGGAAAGTAATACAGAACAATATTACATAAAGAAT
The DNA here is from genome assembly GCA_033032245.1 of Poecilia picta. Lineage (NCBI taxonomy): Eukaryota > Metazoa > Chordata > Actinopteri > Cyprinodontiformes > Poeciliidae > Poecilia > Poecilia picta. The sequence continues at coordinate 14,061,798 of CM065360.1, forward strand.
CTAATCAATCATAACCAGAAGAGAGAGGAGATTAAAAGCTCCAACAAATCTAAGAGCTTAAAGTGAATCATATCCGTCTTCCTCAGCAGACATGCATGCATCACACCAAAATCAGGACTAAACAGATACATTTTAACTGAATTATTCCAGCCACAATCCCAACAAAATACTCTGAGGTTTGTGTTGTAACGTAAAAACAGGTGAAAATGTTTAGCGGTATGAATACAAGTGCAAGGAACTTTAAATGTGTGTCTGGATCAATTTCCTTTCTACAGAAGGAAAACTGATCTCTGCAGTCTACGATCCTCCATCGAAAGAGTAGAAAGGCTGCACACGGATTACGTCCACAAACAAGAGAGGCTTTGGAGGATCAGAGTGTGAAGTATAAATAAACCAATATGATTATCACATGAATCGCACAATAAATGATTTGCAGTTTTACTTCTAGTTGCAATTTCGCGCCGCTTTGTGTTTCCCTGAAATGTGTCTTAGATCAGCTGCATGTAAAATGAGCCTGCTTTAATTTACCTGCCCATAAATGAAAGTCTGCCCTTCTTTGAGTGATGATCGGGTTTTGGCTTGTAAATAGCAATGCGTTGTGCATGCAAATACCTGAAATTATACAGTGAATGAGGATGAAAGACACATACATAAAATATATGTCCCCTTTATGTCTGAAGGACTAATTCAAATTCTAGGAAATACAGTTTTAATATTTAACAAAACACTTCACTGACTGATAAAAATAAGACAGAAGAAAAGACTCATGAGGTCAAATTATTCAAAGGATCAATATGACATAATACATTTATTTCGCATGACAAAAAAAAAGGTTAGTTTGCGGTGTTATAAGTCACCAAAAATCCCTTCAAAAGTAATACTTTATTAAATTCCCCCTCAAAAACCATGAGGAAACATACTTTAAATAATTATCCATAAGATTGTTTGTGGATATATTTGATGCTTCTTCGTGCTTCTCCAGATTCACGCAGCAGAGGGCAGTGTAGGTCTCCCTGTATCAATAAGACGTTTTCCCCCAATATTCATGAATGTGGTGTTTTAATCCCACAGTTAGATACTTGTTTTAAGGTAATTCTCAACTCGTCACCTTGTTTTTTCCATTCCTCTCACTATCCTGAAAGCCCACACACACACACACACACACACACAGCAGAGTATGTTGAGCATACGGAAAATCTCATCCCATGTTCTCTGAAGCCTTCCCTTCTGCTGGCTGCGGCACCGTTCGCAAGCATCACTCACTTCCATGGCAACACCGGCATCAGACAAAACCAAAGAAACTTCTACAAGCCTGTAAAAACACTAATGAGGCAAAAACACACACACACACGCACAGATGAGAACGGACGCTATGGTTTCTGTTCTCTGTGTGTGTTTATGCAAGAACAATTCCTTGTCTCCTTGATTCTGCCACTGCCTTTCTCTCTCCACACACACGCATACAAACACAGGCATGCATACACAAAATAAAAGATCACCATCAAGGACCATCTCTGGTGTCAGTTGTTGCTTAGATACAACAAGAGCTGCTTGCTGTCTGTGTCCTGTGTTCTCCTTATGAGGTAGCTGCTAATAAAATTACCCGGTTTGTGTGCATTTCTAGTTTTTACTATTTGCTTTGGGCTGAAGCAGCCACGATATATACACAGCAGAGACATGTTATGTTTTTATTAATGTGATGTAGATCAAAGACTTTAGCAAGACCGCATAAAATAATAAATGCTGTGGTAACATTGATTTTTCCCTCTCTAATTGCTGAGAGTTTATTGCCTCAAAACTACTGCTATCTTATCTGATGCACCTTAAGTTTCATGTCATTCCCCTCCCAAAAATATTCCAGTAATAATTTCCCTTGGTACATGAACACATTTTTCATATCAGACATCAAATATAATAATAATAATAAAAAAAACACGTTATCTGGCTGAAGGGGCAAATGCAAACAGAGCTGTGGTGGGCTGACTGCATAATCTCATGAAGAAAGAAGGCTTTGCGTTTTAAATGTGTTGTTGCATAACAATGCCATGTGCAGCCAATGAGTGTCTGATAATTTTGGGGGGAAAGACTGCACAACCAAATGGGAATTGGATGGATCCCTGCTGAGCTGTGTCAGGGATCCAAACGCAGACGTCATGCACTCAGCGGAGGCAGAAGGAGGAATCAGAGGGAATTTATGAATCCTGTTTCTGGGGCATCAAAGATATTGTGGTGACATGATTTGTCCATTTCAGATTAGGAAAAAACACTTTCAGGGAATTATATATAAAAATAAATAAATAAATGAAGCCAAAAGCAAATAAACTGCTGACGACCACTCTCCCCCCAGTTATTTAAATTCCCTTAAACATTTTAAAAGATAAAAAAATGAAAGCTTAATTTATATTTTATTTTGCCTCAAACAAAATGTCGGTATCAGACAAAGATAACCTGGTTAAAAACAAAATACATTTTCCAAATCATTGTCGCATTTCATTTTATAAAGGGAAAACAACCTCCAAACTCCAAATTTACCACTCAGGTCTGACTACTGTCAAAACTGTGGAAACGAGAACCTGCCTGGCAATATGGAGCGCACCTCAAAACCTCACAATTTCTCTCATCTAGAGAAATCCACCAATAGAGGCAAGACAAAGTCTTTAACGTCTAGACCTTTGAACTCCAGCGAACCACAGAGAGAACCATTTCCATTGTTTTAATGGAATAATGGGATACGTCTTAGCTGCTAACAGCAATAGCTATTAAAACTGAAGAATAAAGTGCAACAGGAAATAGCTGAAGATTTATATTATGTGAAGCCTACAAATTTTGAAATTTTACAGTATTTTGAAACCAATACAGTTAATTTTAGCTGTAACCTTCCACAAACAGATCCCTCTTTCCCTTTCCCTTGAGTAAATAAAAGTAGATGTGAACAATATAAGACAATTAGATCGTAATATTTTTGGTTCCAGCAATCTCTGTGACCTTCGTACTCCTATTCCTTATTATGACCCATCATCTGAGTCAGGTGACGACATCAAGACTCCATCCAACAGTCTTAATATCCTATCACTATACAAGGTTGAATTCATGGCAATGAGAAATAACTAACAAATATGGCATTCCACATGGTTCTTATAATGTTATTGTGAAATTCCATTCAAAATGAAAACCATTTTTCCTACTAAAATAAGCGTTTTTTTAGTCACATGCCTACTTGCAGTCTAAAACATCTAAACACAAGAATTCTGCAAAAATCATAAATAAGTCTGACCTCATATTTCCCCCATATTTGAACTTCATTCATGTTTACATCCATGCAACAACTACATGACAGAGAAGTAAAATAACATGGCCGACTTTTGACCAAAGAAGGGTTTAGTTCAATGAAACGTCCATAGTGCCAGGCAACATGTATATTTCAGTTTAACTCGCGCTTCAAAGCGGAGGCAAGCATGTCGACATTGGGAAATCTCATCCTGAGCAAAGTGCTGCGTAAAAACCTCAGTCGTCAGAAGCTCTGTGTTTGTTTGCGTGTGTGTGTGTGTGTGTGTGGGCAGGTCACCCAGGGACGTTTCTTCGCAACTCCGTCATCAAAGAGCCAGGAGAAATGTCTGTTGAAGCCTGTCGGCTTTCACACATACCGCCTTTTGTGAGGATAAATAAAGATCAGGATAAAGGTGGTGATCAGAATGAGGGAGAAAGAGGGGATTAAATGAGGAAATCAGACAGAGAGAAACAGTCTCTTGACTAAAAAAAAGAACTGATGTCCTACTGAAAAGCGAAAGGGAAGAATAGAGCATAATCCGAGGTAACAGACAGGAGCTCAGCGGGTATCAGGAGAAAACGGGTGATGACAAGGATGATTGAGTCTGAGTGTCTCAAAAGAAAAGGTGGGATAAGAAAAAGTGAATTAAGGAAGTAAAGTATGGAAGGGATAGACAAAGGGAAGAGCAGAAGGAGGAAGAAATAAGAGGAGGAGGAGGAGGAGGAAGAGAAGCTGTTTAGGAGGAGTGAGCCTGAGGAGATGTGTCTGTTTTCTTGGCCGGAAAGATTTAATCAAGTTCATGTTGGTGCAGTGAACCACAGAGGCCTGCCACTTCTGTGTGTGAGCCAGAGGGGAGCTGGAGAACAAGATGTGGCCTCACTGTTCAGATCACTGCCATTACAAAGGAAGAAAAAAAATAAGACACTCCAGAACATATGTTTTCGTTGCATTTGCTCCCAATAGCATTGTACTCGGTATCGATCTTTCCTCCCTCCTATAGAAAACTGTCCATCATGCTGCAGTGATTGCCTCTGCAGCTCTGTTAGCATTTCCTTTCTCTTCTTGCTTAGATTTATTAATTAAACTGTACATATTTTCTATAGTAAGAGGCTTATTGATGAAAAATAATGAAAATATTTGACGGGTCAAGTTATCTTATTGTCTTCTAAAGATGCAGGCGAGTTTGAAATTTTGCTCATTCAGCTCATTCACATTTCATTTTGTTGTTGAATCCCATTTTGCAGAGTTGCAGCTAATAGATTCATTCAAATGTTAAAAAGCTAATCTTACTAAAAGATTTGAGGAATTTAAGACCTCACGTCGGACAAGGTTGTTCCTTTAGCACCACACGAATGTGGTGATGCTAAAAACTAAAGGATTGTGCTTTGTCCAGATTATTATTCTGGTCTTCTGTGATGAAATACTAATGTTTATATTAGTATGCTAGCATAGTCTTACTTTTGTATTTGACATTACTCTGTTTTTGAATTCCCTACACTTTGAAGAGCTTACTCTTTGTTTTGTGGAGGCACTTGATTTGTCACAAATCTAACAACCATCCATCCATCCATTTTCCTACACCCTTGTCCCTTAATGGGGTCGGGAGGTGCTGGTGCCTATCTCCAGCTGGCGTTCCGGGCGAGAGGCGGGGTACGCCCTGGACAGGTCGCCAGTCTGTCGCAGGGCAACACAGAGACACACAGGACAAACAACCATGCACACTCACTCACACCTAGGGGCAATTTAGACAGACCAATTAACCTGACAGTCATGTTTTTGGACTGTGGGAGGAAACCGGAGTACCCAGAGAAAACCCACCATGCACAGGGAGAACATGCAAACTCCATGCAGAAAGGCCGGGGCCGGGAATTGAACCCAGAACCTTCTTGCTGCAAGGCAACAGCTCTACCAACTGCGCCACTGTGCAGCTCAAATCTAACAAAATGTTCATTAATAAGGCCTAATAATCATGTCAACAACACAACTGCTGTCATCATAGGATTTTCTCCTCCTTGTCAGGATAAATGATGAAGAGAAAAGAGACAAAAATGTGGAAAACGTTCTAGATGAGCAAAATAGTTAAAAAAAAATACTCAAACTGTTCATCTGCCGTGTTTACAGCCATTTTTCAAAAGGCTTTTGTGCATTTAGATTAAATTATTTTACATGTTCCAGAAATGTAACGCTGAAGATTTTAGGAATACATTTCACTGTTTTTAGACAAATTCTTTTCACATTTGTGTCTTTTTCTGGCTTGCTGAGAAAGATATAAATGCAACTTTGAATAGAAAATGATCAAAGCATGTTTAGCAGTCACACCGGTAAAATGATTTGCCCCGAACACCGGGGGAAAAAAGTTACTGCGTAATCAGCATAAACCCCGTGCTTTGTCACTTTTCCAACAGCAAGCAAATTTTATTTTATGAAATCAACAGACTTGACTTTCAATCACATCACACTCGTCACTCTCCTCCTGCAGCAGCTGGAGTTTTTTTTTTTTTCCTTCCCCGTGCTTTTTGTGGAGTTATTCTATTTATTGGTCTCTGGTATAAATTTCCCTGACCACCACTGTCTCGCCAAGCTGTTGTGTGAAAACGTGTGAGTTTATGAGCGTGACGGGGAGAGAAGTGGTGGAAGTGACCCAGCAGTCATTTTCCTCCCTGCCAAAAGGGGTTTTAACACTGGAGAGTTCTCCACTGCAGGTGCTGCTCTTGACTGACAGGATAATTTAGAAGTGCTGAAACACACACAGGCACACATTTGTGACGGGAAGACTGGAAAATCCATCCTGATTTCTCTTTCATGCTGACCCACAAGTATGTTGTACTTTTTTCATTTTTTTTTTTTTTTTACCAGTTAAGTTTTTCTTTTGCTAAAAACTTCTTAACCTTATCAATGGAAAAGGCATGTATATGCATGTTTTGAAATCAATAACAAGGGGTTTCTAAACCTTTTGCACAGAAATTACTTTCATATTAAGAAATCAACAATAATACATAAAAATAAAAAAGGATGACTGAGTTCTGTTTTGCTCATTTGAAGCTATTTAGTTCAAACCGCTTCTGCGCTAACCAGCATGAAAGCTAATGTTTTATGTTGTGCTGAAGGTGCTGCCCTGTCGATTGCAAGAGTAGGAACATCTAACTTCTTGTTTGCTGATTCACCTCAGAGACACCTGTTTTACAACATGTGTTTACTTGTGCTTTCAGAGAAATTAAAGCACCAAACCAAAGCCTTTCTGATTTTGCTCTTTTACTTCTACTTACTTTTTTTTAATGTTTTAATGAGCTCTTTAGAATCAGTTGCTGGGTTACTACTGTCCACATCTTCAACCTTTAATCTTACTGAGTGTCTTTGACTCATCGGGGTTGTGACCTGTATGATATTTGCACTCTGAACAACAGCTGTCCACATAATTAGAGTTACCTTTGATTTATGTAAGTGCATGCTAGGCTTTAATCACTATTTATAAGAAAACAACACCAAAACTCGTCTACTGAAGCCTGATAGAACTGTGAAAGTAGTGGCATATTAAACGCCTGAACACCATTACTGGATCTGAGCAAAAACTCATATATCTAATAACTGAATTACTTTATCAATATCTTCAACTGCATTGTTTGTAAGCTACAGACTTCTGCCAATCAGCTGGTTTGTTGTGACTATGTGCTATTTTGCGCAATTTCTAGTCTGGCGGAGTATTTCTGTCTTCATCAAAATGGGCTGGTTAGCACTGCAGCACAGCTGGCTGCAACAAGAAGTTAGAAAACAGAAGCTTAAATCTAAATGAGTTATTATTTCTAGATAATTGTCAAGTGTGAATAATAATTTTCTTAAGTAATGCAATCAATGCGTTAGAAATCAGGATATGTTGATGTCAGTAGGTATGAGCACATTGACTCTCTGCCACATTGGCATCAACACCTCATCCATGGTGCTCTGCCACATGCATTTGCACCTTGGACTAAATGGTCTAAGGTGTTTCCAGATGTTCTCAGATAATAATTTTTATATTTCCCACCGTTTTATTTATGCTACTACGAAACTTACTTTAATAATAGCAATCAATAAACATCATGGTAAACCTCCTTGCAGCAACAATTTGTACACATATTCATTCTAGTGTAATGGTCAAAAGGTTGAAGTAGTGGCACTTGGCTGTTTATTCACATAAGAGAAGCACTTTGCTGTAGACCTTGGCATGAGGCCGGGCTTTCAAATGCAGTTCCATTGGTGTTTGAATTGTTCATAAATAAGAGCAAATAAGGCAGATTTTATTTGTCCAGCATCTTACAAACCCATCTGGAAGTTGTCAGCTGTTTTTTATTGTTTGTTTGTTTTTTGCAGACTTAGTTAATTGGTAGAGATTAAAACCAACCTGTGACGTGTAGCCGGTCCCCGCTGACGTCGATCTTGAGGAAAAGGCGGCCCCGACGCTCAGTGTGGTCTGTCCCACACAGGCTCGGCACATTGACCACACACTGCTTGTGCACGTTCATGTCACAGGCTGCAGGATGCAAAAGACAAAAAAAAGCAACTCAGCTTACAGGTGAGTGTGATAACTTGATTCTAGCATATGTGATCTTTTCATTTATTTTTTTCCCCCAGGTTCTTTCTCCCATGTTGTAAGTTAGAGGAAATCCATTCGCTGTTGAAATAAAATGGGAGAGTTGAGTACATGAAGAGAGAAAGTTTGGTTATTTTTAAATTTGTCTGGGTTTAATAATGTTCATGCAATTTGCAAGAAGCTGCAAGGAAACCTCTCTGCCTCTTAGGAGGAAGTACAAAAATAGTTTGAGGGGTTGATGTTATGAGAAAGAAATAAACTAGGAAGTTAAACCAAAGTAGTTTAGGAACTATAAAAACAAATTTTAGCTTTAATAAATCATAAACCTGCAGTCAGCAAACATCAACCTTTGTTTCATACTTCAGTTTGTACAAATTTAACTTCAAGGCCAATAAGAAATCTTCTATTTGGGTAACTTTAAAAGACTGCACCATTGACAGTGCATGTGGATGTAATATTAGTGATAGGTCAACTTTTACATATTGATAAATATGCAAAACATAAAAATCTAAAAAATAAATGTCTGCTAAAATAGAGAAATTGTTGTGTAACAGTTAAATCAAATACTCATTTCACACAATGACATGAAATTACACACTTAATTTGTGCTGTGTTTTTTGTTTTGTTTTTTTGCAATCTCTCTATGGTAAAATTAAAGTATAATAAAAAATTGAGAGAGTACATTCCTTTTGTAAGGGAGCAAACATAAAAACACAAACCCCACTGCTCATGACTGCAAAAGTTTATCAAATCAAAATATCCCCAGACTCGTAAATGTTTCATCCTTCCTCATGCTACAGCTGGAAGTTATTCCCACACGTTCTGCATTATGAGGCACTGTGATGCAATCATCTCTGCTGCTGCAGATCAAATCTGCTGACTGTTGGGGAAAATTGTTGTTGTTCTCAACATTTGCCAATATTTGTACCCTAGAAATGCACAGGTGCAGGCAATCTACACTGGGAGGTTTTCCAGCACAGACTCGGATAGTTGTTGCCATTTTTTTTCTTGTTTCGGTTTGACACAGCAGATATTACAATGTAAACAAGTTTATTCCTCATTTAACGCTCATCTACAGTATTTACATCTTATCCTGATCACATTTCTATGTATATCCATCTGTCTTGACATGCTAGGAAGAGAAAAGGAGAGACAGAATGTGTTGAAGCAGATTGTAATAGCCCTGGTCTCCTCACATTCATTTGTTCCTGTGTGGTCTAATCACCATATACGATTAGGGCACCACTGGAAGCCCATAGATGGATGTACCGCGTGTGAGGAGGAGAAAGGGTGGCAGGGTGATAGATGAGGATGGAGCTGCAACAGATGAGAGGACAGGAGAGAAGAGGTACAGTGAGGGACAGAAAGTGAGAGGAAAATGAGAGAGTGATGCAGATTTAGCACACAAGGTTCCCACAGAGTATTCATGTGAAAACTCCAGACTGATTCTAGAAGGTTAGAGAGTTAGGTTTTCAAGCACAATGTAGAAAAGGCAGAATAAAGGATGCAGCCGACAAATATGTTACATTTTACAAGGAAGAAAAGAAAGCAGGGAGGACATAAATATGAAAACAACAAAGAACATAAACCTGTTTGTCGTAATCCCACAGCATCACAATCGGAGAGGTCAAAGCTGATTTGTTGGTGTGTTTTGTATTATGCTGAATAACTAAAGTGTGCTTGAGTTTAAAGTTACATGCTGAAGGACATTGTACCTCAACATCCCAAAGAAGCAAATCAACCATGACCATCTGAGAACGACCTCGATATAATCTGTGTGCTGTTCTTTTTCCTGAAATGCTTTTTTTTTGGCTCAACATATACAAAAGCAGCACGTTTGTCAGAAACGTCTGGAATATTTTTCCCAAAAACCATGAGGGTCATTAAGACACATTTTAGTGTTAGATGGGTGGCAGGGTGGTTTTTATTAGTCTGATAGAAATGACTTCTGAGTTGCTAATAAAATTTAGGCAAAAAAGTTTGCCTATAATTTTACAAAGGGTACCAATTACATTTTCTCCCAGACACAGAAAGTGATTTTTCTATTCATGAGGGTTATCTTTCTCTGATATTAAGATGTATTTCATCAAAAGAGAAGAAATCTATAGATAAGACATACTTTACACACTGTACATATGAGATATTGTTGAAAGAAAGTGTTAAGTCCAACAAAAGGTCCTTGTGGAACACCTGCCAAAAGCTTCATTAAAGATATTTCAGGATTTTATATCAGCTTGATCAGCTTAAAAATAAAGAATGGGGAATAAATGGGCAAAACCATGACTTCGGTTCAAGAATTGAGGATGTTAGCTTCATATTAGAAGACAGGGGAGAAAAGTCAAAAGTAGAGAGTGTGTGGGAAGAAGGGGATCACAGAAAGGTCTCCGTGGGGCAGAGCAGTGAATTCTTTGTGGGCTGCAGCACCAGCCTATTCCCATCTGTTCTCATTAGGACTGGCTCAAGGAAAAGCGGTGCAGCATATTCAACACAGGTGCACCCACACACACTAACAGACACACAGATGGAGTAATACTCACTGTCACATTTCATCCCTTGGTGGATGAGTCCGTACAGCAGCGATCCACAGTGGTCACAGAACGTGGGGCTGCCGTATGTGTGGATCTTGAACTTATGCTTGCTTCTGGGGTCCTGGGGAAAATTTACACGAGACGAAAAGAACAATTGAACGAGATATGATAAACCTGAACTAGGGTTCAAATAAAGTCTCAAAAGACTCACGGAGTGAGGGATGTTTTCATCCCTGAAACCACATGGCAAGCATGACGTGAAAGGAGACTCCCACAAGGATAACAGGGAAAGTTAAAACTGGATTGAGGGACTTTTACATATAAATGAGCTCCACTTATATTCGGTTTCTCAACACACAAGCCTGAGGAAGCCTATCAGCACCAGCTTGCCAGAATTTCTAATCTGTTTCTGCAATGACATTCCCAGAGTGGTGCACCAGCAGCAATGCATTTTATATTTACCACCTGTGACAGTTTCCCCTCAGATGGGGAGGGGAGCAGCTTCAGGAGTGGAGGCAGAGTACAGCAACTGCAGCTTTAGGTTTAAAAGCAAGCCTGTGTTTTTGAGGAAGATTAAAGCCTATATGAAAATATACAGTTCTGTCGTAACTTTTTTTGGTCCACATTTATCCTGACTGAAAAACAGGAAGCAATGAAGAGAACACACATACGCTAAATAAATCTTCAGAAAAATAAAAGAGTTTGGGAAATACGAAATGAAAAAAAATATCCAGGATACGCGTTTTTGTGAACATCAAATAGAAATAAGTAGCAAAAACTGTATATGACAATGGGAAAATATGGTGATGTGGGCAATTATTACTTAATTTACTTAAGAAAGGAAGAAAGCATACATTCGGCTACACAAAAACAAATCTTCAGTGTTTCAGAAAGATTTGCTATAAAATCCGTTGATCAGCATGGCTTAGTCTCATTTGCTATGGACCGATTCATACATTTTTCTGCCTGCACTGTGTTAGCTGAGGTTAGCTAATTTCTGCAATCATTGCAAAACAAACATGGCTCTAATTAAAGCCCTGCAAATGAGGGTGGATAAACCCCCATCAGCGTCGCCTCCATCATGCTGAACTGTGTCAGAACGGCTGCATGTGTAATTATACAGGCCACTGACTGAGTAAGAATGCCTATGTCGCTAAAAAGGGCCTTTTCTCCACAAGCCAACTGCATTAGGTAAACAACATGATGTCAGAGAGTGGGACCGAGGGATGGCAGAGGAGGAGACGTCGAGGGAATGTCAGCATTTTAAAGAGAAAGGACTTCTGAGTACTACATTTTGACAGATTGGGATATGAGTCAGGAGCATGAGGATTTCTGAAAATTTTTATAAGCATACTCTATTTGGGAAAATCTTTTTTTTTACTCTATTCCCCCAGTATTTGCTTTTAAGTGTTCATTGTGGTTGTGCTCCTTCGACCACAGTTTTCCCTCATGACTCGTATTAAACAAGTATTTCATTTTGGGAACGCTGACTTTCATTTAATCAAAACTTGATGAGTGAAATGTGTCCAGTTGGGGGCCTGAGAAGCAGAGGACAGAGAGTCTTCTTTTGGCCTGTGTTCAAACATTTCTTCACTCTCTTGTCTAAATAACCGTGAAGACCTAGAAACTTTCATTGCACTGTTTATTGCAACATTGTCTTCCCTTCACATACAGTAACTGTCTGTTTTTCTGCTATTTTTCTTGGATAAAATGAACCATGAGGAGTTAGTCGTGAGTCTGCGACAGGAGAAAAATGCATTTTGAGATACAATCTTTGCAGAGCCCAGGGCTTCAGCATGTGTTAGAGTGGGCATGCCAACATGCATTTTCTTCAGAATTTGTGTTGGAGCTTTTATGTTTGGGAAGACATTTAGAAAATGCCAAATGATCTGTATGTTATTTAGATATCACAGTGAAAAAGGCAAATATTTTGTACTAACACATACACAACTAAATATACAAATAAATATAAATTATATAAATATAATTTTACAACCAACTGGTGGTTCATAATTGACTTTCTGAAACATTTTTGTGGTTAAACTCAGCTTCCTCCAAGAAAATTGACAGCTATTAAACTGTTGCAAATACCTGGCTGTTTATCAAGCGTTTCCATACAAGCTCCTTTATGAACACATATTTCACCAGTAACCTAAAAAACACATGTGGTTTTAGAACATAAAAGCATGAAACCCCTATAGCAACAGCCCATAAAGTAAAACAATGAATCTGTTAATGGATATAATTTGTGAATAAGCACAGAGCTCATGACACACTCAATGGCACACAGTGAGTTGTGTAAGTGGATCATAATGCTAGCAGCTTACCCATAAAAACTAATCTACAGTTTTACACAAATGGGAAAGCTTCTTTTGCGCAATGCACACAAAGCAGGGAGCGTACAGTGAAAACAAAACAAACACAGTTCAGGTTTAAGCAAATAAAGAGACGGCAAACATGGTTATTGAACAAAATTACCTTCCTATTTATGCAGAGGTTTTGTGAATTCATATATTTGTGTCAAACGCAGCGACTAAATGACATTCTTATCTTAAATGTGTTTGTTTGGCTTAGTGGTACATTTTAATATTTAAGTGAAAACCTTCAGTAAATTACACAAGATCCTCAGTGAAACTAGCCAGGATGTTGCCTTACGCCACTCCACTTGATTCTCGTCTACCTCCAGTGTTGTGATTTGTCCCATTAAGATGGATTTCTCTTCTAAAATATTGGACAATCAAAGTCGGAGCAACAGGAACGTTTAAAGCATTAAAACCATCTCTTTTGGATCTGCACCTGCCTCAATGGAGTGGGGGATGATTGTTCGCAGAACAGGCGATTTCTGGTCAGCATTCATACATAGTGTAATTTATGGTAGAGCTGGTGCATTATATACCTCACAGGCAAACTTTAGTGATGGATAAAATCAATTCAGATAATTTGAAACTGCCCAGGTCCAGAACCAGGGATGTTAAACTAGCATCATAAAGCCTTCTTATTCTTGCCCCTTTATTGACTATAATCCCTTTTGTTGTTCTTTTGAAACTGTTGAACCTATGAACACAAATGCTCTAAACAGAACATAATTTACTTCTTAGAGCTTTTGTAAATGTTCAGTCACCAATCAGTGGAAAAAATGCTTTAGGGACTGAAAGGATAAGAAGACTGGAAGACATTTGCTTCTGCTGTGGAGTCAATTTACACACACTACTATTATTGTTTGTTTATCTGCAACGTTGTTTGTTTTATACCACCTAATCACGAGTATGAATACAGCGACAATGCAAGCTACAATGCTGCAGCGGTTTGCCTGCAAACCGCTGCAGCATCACATTGAACAACAACTTCACCTGAAACGTCCTTTCAATGATTCAAACACAGGGGATCATGCTGTGTGGTTAAGATGCTCACAGACAAACCTGTGAGACGGTCTGCACTGAGGCGAGATGATGAGCCCTGCGAGGGAAACAAGGGCCACATCATGCAGAAGAACGAGGAAGAAGTCAAGCACACTGACTCAAACATTATTCAGGCTAATTTTACTCAGCCGTCTACAGATGTGCCAATGTGCTATTATCTGTCAGTGCCTAATAATTAGACATTATTAGCATAAAGAGGCAAGTTAAAGATTTATGTGAAGAGGAGATATTATCTAAAGCTGAGTTAACATCTGCTTCATGGCTGGATGAACGGATGGGAAAACTGTAGATACCTTTTTTTCTAATTGCCTTCTCTAGACCTATCCAGTCTGTGAATGCTTGAAGCCTAACGTCACATGAAAACTATTTCCTTCCAGAGTTTACCCCAGAAAACCTGCTAAGCCCAGTGGTGGAGGCGCAACAGGAGCCCACCATTATTAATTCAAAGGTGTACCAACAGGCACCCCCTTTGCTTAATCCCTCTTTACTGTCACTGGCGTATTAGACATCCTATTTGAATTAAACAAACAATACTTGGCCTGGTGGGGAGGCAAGTAAAGCCTGGTGGCCCGTCAAGTTTATGATACACTCGGGGGAAACTTTGGGTATTGTCGGTGGTTATTCCCCACGAGTGGGAAGAGACAACGAGGGACAGATGGGGGCAGACTTTGTGATGAATGGAAGTGGTTCTGAAGAGGCAGGAACACAGAGTGACATATGATGGTGAACTGCAGCTTTTATAGACATTATTAGTGACTTCTGCACAGTGGTTTTCAATGTGTGTACACATTTTATTTGACTTCTTTTGCATAAGGCTGACATGAGACTGCCATAAATATGGCATAACGCCTGCCATGAACATGAATGACTCTTCATAAATATTTACACTGTTGTCATAAAGTGTTATTCAGTAAATAATGACCCATTTAATGCAAGAATTCAGTAAATAAAGACACTTTTAATGGAAAGATCGATTAAAACCTGCATTAAATGCGTCATTGCAACACTTCATGACATGGAGGCTCCTTCATGTTCATAACAGGTGTTATATCATGTTTATGACAGTCTTATGCACACCCCCAAATAAAGCATTAATAAGACTGAAGGATGTTGGTCTTCCTTAATAAAAACTCTTTACCGATGAATGTAAAACACTGGCAGCAGGAGGGTATGCTTCCAATGAGTACAACTGAGATTTAAAAAAGTGCTTTTGCAACAAAAGAAAAGAAAAAAGAAAACAAAAACACACTCCCCAATCAAAGGCAGTCCACTGGAAATTAAATGAACTGCATGTGAAGGCTGCTGCGTTCACCATTTTTCTCCTCTTTGGAGATTTTAGAACAAAAAAAATATGTGCGTGAACTGAGCCAGCAGTGTGCCCTGACAGCTATGACGGATGTTTTGAGAATACCTTTAAACTGAAGCTGCTCCGTTTCTGCTCTGCAGCTCTTCTTTGTGTGGGATTTTGAGCTGATAATTTGACAAACCACAGATCTCTATAAGATTTTCACTTTTAATCATATAAACAATTGCGGGTTGAAAACCTGAAGACATCAGTAATGGAGCTAAATCAGCACAGAATACCCTCACCTGCTCTGCAGCGCACATGAGCTTCGCACACGTATAAGAAAGGCAATTTGAATACAGCTATTTCACAGGCCAATGACCTCTGTGCTGATCCTTCCTCAAGTGCACATCTAGTCTCATTTGGAAATTAGTTAAGTGAAATTAGAAAGTAAAGGGACAATTGAGATTCGGCTTCTTTTAATAGGCAAAACTTTCAACAGGCGACACAATTAAAAAAGTGCTTTAAACTAATGTACCATTTTATGCTGCTCAGTTAGGTCTGATTTTAACATTCAGCTGTGACTTCTCTTTCTAATTTAATCTTTAAATACAAACAAAACTTTTAACATTGTCAATTTGCAATAAAAGCTGAAGCAATCAAGTAATTTAATGACCAAATAGTTTGTTGAACATGATAAATGGGAAAACAACCAAGAACGCTGTGTGAGCCTGATTGTATTTGTGCTCTAACATTTAAAATTTGGTTTTCTACATAGTCTTAAAAAAGAAAATCTATTCATCCACATTTTACATGTTTTCACTGATATTTTAATCATTTATCTTTGGTGTGAATTCAACACCACAATCGTCATTTCAAAATGTTAATATCGTTTACAGTTAATGCAAAGATTAAGGTAAAATTCACATTAATCTTAAATCTGACAAGCACATGAACATTTCTGGGCTTAATTATATCTAAAGCCACTCTGACCCGCCGTCCAAATCACCTAGTCAGACTCGGCCGTGAGTTTGCACAAAATTCTTGAGGTGCAGACATTGTTAGCAAAACATTTTCACTGTTAGAGTAGGTCAGAATGGCTCGGTCAATGTCCGGAGTTTAATCTAATAGAGGATGTTTGCGTGACATGAAAACTGATGTTCACAGAAGCTGTGCATCCAATCTGACTGAGCTTAAGTTGTTTTGGAAATGCAGAATGGTCAAAAGGTAAGGGGCACTGCAAAAAGGCGGTGTCAAAGAGAACTTACTCAGGTGGGCTGAATAAGCTTTTCAGATTTTTATTTGCAAAACATTTTTTTTCCATTTCCTTCCACTTCACTATGCCGACACATCACCCCACATCCCAGTGAAATATGTTTATGTCTTTGTTAAAAAGTTCAGACTGTTGCAAAGCACTATGTGCATTTCACAATCAAGTCACGTTGTGATAAATAAATGTTTGCTAAATATCATGCAGAGGTGTTAAATAAAAAAAGAGACAGATTAACAAAAAATAAATTCATTAATTAATTAAAAGATGAGGATCATGGTGTGACTCTGTGTATTTGTGTCAAGAAAAAAAAGCCCTTTGGGGAGCAAAGTGAACAACTGAATAGTTGCCATGGAGATAATGGATTAGAGAAAATGTAGCAATAGATTGAGAGTCACTGGAGAAAAAGGAAACTGTGAGAACAAGAGGAAAATCACTGAGTGGCTTTACAGCATCATGCCCACAAGTCTACAGACCAGCAGTTCTAAGACAATAACAGAGCCACACTTATAAATGAGATGATAAAAGGAAAGGAAGAGAGGAATGAAGATCAGACTGAGAGCTAGATACATGTGTTGAAATGCTGCCTTCCCTCCAGGCTGAAGGTCAGCTGTTCGGCTGAATGAAACGACCAAACGGGGTTGTTTTTAGCCGAGAGGATCCTCACAAATTCTCTGCTGGTAGCGCAGACCCAAAACAACCAAATGCAGTCAAGCTCACCCTTCAGCCTCAACCGTGTCGCCAAAAGTCTGACGGTGAAGGGCACAAAGTGCACTCCGTGAGCGAAAAAAAAAAAAAAAGCAAAGCAGTTTGCCTGGATGTTTTATATTTACATCAACTTTACTTTGAGGGAGAAAAAGATAATAAAAAAAGTGAGAGGCATGTTACACATAAAATGCAAGAGATGCTGAGAGAGTGATGTGAAAAAAGAAAGACCAATGGCCTCAATTTAACAGATAAAAATGAAGAAAGCAGAGTCGAAGAGCTGGAAACGGGAACATGACGAAGATGGATCTCAGGGATGAGGATGTGTTGCGTGTGCATGTGTGTGTGTGTGTGTGTGTGTGTGTGTGTGTGTGTGTGTTGTGTGTGTGTGTGTGTGTGTGTATGAATAAATACAGGTGGTGTCAAATCTACAACCCAAGAGTTGACACTCTTTCAGCTAGTCATTGTGGTCTGAGAGAAGAGATTCATTCCAAATAAAAAGTGTTTCTGGTGACCATTTTAAAAAACCCTTAAATTAAAGCTTGTTGCCAATCAAGTCTTTTTCTTAATGTAGCATCTTTCAATATCTAGGGACTGACATTTTCTCCTGTTCTTCCCAGATTGAAGAGTTTCTGTGAAAAGCAGTTTTCCAGTCCTGTTAGGAGATTCTCATTTGAATTTCATCTGGGCTTCATATTAGTCATTCCAGTACTACAATATGCTTTAAATTGAACTATTCCACTCTAGCTAAAGCTGTACATTCCCAAGTTTTCTTCACTTCTGACTAGCACCCATGTCCCTGCAGGAGAAACATCCCCACAGCATGACGGTGCCACCACCATGTGTCACCTGTGACATGGTGTTCAGGGTGATGTGCAGCGTTAATTTTCCTCCACGTAGTTTAGAAAAACATTGACATTTTTGGTTGCAAAAAAGTTCAGACAATGTAAATACTGTTGCACTATGAAATCAGCTTTCACCTCTTTTCTTCCACAGGTTTGTTGTGTTCTCTATGTGCGACAAGCTTTAGATAGAACCTCTCCCAGCTTTCTTTCAACAGCAGTGTTATATCCTCAATAAAAAAAAAAACTTTGAAGATAAGTTTCTAACATGAGAAAAAAAATTAGTATTTAAAGGGAAAGGGAAAATTGACTTCTGTAAGAAATTGTACATTCGACTCATCATCGAGCTTGATTTGCAATGTTTCAGCTCAAAGTGTTTAATGTCAAATGAGATCACACAAGCATAACTCACCATGACACATCTGTCATCCCTTTTCATACGCAAACATGTCTGCACACACCCAGCAGGTGATTCAAACCCAGATTACTGTACACAACCACCTGAGCCCACGGGGGAGTTTTGTTTTGTTTTGTTTTGTTTTGGTTGGAGCTGGAAATCAGTTGTTTGATGCTGATAAAAAAGAATTAAAAAAAAAGACGACAACGACAAAGATGGGAGAACTGACATTAAATATTCTAATACAGTACAAATAAGGAATACATTCAGTGAAAGTTTTGCAGAAATGATGGCAGCTTTGAAATGCCTGTAAGTCAAAAGCAGCCTGGCCTTCGTTCCACACATAAGAGGAGACTTTAACGGCGACGACTGCAACTGTGTTTACAGTAACTAGATTCATCTAAGCTCTCAAACAATGGATGTAAACTGACAATTCATCACTGATTTAGTAAGCAAGATGACATCTCATTCTCTGTCCCTCCCCACCTGCAGCCTCCTTCATACCATCCATCTAAAGCCATTCAATTAAAGGCACATCTAAGCACTGGAAACACTCAAACTGACGAGCTTGTTTTCGTGCGCAGAGAGCCTCCGTGTTTTAATATTGTGCCGTTTCTAGCCTCGCTGATGTTATCCGAAGTGATGGTATGCTTGTGTGTTTGTGTGCTTCCGCCCATGGCCTGTATGTCCTCCTGGCGGCGAATGTGGGCTCCTTTCGTCTGTCGTTCGTTTTGTGCCCTTTCTGATTTCCATGCCTTTCCAGTCTCATTAGTGAATTAAACATCAAAATGCATTACGATATCAAACACGGCACGGACATACATGCAAATGTGTCCCCTAATGCATCTGAGCCAACCAAAACAGAATATAAATGAACACGAAGCGGTGCGGGATTGATTAAAAAATATTTTTAGGATGTTATTACAAAAACAACAGGAGGAAATGCTGAGATGCTTTACTCAACAATAAATTCAATGGTTAAAGCTCACTGCATTTTATTAAAAACGTGAATCCAACATGTTACTGTGGATGATAGAAGGTAAGCGGGAGTTTATTTTGTTTAGGCGTGGTGGAGAAAGCAGGCATCTAAAAGTTGCAAGACGTTAGCTCTCATGGACTGAAGTTGGCCTTCTCCTCATTTACAGGTGAAGTGTCATTTAAGTGCTAATTATTCAAAGGAACCTTCTGTTGATTGCCTTTATTGTCTGATTAACACCCTTGCTATCACTCTGAGCAACATTCTCACACATGATGCGACAACTCTAATCGGTCTCCCCTGTCGTGAGCAAACACCAAACCCCTTCAGCCAGCAGGACGGCACACAGCTGCTGGACAGGTGAAAGCCTGACTAATGACAGTCACAATGTGGAGAACTGCTGCTGCAGGAGCTTTTCATTTTCTTATTAGATCATTCACAGTCAGAATACAACATGGACGTGCAGCTGAAAGTGCCCTGTGCGATAGCTGCAGTGGACGCTAATGCAGAGATGAAGGATCACGAAGACAACTGAAGCACTGTGGAAAGGAGGAGGCACTAAAACAGCCACAAGAATGTCAAAACCATGGGAAAACACTGAATATATCACACAAACAGACTTCCGTCCAACAGATCATGACAGAATTTATTTTACACAAACAGATAATATATTACCTGTTTTTCCTGAATTAACGGCATTCATAATCATTATAATGTGTACTTTTCAATCCTTTTACAATATGCAATAATGCTCAGGAAACATTTCCTCTATGTAACCTATTCATGCAGGATATCACAAAAAAGCTCTTCCTATTTTTAAACAAACAAGTTAACTTCATTTTAATTGAATTCACAAAGGGATACTTGTGAGTTATTACTCAATAAGGTGATACTGTTATTGATTACAGCTTTTAAGAACACAACACTAGGTTTCTCAGCAAATTAAAACCATCATAAGACAAGCAAAAAAATTTTTTTGAATACAAAAATGACCTGGTAGCTATCAAGCAGAAAGTCACAAACACCATCCATGAGAAGTTTAAACTACAAAAGACAATTAATAAAGAAACTGGGTCCCCCAAAGTGCTTTATCCAAGGACATTTGTTGGAAAATTGAGCGGAAGAAAAAATATGAGGAAGAAAAAAAGTGCACAAGCAGTTAGCATGTGACGTAAGGCCTGTTAATAAGTTGGAGGGGGCAGGATTGCATAAACCTTTTTTTTTCTTGGTTGTATGCAAAGTTTTTAAGAATACTGAGACGCACCAAAGTATTTCAAAACAGATTTAAAAAGGGTTGACATGAGTAGATGGAAAGACAGAGTTTAAATAAGATAGAGTTTGCAGGGTGTTGGTAGTTTCTGAAACTAGTCAAAAAAATGGATATCTGACACGCACCAGAAGTCTTGCACCTATATTAGCACATCAAACGCCCCTCACAAGTCTGATCCCTGACACTTTACTGACAAAGCTGCTACAAAATAGCCTCTCTATGACTTCAAGTTAAGATATTATTATAAGATATGATCAGGTTATTTTTATTTGGTTATCCACTTTTTAATGTTGCTGCTTAATTCATACACAATATGCACTCATGTCATTCGCTGCCAGGAAAAAAAGACAATCTTTGTACTTTATTAAAAAGTTACGGTTTGAAAACAGTTTATGCTTCTGCCTACCTCCTTTTCAAAGACATAGTTATGCAAATAATGGTGTATGATGTCTTGAAATTAACTATTACACAACAGTGCGGTTGTCTCCGAAGATTTTTTAGGACTCATTAAAAACAGGAAGTGCAGGAATCCCTTGGTTTGCGAGCAGCTTAGACTAACCCTCCATCTCGTCCTCCTGTTGTTGATTAGAGATTTCAGTCGGCTCGTATCATCACAGAAGGAGGTAATATGTCCTCGCCTGCTGGAATCCCACATGCTCATCTACCTCTTTACACCCAATCTTTTCCTCATTAACAGC
The DNA here is from genome assembly GCA_033032245.1 of Poecilia picta. Taxonomy (NCBI): domain Eukaryota; kingdom Metazoa; phylum Chordata; class Actinopteri; order Cyprinodontiformes; family Poeciliidae; genus Poecilia; species Poecilia picta. The sequence goes on from CM065360.1 coordinate 14,083,023, forward strand.
AGACCCAACCACACACTTATGATAGTAAATGATGCTCATCTCTCCCTCTGCCCACACTTCACGTTACTGCCATCTGTTTGGAGATGAGGGACGTCAAAGTGGAGAAAAAAGGCTAAAGTAACCATAAAACTACACTTAAGTTGAGGCTACTGACAAAGAGATACTGAACGAAGCAGACGCAGGTGTCGGGCTGTTAATTCCTCCCCATTGCGCCCTAATTAGGAGTCGAGGAGAGATCTAGAGTTGGGATGCATTCAGGCTGCACCTCTGAACACACCCTTTCATCGCAACCCCGCTTTCATGATCAAACACAGCCTTTAATTAGCCTGACTGAGATATGAGGTCTGCTTTTATATGCAAGTGCTTCGATGTCTGGTGGCCTTTGTCAGATTTATTAATACAAAGGCCAAGCGGGGGTCTTTAACCTGTGAGAGTGCGATCACTTCCTGTTTACCCCACCCTGAAAGTAGGGGTCTGATGATGGCTGCCTCTTTTGCTCTGAGGTAACTTGAGAGTGAAGTCTGAATCTGCCAGGATCAGAGAACAACTCTCTTATACAGGTTTTTTTTTCTTTGCTAGCACACACTCTGCAAATTTCATTATCACTCTAGGAACAAGTAAGCTTGACAGTTGGAGTCAATAAAAGTATTTCGATCTCAAATGTGAGATTGAAATATCTCATATTTCACCTTCTAAAAGCAATATTTAGCTTTCTGTGAAAGGACAAAGCACTTCTCCAGAGTTCATGTTAATACTTTACTTCTCAAGCAGAAAAGGTGACATTTATTTGACTAGTATTAGGAGTGTAACAGTATTTCTCATCAAATTGAAGCTAATAAAAAAAAAGACAGAAGTGGAAGTAGCACATTATTTCAGAATACTGTCATACAGAGAGCCAATAATCACATAGTCACTGATGGAACCATGAACTTTCTCCTGAGCAAGCACATCTAAAGTTTAAAGGTAGGCCTATTATACCTGTTTATACCCATCAGCTAATGATTACATAAACAAATGATGGGGTCGTGCTAGAAGTCTCTACTAGTTGATTTTTAACCGTAACATAACGACCATTGGCTGAAAGAACATTTCTATTTCCAGGATAGACTCAATTCTTTCACAAACATGTACACTATTTTTTTTGTTTTGTTTCAACCTTAAATGTTATTATCAAAGCTAAATAGAACAAAATGTAATCCAGATCTTCCACACCCGTCTTTTAGGAAATGCCAGACGAGAGGAATCCAATGTTTTCCTCTGCTGGTTAAAATCATTTACACTGGATAACTCCTGGCGGGTCACTAAAAAGAAAATCCTAACATTAGCTACAAAAACATCCTTAAAGTTAATTAGACAACTGAAAGAAAACACCACAAATCTGAAGAACAGAGAGCAAACCAAGACAGCATTTACTGTGCAGGTGGAGCTGGAAATAATGAGTCCAGAAGCACACATGCAGAGAATAATTGTTGGCTAAGAATATCCATAAAATAATTGCTCACTTTTTTTGCTGCTTTTACGTCCATTTCAGTCCAGCACTTAATATTTAAACACACTGTTTTATTGGAACCGCAGTCTCCATTTTACAAGAACAGAAGCTAACTAATTAAAAAATGCAAGGCATCATAAAAGTTTGAGAAAAAAAAGAGAAAAGAAGCAAACTTCTAGGCTCATTCATCACCTGTTTTCCTCAGCAGCTCTTTTTTTTTTAGCCCAATTCCTTCAGTGTATTTATTAAGGTTTTCTCATCCTATAGAAGTGGACGAGAGGCTGTTGATGTACCTGTGTGTTAATCACTGTGAAATGGGTACAGAAACCAATGAGGACAAGTCCCAGGAGGCCTTCTCAGGTGGAAACTATATTTAAGCGACACATAGTTTAAACCCTGAAAATAGGATGTGAACATTCATAAAGGGTAACAAGAGTGAAAAAAAGCAGCATGCGTATGATCCAACATCAAATATGATGCCGAAGATTTCTGTGAAAGTGCTCTGACACCATTCTATCAAAACTCTCTTGAAAATAACAAATGGGGATTCATAGTTTTTACGAAAATACTAAAAAAAAAACTTATCTCTGAATATTCCCCCTGCAGCTCAACAGCCTTGAAAACATATGAACAAGCCATTAAAAAAACCATACTAATTTACTGGCCACTGCTGTCATGCGACACGATTCAAGTCTCACACAGAAATCAATGTGTGTCCCATTAGAATCAAGTTAGTTGTGCCAAATAATGAAACGCAAATATTTTTACTTTGCAGCAAACTCTGGATATTCTGCGTGCTCTACATTTTTCCCCTCACGTTTAAGAAAGAAATTTGACATCAACAGTTTACATGCATATCTGGTTGCATATCTGGTTGCAGGTATGCAACCAGATATGCATGTGAATTGTTGATGTCATTTTTTTTTTATTGATGGACAATAAGTAGGATTATTGGCCATCAGACAATAATCCTACTTCTGCAAGTGCACAATTTATCGACGCTGCAGTTCACCTATAAGTGTCTGAGCCGAGAGGTCTTTCTGATCTGTCCTCTGCAATGTTTGCTGAGGTCAACAGTGACACATAGGAGGTTGTGTGCAGTTTGATGTGTGCAGACAAACATCATTTGTCTTTTTTATAACAGTTGATGTTTTGGGGACTGGCACAGAGTCCGTCCAGCAAAATTAACTCCAGTTTATTTGTGCAACTGTGTTTCGTTTGATCAATAGAATATTCTTAATATTCTAGTCATGTATGAGTTGATGTTAGGTATGTGATATTGAGTTTCTGTGTAGAGCTTGATTGCCAGTCAATCCTTACATCATGTTCCACTTTCACATTTACAAAATGGTCTGAACGTAATTAAATGCAACTGAAAGTTAGTGTGTTAAATCAAACAGTTGTTATTTCAATCCTCTCACATAATAACCTTTCTTAATAGTTCTTACAACCAATATGCACAGTAATTGGACCAAAAGCAAATTTCAACTGAAAAAAGGCACAACCCAAAGGCTGTTTCAATAGCACAAAGCTCATCGTTCCCAGCAGCTTTAATCTTTAAGCCTTTCAGAAATCCTATATCTGCTGCAGTGATGAATGTGAAATGCACAGCTGCACCTCAACAAACAAATCCCAGAATGTAATAACCCCACCTATAGTTGCAAGTAAAAACACTAAAGAGATGGTGATCCTCAGAGACAACCTGGGGCAAAAAATATGTTTGAAAGACACTTAAGATATTTGTTACCATTTTAGCAAGACAATGCCGTACAAAAAAAAAAAAAAATCCAAATTCCGCAAAATCAGTTTTTTAATAACTAAAGAATGGCTTGCAAACAGTGAACACGTGCTTATTTGTATTTGACATTTCCTGTCAAATAAAGATGTAGTGCTGACATTTTTTAAAAAAGAGAGAGCTTTAACAACCAAATACTTCAATAGGTTAGAGAAATACATAAATATAAGACATAAATGCTACTAAAAGTTTTCATATAAAAAAATTTTAATTAAGTAAAAAAAAAAAGTGTCACGTTACGTAAACAGATGCTCTGCTGTTTGTCATCCTCCAAAATGAGTCTCTCCGTGTTTGGTGTAATGCCATTTGTCCTAAAACCCTCTGATATCCAGGGTGTTGGTGTGATTGCAAAGATCCTGCATGCACCAGCATGAGCGGCTATGGATTATGTCAGATGCTCTCTAGCTGGCACAGACACCACTCCAGCCCATGATGTTTCTGCTTGGCATCCAAAAAGAAGAAGATAAAAAAAAATCATCAGATTACAGCTGCGCACCTCCATCATTTCTGTGCACGTGGATATGAAAGCCTGTCTGACACTATTGCTCTCATAGCTAATGTTGGTTTCTTTATTTCTGGTGAAAACCCAGCTGGGAACTCTGCTACATCCAGCTTACACAGTTCTTGATGATTGACTGCTTTCACATTATCTGAGAAATAAGCGGCCTTAAGATCGGGGCAAAAGTTCAACAGCTGGCCTGTCAGCGGGCTGCTAATCCAGCGGCTGGTAGCGATACGGGAACATCCTCAGCTGGCTTATCCATATGTACGACTCTCATAGCTGGACAAGGCCACATGACACAGCTGGGATAAAACAGGTTTAGGTTTGGTAAAATGGGCCGCTGGCCACACCAATCGCCGCTGAAAAACACAGTGGTCAAAAGAAAACACATAAGCTTTAGTTGCGATGAGTCCATCTGGTGCTGTACATGTGACCAATAGAGTGCTGGGGAATCTCAGACAGTCATATGTGATTTCCGATACAGAAATATGTAAAATAACATAACCTTGACAAAATCATAAGAATAATTTGTTAAGAGTAAAGCACAAAAAACTGTATTTTTAATTGAAAATTAATAAAAATCAGAGGAATGGAAATAAGAAAATATGGATTAAAAACCAAATAGAAATTCTAATAATGATTAGATTACTATTATTATTGCAATTATTATACGAACATCTTGTGGCAAGTTAAGCAAATAATATTTTCATTAAAGACTAAAAACTAAAACTATTTTAAAACAGGCTGAGTTCACACAGCCTCCACTACAATACAGGGATTAGGAAAATATTAAAGATTTGGAGGTTTAGTCTAATCTATTTTATAGAGACTGAATTTCTCAAACATGGCTGACTAATGACCCGGTGGGCCCGGCTGAAGCCGGAGAGATCAGTGACAGCTTAATGAAGCAACAGCGCTTCCTTGCTCCTAGCAGCAAAGAGGAAGAACGTCAGGGTCGGGAGGCAAAATGAGCAGAAGCCCGGGAAAAAGAGAAGCAGACCGAGAGGAGAAGACAAAGCACTGAAACAGGTTGGAGACAGATAAATTAGAAAGTACAGTCCATGCAGTTAAAATAGATTTATGGCATAAGGTTTCCCACTAACGTCCACCCACTCCTGACACACAAGGGATTCGCTGTGTGTGGCTGAGGAGCATTCCCAACAGCTCAGGGCCTTTAATTATCAAAAAAGTGACAACTCAAGTGGGAAAATTTATTTTATTTTATTTTATTTTTTGCCTCTTATTTCTTATCCTCCTCTTCTCTCTGTGTTGGTGTTAGATGAGTCAGCCCCGGTTAATGGTTAAGACGGGCCGTCACTACTGTCACTGCTGCCGAACATGGGAGTACTATTGGGGAAAGGTCTGCGTCAGCATGTTTGCACACAGGCACATGGGCCATTAAGAGAGGAAAAAGAAATGGAAGTGAGTAAAAAGGGAAAGCAAAAAATGAGAACATAAACTTTAGTGGGTTGGACCTGTGTTGGTGGCACATCAAAAGCCGACACACTAAATTAGATGAAATTCTAGCATGACTGAAACTATAGCACTTTTCAAAAAATATGGGAAGCAGAAATGAAACGGCAGTCTCAAAGTGAACTGCTCTGTTGGGAACGTATGGAACAATCAAATCCTTAATATGAGATAGATTTGGACTTCTTAGAGCTTAGTATAGATGTGTAGATCATTCAGGGAGTTAATGAAGAGCTGCAAAAACAAAACAAATGAGATTTATACTCCAGTATTTTGGATCAAGTAAGTGAGTTTAGCAAAGGTTTTCTGAAAATCTAAGATGCGGAAGAATTCTTTCAGATCTAAAAACAACGTTTTTCTGCAGATTGTTTTTTTATCAGTCTCAATAATGAACTGTTAGCCTGATCATAGAGTAACTGAACAAATGATTTTTTTTTTTGCAATGTTCTCAAAGCTTAAAGGATCTCCTTATTTTGATTTTGTTAGGTTCTGGGCGGAGGTTGGGGTTGTTTTCTCTCCTCTAGGTGGAGTCCTGGAGACAAGTGCAAGGGGGACGGACCTATAGCGTCACCTACACACCGGTCGGCAATTACACCTTTACCTGCAGCTTAAAAGAAGCGGTTTGCCAACACTTCGACGCCAGATTGTTAACTACACAGTCCAGTCACATTAATGTGACCATCTGTCAAAAGCCAGAATAACCACCTTTCGCAGAGCGAACTGCTACGAGACGTGCAGGAAGAGAGTCACTTAGGTCCCTGAAGGTCTTCTCTGGGATGTTGAGCCATGCCGACTCTAATGCCGTGGCCAGCTGCGCTAGATTACGCGGTTGAGGATCCATGGCGCGAACAACTCGATCGAGATGGTCCCACAGATGCTCGATTGGGTTTAAGTCAGGTGAGTTTGCTGGCCAGGGGAGGACGGTAAACTCATCCTGGTGCTCTTCGAACCACGCACGTACACTGGCAGCTGTATGGCACCTCGCATTGTCCTGCTGGAAGATGCCATCATCCTGAGGAAAAGCAATGCGCATGTAGGGGTGGACATGGTCCGCAAGGACAGATGCGTACTTGTATTGATCCATCGTGCCTTCCACAATAATCAGTGAACCCAGAGAATGCCAGGAAAACATTCCCCAGACCATAATGCTCCCGCCTCCAGCTTGGACCGTTCCTGCAATGGTTGCAGGGTGGTTCCTTTCAGAGGTTTCACGCCTTATACGCCAACGTCCATCTGTCCGATGGAGCATAAAACGCGATTCATCTGAAAACGCTACCTGTCGCCACTCAGTGGACGTCCAGCTGCTGTACTGGCGTGCAAATTCTAGCCTTCGTCGTCGATGAACACCAGTCAGCATAGGTGCACGAACCAGGCGTCCGCTTCGGAGGCCCAGACGCAGCAATGTTCGCTGAATAGTGGTTTGGGAGACACTTGTGGTAGCCCCTTGGTTCATTTTAGTGGTCAGTTGCTCAACGGTAGCCCGTCTATCTGCCCGAACGCATCTCCGCAACCGTCGTTCGCCTCTGTCATCTATGGCCCGTGGTGCACCACATTTGCCACGTCGTTGATTTTGGACAGTCCCATTTTGCCATGCACGGTACACTTTTACCACGGCGGCACGCGAACAGTTCACAAACTCAGCCGTTTCGGAAATGCTTCCACCCTTGGCCCGAAAGCCAATGATCATGCCCTTTTGGACGTCGGATAAATCGCTTCGTTTCTGCATTACGCCAACGATTGAAATGTTTTCCGAAGCCCACACACACCCTTTATATACGCTCAACTGCACTGTGCTGCCACCTGCCTTCTGTGATTGGTTATTTAACTCTGAAGTGGAAAGTACGTGGTGGTCACATTAATGTGACTGGACTGTGTAGTTTTGGTACTCTCTTGGCTCTCTGACGCTCTTTGATTTCCGAGCTTCCTAGTCCTGCTCTCTGAATGATCCGACCCTGTAATCTCTGTGTTTTTGCAGAAAGACCACCCGAGCATCTGGATCTGATCTCCACTCCTTTTTTCGCCTCTTGTGACGCTGGCTGGACCCACCCGCCAGATGCCAGAGTCCCCTCGGTGAGGCTCGCTCAAGTTGGCACACCGCCTGCTCAGACGTTCACCGATCCCTGGCCGACCTGTCCGTCCCCCTACGCTGCCACTCCGGCTCTGTCAACCCACAGCTCCCTCCTCTGCAAAATATCCCTCCCAGGCGTAACCTACCACTACACCCGTAAGTTTTTACCACTTCTCTGAAGCAACTCAAGATTCCCACAAGCCTCCAACTCACCATCTTCTGTTTCCATCTTAGTGCGCTGATCGCTGCCGCAGCCCGCCGCTCGAACCAGTCCTTTCCCCAGCATCACAATAAATCTGTTAAACTTTTCCGGTTCTCCTGCCTGTGTTCTTGCATTTGGGTTAATAACATCACACCCAACATGACAGATTTAATGTAAAGTAAATAATGTAATGTAATGTAAATGTATATAAACTAGCCTTGCTCAAGGGCCATAAAAGAGAACCTGAAAATGAGAATCAAAAATGTAAAAATAGATCTCAGCAGTGATGCCAGTTAGACAATTATCAGGAGAACAGAGAAAAGATGAACATAGATCTGCCTGAGCCTGTAACATCGTCTGGGAGTATTTCCCTATGTGTTCACACATTTCACGGCAGAGCTGAAATCTAATCTGCTGGAGAGGTACAGGAGCCCACGGAAACCAAATGAGATCAGGTGAGGGTGGGAATAGTGCAACTCCCCAAGTCTACAGATTGTAAAGTAGGACGTTGATGACTTCTACTACCCTTAAAGATAGGAGTCCCGTAACCGCCCCTCCAAAAATGACCAAATACCCCCTGGTGATGCACTCAGGACTAAATCAGACAAAGACACCCTCATAATCTCTCAATTATAAGCTACTTTTATCCTGCTGCAGCCCTTTTTCAAGTGTTTGATGAGCCATGTGGGGACAGAGTGAAGGAAACAGTGATGAGAGAAGACGAGAGAGGACCTGTAAGGTGACATCGCCAGTGAAGCAGCACAAACCGCTGTGGCTTTGTTGGAGAGACGGAGGCAGACACAGCTCTCAGCATGGCTTCGCAGCCCTGGCGCCTCATGGAGAAAACTGATTGCCCGGTTTCAGCTGTACAGTCACCCGAGGCAACGGCTTCACTAGGGCTAATGAATGTGCAAGATAAAGACCACTTGTCATTGTACAGATTATAAACTTTGACTCCGAGATGCGCTGGCAGAAACAGAGAACGCTACAAGGAGCTGATGGCGTAAGGAAATCTCAGGGGATTAGGATGGAGAAATATGAGCTTGGATTTGGCATTTGGTTACACAATGTTTACAGTTGTGTAATTGAAATTGCTGGAGATTTCTGGCTGTAATATCAATTTCAGTGCTGCATTTTGCAGATCTAATGAACACTTATGGGAATTGTTTCTTTGAAAAGAAATACATCTCTACCAAAACTGCCTTTACAAAGTAAAGAAGGAGTAATGATAATAATACCAGGAACAACATGCATAACTCATAAAACACCCATTAGAGTTTTGTAATTATTTTAATACCATGCATTCTGGCTCTCTGTGTTTGCTTTATATGCATCTGGTGACACTTGTTTAATGCAGCATAAAATGTTTTAGATGCCATAAAGCTGGGAAAGTGCTAAAATTACAAAGTTCCTCTTTTTCAATTAAACCTATTTGCTGAGGGAGAAATATTGCATGTTTTTTTTTCTTTTCCAGTAGCTGGATAGACTACTCATTATCTGGTTGCCAAAACCCCAAGAGGAAAAAACTGTAGCAAAAACTTGTATATTTATCTCAGCATTCAGCATTCTTATGGAATATTGCATGTTTTTCTAAGATGGAAAAGCTCTAATTGTAACAGTTCAGCCTTCTTTTTTGCAAAGTTGCAGCCATGAAATAAAATGCACTGATAGACGCAACACAAATTTACAAATAATTAATTAAAAGGGAAAACAAAGTATAGTTTTCAAATTTTTCAATAAATACAGTTAAACCCTCTCCCACCGACAGATTGGCTTTGCCGCGTGGTGGAACTCTGCAGTTCGTCCTGCAATACCATGGTCCCTGCTTCTTCGATTAATCCTCTTCTTGCCTTTTAGTTTAGGTGGACAACGTTGCCACAAAAGGTTTGCATTTGTTATTCAATCTGTCCAGTTTTAATTGAACAGTACTCTGAAAACGTCTGCGGCGTGTGAGGCTAAGATTGGGATATTGTTCCAGAGCCTAACGTTCCCTCTGTCTGCTCTTCTCCTTGGTCGTCGTGATGCCGTTTGTTCACTGATGTTCTCTGACAAATCTCTGGGTCTTTCACAGAACGGCTGGCTTTATACTGGGATTAAATTACACAAAGAGAGACTACGATCTTACTTACGTAAGATTCCTGGAGGCAATTTCTTAAGTGGATATTATTTAGGAGCTAAACAGTAAATGGGGACAAATGAAGAAAGAAAAAAAGCAAACTAATTTCTCATCCACTTCATCTTATGCCTCATCTGGGGTTTTCTAGTAAGCAGAGAGATCTAGTGTTTTTTTCCCCAGCACATGGGCCAGCTCCTCGGGGGAATCCCAAGGCGTTTTCAGGCCAGCCAAGAAACATAGTTCCTCCAGTTTGTCCCGTGTTTTCCTCTGGGTCTCCTCCCACAGCAATGCGCCCAAAGTACCTCACCAAGAGGCATCCTAGCCAGATTCCCAAGACACCTCAGCTGACTCCTCTTGATATGTGGTGATTCTGTTTTGTTTTTGTTTGTTTACTTTTGATGATATTAAACTATTTCAGGCACCAATACCTACATAAAAGAGATGTGATAAGTGAGGCAAGTAAGCATAACTTGAGATATCAGTTGGTGTGGAACAGCAGACAACTTGCAAGGCACTTTCATCCAGAAAATAATATGTGAGCAGCAAGAACGCTTAAAGATGCACAAGCTACTCACGAGCTTAAGTGGCGCTTTCTCGCATTTCTATTTTCAGTTTACAAAGAGCAAAAGAATTTAAGACCTATTTACATCTATACCGCAGGAGAATACAGCATGAGCACGCTGTGAAGAGTAAATCTAAGTGAGAGATGCTTCAATAAAAATCACCGCAAACAAGTAAACAGTCAGGTTGTGACCATCTTTGACGCCGGCAAACTTGATAGAGCGCATTTCTGCCAGATCGAATACCAATACATACGAGGGAGAGGAACTTAAATATTTAAACTGAAATGAAAATCCTGCTATCCCACCTTTCTCTAGCCAGCTCCCTCTTCAGCAACTCCCTGCGTCTCCTGCAGTCCCACCCTGCTGGTGACATTAAACACCGGGCTGCCTCCGCCTCCGGACTAAAGAATAGGTCAGCTCCCTGGCTGCCGTCTGCCAGCAAATACACACAGTTAACAAATGCACTCACACACACACACACACAAAAACACACGCGCACAAATCAGGAGTACGCCTGCGAGAAGCTACACACATGTATGTGCTTATGCCCACACCTCGTAAATTGCAGAAGCATGAATTATTCATAACAGTCTGAAATGAAACACTGTTGAGCAATTTTGTTACCTTTAAGAGCAAAATAACCATGGATTTAAAACTTAGCACTAAACAACTAAATGAATAAAGTTAGCTTTTAAGTGGCATTAGTAAGCAAACAAAGGTTCAAATCAGTTGCAGTTGTTTTGATGTCAGTATTTTACCACATAAGTCACATGTTCAAATGATGAAAGACAGAAAGCAATACATCTTCTCTTTTCCGAGCCAGCATGTTTTTTTTGTCACTGATTGACAGGAAGAAGAACAATGACCGAAATAAACCTGACTCTTTATTTGTCAACGTGTGTTTTAGAAAAATGTCCTGAAGGATGAAGCGTACAGCAGCAGGTTTTGCAGGGTGTTGCAGCTGAGGAGCTAATGAGACAGCCGACATCAGCAGTGGCCTTTTTAATGATGAATGTTTGTTCGGTGGCTTCAAAGCGCCAACTGCATAAAGTTTTCAATATTTTCGCCCTCATCATATTTGAATGTCTTTTTTCTGGTGTGTTAGTTTTTACTGACGCTGTCGGAAATCCTCCACGTCCAATCACTCTTTTAGCTGTCTCTACAGAAACAGAAAAATTCATGAGATTTAGAATAGCCAGCTAACAATCACGCATTCAAAATGAGAAAACTGCAGTGTTGATATAAGCAGTGTGCCGACGCTGTAGGACGTTATAACAAGACACTGCAGACCATGGAGAGGCAAAAGGTAATTACCCCATATACAGAAGTTAGACTCCTCAAAGCAGCAATCCTGGGATTAATTCCCAACCTTCCCTGAAACCTTTGCTGCATGTCTTCCCCTTCTCTTCTCTCTCAGCTCATTTCCTGTCTGGTGACTGTCAATAAAAGCCTCTAGTGCTGAAAAAAGGCAGAACAACTTTCTTTAGTCGTTAGAGTATAGAAGGTGTAAAAAAAACAACTCAGTAAAACAAAGTAAATGAAGGCAGTGAGCTGTGCAAACCTCTATTCAGATGTATTCACTGAGTATGTGATTTAAAACATTTGAGCTGTTCGGATTTCATGCAACATTTCTGAACTTGTATCACCTCTAATCCACACACATACACTTGAAGCACTGGGGTGTTTGTATCCTCCAAATCACTCTTCACAGATGCCTGAATCATGGGAAACATAATATTTCTACAGGGCAAATCTATATAATCAGTGCATATTCAAAAGCTTACAGAGGCACATTAACACCTATACGTTAAGGTATTTTTTATAAATTACTTACTCTAGCGAATATTATGCTGGATTGTCTAGCTGTAGAAATACTTCTACTTTACATTTTTTAAATGTCTTTTTAAATCTTCTCATATTAAAACAATTGTTTTTGCAAGGGTTTTTGCTAATGTATTTCTTTCTTGGTATTGTTTAAACATATCTATTTCCTCCAAACCAGAAACCAGACCACATTTCTAGACTAAGAGTCACATTTGCTCATTATCAGTTAATCAAATGGCTTTAATTAGTAGCTTCTAACTCTCTAAACCTTGTTTCTTAATTTAAATCCCAGAGAAGTAGCCAAGACGAAAGAACAGATTACAACCACTAAGTGCACAAAATGAGGTCTGTGAGAATCTGCAGTGTGTGAAGCTAAGATTGAATCGGCTCAAAGTAATGGTCCATTATGCATTAAAGAATAATAATAATTAAAAAAAATGGTTGTCTAAAAAAAAAAATTGTTTAATTTTGGTGACACTATTAAATATAATTTGTAGCACAGACTAAACGTTTGTGATGCTTTATTGTCAAAATTTCAGTTTAGTTGTCATACACTTGGAAATTGTAGAATATAAAATAAATAAAATAAAATTAGCCTAAAATCTAAGTTGGAAGCGCTTCTTTAGTCATTTTTATTTGGATGATGTAACATTTATTTAATAGGATGTTATATTCTCCAGCTGGTACTTGGGAAAACACTTTAGCCTCTTGCTGAATGCAGAGCCATATTTACTACTGCTGACAAGACAGTGCAGGTTAGAGGCTGAGAGAAATTATGACACCTCATATTATGTGAGCATGCATCTTAAAATGTGTGTCACCAACTGAATTTACAACAGCAACGCAAGTGTAATTTCTCTGGTCAGTCTTAAAGGCTACAATGCAAAAGAGAGAAAACTACAGCAAGAGAGAAATGAGAAAATAGCTCAAGGAAGGGAAGTCACTGAAATGATGGAAGCGTTGTTATAGGATTTCATTAAAATACATGTGAAAAGTTCAGTTTGCCATCATTATAAGCAAATCAGGACTAAATCTAGACGTCAGAATTAACAGGGAGCTGTGAAACCACAATACCTAGACACACAATATTAAATGGAATTTAAAAAAAGTGTAGTTATACACAAGCATCAAGCTATTAAATCCAAGTTTTGCACTGAGCTGCACATTTTTCTTCTGTAACACCTCCAAACAGCACCTCTCTGCTGAGAGCGCAGGTTTTTATGACAATTTATCTTGCGACGCTCTTCTCAGCGGGGAGCAGGATCTGGCAGTATCATTAGTCTGTCTCCAGTAAATGAGCTCCCATTCATCCTGCACTCACATCCGTCTACGAGTGTTTGTGTATCTGGAATAATTAAAGCCAAAATCAACGCCTTAGACGTGAAGAGCCGAAGTCAAAAGACTCCGCTGCCGTCTGAGTGAAGTTGATCAAGATTACACAATTCGTCATGTTTCACTGATGGTTTCTTTTTCTTTTCTTTTTTTTTTGACAAGGGGAGAACACAGTTAGAGACTTTCTGGGATATAATCAAAACATGTGGCGTTTATAAATGCTTAATTTTGAAAGCCCAGGACGGGACTAGCCACTTCACACAAGTATAACCTGAAGGAGCTTCCAGGGAAAGTGGAAGTTCTACTAAAAGAGATCAAATTGGGTCAGTGGTAAGAGCACAGTGGGTCACAACGTTAACCTTAGAGACGTAAACATGTCAGATAGGCTAAACTCCTTGACAGTCCACCTTTCTGTGCAACTCCTTTTCAGGAGCAACAAAGCAACAAGCAAGCTCAGACTGACATTTCTGGGGCAGATGGTTGTGTTTGTGGTGGTGTGTTTTGTGTGTGTGTGTGTGTGTGTGTGTGTGTGTGTGTGTGTGTGTGTGTGTGTGTGTGTGTGTGTGTGATGTGTGTGTGTGTGTAGAGAGTGTGTGTTGCTCCCATAAACGGTTTGTCCCTTGACAGAGGAATGCCTCTATAAATGCATAGGACAGAACAAATGAGCAAACTTTAGTAGCAATGCAACCAAATGTTCAAGATAACTGATGTTCAGCAGCACTTATTTATAACTAATTAGCTTTACTTAATGTTCTTTTTCAAGCAGGTTCGCCTACCGCCAGCACATCATCAAGTTTAGAGTCTGAGTCAGGATCCTCATCCTTTATAGAGAGGAACCCCCATCAGTTATCCAAACACCATATTCTACCAACATGATGGAAATCTGGCTCAGCTGAACTTCTCTTCATATTGTTTGAATTTCTACATCTCTACTGAGGGACGATCTGCAGAACCAACTCATAAACTACTTACCAACCAACCCTCAGCATCACCAAGAACTAAATCAGAAACTAAATTAAGAAACAAATTAACTTATGTTCAGAAATAATGTTTTGAAAAAGAACTAGTTCTTATTCATTCATCTACTCTTTTCTTTTTTTTAAAGATTTAGGTCATAGCATCCGGTCTCAATAAGAATACTAACTATATCACTTCACCGCATTTGCAATTTATCTTTTTAATTCTCTCCTGTTTGTTCACATACACCGTCTTTTTAGTTGGCCCATTACGAATATGCTCCTCCTTCTGCTCAAGCCTGTCGCATAAATTATAGATAACATCTGTACTGTTTGGATGTTTCTCTCTCCTGAGTCCTCAGAGAGTAAAGCTCGAGGTGACTGGATGCATAAATCTGCAGTTTCGTTCCTCTGCTCACCTCTGCTACCCAAATTTGCACAGATGGAGACACTCCCTACCAGCAGCAGGCTCTGTCCAATACCAACAGGACAAAAACAGATCTACGTCTCAAAAACACATGAACCACAACAATGGGCAAACAGCAAAACTGCAGAAATGTCTAGACTATTTTGCACTGAAAGCGCATAAAACTTGCTCAGAAAACATAAGAGTATCACTCAGAAATAGCTTGATAATGTCGTTTGAGTCATTTCTCTTTCGGAGGAGGCTGCAGTCTGCAAGAACAAAAACCTTACAGCACAGGAACATTTTCTTCCCGGCTGGAGCTGAACTGTTTAACACATCAGAGAAACTGGACTTTGTAAATTAGCTTTTGTAATCTTTTGTAATTTTTCAAGCCCCTGCATTCAGTTTTGAACCTTGCGCATCCCAATACTCTGTTGAAAACATTTACTTCACCTCTGTTGTTTTCCATGTTTGAAACCTTTTGAACAAATGTTAAAAATGACAAGAAAACATTCAAACCAAGAAGAAAAGAACAAGTCGGTGTAACAATAGACTGAGAAATAAACCCCGAGTTTGATTCAAAATTTTCCCAGAAGGACCAGGCGCCCACACACTTTCAGGCACACACATGGCCCAACAGGAGGAACACCGACACTTGGCAGCAACACATGCCACTTACATGTGCACGTGTCATCATGCACTGAACCGAAGCACGAATTTGTCGTAACAGCTCTCCAGCGTGGGGTATGCGCACAGTATGCATGGATCTTCGCACCATTTGGACTCGTTGAGAGGTCTGAAGTTAATTACACTGCAGTTCTAAGTGTCCTGACTGAAGGTTCCCCAATTTTTCAATCCCCTTTTCCTCATCTCCTCAAAGCTTTTTTACCAAGCTCAGCCCCTTTCACTTCAACTCCTAATATTTCAATTCTTTCCTGGGTTTTTATGAGATGACACACTGCAGCTTTTCTCTTCTTGCTTGACCTCTATGGGCTACCCCACATTATTCATTGCGTCTCCTGGAACGCTCCGTTTCCTCTGGCTGTCCCTCATTATCTTCTTCTGCTACATTCCCTGCTTCTTTAAAGGAGAAGATGAAGAAGCTCTGATGCTTCACCTGTTATAAAAAAATCCCTAAATTCGGCCTAATCTAATAAAAGCCTGACAGGATCTTGCTGCTTCCACATGTACATATTATACCTGCTATTTCTTGATGTCTCAATCGTTCCTCTGATATCGCAGCACTTTGATATCTTTGTTGAAATTTTTCAATCTTTTCTGCAGCGTTATGTGGGAACCAAACTTAATTACTCTCAAATGCCAAAAGAAACACTTTGAGATCTGTTTTTCCCACTCATTAAAAGGTGCACTAACATTTCAACAATAACAGATCTGCTTCCAATTACATTTTATAGGTTAAACAAAAATGCTGAGCAACATCTCTATCTATTTTTTTTCTTGCGTAAATTTGGCTGTGTTTATGGAAATTATATATACTTTTTTTCAGATTGTACATTTTTTGGAGATTTATTTTTCTTAAGTATATGCCTTTCAAATAAATTACAAGATTCTGTCCATTTATCAGTTTTTTGTGCCATGTCAATCAAACTCTCCCTGTATGTTTCTCAGTAATTTTATGGAATACCTCAAACTGGAAAATTTCAGATACTCATAAATGTTGCAGGGTCCCATTGTCAAATTTTAATAAATGTGGTGACTCTTCTTTAAGTCATGAATAAGAGCATTTGTCTCTGCAAAAAAAGTCTATTTATTAATGGTTTTTCCAATAAGGAAAAAATGTTCAATATCAACAAGTTTGAATGTAAAATTTATGTGTGGGCATAATTATGCAGGTGAAGCACAATAAATTGATTTTTTTCCCCCTTTGTCTCGAATACTCCCAGTATTTTTTCTCTGACAAATATTTTCATATTTGATTATTACCTTTTATCCTTGATTTCAACATTTCAGCTGTTTAAACTGATGTAAGCGCAGTTAGATTTTTGAGTTGTTTTCAATTTAATTTCTGGTTATTTTTAGGTTTTTGTTCCCTTACAAATACATTTTAATCTGTTAATAATTGCACTACCCTTCAACTATACAGACAAAATGAACACCAGTGGAGAAACACAAACTATTGTATTACACTCTCTCAGTGGCAAGCAGGTTTAGTTGTTTGAAGGAGAAACTGCTTTCTACCCATTTTCTTTTTTTTTTTTTTTACAAAATTTGTGATACAAGAAATTTTGTAAATTGTAGTTTGTTGATATTTTCACAAAGTGCTAATAATCTACCTCCACTTATGTCCTTCAGTTGACAAAACAAACCTCTGTATATTGAAGTGAATCAATCAGCTTTAAGATCAGGCCCCTAACAGATGTCACATCTTGTCAGATTGTCATGCAGTTAGTTTGTTGGGGGAAAAGCCGAAGGAATATCCTAACACCATACGCTCCGACAACGTCCTGGTAATTACTTCTGTGCAGGTGTGGCTCATTTCAAAGAATGAGCAAAGGATGGGAGTAATTGAATAATCAATATCACTGACAGATTGTTAATAATAATAAAAAAAAATCCATTAGCAGCAGACCCAGATGCAAGCATTATAAAACAGTTCATAAAACAAAACGCTTGCTGCGAGAAGCAAATAGCTGCTTTACTGGCCCACCAGCTCAGGCCTGTTTAAATTGCTCTCCACCCACTGCTGTGCAGAGACCCATGCTGCTACCACACAGACAGGCGTTTGCAAAAGTCAGCTGGTAGCTGCTCGACAGGACAGGCGTCCCATTGGGGGTGTTCTGGTAAAGAGGCCATTTTTTAGAGATGTAAGCAGGATGGTGGACAACATTAACACAGAGGCCCGAGGTGAGGAGAGGCAGACTGCATGCATTATCAAGTCACTTCTGTGTAAAGCAGTGTTTGCCAGATTTATATCTAGTGTATGTAGGGTGCTGTGTGAGGATTGGATTTGCACATCCTAAGAAACAAGACATGCAAACAACTAATAATCTCCTAATATCGAGTTTCCAAGTCTTTATTAGTTTCTCTGCCTTTGGACAGCTGGTGTACAACAGAGGAATTTTCCTTAACTAACGAACACATATGGGTGTGTAATGAGGTGTGCAACCCATAAATACAGAACGCCATTTTTTATCTGTAATTAAATCAACAGCAAATGAAGTCGCACACATTTTCCAGTTGTTCGGGCATCTAAATCCAATTACTTTTTAATAATGCAAGCATGAGGATTCGTGCAAAATATATCAACTTCGCAGCATTTTAAGAAGCAGAAAAACATGAACTGCTCATTTGCCTTGCATGGATGCTGTCTCCTTTCCACATCTTGACCTGAAAATCAACTGGATTCTCACTGACCAAGAACAGCACTTTTAGGTGTTTTAAGTGTTTTAGAGTATTTTCGATTTCTACATTAAATGGTTTGAGACTAACATGGAAAAAGGTAAGCTTTGAATCAGATAAGAGAACAAATGCCAGAGTCGTAGACTGGAAAACCAACCCAACCAGGGAAAATCAGAACAACATAGCGAATAATATTCATCATCACCGTCTCATCGTTTGTAATACTGCAATTACAAAAGTCAGCTTTGATCCAAATATGTACGTATATGCTTTAATACTTAATGCAACATGCATTCAAACTTTCTTTCTATTAATATTTTAAAACTTATACAGACTAGTAGTCATTGTATTTTATATTCACACGTGATATAACGGTCAATGACAAGATGCTAAGACTCAAGGAAAGCAGAGGTGACATGGTACTGATTGAAAAAAGAAGAGTATGTTAGTATCAGTGTTGCACACTGTTGGGTGGTCCAACCAAGCACCCAACCAGCCAGATATCCAACCAACAATTCAACCAACCCACCAAGCATCTATCCAGTTAATACTTAAGGACCAACATCACAATATCACAGTTGGAAAAAACTGATGGGCAGTCCAACCAAATAAATAACCAACTATATGACCAATGCACCTATATATTTAATTACAACTCTAATTATAATAGTGTGTGCAATATTATAATCTGAAAGAGTTGGTGCATTGTCCAGCTAACTGCCTCTTCAACCAAAAAATCTACCAATCAACAAACTAGCTGTCCAACCAACATATTAGCCAAACACCATCAAGTCTTAAAAGTTTGGCTAAGAAACTAACTAGCCAATGAACTGACTATCTAATCAGCACACCCTCTAACCAATTGAAATAATTAACAATATGATTAACAAATATTTTTAAAAATAATTTATTTGAAAGTTCGTTTTGAGGAGTATTTAAAAACTTTTAAAAAGATAAGATAAGATATTCCTTTATTAATCTCGCAGTGGGGAAATTTGCATTTACATTTAAAAAATGCTTTAAAAGGCGTTTCCACAGCAACTCTCTCACTGACAGTAATCTGTGAGGAATTAAAACTTGGTATGTTGGTATGGGACATCTGGTCAGCCTAAAGTAATGATGCTTACTGAGTAGAATACAGACATGCTGTGAATTCTGACTAAAGAGCAGCCTTGTGCTCGCAGTCCCTCTGTGTTTTGGCCTTGCATAACCAAAACATCTGCAATCTAAAGACTCGATCTGTTCCTCTGGATTATCTTCACGCAGACAGACGTCCATCTTTAATTGACCTGCCTCGCATACATATTGGCTGGTTTGTATTGAATTCCTTCTCGTCAGCAGAGCTTGTGTTGATGTGCAGCGAGAGGCTCGACTCTCAAAGCTGTAATCCGCTCTCTGTGCACTTCAGCATTAAAACCAAGAGGAATTTGACATTGTGTAATAAGCACTCAGTATAGAAATGTTATTTAGCTCTCATTTTTGCTGCTAGAAGTCAGAGCTGAGTGGCAAAGAAAATAAAGGAAGTAAGCAAAGCAAATTGTCCACGACACAGCTAAGATATAGGCAACTGTACTCCACAACAGGCGGGCCTAAGGCTACCAAGGCCCTTATGTAAACCCCTGATGTGTGTGCAAAGAGAGCAAGACCTGAAATCACCTGGAAATGACTGCAAGAGAGAGTTAAGTTTTGTACTCGAGCGTAAAAAAGAAAATCAGCTTCAGTAAAAAAAATGCTTAACTCTCTGTGAGAAGGGAAATATTCCCACAGTAACTGTATGAGGACAGAGACTGTAACCTTTCAGAACTAGAAAACAATAAGAATCAGCCAGCTGTCACAGCTGCCAGCAGGAGCAGAAGAAGAAGGAAGGAACAAGGGATTTGCCATGTTTCAGCTCAACAACTGTCAGTGTGTCAAAATGAGGCAGCGCCATGCAGAAATTCAACACTGACGTATTCAAAATCCCACTGACGTATTGTGATACGCTGCCTCTTAGTCGCCAGATTCTTCTTTCTGTGCAGACAGACAGAGAGTGAAGAATCGCTAACCGTTATTGTACGCCATAAGAAATGGAAGTTACATCGGTTTTCTGCACAGTTAGCTGCAACATTAACAACATGCATGGTAGATATTGTCTATGTGAAATAAACCACTGGCAGGTAAATCAAATTGTTGGAATTAAGTATGAATGTAAAAACCATGGTCATAAAATGATCCCTTGAAGTGTGAAGACGAGAAGGTCAGAAGAGCCAAAATGAGATGGTTTAGAATTAATTTAGAAACCATTTATTGTAACTTTCTTTTTCTAATCTTGGGTGTGCAGATACTGTAAAATTTACAAATTCAGCCCACATTACATCCAGTAATTATTCTGGTGATTAAACGTACCATTAAGAATCTAATTAGAAACCCTTTTCGCACCATTTTCAATAAACTAACCAACATCCCAGCCAAATAACTATCCCTCCAACAATTCAACCAACCAACAAAGCAAATATCTGATAAACAACCAAATCAGCCAGCCAGTTATACATCTGACTACAAGCAATAAACCACCACAAGTAACCAAATAACAAAAACACCAATATATGCAATAACTTAGCCAAACAAAACCTGCTTGCAGCAGCACCACTAACCTAAAACATAAATAGAATTGATTTGGATGCTTGTGATCATCAGCTGGAGAGAGCATGTTTTGATTCCTACTTCTTGCTGGAATAAAGAAAGACAAGAAGGCAGAAAAGGTTTTCAATAAAAAATTAATTCAATGAGAATTCTAGAACAGAAGATACAGAATATTAAAAAAGTGAGCCACATATAAAGGTATTCACCAATTATTTGAATAATATCATGAACCATGGATCTGCCTCGCATTTTGATCTTGAATATATTTACCAGGGATGAATAGTTGTACACACAAAGCTCTTAGATTGGATCTTTGCAGATTGGTACATAAAGATGCACACTTGGAGCTAATGCACTGTTTAGTGTCTTTTTGCAAATCCCCAATTAATATTTTTCTAAATCTTCACCCTGGTTTGTGGATGATGATGATTATTAATGTTGCTGTATCTTCTCGATGGTCTCATAGTAAAGATTGATTGTGTCCACATGGAGTGCATCAGCTTTCATTTATCCATAGTTATTACTGATGTTGCTCTATTATTATAAGGTATTACTGTTTCACTGTAGAGTATCTTCACTTGTCTTGTTCTCATTTATTGTGTAGAACCACATAAAACCTCTGAATCAAAGATTTCATGATTTATGAGTGGGCTGAGTGATTTCATTTAGTCACTAAGTATTTGTGCTATTCACAAGTTTGTCTGTTCAGAAATTATGTTTTATACAGTATATTAAGTATTTGATTAAACGAGCTAAACTTTGACAGGTGAAATTAGCATTAGCTTCTCAGTTAATTTACAAGATCAGATCCTTATGTTGATATATTATGAGGTTTTATTGCCACTTGCTAGTCACATTGACACATAACTATACTGACACAGTTGCTAATTAATGGACTAAATCACTTTTTTTTAAACTTTTGCATAAGGACACAAATGTCTAGATGGACATTTTTGCTATATAATTAACAGCAATTTCTCACCACGAGATCTTATTTAGATTTAGAGAATTGATGGTGCCACATGTTTCTTTGGGGTTGATGTAGCAATTCACCTGCTTGCTTTTTGATTGCAGTTGTAATTTACACTTTCTTTATGATGTGACTAAACATTAACGACTTAATATGCAATCTCACTGCAGATTAGTCTTAAAAGATGGTTGATTATTAGCACTGAAGCTGAAGCTGCAAAGTTTCCAAAGTGCTGGCCAAGTAGCAAAAACTCTATCTTTCAGTAAAGGTACAGGAGTCATGAAACATCTAAGAACATGTCAGCTTTAGCACCATTCTCATTTTCTCACCAATATTCTCGTTTTCATCTAAGCTAAAAGTGAAAGGTGCCTCTTGCTGTTGATCAGAGCAGCTGAGTAGAGTGAGTAGGTTTCAGCAAAGTCCGAATGTCAACAGGCCCGACCACTGATGACTGCTCTGATGGGGAACGGAGGGCAGAGTGTAGCCACACCAGTTTATGCAAATGCTTGTTTAATGAGGAGTTTAGATACCTCACCTGCACAAGTGTGTCAGTGTGTTGCTCAGTTATATCATGTCAGGGCAGAATTAATGGAAAAGGTAGCGACATACATTATGACTGTGAAGCTGAATGACTCAATGCACTTCTGACTGAGCAGCATACAGCAACGGAAATTAAGTAGCACAGGCTAAGTGGCAGCTAAACAGCATATTGTTACTGTTATCTTTGGGTAAATTGTTCAGGCCAGACCTGATGAGATAATGGAAACTGGTGGAGGGTGACTAAGTACACTTGTTCATGTATTAAATTTGTGGCACAGTTAAATATATCAAAGATAAAGAAAGATAAACTCCTTTCAACTTCTATCGTTGAAAGGAGATATTTATATACACTTTATCAACTTTTGTTTCTCAGAATCAGACAGTGACAAAAAGATTCTTGTTATAGAACAAGAATATAAAAATAATTTTTATTTGCTAAATGTGAGAATAAGAAATCTTTCTTTGCCATTTTCGGCAAAGTCAGATGTTTAGACACTAAGATGCCTTTAAATAATTTGAGAAAGTACGAACGAAGATGAGATCTTGCTCATGTGGAAGATGACTATCATTAGGTGAGTTAACCTACTGATAGATTTACTCACAATATTTGAGTAACGTGGCAGCACACTTGTGCATGCATTGTAAGCCAGACTTCAAATGCAACACTTATTTATGTGACCTAATTCAAAAATCAGAAGAAATTAGACGAGATGTTAGGTGGAGAACATCTGGTCAATCTTCGAGTATAATCTCCAGACACAGGACAAGAATAAGGAAACAAACTAAAGTCTACATTTTGTAACATTTTAGAGACAAAATGTTAACGTGTGTTTTGACACCAGAACGACAAAAGATTTTGTGAATATTCAGGGTAAATCTGCTGAGATGGCATCATTATCCATAGAGAAACAAGAGCTGTACTAGCAAAATCTGAAAGCACACTGAGAGTGGAAGAAGCATTCCTACAAAAGTAACATTTAGAATGCAAAATTACAGTTTCATAAATGCATACAAAGGCAAAAACCTTTCTGTGGCCTGATGAAATTGAAACAAAGTGTTTGGCCATAATGACCACTAACAGATTAGGAGGAAAAAGGGGACGTTTGAAAGCCTCTGATCAAGTACAGCAGTAGCAATATCCTGTTGCCTCATGAGCTTCGCTGTTAGAAAAACTTGTGTATTTCACAAAATGGATGCAAAAAATAATGTAAATATTAAACCACCATATCCAAATGTCAGACAGGAAGTCAAAGTTTGGGGACAAACTCTATGACAAATCATAGCGTTTAAAGGGGAATTCTACCGTTAATGAGAATTTGCTAACTTCTGAATTTGAAGAAAGTAAGGAAAAAAATCTCATTTTCAGGCATTTAGTAATGCCAAATCACAAACAGATTTTTTTTTTTATTGTCAGATGTTTTTTTTAAAACAGTGTATGTAATTATGAACAATAGCCAATCAAGATCATCCAGATCTGTGGTCACAAACTGCAGTCCTTGAGAGCCATGAGTCCTGCAACTTTTAGATGTGTCCCTTGTCCTAAACGCTTGAAATGAATGGCTAAACTGAAACAACAGCATGCAGTCACGTTCCACAGATGATAAACTAGCACTGGAACCAGGTGAGCTGAAGCAGAGAAACATCTAAAAGTTGCACTAGAAAAAAGCTCAAATAAACAAGCACAGCAGTGCCATCAGATAACATGATCACTTGGAGAATCACCTGTGTGTATTAAAGTTGGAGACACCTTGACTTATAATTATAATGTGATCTGTAGGTCAGTTAAGAAGATGCGAGTTCATTGTGAATATCAAATTTTTCGTCTATGGATGACTCTCTTTCATTCACAGGTTCTAGAGAGATCCTTGACTCATAATACAGCGCTGTCTACCGCCGATGCTCCAGCATGTTGAATGAAAAACACAAAAGATAGAAGAGATAAGAAGAGAGCACTTTTCCCTGTGATAGTAATGCAAACATCTCTCCATCTTCTCCATGTCGTTGTGCGAGCGGATCTGAGCGTCTGTCGGACAGATGACGCCATTCGCAGATTGAGGCTGACACCAGGGTCACTCTCCGCCCACAGAGCAAAGGGGCAGTGTGCGTGTGTGCGAGAGAAAAAGTGACATTGTGTGTGTGTTTCCAAGCTCAAAGCCAGATTCGGAGTCATGACACCACACACACACTGATTCAGAAAGCTTTGGGGCAGAAAAGGAGGATGGAGAGAAGGAGGGATCGGTAGGCTTCAGTGAATCATCATCTCACTGTGTGGCCAGAGAACCACAAGAAGTCCCACTTCTTACACAGAGCTGCATATTAATGCACTGGTGCATGGCAGCTAAATGTGTACATCAGTATGCAGAGATCGGATCATCATTTCTGTCACGGCGAACAGTTCAGAGAGATGGGAATAAATGTCCAAGAGTCAGTTGGACATGTGATTTTAAGGGTGAAAGCTTATTTAGAAAAAAAAATACTACCCAGACTCTACGGAAAGATTAATGAAACTCACTTTATATACTGCTTGTCATCTTTCAAACAACATTTTCCGGTCATTTTTTTATGTGTTTAGTTATTTTCTGTAACTCATTTATTTCTTCTGTTCCTAAACACAAACGTTTGTGTACTGTGTACTTCAATAAGAGACGTCACGGGCCAGAAGTCAGCTTTTCAGAGTAGTTGTCTACGTTTTTAAACACATTTCTTCTATGGCATTTTCTGTTTTCTGTAAAGCTGCAGAAAAACAAATACTGCGTGACAAAGCACTTCTGAAATTTCAGAATTATTCTGTGAAGCTGGTTCATGAAACCAAGATTTGAAAAAGCATTTGCCCTTTAAGCCTAATCACTAATGCCACCCTTAGCAACAACAACTGACATTAAGTGTTTGTGATATCTGACGCAGAGTTGTCTGCATCGCTATGGAGGAATCCTGGTCTTTTTTTCCAGAATTACTTCAACTCAGCGAATTCAGCTTGTGTTAGTTAGATCAGGCCATAGAATCTCAATCAGATTTAAGTGCAGAGTGTGAAATTTATAATTTCATCCCCAGACCACCACAATACCACCACCATGTTTCACTGACATTCTCTTTTCTGAAATGCTCAGACAGCTTTCTGCTGGATGTAATGGGAAAAAAGAAAGAAAAGGAAAAGAAATCTACATATTTTCAGTAAGGAAAAATTACACAAATGATCATAAAACAGCTTTTTCATTCAGGTTTAAACAATTTGTAAATGCAATTTTAAAAAATCTATTTAAAAAAAAAGTAAATCAAACCCCAACATATTGTGCAACAAATCTTTTAAATCTTTGGCTCAAAAGAGATTGGAATGCAAAGTTTCATGTGCTTTTTGTTCAATTATTATTTCAAACTTTGTGCGCTTTGATTGACTAAAGTGTCAAATCCTGAGAAACCTTAAATGAGATGAAGTGTTTTGTATCTTTAAAGAGCTGCTGGTGAATCCTTTATCTTCATTTAGCATTCAAAGCGTTTCATCCTTCAGAGACCTCCTTACTGACTCCGAGCTGAAGCAGTTTGATAGATAATAGGCATAATAACAGGCATGCACAGATTCACAATAGAGAGTCTAAACCATCGATGTAGATGTGTGAGCACTAGAGAGAGAGAGAGATGAAAGAGAGACGTGGTTAAGTGGGCTTAAAGATGGAGCTATGCTGCTGAATGACAAGACTGGGCCCAGTAGTGTTATAAATAATAAATAATGAAGGGCAAGCGGGAATGAAAAGACAAGGCAAAAAAAAAAGTTGATAAACAAAAAGCATTAAAATTGCATGCTTTTATAGTTGCCTTATATGTGATAGCGTTAATAAACTACTCTCACTTCTAACCATTAAAACTATTTTGGGTTTTATTTAATGAGGGAAAGTTAAGCAAAAAAAAAAACCACTAGGAGGTGTGAAACTAACATTACATGCAAAGTACCAGAATTAATCAAGTGCTGAAAACAATGCACTTATTATGAATACAGCTTTCGATTATTTTTTTTTTAATGCGCTATTATTGTGAATGTACATCCCTCAATTGGCTTAACCATGCAAAATTCATTAGCAGCACTTTCAGTCTGGTGAGGCTGAAGAGAGGGACCACCAGAGACTTAATTGGCTTTTTCTGTTTTGCACCATGGAGCGGAGATTAACAAAACTCTCCTAATGAGAGCATGTGTTAGCACACGCAGTGCATTTTCACTGTTAATGCCCCCTTCATCCAGAATTAAGGTGACCTCAAATGCTTGGTTGTGGGCACATTTGCAAAACATGTTTCCAGTTCAAAGCCAGAAACTGAGCAAACTGTGTACATGCAGCTCCCTGATAATTTCTTAACAATCCTCATGCAATGTCACGACTGTTGGCGTCACATCTGCAATAGGATGTTTCCTCATGATCTACAGGATATCTTCGCAACAGAAGTTTCTGTGACTCCACCAGTACCATTGTTGCTTTGGAGAGGAAAACAGCAGTAAGAGATTAATGAGCTAATCAGTAGCATGAGTGGATGCATCTGAGAGTGTCTTCTGCAGCACTGAGAGCTGCTCTGAGCACACAGCTAGAAAAGTTATGTTTAATGCTTCTGAACTTTCAATATCTATTCATCCTAAACAATTCTGTATTTTTAAAAGAATGCAGAGTTACGATCAGGATCTATATTCTCCACGACAAATATTTGTAAATTTTTGTTTGCAAATAAGATCCTGAAGACAACTTCAAATGCAAAATTTTATTATATTTTTTTGCAAATTCCTGCTTTACAGCCTCTGTTCTCTCAGACAATTGCTGTGACATTGCTTTTAAAAACAATTAAAGACTGATAAGAAAGGCTAGAAAATGATCTATTTTAAAAGTTACTAATGTCTTCATATAGGTCCTCAAGAGAAATTGAAATAGTCCACAATGATTAGAAACAGGTCAAAGTTTCACAAAAGAAAGATATGAAATAAGCTGCAAAATTCAGATCTATGAATCTCTAAAGACATCATCATTTCTAAGAGAAGCTGCATTCATGTATCCATTCTCATTGAACACAATATGAAATATTTTGAATGTGCAAGTAAAGGTCAATTTTATTTCCTTATTTTATCCCTAATTTTGTCATGTGGTGTAGAGAGGTTGAAATATTCCACTATAAATTGAGACATAGCTTACAAAAGCCAGCATGTCTTTACTGTCAGGATTCTGGGGTGTTGTGTTTGCAAGGTCATCTCTGGCTGAGGTAGCTACTAGCAGGCGTCCACCGAAACGCAATTCATCCGTTTATCAGCTGGAGGGTGAGAGGAGCTGGCTGCCTGTTAACCTTCGTGGTAACACCAAGCCCTCCATGTTTTCCCCAGTGTTTTCCATATGTTCCCTGCCAAAACTAATGATCTGTTTGTACTTCTCTTTCAGTACAACATACTAAAGTTTCCTGGTTCTCCGTCTGGGTCACTGTTTCACGGCTGGCGACCTCAAGGCTCCTCTTCATCTCCACCTTCATCCTTTGCACTACCTGTCTGCCCTCCAACACTCTCACCACTCAACCTTCTGCCTTCTACTATGATCTCTCGATCACTTACCTGCTCCAGGCCTTCTCTCTGCTCAGCTTGCTGCTTCTCTCCAAAACACTTACCTGATTTAAGCCACTGAACTCTTCCCGCTCAGTCAGCTGCAAACCTCCAACGTTCTTCCCACGTCATCTGCTCCAAGCCTTCTGCTCTCCCTCTGGTCCAACATCTTGGAACCTCATCGGTTCTTCATTCAAATCTCCAAACAAGCCAACCACCCGGTCTCCACTCATTCCTCCCTGGCAGACATGTCTTCCACCCTGCTCCCGATTCCCCGTGCCAACAAGATGCCACTCTGGACCAAAACCATCTCACTGTTCGTATTCTTGTAAAATAAACTATTTTAAAAGTTTTCTTATTGTTCTTCTGGGAGTAATCTTGCATGTGGGTCAGAGTCTTATCAAAAACCATGACAGTCACAATTTTCAATTAACAGAGCCAATGTGAAAATACCAATATATGCGATTAAACCATTTATCCAGGCGGTTGCATACTCAGGGATACATGGTATTTTTTTATACTAATCAGAGATCTGCATTGATGCCAAAGATAATACATTAAAATAAAAAATGCCAGCCTGCCTACCTGCATGCCCACATATCCATCCATCCAAATACACACACACATATAAACATGCATCTTTATCCTTTATCCTTTCCAACATTTGGCTTTTCTGGAAAGCAACCTTCAAAAAATATCTGACATTGTCAAAAGCAGAACTAACAGATTTATTCAATAAAACCCTTAAATACTAATATTGATTGCTCACAATTAATATAGATAACCTTAAATTCACCTCAGCTTGTTTATTGCAGTATTGGTCGCTTTTTAATGATCAATGTAATTGTTTGCTCCTTTCTCCATTTAAACATATGAATGAAAATACCACTGACGCCACATTTCTCACCCTAAATTGTATATTTTCTTAAACCATTTGCGCTCATCTTCCTGCTATGATTTAACAGCAACAGAACACAAGTCAGTGATTCTTGAGAATAGGGACAAAATGGGGTTTAATTCTCCCAATGTTTATATTGTTATTATTTCTCAACCTTATATATGCAAATATGACAAATAATGTTTTGGAAATGTAAAGATGCTAAGGTACAGGACAAATTTCAATGGAGTTGGAAAATATATACAAATTAGTTTTAATTCAATTTATTGATACTTTTATAATTATTTATATGAATACTTATACTTAATAATATAATATCTTAGTATTCTTTTAATTACTTTAAATTATTATAATGTAGGGAGTTCTGCTCCTGGACAAAGGCTTTTACAGGGATCATCCACCGACTACAATGTTTAAAATAAAAAGATATTCAGCAAATACCAGGAAAATATATATTGTTGTGATCACATGAGCCTGGTTAGTTTAGTCGAATATTTTTAAAAAATATATATTTTGTGTATATTTTATTCAAATTTTGTGCTTTATACATAGGACCTGTTTTGTCCCTATTCTCAAGAATCGCTGAAGAAAATTCTAAGCTGTAATCACTGCCAGTTAAAAAAATCATGATGGTTCTATGCAGCAGGTAGCTGGCAGGAAAAAAAACATGAAAGTCATTTTGCATTTATTCTTGATTGAGTTATTTTATATGTTTCAGTGACAAAGAAACTGCGTTCAATTTTGTTGCAAATGTGATTGAAAGACAAGCACAAGGTAGCGTATCTCTGAGAAGTTAAGGAAAAATGAATCCCAGATTTCACAATAGTTGGAAAGCAGGCTTCATGGTTTGCAAGGTGGCAAAATGTGAAATAAATGAAGTACTAGAGAGCACTGTATCAGTTTGACATACATTTTATGTAAATTCACTTTTTAAATGAGAATTCTGACATAAATTGCAACAGCTGAATAAATAAACACAAACCATAAACTTACATCTGTGTCAGGACCCTTATCGGCACCAGGACAGGAGAAGCTGACAAACTCATGGCACCGTTTGTGGACCACAAAACAACAAACTGAAAAAGAGAAGTAGAAGGAAAAAAAAGGTATTTAGTCATCATAATTTGTGAAACAAAATTGTGTTTCTGTCATCGTTCTCTTCTGTAATCATTAAAATAATCTTTAGATATTCGTCTGAAGTGAAAAATATCTGAGGACAAAAAAACACAAAGTACTTTATCCTTGTTCTGCTTTATGTAAACTATTTAAGCAAATGGTTTCACCAGGAGAGATAAACACTTAAGGAATGGCAGTAAGCCACTGATTGCGCAAGAAAATTATCATCAATCAACCTAAAACTGAGTTAGATGAACACAACAAAGAAAAACCATAAAGACAAACAAATGCATGTGCACACCCACACTCACTCCCACATTGAGAAAAAAATATTCAGTGTTCTACAGATATTGGCTGCTTGTAATCTGCTGGAGTTGATGGAAATGGTGTTATTATCTTCCACTGGACTGGGATACATCTGACCAAAGTGCCACTCATTGTGACATGACTGACATGGCACCTGACACGTCTCAATGTCAGCAGTGGTGACATTTGCATTGGGACCTCGCCGCAGATCCAGAGGGAAGAGCAAAAAAAAAAAAAAAAAAACCATGGACATCTGTGACAGCTTGCACACAAGCTGACTGTATTTTTCTCCGTCATTATCTGAAATTTGCTATTCTTTTCGTCTTTTTTTTATTATTCTCACACGATCTGTCTGCTGTGCTTTGTCAAGCTGCCTGCCTGTTCATGTGTGCTTTTGTGATGTCTCACCACAGAATACGTGTGGTTTCTGCGGTTCCCAGTGCCAGCTTAGTCGCTGTTGCCAGACAATCTGACGGGTGCAGATGAAACAACAGAAAGAGGTTTACATAGAAGTCCAACGAACAGTGGGGGGATTTCACAGACTCTGGGAAACAGCAGACCGACCGACGGATGGATATATGATTGGAAAAATGGATTCACATTAGGACTTCTCTTATATAGTAAATGTATCATTATGGGAATATTCCAGTATGTAAAATCAATATACCAAAAACATTTTGCATTGCAATAACTTCTCAGTACAGTCACATGTGGATGTGGAACTGAGATCATCAGGTCGTCCTTGCTGCAGTCTACTTACAGTATGTGAATCATGAGTGTAATGACGGTTTTATTATACTCCATTTTAACCTCAATTTATCGGCATTGCTCACAGTTCACTCTTCGCTATTGCTTGGTGTTGCTCTCAGACCTGTTTGAGAGTCTCCAATGAATTAAATGGAATGACTTGACACTGATCTCAGTTCAGAGCTACGAAGGGGTCAGTAAGAGGCATACACTGGAAAGGATAAATATAGCTTCAGGCAGTGCGTGTTTTTGTCAGAGTCAGTGTGCGTGTTAGTGAAGCTTATCCAAGACAGAGATGATATGTCTCTGTGGCTAAAATCCCTGGCGTCGCCTTTTGACTGAATGCATGCCCAATGAATCGCACACAAATCTAAAAGCAGTGTTAAGAACATAAGAGCCAGTGTAGTGCAATGACTGAACAGAAGAGACTCTGCAAACTCATGTTTGGTCACAATCAGGGAAATCCACCTCCATAAAAAAAGGGTTAAAAAAAACACATGACAAAAATAGGTTGTTTTATTTATGGTATTGTGAAAAGAACAATTATTAAAAAAAAAAAAAAAAAAACATATTTGGAATTTAAGTTCAGGCTTGTAACACTCATTAGTTTTGTTGATTTCCATGTCACATTTTAAGAAATTAAAATGTGACAAAAAAAAAGAAAGCAAGCCCAGTCCAGCTGATGCACAGCGAGAGTTGCTCAACATAGATAGGATGTTTGGACCACTGAAATATGGCATCAACAAATAACACAACGGTTAGAAAAACAAAAGGGGAAAAAATTGGTACTTTATCCAATGAGTAGGAAGAAGTCAGAGGGTCTGTAATTTAAATGGGGCAGCTGGAAGAAGAAATTTGCACCTTCCCCTGGGCATTAAACGGTTCAATGGAGAGTCCAGTCTTCTTGTAATTCACTACAGATTTGTTTGGCCTCCTGTGACAAAAACTATGATTCAACAGTGTAATTCCTAGAAGTGAAAGTATTCCCATTTCTGACCAGTACTTTACTCTGATCCACACAGGCAGGGGTCAAAAATATAGAAGTGGTAGATGAAATCAGCCACAATTCTAACTTTTTTACAAATATTAAGGAAAAGTAATAGTAATTTATTGGATGATGCAATAAATATGAGATTTGGGTGTAAAAATAAGTTTATGCTTCACACTTTTGCAAAGTGTGAAGCATACTAGTAAGCTACTTTTCCTACAAAACTGAAGCTTGATGTAAGTGTGCTTTCCATTTTATAGTTTCAGATGCTCTTTTTGTTATAGAATAATTTTCAAAAACCATAAAAGAGATGATTGTGATTTTTTTTTGTTTCAGGCTTTCAGGAGATTTAGGTTGTGTGATCAAAGATAGAGTACTTGTCCTTTAGAATGACAAATTGCTTTCCAGACTTCACCCAAAATTAGAGAATAATTTCTGTCTAACCTTAACACACTAACAAATAAAAGATGCAAAAAAGGGAAATTGCACAGAACTTTAAAAAAGTGCTTGCTAAAATAATTGATTAAACTGAAACTTCTACACTGTTTGACTCCAGACACATTTTTTAATTCAGAATTGCAAAAAAAAAAAAGATCGAAAACTATTTTAAAACTGTTAGATAAAACCTTTCTTAGTACTCGTATTCTTGTCCTATTTTTCTTCCAGAATGTGACACATCGCAGTACCTGCAGCCTCTGCAGAGGATCCAGTTGTGCCGAGCGGCACAGCATTGGCAATCCAGTGACACAGACACACATTCTCTGGGGATATTATGATTAATTACTATGTTCTTTGTTTCGCCTGCTTAATTACACAACCACACAGATAAGGAGCTTTGACATTATAAAGCAGCTTACACCACAAGTACACTGCTGTGTGGCGGACCATGGTAAGCACATAATAACACTTCGACTGGAGAATGTTTCACACATACTCTTACAAATGCGGTCATATTACTTCCCCAGAGAGTGTATTTAGACCGTTTTATCTAGTAATCAACAGAGTCTCTATTAATAGAACTGTGTTGAGCTGGGGATTCAGCGAAACAACTTGAGACAGATCCTTGGTCGATTTGGACTTCCCAGAGTGCATCCAAACATACAAAGAGGAAGGCTTTGATCCGAGATTCATGGGAAGAAAATGGAGCAAAGGAAGTAAAATCTTGAACAGATTATTTTTGCAGAGAGGGCTGCAGGGTTAGTCTTGAGACGAATGCTCCATAAAGAGTTGTTGGGCAGAAGTTGGGTGACAGGTTTTTACCACTGCTGTTTCTGTGCTCTTTTGGATGTTCATTCAAACACAAAAAAAAGCTTCCTTTCCCCCGACCCCCAAGAAGGCAGGTGATAGTGGAAAAATGTTCTACCCCCCGCCAGCAGCCACCTTTTTAGTCTTTTTGATGTAGATTTTCTGTCATTTAAAGCACAGAAAAATGGCAGAGAAGAAGGGGAGGGGAGCGGTGAGAGAGGGCCATTGTCCTCTCTTGGTTATTTTTAGGCTCGATTCTGGCCGGGGCTGGAACAGAGTGTACTGAACCCCAGCATTGTGGAGATGTGAGGGAAGACATTTCCTCTCTACACCTTGCCAGTGGACACTAAAAATACACAGGCAACATACGCTGTGCAAACACAACAACACGTCTGAAGCCGGTATACGTGGGAAAGAGCGATGGATGATGAATGAAAACCGTTTCTGCCATCAGCCTGTATCCGTTCGGAAACAAACTAATGTAAACAGGGCAAAGTAGCCGTGGAACAATACAGGTGCAGTGTCCTGTCTGTGTTAAGTTCTTGTCCTATTTTGACAAAGTTTGAAGGTCTTAAAGAAACTACATCCATGTCTGGTATACGATCCTAATCTTTTCAACAAGCCTCCTGCTCTTATTTAATCTTAACTCGAAAAGCTGGTACGTCGTCTTTTACAGATAAGCCTTGATTTGCTTCCTTATCTCTATTCTGGGATCAGATGTATAGCAGAGTATCTCTTTAGTGCAATAAACAATGCACACACTTGTTACCTTTTGTAAAGTTCCCAATGTGTTCCCAAAATGTGTCGAGATGGATGACATTTTTTAATGTGTATCCCAGTTCTAGGGGGGTTGGGGGGGAGTGGCAAAAAAATATTTTTGTTTTTTGTCGCATTTAAATAGTTAAGATAATATTGCATTCTGTGTCTTTTTTAATTGTTCTGATAATATCCTCTAGTTCCATCAGCTTCCATCAGTGGTAAAATATAGCAATAATCTCTCTATTATGCTTATATTTATGGAAATTGTGAGTTTTGGGAGAAAGCAGTATTGGAATAAATTTTTTAACATAAATTTTAAACTAAATGCTCGGAGAATGTTTAGTTGTATTCCAATGTACCTGCATGTACCAAGCTTATTAATTAAGAAAATATGCATACGTTTTTTAAAGCGCCGTTCTTGTTTTGCTGAGTAAAATGCAGAAACTGAACCTGTGAGTGATTCAAAAACACTTCCATTAAAGTGAATCCTACTCCACTGTTTACCACACTCAACACATTAAGCAGCCCTTAAGCAGAGTAGTCATCCCAGCTCAGCAGATAATGATGGAAAGTCAAGTAGTATTTTTCACATCAAGTTGTTTCACCCCCTATGTGCACTGCACAGAGCAGCTTTAAAACTATGTGGAGAAAACATTAAACATTACAGGAAATTGCAACTCCAGGAACGCTAAAAACATTTTTTTTATCCTAAAATTTGTATTGACTGAACTATAATATTCCACATAAAGATAGTCTAGGGAAAATGTACACCAAGGCTGTTTGCACAGGATTTTAGCAGGAAAGTAGCAGCCATGTGCTGTTATCACAGCACTGCTCTATAGTAGCAGGGGGAAGAGGTTTGGAGGTGTGTGTTTACCCAACACCAAGACGCAAAGTCATCAGCAGTGGCTTCATTTATTCATCATGGAAGAATTATAAAGTCTTCTTCAAACGATTTTTGGCTAATATACCACACTAAAAAGATTATTTGCCATTGGAAACCACAAGCTCATAATCTTCCCACAAATGGGCTGTGAAATTCTCAGAGCTTCAACTCGGATCTCAGTTAGCAGCTACAAGTGAAAGTTCATATCCATTAACTTAGAATATAGTGAACAAGTACAGCTTGTTTGTGAGGGTTGAATGGACCAAGCTTTCTCTAAAATGATGACAAACTCGTTTCATTGCCTCTGAAGTTGCTGAAACATAGTGACGTGCCTTCACAATTTAGCTTAATCTCATAATAATGAGGTGAAGTCTGTGATATATTATGTTCTGTCACAAAAAAGAAAAATATGTCAAAATTTAATGCAATAACTCGCTGCTATCACAATTTGATTTGTCTTGTTTCATTTGTGTCAGCTTCATATTGGGCTTACCGAGAAAGGTCATTGAATTCAGTCAAAATGAATACCTCTGTAGCGGTCTATCATATATACCATAAACATAAAAATACATCAACTAATCTGAAAGCAAAGTCAGTTCACCTTCAAATTCGTCCTCAAGAAAAAAAAATGATCAAGGATTGGTGTCTAAAAGCTGTGGCAACACAAAAGCAGACCAAGCTGCTTTGACGTAGCTCAATATCCAGAGAGTGTCTGTCCTCTTCTCACCACCTTTGGGAGCTGAAGTGCATGTGTGGCATATTGGCAAGTAAGAGGGAGGAAATTAAGGGAGTTGCAGCTACAACAAAGGGGCTGTAAATTCGATTTCACCTCATACATTCAATTATGCATGTTGTAGGCACATAAAGGACAGAAACGGGGCCATAAGGACACAAAGACTTCAAGCAGTGAATGTGCAACCTTGATAGCAACAAACGAGCCATTTGTAAATCCGAAAGATGTCAACTTTAAGAGTAGAGATTAAAAGCAGAGACACAAAGAAGCAAGATTTGATAAGCAACAGTCAGAGCGCATTTCTTTCTCTTTTTGTGACACAAAAAGAGAAATTGTCATTTCTCTTTTCTGCATTTGTGTGTAAATACAAATGCAGGCAAGATTTTAAACTTTGCAATTATAACATCAGAAAATGTAGAGCGGGGATTAAGGAGAATTCATTTTTTAAAAATGCAAAGTAATGCATATGTGCAGAGGTTGTTTCAGACATGACAGAAAATGATGTGGAGAATTTCCTGGGGATAAAATAAGTTTAAAAATCAACCTCTCATTTAAAACCTGAGTTTTTATTTGTTTTTTCTCTTTTTGTGATTGTGATTGTTGAGACATTTCAGACAAGTGAAATGTCTCAACAATCACAATTGTTCAACACAGAGCAACAAAACAGCTCCTCAAACCGATGCACACACCTGCTTTATGCTCAGTTTATATGGAAGATTTCATATCTCAGTAGGGATGAATATACGAGTTGAGATTAAATGGAGTCCAAGGTGAGTTTGGCCTTGTGATGTTTGATCTCAGTGCCAGGTGAACCCAGCCCGTCCCTATTCACACATCTCTGCGGGATGACAGGTGATGGCAGATATCCCTTTGGCTCGAAGCCTCCTCAGATCTCTGTTTGATTATACATGTCTGAATGGCTCACTACAGCAAACACAGACAGCGGTGATGCGGTCCCCGGGGGAAGAGTTCATCTGTTTCACATATTATTACTTACATCTCTCACTTTCACACCAAACACTTCACAGCAGCAGGCATGCAAAATGTATAGTATGTCACTTGTAAGGCTGGTAAAGTGATGATTATCTTCCCCCCAAATTGTTCCCTTGTGGTTTAAAACAACATGTGAAATGTTAGCATGCCTAAATAGCGCAGATATCGTGATCAAAATATGCGATTATAGCCTCTTTCTTACAATGTTTAAATCCTCCTTTACTTTGTCTTTTTCTTGACTTTTATTTTCAGAAAAAAACTCTGCTGATTCTTAGAAGATGGTTTTGATGAATTGAAAATGAAGATGAATTTTTAGATGTATTCATTTAACATCTATTTTATTGGTTAACACATCGTCTTCGTTAATATAGATCTTGTAAATGATGTTGTGCAAACTATCATTACAAATAGCTTCTTTAACTCCAGTACTCCTATATAAAATCTAGTGTACACAATTGCCTTGAGTAGTTCATTGATGTGTTACTATGAACCCCCAACGGCTTCTGAGAGAACATGCCATGGAGCAATGACCAACCAATCATCTGTAAATGAAAATTGTACGGAACACCTGCAAACCTACAAAGACAAGGTCGTTCGGCTAAACTGTGAATTAACCAAAGCATTAATCATATGTAGCCAAGATCCACATCGCAATTTTAGAAGAGCTGCAGATATCCGCAACTCAGTTGAGAGAATCTGCTGAAAGGAAGACAATTTGATAGGCACTCAACAAATCTGACTTTAACGGAAGAGTGACAAGAAGGAAGCCTGGTGTTGAAAAAACACAGCAAGAAATCCAGTTGAAAGTTTGCTATCAGACAAGTAGGAAATACGATTAACATGTGGAAGAAGGTCCTCTTGTCAGATGAGTACAAATTTGAACTTTTGACTTGCATGTACATGCAATCTCCACTGAGGAATATCCTCATGCTGTGGGGATACATTTCATCAGCAGAGAAATGGAAGTTGATGAGAGCTGATGGAAAGATGAATTGAGAACACACAGGGCAATACTGGGGGGAAAAAACTGCTAGAGGCTGTGAAAAACTTGAGACTGGAAAGGAGGTTCACCTAGCAGGACAACAATCCTTGACATAGAGCTATTCATGTTAGAATGGCACGATGAAAGTCAACACCTAAATTCATCTAAGAATATGTGATATGATTTAGGAAGTTGTTGTTCGCTGACATTTTACAGTTTTCCAAAAACTGGGCAAAGTTTTTGGAAAACTAGAAGGCACATGTTCAGATTCAAATAGGCAAACAAACAATCTAACTTACTATCAAGGTATAATGAAAGACAGGCAGTTGTACTCACACTGAGCCAGGCCTCCCGTGGCATTAATGGTATTTGTTATAGGAAATGTAAACAGGTGGGACAGGATCAATTATTCCAAAATACAGGTGGGAGTTTTTGACTGCCAGGCATCTCTGAGTCACACAGGGGAAATAGTGATACTCCTTCATGAATTAAATATAACTCCTGGCGCACACACACGCACACAGACCACAGGTTTGTTTATGCACACACATAAACACATATGTGAACCCACCTTGCCACACATATAGAGCTTGCACACTGACATATGCACATAAAGGCACACAGATGCCAACGCTCATTCATTTTTCACAGGCAGACCTGCAGTAGCGTGCACATAAGCACACTCGGTTCTACCCAAGCCCTCCTGCTTTTTCACTGTCAGATGATGCCAAGACCAGCCAGCGAACACACCAACTTCGTCTGGGTCTCTCATCTCATCTTCTCAGTTACACACACAGACGTTCTGCGAAACATATAAATACACACACACACACACACACACATCCACACGCATCCAGCCAGTGATGAATCACCTGTAATGGTCTGGCTCAGATCCCCCTCTGTCCATGTATCAAGTGTCAGAATCGTAGTAATGTAATGTGTCTGTCTAACTGCAGTCTGTGCAGAAGTTTATGGATGACACTGCTGCACACTGACAGGACCAAAGTAGACTTTACAACAGACTGACTACAAGTGGGTGGTGTGAGCATGTGCACGCACACATACACTTTCACACTGTCTACTGCCAGAGGTCAGAGATTTCTTTACAATGACTTCTTTTTGTACAGCCTACACACAGACGGGGCGATCAGGCAAAAGGCAAAGGTCATGACAAACCTCGAGTCTGCTG
This sequence comes from Poecilia picta, assembly GCA_033032245.1. NCBI lineage: Eukaryota > Metazoa > Chordata > Actinopteri > Cyprinodontiformes > Poeciliidae > Poecilia > Poecilia picta. The sequence continues at coordinate 14,121,637 of CM065360.1, forward strand.
CCTGGGGAAGGGCTGGAACTGCACATCAGCATCAGAACATCTTCTACTCCTGCAGCAATGTTAGTCCTAGACACATTTGTGTAGAACCACTGAAACCAAGGCGTAATATTAATCTTTTGTCAATTTTTACCATAAAAAAATACTGTTTTTTTATTTCTTTTTTTAATTAAAATTAAAAATGTAAGTATTTGCAAAAGAAAATATAACAATTAAAATGACAACAATAATTGATTATACTTTAGGGAAATAAAACACTGTGGGTTATGTAAGATAGAAACAACTGGACTGTATATGTCCCTGCTGGCTATTGGTTTGGTGAAGCTACAGATGCTGCAGGCTGCAGTGCCAACTGGAGCATCAAGCAAAATGCGGCAACTAAGCAGGTTGGCGTGATTATACTGGTATGCAGCGGCTTATATTTCTCTAACCTTAAATAGTGCACTACTATTTAAAAAAATTAGATTTAAAATTTTGGAAAATAGTGCATTATGCCAAAAGAACAAGGACTGGAAATGAGATGTGGATCTTTTAATGGAGAGTCAAATGATGTGCTAAATGAAGTAAACATATTTAAAGCAACAAATGTCGTTGATATTCGACAAAAGAGACTGTAAAAAGAGAGACTGGATAGAGTGAAATGACCCAAAGCGTGTCCATTCACGACATGCTGCTTTCTTGGAAATGTTATCAAAATAAAATCTCTGTAAATCTGTGATGAGGGGATTTACAGCGCTCTACAAATGTATGCTATGACCACAACCATCAGTGTATTTTACTGGGATTTTAGGAGATACATCGACACCATACAGTGCATAATTGCATAATGAAAGAAAAAGTACAGATGGTTTCAATGTTTTTTATAAATAAATGAAGGTGATGTACGTTTTTGTTCACCTCTGCTTGGTCTATACAATATAGAACCAGATTTTGCTGCAGTTACAGCTGCAAATATGTTTATGTGTTCCCTACGTGGTGTGTGTAAATACAAATGCAGGCAAGATTTTAAACTTTGCAATTATAACATCAGAAAATGTAGAGCGGGGATTAAGGAGAATTCATTTTTTAAAAATGCAAAGTAATGCATATGTGCAGAGGTTGTTTCAGACATGACAGAAAATGATGTGGAGAATTTCCTGGGGATAAAATAAGTTTAAAAATCAACCTCTCATTTAAAACCTGAGTTTTTATTTGTTTTTATATAGCTAATGCTTATGGCTGTGCTATAATGAGGCAGAGGCACTAGCTAAAGCTTCAATTATAATTTAGCTTTTTAATCACATCAACTCCTGGCTCTATTCTTTTCTGTTCAATTTTAGCCTCAACGTGAGCATCACAGCTAATAACCTTTCCTTCTCCATAAAAAGCATCAAAGATTCCCTGCTGTTCAGTGACTGTCAAATTGGCGTCAGTGACAAATGCATGATGACATGGCAACTGACTCAAAATATATTCTCCAGGTAGCAAAATGGCAGAAGACTTTAGCTTTAACACGACCTTTGAGTGCAACTCCCCATAGCTTTGGTTAAGAAGCATTAATCATGGTGAAGTTAAATATGCATAAATTATTTTCTCCCTACCGTGATGGGAGAGTCATAGAAAATTAGGCTCAGGATTGCTGGGCTTCTGTGAATATTAAACAGCAGGTTGGAGAAAAGCTTTGAATGCCAATTTATTTGACTGCATCTTATATGTGCAGATGCAGTAGATACATTTCAGTTGAAGACAAAACTCTACAAAGAATTGTTCATTAGCATTTAAAAGTTAAATTAAATTCAGAGGCAAGAGAAAAGGGCAGAGTGGAGGGAAAACAAACGAAAAGGAAGATAAGATGAAAGCTACTGAAGCACAGAACATTTAGAGGCTTCCATTTTTGTCTTGTTTTACTGAGCTGATGAGCCGCCTTTGAGTCAGCTGGGGTCAGCAAAGAAGACAAGAGCAGAGTGGACAGTTCTCTCTGTGAGGTCTGCGGTCGTGAGTCTGCTGCAGCTCACACAACACACACACACACACACACACACACACACAAGCATACATTTATACATGAACAGTACATCAGCAGATAAATGATGTGCAAATCTTGGATTAAACTGACAGATGGACACTTACACATACACAGATTTGTCAAAGGTGCAGACATCAAAAAATATTTCTCACTTACACACATACAGTGGTGAGAAAATGTATTTGACTCTGTAAATTTCTTGAAATTTTTTCGTCACACTTTTGTTTCATACCATCAAAAAAATTCAATATCAGACAAAGATCAATGGCGTCTCATGCAGCTTTTCCACTTCCGATACGATACCAATATTGGAACTTTGAGTACTGGTCGATACCGATATTGATCTGATGTGATATCGATAAAAATCAAACTTACTTTTGTTACTTACTTTGCAGTGTGGAACTTTAGAAATGGCTTGATCAAGTGATACTAGTCAAAGAATATCATTAGACAACAATACGAATGAGAACAACTGACCCATTTATTATTAATCAATGAGTCTGCATGAGGTAAACATGCACTGGTGGAGATTTACGCTAGGGCAGACTAAATGCTGGAGTGGGATGCTTCTATCGGTGTCCTTTGATTTGAGATTTTAGATGCAGGCCGATATAATCTGATGCTCATTTTTGGCAGATATCAATACCGGATCAGGGCACCCCTAACAAAGATAACCTGAATAGATAAACACAATAGATCAAATTTTATAAAACTGTGTGAAAAACTAATTGTCAGGGTGTACCACTACACAGAAACTAAATACTCTGGCTTTAAAATTTCTGTTCGGTACAATTTCAGTTGTAAGAAACTAACAAAAAGTGGTCATCATGGAATTGATAAGAGATTTGGTCTGATTTTAGATTTTTGATCTAAAAATGATTTTTAGAAAGCATACACTGATAAAGCTACAGGCTGGATGGATGAGGTTACTGTGGTGACAGAGGGTAGAAAGGCAAAGTTTTCAGTCTCTTTCTTATTGTTGAATCTTCAATATTAAACATTAACTGATGCAAGAGAGTGTGAGTGTGTGTGTGCGCATGGTTGTTTGTCCTGTGTGTCTCTGTGTTGCCCTGCGACAGACTGGCGACCTGTCCAGGGTGAACCCGCCCCTCGCCCGGAACGCCAGCTGGAGATAGGAACCAGCACCTCCCGACCCCATTAAGGGACAAGGGTGTAAGAAAATGGATGGATGGATGGATGATGCAAGAGAAAACAGATTTTTGTTTTCTTATGTTGTCTTAATCTAATCTTGAAAAAAATTATTTGATGATCTGAACATTTAGTAGCTTCCCAAGGCACATCTCAGCCTAAGCTACTCAGTGTGAAGTGTATCTCAATCACGCAAAAGCTGCAGAAGCTCACATAAAGACACTCATGTGGCATTGAGGTCAAGAGGTTCAAGTCAGAAATCCTGGCCACTGAAGCAGCCTGTACACTGTAGTGTTGCTTCAGCGCCCTTATTGCTGATTAATGACACTTGGCTGGGGAGAGGGAAGAGAGAGGGGCATGACTCTTATCATTTACCGGGCATTTCAGTGTTTGGCTAATTGGCCTAGTTAATCCACGCGCCTGCATCCATCCCCGGGTAGAGCGATTAGTCAGCCTTATGAGTGCATGGCTCACATAACATTTGGAGCTGAGAAAGCGGAAGGAAACCCGAAAGGCAGCAGCTGTGGAGGAAAGGCATTTTGTGATTTCTGCAGTATGCTTTCAATTAAACCCCGCTACCTTCACTAAATCCTCCAAATTTCTAATGATGTGCAGTGTTGTCTGTAAGCTACCTAATTTAGTTTCACCAACAATGACTTATCTGGACTAGGGAAACCATATCATCCTGATAACACACATCAGAAGGGGTTTAAAACCCTTTAACAAAGATACTGTATCTACCTCTATGTGTGAACGGATAAAGATGACAAAACCTAAGCAAATGGCACAACCTTTACCATTTTCATCTAACTGCCGAGTTCAACTTCTTTACCACTCTGTGTCAATGAATATCTCATGACCTTTGCTGTGCAGATAGGAGTAGATGTCAAAAGGCTGGAAAAGCACAGAGTTGCCATTTAAACTAGAATAAAACCACAGTATATTCATTACAATGAGCTGGTCTTCCTCAGTGGGTGGCTTACCGGTCAGCTTTGTAACATTAGCTAATTTTATCTTGCTAAAAGCTGTATTCTGTGTTCATCTATAGAACACATTTCTGAATGTATTTGAATCTAGCAGTGAATATTGTTTTTACTTAGTGTGATAACTAATGTTACAGCCACACAAATGGGGTAATGTTTAATCGCACTGCTACAATACATCATTGTAAATGTTTTTTTTTAATATAGGATTTCATTAACATACTAACAATTGGTTGTTGTTTAGTTTTACATAATCATAACATTGTATTCTAAAAGAAGTGCACACAGTTTACATTACACTGTTATGCGTTTTACTTGATTTAATCTGTCTGCTTTTTGAGTTACCTCAGTGCCAGCTGCTGCAGTCCTTCAGGGGAACAAAGAGGTGGAAAAGGGGCAGAGCAAGCATATGGAGACCTGCAGATTACTGCAGGTTCATACACAACCTAGAACTATATGGGGGAAATGGGATTTCCTTTGTATTTTCAGTTAGGTTTTGTGTGTTCTCCCCTTTCTGTGTTTTGTGGGCTGATCAGTCACTATTTAAGTTTCCCTTTGTCTCATTTAGGTAGGTGTTTGTTTAAAGTTTTGTTTTTGTCAGTTTGAGTATAATTCAGTTACTTTTACATCTTTTATGGACCTAGTATTGTCATATTCTATTATTTACCCAAGTTTGGGTTAGATAAAAAGCAACTTTTTTGGACCTGTGCCTGACTGCTGTTTTACTGCTTGGTCCAAAATCTTCAATAAACAAAGTTTACCATGATACTGGAAATGTTAATAAATATTTAAAGTGAGTTAACTCCAATTTTAGATACACTTACGTCCCTCCTTTCCTGCTCCTCTCTCTTTGCTACTGTGTTCTTCCCTCTCCCTCCCTGTCTCTTGCTGTAGGTGAAGAGTTGCTCTTACAGATGAAGGCCTAATTTTGTCTCTCTACAGCTTCTACCATCACTCTGTTCCAGCGGGATCTGCACTGTCCATGCAGCCGGTGAGGATCAAAGAGTTGTTGACACATTCTGAACTGACTTGTCAAGGCTACCGTGTCTGCCTGACACCGAGTTTGTACTACAGAGCCTGCAAAGAGCGCAGTGGCAATGATCTGCTTTAGTAACATCTGCTGGATGGAAAAAGACTACGCTGGGAGTTAAAAAACACACAGAGGCACTCTACTAGATGTGTGTCTGTATTATGTGAGTAGCTGTAAGCTGCACCGCTGACTGGTGCCATGTGGGGTGGGTATGATGTATGGCTTACTATTTCTGCTCTACAAAGAGTTATGCTGGAACCTTTCCGCCATCAACAGCTTCTGTAGAACATGTGACCATTCATGCAAATGTGTAATTGGGAACATTAACAATATGGTCATATAATAAATATTTTTAAAAAACCACCGAGATCAGTGGTCAGGGACCTTTATATTCTTAAAAGCAGAACATGCTTTTACACCGCCTAAATAAAATGGTCTAGATCCATAAAATCTCCATTAACCTCGCTAAAAAGATAAATATCCACTCTATAAAACGCATTCCTGGCTATCCATTGTCTGTATCTGCTTATTCTTGTAAGGTTATGAGGAGGCTGGTGACTATCTCTAGGAACCACTGGATGTTTGTCATGCGCTTCAACTCTTTGAATGTATTGTCACAAGATCATGAAGGAAGGGAGGCAAGAGAGAATAAATCACTTCATTGACTTCAACTATTGTAAAGAAGACTGTTTGGATGCGTAGTCAGAACCAGAAGTGGTGGGATTGTGATGGGAAGCACTTGACTTGTCACAGACGTCTTTCATAATTTTCGGTCGTTTACATCGACAGGATTTAGTGTCTGACATCTTTTGATGATAAATTAGGATGCATGTCTCATATCAATGACGTACAAGCCGGGTAAAATGCAACATCACTGTTCAGACTTCAGACAATTTGAACACAATCAGATATGTATGTCATTTAGTACCATATATGAAAAGATATGAAAATATCAAAACTGGTCCGTTCAGAATGCCATATAAAAACTGGATGGGGATCACATATGGGTATACAAATCGGATTTGGATCGGATTTGCCTGCTGACTTAATGTGTACTAGTGTGTATATGGCTATAGCTTCCCATTTGAAATGGATGGCAAATTAATATTAAGCTTCTCATAATATTCTAATTTTTAGTGATGCACTTGTAGTGTCATTTGATCCTTATGTCCTTTTCAATGAGAAGAAATGTGCTATCAAGTTAAAACATTACTTTAAAACTAAATCTAGTGCTACTGTGAGCAATTTTGGGTTTAACTGTAGATTTTTTTAATGACAAAGTATTCTTTTTTTAAGAGAAATCTGAGAAGTTAGAAAATACTACTCCAGAATACAAATATATTTTATATACAGAGAGTACTAAATAAAACTAATAATTTTACATATTGTCCGTCTCAGACATGAGGGTTTCCGAAGCTGCAGATCAAAGGATAAAATCCCTTCGCATAGCAGGCGAGCAGCCTGAAAAAACATGGTTGCAAGAGGCCAAGTCTCCCCTGTGGTGCCTGTTGCTATATTTGCCCCAAGACGAGCAGCGAGGCTGGGAAAGACGATGAGGAGACGCCACTCTGACCTCTCCTCAATTAGGAGCCAGGGTTTACAGTACGTCTCCTCCCTCACACTCGCTGCAGCAAGAAACCGCCAGGTGTGAATAGGTCTCATGGGGTTTTCACATTTGGGAGAAAAAAAATATATGCATGTTGTTTTTATATAGAATTGTTTTTTCAAATTATGTTGTCAGTCTGTGCTAATATATTCACACATAAAATATATTCTGGTAAATGCTATATGTGATGTCTATTTCGAAGGACCTTTAAATCCACTTAAAAATTTGATTTTCAAGGGCTTTTTTCCACCTGCAAAATATGGACAAAATTAAGAACAAAATTCCTGTTCCAAAGTGCTGCATAAATTTAAACCACTAATACAATTACTTAATAGTTTAAATAAAAGAGATAAGTAATAAAAAAGGTTTTTAACAGATGTGGTGTTCTTCTTCTGCTAAAAGGTTCATGTTCTTTTCATTTTTCAAATGAGGCTCTCCTGGGTTTGTCTGTGTCTCTACTGGTCGAGGCTAATGGCTACTGATACCAAGTCTGGTTCTCTTGCAGTTAAAAGGAAGTGATTCCTCTCCACTGTCACCATAATCTTGCTTAGGATGAGTTAATGCATCAGAGTGGGTATACAAATGGCCTCGTAGGGATATAAAGTTCTGCTGAATCTGACTGTGTTGGACTGAATCAACATTGGGCTTTTATAGGCTAATGTGATTCTCTTTGAGGTCCAAACTGCCAATTCTGATTTAGTACACACTATAATAATACATACAACCTCAATTTGTGTAAACTTTGTTTTCTGTGAACTTAATTCAACATTAACATAAAACATGTAAAAAACAAAATGTCCTGAGGGTTCTTCGATAGAGACAGAAGCTTTGAATCTGACAGAAAATCAAAGGATTGCAAAACTAGTCATTTAAATTTGAAGTGCATAACAATTAGCTAAATTTTACAAAGCTCAAAACAAAGTGCATCAAATAACCTACTGACAGACTGACACCTTTATAGGCTGAAAAAAATGATTTTTTTCATTTTTGATGCTTTTACTGTACTAAAAAATAATATAATTTATCAGTATTTGAGCGGCCTTGATGACAGAGAGCAAATTAGGGGAAAGTTAGCAAACTGTTTGCCAGATCACAAGACTGAATTGTTTGGAAGAACTGCTCAATTGGTCCATTTGGACATCAAATTTCATCAATTTGGTATTTGTCTACATGGTGACGCTGTATAAAAGTCGTTCTCTCCTCAGTAAATTTGAAGAAACAAAAGTAGACAATAAAAAGCTTCATAAAACCAGTATAAGTAGATAAAAATAAATCCAAAAATGAACACGAGTTCCTTTTCTGCATCTAAGTCTATCCAATCAATGTTTCTACTGCAGCCCCACAAATAAATAAAGATGTGCATTCTTCAATTTGTTTACAGTCAGTAATCTGTGTCCCAGGGTTAAATATGTTGACAGATGGGGCGTCAGGTAAAAACAGACCGAGGTGAGAGGATGACTAAGAGCTGTGCTGCAGCCTCATACCAGGTGACCCTCAAACTGAATAACACACATACACACTAAGACACACACACACACACACATGCAGTCACGCAGTGGGAGCAGGAAGGAGGTGCACACGCATCAGAAAACTGGAACACACATTCCCTCATCCTCAGCCTCTCCCTCGCTCTTCCCTGCTGCTCTGTCTCCATGCATCTTTGTCCTTGCACAAAAATAGCAAAAAGATGGGAAAGTCCCATGTGTCCACCTTAGACATACGCTGCAGCTTTTTCCTCTGTTCCACGTTTAAATTGCACCTTATTCATACCTCCTTTCTCAGATTGAACCTCCTGTACTTCACAGCATCCCTAAAATTTGGTTTATTGACTGCACCTAAAGTCCCAGATTTTTCTGATGTAAAAATGTGAGAGCATAATCATCACTTCACAATGTATAAAATAGTCGTTGCATGTCAATATGTTCAATGTCTCAATCACAAAGGGCTATTTTAATGCAATATTTAGCAGGAAATAATACTTATGGTGCCAAGATGGCTGAACTTTATTTCTGATTAATCAGATTCCCTGGACTCGATGGCAAATGTTAATTAAGGAAGGCTGAATGCTGACACTAAATCAAAAGGTGCTGTGAAAGTGTTCGAGTTTGGCTGGAGAACAATCATTAATTAGCAACATACTAAAGAGTAAGGAACACACCAGACAGGTCAGAGATTAAGCTGTAGAGTTTGGAAATTATCGAAAAAATGGAAACCAGATGGACACGGTTCAAAACTGACCGGCGAAATCAAAGACCATTTTTCAGAAGCAGCCAAAAGATCTAGAGCAGGGGTGTTCAAAGTCGTTCCTCGAGGGCCTGCGTCCTGCATGTTTTAGTTCTCTCCTGGGTTTAACACACCTGCATCAAATGATGGCTCATTAAAAGGCCTAAGGAGAACACTGACTTGATGAGGAGGTTGTTACAACCACCAGGGAGAGAACTAAAACATGCAGGATGCCGGCCCTCGAGGACTGACTTTGAACACCCCTGCTCTAGAGTATCTGTTCCACAGCAAAGTTGGATGATCTGTTGAAAGGACAATTAGTTTTACTTTTATGGATGAACTGCAAGCAGAACCCAACTGTTGAAGCAACACTATAGAAAGTATTATGTGTAAGACAGGAAGTGGATGCAACATCTGGAAGAACGTGATCTAGCAGGATGATAAAACAACATGCAAAGCATTAGGTTTGGCTTTGATGATAATCCATCTGATCACACCAACTCTAAAAGGAAACATGGTGGTGGCAGCATAATGTTGTGGGGTTCTGTTCTTCAGCAAAAGTTGGAGAAGCTGGTTGGAGATGAAGATGTATGGAGCTAAATACATGTAAATCTCTGTGAAGGTTCATCTTCCAGAATAATAGGAACCTTAGACACACGGCTTGAGGTACAAAGGAACAGATTACATATTTATGTGGTAGAATGGCCCAGTCAAAGTATAGGCTTGAATAAGTTTGAGAATTTCTAAAGTTAAAGTTTATATTCACAGATGCACTTCACACAGTCTACTCAGCTTTATTCATGTTGTACAAGAGAAAGGGAAAATTTACTGACGTTTGTGGTTATATTCAACAATGAGGTTCAAAGAACGAATATTGGTGCTGTATCTATACTGGCATCAATATGTCATAACAAAGGTTTTCTTGAAATATCATCATAAATTCATCCTATTTAGCATTTAGAAATGATTAATAGGTTTGCCTCCTTATTATTGTATCAACTCGTATCCTGCACTGATTGTTTTCCTTGAATGCTCAGCAAAGATCTTTAGTGTTAGAAGGTCAGTGAGCACATCCTTTTATACTCATTTTTTATAGAGCATATGAAGCTTCCCACCTGATCACCTTCAAATCAAAAAGACTGCCAGATTCCAGTGAGGCTGAAATCCTCCTGCATGCACGTCGTGCTCACCTTATGTGGGTCAAGACTGATGCTTCAGACTTAAACCTTTCCCAAAATAGCTGTGGGTGTAATCACCACCAAATTCATTAAGCACAGCTGGAGCGGCCCGACAAATGGAAGTGAGCACGTCTGTGCATAATTCCCCTGGGAGGAGTCTTTGTGTCTAGAGAAAGACAGCTGAGAGCTGCACATTGCTCTTAAATACATACTAGATGTATTGATCTGCTCACTTAAAGCCTAAGACTGAGTGACACCGTTATAGATTTACACGACCATCGAATGGGGCGGGAATATGGGTCATCTGTTATGTTCTAATTGTGTCCTTTATATAAATCATTGGTGTTAATCTATTATGGATGAAGGCAGGTTCAGCATGCTGTCTTCAGAAAAGGCGAATCGGAGCGTGTGCTCAGACTAAGTCAATCGGTATGTCAAAAAGAAAAATTAGCGACAGAATAGCTTCTACCATACAGCGCGATGAAGAAGTATTTGTTCCAATAGACATTTTTCTGTGTTTTATCACATTTAAATGGTTAAAATCAAACTGATTTTACTATCAAAGACGAGCTGAGTCAATTCAAATAATATTTTTAAGTATTAAAGTTAAAAAGATTTCCAAACCAATCAACAAGGCCGGATTACTGCCAGACTTGCAGAATTAATAAATAACTTCAATAGAACTTGCCAGACAGCATGAAGAAAGCTTCAATAGCTTTAAAAAAAACACACACACATACACACATCAAGCCCAATCAAAGGACATAATAAAAGACAAGAAAAAAAGTGGAAAAACATCTCAAAGTCATTTATAAGACTTTGAGACTCCAATGAACCACAACGAGAGAAATTATCTACAAAAGGAGAAAATAACTGGCAAAGCAGAATTACTCCAAGAGTACGTTGGGTGAGGTTGTGTCATCCAGGAGGCTGCAAAAGCACAGCAGAGTTCGCCTCCCTCAGTGTTCATGATTCAACAACAAAAGAAGGGATAATGGCATTCGTTACTGCTGACCACATAGGCCACATCTCACATTGCCCCAAGTCATCTTGATGGTCCCCACTTTCGTGAAAGTAAAACTTTCGGGGGTGCGGACGGACAACTACTGACATTGATACACCTTTCTCAACAGGCGGGGCGCACTTTCTCACTTTCGAGCGTCTTGAATCCATTCCTCCCTCCCTGGCTCCTCCAGACCCGGTGCCTAACAGTCATACTTTTGGATTTTGGGAGGAAGCCGGAGTACCCGGAGAGAACCCACGTATGCGTGGGGAGAACATGCAAACCCCATGCGGTTCCTATAAAGCCCTGGAGGTCAGGCAGAAGACCGACAGGACTCGCTATTAAGCCCTGGAGAAGTATATTGCATATTGCATTTCAAAAGTGTAGTGAAGAAGTCTGACCACACATGTGAATACAGGTGGCTGCTTCTTCTGTGGCTGGTCTGAAATAGCCACAAAACACGTGATTAGTGATGTGATTTGTGATCCCCTGGGTAGAATCATCAGGTGCCTAACAGACATACTTTTGGACTTTGGCAGGAAGCCGGAGTACCCAGAGAGAACCCACGTATGCATGGGGAGAACATGCAAACCCCATGCAGTTTATATGAAGCCCTGGAGTTCGGGCAGGAGACTGACAGGACTCGCTAATAAGCCCTGCAGGTCAGCCGGGAGATGGCTAGACAAGACTGGTATTGCCTCTCGTTTGGTTCCACGTGTCCGTCAGCCTATCCCTCACCTGTTTCATTTCTAAATTCAAGTCACAGGTTCTTGTATAGAAGTCTAATATGGTGCCTTTCTTCTTTTGGGGAGTGTTTTTCTGTTCCAGATCAGTCTTTTCCTTCTTCAGGGTGGTGTTTTCTTGCTCCAGGGCAGTGTTTACCTGCTCCAAAAGAGTACTTTTCTGTTCCAGATCGGTCTTTTCCTTCTTCAGGGCGGTGTTTTCCTCCTCCAGGGTTGTGTTTTCCTTCTCCAGGGCTGTGTTTACCTGCTCCAGGGCAGTGTTTATCTGCTCCAAAAGAGTACTTTTCTGTTCCAGATCGGTCTTTTCCTTCTTTAGGCCGGTGTTTTCCTGCTCCAGGGAAGTGTTTTTCTGCTGCAAGGTGGTGTTTTTCTCTCTCAGGGCTGTGTTTTCCACCCTCAGTATATTTTTTTCCTTGTTCAGGATTATGGTGTTATGATTCATGGAGCTGATTAAATGTTTAAAGACCGTGCCTTTCTGCTCCAGGTTGGTGTTTTCCTTCTCCAAGAAAGTGTTTTTCTGCTCCAGAGCTGTCTTCTCCTTCTCCAATGTGATGTTGTTCTGCTCCAAGGCGGTGATCTTTTTCTCCAAGACGGTGTTTTTCTGGTCCAGAGCCATCTTGTCCTTCCCCAGTGTGGTGGTTTTCTGCTCCAAGACAGTGTTTTTCTCTTCCAGAGCAGTCTTTTCCCTCTCCAGTGTGGTGATTTTCTGCTCCAAGACGGTGTTTTTCTTCTCCACTGCAGTCTTCTCCATCTCCAGTGTGGTGCAGCGCTGCATTAATGTTCCAATTCTTTGGAACAATCTTTTAATTTCCTCACTGTGCTCACTCATTATTCTATCTAAAAATCCAAAAACTATTCAATCACTTGTTAGAAGATGATGCTTCTTTTTGCTCTGCTAGTCTGCAATGGTAATGACCATAGAATTCAAGACTGCAGCCTTGTGCCATCAATGCATCACTCTTTGTGACATCACTTTGCTTGATGTCAAAAATTGAGGTCACTACCTCAACAGAACAACTTGAAAACTAGTTTGAATAAAAACAAACTTTACGGCTGAATGCAGCTCGGCTTAGCTGATGGCCATTGCAGACAGTTCAGCTGGTAATATATCACCAAGACTGAAACCCGCACTTGGGAGTCAGCGGTTCTTGAGGATAATGGCCTGGCACAGCAGGGTGCGAGGACCAAAATAACACAAAACTGTATTACCTTTAATGCACATTTTGTGTTCATTTTAACACACAATGTGTTAAAATGTACATAACATTACAACACACTGTATATGTTAAATATTTCAACACATTTTTGTGTAAATCTGTGTTGGTCAGGCACAGATTTTCTGACAGCAGATTATATAATTCTCCTCAATGACAGTTGGCACCAAACTATTTTTTTCATATTAGACAAATAATTTAATTTCACATAATTATCGCTTTAGAAGCAATTTGTTAAATACTTGATGAAACATATTTACTGTATTGATGTTTGTTGTAAATTATGTATAGTCACAAAGAATGAGGTAATTAGTCCAAGTTTGTCATTTATTGAACGTTCAGAAACTACAGTGGCTGTGATGAGTCACAGCAAAGGTAAAAAAGGTAAAACAACCTGAACAGCTGATCAACTGTGTCTATGTGCTGGAGCACCTATAGGTATATGACAGGTGTTATGCCCAGAAACGCTGCCTGCTCAAATTTGCATCCCCTGTCGTAGGAGCGCGCATCACTCTAAGCTCTCGCATATTGACGAGAAAACGGACAAAAATATGACTGAAGAGGACATTTCAAAGATATTTGTGATATTATCACGTTTCTTAACCATGTAATCCCTAAAAGGCCCAAAAATGCATCCCTGTGCTAATTTGAAGAATTTAAAGAGTTTAGGGTGAATTAAGTTTTTCTACACAATCAGAATAGTTCCATGAACTGCTGGTATAAGTTTTATATCAATAGGATAATATTTGAGGAGAATAGGGAGGGCATGCATATTTTGGCAGGCTCAAAATCCATATTGCCAAAACATGCATCCCTGTGCTAATTGGGGGAAATAAAGAGCTGAAAGGATTTCACCTTTTCTATGTAATGACACTTGTTCTCTGAGCTAATGCTATAAGTTTCATATCAACAAGACGGATGCAAATATTTTCAGGGTCAAATTAAAAAGCATTAAAATTCAATATATTAACAGACTAGAAAGTTAAGCATGATATAAAATGTTCCACATAATGGGCCTATGTTTTTCAATGCTTTAAAACTATTATGGTATCAAAAGACAAAGCAGAGAATTTCAAACCATTTGCGGAGAACGTTTACAACAGACACGGACTGAAAAAAAAGTTCGACTCGTGTCAATAAAGGTGCAAAAACCGTATTTATTTAAAGTAATTTGCGAAATAAAACCCACCGTTTTAGGGATTCCATGGTTAAGATGCGTGATAATGTTACAAATATCTTTAAAATGTCCTCTTCGGTCATATTTTTGTCAGTTTTCTCGTCAATATGCAAAAGCTTAGAGCGATGCGCGCTCCCGCGACAGGGGATGCAAATTTGGGCAGGCATAGGTTTCTGGGCATAACACCGGTCCTTCGAAGGACCCGTCCTATCGAAAATCATTTTAATTATGGTCTTTGGGGTCTCTTCCTGCCTTTTTTTCTTTCTATTGATGACACTGAATGAAAAAAGGCTCAGCTCCGGTGCTCTCCACTGACCCTCCCTTTTTCATTTCCTTAATTCTAATGTCCAGCGCACATTACACTAGTTGTTGGCCCATTTTCAAACCCTGAAGGGAAAAGTTATGTGGCCCTCACAGGAAAAAGTTTGGAGACCCCTGCAGTAGACATATGAAGCCAGGTATTTTTTAAATAAATTATTACCTAAATAAATCTCTTTTTATGTTTGTCAAAAACTTACATTGCTTTTAAGATCTGAAAGTTCAATATGGGGGAGGTGGACAGCAAAAACAGGAGAATTCCATAAGGAAGCAAAAATCACAGCACTGTTAGCATCTAAAAATAAAATCCTTCAGGAAAAGGTTCAATCTGTGTCATAGGCTGAAAGGCAACTTGTCATATTCCTACTATGACACTTTCAGCCATTTTTGGAAACAAAAAAAGTAAAGCACTCTTTTATCATTCTTATACTGTGATATTAATTTTGCACGCAACACATGCACAGGTTTTTTTTTTTAAATGTATTTATTTATTTTTGACAGATTTCCTCAAAATGTGTTTCAAATCGGCCTCCTCTGAGACTGCTCTTTCCGGGGCCTCCAACAACTGCTCTTTTGCCTTTGTGTTTTTAAAACAGAGATTACGAGGGAACAGAATGTGTCATCACATTACACGGCATTGTGTCTCAGCAAAAACACACAGGCAGCTCCCTGACAATTAACTACCCACTCTCGGCTGAGTAATGCCGCCGAGCCTCCAAAGAGACCCCTTTTTAATGTCACCAGATGACACTGTGTTACACAAGCGCAACACTGTGACTCGGTCTGCTGAGACAGTCTGCTGAAAGAAAAATATTGCACTTTCAATGGTCAGTGCTGAAGGAAGAACTGGTTTCAAAATGAGCTGAAAATGCGTCCGATGATTTTTTTTTTCTCGTCTCTGGGATGTGATCTGCAAGTGCTGCAGGTCTGCCTCGTTCAGGGCTCGATTGTCGTTGTCTTAAGGGAGCACAATACATCCACCCAGACAGGCTAACAATAGCATTGTCACAGCTATTGAGGAGCATTTTGTTTGTGTAAATGGAAGCTGAGGATGTGATGCCACGCTCCCATGTTGGATCATCATTCGGGGATTACTCGGAGGAAGCGGTTCTTAAAGGAGGAGTGTTTGCCTGGGGCTGTTGCTGGCAAATATTTGGCAGAGTGAGGGCCGGGGAATGTCACCATGGTAACGATGGCACACCACAGAGGCAAATCTGGCGAAAGGAAAGTTAACAGTAGCTGCTGATGATGGGAAAAGGAATATTATGCAGTTTGTCACGAACATCAACATTTAGAATTTTGATGGACAAAGACAGTAAATGATTAAGAGAAAGACAGACAAGTGCAGTGTTTTTAAAGTGTTGCTTAAAACTTTTCAAACTGCCCCTTAGTTTATCTATATGTTTGTCTACTTCCTTGTATTCATTTAAAAGATAGATCTCAATGCTTTCTGGAAAGTGTTTAAGTTTTACTCTAGATTTTGTTTGAAGTTTCTTTTAGCAATTTTCTTCTTCTTCTACACGACCATGACATCATCATGAGGCTGGAATTGAAGTTGCTAAGAAATAAACCTTTAAAAAGCAAGAAAACGGCAAAGAATGTAGACCAAACGCAATACTTGATAAATACATTATTGTTTAATTGATTACCTACTTTAGGAGAGCTGTTTATTTCTGTTCATTTTAATAATTATATATTGTAGCTGAGTCAAACTACAAATGTAGTTTCTACAAAAAATTCAATATTAAGTGTACTTTTAGGTACCAAGACTTCAGTCAATCCAAGAAAGATGAAATGAGGAAGGATTTTATTAATTAGTATCAAGCTTCAAGCTCAACAAGAATGATGTGATGGGAAGAACTTTGACTTCTAGAACTAACTGTGACAAAAAAAAAATCTGTGGAGTTGCCTGAAGAATGGTGCAGACAAAACAAGTCTTCACAATCTAATACAGCTTTGGTTTTTATTTACATTTTTTCCAAACAGTTTATCTCACAGTGAAACTACACAGAAAATTGTCACATTATGGCATCTGTTTAACAATTCAGCAGAGATGGAGGCTAATCGCCCCAACATGAACTGATACAGTAATTCATTGCAAAAGTGGCCTTGCTCAAGTATTTAATGTACAGCTGACATTTCTTAAGTAAACAAATGTTTCTGTTGTATGTGTCTTTTATTTGATTGTTTATCCAAACATCATCATAGCTTGTATGTGTTGTGTGGGGGTTGGGTGTGAGTAGTGCGTACACGAGCATGACTGACACTGCTAAGACACTCCTCCTCCCTTTGATTGGCTGTTTCTGACCAAGAGATGCATTTTCTGAAGTTGGTAATGGGATCAGAGGGATGGTTTTCTTCTTAGATGATCAGTCTTATATTGCATATTGTCTGGAGTGACAGTTTTAATATATATGTGAAAAACATATTTACATAAAGGTTGCCTACTGCAGCTTTAACTGGGTGAAGAAACAGTATAATTAAGAGAGATGAAGACCACCACAGGGTAACCAAGGGGAGTGGAATAGATCTCATAACATAAAACACAACCTGACACAGCTCAGATGAACTGTTGCCATGATAACAAAATGGAAATGGCCCACTTTATTGCTACAATAGCTGAGCAAGGAGTAAAAGGAAAGGAAAGGCTGAGGGACTGAAAGTGGAGAGAAAAGAGGAGAAGGGGGGTCATGCTAGAAAGACACATGTACTGAGGAGAAGACGACTTACACCAATTTATACCAGTTAAACGGTTAAATTTACTTCCCCTTTATTTTGACTGTTGATTTTACACAATATTGAAAGAGTATCTGACAAGACTTAAGAGCTACTTTTATATCTGTAAAAAAAATAGCAATTTCAGAAATCAATTAAACATGTAAAGTGCCTGTTCAGAGGTGTTTTGCTCTTGCATTGCTGCATATCACTTAAAATACGTAAAGTGATTTGTTTTCGAAATGGTTCGAGATGTTTAATTATTTGTGACATAGTCAAATGAATTACTGACATAAAAGTAAATCATACGACCAAAATTAAACGCCCAACTAAACTGTTATTGTTGGGTGATGAGCTTAATTGAAAGGGGTCCATCAAATAAAATTCGCCTAAACAAGCTTGGGGAAGTCCTGTCTCTATGGCAACAGTCTTCTGTTGAACCACCATGGGTTAAGAAGTTCACATATGAAATAAGGATTATCTGTCTGGATTCAAACCTAAATTGTTGATTCAACAGATAACAGTGGTGGTCTTAGCTAACAGTTTATTCAAACAACATATTCAGCTTTGTTTAGTTAAAATCTTTACATATGATTTCTTTCTAAAATAAGGCGAATAAGGCGGCTAACCTTGTTGAAACATTATAGAATAACAGCCAGCATATAATAAGTAATATACATTTTTAAAGAGATTTAGAGCATAATATTTAATACTGACCAAAATGTGTTTTTTTGTCTTTTTGTAAAAATTCTCTGGGATAACAGATATTAGCTACTTGAATCCTGACACAATGATTGTGTTTTTGTCAATTCCTAACTGAATCAACTTCAGAAAAAAGCTAATATTTATGTTAAGTCATATCTCCATGAAAATGGAACTACTCATTAAGACATCTTTACACCTGTGTTAGAGCACAGCAGGAGGGCCCTTCAAATCACTACAATAGCCCAAGTGAGCACCAGCTCCTAATATAGTAAGACATTGATTGTTTGGGACTACCTTCCAGGAGTTGCTCAGCTCTCGCCCTGTTTCAACTGTTTCTGCTCTTTGATTGGTTAATGAGGTGCGCTGATCTTTTACTGAGTGATTGGCTCCACACCTACGCTTACCCATTAAGGTTCGGTGACAGTTTTCACCACAGACACATCGGAACACATGCAAGCTAATGTCGCCCACAGCGTTGATAAATGCCCCGAGTTGAAATAGAGTAACCTACACTTCATTGCTCATCTGTGCAAGTGATAAATACACAATAATTAACACGTAACAATGAGCCGACAACGGCACTGGATTGGAAACAAGAGTAGGTATGTGAATGGTTTCCAGACGACGCAGAAAAAAATAGGTCTGATTGTAGCACCAGAGGTGTCTCCATGGAAGCACAGAGCAGCATGGAGACAGAAAACAATAGAAGGAAGGAAAAGGACTGGTCTCCAATCATTAAATTATCTATGCTTGTCCAATGCCATTTAGTAAATCTGCCTGTGTTAACTGCATCAGTTAAAAGGTTTTATATTTTTCCATATTACAACTACAATCCTAGTAATTTTATTAGGGTTGTACCTAGTTTTTTTGTGACAAATTCAAATCTGAAAAATGTGATGTGTATTTGTATTAAACATCTTTGATAACTCTGATTAATATTCGGTAAAAATAACTCATCTATGTTTTCTATGGTGGCAATGAAAATCCACCTGTTTGTAGTTTAGTCTGTGTATCTAAGGGTATATTCACACCTGACACATTAGGCCCTCCCTAAATTGATCAGAGTTCATTTCCATAAATGGTCCAGACCATTTGTACAAGTTTGAATACACTAAAGTAAACTCTGGTGCGGACCAATTCCAAGACTTTACAAGCCATCATCACTGGGCATTATGGTAAAAATTAGTTCTTAAGTATTAATGCTAATGCTATTGCTACTACTACATACTGATTTTGTTTTATTCTAAAATAGTACCAGATCTAGTGTTTTCTGCTTAGCATGCTGCTGCCATTATGTTGTGGGTCAGGCCATGCAGAGTGTCTTGTCTCATTCAGGTTGAGGCACACTTTTGCCAACGATGTTCCAAGATTAAAAACAGCCCATTGCGAAACCTGCATTGAATGAGCTGCTCTTTAATATTAAAACTGATTGCAATAACACTCGTGCAAATGTGCACTACAGAAATGAAGCAAGCAGGACTTCCAAAGATGTTCTTTTCCAACCCTATCACATGCAGCAATGATTGTCACCCGCATGACTTTGTTTACAAATCATAGTCCATTTGCAAAAAAGCACAGTGTGAAAGTAAACTGCACCAAACAAAGTAAATAAAGTCTGCTTTTGGTCCGAGCTAAACAAGCAGATCTAAGGACTGGTGTGAGTACACCACAACTATCATCCATCATTAACAAATCAAATAGTTTGACTCGACGCCTAACCAACATAGACATGTGTAACAGAAAACTAATACTGCACATCCCTTTGAATCTCCCTATTAACCCCCCAAATCTTCCACCCCGTCCACGCTGCAAGCTTGATTCGAAATTATTGTTTGACTTCATTGCACTTCAATGCCAGTTAAATGTGTGAAGTCACAATTTAACTGGCCAGACAAACTACAAACCAGTTTCATTCAGTTCTCTTCTCACTGCTCTGTGTAGTCACACTGTTTGTTTTATCTCTGCCAACGCCTGGCATCAAGAAGCCAAAATGTGTAAAGGCCCATTTTTGACATCATAATCTCTTCACCCTCACACTTCCACCCATACAACTGCAAAATCCTCCAGTGTTTAGCCTCACACCTATGCCTTCACCTCTCTCTGCTTCTTTGCTTCTTTCCACAGTCTCTCCTTTGTCCCTTTCTTCTTCCAGCCGCTTCTCTCACCACCGTCTCTTGACTTTCTTGTGTCCAGACACGGGACTCTCCTCGCAGCAATGGGTTCTCAACTCTCCAGATGGCATAGTCATTTTCCACAGAAACTCAACTTCAAAGACTGGGAAGGAGCAGGAGGAGGATGCAAGGGGAAAGGAGCCAAGCATCCCCCATGCTGACAAGTGATCTAACTCTGAGACACAGTCATTCAGTCCCTTTGAGTGACTTGACATGAAGTACGAAGAGGATGTATACTTTTCATACATGCTGATATAATCCTAGCTGCTTTGGAACAATAATGATAAAAAAGTCATATGTCAGTCTCAGATTTTAAATTAAGTGCCCAAATGGGAAATGGTTTTTACTCGCAAAACTGTTATCTTTCATTTTTAAACAGTGCTAGTGTGGACTAATATCCCAGCCACAATATTTTCAGGAGGAAATCAAATTATGCAAAGAAAATGTGTCTAGACATGAGGACATGCAAATACAACAGAAAGTCCACAAGATACATATTCAGTAAATTTTACTGCAAAGAATCACCAAAAATAAAACAAATCCATTTAAAACCAGAAATTTTGGACTTTACCCAAAAACATGACTTCTTTAGATCTTTAACGCAATATAGTCTTTAAAAAATTTTGATTTTTTTTAATACCCTATGTTACAATGTGCTGTTGGATAATTAAGCATGATTTTATAAAATTATCAAATTAGAAAATCTAAAAGAAATCCAGCTCCGTCCGGATTGTTTTAGGAAGAAATAAGATGATCCAGAATTTTTTTAATAGGATTTTCCTGGTGAAATCAAAGTTAAACAAATAAAATAAAAAATTTTGGCTATTAATTCATATGGAGGGAAAAAAACTATTATCCTCAACTTTCAGCAGCAAATGTTCTTTTTTTGACACAATAACTGCATGAGTCACAAAAACAAGTTTGAATGAAAAACACAAAAGAGTGAAAATAAAAACAAAAAAGCACTTGTGGGCACAGTAAAAAGGAATAGTGGTGACGTCTAAATAATATTAGTGTGTAGTATATAACTCAGCATGTCCATATGACAGGATGTGTCACTGATGCTGATTCTCCACAGCAGATCATACCACAGCCAAAAAGCAACTGCATACCAAGGTCCTGTACAATACAAATATATATGTCAGATTATTAAAGAAAAACAACTATATGTATGATTCTTCATCAAAAATATGTGCCTCACAATTTTTCAAAAATGTGTATTTGTTTGTAATTTAAAGAAAAAGATGTGTGCAAAAACAAGAAGACAGACCAGCTATTTCCTGGGGGACTGCAGGAGCTCTGTCCTCCACCCACAAAAATTCCTTTATTAATAATGACAATAATAAAAAAAACATTCATGCATCTTAATTCTACTTAAACATTGAACTGGAACTCATAGCTGAGCAGTAGAGGTGCTGTTAAGCTTTCAATGCACAGCAGGAAACCAGAGGCAGAACTTCTTCCTCTGCCTATAAACTCTTAAATAATCTGTATATGAGTCGAGTCTCGCACATTGTCACCCACAACAACATGGCCCCTAGGATCACTATAACAACATAAGTTGCTGAAACACAAGTATTTAACTTTAGTTTGTTCCATATAAGAATTTGTTGCAATATAAGTCAACTAGTTTCAGTAAGCGTTAACATAGAGTCATATGTAAAAATTTGCAGGTGCATCTAAAAAGAATTAAATATTACCAAAAGAAAAACATATTTAATTAACTCAACTCAAAAACGTGGAACAATATCTTACACAGTACATAGTTTAAAAAAAAAGAAAAAAGCTCAAACCTAAAGATGCTCCCTGTTCAACAAGAGTTGTACCCAAAAATATTCATAGAAAGTTGAGAAGAAGGAAAAACTGCAGTAGAAAATGATACTTGAAGAACAGAGATAAATGATTGATTTTAAATCAAAACCAGTTTGAAAGTTTGGTTGAGATTCAACCACACACACTCCCAAGACACTCCCAAGACAGACACAATTGTCAGACGAGTCTTATTTGGGCTAACAAGAACTGGGTTGTCACTCAGTGATACTTTTAAATGAAGTATACTTTGGAAGAAGAATGGAGAGATACATAATTCAAGCTGCTTGAGGTATAGAGTGAAATTTCCACAGTCAATGATGATTTGATGAGGGATGCTATTTTTAAGACCAAAGTCCACGCATTGGCCTGTCACTTTGCATTGATGCAGTAATTCATGCAAAAGAATCCCTAAACAAATATTGAGACCATATAATATCCAGTACATGTACGTATTTTTCAGTAGGCTGCCATTTGTGTATGAAAAAAGGCTGGATTAACAGAAATTAACATAAGTTTCAGTTTTGAACTGAAAGACTGCCATAAATTATTTTTAATGATATTTCAATTTAATGAGACACACAAGCAAACAAATCTCTCAACTGTCTATTCTAATATTCTATAACAATATCATCTCTTGCCTCTTAATGGTTCTGCGGAGTTTGCCAACAAATACAGAAGTTATTGAGGCAGATTAGAGAATATCAGTTACTTACTATGCGTTTTTACTACAAATTATCTTTTATGCATGCAGTCTATAAGAACAAGAGAAAAACTTCTTTAAGAGCTGAAGATACATCAGGGTTTGATGGAGGTACTTTGCATGAGCACTTCTTTAACACCAACCTTTTGTAACATCAAGGAAGGCTTTGAATATATTGTCACAACATAATGTTAAACCACTAAAGTAAAATAAGAAGATCTGTCTGGAAGAAAGGAACTCTGTGTGCAGTGGTAAAGCCATGGTTTTTTGCTGCAGCATCATTGTGCAATGCAATAGAAGACTGGTTGCTTTTGTTGCAAATATAACAGGACAGACATGTGGGAGCATGTTGCAATTAAAGGATAAGATCTATCATCTATTGAGTGAAAATCCTTTCTTCCAGTCAATGCATCAAATTATTGTATGCTTATTGCATCAGCATGAGGTCATGTGAAATGTTTACAGCTCTCACATTGAGTCAAAGGGTGATAGTGCTCAGCTGCCACACCTCTGAACAATAAGCACTAATTGCTCAATGAGCTGCAGCTGGAAGAGGCTATTATGTTGGGGAGCATATATAAACTGTAGACAGGAAGTTATAGGCTACAGGAGAGCAAGTTTTCTCAGGTCCAGTTCCAATCGGCTTCTTGCCAGCACCTGTGAAGTCTTTGGCGCTGTTCTCAATCAGAAGCTGCGCCTCTTCTTGGACTCCTTTTGTGGTATATTTCTTTATAAATTATGTTCAGTGTTTATCAGTGACAATTTGTTTGGCCTACTGTTTTCCTGTTGCAGTGTTGCCTGGATTCATTTGCTGTTGGATAGCAGTGTCTTTACTGAGGGGCAAGGAAAGCCTTTACTCAACTTTGTTAAAACTTTTACATGTACAATTTATTACACTGTGGGTAGATCAAACTCAGCCCATCCTTGATTATGACTCTCGGTCAACACCTCTAGCTGTCCATGGAATCAGAAAGCCTGCCCCTCCCAGCCTTGGTCAGACTACAACTTCTGAGTCTTTGCAGCATCTGCCCCCTATCAGAGGAGGAGTGGGTGAACAGGTAACTGGTTCTTGTTACCAAGAGGTTGACTCTAATGATATAGCTCCTGGATTTCTACATACTACTTCTACCAGGGTTCAAATATGGTAGAGGTTTCACCTGGCTATGTCACCAGTCAAAGATGACCATCTCAGCAATATCAACCTGAAATTCCAAAACCTCAAAGCTCATCTTGGAGTACACCAGAGTGGTTTGGCCATGGCATTGAAACTGATGTCACTTCACTCTGCTCTCCCAAACTGGCTTGGCTTTTCTAAACCGTATGTTGCTTCAAGAGGCTTACAGTCCAATTTCTCATACAACTATTTGGCTCCTAGAGTAGATCTCTCCCAAAAGCCCCTGAGCCACCCAGACCTCTGCCACCTCATAAAAGCTTAATCATTCAGTCCAAGAATGTCTACTGGCACCGAAGGCATCTTAAATCCAAAACTACCTACACACCAGACTACGCGGTGCCAAAGGGGAAATATGGCAAGAGTGTGATGGTCTGGAGGGGAGCAGTGCAGAAAGACTACTCGCAAAATCTGAGTGCCATGTATTGTGTTCTAATGCTACTGTAACTATACAGCATTTCACAAGTGAACTAACATCTACGTTTTTCTCTCTCTCTCTCCAGACTGTCCTGCCTCTGAGGAGTTTTCATTTAAAGGGGAAAAATAACTTTTAGCAGCACTTCAGTCTCCTTTCATGAATGTATCAATGGCACAGAGGGACTATTTAAAAATCCACAAAGAGGAACATTTTACAAAAATTCCCTACCTTGGCATTGGAATCCTTGTTTCCCAAATCCCCTGC
Source organism: Poecilia picta (assembly GCA_033032245.1). Lineage (NCBI taxonomy): Eukaryota > Metazoa > Chordata > Actinopteri > Cyprinodontiformes > Poeciliidae > Poecilia > Poecilia picta. The sequence continues at coordinate 14,146,219 of CM065360.1, forward strand.
AACGAGACAAAATGAGGTTGTTTAAGATGAACTCCAACACTGGCTAAACTAAAATAAGCTTTAAAATCACATACGTCGGTCTATGTAGTGACTAGTTTTTATTTTTTTTTTTTTTTAAAGCTCACCATATGAAATCTGTGCAGTGGCTGCAGAACGTTGGTTGCTTGAAAAATCTCGCAGTAAACTTGTGGTTCTTCACTTCATGCACATTTTTCTGTCGCAAGGCTCCTTTACGGGCGAATCTGTTCCCAACCCCCGCCGAGTCATTGTAATGTAGAAGATGCTCAGCCATTGCGGGGGGAGTGAATAAAGTTTAAAAAGCCACAACTTTACCAGTACCGACGGCTGTCGGTGATGCTCCTGACGTGTGGCGCTCTCTCCTCTGACTGCGCTTCAGCTGAGCGCTCCTTTTCATTCAAAGTGACGCTGGAGAGGAGCAGCCTGCGTTTACGTAGCCTTGCGTGAGAATTTTCACGTTCACTCACGAAAACGCATGCGCTATACTTAAACGGGAAAGCCGCATCAATGGAGCTGTTGTGATGGGAGGAAAGCTTTTCGTGTAAAGTAGTGACGCATCCCGATGTGTACAGCATAATACAAAAGCCTTTAATGTTTTTCAGCAAGTTGGTGTTGAAATTTACCACATGTTCATAATGAATTCGGTTTATTCTTGCAGTGTACATTTTTGTTTTTCAGATTTTCACAGAGCTCAATTTGTCATTTACCTGACGAAATTGTGCACTTTAAAATGACTAGAAATCACTTCGGAAGGACGTTTAGGAGTTAAAATACGAGTAGCTCTTAAAGGCGACGCCTCGCCATATCAGAGCAGCTGTGATTTAACCTACAGTTGTTGTGCGCCTTCGTGTGGACATGATGAAAAACTACAGCTTCCAAATGAAGTGTACATTAATTAGATTCCGTTTCAAAAAAATAAAATGTACTTAAAAGTCAATTCAAAAAGTAAGCAAAGTCTGGGCGTTGTTATGCACGGTGAGTTTACATGTGGGATTGATAAAGTATTTCTGAATTAAATGCCTGAAGTTTTCTTTCACATCTTCTATGAATTATCCTGCCATTAACCATATTGGGTTTAAATCAAATTACTTGATATTTTTGTAGATTTCTCTTCCATCGTTGTGACCGGTATTAATTTTTGTTGGCATTTGGTTAAAAAAATATATAACTGAAATGGTTTGATGGAAGAGTCCAGAATAATACAAATTGGTAGAAACAGTAGAGGATATTTTTAAATGGTGTTAAACAATCACACTAATTGGTCTGTGACTGGTCTTTGTATGATTCAAAGGGTATAACAGAACAGGTTATTCTGGAATCTTTCTCTGCTTGCATTGTCTCTAGTCTGAGAAGCAAGGGAAGCTGTTTTTCGGTCAAAAGCCATGGCTTCTAAACCTTTGTGGTATGTTTTATTACTGTGGGTATTTGAGTTCTTATAATTGTGAACATAAGGGATCTTTAATGTGTGTTTTTTTTTTTTTTGCCACAAAAGGATTTCTTTACTTTTCAACTTCTCAATTCCTCTGTTTGGTCAGCTTATAGCTACAACAGGTGTATAGGTGGAAACACTTCTACCTTGCTTTGACAACACTACTTGTCTGCTTGCGGGAGGTCACTTTTGCCTACTCTATTCAAATTGAATAGTTTACCACCAGGCCTTGGAAGCCTTTGATTTGCAGTGTCATTGGCCAGGGCAGGGGTGTCAAACTCAATTTCACTGAGGGCCACTTCAGCATATTGGCCACCCTCAACGGGACACATTGAAGGTACAAATCAGGAGTGCCCAGGTTCAGTCCCCCAGACTGCAACTTTTAGATGCATCCCTGCTAAAACACACCCCAGACAAAAGGTTGACTTCTCTCATTAGCAGCAACTCAGTTCTGTAGAGGCTTATAATGAGTCAATGATCCAGGTGTGTCAGAGAAGGAATGCATCTAAACTTGCAAATGGTAGCTCTGGAAAACTAGACTTGGGCAGCCCTAGCATAAATGTATGAAAATACAATGTTAAAAATAGATTAAACAACACCTCATATTGTTTAACGCTTTGGAGTGTCTGGTTAGGAAGCGCATTCAAAACCTTTGGTTGAAATGGCATGTTAAATTCAAGTCTCCCTTGCAGACCAGATAAAACTAAAGAGAATGGGTACAGAGTGTACAACACTCACAGAGTTCAATTCATCTGTTTGGGTCAGACAGATCCAACTGACTGATGAATTAGCGCAGATTTTTCTGCAGATGGGGAGCAGGAGGAAGTGCGTTCAGACCCCAGCGGGTGAAGTGATGCTAATTTAAGTCGCTTAATTTATTAAAAATTATTGGGGCCACAGTCAGTGATTTTTGTCACTACAGAGAAAAATGTAGATACATTTATCTGCTTAATTTGTGATGGGATCTGGATTCACGGCGAATATTAGCTAAACCGCATAAAATACGGCTAAATAGCCAATGTTAATATGATTGTAATTTCACAGATAAAAATAGTACATGAACAATTTTTTTTTATGTTGTCGGTCAAGATGATGGATAACAAAAGTCTAGTGCAACCTGCTGCCCTGACACCAACTCACACACATCTTCATTCAGAGTCTTACTTGTAAATCGATTTTTCTTTTCTTGGACATTTTGACATTAGCTTGTTGATGTCTTGATCTTATTCGCTGGTAAAATCAATAAGCAGCTTGAGGTGACTCTGCTTCTCACTAGTGGCGAGAAGCCATAATGTTGGCCAAACAATCGGAATGCACTATGGGAGATGTAATTTGTAGTCAATTCGTGCTCAAAACATATTTTAAGTCAATCATGGGCCTATAAAATGCTGGGAGCCACATAAAATGACAAGGCGGGCCACATGTGGCCTGCGGGCCTTGAGTTTGACACATGTGGGCCAGGGGATGACTTGAGCCTCATACACAATGTAAGCACTAGCAATTTACCAAAATATGAGACAGATATTTTAAGTATGGAAAAATGCACAATTTACCAGTCATTGTATTTTAATTACTTTAACATTCAGCCAATCAAACTTCAGTTCTTATCACTGCACTTTCTATAAAAATGTTGCACTTGAGGTGGCCTTTTTCTTAGCAGAGACCCAATATTGCTGACACAAAAGAAACACCGACAGGGTAGTAAACATTTCAACCACACACACAGAATGTTAATTTACACACGCTAGAACTAAAAAAGGTTAAAAAGGTTTCTGCCACTCTGATTAAAAATATCATACGATAGTTATCTCAATAAACTTATTGAGATACAATATAATGTTATCTCATATTGAGATAACTATCTCATAATAATTTATTATTTTTTTATCAGAGTGGCGGAAACGGGCTTCCATATCATATGTACTAAACACGGTCTGCCAACTTTAAATCTGAATTAACGAAAGTTAAGGGAAAATTAGTCAGACATTTACACTGCTGCAGGACGGGGACCTCTGTTGGAAAGGGGGAGAAGTCGTCTCCGCGGAAACGGATGTGTCGTAAAGTGAGGTTGGGAGTTTGAAGCCGTTTGAGCGGCGAAAATCGTGTTCAAGGTAATCTCCCTTTAAAGTAAGGGGTTATGTTTTCGTACACCTAGTACGTTTCAAAACCTCATTAGGTTACCATAGAAAGCGAGAGGCCAGTCGTTATAATAAGGAGCGAAGACTAGCAAAGGTGCTAGGCTTTAGCTCGGCTAACATTAAAGCTAATATCTCTTAACAGATCATAGTTGCTCATGCTCTGTAGTGAGTTGTCATGGCAACGCAATACGTTCCCGTGTCTCACACGCAGGCCGTTTGATTTGAAGACAAATAATTTGCCAAACCCGAGCTTCAGGTGGATGTTTATCGTGGAGACAGGTTTGCAACAGGGATGTGAATCTGTCTAACCTTCTTTAATTTTGTATTCTGGTCACTCAAAACAATCCTTTCAGGTCACTATGAGCAACCAAGAAGAGTTGTGGGAGAAACTAGACTCCGAGTTTGACCACATTCTGCTAGACATGAAACCGTATGTTCTCAAACATCCCAGCAAAACAGGTGAGATTGCATCACAGCAGCACGAATAGAGATGCTACAGAAGAGAGCACATCATAGTGCACTCACAATGTCTGGTGACAGTATTTACACACGTTCCATGTTTGCCTTTTGTCCCATAACGGCTACAAACCTCAGTCGGTGCTCTTTATTTAGGACAGTACAACATAGCAGGCCAGAGAAGCTGTCTACAGGTTTGTGGTACCTCTGGAAGAGTTGTGGAGATCTACACAGAGTCATAGATGGCAGAATCAGTTGACAGGACTGCTGTTAGTCGCACACTCTTTCCAAATCCACACATTTAGACCATATTCATGTCTGACCTGAAAACACACACATAACATACAAGTAGACTGTGAAGCGATGCAGCATTTCTAAGTTGTAAAATGTTTACGGTTTGGTTACGGGGAAGTGTACTCCAGATGTATTCTAATGCAAATAACCGGGATGTAGACCTCTTCTGTTATACTATTTTAGCATATAGTTCAAATGCAATTACAGATTTTAAATGTCCTTTTTCTCATCTCGTGCCAGAGCGTCAGCATTGTGCCGTATGGATAAAGAAGCTGTGTGACCCGACAACATATGGTTCGGGTGTGAGGGATCGAAAGAACCGCAACATGTATGCCAATTTGCTGCTTTCTATGCTCAAAAGGGGCATCCTGGAGGGCCCTTTTACCGCCAAACCAGAGCCTGGAAAGCTCAAGACACTTCCTACCTACATGGTATGAAACATGGTCTACTCTTGACTTTTTTTTTTTTTGTTTGTTTGAGATTTAAAATGTTTTAACCACTGAAATTGATTGCATCAATACATTTCCAGTTAATCTTATACTCTGATGTCTAATCTGAATTTTTAGTCCATTTATTTTGATGAACCTCTGAGTGGTCGATCAGCTGAGCAGAACAGAGGTCTTCCTGACTGGGTCACAGGAGAGTTGAGTGTTTGCGCTGATGAAAGTTTGGCCATGGAGCTTCTGAAGGACCGATCCAGTTCTTCACCCATTACTGCTCATCACAGGTGGGTCACAACTATAATTCCGTATATTTGTAGTTTTTTTTTTTTTTTTACAGACCTCTTGTCTTGATACTATTAGAACAAAATGTAAATAAATCTGCCAACACAAGGTGCTCCATTATGAGTTTATAATTTAGCGTTAAATACCAAAGCAACTATTACGGCATTCAGCAGCAGAGTGTGCCTTTTGTCAGTTCCTTTCAAACTGTTAAGTGCAATGATTCTTAATTTGGTTCCTAATACATTTCTTGGGAATACAGTGGGACATCAGCATACAACCTGAATTGCACCAAGCACTTTAGATCTTGAAAATTTGAACATGGAAACGATATTTGTCAACGACGAAATGAAAACATTAAAATAATATGTGCCAAGCCTACATAAAACTTGCACATTCCTCTTCTTTTTAGTATTATTTTATAGTAAATTTGACAGAAGTACTATGTGGTGAAATTCAAATGAAAGATAAAATACTTTTTTGGGTGAATTTTGTATCACTTTGGTAAGCGCCTCACCTCTTCCATTGTTGTCCGTTGTGTTTAATTTGTGCCAGTAGATCGGATCAAATTTAGCATTTTATTCTTAATTGAGGTATATGTTTTATTGAAAACCCCAACATATATTTTAAATGAGCAATAGCACATATGTTGTGGGATCTTGTGGTATTAATGACTGCCTTTTTGTGATGGAAGTTATTGATGCATCAGACTTAGTGATGAGTTTGAGTCTCAAATAAGCCAGACATGTGTCAAAAAACTGGAATACTTTGATAAATAGAAATGACATTGTGATATGTACAAAGACAATAGAAATCAAACCAATATAATGCTTTATATATTTTTGATTTTAAAATCTTACTAAACCATATTTATTCATTTCAGTCGGTCAGAGTTAGTTATTAATCTCTGAAACAGTAAAGACTCTCTCCCTAATATAAAGCCTTTTTACCTTATCTATTCTATTTTATCCTCGAGTTGGATGAATGGGAAAACATACATTGTGCAATATCATTGCTAAATATTGCAATAAGAATGGCTTATTTTTCTGTCTCCACTCCCGTCTGCATCACAATTTTCTCCATGAGTTTTGCCCTCTCAGACACCATGTATAAAATTAGTCCATCTGATTGACCAAATATATTGTTTTCATATAAAGAGTAAATTAATAGGACTTGAAAATATTTGAAACTATCATTGAGCATAATCCAAGAGGTTCTTTGTCCTAAGAATTGCAATATCAAGAGCTACTGCTCTTCTTGATATTGCAATGATGATTCATTTTAGAGTTATAATGATGTTTCTCATTCAAACACACACATTCCTATTAATTGTACATGGTGTGGTTTTCATTCTGTTAGATTGTGATGATCAAATCAGAAGCAATCATGGGACTCAGCATCTTGCCTGAGGACAAAAGTGTCACACTTGTGAAACAAACCTTTTGTATGCCAATTGGAAGCTAACTGCTCTTTACATGAGCCGCACGGCCAGTCTGAGGTTTACTGTTGTTTGTCCTCTTCGGTTATTTATTAATTTTATTAAGCATCACCTCGTATCAAACACAATTTTAAATATAATTGTAGCTGGGGATCTATTGGTTTTACAACAGAAAATAAAAATAACATAACATATTATTCTTTGGGAAGATGTTCTTAAGGAGCTCCATATTAGTTCTGTTTTGTCCCATGGGTGTGACATAACAATGTAAAGTATTTTTTGTGGCATCCTTTCTATGTACATATAGCCTACTTATGCATAATTGGAAAGCTAACATTGTTGAGTTTCCATTTATCCATTGGGATGTAGATGCAATAAATGCTTTTATCAAAACACTTGGAAATGTAAAATAATGGTTAACTCGCCATTTGAGACCTCATATTATTGACAGAATGAAGCCATTTAAAACAACCTTTTTGTTTTATTCACACAAAACTCCAATTAATACAATCCAGTAAAATAGTGCAAAAGTTTTACTCCTATAATCCAACATAGTCTGTTGACGAAAATCTTCAAAAGCAAATAACATGCAAAATTTCTGTGGATAACATTCGAAAACCAGAAACTATTATTAAAATTATATTGGCCTATGTTAATTATTCTATAGAGAAATGATGCTGCTCTGGGACAGCCTGACAAACAGTGAGGCTGCCATTTTGTGCCGTCGGCTCATCTGGGCAACACCAACAGGCAAGGCGGATGAAGTATCTCACCTAAGGACACAAATGACGAGGTCCAAAGAGTCACTTAAGGCTCCGGAGTGGCAGGACCGTTTTTCTAGACTTATCTCCTACGATTAGTTTACTTGCAAGATCCTGTTTAACAAAATGTATTCCACAAATCATTACTTGCCTCAGTGGTGGGAAAGTGCTGATGTGAACACCACTGTACCCTCTTTTGATCCTGGAAGTGTAAGGACTGGCTACTTAAGAAGCTGGCTGCAATAATCGAAGTCAAAATTTAAATTCCTGTTTTCTTTGCAAATCAGTTTTCAAAATATTTATGGACAACAACTGCTATGTCATCTGTAGTATTTATTTTGCATTTTAATTTTAAGATGTATCATGAAAAGTATTAGGTTAATGTTTAAAAGGTTGCTGAAGGGAAACCTGCTTTATTTGTCTGTTAGGGAGACGGGCACAGGAGAAATTTGCGTTAATGGATAAGGCATCTGTCGGAGCTTTCCACTCAAAACTTCTCCTACCAGTCTGCAGACATTGAACTGCGCTGTGAAGCTACGGGCACAAATAGCTTTTCTGACTGATTGCCTGTCGTCTTTGCTCAGGAGTGCCATCTAAAAAGCTAAAGACATTGCCAAGTGCTTGCATCAGGCCGCTTGAGCTGTCCATTCTGAATTTTCAAAGAAAAACACTTCAAAACAGCATGAGAGAATAAGGAACTTCTCATATAATCTACCCATCGTTCTGTTGCTTTTCTCCGCCAGCTGAACACGAGCTTTCCACAGTGCAGGAAAGGCAAAGACTAAAGCTTGATACATCATTAGGATGTTTAATATTTAGTATCTTTTCTGCGATTTATCTTCCAACATCTAAAATGTTCAAAAAATATATTTGTTCTATGCCAAAAATTAAGTAATTCAATTGAATTTGCTTGTCTCTTTGATTACTGTCTAAAACTAAATGTGCTGGATGTGAAGGCAGCTTACTTTGCTTGTCATCAGTCATCCTAACATGCTCGGGGATATTTCCTCTGACTGCAGGCAGTCCAGGGGCTCCACAAAGCGACGTTAGCAATGGCTCTTGGTTTTTTCAAATTTAATTAGGAAGGAGAGGCAAATCAGGGCCCAGTGGCTTCATATACTCATTAGCATCATAAAAAGAGAGCACTGTAGTAGGCAGAGATTATTATACACCAGGGCGCTGCATAAGAGGGAGTACAAGCCCACCGCTGCCATATTTAATCCAAAGTTTTCTGTTGAGGCTGTGGAATTATGTCGTTACGATTAGGCGCAGCAGCACTTAGTGCTGTCACCTCCTAGGAGGATGGATATAGACAATAAAAAGGCCTGCTGGGGCCCCACTGTGTGGCATTTAAACATTCCTTCTCACAGTCTAAAGACATGTTAAGAGTTAACTTACCAACATCTAACAGCCCTGTGTTTGAGCTTTAAACTGCTTGTTGTCCATCATTCCCAGATTTGCATAAACCCTTAGCAGGTTGTAAAGATGATTTTCCTCACGTATGGAAAATGCTACATTTCTCCTTTTGATTTTTTGCACATAACCCTTACTCCTAAGCCTGAGGCTGTAGTTCTTATCCAGAAGAGTTGGATTGGTCACTCCAGACTAGTGGGATCAGAATCTGCCTGGAGCAAAAGTTCAGGTGTCTCGGTGTATTGTCCCCAAGAGATGGTAGGATGGAGTGGGAGATGGATAAGACGGATTGGGATCCAGCTCGCAGAAAAGCCGGTGCCACTCGGATCTGTCTTGGTGAAGAATAAGCTGAAGTCAAAGGTGGACTTTTGGATATATGCGCCATTTCTGTATCTCACCTACAGTCACAAGATACGGATCAGAACCGAAAGTACCAGATTCCAATTGAAGCCAGTGGTTAAAACAAGTTTCCTTGTGAAATGGCTTGACTTTAGAGAGAGACAGAAATTAATCTTTAATAGGCTTTTACGTAAAAGTTCAAATTCTACTCGCTTTCTTTTCTATTACTTTGTTTGCATTGCCTTTTTCCTTATGTTTTCATCTAAATGTTTATATAACTAGAACGTAATGATGCACAGAGAAATGGGTGGTAACCAGAATCAGTTTTTTTTCTTCAGATGAGTGGAGGCGTCATACTTAGCCCTATAAGGTTGTGCTGACATCCAGAGTTCCTACACATTTTAATGTTGAAATTCCACAATTTTCAAGTCTAATTTTCAAACTTTTCATGACATACTTTACCTAAAGAAAAAACAAGCAAACTAGAATTGAACAGCTTGAATACTTAGTGAGGCCATAATACATATAGGCTCTAAAAATTGTGATCCAGCACGATTCAGAAACTTTTCTGGGATTTCTGTGTGCCTGTGTTTGTTTTATTTTGGCATGTGGACTAAAATAGATTGGTGCTATTTCAAAATCTATGGTGAGACATTGAGATTCTTCTTCCTGTTTTTCTGTTTGCCGAGTCCCACAGTGTTGAGATAAGACGATGAAAGACTCTCAGATCACAGACAAACATCCAGATAAAGAAAATTAACAGCACCAAGAGCCCTTTTATGTTTTTGTCCTATTTAGATATGATTGATCTCAATGGACTGGTATGACAGTGTGTCCCTATGATGTGGCAGTGTTTGATCTCCCCAGCTGTCAGTTGTGAGATAGACCTACTTTTCAGCTTGATTCATTTTAACCATCTTTTAAAGTTAAACTTTTAGGACGTTTTCAGGTGTTACTCCATGGTGCTCAGAATTAGGTCTGCTGTAACGTGTGGATTTTGTGTAAACCTTAGGGATTACTTCATTAAAGCTATTCCAAATATAACCACAAGATGGTGGTATTTCATTGTGCATAGCAGCTTTCATCCAGTGGAATCTGGAGGAAGAGTTCTCGGTTGAGAAGATTTCCTCATGATTTTATGCACTCTAACTTCTCGTGCTTGTTGTGATCAGTCTAATATAAACTGTGTTCTTGATTTGACAAAAAGTGTAATATTCCATTCTGTCTAGAACGGAATATTACTTCATATTTGCTGTGGTCTCTGTTTTAGAGCTTCCATGCACATTTTATTTTCTTGTTTTTCTCTTTTTCCCTCCTTGACGTCTGTCTTCCATCTGTGTGCTCTCCATCCACATATGAAAACTCTTAGCCAGCCCTACAGCCCCCTTCATTCTCCTCAGCTTTTATTTTCTCTACATAACTTTGACAGTTGCATTTTATTTGCAGTTAGCTTTATATTTTGGTATAAGAGTCTCTCATCGCTCTCTTTCAGTCCTTCCTCGGATCCTTCCCAGTGTTAGTTTATAGTGGAGGGTGTGCAGGGACACTGGGATGTTTGTATCCCAAGGTCAAACTTTTCCTGGGGGTGCTTGAGGCTGAGCCCTGGGCCCGCTGGCTCTGCACCTGGAGGTCAGGCTGGGGCTTGGATGTCAGGTTGCTTTAATCAACCAAGCTGCAGCTTCTCAGGGTTTACGTGGTGGATGCTCTTGTGTGTGCGCATGCACGTGTGAGTGTGTGTGTATTGCTCTGGCCTGACTTGCCACTGCTTTGATCTGTGGGCCTCAGACTCCAGACACATCTGATTCAATTATCCTCATCCACCTGTTGACTTAGAGGCCTAAAATTGTGAAGCTTGGCCCCCCATCCAAATTTCATAGCTTCATGTGTGTGAGTGTGAACGCGTGCACACGCAGAGATAAACAGACTGTGTGAGCACACAGTACCTTGCCCATTTTATTTAGTATTCCTCATTGAATCAAATTGGTTTTGCACCTGAAGGTTTTCATACACATAATTCTCAAATAATAAATCATGATATGTTCTGCCAGACACTGAATACTTACCAGGTGTGAAATGTAACAGCTAGAGAGGGAAGTTGGCAAATGTGCTGTTTAGTTTTCAACAATTACATTGTTGATTTTTTTTTTTCTCCCACAAACCTTATTCATTTCAACTCATGTTCTTACAAAGTTGGCAATAAGGTGTCATGGTCCAGTTTGAGTCCTTCATATTAAAATAATTAGGCCAAATGTCAGACAGCAGAGATCAGAGGGAAGATATGTGGTTCATATGACAGCGGGGGCTCAAACAAGTTTTTATTTAGGTTATTAATTTTAAAAATATCTATTCAAAGCCATCAAACTTGATATAAAGTAAATGGCAGTGGTCATTCACAACTACATAACTAATCCAGAGACGTGCTAGAGAATTTACACAATGGCATTTCAAGTATTGCAGCAATGAACAGTAATTTTGCTTGATCTCATTGTGTACTATGCAAATGCTTTTCTTGCTTTGGCATCATGCATACCTGAAACTAAAAGTGAAATTGACTTATTTTCTGACTAATTTGGTTTTCCTTTATCAGCCTACTGAAAGAACTAGTAGACCATTTAAACCTTGTTCTCAGATGCTCAGTTTTCCATCCATCTGTTGTCTTTACCCCCTTGTCCCTTAGTGGGGTCAGGAGGGTTGCTGGTGCATATCTCCAGCTAACATTCCGGGCGAGAGGCGGGGTTTACCCTGAACAGGTCGCCAGTCTGTCGCAGGGTAACACAGAGACAGACAGGACAAACAATTATGCACACACACTCACACTTAGGGAGAATTTAGACAGACCAATTAACCTGACAGTCATGTTTTTGGCTGTGGGAGGAAACCGGAGTACCCGGAGAAAACCCACGCATGCACAGGGAGAACATGCAAACTCCATGCAGAAAGACCGGGGCTGGGAATCGAACCCAGAATCTTGCTGCAAGGCGACAGCTTTACCAACTGCGCCACTGTGCACTGTAGGACTTCACTGTAGGATGTTGGACTTTACTTTTTTAAAGAAATAACCATAGACCTATTTCCAGATTGCTGGTCAGCAAGAGTTGCTTTTCCAAGGTCATTGGTGAGATTTTCTCCCTGGTTTTCTGTTATCACAGTGAGGATGTGCTAAGTTTGTCAACCACTGCTTCTCCAAATGAAAGTTCGGAACCTATTTTTAATGCTTGGTAAATCTGGAAAATACTAAATTGTTTTTATCATGTCCTGACATGTGAAATTTCTGAATTGTGAACATGTGAAATCATAAAAAATTCAGAAATTTTTACTTCCTGAATTTTTAGTGAGTTCATATTTTGATGTATTTTCCAGTAAATGTATATTTTCCCAAAACTTAAGCAAAACTGGCAATTTTAAACAATCATGTCATAGTGTTGGATGATTTGCACCTACAACCCAGAGGAGTTGTTTCTTGAGGTGTCATCTGTATCTGAGACATGTAAAGATAAAACACATTTGCAATGTACATAAATCTTTATAACACGTTCAGGAGAACCTAATGTACCAAGATAAAAGGAGACGCTATTTTAGAAATGTGTCTTGTAATTATGCATGACTTTAGCTTTCTATGAGTTCCTTTGACAAGTTATAGCACAACCGATAATTAGGTCACACCATGCAGCACTGCAAGAGAAGCCTATAATGTAATTATTACACTAACATCACTGTCCATGTATTTACATTACCATTTAAAAATGTACCATGTGAAACTTTCCACATTTTATCACATTACAACTAGAAACCTTTATGTATTTTTTCTGTGATTTTATAAGACATCCAACAGAGGTATTTTGTAGTTGAGACGTGTAAGGAAAGGGATGCATGGTTTTCAAAATTCATATGTATGGAAATATAACAAGTGTGGTGTTTGTATGTAGCCCCTTGCAGTTGGGCCTGGAAAGTCTTTTTGTGCTAGACTTTTACATCTGGAGATTGAAGCTTTCGTTATCTCTACAGCATTACCCCTGATATGTGTAATGTGTTCCTTGGTCAACATGACAGTATTTATTCTCTAATTTTCTTCATCAGTGTTTTGAAATACTTCATATTTATTCTAAGATATTTAGGCTACAGGAAGGCACAAGTTATTTAGAGGTGTCAGAAAGAAGGGGTAGTACATCTGCATGCTAAACAAATTAAAAAGGTTTGAGGAGTATAGATACTTTTGCAAGGCATTATTACTAGTTCTTAATTTGATCGGAGTATGTCTAGTAGTAGATTATTAGATCACGAGGTCTAATAGTGAACACAATACCACAGATGGAGGATGAATTAAAGCATTATTATATTAATCAATATTAGCTCTTCTAAGATGTAAGTGTTTTGTATAATCCTTAAAGTAAGTGCCCTCACAGGTCAACTGATAATGAGATTCAGTGGTTCTTGTACTTAAAAATGTACATATACAAGGAAGGAAAAGCCAATGATCTTGTTATAGAGTTCTAATCAATCCCTCTCTGACTTCACTTCACAGAAAGTGAAGCCATGTCTTCATAAGATGACAGAATATCTTTATGTAATTTTCTCTTACTGTGGCTCCACATCCGCATTCATTCACTCAATTATTGTTAGTGGACTAATAACGTCTCATGTGCCTGCGTCTAATGAGATCGTTAGTGTACGTAGTTATGCCCCTGATGGTTTGTAAGAGTATGTGGGTCTGTGTAATATAAGGGAGCACTGTTAAAAAATGTGTGTGCGTGTGTATGCGTGCGTGTGTGTGTGTGTCAGCATAGATTTCCTGTAAAGCTGCTTACATTTTTTTTTTTTTTTTTTACACATGACAGACACAATGAGATACAGTCATTGACGTGTCTGATTGTAAGGGGATGGTTTAAGTCTTAGCCATGCTCGCCATGTGTTGTGCATGGAAACTGAGTGAAGAATGGTGTGGACATTTATTGTTCAGATGAGATGGATTGCAGACCACAAACCATGCAACCAGTGCCAGATGTTGATATGCGCATATGTCAAAGGAGGCTGCCGATGCAAGCACATTCACATACAAAGGGGAACAGACCGCAGGACTATACACTCACAGACTGTAGGTTATTTTCTTTTCACATGCATTCCTCTAATGTTTCTCTTTCAGGAGGAGACTGTATGAGGAGAAGGTCCTTCCTGAACCTGTGTCCTCCAGTTCACTCAAGCTGAGTCCAAGACGAGACTCAAGAATGGTTAGTTCATAATCACTTTCCCAGCTGCAAATTATCATCCAAAAAGTGTTATTTGATGCATACCTTGCTGTAAAATTGATTTGAATAGAATACATTAGTAGGGTTTAACACGAGGGGATGAAGAAGATTTTGCTCTCAGGTTCAGTCAGGTGTCTTAAGTATATTTACCATCTTTCATTCATTCCCATCCTGAATAGCACATGTATATTGGGATCAAGTGTGTGGATTGATAGTATTTTGCAGGTTTAGAATGAGCTAAGTTAATTTTTCTGTGACAATCTCAATTTCTTTTGTGTTTTCCACATTTAAGAATTAGCTGCTTTTCTTGGAGTTAAATTTCAGCACTCTTTGAGCGTCCCCTAATGAGAATAGTATATTAGAACTTTTTCTAATCAACACAATTACCAGGGAATTGAGTAAACAAGCCTATAAAAATCATTATTGTTGTTGATTAGTTCAGTGTTGCTCTGATTCTGTATTGTTCTTAAAATGAACTGTTAACAAACACATGACCAGGTCAGTGATGTGTCTAATATCTGCAGCCTGAAAATTTATTTTAAATAGCCAGCGAACTGCATTCCCAGCATTCCTATATGCTGAAGTGAAACATTTATCCTGTTTGTCCGAGGTCGAGGCTTGGAAGCCATATTGCCATTCTAGTCAAAAGAGGCACATAATCCTTAGCTATTCCATTCATCTGTTTCTTTGTGCCAGCACCGTCCCGCAGAGGTCCTCCCAAGGTCCACACTCCATCAGATCCTAATCACATTCAACAACATCTCTCAGTTTCCTATTGCTCCTTCAGTTTTATAAGAGATTTCCCGTCTTCCTACTTCTGCTGCCCAAGCTTGACTTGGGTAAACCGATCTTGTATCAACAAAAGCCCTGGAACCGTTTGAATTATAGTGCATAATAGAGATCCGGAACCAAGCCGTAACAAAAGACAGAAAAAATCTTCAGTTTAGCTCTTAGAATGCATTGTTGAACAGATATTATGTAGAGCCGCTGCACATCTGGAGAACTGGATGCTAGAATGAATAGATTGAGCAGAAAAGACTGAGAATAACTAAGACAAATACAGTGTTATTGGTGTTTAAGGAAATCACACAAGGCTCTGCCTTCAACCTTTAAACTTTAATAGAAACCGTTTGTTTTTTAGAGGCGTTCTATCAAGTCGGCAGGCTGTGACAACCCCCATCAGTGCCTGCTTTTTGCTTCGTCAGGCTAAAATGCCAATCAAAGTGGTTTCAATAACATCCTCTAGTTTAAATCCCTACTATTTACTTCCATTGTGATCCTGCTGTCGATGCCATCATTTACCCCGTCTCTTTCTTCTCAGGTGGATGGGATGCCAAAAGCAAATGCGTCTGCTGGCGACAGTGAGTTGGAGGCTCGCCTTAACAGCTGGAACCTTGGGGTGAGTCCTTGGGCATGCCGTCAGCCTCTTGGTTGTTGGGGCTCACTGCAGGGACAGAGGCTCAGAAAAACTCAAAAGATGTACAAGACCCCAACCAGCATATTTTATTTTATTCGCCTGCAGTCAGTGCTAATGGTGCCAGCATCTGAAAGTCAGTAAAGATGTCTGGTTTTGTCAGGAATCGAAAAAGATTTTTGTCTTTTGTTTTCAAAAGAGTTACTTTTTGTTCATTTTGCGTACTAGTCGTAAATAGGCCAATGTCGATGCCAGTTTCAAATCTGGGGTTTAATTCACATTAAATTTCAGATCCAATCAATGAGCAGATTAATTAAAACTCTCCCCCCCATAAAAATGTATTTAATTTTTTTAAGATACAGAGCTTATCTAATAAAACAAATCTAATGAACTGAGCTTATCAACAAGTTCACATCCGATGTCCAGTTAAAGAAAATCTGTAATTCTGCACAGCATTATTAAAATTTAAAACTGTTCATGAGCCCTTTAATCAATTAGGTATCTGAGGACATGTTCCACATAAGATTCCTTTTTTTTTTAGAAATTTTAGTAAACTCATTGGAGCTTGTTGGAATTCTCTTCAAAGAAGAAGGACTTTCTGCCTCAAGATTATTTTATTGATCAGAGGATTACCAAGCGAGGTATGTTACAAGTTTTCCTTGTGTAGTTTGTTATAGGAGCTGATTAAGCCCACTGCTGATGCTGTATTCTAATGTGTGAATATAAGCTTCTTTTACCCAGCCCCATCTCCTCAATAAAATCTCAACTGACTGCTGCAGGCAAATCACAAGGTGTTTTACGGAGGTGGTGCACCTACAGTTAACATCTTTATCAGTGTGCTGAAATTGAGGTCTGTAAATGACACATTTTAGTTACACTCTTTTAGTTTTCACATATTTTTATTGGGAAGTCCCATAATTAAGCATTTTGTACAGATTTCTTTTCAAAATAACTGTACAAAAACATGACTTGGATTAATTTCACCTGAAGTAATGTTTACAGCGTTAGAAACTCAATGTCACTGTGAAGCATTCAGCAGACCTGTTGATGTCCTGATAAATGCTTGGCTGACAACCCTCAGTTTTTCCTTTGCTCTTGTTTCTCTCAGCCCTCTTGTTGTTTTTCAAATGATTATCCTCATCCAGACTCATCAAAATTTATTGTATATGTTTTTTATTTTGTTTTCTATTTGTGTTTATTATTTGTTTTTGATCAATAAAATACACGAGGCAACACATTTAGTATAAAGTATATCTTGCCAGATCACTTTCATAACAAGTGGAGGCCATCATACAGACCCTGTAATTGCTATTGACTGAGTGCTTTCAGCAGTACGTTATCAGCCTGCAGAGCACTGACTGACTGAAGCACTCTTAACCGCAGTAGTGCAGTGATATTGAGTTAGCCGTGCTGCCTGGACGCTTTTGAGTAAATAATGAAAAGAGCCTTTTACTTGAGTCCTCTTGAAGTCTCCTCCTTTTGGCATTTCACTGCTATTGTAGGTTGTGAGGGTTGTATAAACTGTGCAATGGAAGATGTGTGCACCTGTTTTATCTCCGCTGTCTGCAAAGCTCTGGGTCAGGGCTTGATAAGCAATCTGCCCTCATATGTTTTATTTTTCCTTCTCCTCACCTGCATGACTCCAACTCCCTTTTTCTCTCATTTTGTGCCTTCCTGTTGCCTCAAACTTTCTCCTACATTGCCTACACACAGATATTTTTGCAGAATCCCCACAGCTCTACTTTTTGTAGTCCTTCTCAGTTTCTGTCTGTTCTCTTCTTCTTTGTCTGTCCGTGCATCTCGGACTCTATACCCCCCCTCCATCCAGTCCTGAGGTAATCTGAGGGATCTGTCTGCAGACGTGAGGCCGCTCACTGCACCGCTCTGCTCTCCACTGTGTTGAAACACTGATAAGAAGCATTGCTTGGCAACGCTCCCCCAAGCCTGCATCTTTCAAATCAACAGATGTTCCTTCGCACACAAACACACACGCACAAACCCAGCTCAAGTTTTATGGCTGCACGGCTTCAAAGTGCTCATCTCCTACGAAATTTCAGCAGAGCCAAGCATCGCTCTATCTGGAACATCTTTCACTTTCATTTTGATGTTCTGAAGCAGGCTATATTGGTTTGCCATTCATTTCTACTTTAATGGAATATAGTCAGTTTAGTGTATCATGGAAACCACATGCAAAAGTTGTAGAAGACTGTGACATTACGTACAACAAAACATCAAACTCTTAATGCGTGACATATAAGGCACTCAAGATGAAAATGGTGATAGTCTCCAACTTTAATGTAGCAAAAAGTTTTATGCTGATTTATCAAGTCAGAATGAGGTCAAAAGTAAGTTGCTTGGAGACTAGGTGTCTCCAAGCAACTGGAGGCAGTCGTGACAAAAATGTGTTTTTTGTCACAAGTAGATTGCTACTTGTGTCAAAAATTTTACTTCTGATGTAATTAGATGATGGAATTTGTACTCCTATTCTGACTGGCATTTCTACTCTTATGTGCCTGAGTGAATGTGAGCTTGAATTCAAGCATTGCTGTAGTTGATAAAAATTGATGGAAGTCTAATTTTTCAACACAATCACTCTGTTTTTACTTAGAAAAATAAATTAATCTATAAATCAGCCACACCCCTCAGATCTATATATTTATGTCTGCCTGAATGTTTCATTCAAAGAATGACATGTTTGTTTTCTCTTTAAGCTTATGCTACAGATGTGGTGGTTAAAAAGGAAGTCTGAAATGTTGTTTAATTGGCTTAGACAGAGGGAAAAAAGCTGCAGTTGTATGTAATTTTTGTAAGTAAAAACTCAGGAGGAAACTTTGGAGAGAGTTTCTTGATTTATTTCTTGAAGCAGCCTGACGATATTAAGAAACATTTTACACTGACAAAGGAGAAGCAAACACCACAACAAAACAATACATTTTCTCATCAATTTATTCTATTTTATTTTATTATTGTATTATGCTCATGAATTACCATACATAGTGTAGTGCCTTTACATTTTGAAGAGGTTTGGCTCCAAAAGTGGATCTAAAAAGGTATTTTTTGCTTGGAAAAACAATAGGTTGTGATTTATTTATTTTTTATGTCTGAACCATAGTTGCCCTTCCAAATTTCAGTTTAGTTCCTTTGTTGGAGCATAATTTAATCTCAAACAGGAGTTGAGTCTCACAGCTGTGAAATCAGCGTTCTGTTTACATTTTTTTTTCATATACCTTTAGTGTGTGTGAAATTAGTTTGATATCAGCAGATGTGTTTCAATGTTGAGTCCTTGTGATTGTTCCCTGTCTGTTTCCTTACAAACATTCAGAGGCATACATATACAAGGAGTCCAAGTTTAGGGTGACACTGTGCCAAGACAACACCACAGGATTTAGTCTGCATGTCCTCTTTGCCCTGTGGCCCGTGCTCAATCAAACCTGATGACTGGCTGTTTGTGGGTATAAAAAGAAATCCGATTTTAGGTTTCATGCTACGCACCAGTTTGTAAAAATATATATTTTTTCCCCTTCATGTCTGATGCAGCTGTGTTTGACTGTTCATAACACACACAGTGGAGCTGTTTGCAGATCTCGTGCATGTATGTATGGCAGTAATAATTTTAACCAAATGGTTCCGGTTTAAGGGTAACAGCATGTCGCAAAATATCCTGCTTGTTTTAACCTGAGTAGATGTCAGTAAGGCAGAGCTGCTTTCCTTTTTATTGTAAATCTCTCACCCTGAAGCAACAGATTGTGACTTTATCCTGGCACTATAGCTCCAGCTTTTTTCACTCCCAAGTCCCTAAATTCTCTCAGGTCATGTTCCCTCATCTCCCATTCATTCAGGATTAGCTTTGTGTGGGTAGCGCCATCTTAAAGCATTGATTCCCCCCCTTTTTTTTAACAACATTGAATTGAATCCCATTATTTTCTCCTGTTCCCACTCTGTCGTTTTGTTTTGGAGATTAGCCTTGGAAGTCATTGCCGTCATTTTGAGATTTAGGTTCTTACTTTGAAAGGCTGTGATGTCGATGTTAGATGTGAGCCCCCGCAGATGGCCCTAAAGCATCAGAGAGAGGCACAGTATGATGATATTTTTGCAGCTTGTGTCACAGTTAGCGAGCCTTATTGATGTAAAGCCACTAATGTCACATGGACTGTGACCCGCTTACTTTCAGGTGGTTAACCTGCTTACACTTTTCAGTCCTCTCTGCTTCATACTGTAAGCAAAGAGCATGCCGAGTCAGTGTTTGGCAGAGATGTATACACATTGGCCTCCATGTGATGGTAAACAGAGTGGGGATAGCTTACAGATTAGCGGTCTTCAGTGTTGACAAAAGGGACAGCAGAAGGGGAGCTGAGAGCGGAAACAGAGCCGGCCACACACACAAAGCCTTGAAGTTGCACGACGGTTCTGTCTCTCTAAACAGACAGGAGTTGACGGAAGAGACTTCAGCCACAAAACTGGGCTTTGATGTGCTTTCCACATTGTTTATGGCAAACTCACTGCCAGGGATAGATTCTGGTCGTTTTAGGGCTTTGTTAGGAGAGGCTTAGGAGAAGGAGAGGTCTGAATGTTTTCTGTTTGCTTTTTCAGATTGAAAACCCCAGGTATTTGAGAGAGAAGCCCAGCCCCTTGTCACCAGTAAGTTGTCAGGGGTCCTTTGTTGTTTGTTTCTTGGGGAAAAAAAATTAAAAAAATCTTTGAACTCTTCTATCTTCTCTTCACCTTAATGTTCTCCCTTTTTATCTCTGTAGATTTTAAAGTCAACCATTGAGACAAATAGCACCTTTGCCACTGATCATGATCTACAAAGCAAAGAGGTACGCCGTTGAATATAGTTAAACCTGAAAAATGCCCAACCCAACTTTTTCTTGTTTTGTCACATTATGACCTCAAACCGCACTTCTTTGATTTTGTGTCGTATGCAAGTTAAAAAAAAAAAAGAAATATTGCTTTCAAAATATTTTATGAATTTATCTGTAAAAAGTGTGATATGCATTTGTATTCAGCCCCCTTTACTTTGGCACCCCTAATTAAAATCCAATTACCTTCAGAAGTCACCTAATTAATAAATGGAGTTCACTTGTGTCTAAATTAATCTCTGAATAGATCCAGCTTTTCTGTGCATACCTCATAGGTTTGTTTAAAGAGCATTAGTGAACAAGCAGCATCGTGAAAATGAAGGAGCTTAGTAGACTGTTGAATAAGAAAGTTGTGGAGAAGTTTAAAGCAGAGTTAGAATATAAAAATATAGCCCAAGGTTTAGACGTCTCATAGAGAACGTGGCAAAACTGCAAACCAACAAAGAATTAGCTCTCCATCTAAAAATCTGCTTCAATAATCTGCTCTTTATGAAAGAGTGGCAAAGAGTAGGTCATGTTGCCCAAATAAATTATATTTGGCAGAAGTAAATATGTGGAGGTTGTGCTCTGTTGAGATGAAGCCAAACATGAACTTTCTTTCTCTTTTCTGGCCATCTGGACTAAACCGAGCTTTGTGTTAAACTGCAACACATTTCTCTGGACAGAATATTCTTGTAAAATGGGGTGGCTGCATCATGCTATATAGAGAAGCTTTTCTGAAATGGGAGCAAGGAACGTGGTCAAAGTTGATGAGAAGATGGATAGATTTAAATATAGTGAAATGAAAATAAAAGCCTTAGGTGTGTCAAATATGTGTTAACGCAGTGGTCCCCAACCCCCGGTTTGTGGACCAATTGGTACCGGACCGCGCAATAAATAATTAAATATTTCCGCTTTATGCTATTTAAGTCTGAAGGATCTTTTATTTTGAAAATCCTTTAGCCAGATGCTCTCGATTGCGCGCTAACACCGAGCCACAAGCAGCAAAATGACTAAGAAACAGATCAGATGCCTTTGGAAACTCTCTTACGGATCACACCACCACCCCGGTCCGCAGCGGAATCGTCCAAGTCTTGACCGGTCCGCGGTAATAAAAAGGTCAGGGACCACTGTGTTAATGTACACCATGGCGGGATACTTTTCCTCAGCAGGGATGGATATCCTGAAAGAAGACTTGTTAAGGTTTGCAAAAAACTTAAAACTGGGGTGTGGAGGTCCGCTTTCCAGAAGGACATCAACCCCAAGCGTAGATGTATTCATGTGTTAAAGCACTCGGTCACACTGAAAATCAAATGAGAATATGAGTCAAGAGCTTAAAATAGATGTTCTCAGACTGTCTTCAGCCAATCTGAATGTTTTTGTCCAATTTTCCAAAGAAGAATAGGCAAAACATTTCCCTTTTTAGCTGTGCAAATCTGGTAGAGCCATACCCCGAAACACTTTTAGCTGTAATTGCTGCAGAGTTCTACAAAGTGTTGACTGAAAGGTGAATAGAAATACCTTTTTACATGGTTTTCCTTTTAATTCACAATTTTGCCTCTCTAACAAAGAGGCAAAATTGTGCATCTTTTAACATGTCTGTCATCCATTTGTAACATTTGTTGAAAGTTGGTGAGTTGTTTTTTCTTTAATGTCTGTTGCTCAATAGTTGTTTTTTAAGTTTGTGACTCCCTGCTCTTTTTTGTTACTTGTTTTTTATTGTGTTGCCTTTGATTGGTATCTTAGAAGTGATGGTTACTGTACTTAGGAAGGCCTAAAGTTGATAGCAATTTAGTTGATAGCTCTGGGCTATGCAATACTGTAACCAGAGCAGTGGTTACAGTATTGCATAGCCCAGAGTGTTTTCCGTGACCAAATGAACTTGAATGGATGAAAAGTTTGTGGTAGAGATGTGACAAAATATAGAAAGGTGCTGTACATTTCCTCCCATTGACTTTTCTATGTAGCATTCTTTATATTTATAAGATTGTATGAAAATAAGAATAACACATCGACAAGTCAAACCCAACCCTGCCTGCTTTAAGGTGTGAGACACCCTAGTCATTTAAAAACACCCATATACATGGCTTATACTGGCGGAATGGCCAATTCCCTAAGAAGACAGAAATATTGCCAGCTTCCTCTGATGACTCTCTTTCTTTCCGTATGTGGATTTAAGCAGAAAATCCTATTCTGAAAGCGTGCTTTGAAGTCCCGT
This sequence comes from Poecilia picta, assembly GCA_033032245.1. Classification (NCBI taxonomy): domain Eukaryota; kingdom Metazoa; phylum Chordata; class Actinopteri; order Cyprinodontiformes; family Poeciliidae; genus Poecilia; species Poecilia picta. The sequence goes on from CM065360.1 coordinate 14,168,940, forward strand.
CTGACCCTCCCCAACTCTCCCAAACCTCCAGTCATTCCTTCTACCAAGCACCGTAAATGCAGCGTTAAATATAGAACTGAGCATGACTTGTATGTAACCGTTATGGCTTTTAGTGGGTGCTGCAGTCGCTTTGACTGCTTTGACGGATGCAGGTGCAGGGAGGGGTTCGTGGATACGTAGACACACAGGACATTGTTAAGAAGTGTTCATTACGACCCAGAGTATTGTTCACGGTTTGTGCTTTAACCTAGAACAGCAAGGAATGATGTCTGTACACTGATGCAGCTTAGCCACTGGAAAACCAAAAAAATTAGATTAACAACTTCTTCTGTTTGATTGTGTCTTAGACTGCCTGCGTGGCTCAATATGGATGAATGTAATGGGAATGTTTACCTTACACTGATTGCATGCAACACTTGTGGGTTTACACCTGTGTAATGTAATTCTATCCAGTATTTCAACCCTTTTGCAAATTGGCTGTGAAGCTTATGAGCTGCTTTGATGCCATTTTATAAAGGCTTTGGGTCAATTGAATGAGGCTTTGAGTGAGTGGTGTCCAAAGTTTTTCCATGAGGGCCAAAAATTATAAAGTAAACAGCACTTAACTTTTGGAAAACTTTTTGATTTTATCTTCTCAGTAATAACTTATGTGTATTTAAATTACTTTGTAATAACTAAATGTCCCCCAGACCTGACCTTAAACAGGTACAAGTTGGAGTGCAGTGCAGACAAAAGTGAGCTTGTTAATTTTGCTGGCTGTTTTGCATTTAGTCTGACAGCAAAGGTTATGTTCGGCAGTTCTAAAAATGCAAAATGTCCTAAAAAATACAAAAATGGATTACTGACCAGATTTGTTCCATAACAGAATTATGTTTTAGGGCTTTGAATAAAATTCTTGAGAGCCGCAATTGGTACACGACCTGCACTTTGGACACCCCTGGTTCAAAGTTTCAAAAGAGCTGAAATATGGGACTGGTATGATAAAGCCTTCAATACAAGCAGACCATCTTTTTCACGTAGAAACTGGTGTTTCACTTCTATTGATGCAAAATGCAACCAAAATTTCAAGCTTTTCCAAAGAGCTAAAGAGAAACATCAGGATGAACACACTGGAAACGGGAGGGAACGAGGCAGAAACAGGGCAGACCTTTTCCCTTTGATGTTCAGATTTGTGATGTTTACGCTTAAGAGATTTTGTTTCTCTTTTAATATTTTTACCCCTTGCAGAGATTGTATTCATCAACTTAAATCAGCGCCTTTTAGGGGAAGATTGGGAACAGAGGAAGTTGTGTGCATGGTGGTATGGAGGTATTTTGAGGTGACTTACCCCTCTGCCTATTTGTATCTGCATTTAACACTCATATGGTTATGACATGTCCTTTTTGTCCCCATGTCATAATCATAAACAAACTATTTCAAACCTCTTTTTTTACATCATGTTTCAATTTATTCATCTTGCCTATTCATTGTTAAATTGATAAATTATGGTGATAATAGCACTTCTCCAGTCTCCTACACTGTAATCTTACTTTATCTTACTTTTTGTCTGGACCTCTGTTGAATGTGGTCAGTCACTTTAAAGTGGGGGTGAATGTTTATGCAAGCATTTAGTTTATGTTAAACATTATGCTATTATTTTTGCAGGAATCCGATTTTCACTTTGACATTAAAGATGGTTTTTAGATTTCGTCAGGAATGCCAAACTTTGATTTGTAAAAAGCAATAGAAGGGTAAAATATCCAAGGGGTGAATACTACTGAAAAAACAGAACAACATGATGCCACATTCTACTGATGTGCCTAACCTCTTAGGTTGGGAGATGTTTGACACATTTATTTATTTATTTTTTTGTAACGTCTGCATCAGATTGTGGTCAGTGCCCACAGCATGAGTAGGAGCTTTAGCCACTAGATACAAGCAGCTTGATTCAATAAAATAAGAGCACTAAAACACCTTCAGTGTTGACACAGCTTGACTGCTGTTTATGCCCTTTAGAGGGAGGCTGTGTGTGCAAGACATGCCTTGAGGTGGAGCATTTCCCCATAAGCTTTTCTTACACATATGTGACAGCTTATAGGTGAGTTGTGGAGGATGTATTGCAGGAGCGCCAAAGTCCCGTTAATCCTACAGCACACTCTGAAAGTGCTTAGTGTTAAGAGGGCTGGGCCTTTATTTGGAAATTCTATTAAACTGTGACTGATGAGTCAGTTTTAGCTCGGCGCAGGCCTAAGGCTAGAGATTACAGGAGATACTGACAGAATGATTAAATCACACAACCTTTCTTTCAGACTTTCTGTGTGCATGCCATCTTGAAGCTTTTCCCTCGGCACCTGACCTCAGGGAAAGTTGGCAGCAGCCTGGTAGATGTGTGTCAAGCAGTCATGGTCTAATGGTCGCAAGCCCCCAACTGGGGATCAGACCCCTTTGCTTTCTGATGCCATAATGATGCAGTCTCTCTAATCTAAGGGTCCTCTGGGATGAAGCTTGAGTTCTGAGCCTGTGATTTAGAGGGCCATGGCCTGTCTTATCTGATCGCTTTTGAAAGCTAAAAAAGGGTAACCTTGTGAGTCTCAGTAGTTTTAGCGGGGACTAGTTCTGCAGCTGGCTTTCAAGATCGTGCTTGAGGCATGGAGTCATGAGGGATTTACTATTTCATAATAATAAAGTTTCTATTTCAAACATATCTCCCCTGTTCTTGTTACCTGAGTACTTTGTGGGTTTAGAGAATTTGAATGGAAGTCTCTCGGCCTCATACGCGCATTCTTGTTTTTGTTCAGAATGCTTCTTGTCAAAAACTATGCCAGATCAAATTTTAGCCACAATCTTTGTCCAACCTTTTTACTTGGACAGAAAGGTATAACATAACAGCTAGAAAATGGTCTGTGGCTGTTCCTACATATTTTTCATGTTGTCAATTCATGCTTTTTACAACCCAAATTTCTAGAGTTCAGTCCATTTCTAGATGGGTCAAGCTTTTAATATGAAATTGCAAGGATGGATGGATGGAAAATAGCAGATATGGACTGATGGATAAAAAGAAGGGTAAATAGATGTAAAAGGCTAGATGGATGGATGAAAAAATGAAAGGATGAATAATGGTTGAATGAGTAATAGATAAATAAAAGAAAACTTGAATGCATACAGATGGATGACATTTTTGTCCATATTTTTATGGGTTAGGGGGAAAAAAGCCTGGAAAGAAGTATTTAGGTATCATAGAAATACGTCAACTTAATTCCTTACTTTTTATAGAAAATGCCTTGTGAGGCGCAACCAGCATACAATTTTGTAAATGTATTCCCTCTTTAAAAATAAAGGCCTTGACCTCCCCTGACTCCCCCATGGCATTCTGATATCGAACGGAAAAAGAAACCGATTCCGTCTTTTCTGCTCGCAGTTCCGCTCTCAGATCCCCCCATCCACCCCTTCTTCTTCCCTCCCTCACTCTCATCCTCTCAAAAGCAAAGTGTCAAAAAACATGGCATCTTACAGCGCTCGCTTCAACTCAGAAGAAGAGAAAAGGGAAGGAGCTGTACCACCCAGTCGGGGCTGATTGAAGACATCTCAGAAGCCTTAGGTGTACGACATTCCTCCTCCTCCTCCCTTCACCGACGCTTTTATAAACAAGTTTCAAACACCACTGATCTAGTTTGACAAACTTTCTCCAAAGAGCATTTGAAGAGAGGATAAGAAAGTGACACCCCCACATGAGCCTTTTTTTTTGTTCAGGCACCGTTAGAATCAGGTCTCTGCCTTACATTGTGCTTTTCAGTCAACGCCTTCACTCTCTCTCTCTCCTTCTCTCTCCCTCTCCCCCCTCCTTCTGCTCCTGTCTTTCTCTCACTTCTTTTTGACTTCTTCCTTTCTACTCTGACAAGTCTCCTGTGGTCCTCTCAATTGCACAAGAAATAGCATTAAATCAAGAAAAAAAGATGGAGAAGAAAGAACAGAATACTTAAACGAGCTCTGTCAAGGATGCAGTTTGAACGTAGCTCAAGAGCTATAATGAGGAGCAGCATCCAGAAGGCAATTTCTGCATTTTAGTTGGACTTTTATTTTTAAAGGGGCGCTAAACGAGAAGGGAATTGCTGACTTCAGAGTGAAAACCTGAGCTCTTTGGTTTAGTTCCACTGTTTCAGTCCTGAAGCTTGGCTACATTTAGTTGTGGGCTGTTGATGTCTTCATTGTGTTCTGTCATTATTTACACACATAAACAATACTGCAGTTAAATCACGTTGTTTTCTTTTGATATTTATCTTAGAGACAAGGTCTAATGAGCTTTCCCTGTGCCAAGTGACATTTTGGGAATTTTTCAGCTTAATGGTTTTGATGACTAGAACAAACAAGATTTAGCCTCGGGATGTTTTTAACCACTGACTCGCTCACACACACACCACGCACACACACGCGCGCATGCGCACGCATGCAGACACACTCCCAAGCACATTTTCAAAGGAGCAACATTGTCACCCTGCTGCAGGTTTGATTAACGTACCAGAAGATACACAGACTATACATGAGTGGTGACATCAAAGCAAACAGCCAGCCAGTTTTTCTGTCAAAGGTTTCCTTTGTGCCTCCATGTGCCGTGTGTTTGTGCAGAGAAACATCCTCTAATTAAAGACGGCAGCTTCAAAAAAAAAAGAGGACAACTAAGATTTTCAATGATCAAATAAAAGTATATAAGTTAGTGACGTAACAGAGTTTATTATAGAAGGATAATGTTGAAGATGATACAAATGGTAGAAAAAGATGTAATGTAAATATTTACAAGCCTTCTCTTAAGGTCATTTATTTTGTAGGTGAACAGTCTGCTAAGTTATGGAGTGTTGCATTTGTAAACACAAATGGCTTTTACTTTTTTTAAATTTCCTTTAACTTCTTTAACTTTAACTTTTTTCTTTAACTTTTCATTTAATTTCCTTTTGTCTTTATTCATAAGTAGCTGACAGGAAGTGGAGTCAATAAAGGGGAAAACATGCAGTAAATGTCTCAAGGTCGGAAATCAAACCCAGGATATTTGCATCTAAGACTGTAGCCTCATCATATTGTGCACTTGCTCTACCAGTGAGACTCTTTTTCTTCAAATGGGCATACAAGTGGGGTTGGCAGAGGTTTCCCGTCATTCCCAAACGCAGACAAATCGACTGGCCCATAAATCGGCCGGCCGATAAATCGGTACACCCCTAAATTTTAGATAAGAATGGATAAACCCCCCTGACCCTTCTCCGGGTCGTCCTGCCTCAAGTGGAGGAGTTTAAGTATCTGGGGATCTTGTTCACGAATGAGGGAAGAGGAGCGGGAGATCGACAGGCGGATTGGGGCAGCGACTGCTGTGAAGCGGGCGCTGTACCGGTCCGTTCGTGGTGAAGACAGAGCTGAGTCAAAAAGCGAAGCTCTGATTTACCGGTCGATCTACGTTCCCACCCTCATCTTTGGTCATGAGCTTTGGGTCATGACCGAAAGAACAAGATCACGGATACAAGCGACCGAAAGGGGTTTCCTCTGCAGGGTGGCTGGGCCCTCCCTTAGAGATAGGGTGAGAAGCTCGGTATCCGGGAGGGACTCAAAGTAGAGCCGCTGCTCCTCCACGTCGAGAGGAGCCAGTTGAGGCTCGGGCATCTGGTCAGGATGCCTCCTGGACGCCTCCGTGGTGAGGTGTTCCGGGCCTCGGGGAAGACCCAGGACACGCTGGAGGGACTATGTCTCTCGGCTGGCCTGGGAACGCCTTGGGGTTCCCCCGGAGGAGCTGGAAGAAGTGGCTGGGGAGAGGGAAGTCTGGGCCTCACTTCTGAAGCTGCTGCCCCCCGCGACCCGATCCCGGATGAAGCGGAAGAAAATGAAATGAAGTATGGACAATTACTTGTATTTCCAGAATAAATTCTCTCTTTAGTTTCATAAAAGTTGCATCCATATATGTACATCTTTATCAGGTGTACTGTAATGACAGGAACACCTGATAAATGTCCATCTCTTCAAGATGGGCAACCAGTGGATTTACTAATTGTAGCAGTTAACCTAGCTTATTATCATTAGTAATTCAAGAACATGTTCTGTTGTTGATTTATATTACTGTGTGTGTGACTGGTTTAACACAAATTCAAGTTGTCAGAAGTGCATAAAACTGTTTTATTGCCGCAGCTGTAAGTATGTTTTATGTGCAAAGCTTGAAACTTGGAAATTCTGACTTAATGCAGTACAGCATGAGTTTGATGTAACAGCATCCTCAACTCTGACTTAAGTCCACACAAGAAATCATTAATTTTATTGCAAAAGACTGTCCTTTGTGCTTCAAATAGAGGCGTTGATCTTGGACGTTTTTTTATTTAAATTTGGCTAAATTTCACTCAGTGGCCCCCTGACCACAGTCCTCAACAAAGAAAATTAACAACTTTTAAATGAACACAATGCGATCACTTAGATATGCTTTGTTTTCATGTTTAATGCATGTTTTCTTCTCTTGACACACATTTTTATGAAGTTCATAACGTTCAAAGATTATGGGGTACTTTTTCAAGTCAGTTTTTCCCATGTTGAATTCATGTTGTGGACAGCGAAGGCCCTCAGGACATGCCTGAGGTAAATATTAATGATTAAATGCTGTTTATTTACCATGAATAAATGATATGAGAAAAAAGGCTTTTAGTTGGTGATTTATGATTGGTTTGTAGGGTATAAGTAGTCTTAAATCAAGGTTCTCCCTTAGCTCTTGAAGGTATGGTCTAAAATTTCTCAACACAATGTTGAAGCTGATCCCTTCTTAAAGTGGTGCATTTGAGTTTACGCAGCCATTTTGTGCTATTAAGTTTCAGATACACAACGTCTTCCTGATTAGTTTCCTTTTTCTCTTTTGTGTTTTGCTGACGTTCAACTTTAGAGACGCACATGCACAAAATTTAAAGTATTCGTAAATGTTTTTGAAATGATTTCCACAATTTTAATGGGAATTGTTTCCATGTTTGAAAGATGGTTCACAATAATTGTATCTTTTTTGGCCTCTCTCATAATGTCTTTGCAAAAACAGACCCGTGCCAGAGAACAGATCAATTTTCACATTCAGTTTCTGGAAACTACAGCTAAATTATAGAGCAGCAGACGTGCTGCGATGAGAGTGTTGTTTTTCTTTTGCTTGACACAATGTTTCATCTGTTCTCAGACTGAGGTGAAGATCAAACTGTTGGAGGCCAAACACCAGGAGGAGAAACTGAAGATGCAGCAGAGGCATGATGCAGATGTTGAGAAGGCAAGAATGAAAAACACGAGCTCACGGCCAACTAACTTTACTGCTGTTTATGTCACCAGTTTTATTTTAATATTTGACTTGTATTTTTTAAATGAAAGGTTTTGCTTTCAATATTAAATGAAAGGAACATCGAATTTGATATAGTTTATATATGCCCACAGCTTTAGTGTTTATTAAATCAAGTCATAATCTGTGAGGTAATTTAGTAATGGAGGAAACTCAGAACCTTAGTTTCTGTTTTTCAATCTGAACATGAGAGGCAAATCTTCTGTGCAACCATTTAATCTGCAGTTGCCACCATAAAGCCATTAGGAAGCAAGTGAAAAGTAAAGGAATGCTTCTCTGTTCATCTCACTGGTCTCATCTCTTCAAAGCTTCTTGTCAGATGCTGAAAGCAGCACTAAAGCTGGTTTATTTAACAGTAAGTCCTGTCATTTAGGCTGCAGCTCAAGCACCTGGAATCAGTCTCGCCCTTACATGACTTTCCTTTGCTGTCATTGATTCTTTTAAGGAGACAGTTTGCCATTCACTTAAGACGATACGATTTTTCACATGGCACCACACTCTGTGTTGATTAAGTGGTAACCTTTAAGTCCAATAGAAAGTGAGATGTCTCCTTTTTATTATTGGTTATTTTTTCAATATTTAAACGACTGCTGCTTTAAATGCACTGATCGAAATTTTATGGCTCTGTGTGTAAAGTCTTATTTAGATTTTTGGATTTTATACTATTTGTTTTTGAGAATCATAACTTAAGAAGAACAGCACAATTTTTTTCTTATCTCTTGTGTGGAAGTAGCCATTACTTATGCATAATATGGGGAGATGAGACATCACTCTGTGTGTTTTTAGCAGTTAAAAAAGTTTCCATAACTTATATTTGTGATTGGTGCAGCCAGTAGTGAAAGACGGTGGTCGCCAAGTGTGTTTCATAGAAAATATGGAATCTCGCTCTACCTGAGATTTTCCAAAGCCTGCCAACATTTCCAAACAGATTATGTTGGATTAGAGAAAAAGGTTGAATGAATGAAAAGTATAACGTTTATTTATTTATTTTTTGGCACCAGCTCACATTACTAGTCTATTGTTGATCAAGCCACTTGAAATAAAGTTTGCTTAGTGATTGCCTCAGCTCTGGCTCGTTCTGGGCCTGCTCTATTTGGAACAGTTTTGAGCATTAAAAATGCAAAAAGCACAATGTAATACGCACTCAGAAACATTTCTTTTTAATCCTAAATCATATATCTCTGCATATATCACAAGCTTTACTTGAGCAGTGCTGAAGTACCAAGATGGTCTCAAATGGACAAACGTTTGAAAACAAATTAGCAAAGGAAAGGGGCAGGTGGATGGAAAAAGCTGAGCCTTTGCAGCATTTATGAAGCCATAATCAGCATGTGGCTGTGGCAGCAGCGTCGACGGAACGGTTAGCCGCTGTGCTAGCAGCTAGAGGCCGACTGTGGGGCAGCAACGTCGGTTCACAGACAGAAATTGAGACGACGTCTATTTTTGGGGGAATCTGGGTTTCAAAGACTCTTTCTGCAGATTATTAAATATGCCTCCTTTGGCAGCCATCCAGAAGAGTTGCACTTGACTCATTCTGCGGAACAACAAGTGATAAAATGGAACAGGAAGATATTAGCAAAAAGCAAAGAACGGGGAATGCTACACTACCAAGTCAGAAAAGTTCAAAGGCAGAGGTCTTTAAGTCTTTTAAACTCGTAGCAGTTTAAAATAATATGTCAAGTTTGTTTCGGGCTCAGGCCTCTAATTAACGTTCATTAGTTGGGTTGAATTGGGCTTGGACACACCGTCTATGGGTTTGGGTTGAGTTAGATTTTTTTTTTTTAGGTTTGAGCTCAGCTCTGATCAAAATATTGTGGCAGATCATTGTAGTTTAGTTGGTAATCCTAAATTAATTCTCTTCTTCTGCTGTTCTCTGTCCTCTCTTTAATTCGATTCTCTTTGAATTAGGATGTCTTCGGAAGACCTCAAAAAAGGGATAATAATGCACTCTGCCTCAACCTGACCCTGTGCCTCTGCCTTCTGTTCTACACCCTGAAAAGAAAAACAAAAATCTCTTGGGGTGGTGAAATGGAAAAAAATTGGCTATCCCTAAATGTTGGGTGAACTTTGCTCCAGGCGCCCAATCGTCCTTTCATCTCCTCCATCCCATTCACACCGGGATGATGACAGGCTTGGCTAATAAGGAGCGTCACGGGCTTCTAGAGTCGGACAAAAATAACATATCCTATGTTTTTCTGCCATTCCCAGCAAGATAAGCATGCTTTTGGTCTGTGCTGTTAAAAAGTCATTTTGCTATTCCATAGTTCCCAAAGACTTGGGTTCCAAGCCTAAATTATTAAACAAGTTGAGGAAAAACCTTTTTTTCTTTCTTTGCATATCTATGCACATGCAATGCCACTGAGCATAAGTGCTTGGAAAGTTTTCTGCTTTATTTCTGTTACTGGAGCTGCAGCTCGTCATTGCCTGATTTAACTAATGACACCCAGATGGCAGCAGCAAGCAGATGCACTTACCTCATCACCTCGGTGCAGGTGGTTCATTCAGCTGCTATTTTACTCAGTTTGCTCTGGTCTCCTAAGGAATTGAAATGCATACAGTACTTTCCGATTATACAGTTCATATCCATGTGTATTCTCTTAAAAGTGGCTCAGTTTCAAATCATAATAAATAAAAAAAGATTCTATAGTTTAGGGCATTTCTGTATTTTTATTTATTTATTGCCAAGAATACAAACACAAACTCTTTACTTGTGTGTCTGATCTTAAAGTTTTAAGATACTTTGGTTCACTTCTCTATGTGCACTCATTGTCAAAAGCTTAAATTTGCTTTGTGGACCTATTAAACGGCCTTGTCAGTGTTTGGTTTACATCCTGTGTTTGCTTCAATGTTTAGTGCCTCTTCGTTCTGTCTATAAAATACATGCATTTATAGATTTAGAAACTCTTTTCCAGTGATTCCTGACTTTGTAAATGGCTAAAAAAGACAGAAAATGTTGATTTGAGCAATTGCGAATCTCTTGTATGTTGCTATGTTTTGCCAAAAATAATGTTTGCTGACATACTGAATATTCTGTTTAAGGATTATAATTATTATTATTTCTTAGTTTTGCATGGCAAAGATGTCAATGAATGTGTCTTCTATAAAATTTAACATACTTCAATATGGCCATGACATAGAATACAGAAAAAAAAAACACACTTTCATGCTAGCAGTATCTGCATGGCGCTGAAAACAGTCATTTTCTTCTCACACTCTTTAGATTCTGGACCGAAAAAATCTGGAGATTGAAGAGATAAAGAGTGTGTACAGAGTTAAGCAGAAGGAATCTGAGGAGATGAGCCGTAAGCTTGAAAAGAAAGGTGAGAGGTGACATGATTGCAGGGCTAACTGGAAGGATGTTTACAGTAGTGTCTCTGAACACTCAGAGTAAAAAGCCTAGAAAGGTGCTATCCCACAGGAGATCATGCTGGTGCAGAGTGATGTTCTCCAGCTGTGCTGCTCAGTCTGCGCAGTTTAAGCAAATCATTTTTACCTTTTTTCTTCTTCTTCTTACTTTTGTTTCCTTTGTGTTTTCTGTTAACTAAAAACATTTGATTTCATTTCATGTACTGACACAATCCATGCCTTCTGGTAGATTTCTGTTTACCTCCTTGTTTTCTCTCCCCACCTCCCCCCCACAGCCTTAAAGAAAAGGCCTGACTCCCTTTTTTATGTGTTTGTGTCCAAACTCTCCCACAGTTCAAAGTGTTCTGCGTGAATCCCAGATCATCTGTGAGAGCAAAGAGAAGCAGATAGCGGAGTTGAAGAAGCTCTCCGATCAGAGTGCTGACTCTATAAAAAACGAGTGGGAGAAGAAGGTGAGATATTCTGCAGTCCTGCGCTGCGTAAGTCGCCTCAAGCCAGAGGGAAACTATGGGTTAGCAGGAGACCTCTCTGCCAGGAGCCAGGAGCTGTACTGGTTGAGAAAACAGATTCATTTATTTCCGATTATCTTCCTTTGGGCTTTCAGCGAAGGCTTAGAGGTCCAGTCAGAGTGTTGATTCACTAATTTCTTCGGAGTTGCTGACTGTCTTTAAATATGTAGAAGGTTAAGAATGATTAGAAATCAGACTTCTCGGAAATCTTCCAGCAGTATTATACAAATTGCTTAAATCTGAGCCTTTTTATCTGAAGTATTTATTATTTTTTTATACCCTTAAGCTTTTCACATAGAACAACACAAATATTTGTGAAGTAGGAGATTAAGAGTCTGAATATAAATCGATTCTATACTTACAACACTTTAATTGTCCTCTCAGTTCATAATGGTATTCTACTTTGTTGGTTTGCAATGCAAGGTATAAAAACACACAGTGTGTGATGACTCATACCAAGTAGGTTCAAGGCTAGATCAAAGTTTTTTCCCCTAAAAATGATCAACTTAACTTTAGTTAGTCACCAAATTGGTGTGGGAGTTGCTACTGTGTTGTAGCAGATGTTTGTCACTTGAATTTATTGTAGTTGTTAAAGAAACCAGCCTTTTTACTTTTTCAAAGCTTAAAATGTTATGACACTTTTCACTGATAAAGATCCAAATTTTATATACCGTATTTTTTGGACTATGAGCCGCTACATTTTTCCTACGCTTTGAACCATGCGGCTTATAGCCCGGTGCGGTTTCTGTGGATTTTTCTTCAACCGCCAGGGGGCTCTTTAGCAGGAAGTGAATCATAGGAAGTCAAAATTGGCAGTCAAAGAAGAAAGTGCTGATTTTCAATTAGACCAAGCACATGCTAGCAGCAGGCACGACGGAGAAATGTTTTAAAACTCATTTGATTCAACTTTTAAGTTGAGGGCTATCGATCTGGCAGTACAGGAGGGAAATAGAGCCGCTGCAAATGGTTCCTGGGGCTTCTGATCTAAACTCAGAGCCAATAAAATAGATCAGTGTCTAATCTATAGCTTTTATCTTCCTTTTCAGTTGCATGCAACTGTAGCAGAGATGGAGCAGGAGAAGTTTGAAATGCAGAGGAAACACACCGAAAGCATCCAGGAGCTGCTGGACGACACCAACCGTAGGCTGGCTAAGATGGAGTCCGAGCACAACACTCGATCTCAGGCCACTGTACGTATTATAAAAGGCATGTGGAAGAAGTAGTTTAATGAGGCTATAGAATATTATAAGGTTTTAAAAGTAAGAACTATGTACTATGCATTGAGGCCTCCATGTCCTAGTTTTGCCTCTTTGGTTACATTCGACTCTAAGACTATAAAAATAATATCAGAGACAATTTCTATGCGTACATATAAAAATAACTTTCAAATGATGACAAATTTATAAAGGGGGCAAAGTTTTCTAAAGCAGCTTCTCACTGCAGGCCAACTTTGTCTATTTATTTGTTAATCAGCCTGCAGGAATTTGAAGGCTGCAATATGCAAAAAGCAGGTCAATAAGTGGCATAGGAATTTCACCACAGAGCATGCATGCAATGCGCTTTCTTGTATTCTTGATCACATTCAAATGGCCTTAGGCAACTTTCAATCAGTAACATTACATTAAATTTAACCAGTAGATGAGATGAATTACTATAGCTCATCTCTCCTGCTCTTCTGGAAGTTCTGTTTGTTCTTTTTTTATTAAAAATAGCTCTTTGTTTTATTTGTATTTTTTTTGTTTGTTAAACAGAGGTAATGCTGCACTTGAAATTATATAGAAACCCTCCAAGGGAGGTACTTGAATAAAATCACTATTACCAAGGTATGTATTTTCTCTATATTCGCTTACTACTGCAGAGATCACGAAGTTGACTACAATAATCCAGCGACATTATTTTTAGCTGACACAATAATTATGAGTGTGTGTTTTTTAAAGCTACAGTTGTTCTCAGACTAAATATCCCTACTTCTACTGGAACAGGACGAGGATTTAGTATTAGTGGTTAAATCCTGGGCTTTGTTTAGCTCTACATGTACACATCAGTCATAAATCTAATAATAAAACACCCAGCTTCTCAATTCCAAGCCTTGAATGAAAGGAGGCATCCTTTAACATCTGGGTGGGAGTGACTGCAATATTGCATGTCTGTCATCTCTTTAGACGTCTTTGATCTTAGTCCATATTAAATCTTACTCAGTGCTAAGATCGTCCTCAAAGATCTGCGCACTCACATTCACACACACCTTCCAAAGCTGCTGGGTCTTTGATGTTATAAAAAAGACGGTGGTGTCAAATGGGATTGTGCACATTTTATTAGCGGGGCTCATCAACACAGGAAGACGGTTAATTGAGCTGCTGTTAGAAAGTATTTTGTAGCGCTTTTGCATGTTATATAGGTTTAATGTTATCAGCATTCTGGGATTTCTTTACATATCAGCCATGCACATGCATCGCTTCTGGCCTTAATCTATCAACAGGCCGACATTTCAGAGGCATCAAACACTAGATGGAGCCCATGGTAAGGCACTTTTTTTAATAATTAAGGACAGACAAGATCCAAGAGAATAAAAAGAGCTCTTTGTCACTGAAAATTAGTTGCCTTCCTGCCATGTAGTTGGCTTGATCTTCAGACATAGTGAGGATGGCATTATTGAAGTGGACTTTGACTCACCGCAGCCCCTCCTAGGGGCAGATTTTAGCGTCCGGGACAATTAGGCGTCTGGTGGCCATTTAGATGCCTCTGAGAGGGAACAGTTTTGTGGTTGAAACTTCAAACCCGCTGTGATTCTCAGACGTAATGACTAATGATGACCAAAGCAGTCAATATCAATCTAACTCTTGAGATGCACAGTTTTCTAAACACAGCGCCTTGCAGGATTATTCTTACTCATTGGAGTTTTTCATATTTCATCACATTGCAACCACAGGCCCTCGGTGTGGATTTGAAGTCACAGACCATCAGGAAATGTGGTGAAGTGGAAGGAAAACTATGCATGCTTTTCAACATGTTTTACTACCTGTAATAAAAAAGCTACATTTCTATTGCGGCGCCAATGAAGCGATACTTTGTGCCAACTGCAAAAAATATTCTATTCAGCACATTTAGAGACTGATATTTTTTCATAGTATTCTTGAGGGGTGTACATGGTGATGTGCTCTGTTCGTTTCCCCACACAAATAACATTTTGCATGTAGGACAAACAGATCTGTTTTTCTGGGGGTTTTAATAACATCATCCTCACATGTTTGCTGTAACCTACTTCACTTGTGGCTAATTGCAAACAGGATTTTCTATGACTTTCTTTCAATATTGGCTTTATTCTTGCTCCACTTTCAACAAGGTCAGACTTATAGAGTGCAAGAATCTGATGAGAGATCAGCTACTACTTATGCACTAACAAAGTGGGAAAACCTTGTGAACTGCTGGTAGGGAATTTTGATATTTTGCCTACTTTCTTTTCTTATACTTTACAAGTAAAAGGCCAAAAAAATGAATGGAAGCTGTAAATTGTGGCTGCAAATTGTAAAACATGAAAAGGTTCTAGATGTATGAATACAGCATCTAATATAATAAACTGAATAAAACTTTGCTGGCGTGTTTTGCTGGTCGACTCTGACCATATTAAGCAATGCTTTTCTCTTTGCTAGATTCACTGCAGACTTTCTGTGCCTCTTCCTTCGAGCAGAATTCATTCTGAACGTCTGTAATTACAGCTAATTCCTCCGTCAGAAATCAACTCTGTGCAGCAGTTTCACACCTGCTGTTGTTCTTCAGTGCTCTGTGGTCCTTTGGTTTGTTTCTCCTACTTGGACACTGGAGTTTGATCCACATTATACATTCATGCACACAGCCTGATAAATCTCTGGAGATGACTGTTGACGCAGGCTGCCTTCCAGTTGTTGGCCTCAGTTCTGATACAAAAACTGCAAGGGTATGTCCATCACTATAAATGGCTTTTTCTTCTGAAACTTCAAAGACCGCATCACTAAATCTGTGAAAGGCAGCGGGAGCGATTGAAGCAGCTTACACGGCCCGCACTTCACACCAAGTAATTCTCCTTCTAAAACACCTAATTACTGGACTTAATTTGCTCTCGCCTAGTGTGTCCAGGTGTGCCCGGTCAAGCCTCGGTGTGCAGACCCGCCTTCCTCTCATCTACTGCCAGGGAGCTAAGTGTCAGCACGCGGCCAAAAGAACAACACAGGCCCCTTGTTCCTCTTTTTAACACCCCTCCAAACTGACACAAAGAAAAGAATCTCTGTCACCAGCCTCCGAGGGGCACTGCCGGCTCCTCCTCCTGTCATCGCCGGCCCCTGTCAGCGCATAGATCACCTAGCACGCTCCATCTCTTATCCGCGCCCCATCATCGCCTTTATCAGGCAGGCTCACGCCGCATTCCATGCTGTTACATACCTGCGTGTAGAGACACACGTGCAAGCTGAAGGACAGTAGTTCTTTTTATTGGAAATGGCTACGTGAGACTGACTTTGTTCAAATCCTAATCTAGACTGGAAACAAACCCTTAAAGTAGAAATGAGTAACTTAATTCATGATATTAATCACTTTTTCAGGGTTCCGTCTTTGGAATGGAGGAGTTCAGATTTCTGTGTCTGACTTAGGGAGCGTACTGATGTCTTTGTTGACATTATCTCATGCTGACACTCTTGTTGGCAAAAGTGTTGTTTGACTTGACTCGATTTTCTTGCATGTTTTTGTGGGCCAGGAAAAAATAATGCATGAGATGGAGCTGCGCGTGAAGCAACAGTCGGTGGAGTTGGAGAAGGCCAACGACTTGCGCAGGAAGGTGACGCAGGAGAAGGCCCGGCTGGAGATCCACATCGCGTCCCTTGATGTCGAATTGCAAGAGACAAACAAACGGTATTTTGCAACATTATACCAAAATTCTGTGCATTTTATTGGGATTTTTAAGACGTGTAAAATATTTGAAAATCTCATTTGTAGTCGGTCCTTTTGAGTAAACACTTGTGAATGCAAATAACCATGACCTGTAGAACCACCTTCTATTGGTTTTAAACATCTAGAATCGAGAGACTGACATTTTTGCACGTTCTTCTTTCCAACATTTCTCAAGCTGGATCGGATTGGCTGGCGACCCTCCGTGCGGCAGTTTTTAGATTTTTCACAGACTCGCGTTTGGATTTTGGCTTTTACTTGGACTACGACATTCTAACACATGACCATTATATTGTTGCGCTGGCTGTATGTTTATGTCTGGAATCATTTTCCTTTCACTTCACAGTTATGCACAACCTTTTTGTTTTTCTAACATGTAAAATTCCAATAAAATAAAGCAGTATGGGTAAACTCATGGTACTGTGGCGGCAGTTACTAATCACTTTAACGAGGCTTTTTACAACAGTATTAATAAAATATTCTATTTGAAAGTCTTCTTCAGTCATATTCAGATTTTCTCAGGGAGAAAGCAATCCAGTGGGCTGCTAATGACTCATCTCACTGTTTAGTTTCACTTTTTGAAAAGGAACAGATTTGATGTTTCAGAAAATAGCTCGCCAAGGTTGTTTTAACCAAGCTTTTGAATGTGTGCAGGATGATGATGCTGCAGAAGGAGAAAGAACAGCAGAACGAACAACACAATGAGAAAGTGATGAATCTCCTGGCCAAACATGAGACAGACATAGGACACCTACATCAGGAACACGCTCTGTCTGCCGCTAAGGTTTATATTACCGCAGCATGTCCTCTCTATAAATGTAGGGCTCACTGATCATTGCCATAAAAAAGAACATGTCTTACAGGCGTCAGAGGTGATAGAGGACTTGAAGAAGACCGTGGCTCAGTTCAAGCAGCAGCTTCAGGAAAGCGAGTACAGAAGACAACAACAAATCAGAGTAAGCTTAACAAGGCTGTAAGGGGGGCTTAATATCAACTTAAACACATCACAGTTTTTCTTTTGTCTGTGTAGCATTAATGTTGGATTATCTGTTGCACCCATGTTATTTAAAGCTTGCCTTCCCTTCAGGATCAAGAGATGAAGTCCCAGCAAGAGAAAGATGAGCTGCAGACTTGCTGTGAGAACAAGGTTGGGCCATCTTCCTCTCTGCACTCCTGCTTTGGTGTCACCGTATGAAAATAATGCTTGAATACTGATTACAGCCAAGAGGTTTTATGTATACTTGGTGTTTGAGCCAATAAAATAGGCAGTTATAAGTGTTTTTAAAGCGGGATCAGCTATAATTCCACTTCTACAGTCACAATTACAAACATGCAGGGTTTTGTTGAATTCTTCTGGGGCTTCAGCTGGAGGAATGCGCTCCGCTTTGTAAAAAACAGGAAGATGCATAGAGGTTATATTTACAAGTAATGTTCAAAGTATGGTATAAAATAGTTTGGAATTTTAAACAAAGTCTTAAAAATTGCATTGCAAAAGATGACATGCAGCATTTTCTGAGGGACAATCTGTCCCTTAAGTGTGCCCAGACCCACACCTAATTGCCCGTGCTTTCTACGTTTGAAGCCCACTTCAATGTCAGAGTGCAGCCATAAAGCGCAGAGTCCGTGGATCATTGTTAATTACTCTGAACTGGACCAGACCAGTCGAGGCCAGACTTCTTGGTTAAAGTCTGTGCTGCACCTGGGTCATCTTCAAAGTGCCATTTCTGAAAGGTTTGTATTGGTGGCAGACCAGCATACATGGGGCCCTTTGACTGATACACCTGCAAAAACTTAGCAGGCCTTTGTACTCTTTATTCAGGGTCAGGGAGATATTTAATTAGGCCACTCAGAAGTTTAGTTTTTGATGTCTGCTTCGTATTCTTTTCCTTTAATCAGACAGCATTTCTTCTGCCTTTCCTTTAACTTGTCCCAGGTTGCAGGACTGCGACTTGGAAAGTGTTACAGAATAGTTTGTTTTCCTTTTCTTTTTTTTCGGGGGGGGGGTTCTTCTGTAAAGATTCTTATTTAAGCTTCCTTGGAGGGCTGTGTGGGCTGCCATGATTCAGTATCTGGTTATTAGAACGGCCCATATGGCTGCCATAGATCCAAAGTGTGAGACGCTGTGAGCAGCCAGACGGTACTTTTGATGGGGTGATAGGGAGGAGAGACGAGAGCGTATGCAGAGGGTCACATAGGCAGCAGAGGATTTCCTGAGTGATGTTTGATGGTGTCTTGCTTTTGCACTCGCTTGAACCTCTATCGCTGTCCCACTTTTTCTCTCTGTCTTTCAGGTGTTGGCAGTTCACAGTGAGGCTGAGAGGGAGAAAATTGAGGCCAAGAGGAAGATAGCCAAACTAGAAGATGCACTAAGGTACAGCAAAAGAGAAGTGTTATTTGTTGCTTATGTTAAAAAATAAAAAAAGGCTTGGAAGTATTCAGTGCTAAACTTTAGGTTCATCTTAAAGTTACCAGACAAAAAAGATTAATTTCAAATGTTTGTTTGTTTTTGGTTAATTTAGATGATTCTGACTCGCAGTTAATTAAAACCCTAAAGTCACTTTCTCTGAAATTTTAAATTATACTAAGACCAATAAAAAAATGGATGTACAACACGGAACCATAACTTGTGCCAATACTTTGCAGGGGTTCCTTTTAGACCAATTATCCATCAATGCAGTGTGGTAGAGAGGCAGTCAGTCTGCGTTAGTGGTAATGAAACCCAGGTCACTTTAGTACTGACCTTTGACTTGATCGTGTATCTTGTTGTACCACACGTTTTTCTTCTACCTAATTTTTGTTTTAAATGCTTGGAGACAACACTCTTTAACCAAACAAAATCAGTAAAATAAATTAAAACCAATCAACATTTGAAATATCACTCTGTGTGTGGAGAATCTGTATGAGTTTAACTTTTTTGAATTGTATAATAAATGTACTTTTTAGTAATATTTATTGGGATGCATTTGCAGCATTCAAATATGCTTAAAAAAACAAAAAAACATTTTTACAAGACATTTTATGATTTTGCCAAATTTTTTTGACATATTCTGTTGATCAAAACACAAACACTGTTAAGCAATAGACTGAAAGAAATAAAAGCAGTCAGAGAAATAGTCTGCCAATGTGCATTTGTGGGTGTGCCCAATGCGATATTTTAGCCATTAGTATCATAATCCAACATCACCAAAGCATGTTAAGTTTGGTGACAGGTTCTGAAATGTACATAAAGTCTATGAAGTATGCTATTTATTTCAGAGTTACATCACACACTTTAGCCTTAACTTTCTGAATTCTGCCTTTATTAGAGAGTTGTTTATATCTCCTGACTTGGGTCTTTGATCATGAGAACAGTGGGTATGAATTTTGATTTAAGGTGGAGTTTGGCTTTAACAAGCCAATCCTTTGATCTTTTTATATAACAGAGTTGAACTGCCACATCTGAGGGCTTTGAAAGTGTTTCACATCAGACCTTTACTTGTGAGTGGTTGTATTAAACCCAGCTAGTAATCCTAGATGCATTGCTATCATTTGAAGAAAAAAATACAAGGCAAACTTGTTTATGGTTATAGTGATAGATATGTTTCATTTACAGCTTCTTATGTTTTAAAGTTATAGAAATATAGAGAGTCAAATTCAGCTTCGTCTTGTAACCTGGTAAGCTGCGGCCCTCATACGTGTGTGTGTGTGTGTGTGTGTGTGTGTGTGTGTGTGTGTGTGTGTGTGTGTGTGTGTGTGTGTGTGTGTGTGTGTGTGTGTGTGTGTGTGTGTGTGTGTGTGTGTGTGTGTGTGTGTGCGTGTGCGTGCATGCATGCGGTTGTTTGTTCTGCATGTCCCAGTGTTGCACTAGCGACTGGTCCAGGGTGTATCCTACCCAATACAAATCTGTCTCTTTTTTATTATCTATTTTTTTCTCGTCTCTTCAAACATTTACTGAAAGCTAAACCACCAGATTTGAGACTGTGAGTTCTTGCTACTACCTCAAACTGAATATCTTGGATTTGGATGCTGTTGTGTTTTTATGCCTTGTGTCACATCTTCACGGAAGTGTCATTATTCTTAAAAATACCATTGGCGTGCATGACCTAGAGTCTATATCAGAGCAGCGAGGCTTGTTAATATACATATAAAATCTCTCTATTGGTTAATTCAAGGCCATTTACGATGAATTTTGTTCAGCAATAAACAGTTTAAATACCATGACCTCAGTTTGTTATTTTGTTTGTATTTCCTTTTGATTCCTGTAAAGCACTTTGTGTTGCCTTGTTGCTGAAAATGTGCCATATAGATGAAATCACCTTTACCTAAATCCTTCCTTTAGTTTTATGAAGCCTCCTTTTTTACGGAACTTCATTTAACATCTTTTGCAAATCTATTCATACCCCATTTGGATTTCCTCACATTTTGTGACCTTTAAAGCAGAGGATTTGGGGATTTTGTGTGACAAATCATCAGAAAAATTCTCACATAATTTATTAAGTGCAGGAAATTATTACCTACTTTTCAAACTTTTTACTAATATGTACATTTTTATTGATGCTGCTTTCAACTAAAGCTTTATATAACCTCTTATTTTTTACCAAATATAGCAGTATTTTCTTAGGAGACTCTCTGATAGCTTTGCACATGAAATATTTGTCCATTCTTCTTTGTAGTATACTCTTACCTGTTTGTTCATTAATGTTCTCTACCAAACCTCCTCAGAACAGCAGGATTTACACCAATATTGAATTATTTGTTCTTATTTAGCTGACTTTTCAAAGGAGTCTGTTCATTTACACTTTTGAGGGATATCAAATTCAAAGGGGCTCCACACTTTTGAAATGCATAAAAAATGTATTTCAGTTTAACAACCGGGCTATAGTCAATCAAGTTCAAAGGGGTGAAAATACTTTTGTTAGGACTGTTTGAACCCTTTGCCTAAATACTAAACTTCCCAGCCAATCAGAACATCCTCCTTCAGATCCAGGTACCTCTGTCAGCAGTTCCCCTGCCAAACTTAGAATATGTTCTGCACAATTGAACATAACAACAGCTCAACCCACAGAGCAGCCTCCGTTCCACCGTACCGTCATCCACCGTAGGAAGGTTTTAGTTGCGATGTCTTAATGAATTGAGCGCTTTCTTATTGTTTGTGATGAAATTACCTGTCGGTTTAAGGCATACCCAATTTCACCGTTTCTGTGGGTTTCCGTCACTGTTTAACGAATCACTTTTTAGTGCTGTTGTATTTAGAATACAGCAGGAACAAAACAAGAGGACATTAGTCGCTGTGCCTGCCTATTGTTTGCCTGTCGCTGTCAAGCCGACACGGCAAGTAGAGGAAAAAAAAAAGCTTTAATACAGCAGACAGATCGGTTGGTGCATAAATTACCCCCGTTGTTAGCATCAGTAACGAGCCAGTCATATCCTCGTTTAGAGCTAAACACTGAGAAACGGCAACCGGCCCGCCGGGCTCTTTGCTAATTAAGTACTCGGCCTCCACAGAGACACACACACATACGCTCACTCACACAGACACACTAAGCAGTCTGATGTCTTCTACCTGCCTGCTGCCCTGGCAACACTGAAGGCCTTTAAAGGCGATCCAGAGGAACTTCAAAGTCAAAGCGAGACTGCACGCAGGTGTGTGTGAGCATGTTTGTGCGGGTGTGTGTGTGTGAGTATGAGGATGGATGATAAAATTAAATTGAGCCGCTCAAGATGCTTTCTATCTGCCAGGTACTGTGTGGCATGTGTTTTCTCTTGCATCTATTGCATCTGTTGAATTCATAAACACAGCCAGTTCACTGTTTTTTTTTTTTGTTTTTTTTTTATGTATATATGTCATTATTATGACGAGAACAGCACCTTGTCTTGCAGTGCAAATAGGCACTGCTGCATCAGATTTATGCCAAGTCTTTGTTACTATGGCAACAACAACAACAAAGAAGTTTCTCTCCACTTCCTTCACCTCAGTGCACCTTAGATCATTACAGGGCATTAGCATAGAGATATAGAGGTGCACCACAGAGAGAGGGAAGGTCGTGCATAAAGAGGGGGAGCAGCTTGCCACTTTTTGCAACAATGACCTCAAAACCCCAGTTTTCACAACTCCAGAAAGCCACCTGTCTGGTAAAAACTAGGGAAAAAACAGCTGCATTCGTTTTAGTTCCATTCTTCAAATTCTCCGTTGTTTTCACGTTTCATGTTTTCCTTTCTGTCACTTGGCACCAGGTTGGCCTCATCTAAAACTGTGTCTACCAAGTGTATGCCTTGAAAAAAGTATCAAATATTTTGTTTATTTATGTGTTAACTGAAAATAAGATACTTGTTTAGTCTTTAATATGGTTTGTTCTTTTTTTTTTGCTTCTTTTGTCACTAAAAGCCAGTTGTTATGTAGTCCACTATAAGCTTTTAAAAGCTTTAGCTTCTTCAACGAGGCTTTGCCCATCGTCATTTATCAGCAGGATGTTTATTGTTCATAATTTCCATCCATCCATCCATTTTCTTGACACCCTTGTCCCTTGGTGGGGTCGGGAGGGTTGCTGGTGCCTATCTCCAGCTAACGTTCCGGGCGAGAGGCGGGGTCACTCTGGACAGGTCGCCAGTCTGTCGCAGGGCAACACAGAGTCACACAGGACAAACAACCATGCACACCTAGGGACAATTTGGAGAGGCCAATTAACCTAACAGTCATGTTTTTGGACTGTGGGAGGAAACCGGAGTACCTGGAGAAAACCTGCACATGCACAGGGAGAACATGCAAACTCCATGCAGAAAGGCCGGGGCCGGGAATTGAACCCAGAACCTTCTTGTTGCAAGGCAACAGCTCTACCAACTGCGCCACTGTGCAGCCCTCATAATTTCCAGTAAACCAGAATATCATCAAGAAGTGAATTTATATGAGGAATTTAATTCAAAAGTAAGTCTCATAGTTCATATAGTCATTACACACTGACTGGTATACTTTCAGCATTTACTTCTGTTAATGTTAGTGATTCATTCGTCTTGGTAAATCTCAAACCCCGAAAATTTGAATGGGACCAAAAAAAGGACATTTAATGCAGAAATGTTGAAAAACTAAGGACTATGTTTGTGCACTGTAGATGCACTCAGTCACTTTTATAAGTTTGTACATGACTACAGCGTGGGAAAGAGAAAATTAGCCTGTTTCTTTGCTGAGTTATTAAAGGAAATCCCAATTTGTTTTAATAGCAGCATTCAGCTTGTTTGCATTGTTGGTTCTGATGAATATAACCAGTAGATTCTCTTTGCGCTTAAAGTAAATTCAGTCAAGTTCAGTCATACCATAAAACTAGGTACTGATACTTGGTGTGGAAGTGTGGAAGGTAAGGTGCCAAGTCCTGCTGGAAAACATCAGCATCTCCATAAAGTGGTTGTGCACCTTTTTCCGTTCAATCAACTTTACTTCATTAGGCTTTGATTCAGCTATCTGTGAGCTAGAAGGTGTTTTAGCCTGGTCCTTTGGTGAGTGGTGTGAACAACTGTTAGTTCAGCAGGAAGTTCATCTTCCCTTCTTGTGTCTTCAATTCCTTCCTTAATTCTTGGGGTCCTTATTTCCTTATACTTATTCATAGAAATGTTTTCTGTTTGTTTTAAAATGGGCGAAAGGAACGGAGAATTCTTAAAAACAGGTATGTATGTATTATATATATATATATATATATATATATATTTTTTTTTTTTTTTTCTCCCCACGGTGTGTGTGTGTGTGTGTGTGTGTGTGTGTGTGTGTGTGTGTGTGTTTCTCTTTGAAGTGGACTCATTGTTCTCAGCATGCCAACAAGAATCGAGCAAACCTCCTTTTCCAGCCGGGGATCCGAAGTATCTAAGCAACCCCAGTTAATGTTCAGGTGCGGGTGCAGGTGGAGGTATGGATCCTGAATAATAAAGAGGTTATCCAGAGCTCAATAGTTTTTCCCTTGGCAACTGCATAAAAAGAGATTTCGGGGGATGGGTTAAACATCAGTTCAATACCAGAAAACGGCAGAAGGAAATTTCTGAGTTCCTTCACTGGGCTTCATGGTGGGAAAAGTCTTCTCCATCAGCAATATTTTGATGAATAAATGACAAGTATCAGTGATCCATGAACTTGTTTATGATAACTGAAATGGTAGCTTAACCTTAACGCATTTTACATTTCAGTCTTTCTTCTACAAGTTTTTTTTTTTTTTTTTCTGGGAATGGAAATGTTATTGTTGCTCCCTTAAAGGGTCTACTTAATTACATCCAACCAGTAATTTAAAGGTTTCCTGCTCATCCTACTCATTGTGCAAAGGATTGTGCTTTGCAATGTGGTATTTTCCACATAATTACAGAAAAAAGACAGTAAAGGAAGATATTTATATTTTTACTCGTATTTATCTTGTTAATCTCACAAAAGCTAATGATGTAATTTCTAAAAATGGTCACAAAAGGCAATTTTGTAAAGTTTAATACAGAAACCTTATATTCAGTTTTAGTACAGCTTTTTGTCCCTCTGGTAGTATTCCTTGGGATCGGTGCAATAAAAACCTGAATTCCGTTTAAACATAAACACAATCAAAATAAGCGTGTCTGTTCAAATATTTGTCAATGTTACTTAAACACGTAGAATATTTCTACTTGTTCTGTATGTGACCGTTTATAGAATTAAATCCACTTGAATACAAATGCATTCTGTCTTCTGACATCTGCAGTATGAAAAGAGCCACAGTGGCCAAGCTGCTGAAGGTCACAGAGAGTGGCTGAAGCATTGTAATGACAGACGAGGGAGAGAGGAGTGAGGAATATGACGAGTTACTGCTGCTGAAATCATCACTACAGTATTCTGTTGTAGGATTTTGTACAACACTAAAGTGTCTTTGCCAGATGAGCGATAACAGCCCCTACAGTACCGACAAGACTGTATTGTATTGGAAAACAATAGTTTTCCAATAAAAATGCAAACAAATTTGCATTTTTATGAGATTCAAGATGTCAAAAATGACAGACAAATGCTTGACTTGCGTCACTCTGTGTGTAGTGAGTTTTGTGTATTGTTTGTGTATTGTGAGAATTTTAGTTTGTGATTGATTGCTTAAAATAAATTAACTGTATTGTAACGTGAACTATGTTCTGACACTAGCAACTGAAATCATCAGTTGACAATTTCAAAAAGTGACCTTAAAAATGGATGAAAAGTGCATCAATTTGACTTTTTGAAAGATGGAGGAATTCAGCATCAAAGTATTCAAGATCCCCCCCTCGTTTTAGTGGGGGGGGGGGTTGGGTAACATTCACAATGTAAAACACTGGTTTCATTTCCAGTCTCTGTGGCAGAGCGCCGGATCCTAAAGAGACACTTTCCAAAGATGAATTGAAATGTCATCTGTCACATCCGCCAGTGTTTGAATAAAGCCCCTTCTCCCTCTGCAACTCCCCCAGATTTCAACATGCGCTATTTTTGACCTGCATTTGGATCCAGTCTGAAACCATATTTTCTTTGGTCTTAAATATATCCGCGCTCCTAGACGGAGAAAGGTTTGATGTATAAAACGTCAGGTGCCCAGAAGTCAACGCGATGTCTGCACGTGTCAGTTTGCCGTCAGACAAGACAGAAAAACCAAGAAATACACCAAGTTAGTCTTCAGCATTTGACTTATGAAAAATAAAATACGATTTGTATCAGTTTCTTTTAATTGGCTGTAATAAGTTATTTGCTTTAGCTTTCAGTGTGAATGAATGGTTGTTAAAGAATAGCTTAAACTACGTTTAAGAAATCCTGGCAGGAACACTAGCAAACCGCTCCATTCAAGCAACACAGATGACATCTTGTGCCCACTGATGTTTCTCTTGATGAAGGATAATAAGAACCTCGTTCTTCTTACACATTGTAGTCATTTTATTTCGGCGCTCTGCTTTCAACAAACCGGCCACATTTGTTGGCAGCTTTAAAGCCATCCAGCTCAATGATGCTCTCCTTTTCCGCGCTCCCTTGTCAACTCGTTCTGCCTTTAATATTTTCTCGCCCTTGCGTTGTCTCTCTTTTGTGTTCACTTATTTGTGGTCTGTCTCTCATTCTCTGCTTGTTTCAGTCTCTTTTTTTTCCCCTCCTCTACCCCTCTCTCTGTCTCTCCCTCTCTCTGTTTCTCTGGGGATGTGGATGAAAACGAAGCCTGTTTTATTTTTTCTTCAGAGGGCGCTGAATATTTCAGTTTTGCATTTTCTCTCTTTTTATGTTCTCCCTCTTTTTTTTCAGGGCCTCTTTGATGTGTCTGTGGATTCGTTATCATTCCGTTTGGATGAGCTCACAAACGCAGATGCGGGGCTCTTGCATGCACTTACACGCGCATTCGCACACGCACACATTTGACGTATGCACGCACTCTGGCTCTTCTGATTCTACAGACCAGAGGCATCCATATGGAAGCTTACATTCATGTCTGTTTGCCAGTTGTTTCCATGTGCTGCTCCACCCACATTACTCCATACAATTGCTGAACGCTCAGCTCAGATGGGAAAGAAAGAACATTTGCATAAGCCATGAGGTTCTTCATTGTGTACTCCTGTAATAATCGCATATCTATGGGGTTCTTGTCAATATTGTAAAAGTATGGAGTCATATTTCACTTTCTTCCCGGTCTGTAAAGAGGGTGGGGGGTGGAGCAGAATTTGGATAATATTTGTATTTCTCAACTTTATTTTGTTAAATATCATGTTTTTCTTTCTTTACCTTCTTTGCTTATGGCCTTTGTTTTCTTCTTTTAGTTCTTCCATCTTTCCTTCTGTCCCTTCTTCCTCTCATTTATCTCACCACTTTCCCTTTGTGCTGATTCCATCCATTTATCCTTGTTTAGTTGTTTCTTTTCTTTGTCCTTACTATCCTACCTTCAATATTTTATTTATTTCTTGTCTCCAATACATTCTCCCTTTTTGCATGTCCCTCCACATGTACTTTTTTAGCATTCCTAAATGTGTCCTTCCTTCATTTCTTGTGCAATTCCATCCATATTTCCTGCATTACTTGTGTCCTACCTCTGTTTTCTCCTCGACTCTTTCTTTCTTTCAATGTGTGCGTTGTTCCTTCCTTTCTTGTGTGCGCCTTTTTGTCTGACAGCCCTTTCCATTTTTATTTTCTTCTGTCCATTCTTTTCCCCCTCCTTTCCTCTACCTGTTATGCGTCCTTCCATCCTTCTTTGCATCTTTATTTCTTGTGTCCTTTATTCTTTCCTCGTGCTTCCTTCATTCCTTTCACCCTTTTCTTTCTTGTCTCCTTTGGCTTGAATGTGCCCTGTGTTAGATTCCTTTGTAGTGTTTTTCTTCATCACTTGTGTCCTTTTTTCAATATTTCCTTCCTTCCTTCCTTGTATCCTAACTCCCCGTTTCCTTTCTCTGCCTTTTTATCTGCTCTTCACAGCCTCCTTCCATCCTTGTGTCCTTTATTCCATATTTCCCTCTTTTCTTATGTCCTATGACTGTTTTTCTTGTCTTTCCTTTTTGTCCTCCCTTCATTTTTTGTGTCTTTCTGTTTCCCTTTTCTGTCTCTTATTGTTTTCTTGCATTCTTCCATGTTTCATTTGTTTTATTTATCTTTCTTTTGCTTTTGATTTGTGTTGACATGTTTTTTCTTCGTTGTATCTTTTCCTTCCTGCAGTCTGATCTTGATTTTTGTGTCCTTTTCTTATACTGTTCTTTTCTTTCTTTGTGCACTTTCTTCTGTCTCTTACTTTCCTTATTTATTCTTTTTTCCTCACTTAGTATTTTTAGTTTTCACAATTTTCTTATCTGCATCCTACATTCTGTATAAATGTGCACCATAAATTCGTGGTGAACATTCGCCTTTATTACTTTAAAAGGCCCATGAAGATCTGGGAACTCTTGACATTTGTGCTTATCGGATATTTTAAGTGAAAACATGTAGGAAACAAGTATTTGTTTGTTGCTGACTGTGTGCATAACTTCCCTGTGTATCAACCACGTGTCACACAATAACAAAGGCAGCATGTGGCATTGTGTGGTTAGAGCAGCCCGGAAAAAGACCACATTCTTGTCGGCTGGGCGACTAAATGGCCGAAACTACTAACCCTCCCCCCACGGTCCGCCTTCCCCCCTTTTTTAAAACAGCCTCTGAGGATTGAGGGATGAGAAGACTTCCTCTTTAGAGAAGGCACATCTTTAATTTGAGCCTCTTCTCCTTCCACTTTTCTGACCAGATATCCATTTAAAGCCGACAGGCCGCCCTGGTGCTGGCATCCCTCGCCTTTGCTTTTCCTTTGCTTCTCCTCTTCTCCTTGCCAGGCCACCCTGACTCCCTCCCGCCCACCCCCTCCTTCTTCTCATCTCTCTGCTCTGTTATTGATGGTGACACGCTGTCTGCCACTCTAGTGACCACACACATTCTCACACACAGTTATTCTTGACCTCCTTTACATCCTCGTACAGTTAGTTTCATTTAAAAGTTAGCTCTGGTGGATTTTTTTCCCCCTCCTTTTTTCCTCTTGTATCCTTGGAGGTGTAAGCCCAGCAGCTAGTTCCAACACAGCCGTAGTGCTTTCTTTGAGTTGCGTTGTCAGTCGCAGAGAGAGTTTGGGACCGTGCCTCACGAACAAAGGCCCATGCACGCCTACGTGCACACACCCGTACACCCGCATGAATTCTCTCTCCTCTCTCAAGTGAAGCATACGTTCAAATCCTTTTTTTTTTTTTGCTCTTTGGAAGTTAGCTATTTCTGTGACATGCTCTCCGTTTCCTATTCTCCTTTCTTATTCCTTCTTAGCCTCTCTCCACAAATTCTTTTGTGTTCGACTGAGTCCGAGAGGCAGTCATGCAGCGAGTTTGATTAATAATTACAGAGTACACAGAATTGGGAACGGAAAAAAAAAAAAATGCCTCTTTGTTGTTTGATGTCCAACATGAGAGAAACCAAAATTACTAGGAGACAGAACACTTTAAAGAGGAGAGAAACCCTGCACATTCCTTTCTGTATCCGCTGCTTTTGTTCTTGGGCTGTTTTGTTCTTTGCATTCTGCTGTTGCTCTTCTAGTTTTCTTTATTGCTTTTAATTTTGGGAAACGTTCATCTCTTTAAAAAACTGAAAATTTGCAAATGGTTACGCACACATAAAAGCTAAAGCGTTGCATGTCCTTACATAGTTTGAGCGTTCCAGGACCTTGCAAAAGTATCCGCACCCGTTAAAGTCTTCTGTGTTTTTCCATCACAATTGCAGTCTTACGCTACAGTATAGTCTTCTAAAGGTTTACCGAAGTGTGGCGTGGATCTGTGTTCAGCCCCCTCAAGTCAATCCTTTGAAGACCCATCTTTCACAACAATTACAACTGCAAGTCTCTTGGGGTATGTTCAAAAATAGCTCAAGCTCTGTCAGATTGGTCGGAGAGTGGCAGTGAGGATGAATTTTTAAGTCTTCCTACAAATTCTTAATTGCTTTCAGGTCTGGGTTCACAATTCTTTGATCGAACCATTCCCTAACCTCTTGCAGCTTCAAAGACATTTTCTTCTATCTTTAACTCCATCCATTTTTAAATTGATGGTCACCTTGAGGATGAAAAGTGTCCCTACAGCATGACGCTGCCACTGCCATGTTTCACTGTAGAGATGGTGTGTTCGGGTTGATGTGCAGTGTTACTTCTCCACCACACATATCTGTGAGGTGAGAATCTTTTGAATCAATCAGGTTGGGAATTCCTTGCACTGGATTCCGTACAGTGGAAATGAAAGTAAAGTCGGCTGAATACTTTTACACCACGCTATTTGGATGTGTATTTGTAAAAAAAAAAAAAAAAAGTTAAAACTTTCTACCAGTTTCCTCTCACTTCATGATTATGATTTACTTTTTGTTGATCTATTACAAATTATATGAAAACCCAATGACATGTTGAAAAAGTCAACAAATGTAAGGGGTATGAATACTTTTGCAAGAGACTGCACCTTACACACTCCATGAAAATACACACACACACACATGAAATTTCATACCCTGTCTTTGTAATAGCTGTTCTTCTAATGGGTTTAAATGGATCCCCCGCTGGCCAGGATTCCTTCCCCCGGATGTTCAGTTGTCCAGGGGGGAATAATTATCCACACCTTTTTAGAGCGCTCATTTACAAGAACAGGGAAGAAAGTGCACTGACACACGACCAGCATGTGTTACGTCCCGTACTTTATTTCACACTGTGAAACAAAGCAAAGGAAGAATGCAAAACTGGTCATGCAGTGTTATCTGTAACGCTGACATATTTTTGCATCAGAATGAGAATCTGTTGGATTGTAACTCCAGGGAGCCGGTTGTGCATCATGTCTGTTGCTTTATTTTAGCGTTTTGTAAAACTGGATTGAACAGGCTTACTTGCAGGTTATTCCTGCATATTATTATTATTATGGAGGAATATTAATATTCCTCCAGGAGTAGTGTGGTGGACATCTCAAATACAAAATAGGCCAATTAATCAGCCACACATAATTTTCTGACATGCATGACTCCAGTAGATGTAGGTTTTTTTTTACTGTCCAAGTCTGACTGAATGCACGAGTTCACCCTGCACTTTATGTGTGACGGTCATAAACTTTTTGATGTTCGTGTTGATTACAGGTTTCTAAAAATGTTTTGCCACCATTAATTTAATGCATTTCACTTTGCATGAATTTGCAAATTGCACTTTAGGAGCACAGCAGAAAGGTTCAATATTTGAGCAGAAATTTAGGTTAATTGAAGGGCTGGAATTGCCTGTAGGTCTCGATGTGAGTATTTCAGATCTGTGACTGACTGATCAGTCAAGGGTGCACTCTGCCATTTGCCCCGATGTCAGCTGGGGTGGAGCAAAAAACTTGCCTCGCGCGACCCGTGGTGGGTGGGTGGGTGGGTGGTTGGGTGGGTGGTTGGGAGGGAGGGAAAAGAGGGAGGATGGGTTTGTTTGAATGGATACAAAAATAAACCCCTTCCATTCCAACCTTCATATCTACCTCTGTCATCCATCTGCCTCGACATCCGCCCTGTCCTCCACACACACCCCTGTGTTGTTAAGTTTGACAGCTGCTCGGTTGCTCCTGTATATGATGTCGAGGCTGGGCATGCTGGCTGCACTCTGACAGGTCTCGGTACGGTGCTGTCCCCCTCAGTATGCCTGTCAGTCCTCCTCTACTTGCTCCTCTGTGACCTGACATTTGACAGCCGTAATCACAAACCGGCATGGAGAACACACACACATTTCTAGCACACAATTGTAAGGCAATATAGGATCCATTTATTGCTTGTTAAGTTTGCATTGAATTTATGTAAAACCTCAAATTAAACATCCATCCATCCATTTTCTTACACCCTTGTCCCTTAATGGGGCACCAGCACCAGAAGGTGCTGGTGCCTATCTCCAGCTGGCATTCTGGGCGAGAGGCGAGGTTCGCCCTGGACAGGTCGCCAGTCTGTCGCAGGGCAACACAGAGACACACAGGACAGACAACCATGCACACACACACTTGCACCTAGGGCCAATTTAGACAGAAAAATTAACCTGACAATCATGTTTTTGGACTGTGGGAGGAAACCGGAGTACCCGGAGAAAACCCACGCATGCACAGGGAGAACATGCAAACTCCATGCAGAAAGGCCGGGGCTGGGAATCGAACCCAGAACCTTCTTGCTGCAAGGCAACAGCTCTACCAACTGTGCCACTGTGCAGCCCTAAACAAATAATGTAAATAGAGACACTTTCTTACAGTTAAGACTGTGTGCAACAACAAGGAATTAGACTTCAGCTTCAGTATAAATATATAAGCTTTTAGCTTTTACATTTTTACTCTCACACCATTTACAGAGCGTTGACTCAAATGGCCTTGGTGCAGTAATATTTTCAGATTTCTATTAGAGAAAACAGATTATTAAATCCTTTTCACAGAATAAAGAAACTTAAGGATATTTATGTTCTAAATGCACTTTAAGACTTCTGCCTGATGGCAAGACGATAGAGAGGGAGTCATGATAGACTGTTTTCCTAAACAGGATCGACTGAGTACTGAAGTGGAAGCAGGTTGAGCCAGTAATTGAGATTCTGTTTAGGTGAGAGATTCCTCTTCACAATGTTATGTAAAAGCTTATCATAAAAAACCTAAAAAGTCAGTGTATGTTTAGTGTGATCATAGCCTCTTCATTTCCTAAAAATCAAAAATGAATAACAATATTCTTCATATTTAACTGCATAAATAAGTTTTTTTCATCAGAGTTCCTTAACATGACAAGTGGATGCTACCCTCTGCAAAGACAACAGCCGATTGCAGCACATTAGTGTTATGATAATTGATTGCACACTTTTGAGACCCGGAGTCGGCCTAATCTTCAGTTTACTATTTCTCTCTCCTCTTTCCTGCAGCTGATATTCTTTGCCTGGGTGAAGTGTATTCATTCCTTTGTTCTTGTGCTTGCTTTGAAGAGAGATGGAGAGCCAGCTGGACAGGGCGAAACAGAGCCAAAGACAGCAGATCCAGCAGGCCGATTTGGCACTGGAGCAGTTCAAGAAGCAGGTGGAGCTCAGCTCTGAGAAGGTCTACACTGACATGAAACTCCAGGTCTGACACATAAATATAATCCTCACCCTCGAATATAACTGTGATTTGGTCAGATGTGATTAGGTTTGGGCTTTTCGCCAGGAATGTTTGGAACAACATAGGATGAATACATGGGAAATCAATCATGTACGGTACAATCATGTAAAGAGAAACAGTGGGACTGTTTCTCTTTTATAAACCTATGGAACTTTGCGCATTGCGTAACGAACTGTTGGTCTTTTACCAGAAGAGTAATCAAAAACACCAAATAAACATAAAAATGACTTGTCACACAGAAAATTAACCTTTGTGGCTGTCTCAATCCTCACACCAAATCAGATTGAAAGAGAGCATTTCTCTTCTCTGTAGGACACTAAGTACTGCCCAGTAGGCCAAAATGGCATTTAACACATCAAAACGCTAGCAGAAAGATGGTGTGGATGGTTGCTGCTTCTCTTGACCCACTGGAGATTCAATTTTGCTTCAAAAACCAATCTGATGGGATGCAGGAAAAGACTGTTGTTCTGTGCAAATTGTGGAAAAATGCCTTTTATAACCTATGCAAGCCTAAAATAACATCACAATACAAAACATCAGCAATCACAGACGTCCTCAAAGTTAATGTTACCAATCTGATGATTGGATAAGCTGAATAAGATGCAAAGCAATATATACATATATATATGTATGTATGTATATATAAAAAATTCCCTTCTCACCCTCTGCGGGTGGTCTCTCTCTCTCTCTCTCTCTCTCTCTTTCATCCTCTGAGCTCAGGTCCTCTACCAGAGGCCTGGGAGCTTGAGGGTTCTCTTCCAGTATCTTGGCTGTGCCTAGTACTGCACATTTCTGGACTGAGATGTCTGATGTTGTTCCTGGGATCTGTTTTAGCCACTGCTCCAGTTTGGGGGTATCTGCCCCGAGGGCCCCGATGACCACAGGCACCACTGTGGTCTTCACCTTCCAGTTCTTTTCCAGTTCCTCCCTGAGGCCCTGGTATTTCTCCAGTTTCTCATGCTCCTTTTTCCTGATGTTGTAATCACTTGGTATAGCTACATCCACCACAACGGCTTTCCTCTGTTCTTTATCCACCACCACAATGTCCAGTTGGTTCGCCATGACCATCTTGTCTGTCTGGATCTGGAAGTCCCACAGGATCTTAGCTCGGTCATTCTCCACCACCTTTGGGGGTGTTTCCCACTTCGATCTCGGGGCTTCCAGTCCATATTCTGCACAGATGTTCCTGTACTCTATGCCCGTCACTTGGTTATGTCGTTCCATGTACGCTTTCCCTGCCAGCATCTTGCACCCTGCTGTTATGTGCTGGAATGTCTCAGGTTCCTCCTTGCACAACCTACACCTTGGGTCTTGTCTGGCGTGGTAGATCTGAGCCTCTATTGCTCTGGTGTTTAGGTGCTCTGGTGTTTTGTTGCTGAACTCGCATGTCTGTTTATTCAATAATTTATCTGCCAAAACAGTTTTTGAATACTGAATTGAGAATACTGCTTATTAAAACCATATATTGTGGATTTATGGTTTTTGATTAAAATGAACAAACCCTGCAGTTAACTTGATTGGCAATTTTAGGAGTGCTAATACAATGAAAACCTAATATATTTTAAGACTTTTCACACATCTTCACTAGTTGAGCCAGTGAATTTTTAAAAAAATATTTTTGGCTTAATTATTTAATTCTGTGCGTTTATTTATATATATATGTACTGCAGAAATCATTTTACTGATTTCTGCAGTAAAATCATTAAACTCTCTTCACCTTTTATCTGCTTTACGCTCAATAAATCTATATGTAAGAGCCAAAAACATAATCACCCTCGGGCCGTTTGCTCTCGTTTGGTGAACTTGTATAAATGAAATCAAATAAAATCCTTCTCATTAAACTTGAATTTTTCCACTCAGGCTTAATGACCTCACAGGTTGTAAGTGGGCAGGACACCGGGCGCTCGGGTTTCAGTAGGGAACGGACCGCGCACAATGAGCAGTTACGCTAATTAGTCCAGCAGCCGTGCCTTCCCATCAGCAGTCGGCGTTGCGTGGGCTGCTGTTTATTGGAAAAGTTTCCCAATCAATACGTACTCAGTGTACAACTTCTGATGCTGTCTACTGCTATAGGCATTTTTTTTTGTTGTTGATGTTGTTGTTGAACAAGTCGAGCTATGCCTTGTGAGGTCCTAAATGTTTTAAAATGTTCCGTGTTAAAGAGATTTGCAAGTTTTAGTTGCCGATTAGTGAAGTTTTTTTCACTTAATTGTTGCGTTTGGGGGCACTCTGGGCGTACGAATATGAGAGACTGTGTGGGAGTCGAGTTTATGCTCGGAAATTTCTTGGCACAAGAAACAACCTTTGTTTCCCCGAGACTTAATTTAAAGAAATTAATTATACCATCTTTTATTTCCCTCTTGTTTTGTAAAGTCCTGCCCCACTTTAGGTACAAATATTAATGGATGGATTCATCAGAGTTTTTTTTTTTTCAATAGGATTGCCTCCACATGAGTATTTTTAAATATTTGAACTGGGAGTCTTGGTTTACCCCCCCAACCCCCCTCTCCTCTTGAATGCAGTACTTTTCCTTCTCCCTTCTGCTTCTGCTGCTCTCATCCTTCCATCCTCTCACTTGCTCCTTCTTTTCCCATTGAGCCCCTGGCATCCCGATCTTCAATCTGACTTTATCCTCAGCCCACATCAAAGCCGTGGGAGCGCAGAGCAGTCTCCTCTGCATCCCTGTCATCTTCTCTCCCTCTTTCGCTCTTTCCTCCTCTTCCTCCTCCCCTCCCTGCTTATGCATCTTCCTGCTAAGGCTTTAATGTTGTGGAAAGTACTTCAAAAGAAGTTTTTTACTCTTTTCTCATCCTCTCGTCATTCCTTTCATCGTCCTCGCCGTGTCTCTTTTTACAGATGGTGTGATATCTAAATGGATTATCTGCGTCACTCCTTTCTTTCTCTATTTAAAAAAATCGGCTTCTTCCATTCAGACTGCAGTTACAGGGAAGATCCTGCCCTATTTTGGTTTGAAAAAAGACGCAGCAGCGTTGCTGTATAGAATGAAATCTGTGTTGCGTGGAGAGTTCAAAGAGGTTTTAGGATTCTAAACAGATTAATAAAAAACACATTCAGGATTTTGTTGGTCTTACAAGCAGCATAGTTGAGATGTTTCTGCAAATTACAGCTTCTGTTGTTTTTTTATCACTTGTATAAAGAATGAAAACTGTTGGCTGTGAGGATGCTAAGATAAAAGGAGGTGATGGTGTTTAATATCTCCTCGTACACAAAGATTGCAACACTCGATTTGGACAAGCTCATATTTGTTTCACATTGAATGAATACGTTAAAATCATTTGTAGCAGGATTAAACTGCTAACTAGGTTACAATTCATATATCACTCTGATTACTTCTTAAAATTTAACCTTAACTTCTCTTTTACATTTTAGAAAGAAGTACGATTTAGAATTCATTGAGAATATTTCAATGAAAAGATGTACGAATTGATGGAGAACATCAGTAAAATTATGAATGTGATCTACTGTTGGCTAATGCTTTAAAAGTAGAAAAAAATTACTAAGAAAACAGAAATAAATCCTAATTTTATTAAGACAAAGGTGAAAGTTTACGCTGAAAATGTAAATCATATCTAAATATTACTATCAAAACTTTAAAAAGGACTAAACTTCAAAAAAATAGGATCTATTATTAGCTTATATGGTTCTAAGTAACAATATGTTTTAAGTCCTCAGAGCTGCCTTTTAAAAAAAATACATATTAAAACTGTTTATATGTTTTCATATAAACAGAACCAGTAGAATCAGGAATCACTAACGGTTATCTAAAACTGAAAAAACTCGCATAAAACCTACAGAACACCAAGCATAGAAACCTAAAAACTATCAGAAGCTTCACTGATTTTCTCAGATACTGAAAAGAGAGATTCTGTGACCTAATTCTAGTTCTTTAAACTTAAAGGGTAAATTTAGGAAAGGATATGCGGTAACACTTTATTTGAAGGGGTGTGCATAAGACTGACATGACACTGTCATAAACATGACATAACACCTGTTAGGAACATGAAGGAGTCTCTATGAATGTTTATGACTGTTGTCATGAAGTGTCATTTGGTAAATAATGACACTTTTAATGCAAAATTGCTCTAAAAGTTGCATTAAAAGTCTGTTAAGAGTGGCAACTTTGCATTAAATTGTCATAATTTACAAAATCATGCAAAGTTGGCACTTTTAATAGACTTTTAATGCAACTCTTAGAGCAACTTTGCGTTAAAAGTGTAATTATTTACCGAAGGACACTTCATGACAACAGTTATAAACATTCATAAAGACTTCTTTATGTTCATGACAGGTGTTATGTCATGTTTATGACAGTGTCATGTCAGTCTTATGCACACCCCTTCAAATAAAGCATTACCGAAAATGCTTTCAGGCTTTTCTGAAGTTTTTTGACTTCGGAATAACCTGACAACTTCCTCAGCAGGCCAAATTAGATCCAAATCGAGATTCATGACAGTTCTCAGTTTAATTTGTTTAGATAGTAGTCTTCTGAATGTTTTCTATTAAAAGATTTCCTATTTCATATTGGGTGTACAAATTAGTTCTTGCTTGTTATTTTTTGTTAATCTTTAAGGTTTTTTTGTGTTTGTTTTTTTATCAAGTTGAGTAAACAATAACTAATATTCTAGATTCTTGATTCTGTTGGTAAGTAGTTGTTAACATCTCATTAACATTTTTTTTCATTTACTCTCAGTACATTTGAAATCCTGAAGAAATAAGATTTAAAAATTCATCTTTTGAGTGATTAGGAAATGTTAGGATTCAGTATTCATCTATATTTTTTTATGGAGTTATGAGATTAATCATTTTATGAATATCAATGAACTTAAATGTTATTTAACTCTGCTACATATTAGTCAAAGTGAACGCCACATATTTCGCAATAAAGTGTAAGGATTTCATCCTCACACTTTAAAAAAAAAATTGTTGAAGTTTTTTGTCTTGTTGTTTCTTCTTGTTTCACCACCAGATGGAGAAGGTAGAGGAGGACTTGATCCGCTCCAAAACCCTCAGGGAGAACCAGGCCAAGGAGTTCTCGTTGCAGCTTGATGCACTGAGACAGAAATACGAGCAGCAGGTTTGTATGAGGCTGGAGCTCCTTGTTCTTGCTGCTTTTGTTCCAAACAGCACCGTGTTGTGAGTGAAATCTTAGCCTGTCAGAGCTGACATCTATTAGGATTGCTGTGCTCTTTCCTATTGGTTCTGCCGGATGTTTCTCATGTTAAAAGACACGCTTTACATTACGCTTCGATTCCAACCCAATAAATATTTTTTATCAAGGCCTTTTGAACACTAATGCGGGCTTCATGGTTCATTTGGCATTTTATCTCTTTGCGTCTTTTTAAGTTTTAGAGTCAAGATAACATTTTAAAGTACACTGACTGACGGAGAAATATTGGATTTAATTAAACCATACGATTGAATGTTATTTCACACAGCTGAATTAATTATTTAAGCCATAAGCCACGAAAAGCACTTGAGACTAATTTGACATTTTCACATACATGCTGATTGAGTTTAAAATAGAAAATATATATAACAGCACCCACTGTTTTGGAAGGATCTGTAAGTCGCATGAAAATTAAGGGAGTTTCCTCTCAGCAGCATAATCGCACACTCAAAAATGTAGAAAAATACAACCCTTAAAATGAGCATATTTATTTGTTGGAGGAAAGAAAAATCAAGTTAGAAAACTATTTTTAAAATTCAAATATGTATACCACTAGCAATTCCTAAAATATGTAGGCTGGTATCTACTTAATTTATTCTTTACTTTTCAAATTGATCAGAGTGCCAATGAACTTTTATTTTGAATGTATGATTTCCTGTTCTGATCTGTTATAAATATAATATGAAACAGATGCCCTGTTCTTCTTAGGCACTTTTTAAAATGGAAAAGGCAAGAGATTTCTGTACTCAACTAAGGTAGTTGGTGTTGATCTTAGCAAATCAAGAAAATGCAACAAGCAAATAGCCACTCTTCCATATCTCTCAGGTCTGCAGCCTGAGCTCTAATAAGAAAACACCGGGGCTTGACAAACATGTCTGGATAAGGATTGTCTTGTCACCACATTCAGTGCAAAGGATGGTGGGGGAAATTTAAAAAAAATAACAAAAGTAGAAGCACAAATAGAGATTTTATTTTTATTATCCAAATAGTTCTGGTTGGTTTGGTGTGAAACACAGGATAAAAATGTGGAAAAGAACCCCTCCTAACAGCTCCATACCAGAGCTGATAGCATCATGAACTCCCCATTCGGCCATTCGAGTTTACTTTAAAATGGTGATGATCTCTGCCAGAGCATTTGATTTTTCAGCTTGATAATGTGTCAAATTAACACGGGAATGGTTCACCCGATTCAGTAACCACTTTTATTACTTTGCATGTGTTTTTTCCTTACTAAATAAATGGACTCAAGTTAAAGTTTGGATTTTTGAATGTGAGCTTATGCAATTGCAATAAACGGCACAGAGTGCTGCTTTTGAATTTACTGGTCTCATTCCATAACACAATTATTAAGTTTAAAAAAACAATAATAATAACACAATTATTAAGTTTAAAAAAACAATAATAATAGGCTTGCATTTCCCCCATGTTGACATGTACAGTGTGACCATGTGACACATTATAAGGGCGCTCCAGTAACTGCTGTAACGTCTCCATTTCCCTTCCGTATCGGCAGCGTGATTGCTTTCCAAGCACCAAACTGGCACCAAACCTGTGCATTAATAAGCATGCTAACTCTCATTTTCTGGCTAGATGGAGTTTACACTGCGTGTAATTTGCG
Source organism: Poecilia picta (assembly GCA_033032245.1). NCBI lineage: Eukaryota > Metazoa > Chordata > Actinopteri > Cyprinodontiformes > Poeciliidae > Poecilia > Poecilia picta. The sequence goes on from CM065360.1 coordinate 14,208,416, forward strand.
GTAGATTGACGTGAATGAAGGGGTGTTACTTTCAAGGAGAGGGGAAACCATTTTCTTACTACCATGCACCACGACTGAACAGCTGTGGTGAATTGCGATAACCATTTCTTAAAAAAAGAAGAAAAAAGAATCTTTTAACATTGGAGAGTTGGTGGAAAATACACATATTTTAACTGATATCAAAGTTAAGTTGTCTAAAAGTAAATATTGTTTCCCCCAAACTCTGATTTGCTGCAACAAAGTCATGATTTTCAAGTTGTATTTATATGGTGATCGTCGTGTGCAGAGGAGGCGAAGCTGGGACGGCCAAATGTGCCGATCCGGAACGCTTTTCTCCATAAGATAAAAAATACAGTCTGTTGATTCAGCTGTCTGATGAGAGTTTTTCCTCATCAGTCACGGGGAATGTATTTGAATGGACAGAAAGACTGTTTTATTATTTATGAATGCTATTTCATGTTTAATTCTTTTTTTCGCATGAGCTTTTTGACACTTTCTTTGTGAGCTCCCAGTCTCTCAGGCCTGCATGTGTGTTGTTGCTTCCGCTCCAGAAAGATTGGTGTCACAAGATTGAAGGGGTCATGGTGCTGGAGTCCGTTCGGAGAAGCAAATTCCCTCCGGGGCGGCTTTAGTGATACTTTTAAGTGGAGAAATAGATCAGAGGGGAGCTGTTGGCCAGCTGACCCTCCACGCTGCCAGGCACGGTTTCTGGATCTAGCTTAAATTCAGAGCGGTCTTATAGCTGGTTTGGAGTCGAGAGCTTAACACTTAGGGGAAATGCTTTACAGCTTTACTCTTCATGTGTCAGACTAGCGCATTAAATGAAGAAGAAATCTAGTTTATAGACGTATAAGTGTATAAGTAGATAGAACGTTCACTCTCTTTGGAGCTCTCTGCCCATCAAACCCTACCATGAAGAGAAGACGGTTGCCTTTTTTTTCCCCATTTCATTTTTTTCCATTTTTCCACTTGAGACCAGTCTTGTCTGTCCTCTTCAGTGCAGAAGAAGCCCTTTTACCTCACTGTCCAATCTCAATTTGTACCGCATAATTCTCTGGAGCTCCAAATTGTGCCCTAACTGACTCACTGTTTCCTAGAAAACTGCCATGCTGGTCCCTTTAAGAACCGCAGTATCCTGTACTGCATGCATCTCATGCGTAATGTCACATCCAGACTCCTTTTAGGGAATGCTCTCCGTCTGCTTCTCTCCTCTAATTGTTGATTTGCCCATTTCTGTTATCCAGAACACCCATGTTATGAAGTCTGTCAATCTCTGTAAGAGTTTGATAGAGATCCTCCAACACGAATCTAATGATTTCTGTGGGGCAGCATATTCCGCATGGATTTGCAGGTGTTTCATGTCTGAATGAGTCGTTAGTAGAGGTGAGACATTTTATCTGTTGGGTTTTCTATAGGATCAACATCACCAGTAGCAGCATAAGAAAGATGATCTTCATATTTTAGCTTAACTGTGGTTTCCTAATTTTTAAACCAGTTTTGGATAATAATTAATAATATTAATGAAAAGCATCTGCCAAAGCATAAAATATGTTTTAATAGTGTTTGTTTTATTTGAAGGAATAAAAGGCAAAACAAAAATGTTACACATCCAAGCCAGACTGTCAGAATACACTTTCACTTATAAGCCTCTTAGTATTGACCTTTCTCTATGGATGTTTGGCAAAACTACAGTGCCATTCAGAAGTTTATGTGAACTCTGGGTTGCTATATTCTGGGAGAGTCTGGAATTTGATTTCACCTTTTTGTGTGAGGAATAAGTATGCAAAAATGTTTGCATTTCCAGACTTAATTCCATGTTTTTTGTCTAAATGTCATCCTTCCTTCTTTTCTTCTTTGAGTATTTATGAGCATTTGTCCCTAATTTTGTCCTCACTCTTTAATGTCCCTTTTCTTTCCCTCCCTTCCACTCTTCCTTTTGCTGTGACTTCTATCCCTCTTTTTGTCTTCTCTTTCTTCCATCATTCCTATCTTCTTGGTGTCCTGCATTTGTTAATTTTTTGCATCACTTGTAATTTCTTCTTGTTCCCCCTCCCTTTCTGTTATGCCCTACCTCCTCATCTGTTTCCTTTCTTGTCCTGATTTCTTTTATTTCCTTTCTTTTCTTCCTTCTGTTTTTTCCTTATTTTTTTAGATCCTTTTCTTCCTTCTGTGTATTGTACTTTCCCTTCAAAGTCTGCATTTCTACGCAGCGCCATATCTTTAGTGTTCTTTCTTGTTTTTCCCATTTCTGGTCCTGCAGGTATTATGTGCTAACATTGCTAACAACACATGTCTGACTTTAATTTATGATGAATGTTTGTATAAAGTTTTGAAATGGTAATATAAAATGTATGAGAATCCTTTTTTTGGGTAATGAGTTGAATGTTTTTGGATTTTAGCAGTTATTCTTAACTGTTCTGTTTTTGGTAAACTGACATAATGAATTATAAGTTAACTTGCATGATTTAGAAAAAAAGAAAGAATTGAGTGCACAAGTTTCTTCTTCTAGTGTAGTTCTGGCTGAACATTTTAGCCCTTGTTGCCAAAAATGGTAGAATACATCTAAATTAGTTAGTGTCCTGGCACAGACTCCTTTTCAGCAAAAGTCCACACATTTTCTACAGGGTTGAATTCTGGGATACTCCAGAAGCTTCATATGTTCTTGCTGTGTGTGTTTGAGATTATTAAGATGTCGATTTTGGGAAAAGTTTATGAATTTTGACATGATTGAATGCAAACCTCCGACAGTCGTCGTGCAGCAAAACCAGAAGAATAAATCTTTGGACGGCTAAATGAGCATTTATATGGCCATCCCTACTTTTTAAAGTTGGAATCCAGCTTCCTGGAGATATTTCCTCATTCATCGCCCATTCTGAATAGTGCTTGGTGTTCACAGTCAGTGCCGTGGACAGAGCAGACATCGGGCGCAGAGGCTGTCGATCTTCGCTCCTCTGGTTGGCCAGGTAGGGTGCCGTCATGCACAATGTGTGCAGATTAGCTTCAAAGCAGGGAGGCTAGTGGGCCCCAGGCCCCTGCTGTCCTTTCAGGGCTCGGGCTGGGCCAGAGCGGCGGGACGATGTGGGGGTTGCTTGTCCCTCACTCCACCACGGGGGACTGGGAACAGAGTCTGGGAAAGGCTTGGGAGCTTCACTGGCTCGGCCTTCACATCCCAGCAGGTGACTCCTCTTACAGCTCATCTAGAAAACGGACTTGCTTCAACTGACAGGATGATTAAACCCTGAAAAATTAAAGCTTTTTGTCCCATTTTCCTCTATGACAGAGTGATGTTATAGACTGAAGTTTTTGCCAGTCTTAAATCTTCAGGATATTTATGTTTCAACCTTTTCCATTTATAACATTTTCATAAATCTTTTTGCTTGAATGTTGGATTTCACCCTCAAGGTGGATAAACCTTAAACATCCACACAAATATTATCTTTTAAACTTTGAAATTGAAACTGTCGTAGAGGGACTGTCAAGAATCATTAAGCGTCTTCCTCTCAAACTTTCGTACTTTTTCGGATTATAATAATCATCATATTCTTCGCCTAAGCCGATTTTTCGCATTCTGTCAAGCGCATAGCATGGGGCGTGGGGTGGTTACTGCCGCCAGATGGCTAACCCCTACCAGCTTTCTTACATAGCAGAAACCGGCGACCCTTTCATATGCCGACCTCAGAATGGGACGAGTGAAACCAGCCACAAGGGAGAGACTTGGACATTAAGGGCCAGTCCCTACAATTAGCAGTGGGAGGTTTGAGGGTTGGGGGTGTGGGGAGCAAGATAGATGTAAACGCGTCACATTATGTTTTCGTATCTGATGATGCGAGGACGCACAAAAACTTTCTGCGCTCTTTTTAATTTTGTATTTATTTTATGTTGTTTTTTTTTTCTACCGCATCCCTTCTAATCTTGCTTAATTAGCCCGGCACTCTGGTTGGATGAAAGTGTCGGTTGGAAACGGGACGATGAAGATGAAAAAAAAAAAACGTACATGGACAAGTTGTCATGACGACGAGGTTTGGAGCGCGTGTGTTGGCTGATGAAGTCTCTTTTTGCCGGCTTGTCCAATCAGATGGCTGAGCAGCACGCGCAGCACGAGCAGGAGAGGACGCGGCTACAGCAGCAACACAGCGCGGAAAAGGATAACCTGGTCCAGGAGCACCAGCGGGAGGTGAGCAGCCTGGAGAGGCAGGCCAGGGCCACCCTGCAACAGCACCAGCAGCACGCCCAGGAGTGGAGGAAGCACGATGCCCAGGTAGGGGGTCTCGACAGATCAACCTTCACAGACGCAGACGCGCACACACGCACACACCAACACATGCTGACCCGCCGCTCTCCCGTGGATAACCGTTTCGCTTTTCGCCCATTGACGTTGTCCTGGGGTTTCAAAAGCACAGCGGGTTGAGACACTTTTTAACTTGAAGCAAGGCACGTTCTTACTCTGGGTGTGAATAATTTTTCTGATTGCTGCATATTTCGTGCGAGAATTTTAAATATGGATGTGCGAACAGAAAAATACTTTTAAATGATGGCGAGCTTTGGTAAAAATACAGGGAAAACTACAGGAAACAAGGCAAAACTAAAGAAACGCAAGAAATCCAAGTTTCGATATTAGTTTACAGTTGTTTAATTACCAAAACAAGTTTCTAGAAGCCACTATAAAGGTTTAAAGCATTAAAGTTATCAGCTATGTATACATTCAAGCTTTATTGTGCTTTTATTTTTAAATCCACACTTTTAGACGCCTTGGTGAGCTTTCCGAACTGCAGGCGAAGTGTATCTATTTTACACGGCTTTGTCCTCTCACCGCAGGAAGTCGTCTCTCTCCGGAAAGCGCAGTTTATTCTCTTATTACAGCATTTTCTTGCACAATGACCTGTATGAAATCTTGATCTGAATCAATGGACGTGTCAGACATTGAGGGGGGCTATTCTTTTACGATTTACCCCAAAAACAGCAGGTCTTCAGTCTAAACCCCTCCGCTGGGTTTTGGGCGCTCTCCAGCCTGGGTAATAGATTGGAGCTCTGTGGGAAGCTATTTGATAAACCAGCCCCCAACTGGGATTGTTTTTGACTCGTCAGACTTCGTGGAAAAACCAAATTTGTCAGCATGGAAACATTTTTTATTTATTGGACATTGGCTAGAAGACGGCAAACCACTTGGGATGACACTTTTGGCAAAAATAGTTCTTTTGGCAAAAAATGCTCATAATTAGTTAGTTTGTGCTTCTTCTTTTTTAGATGAAAGTAAAAATAAAGAGTTAAGCAGAAAAACAATCTTTATTAAATTTGGATATTTTTCCTTTAATTTTATTTTTTTTTTCAAGAAATGATTTCTTAACAGAAAAAAACTTACACATTAAATACTTTCCCGCTCCCTATTCGTCTACGACTGACTGACTCACCTAAGCATTAACAAAGAATTTATAGATAAAGTGCCAAAGTAATATTTTTCTATAGGCTTTGCGAAAATGTAATTAAAAAAATCTTATTGTTTTGTTTCATGTTACGATAGTCTTGAGAAGCTTTGTTTTCGCAGCCTGTAAAAGTAAGACCCATTTGTGAGGATGTGATTTCTGGAGATGCCGTCACCACAGGACATGACTGCTCACAACGCACAGCTCCGCTCATGTCAAAGTGACGTACGGCTTGACAGATCTTGGCATCTGACGACGTTGGGGAGGAGGGTGGACTGAAAACAAAGTTCCCCCCAATCCTCATTTCATATTCTCAGTTCCTGTTGTTCGCCCGTTCAGCAGTTTAAAGAAGCAGAATGACGGCTGTCTAATGTCAGAGTGTCAAAATCAACGTTTCAGGACGTGAAAAGAAGGAATACACTACGACGGTTTCTCTGACACCGACAACTACAGATTGGGTGAAGACATTTGTTAGTATAATGTTTGCATGCGGAGCATCTTCCAGCCAGTTAAAACACTGCAAGGCTTGTTTCGCATCATTTTAACGCTGGTTCCGATAGACAAAACTGTAGTCTCAGCTTGTCTTCATGCTTAATAAGTCTAAAGTTGGCAAAGAAGGAGAACAACCAACTTCAGTGACTCCCTCCCAGGATGAGTAATAGCTGCTCATCTCCTGGTTGTGGCAAGACTCTAATAAACAGCATTCCTGGCTCGGGGCTTGTGTTTGAGCAGGAGAGCGGATATGTCGTCGCAGCAGCTGGAGGGAAAAGCTAAAAAAATTTGATCAGGGACACAACTTCATCCCACCAGACTACGTCAGTCAGCAAACTGCGCTGCAGCTCATTAGAAAGGCTGCATCACCCATCTGTTGCTCACTTGGGGTTTCTACATCATTTAGCACACTGCTAAATGCACACAGATATATCCTTTCTACTTATTTATTGTCCAGAACTTAGAGTTGTAATTTAGGGTTGCGGTTTATAATTTTAATGGTCGTTGACCTCTTCTTAGCTCACAAAATTAGGTTTGCATCAGCATGGACTCTTAACAGTGGTGAACACCTTGTTTTAAAGTTTTCTAAAGTGGGATGAGGAGATTTCAGTCATTAGTCCGTAATGATGCGATATCTCACCGCCTGCAGCCCGCTGTGTGTGTTTGTTAGCTGATTAATGCCCCCCAGAGGATGAAGTGGTGCCTTAATTTGTTTCAGTGATCCAACACCAGCATGCATTCCTGACTCCTGATTTCAACCCTCATCCATTTCATGTTTTTCCATGTTTTTTTTTTGTTTGTTTTTTTTTTCTTCAGTTAGGGCAAACACCCAAACAATAAGTTGGCTTACTCATAAAGCTTTTTGAAATTAAAATTAAAAATGATTTCTGCTCCAAAAAAAAAGAGACAATCTCCTTCAGGGGTTTTCACAAACTCATAAAAAGTCTGAAATACATCCAGGTTTTCTCTTCTTGGTCAACATTTACAGTTGGTTACATTCATAATTTGTATGTTTCTTCATTTGCTTGTTCCAAAATGTCACTGGAGGCACTGGCAGCATTGGTCGTAGTTCTTTTTTTTTAAGCAATTCCAATGTCTTTCCCACAGGGTTTGGACACTTTTGCAGTTTGTTTAGGGAATTAAAAATGGACTGATCCTTTCCCAGCTCAGTAATCACAGGAAACTTTTATGCGGCAAGATTAGGCTTGAAAATAGGACTCTAGCCATATGATGCCAACTTTATTATTTTTAACATGCTTATATCTTTAGCAAAAGTGTTACTTTCCCCAAAAAGCTTGTTTGTGTCGACTCCTACTCTTGTCGGCTGCCCTCCGGTGGAAGATCAAAGTTAAATATGGCTACACGCACCTACGAAGATGCAGAGCTTTCATTGATTATTGATTTTTTTTTTAAATGCTTGCATAAAACATGCAATATTTTATTGAAAAAAGAATTTAAATATGTATATCAATTAATAAAATTATGTGTGTCAGTTGATTTTTACTGGATTTCAGTATCATAATATTAAGATGTTTGATTAAATCAGTTAGCCAAAAAGGTAGCAGTGATTATTACTGAAATCCTCATTGTGCTTACAACAAAATTGTTTTTTGAAAAGCATTTAGCTCAGAAAATAAAGCAATAAAACTTGTTGTCAGTAACTGTAACACTTCGGTGGCGTGTGAAGTAGTCAAGAACACATGAATAATAATTCATTTAAATTATTACAACCCAAACCAGTGCCGTCTGGACACCATTCGGCAGTCCATAATGTGCCATTCCGCCTTCTTTTTCTCCCCCAGTTCCTATTAAAAGAATTATATCTTCTAAAAAAACAAATGCACTGTGGCAAGCAGAAGGTGCATCTGCCCTGCAACGGCACTGCAGCTCGGTAACATCGATGAAAAATCAATTAAATGCACCTGCTGGATCTGATGAGCACAGACTTAACTTATTACTTTACATCTAATGCATTTTACATGTAAAGTAAGTAAGTCAAGTTATCTTAATTTATGCATGTCTCGCATTCAAATCCTAAGGATCCCGAAGGTCACAATAAGTTTTTAAGTAAAACTCATTGAAACTTGCAGAAACGTCTTTCTTTCTTTTGAATTTAAAGCTCATCGTTCCTATTATTTCCCACCTGTTTCCCCTCAAACTCTTGGGTGGCTGTTATTTTCTCTGGTAATTATTTCTCCTCTGAAGGATCGTACACACCATCTGGATTTCAATAGCAGAGGAGAAAGTAAGAACTTATTTGAGTTCTTTTGCCTCAGTCGTGTTGAACTAAATTATGAAGTTTTTTTTTCCTTGTTGTTGCTTTCTTTTTTCTTTTTTTTTCAAAGATTTACAATCCCGAGACACGATTAAACCGCATCAAATGAAAAGGATGATGACAGACTGTGTCAAAGCTGAGATAAGAAAGGACAGCCTAGACTGGGATGGTCTCTGATGTGTTGTCATTCTTGCATAGAAATTGTTTTGTTACTTGGTAACAATTTACTATTTCACATATGCAGAAGGTCATATGTGTTCTGACTACACGGCATATTTATAGTTGCCGGGTCTCGCTCTACAGTGTCTTATAAATATTAAGCTTCCTGAGTAAGGCTCTCTCAGTCTACTTGTCTGTGCTGTTTATCAATATCTTTCTTTAGAAAAAGTTAATTCATATTTGAGTTCAGATGATTTCTGTTTCATTTTCTCCCCCACTGTCCCAGTTCTGATCACAGCTGAAGTCTTCAGTGAACGCTGGTGCTCTGATGTGTCACAGCATTCTTTAATGTAACAAATAAAAAGGGTTGAAGGGCTCAGATGTTTCATAGAGAACATTAGTGAACAAAAGTCATCATGAATATAAAGAACACACCAAACAGGTCTGTGATAAAGTTGTGAAGAAGTTAAAAACAATTGTTATGTTATAAAACATCTTGAACCTTGAACATCTCACAGAAATCTCCTCAATTCAGGGTTAAAAGCTAAGTAAATACAGGACAAGCCTGCTAGAGACGGCCAAAGACTTGAGGCTGCTTAGGACAACCTTAACATAAGGAATGGTTTAGATCAAAGTGTCTCCAGGTGTTAGAGTGGCCCAGTCAAAGTCCAGAACTAAATTAAAAGTTCAGATCTGCAGCAAGACTAGAAAATGTACATTTGAAAACATTTTCGTCCTATTGAATTGGCAAATATGTTCAGTCTGTTGATGTGCAAAACAGGTTGATACAAACGTTAATTGCAGCAAGAATTGTCTTTACAAATTGGTTGACTTTCCTTTTCCTTTTGGGTATGGTGAAGAGTTTTAACCTCGTGTAGACCATGGAACAAAAGATTGATCTGTTAGGGGCTACACCGACTCAGGACCTCCTGAAGACAAATGCTCACCACTATTCTCAGATTTTTATTTGTATAGCCATCATGATTTGCTGTGCTTTGTGCTGGTCTGCCACATAGGATCTAAATAAAACATTTTAAAGTCTGTGGTTGGACAATGACGTGATGTTTTTAATGTAAATAAATGCATTTATTATAAGTCGCTGTTGTACCCAGAGGAAAGTCTTTCATGTGTTTGCTATACGTCAATGCTGAGATCGCTGCTCTGGACCATTAAACACTTAGTTATTAAGAGACTTAAAAAAAATAGTATCAACTTTAGTCAAACAGAGAATTATGCATTAAAAACACCCGAGGGCTCACATGGTATTGCTTCTTGCCCTTGATTGCAAAAGCAGAGCAGAGAAAATTGCGAACGATCAGACAGAATTTAGGGGACACGATTTCATGTTTGTTTTCTTTGAATTTGCTGCTTGTTATTCTGAGTGTGTGTGACAACTCCAGACAGTTCGTCTTTACGCGCAAGCCCGCGTACACGCGGGGAGATCTGTGTGCGTGAACCAGTGTAGACAAGAGAGTAGCTCGTAGCCACAGCTTCTGCTTGTTTATGTGGCGCTCCTTTTAAGTCCCTTTTGCTTCTCCTCTGTGCCCCCTAAATAAATAGCACTTCAGACACTCGCTGTCTGATAGCCTTAACGCAGTGTTGTCCTGGGATGCTCGGGCCTTTCTGGCGGCTGGGGACCGAGCAGCAGGCAAGAGCACATGCGGAAACAAAGGAGAGTAATGAGGATGTGCAATAACTGGGGAATAGGTGCAATACAGGTATGTTGGAGTGAAACGGTGTCCTTCATCTTAGACCTCTCAAAACTTCGCTGTAATAGTTATTGCTTATTGCCTCTAATTGGAGGAGTCATCATAGAATGCCTTTAAGGATCAGGCACCCGTTTTCATGTATAGATTGTCTGTGCATCCTTAAATTTATGCATTTAAAATTAAGGTCTTGATACTTCTTAAATCTGTTGGAAATATATAATTTTGCCCTAAATACTGTATTTTGATCAGAAATATTTAGATTTGGTCACGGCAGAACTATTTAGTCTTGTATATATATATATATACATATATATTCCCAGGACTGTCCTGTCAGGCCAATGTTTGAGTCGTCCGCAGACATCTTCATTGCTTTCTGTGATCGAGGCGGTTGCGACCACCGGTAACTAGCTGCTAGTAGACCCCTGCTTCCTAGCTAGCTAGCTTTTCTGTGTCTATCATGACTAAGTGCAAGTTAACTATACAATGTTTGTTTTCTCCAATGGCTCATTTCTATTGTCAACCCGTACAAGGTTAGGTTTATTTTGTGCAAAAATATCTGATTGTAATACAGCAGGATCCCCCAACCTTCCCATACATGTGGAGATTTTTCTGTCTTAAATTTAATTCAAGGTGACATTGAATGTCATTAAAAAGTCTTAAATTTGACTTACTGAATCCTGCATTTCCCCTGATCTCGTACAATTACTTTAAGTGCATATTAATACTCTAGCTAAACATTAAGGGCCCATGTTCCTTATAAGAACAAATATTGTCATTGCAAATATTCTCTCTGCCACATCTCCTTCAAAACAGTGCCCACCTCCGAATCATGTGATTTTTTAAAAAAAAAATTATCTTTCTTTTTGACATTTCCCAAACTGCAAAGATCTGGCTCCCGCTGCATATTTTTGCAGTCTCAGGGAACACTCACTTGTGCTTATTAGCATTTCCACTATGTTATGTTAACTCTCACTGGCAACACTATTAAACGTGCTCTACTGAGAAAAGTCAAAGCTGAGAGGTTTGGAAGGGGGGAGTTAAAGTGAGGAGTTCATTGCAGAGGCCGCCACCCACATCCATGCAGAGTACAGTACAAACGCTTGAATTTCCACAGAGACTCCTTCTCTCTGATACTGTATCCAATTATCTCTTTCCGTCAGCCCACCTCTATTCTCAAACATTGCTCTTTCATTTAAATCAACTAAATGTTCAGAAAGACTTTCTAAATTGTAAAATGCATAATAAACATTTAAGAACTTTTATGCATTTTCATTCCTAACCTGCTGAATAGGAAAAAAATATACAAAGTCTAATAACTTTTCCTCCTATCGATGCATTTTTCTGTCAATCTACAGACAATTTCCGATTTAGAGGCCCAAGTGTCAACTCTACACAATGAGCTCCAGCAGGCCCATGAGCAGCACAAGCAAAAGCTGGCCGACATTGCGCTGCTTCAGGAGGAGGAGAGGCAAAAAGCGGCCCACGCCAAGGAGGTGTCGATGCAGCATCTGCGCTCCGACATGGAACGGATGGCCAACGATCTGAAGAAGAGCCCAACAGGAGATGGACGCCAATCTGGAGAAGGTAAATAGGGGATGAGATACGGGTGAGTTCTGTTGGAAGTTCGCAGTATGTTTTATTGGAAGTAGTGGAGTGGAAGGGAAATTGTTGGTTTATTTATTTTTTTACAAAATGAGGTGTCACGCATATGTGCTCAACCGCTTTGGGAGTCATGTCCCCAAATAATATTTGTTGAGGTCAATTTCCTTATCAAGTCGTCTGATTAGTCAATAGAGTTCACCTGTGTGTGATTTAATCTCAGTGTAGATCCAGGTGTTCAGTAAAGGCTTTAGAAAATGGGATGGCAACTCCAGGCTTTGAGGGCCAATGTCCTGTAACTTTTAGATATGGTCCTGCTCCAACACACCTGACTCAAATAATGACAGGATCATATTCTCAGATTATTCTGCAACTTTAATTAGGTGTGCTAGACCAAGTACACATTGAAGAGTTCAATGATACAGGCCCTTGAAAACTGGAGTTACCCACCTTTGCTTTAGAGGTTTGTTGGAGAAGATTAGGGAACAAATTGTGTCATAAAGACATAGAAACACAGTAGATAGATCAGAGAGGTAGTTGCAGAAACACTTTAGGTTAGGCAGATTTAGGTTATAAAACTATATCCCATGTTTTGACGATCTCAGAGAGCACTGTTCAATCCAGCATCTGAAAATGAGAGGAGTGTGGGACAAATTCAAACCTACCACAAAATGTCTTTATAACTAAAGTCACAGGCTTGTCAAGAGGAACATCCAAGAAGACAGGAGGCCCATTGTTAGTTTGGAGGAGCTACAGTGATTCATAGCTCAGTTGAGAAATCCTGTCAGCAGGGTTACGGATTAGTCATTTGTTGCCTCTCTGGAAGTTTGGGGAGGAGAAAACTTTATTATAAGAAAAACATAAGAAACATTGTTTGATGTTTATCAACAACCAAGCAATGGACAGCAAAATTGTGGAGGAAGTTACTGTATTGAAATGAGACCAAAAATGTAAGTTTTTGGCTAACGTATGAAATTCTGAACCCACCATCTTTTGGTGAAGAGGTATGATGGTGGTATCATCATGCTGTGGGTTTTGATTCTTCAGCAGAGACAGAAACTGGTCAGAGTTGATGTGAATCAGAAGGAGCTAGACATAAGGCAACTAAGCAGGAAAAAAAAAATCAATTTAATGTGACTAAAATAAGACTTTCTATCCTGGAGATATGATAAATTCTACTAAGATTTTCATCTTTTATCAATCGGCTACTGCAGCAGGAACTTTGGACATCGACAGCTTTAACCCAAAATGGTTGCCTTCACTACCACATAGCATGTAGAAATATCCCATGTCAGTGTTGCACTTTGAGTGCTAAACCTTACTCTTTGATTCAGTAGATTATTATTTACATGTGTTGATGTCTGTGCATCATGAATATGTTTGTCCTTCTTTCAGTCTGCTATGTCCCCAACTTTAAGTTTGTTCTCAGTATTACAAAGATTTCAAATGTAATATTTACAACACACCCAGCAACACAGTGTAGGTCTATGTGATTGCAAATGTTGTTTTTTTAAATGTGTGTGTGTGTGTGTGTGCGTGTGCGTGCATGTGCGGTGTGTGTGTGTGTGTAAGTGTTTGTTTTGAGCTGTAGCTGTAACAGTATTTTTATCTTCATGCTAAGTGTGTAATTTTCCAGTCTGTTTTGCAAGTTCACACATTCACACTCATCTGCAAAATTATGCTGCATATTCACCAGACATTTCATAAGTCTTCTTCTATAGCTGTGTAAAAGGCCATTCTCTACATTTCCGGTAATCTCAGTGCAACAATCCCAATCTCTGTCTGTTGTGTGCATATAAACAATTGGGTAACAGTTATGGCACACTGCTAAAGTTGATTTATTTTTTTTATTTTTTTTAGATTGATCGGAAATCATTCTACTTCAAAACTACAGATTAAAGTTGTCGAGTTAATTTTCTGCAACATTATATGATTTAGCTTTGTTTTATGCAACCAGACGGGTCCCCCCCTTCTGGTCAGTTGACAGAATGCAACCTTCTCCTGAAAGACGTGTCCCAACAGGCTTTCAGGAAAGAAATTAGTCGAAGATATACCATATCTAGATGTTTAAATCAAATGAAAAATAAAAAAAAATAAATAGAAAATAAATTAAACACAGAATAAGTTAAACACAGAATAAATTAAACACAGGCATTGAGACTTGGCTGTAGTGGATTTCATTTTGGACCATCATAAAATAGATGAATATTTAAAAGATTGATTTTTTTATTAGTTAAAAAAATTGAAAAGCATGAATTGTTTTTCTTTTGTTTCACTTATAAAAACATTGGACTTTATGGTTGCTAACACATAAAATATGAAATAACACAAAGGGTGTAGACACTTAAACCAGTCACTCTATATCTTCAGAACTTTCCTTCTTTCTTTTTTTTTTTGTTTTTTATTATTCCTCTTTCCACCTTTGTAACTCAACCCACATTGCAAAATCACTCGTAATCTTTTGCTAGTCCAGCAGGAACTGACCTAAGGTGGTGTTGATCAGAACCTAATCCTTCCACAGGGCCCCTCAAAGAGAGCGTTTTTCATTAGACACCATCCCACGTCAGCTGCACTGCATTAGCTCCGGAATGCATGCACCTCCAAAACACTGAGGCGCCATTTTGGCTCCATATGGCACACAGAACCGAGGATACTGATGTGGTAGAAATCCTTAAAAGAAAAAAAAAGTGCCTCCAGCCTTTCTTCTTTAGGTGCTTGAAAACTGTTTTGTTGCAAACACTCAGTTTATCGCTTTCTCTTCCATCTTTTTGTGTGCGTAAGGAAAAACAAGCCACAGTTGTCGAGTAATCTGGAGAGGATTCAAAGCAGTGCAGCCGTGTGTTGAACTCTGACTGATAACGCTACCAACTGTGTGCTAGTTTCACTTTTTATAAGCGAGATTAATGAGTTCTCCCTCCTTTTTTGGCAACTAAAAGAGGATGCTTCTTAAAAAAAAAAAAATCCTCGGCAAAGGTTTGACCATCTTATTCCCTCCCCCGCCTTTTGTACTTTCTAATCTTTCTCCAAGTTTGACTTCAGATGAAGGAAGAAAAATTTTCACTTTGTCGTTGCACCCATAGGACTGAAGTCAGTCAGGCCTCAGATCCATATTGACTCGAACGCCCCGTTTTGTAAGCTAAAAATTTCTCAGTCTTTTGATGCCAACAGAAATGCTGTCCTATGCAGTCCACTGTGCTCTTAGAAGTAGAAGCAGGGCAGCTTTTCCCCCCCTACCTCCTTTTTTCCTAAACACATCTTCAAGATTTTGATGGAGGAAAAAAAAGGCAGGAGAAATCCATTAAATCCATGAATGGATTCTCATCAAAGACGTGCGAGTTTAAGGGATAGGCAGTGGAGAGAAAAGGGCTGGATGTTGTGGTGGATCTTATTGGGAGTATGCTGTCAAAGCTGCTGGAATGAAATAATGAGAACCAGAAGAATCAGAGGAAATAAGACCAGACCGAGAGATAGTCCTGCACATTTGATCTGCGCCGGAAAGAAAGCGGAGAGGGAAAACCGATGGAGGCAGGCAGACTGAAAGTTGCGACACTATTGAAGTTTATCTTTGTTGGTGTGCATCCGAGTGTGTGCGCGCATATGTTCTGGGGTGAGAATGAGTACACACAACCTCAGACCTCTCAATCACCCATGCTGCAATGAAGGGACTGTGAGACTGCCTCTGTGCCTGATAAAAACGCCTCATCTCTAGGCTACAGTGAGCAAGAATCCTGCCTTTCACCCACACCACCTCCTTATCTAACTTTCTTTCTCTGCTCCACACCTCCACCCTTCATCTTTATGTCTTCCCCTATATCCTCACCACCCCCTTTAAGTTGTGGCAAAGCTCAGAACATCAGGTGGTTGTCAGAAGCTGGTCTTCACCAGAAATCTGAGCTAGGCAGTTTGGAGGCAATTCTCATTTTGTACAAATGCATAAATTCGCACTTTGCATACCTTCCGTGGCACATTAAGGAAAGTAGATGTTTGCAGTAAGTGTCTCAGAGTTTTGCTGGTAGACTGAAACTTCTTTGTGCAACACAACAGTACAATTTGTGTTCACACTGGAGAGGTGAGATAATGTGAGACAAAAGATCAAGAGGCTTCAGGTTTGAGGAAATGAATAACGTCTGGAACCGTGAGTTCATATTTACTTTTAGTCTGGAGAGGATGGCTCTTTGAACTGCCAGAGGAGATTAGATGGAAGAAAAAAAAAACTCTTGAGATGTTTGCGTATGACTTTGTGTGTTCGTGTCAATGCAAGCCTGCGTGCTTGTGAGTATTCATCGAGCGCACGTGTCGCACTAATAGTTACCTAAAAAGAACCCCAATTTTCATGGAATTTAATTGCCAATACGTCGCCTTGTATATTTTCAAGTATTGCGCGCAGTGACAGGTGACAGAAATAATCATGAGAACAGTTTCTGATTTATCCTGAAATGTGAGAAAATGTGTCTGTGCCTAATTTTACTTGAGATCAAGGGCATTTGGGAATTTCATTAAAAAGAAACAAAGTCACCTGGTGGCAAATCGTCAGCAAAGGACAAAGCTGGGTCTTTTTGGCTTTGAATAACCAAACCTTACTTTCTCAGTCTCACAGCCCAGTGTTGGCTTGCGGCAGGTATGAAATCTTAATGGTATGAAAACCTTGAATAATAACACTCTGGTTTCACACTGGATCTAATTGGTGTAAATCAGAGAAGTACCAGCCGTTCTTACTGTTGCTGAGTCTCACTAATGAGATGCCATCTCAGAATTACAGCAGTTTTGTTGCCATCATTTTTTTAAACCTTGGTTTAATGTTTACTAGTGTCCTTTGTGATGTATCCCATGGGAAAGAAGAATTTAGTCTCATTGTGACATTTCCCACACCATTTTTACTCTAAATAGGAAAAGTTTAAAAGCTTCATCCTTGAAGCTGGTTTGTTTTCTTCCACATGTTATCATATCCTTGTGGAACAAGAGCTTTGTGCTTCAGGCAGAGAGGGCTTTTTAAGAAATTTGACATACTTTTCACCACCGCTTGTGATTTTGGTTTTATTCTACCGTTAACTTCCTGCAGACATAAAACTTTTACATCTATTTCAGATTAAATGTGTGTTTCAACATTAGACTAAATCATGTGTGCCTTCTGTGCATAATACCTAGTGCTTTTTAAGTTATTTGGATGGAAGATGTATATTTAAAAATTTGTGTTTCAGAATTTTGAAGTGAAGAACAAAGTTTTTAACCATAGAAAGCTGGATGAACGGATTGCAGTAAGCTCTAGGTTTATCGACTTGGACAGAGATTTTAAAACATCCTGTTGGCTGTTTGCTTCGGGGAAACCGTTTGTTTATGACTTTTGTTCTAAGTGACCTGAGATGCCTCAGCATTCACACAGTTTTCCATGAGTGCATCCACAACTCTCTGACACTTTCTTTTAATGCGGTTTGACAGATTGGATTTTAATGTGCTTTGAACATTTTGGGTTTTTGTGCATATTTAGACCGGCGCACGTTTGAACAGACCACCCAAGATAGTTTGAGTGCTGATTTTCAGATGAGAACAAACAGTTCTATTAAGATGTTGGAATCTGTGACTTTCTCCTCCAAATTTAACACATATTTTGGTACAACTTACCTCATCACTGCCTCTTTTGTTTGTTGTCTTTCACAGTAATGTGATGATCGATATCACTTTGCCTTATGATAATGTTGTAGAATACCTAATGTGTCACTAAATCCTGAATCTAAACCAAATATTCCTCTTAAAAAAATTTAATGGATTTTTATATTGCCATCTACATCTTATAAGTGAGGCTATGTGTCCTTTTGCTAGGCCAGCATGGACATGATGTTCCCCACATTTCATTCAGTGCTGAATAAATTAAAAAATAAGATTTAATTCTTAAAGGTATTGCTGTAATAATAAATACGGCATGGCACAGCAAAGTCTTCAAAGGTGTTACACCCATATTTTTATGCCATCACTCAAAAGAAGTGTTTGCATTTTTATAAGTAAATCCTGCTCATCCAGCAACTCGTTCTACTTTGATCTGATAAAACAACACAAATTGGGCATTATTGTAGAGTATAACCTCCTTTTGTTTGCTTCTTTTGGTTTTATACTCTCTAACTTGGTCTGGATCAAACTTAAAGGTCAGGATCGTTAAAGAGTCGATTCCATTTTGTTACACTGAACCTTTATCCCTGCAGAGCACAATTAGCCTGAACTCTTGATCTTGTGTTTTTTACTGCCATACAGAACTGTGAGAAACTGGCTTCTCTTCAGTGAATAAAAATATAACCAATAATTGTTTGCAGTGGGTACTCTTAGAAATTTGTCAAATTACTCCAAACTCCCTTTGAAAATGTAAACTGGCAAGTGTCGACAATATTTTCTTTATGGCCCCAGAAAACTCATACTTACCTAAAAAGGGTTCTTGACGTAGAAACCTGAACGTTTCCTAGATCTTTTTCTATGGACTTTCTCACAAAGTCTCTAAAACTGCGCCTACCCCATTTACATATGTCTGTGTCACACTGTTTATTGTCTTAAACGTTAACATGTCTTTGTAGTGACAAGTCAGGATCCGGAATCTTAAACTAAAGTGATGTTTATGTCATTAACATCCAAATTAATCCATTCAGCTTTGATCCTGACCCCCCTGAGACATTCACTCCTTCAGCCAGAAGGTGGTGGTACGAGGTTGTTGTCATTGTCGTCATAGGTATGTCTTTGCCACAACTGACTTACTAGTTTGGTCCCCTGCCATTTGGAGATACACCAAATCATATTATTCAGTCGGTCATGGATTAGACGAAGAGGAGAAAAACATTGGCTGGGGGATGATCAAAGAGGGCCCACATTCAGCTTACCCTGACAGACTTACTGCGAGACAATAAAACAGAGGAGGCAAAGCGAGGAATCTGATTTTGGGGCATAAATGTTATTCTCTTTCTTTAAGGGCATCCAGATTAGTAGGTCTTTATGTCTAAATGTATGTTGCGTTGTGTATATTTGTACATGTACGCATGCTCAGACCTACGTCAGCCTATTTGTCCGTTCGGTACGTCAAGACAGCCCAACGGCAGAGAAAAAGAAAGGGTGAAGTAGAGAGTGAGTCAGCCAGCAGATGAAAGAGTCAGAGTAAAAGCTCTGCTGTCCCAAAAAAAAAGAAAAAAAAACATTACAGCTCCCTTGCTCACTTTTTGAAGTCATCCAAGAGGAGGGAGGGAAGCGACACACTTTCTCAATCGCATTAAGACATGGCGTCAGGCAGCTCCCATCATGTTGCACGCTACAGATTACACTTTGGTTTGAAGTGGAGTTTTAACTGGGACATGATGCTTTTTTTTTTTTTTTTTTTTTTTTTTTTTTGCGTTGACTTCCAAATTCCTCTCAAATGCAGCCTGCATCTGAACATCAGGACTGTTAGTGATCAAAGCCAGGATGGGGATATAAATGGATAGAATGTGAGGTCGACCTGCTCTGAAAACCAGATACCCTGAATATCATCAGGCTCGAGTTGACGTTCATTGGCTATTTGAATAAAAAATACTGCATACAGTTTACCAGAAAGCCTGACTGTGACATATTTTTTAAATGCCTGACCACCTGCTAGTGTTTAGACATCTGATTCAGCAGCATTTAAAGCATCTATCATACTTTATCCCTTGACTTCGTAGTGCGGGTTAGATTTCACGTCCTGTTCACTCTGATGGAAATGGGTTTAATTGGTTTTCTGACAACAAGAAGTAGCTCTGTATAATCACTGAACATTTCCTATGTGTTTTAGCATTTGATGTATGTTTATCCATGTACGCCTGCTTGCGTTTGTGATGCATTATTTCTGTACTCTGCACGATGAAGCACTGACACTGAGCAGCATGCATGAAGCAAATCACTACTGACAGGCATTGATGGCAAACTGTGAAATGCAAAATAAAGCCTCTTGTCATTACAGCACCAACTCCCCTCACTTGCACAGAGTCTCAAAGATGCGCGGGCAAAGACGGCGATGATTACAGACAAACGAGTAAATAACATCTCCCCAGCTCTCCCTCGCAAGCAGATTGAAGTCAAATCGTTACGAGAGACATGTGCGGCGAACAGAGAGCCATTTTCAGCACTTACAAACACAGCTGCCACTGGAAAAGCTTGGTGGCGCACAGAAAATTACCTTTTTAAGCCTGACTTTTTCTCTCTTTTTTTATGGTTTTACAGAGACTAACAACATAAATCAAATCTCTAGTATACAACGTTCAGCTTGTTGTGACCAGGGTGAAACAACACCAATTAAGAGTGTGTTTTATGACACATTGTGGCCTTTTTGACTGTGTGAATAAAACTGGGTTGTAAATAAAACCGAATGAAATTAGGGAACCTTTGGCAGCAGAACCACAACAATCAAGAACTTTTAAGGTCCTTTTCTATGAGTTATTGGAAAGATTATGTGCGAATATGCAGACATTTTATAGTTCGGCAGAAATTCACCATTGAAGCATGAGTTTCCAGGTGTGAAAATTACCTTAAACCTTGGTGATCAGCTTTGTGTGTTATGCAGGTGCGCATGCATAGAACCCATCAGTGTTTCGTGACAGGGGTCAGCCTTTTATAATCCCAGCCGAATACGTTCACATACTCGAAACCACTAAACATTTCCTGGAGAAACAGGATTTAGCTGGCTTTAGAGCTTTATGCAGTTAAACAACAAATGTACAGATGTATTTGACTGCATCCACATTATTAATATCACAAAACGTGGTAACCCTTTTTTTTTAATTTAATCATTTTAAAAGGTGACATGTTTCCTGGAGAGTAAATTGCCCTTATCCTGAGCTACAGCTTTATTACTGTCAGTGTGAAACCTATTAATCAGTAATTTGAACTTGTAGTAATTAGTATTATTGTTATCTTAAGACAATGCCCCAGGTATTGGCGCACTTGATGACAACATGTCAAGGAACAACAATGAACCAGTCTTGCCTGTTCTCTGCTGCAGAATGCTGTGTAGCTGCATGATTATAAACCTGCAGAGCACAATCTTTGCAGAAAACGTCTCTGGTTTTTAGTTCTCTATCTCTATCAACAGAGATTAAACACATGTGACTGAGTTGATTGCTTAGGAGTTTAGATCTTTTGGTAGCTGGTTTGAGTGAGCAAGATTTTTTTTTCCGTCCTTTCACTGTTACATTCTTCAATATGCCATGTACATGGTTAATGTTAAGTGTTCTGTATGTCACAAAGATAGCAATGATGCATGTAAAATGAAGACATGCTCAAAATATTGCATTAATATTGATGGTTCCTTGCGAGGCTACAGATGAAAAATAGGCTTTATAATTAACAGTGACACATTTTTAATGTGCAATGTCCCTTTTGAAATACATAAACAACAATAAGGAAGCATAATGTATGTGTCATAAAACTTTTTTTAATCAAATTTCAATACCCTTAAAAGATCAGAAAACTGGTGCAAATTCCTGGTCAAGACCACACAGTTCAGTAAAAATGTTGTAATTACAGAGTTAATCTTTAAACCAGTCTTTATAGGTTTTGCAGCTCCAGCACAAGATAAACTCAATTAAAAAAATGTATTTTTGCTCTGCCAGCACTTTTGCTTTCCATAGCTATTTTTTTAGCAATTTAATACTCGCAATATAGATAATCATTGTGAAGGGACTTTCTGGGAGTAACTTGCGCACATAACGATTGTAATGAGATCACATCACGTATATTCTCTCTGTGTATGGTTTTTAGTACAATTTTCTATGCTTTAGTTTTTATTTTCTGCACTAAAGACCCTCTTATCTTTTTAGAGTTTCTGTTATGTTTTTATAGTTTATCTTTAAGTCACAGTAAAAACAAATCAATTAGAAATGAAAGATTAGATACATTTGTCAAAATAAAAAAGCCAAGTAGAAGCAAAGTTCTTCTAGGTATACTTGTTTTTGTGTGTGTGTGTTTTTTTCATAAAGTCAACCATCAGAGTCAACACTACAGAGAAATTCTTACCTGCTTTTAGCAGCGATTCAATGGAGTGTTCCTGGAATGCACACCTTGAGCGAGACTTTTCTAAATGGCTATAGATCAAAGTCAGGCTCTGTTTGTCCATTATCTGTGTTTGAGCAACTGTGACTTGTGTGTCTTTAAGCGTGTCAGAGAAAGTTGTCACTCTGCCTTCTGCCACTCCTGTCCCAGTCTTTGTGTTGTGTGTCCTTTCGTCTGCGTGTGTGTGTGTGTTTGGCCTGGCTCCCACTGCAGATTATTAATTAAGTTCTGGTAAGCGGTGCATGCCTTGCCTTCAGATCTACTTCCACTCTCTTTAACACGCACACACATCCACAAGGTATCTGTACACACACTCATACTTCAAAGCAGCTGCACTCCACACCGCTAGGATTAAGAGGCGATTGAAGAGCCTGATGCAGCCTCAAAGTGCCTTCAGCACAAAAATGCCTTTGGCAGGGCACAGGTAGACTCTTTGAAAATTCTTACAGACTCGCACACATATGGCTGGGCTTTTAATTTAGCTTTGTTTTTTGCAGTCCAGCCGGGCTTTTTTTTCTTTTCTTTTTTTCTCCTCACATGTTCCATCTACATCTCAGTCTACTTTCAGCCATTTCTTAATGTGTATTTCATGGCTCGGCTCTATAATGCTTGATGTTGTACAGTGCTTTCTGCTGCCTTCCCCTGGGTGACTGTAAGTAAAGGGAATAGTCTAGTAGCTGCCTCTTTATGTTTTTATGAAACATCTGAGACTGTTTGCTTGTCAGTACGGCAGTGTGTCTGTGAATGCGTTCAGATGTGAAGCCAAGTCATTTACAGTACAGCAAACATCTCATTAATTCACAACCAATTGCGGTGATGGTGAGGTATATCTTTGACTCCTCAGCCACTATTATGTCTCATCTTTCACTGTAATGGAGGCAGCAGAGCTACTGTCTGAGTGAAAAGGTTAAGAAATATTGTCTCCTGCCAAATTGACTTACAAACTGACGACCCTGATTTTATTCAGTGAAGCTGTGGTGCTGCCACAGTCAAAGGAGACAACAAATGCATCAGATGTAAGGAATAAGAGCCCCATTTGCACCTCCCCTTTCCCACATGCACAGTTCCTTTTCTCCTCTTTTCTACACCCTTTTTTGTCCTCCGTGCTCTCATCAGGTGCTGCAGGGCCCCTGGGGACAAGCGGGGCCGCCACTCAAAGAATCCTGGCGCGGGAAGACAGGTCCGTGTCCTTGGTGACGGCTCTGTGTATCCGTGGTGACAGGTGTGTCCGTTCAGAGCGGACGGCGGTGTTTGTCAGGAAGTGTTTGGATTGGGTGCAGAGGCCGAACGCAGCTTAGGTGTTGACGGCAGTGAGGGGTGTGTTCAATGGAGCAGTGTTTGCTCATGAATTGTCTGTCAGGGACTCTCAGGATATGACAAAGAGTGTTTGTCTTAAAATTGAGAGAAGCCATAAATTATTGGTGATTTAAAGAAATGTTATAGCTATTTTTTATAATTTAACAAATAAATCAAAAGATGTATTTGCCTTTGTTTTTCAATGCTGATAATAAGCCATTTTATTACACATTTTGCTGGTATGAACAAGCCTTTGATGACGCACCATCTATAGCCATAACATCTTATCAATGTAAAAATTGGATTGTTTTTCTTACAAAAAAGGAATATCAAATTAGAATATGGCCTTTATTAGAACCAAAAATTGGACAGAGTGAGTACTCTTACCGCAAACATCCCATTGCGCAAAAAACATTGGAGTCCTTTTTGAAACAATTGTACAATTGTAAACTTGGCTTTAGGGGATTTACCAACCCTCAGCTGTCGTAGTCGG
The DNA here is from genome assembly GCA_033032245.1 of Poecilia picta. Lineage (NCBI taxonomy): Eukaryota > Metazoa > Chordata > Actinopteri > Cyprinodontiformes > Poeciliidae > Poecilia > Poecilia picta. The sequence goes on from CM065360.1 coordinate 14,231,891, forward strand.
CAGCCAACAAACTGAGGTGACCACGGGTGTTGTTTTTTAGCATAAAGTTTCAGAAGGAAGGCCATGGTTTTTACTTTTTATGACTGACCTGTCTTTATAAAACTATTATTCATGGATTGTATTATTAAATTAAATCAATAACTCCTCTGTGGCTGATATTCTGCACTTTATGAACTCAAGTTCAAACAGAAGATTTTCCTATTTTTGGTTTCTTCTTGCTTTGCTCTTGTGTTTCACATAGATGCTTTAATTTAGAGGTCCAAACATAGCATTACTTTTCTACTTTCTCATCTGCCTTGTTTGTTTCATGCTATTTTTCTTTTCTTTTCTTGATTTTGAACATTGAAATCTGTACTCTTAACATTAACTACAAGACATAACTGCAAAGGAAATGGGACAATAATGAAGTCTGCCCTTTTTAAATAAGAGTTAGAAATCTCAATTCTACAGTGATGCACCTTCTTTTCTTAGATCATTGTAAACAACTTGATGGTTGGCAGAAGATCAGCACTCCGTTGACATCAATTCACTGTGTTGAGTCCTGAAGCTTTTCTCGATCATCCCTTTCTTTTTCCCCTCAGTGGTTAATTGGCAGCAACATTTAATTCACCCCTCCAACCCCCCTTTCTTGTTAAGTGATGGATTGTTGGTCGGAGATCAAAAGGGACTGGTGCCCTCTGGGCACCATGACCGTCACTACCTTCTGGCACGCATAGGCGTTAAGGCTGGAGAGCTGCCAAGGGGCCACAGGGACACACTGCCAACAGACAGAGGTCAACACTAGTGTGTGTGTGTGTTTGTGTGTATATGTGAGAGAGAGAGAGAGGGTTGGTTGGGATAGTGATGTGCCTCTGTGCACTTCCTAACAGAAGATTGAATTTCACCTCTCAGTTGTGTCTCTTTGTGTCCCTCCATCCACCTGTCTGCATATCTCTTTCTCACACCCGTCTCTCTCTTCTTTCTTGTTGCAGACCAACAGCAGGTTGAAGCAGATTGAGAAGGAGTACAATCAGAAGCTTGCCAAGTCTGCCCAGGTAATCAGTTTCTTTTCTCCCGCCTTATTCTGCCCCTTCTTTCATTTAAAATTTCCCTTTTCCACCCAACTTTGTCACAGAACTCACTGACAGGGGGGAAGGTGAGGAATTTTTTCCTGCAGCATTTGCCCCTCTAACCTCAAGGAAAAATAAAATGTTCAAAAGTTTAAAAAAGAAAAAAAAAATCCCACACCTACAAAAGTAGCTTAAATTATAGCAAAATTTCATTAAAGAATTTGGTAGAAAACTGAGATATTTTTTTCATAAATGTAATTATTCGTACTAATGGGTAAATAAATAGTTGGTTTTCAGTTTATTCATCTTCTTACAAGCAGCGGGCAGACTATCAGAAATCCACATAATGGAGATGTTCTTGGTAAATATAGCACTGATCATATAAGCCCAATTTTCCTCACTCTTTTGTTTCTTGTCTGTCATGACAACAGTTCATAGTCTCTCTGTGACCATTAGCATCTTGCACACTATTAACGCTGCTAGAATGAAGTACAGTGAGGCCTCATCCAACAGGCTAAATATACTCTTGGCATGCAAAGAATGAATTCCTGACACTTGGAACAACTAACAAATATTTCTCTGCAGACATTCCTTTGTGGCATTGTTACTGCCTAGACCTAAACAGTGATGATGATGTATTTCAAATATTCTTCCAAGTTGCTTTATTTAAAGTAGCCACACTTCAGGATACATGGGAATTCAACAGGCTAAAGTGAGCTACACAATGTTTTAGGATATAATTTAACTTTATTTGTAAGTGATTTTTACTCCTGGGAGATTCATCAGAACAAGTTCAGCCCATTTGTTCTCCCATACTGCTAGCTAAGACGGGGTGTAGCTCACTTGATGATGAAGACCCTTTTATCCTAAATAGCTCTGATTGTGGTTGTAGTTCATTTTTGTGTCTGGGAAATTACTCGTTCATCGAGATGCTCATTTCTAAGTTTTATGCGCTATCTGATCTAGTCCCTGTCTGAGTTCTATCTCCAATACTATTTTCTGACCACCAGAAGGCACTCTCATGGAATCTAAATTTGATGTGACCAATTTAGCATCAGTCCAGACCTCTTATCCATTCAGTTGCTATTTGACCATTTGTGAGGTTAGACAAAAGATTTCTGCTCTTTTTGTCTAGCATAATCAAAAGGCAAACAATAATGGATAAACTTACTGAATGGAAAAGACTGTGCACAAAAAAAACGTATATGGGTTGAGCTTTTTTACAAGGAACCATGAGGACATCGATGTCATCGTGTGGTTAGCATTGCTAGCTAGCATGACATCGATTTCCATGTGGATGCCCTCAAGAATCTAGCTTGCCTGCTCAACTGAGATAAAAACATAGGAATTACGGTTTTCTTTTAAAAAGCTACTTACAGTTTTTTGTGTTTCTGTTATTTTTAAACACCTTGCTGAGACAAAAAAATAATAAATCTTCTTTCTGCAGTAACATCCACTCTGCCAGTCAGGGCAGATGAAGTTGAAAATCATCAGTTGATGATTCTGAACTTCTCCAGGTGTAAAATATTTATGCATCCCAGTTTGTCATGTAGTGTTTTTTGTGTTGGTGAAAAAAAGCAGTAGAAAAACTGTATCCAAAACTCAGAAAAATTTGACCATTTGAATCCTTTACTACGTTGAACCTCTGCTATTATAGAAACCACATTGGAGAAAACAGGAGCGGCCACGTTCTCCACGTTCTAGCCCAGGGCTACGGTGGCTCAGGTTGCTGTAGCCGCCTTATTCCTGCAACGTTTTTCAGTGCTTTCTTTATATCGGCAGAGCCTCCATACTTGATCACACCAAACATCTGTTGAAGTCTTTTTCTCTCTTTCTTATATTTTTATAGTGTTCCTTGTCCTCTGATCCCCGTTTACTGCATCTCCTTTACCTTTATTCCCCTCCTGTCGACTTGAACCTGCACTTGTTTTTCAAAGCCATGTGTTTGCCATTAGGACATGTCACCTCAGACCATTTAAATCCGGGGTAAATCTTCTCTCCAAGCAGAACTATTGCTTCCTTTAAGAATTTTCCATTCAGCAAAAATGCTTTGGGAAGTTCAAGCACTTTTCCCTTCGCCGGCTTAAAGATCTAAAACACCATTAAGTACTGTTTACACAACAGAAGAAAAAGACTTTCTTCTTGATTATGTCGAGCTAAAATATTACAATCATTTGACCATAATTGCACCTTGTTCCTCAAAGCGAGTATTCAAAAGGGGTGGGGCTTGTTGTTTTTCTTTCTTGCCACCTGTAAATCCCCCTCTACTCCACTACCTGTACACGCAAACACACACCCACACACACATTTTGGGTTAGCTGGCAAAAGCTCCAAGTTGAAAGCCAGGTTGACAAGCAGATGTTGTGAAAGAACGGTAGCTTATTAAGTTACACAATGCTCAACTTCAAAAGAAGTCGGATGCTGTGTGAAAAGTTCAGTCATGTTTGGCCGCTTCGGTGACGAAGTGTGCCACCGCAGACGAGCAATAAGTGATTAATCCTCTGTTTTGGGAGCAAAAAGCTGGCACATGTTTAACAAACACGCTGTGATATTAAAGAAGAGTCTTTGTGTGAAAGACTTGAAGCATGCTGTAAAGAGAATGGTGTTAAAGACGCATGGTTTTTGCAATAATACTAAGACGCTTGATTAATTCAGTGTTTTTTAGCGCTTCATCAGCTTTGTTTTAAAATGTAAAGGTGGAGCGTTGCCCTCAACGCTCCACACGTTTTTTTTTTTCAGCCCTCCCCTTGGGACAACTCAGTCAAATGTAAACAAGAGGTCTTTGAAACTCAAAGGATAACCCCAGTTGTTAACCCCTCAGTGACTGACAGGGGGGCATCGCTCATGAGCTCAGCTGCATGGCTAATAGCCCAATTAAAAGCATACCATACCGTACATTATGCTAGGGGGAATAAAGACACAGTAGATACAGCGGTGTATGTTACGTGCTTGAGCACACACAACCGTCTCTCATGCATATTTCGTCCTTTTCACTTTTGTCTCCCCTTTTTGCTCATTCGTACACTCACAGACTTACCTAATTAACGTCTCTCAGATTCTGCCGTGTGTGTTAAGCACCTCGCTGAGAGTGGTCCTCCTGGGTGACCTGTGAACTGAACAGGGCTGCGCTCTCTCTCGCTGCTTAATGATGAGGTTATGGTGGGTGGTATTGGATGAGAGGCCATTACTTTATCCCTGACCGTCCACAGAGGGAGCGGGGAGGCGGTGGAGGTGAGGCCCAGTGGACGAGAGCTGCAAATATAGCTAATTATTTTATTTTATTTTATTTTTTCAAGAACAATGTGGTTCCATACAGTAATCTTAATCTACATGTCGCCATTGCTCCACCCTCATCATCTCCGTCTGTCTGTGGGCGACCTGTAGAGGCTCACCTGCCGTACTCCCACACAGCCAACAGATTCCAGCAGGCCTAGTCCTCCGACGTGTGAACACGGTAAACAATTATGCGTCTAGCCCAGAGCTAGCTCCAAAACCACCACGCAGCCACCCCTCCTCTTCCCCCATCCTCCTCTTTCTTTCACCCACTCTCATCTTTCCTCATCTTCTCCCGAACTGCGGCTTAAATAGAATGTTAATTTGGACGGGAGATTTTCAAAGACGAGCCACTTCCTTTTCATCTTAGCGTGCACCACAAGTTCACCAACACAAAGTCGACGAGCTCTTACTAGAAGGAAGTTGGGTTTTTTTTGGTTTTTTTAACTCCCTCTTCTCTTTTCTCTTTCTATTCTTTGTCTCCTGTCTTGTCTCTAAAAAAGACAAGATATGGGTAAGAAAAAAGCTGCCTTTCAAGGTGACTGCTCGCCGTCCAGATTCTTTTTTTACAGTGAAATGTTTGTTATGAGAGCTGCCTGACTAGTTCAACGTTGACTCCTTCGTTCAGGTTTGTGGAGTCCCAAGTGAAAGCATCACGTTATTTTGTTCTCCCCCCTGTTTTGCCAGCTGATTGCAGAGCTGCAGACGTCGATATGTGACTCTAAAGAAGAGGATGTACGCCTGAAGCAGGCGATGGAGAAGCAGCTGAAGGAGGCCAATGCTCGGTGGGACGAAGAGAGACAGGCGATTTCCCAGAATGCCGAGCAATCCAACAAGGTTTGTGCTGACAACTTTTTTGCAGTCGTGTCTGATCCAGAGATGTCCCAATCAGGACATTTTCTTACTGATAAAATGAAATGACATTGGTGCTTTTCAACTCTCAAAACAAAGGGGCTTTACAATTAAATCAGTTGTTTCCATTGACACACACATTTTCACACTGATGCTGCAAGTTACTAGATTATATTCACAACTGCCCTGGGGCAGCCTGACATAATACAGATTAAGTACCATTTTTGGACATTTGCAGAGATTGAGCCCTAATCTGATGCTACATTAAATTGATCAAAATCATGACCTTTCCCTCATCCTTTTTTGTTTGTATCCTTCCTTAAATCCTTCCTGAGTCTACCATTTCTTTTCTCCTCTTTCTGCCTGTCTTCATTTTTTTACTGAACTGTTTTATCCCATATGACTTTCTTTTCCCCATTTTCACATTCTTTCCTGAGTTTTTCCTTCCTTCCTTTTTTCACAGGGTCACTCATTTTGTCTATCTTTGTCTTGTCTGAGTTGTCTTTCATGTATCTTGCTTCATTTATTTATTCTCTGTGCCCTTCCCTTTCCCCTTCCTACCTTCCTTCCTTCCTTGTGTCCTTCCTTCCTTCCTTCCTTCCTGACTTTTCTTTGATTTTTCATCTTTTTTTTCTCATACCACTCCTTTTCTTCTGTCCTCCATAGTGTCCTTTCTTTCTTCTATACTTCAATGCCTCCTTCGTGTGTCTTTCCTTTCTTGTATCCTTCTCTTTTTTCTAGTTTTCTTTCTCTCTTTCTGTATTTCTTTTTTCCTTTTATCTTTATTTTCTAATTTCTTATGCCATTTTCCTTTTCCCTATTTCTGTCCATTATTGAATTCTTCTTTTCTCATGTCTCTTCTTTCTCACTTTGTTTCTGTGTCTTAATCCCTTCCTCGATTCCTTCCTTCATTATGTCCTTCCTCCTTGTCATCATCTTTTTCCTCATTTTTCATTCTGTAGCTTTTGCAGGTTCTATATTTCTTTAACTGTGAAAATCATTGTGAATTTTGGAAGAAAACAAAAGCTATTGTTACACAAAACAATAGTTTTGTGAAAGAGTTTTTTAAGCAGAAAAATAATGTGAAATACAGCTTTTCAAGCCAGACACATGCAAAATGCAACTGACTTCATTACTTGCTGATTGTGTAACAGCATGTATTAGGGTTTGAATTTCGTCAAGTAATACTGATACCTGTTCTGTTTGGGTTCAGGGTTGCATCAGAACATCCCTAAATTTATCAAATAAAAAGTGCAAAGTGTAGCTGTGTGCTTCTTCTCTTTGTTGTTTTAAGATAAACACATTTATCAGCTCATCGGAAAAGTCTATAATCTTTTAAAATAATATATTATCATTCTGTGAAGGGTTTCATTAACATGAATCTAAATAGCTTTACGAGTCAGCTTTCTCATAACCTGAGTTGACTTAAGGCTTTTAGCCTTCTAGGTGCTGCTTCTTGTGTTTTCATATATATATAGTTGTGGACATTTACCCTCAACTGTGTCAAGTAGGGGGTTTTCTGCAAACTTCATTCTTTAAAAAAAAAGTCCTGTCTGGGTTTGACTTTAATAGAGTAGACACGGGTCGCTTATTCTTTTGTTGGAGCCTACTCACTGTTTGCATGTGCTTTGTAATTTTTATGACTAGTTTCAAACTCCATAGTGTCTGAGTGAAAGTTATATATCCGCCTGCTGCACCCCATGCCTTGATCATCACTGTCACTTTGTTTTACAATTTAACTTCACACTTGGACTTCAGTCTTATAGACTGTGACTGTTTATGTCCTAAAATACAACCTAATTCCCCTTCAGCCCCTTTTAAAATGTATAGACAAAGGAACAACCAGATGAGTTTTTGGACATAAAGTCCTTTATTGTGCATAAAGCAGGCTGGAAGACAGTTGCACTGGCAGTTGATTGGGTGTGGCTCCCTAAATAAAGAGTTGTTGTGTCTGGTCTGGGATCAGTACGTTTCCAAACACAACTTGGTCTGTTTGTGGCCGCAGCTGCCTTGTATAGGAAGAAGGCAGGTTTGTGAGCCGACCCTTAGATCTTTGCTCCTTGTCCAGAGTTTACCTTTTTCCACAGCCTTTCATTTTACTCCAAAACAGAAAGTAACAACCATATCCCACACATAGGGAAGGCTTCTGTTTTAATCTAAGTATGTACAAAGGCAAATAATTCATCATAAAAGCATTATTTTGTGTGACAAGGCAATTGCTTGTTGAAGTACAAAGTCACAAATTTGACAGGTTTTCAAATTCAAAAATTTGTTTAGATATAATTAGTGTAGCTTTGGTAACTTTCTTTAATTGATGACAATTAATATGATCAAGATATATATTCCTGTCATATTATTAATTTAAAAGCCTTTTCTTATGCTCAATTAAATTCTGCTGGGGCATATCGAGTTCACCAGACTTTAACTCACAGTTTTTATCATTGCACCCACTTTATGCTATGGGCTGCAAAACTCTTCGTATTCTGCCCCCACCATGCTTGACACTTTCAGCAAATGTTTGAGTGGAAATGCATAGATTGAGGATTACACACTTGGGAAATGAGATGAGCGGTTGCGCGATTTACATTGTTTGTCACACAAACTAAGGCCAACTGAATGCATCGTACTGTTGAGCAAATTCTTGTGTTTCTGACACTTGAAGGGATTACCAGACATAACAGCTGATGGCAGTAATCCACCAATTTATTGTGAAAATGTTGAGAGGAAAAAAGGATTAGGAGGAAAAGGTAAAGAAATGTAGATGACAGTTAGCTTCCTGCCGATGTCTTCGTCTTTCGATATTTCTGTCTTCCACCCTGTTTTTTATTGACTGTAACACTTGCTTGCAGTTGTATCACTAATCAGCTCCCATTGTGTTTGGTAGACTGCCCACTAAGGTCAGATCTGTTGCTTTTTCTCACATTTGCAGATATTTTTTTCTTTATCCTTCGCACCAGGGCTAACTAGGTAGGCTATTTGTGCAGACTCATGCAAACTTTCCAAATTGGAAATACTGGGGGAAAAAGACAGCAAACAAAGCATTGTAGTGTGTCAGTATATTGAGGTCCAGGTGGTCTTCGGTTGTTTTGAACATCCTAATAAGCTATTCCTTCATTCAAAAAAAACCTTATAGTAGAGTTGGACAACTCTAGTCCTGTCCTGGAGGACACTTGTCCCAGATCTGTCTAAGTACAGCAAATGACAAAATTACCTCTTTAGTATGTAGACAAGTTCTCCAGAATCCTGCAAATGACTTGATCATTCGACTCTAGCTGTTGAGAAACAATTACTTGCTGAAGTCGTGGAAGTCTTAAATTTTATGTAATTGCCAACATTTGGCCAGGACATATGTAGTGCACCAGTTAGACGCTATGAAGCTTACCTGAAATTGTCTGCTCTGAAATCTAGCATCCCCCAATTAGAAAAGAGAAGTGCTGAGCTGAACAAGATGGTAGTTGGTGTTAGTTGAGCATTTGGAAGCGTGGCCAACGCACACTGAACAGCTTTGTTCACTTCCTCCACTGCCATTGCAGAAATTACAGGCAGACTACAATTCTAAAACAGCACAGAAAATCAGTGTCATTGTTCACACTCTTATTGCTTGTAGTCTACACTGACGCAATACACACATTTTGTCTTTTGTGCCATAGGCTGTTACTTTTCTCTTGGCATCAGTGTTATGAGCTGACAACAGCTTTCATTATCTGTGTCTTCATTATAACGATCCCCTCGCGTTAAACACCAGCTAATGAGATTCCAATTAATGCTTGAATAATTTAGTGAAGACCTGACTTATGTGTGGTGGGAGAGAGGGGGTTGATATGGCCTAACAGGTAATAAAGAGGAGAAAATAAGGAAGTTACGGAAAGATTTAAAGCATCAAGTAGCTAAAGGAAAGAGGCGAGGTGACAAACAGTGTTTGAGACTAAAGACAGGGGGAAAGAGCAATGAAAGGATAGAGGAAGTGTAGAAGTTGAGACAAAAGGTGGGGAAAGAAAGGAGCGGCGGAGAGCTGTCAGTGGGCCATCGGAGTTAGTGTGTCGACTGCTGACATTGTTTCCACGCTGCTCACTTCAAAGGCCTCGGATTATGAAGAGAGCGAGGGGCTTCAGACAATAGCAGGGGAAGAAAATAACATCAAAGTTAGCCGCACATTTGAATTGGGATAATCCCGAAACAGTTGCTCTGAATGCATGCTGCACTGGATCAGATGTCCTTTTTTTCCCCCCTCTCTTTAGCAGCCCCATTCTGTCGTTTCTAGCCTGAATTTAGCTCCCTCTGTGGCGCTGCTGCTCCTGGACCTCTTAAATGTGGGTGTTAGCCGCACAGACCTTTGCGCATCATTAAAGTCCTTTTTTAGTTAATCGGCAGTAAAGTTAAGTATGCTCATTATCTTAGTTTTTTTGTACGTGTAATGTTATTACTGGAGGAACACATTTTTTTTGATAGTTATTGCAATGGTTTTCTTGTCTGACAGTTTATTACACTTTTTGGAATGGTCTGTTCATTCGTAAGTATTATGATCATATAGGATATTACTCTGGAATTGTTCTGTTGGGAATGTATAGAGGAACAATAATGCATACATACAGTTGAAACTACATATTTACGTACACCAAATAAAAGGGCACATGCACCTTTTTTCTCACTCTGAAGTTAAATCAGACCAAACTTATCTTGTTCTTGGTTAATTAGAATTACCAAAATTATTTCCATATACTGTATCCCAGGAAACCTAAAACATTTTTTTTTCTGTGAATTCAAAAGTTTCCATACAAAATTATTACTTTCTCTTTTAACAACGAGGGAGAACTCAGATGATTATGGGAAGGCTTTTCATGTGAAACCTCTGATTGGTTAACTGACACATTTGAATTAGAGGCACACCTGTGGATGTATTCTAAGGCCACGCCTCAAACACACTGCTGTTTAACACATTTGGAAAAGACAAAAGAAATCAGCCAAGATCTCAAGAAGAGAATTGTGGAGCTGCACGAGTCTGATTCATCCTTAGGAACAATTTCCAGATGCTAAATCTGGTTCTTAATGTTACAGCTTGGGTGCATATAGATCTTTCAAATCCAGTGTTGACTTTGTTGGCAAAAGGACAACTAAGTCAGTGTTTTGGTGTGGCCATCAAAAGGGCAAATTTTGTGTATATCCGTAGTCTTAACAAACGACGAAAACACATCATCCACGATTGATGTCTGTCCTGTCAATATGTTAACTTTCAGTTGTGTGCGACTCTTTCTTCCTCTTTCTTTATTGCAAATACAACATTTACATACGGTGTCCTTTGACAGAAAGCGTTGAAATAAAAACAAAATGGCTGATCATTATCTCGCTGAAACAAATGAATCAGAAATGCTAAGCACTCTCCAGCCATTAAAACTAAAGTACCATTTCTTTACTAGGGCCATTATCTGGGATAAATACCTACCTTGATAATGTGTTTTGGCCCATATAGATGCTGCCTAGATTGTAAAGTGTACTCTACAAGACACATCCTGTGTTTGGTTGGCAGTTTTAATTGTCTGATTTCAGTAACTGGTGTCTCCACATGTTTTTTTTTCTTTTCATCTGATAAAGAAAAGGTTATATTCTGGTTCTTTGGTAGCATGTTTCAGGTTTTAATGACTACCTTCACAGATAGCCTTTCTACCTATTCATGCATATAGTATGAGTGTGCATACGCCATACCTGACTGAACTGAAGCCGACTTTAGCCTGCCAAGAGCAAGGTGCACACACAAACACCTTGTGTCTTTTCTCTGGCACACCCTATCTTTCCAACTCTGTATCTCCGAACTCTTTCTGTCTCAAACTCTGCTTCTGCACTCGCATTCCCAAGCACACGCGCTCACCTCGCCCCTGCCAAAAGGAAGAGGTGGCTGGTGAATAAACAATGGCACTCCGCCCATAGTGTCACCCGCCTGGGCTTTGATCAGCACCGCTGTTCCTGCTCCCCACAGCAGTGCTTCCTGTCTTTCTACCTGCTGAATCTTTTCCACGCGCGCACGCATATGCACACGCTCCCACCTATATAGCCCAGTGATTGTGGGCCCACGTGCAGCCTCCCCAGTTTTCTCCTAACTCGGGTCCTCAAGTCTTTATCTGTCTGTGTCTCTCACACAACAGGCCTTTGAGTTAGTGCCCTTTTCTGGGCACTGTTGCATTCTTGAGCATACACCTTCACACAGTCTGTGTCACACACCCACATAGGAAGACAGACTTTTTGATCCCGGCACATCCAGCACCAACTTCTGCAACGAGTCAAAGAGAAGGTCCTGGTCCTCAGGGTGAAATGACAGTAGACACGTTACATAATGCAACAGTGACCATTGTCTCCCTGTGTTTGAGGATGAGAGGGAATATATAAGGTGTGCTGTTGCTTGTGCGCTACACAGTGTGGTCTTTGTCAAACTCAGTCGATGTAGTCTTTGTGAACTAGTTGCTGGGCTTTTGTGCATGCGTAATATTAACAGGGGGTCCTGTAGGCACACATTGAGCCACACAAACGCGCGCACTTTCGCCGCGGCTAGTTGTAGCAGCTGCAGTTCGTCTGTAGTTGTTTGGTTATATATGCATTGGTTTCTGAGAGGGTTGAAAGGATGACTTTGCCTGTGGGAAGGAATGGCAGCACTGGATCAAGAACAGGTGTGCTGGATCCTCCCTGCTGCAGAGGCAAAGAGCTGCTTCAAACGTTTTGTGTACGCAAGCGCGCATTTGTCCGCTCCCCCAGCCGTTCCAGTGTGCATCCACGTCCTTCAAAACAACCGCGAAATCTTTGCGTCAACCTTGAGCCGAGTGCTTGTTTACTAAAGTTTTTCAGCCATCTGTGTTTCCGTGGCTTTGTTCTTGTTTTGTTTTTGTGAATGAGCACAAATGTGTGACAGTGTGAATTTATATTTAGTGCTGTTATGCGAATTTCACATTAGTGAAGCCTTGTGTGTCTGTATGTCGTGGAAAATGCCCTTCATTTAGTGTGGACTACAGCAGAAAATGCTTGAGAGACTAGTGGTTTTGCACATGTTTACCCTGCATTTGACAGATTTTGTCAACATATATGTCATGACCTTGCAAAATCTGATATCAGAACAGGACTTTGTGTATTTTAGAGGATATGAAGATGCATGTGGTTCAGTTCATTTAGATAATTTAAGGGCAATAAAATTTATAATTTTAACATCTTTCTATCTCCCTGTATTCCTTTTTGTAGCATATGTGATAGGCTACAATTTAACAAGTTGTGATTTTTTAAATTGGCAAACTGATAAGTTCCCATAAATTTTTTGCAAAGTCATGGGAATAGCAAAGCAAACTCCCTGATTCAAACCTTTCATGTCTGTTTCACGTTGCCATGGAAGAATTTTGTCTCAATCTACTTTACATTTCTTCAGCCTATTGAGATTTACAGACATTTGTTTCTGTGAAGCTTCCTTAAGTTCCCACCACAGCTTTTCAATCAGAGTAATGTCTGAACTTTGACATTACAACAGATTGATTATTTTGGATCATTTTTATTTCATGATACAGTTTGGGCTAACATCGAGTTGTCAGACAGATAGCCATTATTCTTACTCAAGAAAACTTCCTGACTGAATTATTGGCTGCAAGATGCCCAAAGTATCAGCCCTCCACTATCATGTTTGACAATTAGCTACTAAGAGTAGTTTGCTCTGATATTTAGTCTTACATTGTTTCCAAACATGGAGTATTGCATCATGACCAAAAGTCTCTTCTTTGGTCTCATGTACTATCATGAACTTCAGCATTTAATGGACGAGTACAAATGCTTCTGATAGTCATGGTTGATGTTGTTCTACTTTCGTATTGTTTTAACTTGCACCTGTACATTCCAGATCATCAAATTGTGAAAATACTTGTTTCTATATAGATGGCCACACTGATGGTGATCAATTAAAGGGCCAGTATTATGTATTTTCCCGGCATATAGTGCTATCTTGTAACCAAATCAAGTAGCTATGTTCAAAAACTATATATATACCAAACATAACTTAAAATAAATTGGACTTAGGAATTTGACGCCTTGAAATTGGGATCCTAATGTTTCCAACACTGCCTTCAGCACATCAAACCGTTGTTCTGAGAGGTAGTTCATATGATGAGCTCAGCAGACGTGCAGTTCTACCAGGATGGTGTTTCTCGTTGCTGCTGCTAGTCTGGAGGAGCTTTGTGGGGAAGGTGTGGTGGAGGGCTGCTCTGTGAGGTGGAGGCTCGGCTGGAGAGGGAGCCTCCCTCTTTAATAAAAAGTATTGATTAGCATAATTAATTCCCAAGGCTATATTACATAAGAAAGGCTATGTTATCTTTCTGTGATCATTAAAACCACATGGCCGGAGCTGCTTTGGAAATTTCTTGTTGTTCACAGCAGTTCATCCAGAATTGTAACCTGAACATGTACAGAAACTTTACAAAGCTCTTTTGGTGTGTCTTCTTCTAGACTGGACAGAAAGAAAACACGTTTTGTGTTCAGAAAAAAAATCAATCCAGGTTGCTTTAGAGAAACTGGTCATCGGTTTGTATGTGCAAAAGTTGAGAAAGTGAAAGGTGTAAAAGTCAGCTGCTGTGATGGTAAGAAGGTGCATCAGAGCCATGTGTTGATATTTTTAAAGACACATCACCCAAGGTAACGTCTGCTCCCAAGAGGCGCTTGGTTATTTCAGCAGACAACCTTGTCCTGCTTCACTTACCGGTTCACTGTAGCCTTACAGACACAGTACATGTTGTTCAGCTGGGACTGCCTGCGGTACAGATTTGTTGAAAATGTTGGTTGCATCTTGAAAAGCGGAGAGTCAGACACAACAATGACCACCTGAAATATGGTTTTCAACATTCAAACTTCTAGAAATTTCTTACACATTTATTGCTACAATAGAGAGTTTGACAGGAAAGATTAACAGGAAGGTGAACATATTACAGCACCTAATTTTTTCTGCCAGTAGTAAAATCAATTGAATTTTATGAAGTTGTGGAAATATCTTGTTGGGTAAGGATCCAACTCCAACTGTAATAACCGGGCTCATCATGCTATGCCACTTCTATAATCATTTTTGTTTACCTGCAGAGCTGCGCAATGTAGCCACTTTCTCTCTCTGGACTAGATTTTAAAGGATAGAGAACTGGAAACCTTTGGTTTTGCTCGCTCACTTTACATAATTTAGTGGAACTGATCAATCAGCCAATAGATATTTAATCAGTATTGCTAATCTCAGTCCATTTTTCCCATATGCAAAATAATGTCTTTGCAAATGTTTTGTGTGTGCGTGCAACTCAACACGTGTGCATTGCGCCATCAGCTGATTGATTACTTTTCCGGCTCTGCGGATTGTTTTATCCTCGTATCAGAGAGGGAGGAAATAAGGGAGGGATTACATTCCAGGATGCTACAAAGGAACGTGGGAAGTGGAACAGCTCATGGAAGCCTTCATCTGCCGGCGAACAAAAAAACAGGAATTAGTCACTACCCTGGAGTTTTTAAAACATGCTGCTATGTTTGAAACTTGAGCTGAACTTAACAGTTGTTTAGCAATGTACCATTTGATAAACAGAATATATTCATAAGTGCCGACATACAAATAAGCAGGAAAACACAACAGGCATATGGCACGTATTTTGGAGTTGTTTCCTATTCTCTTTCTACCGTAGCTCCCAGCAGCTGAAAGTTAGACTACGGCGTGTTCCCCCCGTGGGCATAACTCATTTGCAGCATGTCTTCATTAGTGCTGCAATTGTCTCAGCACTTTCATCAGCGCTCCCGAAGAAGACGCCTCCGTGAGCTGTGCCATGCGCGTGTTTGGCGTTTCGCGGTTCGGGAAGGTTCCAGGTGCCGTCGCCGCGTACGTTCTCGCTCGACGCGCGAGCGGGGGAAACTGCTGTAGAGCATCAAAGAGCTGCAAAGGCAAGTCAATTCACACCAATATCGGAGTTACATTTCAGAGGGGCTGTCCTGGTCGACTTGCTAAACTACATGTTTTTATTACTACACGCAGGCAGACAAGACAGCAAAGCAAAAGCAAAAGTTTCTCTTCTCAAACACCTCAGGAGGGAGACCTCTCCTCCTCCTCCTACTCTTCCTTTTCCACCTCCTCCTCCTCCTACTGCTTCTTTCTTCTTTACCTTTCCCCACAATCCTTTGATAAAAGTGCAGATAAAAGAGAGGCTGTGCTCATCTCTCTGACCATCCATCTCTCCTTGAGGTTAGCACCTCTTTTATTATTTACTATTAGATCAGTAGCCATATGTGCACACAAAGCCTTGTTCTACTGAAGCTGGTGTCTGTGTGGGCTCTACAGCTTTGTATATGTATGTCTGTGTGCATCTGCCTCATCCTTTGCTTTTCTCTTGTGTGTGTGTGTGTGTGTGTCCTTGGCTGGAGGCGGTGCAATGTGAGGTTTTTGCTGCTGTCTGAAGTCGTCCAGCCTCAGTGTCATTAGAGGATCTCTTTAATCCAGACTTTGGGAGAAACCTCTGACAGCACGCTGCAAATAGAAAGGCCCCCGCCGCACATGAAGAGCAGCTCGGCTCCTAACAAAACACCAAGTTTAAAGAGGCCCCTGGCCTTTTTTCCTCCTCCCACCATTCCCTCCCTTCTTTCTTCTTTTGCTGTTTTCTCCTGCCCTCTGTTGCTTTCGCTTCACCCTGGGGAAACATGCTTGCCTTATCTGTGCAGGAGGACCACCCAGGAAAGAATGACTCAGGCATTGCCGCGTCTCTGTGCGTGTGCGTGCGCGCCGCACAATAACCACGCGCTGATTTGACTGAGCGCGGCGCTCGCATTTTTAGAACTTGTGCTGTTAATATTGATGCGTGCCTATACCTGCATGAATCCCTCTAAGCAGTGTTTGTCAGTGCTTGTGTGCACGTGTGCCCCGCTGCTCCTTTTGAGGTGAAAGTTTGGAATGAAAGAGAGGCTGAGGCCCGATTGTTGATGGGGAGGGAGAGGAGAGAGAAAGAGAGCGAGACCTTCCAGCCTCCCTACTGTGAAACTGCGAGGCAGCAGTGCGCCGCTGACCCAACCTCTGCAAGCCAGCCACATGCTTTTTCTCTTTCCCCTCCCGCTATTTTTTTTCCCTCTCCTCAAATTCTTGGTGCTTCTCATTTTTACCTTTCTAAACTTTCATTCCCCCTTCTGATTCAGTCACATGTCTCTTTATTTTCCTAAGGCTTGCTTTGCAATTTCAGATTTCCATATAACTTTCTCTGTCATGCCTTAATCTGGTTTTCCATTCCTGTCACACTCCTCTGTCTGCATCCCTTCATAAAGGAAACAATTTACTCCTCTTCCTGCTTGCTTACAATCATCCTTTTCCCTTCCCTATGGTTAATAAATCCCAGATTGCTGATCGGCTTCTTGTCCGACACACGGTGCACCTTTACAGTACAACACATGCCAGATCAGGAGAGAAAGTCACTTGTTGCCGTTTTCTCTTGCCCTCAGGATATTCATATGTCATAGGATGAGTGCATATTAGTTTCTCACCTACACTCAAAGCTAACTTTTAATGCAAAGTCTTGTTCGAAGTAAACGTTGTTATTTTGTTATCTACACAGGTCCTCAAGGTTCTCGACCGAAGGTGGTCAGGAGTAAAACCACGAGTGGTTTTCTTTGAGCAAAATATCTTGTGAAAAGTTTCACTGTTGTCAACATTCAGACAATCTTTCCCTTAAAGGCCTACAAGAACAAAGAAACTGAGTTGAGCTCGTGGTGAGAAATCTCAGAAAATATGCAGATCCTGTTTGCTTTTCAATTAACAGTTGTATGAAACTGTATGTTTTCACTCCATATTAGTCTCCAGCAAAATCGAAACTCGTGAATTAAACTCATCGAAACCTTAATTTGTAAACCCACTGTCATGTCGCTTTAGATGTGCGGCAGAGTGATTCCTCTGGATTAAAGTCAAACTCAGGGCAGGTGTTTGCGACTTCAGAAACGTGTTGTTTTCCTGTAATGCTGCCTCAGTCTATTAGACTCAGCGAGCTGCCTCTTGTTAGCAGTGTGTAACATCATCCCTCCATCCTGTCTGACACCAGTAATGACTAAATAACTCCAAAGCCGTTTTTTTTTGTTGTTGTTTTGTGAGTCACAAAGCGCTGCTGTTGTTCAGCAGAATCGTCCCATATGATACTGCTAATGATGTGAGAAATGTTGAACTTGTGAACTCCGATGTGCTCTGAGCACGTCTAATTCAGATGCCACAAGAAAGCGTACGTCACATGTGGAGCCCTCTGTTTAGCCGTCCTTCCCATAAGAAGTGGACCAGATATCCTGCGTCACGGTGCGGGAAATCAGCGTGGGTTCAGAAAGGGGGGGGTTGATTTTTCTCATCTTCATCGCTTGTCCTGCTGGCTTTACTGTTGTTATGTAAACACTGCCTACAAAATAAATTTGTTTTCTTACACAATTTAGCTTTTTGCATTGCTCGAATGCAAAACATATTTCAAGACGATACATTTATTTAATAAAAATGCAGGGGTCTACTCGGGTCAGTTCATCTGCCACGTCAAACCAATTACTGTCTAGTAAATGTGGAGGTGGGCTTGGACTTTATATCATCTTATTTTGCTATTTCCTCTTCATAAACATACTTGGAGTTTCATCTATGCTTGAGAAATCCTTGACGGTCCCATGGCAGCCATTCGGGGGATGCCTGCACACTTGCTCTCACACAGCTTCTTAAAGAGATGGTGACCAGTTTCAATTCATCAAACTGCGAAGTCATTTTTCTTTTCAAGTTACGTTTGGTAAATACAGTATTCTTATAATGGCCGAAAGTAACATAGTGACTTGTTTACGATACGAAATGGCACTACGAGCTTGGAAAATATATAATACTGCCCCTTTAAGATGTTTTTTACTCCAGATCAACATTACAGCTAAATCACTTAAGAGGTCAGAGTTCAGAAAGCCAAATAATGATCAAAACTGCCTGTTTTTCAGGAGCCTGTTTTAAATAGAAGTGCAATTTCGCATTGTAGACATGATGGTTTATTAAAATAAGAATCGAATCCTATCATAACTTGATGTTATGGAGGTATAGACTTTATGTTTGCCCCCCTAAAAAGACCTTATAATATGAACAGTTTGATATCTAGATAAATGTATATATTCTTTTATGTTCTTTACATCTGACAAATACTGAGTAAATAGGTCAGGGGAATTTTTCCACCAGACTCAGCTCCTGTTTGTTTGACTGCATATAATAACACGCCCGACTAAAGTTTCAGCTGTTTACCTCTCAGTGCGTCTCGGAGGTGCTGCTCAGAAGCTCATTCTTGCCCTAAAGCTTTGTAGTCTGCGTGATTTATGTCAGTGGAGTGGGCCGCAGATCAGGTGGTCATGCCTATCACCTGGACTGTGTTTCCTTCTGCTCAGAGAGTCAACAAGCCAACACCTGGCTCTCTCACTCAGCTCCGGAAGGGGGGTGGGGGGATGTGTGACGCCGTGGATATTGATTGTTGCCAGAGCCTCACACGCTTGATGGAGGTGTGTGTATGTGTGGAAGTGTAAACTCGCTGCTGTGCTCTTCTGCATGCGTTCACACCTGCATCACTCTCTCCGTTTTCCGTCCAGACTAATCAAAGATGAAGTGTGCTGAAAAGATCCGGTTCTGTGTTGCTCTCTGTGTTGCACTCGCGCATTAATGTCAGAGCTGACTTGTTCGAAAACGCGCTCTGAGCTCGTTTTAGTTTTTTTCCATCAAAATCTTCTATGACAATCTGACCGTTTTCTGTGCAAAGCATTTTTTCCCCCCTGCTCCTACTTTGTAGAAAAAGTTCTTCACGGCTTTCTCACTTCACATGCAAAAACAGAAATTCTGCATCCCCTGTTCCTTCTCTGGTTTTCTGTCTCATCTACATATTTTTGTGATTCTCTTGTGGCCTCTCATTTAGCTGCATCGCGCCTTCTCCTCTCAACTCAAATCAAACTGCAGATCAGTGTCTACCAGTTTGCGTCACTTACATGTTAAACCAGGCAGAAACTGTTTTTCGGTTTGCGTCTGTCAGCCGACTTGAACGCCTCTTCTTGTCCCCAGGCTCTGCAGGAAAAGCTGGAGAGTCTGCGGAGACAGCTGCACAGTGCCGAGAAGAAGCTGCTCAACAAGGAGCTGGAGACCGAAGAGAGGGTAACGAACTTGTTTGTCCTCTTCCCTCTATCTCCTCTTTCCCATTGTTTTCTGCTGCACAATTTGCAGCTTCCTGTCATCATTGCATCACTTTTTTTTTCCAAGTTCACCTTCAGCCTTTTGCATCACAACCGTTATATTCCTCTTGATCATAAAATCCTGTCCTATAACATCTTCTTTTGCTGCTTTATCGCTTCATGTTGCAATCTCCTCCTCTCTGATTTACTATTCTGACTCAGTCCTCCAGGGGCTGCCAAAGAAACACAAAATATTTTTGGCCTCCTTTCCTCCTCTGCCCTCTTCCACCTACCATCGCTCCTTCTCCTGTTCGGAGTCAGCGATATGCCCCCTTGCACATTTCCCAAATTCCTTGAAATCTGGCCTCAAGAGTCAGCGCCTAGGGCCAGGAATGCCACCGCTGCCTGTGTTCAAAAGGGAAGCTCTGGTGCGCGCGCACACTCACACACACACACACACACACACACACACACACACACACACACGTGCACCCCGTGGCTGTGGAGAATGCCCTGTAATCAGACTATGTTTTGACCTTGACACACACAGAGAAGAAAGAACTAATGACTGTGCTCACGCAGGAGGTTGGTCTTTGTACCGCGGTATGTACACCAAAGGCATTCGTTCTCTTGTGTTCCCTCTGATCCGCCCACTGACCCTTGCATACACTTCACACACTCGTCACACGTCTCCCAGTCGAGCCGTCATAAATCGAGTCGACGGGGTCACCGGCTTTCGGGAGCCACTTGTCACTGATCCACACCTTGCTGCGCTGCAGGGGATCCTGCTTGCTCTTTATTGCAAGGTGATCTTAGTTTAATTAAATTATGGCATCCGGTGCCTCGCAAAGTGGTTAGTACCTTGTTTTAAACTTTTTAAAACAGTGTAATCTAGTATAATTTATTAAAATTTTATGTCACAGACCAGGTAGTGCGTTATGAAGAATAAATTCACGTTATTTTTAAAATATTTCACATGCAATGGACTTGAAATATTCTCTTTCTAGTCCTTTTTTGTTGATCTGATTTTTTTTTTCTATTTTTTTGGAGATAAATTAAACAAAATGAGCCATATTGGTCCAGGCCTGAAATGATGAAGTATGATTAAGTTCTGTAAACTCTTTTCAGCCTATCACAAACCCAGATTACAGTCTAAAGATTGTTTCTTATTTTTTTTAAAGGGTCAGTGATGTGTTTTCCAGCCATATAGAAGGGTTTTATAGCACAATCATACTTTCAGTTATAAAAATGCTGCATATGTCACTTAAAAGGACTTTGACTTTTGCTTTTTCCAATGCTCTGACTTCAGGAAGTCATCACAACATCAATCAATCCATCAGGCTTATTGTTCTTGCACATTTCAGCAACCTTGTCTCTCCATTAACCCTTTAATACATGTTTATCAACGCTGCACTGAGACTTTTACTCAAAAAAGTCGACACTACATAATACTGCCCCTTTAACAAATCGAGTAGCTCATATAATGAGCTCAGCAGATGTGCAGTTCCACAAGGTGTTTGCTAATTGCTACTGTCTAGTCTGAAGGATCTGAGTGAGGGCATTGTGGCCGATGTCTGCTCTGTAAGGTGGAAACTCGGATACCGCCTCAAAGGCGAGGATTGGTCTACCCAGGCGTTTAACACCGCTGAATGGTTGCCATGGGAGATTTCTCAAACATGCATGAAATAATCAAGGTAACACTCCAGGTATGTTTGTGATGGGGGAATAACATTATAACATCAATATAAAAAAAGTTTACTGAAAATAGTTGACACTACATAATACTGCCCCTTTAACAAATCAGGTAAAATACAGGAGATGGGAATTTCTTGTTTTTCTTTCATCTTGGTGCTAAAACCTGTATGTTAAAATCATGTTGAAGCAGAGGATGAGTTAACAGCACGATGAATGCGACAAAGCCTTTTAGTTCCCATTTTAGGCTCTCGACAGCTCGTGATTCACAGTCTTGAGCACGTTGAACAGATTTTCTCCCCCTGACATTCTGCTAAGAGATAAACGGAGAAAAGGCTTTGAGCGAACGCGTCTGAATCACATTGCTTGGTGTGTGTTTAGTGCTAATCTCTCTTACTGTATACGTTTCTCAGTTGCTAGTTGTGCCCTCTGTGGTTCATGCACACTAATAGTTGAGGCCACACGGATTCGCCTTTTCCTCCTCGCTCACACGTTGCTCTTGTTTATCTGCCAAGATGTTTCTTGTATCTTTTGTAATCCGATCTCTCGCATGCTGAAGCAGCTTTCCTGCCCAGACTTCACACAGATGTTGCTGGCCCCGCACTCACAGGGGCCCTCCCCTCCAAAACGACGTCTCATCAGCTCAGTGTGTGGTTCGACTCTCCTTCAAGACGGTGGCCTGTAGAGAGCAGCTCTCCTTATGAATGACAGGCTAGACACGGCAAACTGTAAAAGTTTAGCGCTGGTCTCCGCCGCAGGTGCTTACCTTGATTAAATCCATTAAGTGTCACCCTTAAAGTATTTACTTGTAAGTCAATGGGTTCATGAGGTCTTTGGTGTCATGGTGACAATTTAGGCAGTTGAGAATTTAAAGTCATGTAGTTTTTAGTAAGTAAACAAATAATTGACTATCACATCACCTGCCATCAGTCAGCATCTCGCTACAGTGTGGAAAGGTCTGGATTTGGAGATTTTCTTCTGCGTTTTGTTTAAGTCTCCTTTCTTCCTTCCCTCATGTGTCTTAAAGCTTCACAATCTACTTCCTTCCTTCTTTTTCTATTTCTCCTTTTCTTGCTTGTGTCCTGTCCTCTTTCTTGCCTTTATTGTATCATATTTTTCCTCAATCTGTCCTTTGTTCTTTCATTTCTCGTGTCCTTTTTTATGTCCTTTCTTTTTTTTCTTACCTGTATTTCCTTCCTTGTGTCCTTTCTTCCTTAATATCTCCTTGTTTCCTTATTTTCCCCCCTGTTCCTCCTTGTCCACTTTCCCCATTTAAAGCCTGCTGGCTGTATGAATACCAGACACAATTCGAAAGTGGATTTTTGTATTCAATACTTTAAGATGAATGTAAACCACTGGGAACTCTGGGAAGTTGAGTCTGGAAAAGTCAGGAGTTTTTGCCGTCATAATGAGTAGGATCCCTGTCTTACTGTAGCTTCAGTGAACTCCACAGAGATCTCTGGCTCATTCGAAGCCGTTTTCCCTCCTTCATCTCGTAACAAAGCGTTTTTGATTCCAAATTGCTCTTTCATGAACTCGCTGACTTCCAACTCTGGATGTGGAGGTGCAAACTTTGCGAACATTGGCATTTTTGATGTATCCTCTTGTTCCTGACAAGGATTTTGTCACCTGGGAACAATGGATGATATAAAAAAGAAGCCTCTCCCCCCCTCTACACCTTACACACACACACACTCACTCACTCACACACACACACACACACACACACACACACACACACACACACCAGCTTCATTAACATGCATCAAGCCTCTTCAGCGATGTGACAAACTTCATTTGAACGTTGAAAGTGTTTAGGGCTTGTTCCTTTCTGCTGGCAGCTGTCAGAAGCCATGCCATTTGACGGCGCTAAGCATGAGAGAAAGTCAAAACCACAATCTGAGGACTATATATAGATGAAATGTAATTTTAAGATGACTGGGAGGGGGGAAAACGACTGCAGCTCCTCGCAGTATTCAAAACGGCACCTCATCAGGAACAAACAGAACCCCACTTTTAAAAAGGGATCTGCACAGATCAAACCTGATGCGTCTTTAGAAATTTAAAGTCGTCTTTCATTACAAGCTCAAATAGTGGCACACACTTTTTTTTGTTGTTGTTGTTTGCAGTGTCTCCCTCTCTCTTCCTTTTCTCCTTTCTTTCCTTTCTGCTCACATCTGGAGTCTGTCAGTGACCAAGTCCTAGTGACGGGTTTGATCAGCAGCGTTGTTCAAAGACGTCTCACTTTTTCTCCAATTGGTGAGGAGCCGTTTCCCCCCCTCAGATGTCATCGCATGTCTCTTTCTGCCTGTCGGGAAAACAAACATGCCTTTGCTGTAAAAAAAAAAAAAAAAAAGAAGTTGAAAGGGAGAGGGGGGGAAAAAACTGTGCGTTTTCATGAAAGAAGAGGAAAGATGCAGAGGGAGGACCCTTGGAAGAGAATGCAAAGCTGGAGGAACAATGTCTTTAAGAAAACAAGTTGTCTGTCTTTTGGGGAGTCGGATGCTTCTGTTTTGCATTTCTAACTCCACCGAGAGACACGGCGAAGTCTCTGTGTGTGTTAGCAGCAGTCAGGTTTAGACAACAGAGATACTGTTATGATAAAGACTGCTGCTTCCGTCCACACACACGGACCTGGTCAATAACCAAACACTGAGTGCATGTGAGAGGTCTTGCCCAACTTGAATGTTGTTTAATTGAGATTTTATGTGATTGACTAACAGTAAGAAGTAAAATGATGCTCAATTTTCCATGTTTGTTTTATTTATCTATTTTTAAAGCTTAATCTTAATCCCGTCAGTCTGATTCCTCTAAATAGAAACTAAATGTAATTTAAATATAGCGGTCTGCCTCAGGTTTTTAGCAGTAATAAACGACAAACAAAGTCATGAAGATCGATCAGTTTGTCAAATTGTAACCTGCCTAGTACGACACAACTACACACCTACGAAGACCTGGGCGCTCACCTAAGCTGATGGTAAACAAGGACTTTAATCAGGGAAGTAGCCAACAGAACCATAGTAACTCTGAAGGAGGCAAAAGTGACAAGGAAAAAAAGACGGGATAGAAAAGAGAAAGACCTACATTCCTCTTTTCACCTATGTAGAAAACTCTGGATTTGGCAGAAACCTAACGCTGTACATTGTAATGAAGCACTCAGTGAAACATGGGGAAGTGTAACCATCATGCTGCAGGGATGTTTATTCTGCAGGAACAGGCAAGCTAGTCAAAGCTGATGGAAAAATGAAGGGAACAAAAACAGGAAGAAAAGCTGTTGGAGGTTCAGCTTCTAAATATACAGCCTGAGCTTTAAAGGTTAGATCAAAGCATATTGATGTTAGAGTTACTAACATTTATTTTATTTTTTATATAAAACTATGTGTCCTTTAGAAATCCTTCATGTGCTAATAAAATGCATTAAAGCCAGTTGTTTAAAGCCAGAAAAGGAGAGAAAACAAGGTGTCCAAATATATTTGCAAGGCAATACAAGGTTACTAGTTTCCCCTGCATCTCTCTTGGAGTTTTTCAGAATATGCTGCTGTAGGCTCTCCCCTTTAAAACGTATGTATGGGACAGACGATGGAGACGGCGTTGCCACAAGAGAGCTTATAATTTAGCTCGAGCGGACCTCTCATTGCCACGGCGGCGGCACCATACACGAATCAAGAATGCAAAACTAAGGAGCTTGGCTTTTGAAGAATCTGAGACTTGTATTCAGAGCGGTTGGTAAGGGATGTGTTTATTCAACCATTGTTTATTGCTTCGGTCTGAAGCGGCGAAGTGTGTTTTGTCTTGGCCTGCCGTTCTGTTATGACTACAGGAGCTGCTATAGATAGAGATAGACGTCTTCAGGACATTGAAATTAAAGCTTCTACAACCTTTTTTTTTTTTTTTTCAACCTGTTTAAAAAGGCCACTTTTCAACCCCGTTCTGACACAGCATGGGGAAAAATAACATATTTTTTTCCAAACTGATGGATTCCTAACCCACTGTAATTGCTCCAACACTTTCAAATGAATAGGTTTGGAAGGAGGCTGGAGAAATTGGCGAAGTTGTGCCAGACTAATCTGCTGCACACTGTGCCGAGACAAAGTGAGCTGCCTCATGTAGGGATCATTTATGCTGAGGGTTGCTTTGAAGTGCTTCCCCAATCCTTTTCATTGTGCCCAGGAAGATTAATTAGCCAAAGTCAGAACAATCAGTTAAATCCACAACAGGAAGATTATTTTAGGCGAGCAGATCTTTTTTTTTCTCTTCTTCTTCTTCTTCTTTAAACCCTCCCCCATCTCTTCATTCATGCTCTCTTCACTTGAAAGAGCAGATTGGACTTTGGCTGGACTCTGGCTCTGCCACACACAGACTCTCCCCCTGGTTGCACCTTGAAATACGCGGATGAAAACTGTTGCATCCCCTCTCCCCGCTGACGCTTTCTTTGAGCTCTGCCGAAGCGCTCGTCGAGCTCTGAATTAATTGATCTGGTGGCTCTTCTAAACGCCATAAACTCTTTTTTTTTTACAGTACCGTAAAAAGCTCGGTTTGTGCTCGCATGTCTGCAGCGCGTATACGAGCGCTTCCATTCATGTGTGTTTGCGGGTAAAAAGTGGGGGTTGCACTAACCAAACCCTTTTCAACTTCTATAATCAGACTCTGGTTTAGCAGAGTGTAATTTAGCCCCAGACAGACTTCCTCCCGTCCTCCCCAGTGGAGATAGCTCGCTGGCTATTGAGCTGCTGCTGCTGTGTTTCATGCGATCCATCCTCTTCCAAACCCCCGTCAGTGCTTTGTGTCGGATACAGCTGTAGTGGCCAACAACCAGTAGGGGGGTGTCGTGCAGAGCCGAGTCATGCCAATGCCGCTGGACCCCCTGTGGAGATGTGAAGGAGCTGTGAAAAGCGAGGGAACTCTGAGGCATGAATAAAGAGGGGATACCCTCACACTCTGTGTGTGTGCGCGTGTGTGTGTGTCAGCTGCTGCTTGGCTTACAGTGCCTCGGAGTCAAAGACATGCAGAAACACTTACTCAGCAGGGACATTCTCAGATTAATGGTGTACAGATGCATCTCCGTAAAGTAGAATATTGTCAAAATGTTTTTGTGCTTCAGCGATTCAGTTCAAAAACTGAGACTTGTCTACATATGACCCGCAATGTTAAATGTACAATCCGTGTATTTCTGCTAAATTTAGGGATTATGTTTTGCAGGAAAGACAAAAGTAACTAATCGTTTTTGAAAAATGTTTGTAGTCCATAAGGCTGATTAATTTGTTTGTGTTTTAAAAGCAGGAATGTTATGATATGCCAGTATTATGTTCCGCATGATATCAAAAGAGATTGCTGACCTAATAGTTGTCCTGCAAACGGTCCACAAAAACGTTATTCCTGCAGAACACAAAGTAGACTTTTACCAGCATATTAATGGAAGGTTAAGTTAAAGAAAAAACAAATTCAAAACAGACTTGTTGAATTGGAAACCTTTTTTATTGATTTTTATATATTATTATGACGTGTCCATGAGCTATAATCATAAACTGACTAATATGTCAGTCAGTGTGTGACTGCATCTGTCGATCACCGTGTGACCGTGTTGGTCTTGGATTTGATGGCATTTGATCTAACAGGTTCTGTCTTCCCAGGTGACAATGGTGCATCATGAGTATGAGGAGAAAATCAAAGGTCTGATGCCGGCGGATCTCAGAAAGGAGCTGGAGGACACCATCACCTCCCTGAAAGCTCAGGTGAGAATGTTTGGTGAACATAAATAGAAGTTAAAATATAGGAATGATTCTGCTTTCAAGCGCTGCATCACTTTCTCTAGCAGCAGCACTTTGGTGGAAATCAGCTGCTTTAAATTTAGACGTTTTTATTCATTTATTCTACTTTTTTTATTTTAGAAGTTTAGCCCCTCAATATCTTGAAACCTTTGTTTCTCAAGTTTTTAATTCCCTACATATTTTCACTGGGTGACAAGTAAATGTGTTTTTGTTTATGCATGATTACAGAATCATTATATGTGCACAACGTGCCCTAATTTATAGCTTGTTGTTTTACCCTTATTTTTAACGCTGTTCTTTAATGATGTTTTAAAAAAAAAAAAAATTTTTACCTATCAGTACATTCTGTTATTTGTGTTAGCAGTATGTTCTTTCTTTGCTGAAAACTGGATTTGTCTAAAAAAAAATAGGTCTAATAAATTCATACATTATAAATTTGCGAAACATATTGCACTGTGCAGAGGTTTTTAAGCTCTGCAAGTTTTATGTTCTTGCTTGCCAGCGCACTAAACTTTCTTGTGGTTATTTAAGACAGTCTTGATCTCCAGGCTTTCTGTAAGCCTTTTCAGTTATTTTTCTCTCATCATGTTGTTTGGTTAGTGTGGGCTTTAATAAATCAGGATTGCAGATATGTGAGGATTAAGGAATATGTGTCTGGCTCCTAAAAGTTCACTTACAACAGATGAGCAGAATCATTTTAAGCAAAAAGAGGGAGAAAAAATCCAGCAAGAACCTGACAGGAAATATCTCTAGTCATATATTTGTCCAGTTGCATGGACTCTCCCCTCCTCTTGATGACAGCGGCTTATGTTGCTTCTATAACTACTGTTAATAAAGTCAAGTATGAGGCAAGTAATGCCTAAAAAAATCTGTCTAAAGACAAAAACCTGTTAAAAATAAAGTCAGATTAGAATCAGAATAACTCAAACTCACCATCTCTTGTCTTCCTGCTGTTTATTGCATCACCAGTCAGTGGGTAGTAAAGTAGGTAAATGTGTCGTATAAAGCTGCAGTTGTCTGCTGAATACTTTAACACAAGTTCCGGCTCAGTTCTTAAACACCGCTGGTGTTTTAATGTCATCAGGTAGGGTTTTGAAATCCCGCTGTAAACGCTGCGTCTAACTGCTCCTCGCAGAGATCAGCTAGTAAGGGCTGCGACGTGTTCATACACACTACATTTAAAAACAAAACTTTTCTTTTTAAACCGCATTATAATCCTCTATGGATAGAGAATCAAACGTTTTTACTAGATGAGATGTTTAGAGTGCGACGGAGGTTTTTTTGCAGGTTGACTGACCCAAATATGGATTTGAACCCCAATGAATTAAAATGCAGGTGTAATATAAATTTCTCTGATAATTTATTTTATGCGATTCATTCAATTCGAGCATTTTTGTGATCACTAATCACCACAATTCAGCAAAAGGAACTAAGATGTGGCTATGGTTATTGGTCCAAATGGAAGATTGTTGGGACCAAATAGTTAACACTTTGTATGTTATGGAGAGATAAACTGGTAATAAAAATCACATGAATTATTTTTTTAATCAAATAGAGGGATTTGGAGATAACCCAAGTATTTGCGCAGAGCTATAAATGAAGTGAAATTTCGACCTTTTCTTAAGTTATTTTTTTTAGAGCACTGAGCTAGTTTAACCCGCGGACCCCTTCTCTGCGTTTACATTGTAAATAATTTTGTTAATAGGAGCTTTCAGGGTAAAAAAGGGCTCATGTTCAACCCTCCCTTGTTTAAATACATCTCCCTGGATCTCATTTCAGCACTCAGACCACAGCGCTGTGATCAGAAATGTTTATAAAATGTAATCCGTGACCAGAGCGGCCTCCCGTCTCATTGACAGCGTTTCGGGTTCTTACACATTAACATGGATTGTTTTTGAATAGAGGGAGAGAGAAAAAAAAAACAGGTACGGAGAGGCTTTTTTTGTTTTTTTTTTGTGCCTCACGAGGATTGCAACCACATTTTGGTAGAGTTTTGCATATATTTTAAATGAAACGCTAGAATTGGAGCTGAGGTCTCCCCCACAGAAAGGAATGCACCCTCGGCTCCAGTACGCTAGTCCCAGAACAATACGGATTCTTCTGGAGCTGTGATTATTCTGCCAGGCGCTGGATGCCAAGTAAATGTAGATGGGGGTTTATTTTCACTCCAGCCAAAAGCAGCACTTCATAAATAAACTTACAATTTGTAGCCAAACAAAAGAGCCGCGCTGCCTCCACTCACGGCGTCCAAACTCTGGCCCGTAATGTGCCCTGTCGTCCCAGTGTGCCTTGACCCTGCCGCCCTGATCTCCTGACCCCTCGGCCCCTGCTGTCTTGACCCCTGGACTTAACAAGCAGCCTTTTCTTTCACTCTCCTCTGTTGCGCTACCCAACACCAGCCAAAAGCACAACCTAGCTCACATCAACCCGTCTCCTGCCTTCCTCCTTTCTGTTTACACCCACAGTTATTTCCAGCACCATTTCGCTGCACCGTGTTTTACATTTTGTGTTGTGTGTGTGTGTGTGTGTGTGTGTGTGTGTGTGTGTGTGTGTGTGTGTGTGTGTGTGTGTGTGTGTGTTGTGTGTGTGTGTGTGTGTGTGTGTGTGTGTGTGTGTGTGTGTGTGGTGTGTGTGCTAGGTCGGCTTCCTCCAGAAGACGGCCTCTTTGCTGCAGGAAGACCTGGATGCCTGTCGCAACAGGAGGTACAGAGTGTTTGTTTACACCTTTCTATATAAATTTGTAAAGTATCTTAGATTATTCTGTGTTGAACTCCTTTCTATAAGAAGGACTTTGTTTCCTGCTGATGTATAACATGAGGATACCCATCATCTTGCTGAACACACACTGTACTTGTTACCATTCAGAAATCATGTTTCACCACAGCATCATAAGAGGAGATGATACCAATATTTTCATAGAAAAAGAAAACAGAGAAAGTTCAGTTGTATGAACACTAGCCAAAAAAAATGAAGCCATTATCCTAAAGGTTTTGTTAATTATAACTTTTCCAAACAGGGAACACAAGCATTGTTTTTGGCACCACCTTTTAAATTCGAGTACTTTTCTTTTATGGCGGCACACAGGTCACACAGAATTTAACAGATGAGAGCATCCCCGCAGCCTGATGCTGCTTCGCTCATAATGAGAGAGATGTCCACCATTAGTGTTATTTCACTCATTGTAATAGTCATGGAGGCACTGAAAGCTTCCATTTGGGTCTTGTCTGACCGAACAGTCTTCGGCCATTTGTAGAACACCAGGCTTCATTTTCCTCCCCTTTCACAATTATGTGCTCCTCTGAGTGGCTCTCGCAAAAAAAAAACAACAAAAGAAAAAAAATATCTAATCAATTGCACTGAAGTTTGTGGTTGTAATGTGATAAAAGGCAAAAACATTTCAAGTTGCTCAAATCCTTTTGCAAGTCATTGTGTATTTTTTGGTTCGTTTGGGTGTGTGCTGCCAGAGTGAGGAGAAGAAAACGTGTCGTTCTGCTCATTCTGAGGCGTTTGTTTCCATTTTGAGCTTCTTCAGCAGTAAAGCTTCTTTCATGTTCTCCTCTTTTCACAGGTAACAGCATGAAGCCCAGACACTCCGGGACATGAAGGACGATGCCGGCCAACAGAAAGTGAGCATTGCAGTTCCCTCTCATCCCTCACTCCACCGGACCGGTCATTCTGAAGTTTATCTCGTTTTAGTTTAGCGTTGATTAAATGTAGCATTTTGATGTCCTCGTCCAGATAAAATGTTCATTTCTGTCGGGTTTTTTTTTAGCAGTTTACGTGATTTTCTCATGAAAATGTTAATATTTTTAGAAATTCATCATTTGTAATAAAAGACTTTGTCTCTCCTTTTTTTTGTTTCGTTTTGTCTGCTTTTTTTTGTTTTTTCCCCCCCATCCCACGGTGGTTTTTTCATCATCTGTAATCAGTTCCCTCCATCCAAGGAAGTCTTGCTGTTCTCTTTGACCACAAGTGTGTACGTTAACTGAGATTAGGCTGCAGCAAGAGTCCTTGAATCCCCCCCCCCTCCTCCTCCGTCATTATTTGACACCGTGTCTCTGGCCAAACCCTGGTTTGGAGAGCGGGGAGCAGCCAGGGGTTTGTGGTCGGTTCGGATAACGTGCGCTGTAAGTAGACTGTTTGGACCTCAGGTTGAGGCTGCAGCCACAGGCCTTGATGTTTCTGTTTCAGCCAACGCTTTGTGTTTTATCCGCCATCCCACTCAGAGATTCACACGTTAAATCTCTCAGCCTCCTCCAAAAGCGCCAGGAATTTATAGGTTTTTAATAACAGGCGCGTACGACGGAGCATTATAATAATCTCCTATCAGGTTGTGGATAATGTCGAACGAGGAATGCAGGGGGGGGCTTGAATACTGATCGTTTTTGAAGCATCGCAATATTTATTTTTCCTCCCTTGAATAAAATTTAAAGATGTTATTACATCCCTGGATCAGTTTTGATTTCAGAGGCCTCCACACTTATTTGCATTGGAATTGCTTTCTTTTCACGCCCACACTTCACGTGTTCCCATTGTCCGTGACCTGCTCTGCCGTCTCCAAAGCAAACATGTTTCCCCTCTCCGTATTTATTTGATGTGCTGATTTCTGCTGCCCATGCAGAGAAGAAGAAGAATAGGGGGGAAAAAAGCGCAGAAAGAGAGACGGGGAGAGAGAGAGGGAGAGAGAAGTCTGTCAGACCAACATCTGAGAAGCTGGAGTTTAGTCATTCAGGGCAAAGGCTTTGTAGACTCTGTTGTTTCTGCAGAAGGTGCAGAGGAGTCATTACTATTGCAGCGTTACATCCAAGCTGCATGCTCATTTATATACATCTAAAGACGTGCATGCGATGTTTTTTTATATATACCGCCTTTGTGGCCGTGCGTTGCTGCGAGTAAAAGCCTCTATGTGCTTCAATCACACCTGGTTGCTTTAACAAGTTGCAAAACCAGAGAGGTTCTGCAGTGGACTCTGTGTGAAGAAGAAGAAGAAGAAGGGATGCGTCATTGCCTCCTCTTCCCTTTGTCCAGATTTTGATCAGAGACACAAAAATGTGGGGGCTGTCCTTTTGCGCACATACAGTGTCTTGCAGTATTATTCATACCATTTGAACTTCATTTCCTCATTTTGCTGTGCTGCAGCCACAGTCACCAGTGTTTGTCTCTGATCGCTTTGCACTGAAGCTAGTAGCGTGGTTTCCTGACAGATTGCCGAGATATTGCAAATTCCGTCAACTCTGTCCAGTTCCCTTATCTCTGCTAAATAAAGGTATGCCCACAGCACAATGCTGCCCACACTGTGTTCAATTGTATCTCCAGTGGTAGTTCCCCCCACACCCACAGTGGTAGTTCCCCCACCCCACAGTGGTTTGCATCATGGCCAAAATAGCTTAAGTTTTTTGTTCATTTGACATGAACACATTCTTTCACCCGTGTCTCTTTATAAGTGTAAAATGTTTGTAGCTTTAACATGACAAAATGTGGAACAGTTTTTCTTTTTTACTAGACCGTTCAGTGTGTCCCAAAGAATGAGGTGCTAATTTGTTATGGACCTTAGTGGACTGTGTCTTACCATTTATTCTCTGTGGATTAGCATTATTTACCTTTTACTCGCGAATGAAGTCTTTATGATTACCCTGAATAAACATGTGTGTGTATATATATATATATATATATATATATATATATATATATATATATATATATATATATACAGTCCAGTCACATTAATGTGACCATCTGTCAAAAGCCAGAATAACCACCTTTCGCAGAGCGAACTGCTACGAGACGTGCAGGAAGAGAGTCACTTAGGTCCCTGAAGGTCTTCTCTGGGATGTTGAGCCATGCCGACTCTAATGCCGTGGCCAGCTGCGCTAGATTACGCGGTTGAGGATCCATGGCGCGAACAACTCGATCGAGATGGTCCCACAGATGCTCGATTGGGTTTAAGTCAGGTGAGTTTGCTGGCCAGGGGAGGACGGTAAACTCATCCTGGTGCTCTTCGAACCACGCACGTACACTGGCAGCTGTATGGCACCTCGCATTGTCCTGCTGGAAGATGCCATCATCCTGAGGAAAAACAATGCGCATGTAGGGGTGGACATGGTCCGCAAGGACAGATGCGTACTTGTATTGATCCATCGTGCCTTCCACAATAATCAGTGAACCCAGAGAATGCCAGGAAAACATTCCCCAGACCATAATGCTCCCGCCTCCAGCTTGGACCGTTCCTGCAATGGTTGCAGGGTGGTTCCTTTCAGAGGTTTCACGCCTTATACGCCAATGTCCATCTGTCCGATGGAGCATAAAACGCGATTCATCTGAAAACGCTACCTGTCGCCACTCAGTGGACGTCCAGCTGCTGTACTGGCGTGCAAATTCTAGCCTTCGTCGTCGATGAACACCAGTCAGCATAGGTGCACGAACCAGGCGTCCGCTTCGGAGGCCCAGACGCAGCAATGTTCGCTGAATAGTGGTTTGGGAGACACTTGTGGTAGCCCCTTGGTTCATTTTAGTGGTCAGTTGCTCAACGGTAGCCCGTCTATCTGCCCGAACGCATCTCCGCAACCGTCGTTCGCCTCTGTCATCTATGGCCCGTGGTGCACCACATTTGCCACGTCGTTGATTTTGGACAGTCCCATTTTGCCATGCACGGTACACTTTTACCACGGCGGCACGCGAACAGTTCACAAACTCAGCCGTTTCGGAAATGCTTCCACCCTTGGCCCGAAAGCCAATGATCATGCCCTTTTGGACGTCGGATAAATCGCTTCGTTTCTGCATTACGCCAACGATTGAAATGTTTTCCGAAGCCCACACACACCCTTTATATACGCTCAACTGCACTGTGCTGCCACCTGCCTTCTGTGATTGGTTATTTAACTCTGAAGTGGAAAGTACGTGGTGGTCACATTAATGTGACTGGACTGTGTATATATATATATATATATATATATATTATATATATATATATATATATATATATATATATATATATATATATATATATATATATATATATTCTTACCCATAAAATCAGGCATGTTGCCATGGTGGCTAAAGTATGTATAAGAACAGACTAATATTCGGGTAAATGCGTTTATAGTAAAGAAAGTGTCGGAAAACATGGAATTATGTTTTTTTTATTGGAATTTTTTTTAGAACTGACAGTTAAAGTATTTCCCAAAAATACATAAGTGATAATTAAATTATCTCTCAGTTTGTGGTTATGTGTGCAAGGTGTTCCACGTTTTAAGAATAAAATTGAGATTTATATCTTCTTGATCCTTCTATATGTACTAAGAAGGTGTAAAAATGAATTTATAGACGTCGGCTAAAAACGCATCACCTTGATGATTGTAAGGAGGCGGATAGAGTTTGATCATCATGTTGTTTTAAAGTTCAAATTTACAAAGAAAAGCAGATAAATAAACAGAAAAGGCCCTGGTTCTTGACAGAACGCTGCCTTGCCAAAACATAAATATGATCCACAGTATCAACGGCGGCAGATTCGTCCTCAGGTCTCTGTGCACCAGAATGTTTGGAGGAGGTTATTCCTTAATGGAAGCAACACCATAAGGTCAAGAGAGCTAAAACAGAAATATTATAAGGGTTTAAATGTCAAAGAGCTCTGAGTTTCAGTGAAGAAGTGGTCTGAGAGGTCAAACCTTTGAAAAGACATCCCATTTCTAATCAAAACTAGCGTTGCTCAATAGCAAATAGCGCCTTGTGCTAACTTTGCCCGATGGCGGACATCGGCAGACAACGAGACGAACACTTTGTTAGAAACTTCCAGACCCATTAAGGTCTACAGCTGCTGACACCGGAGATCTAAAACTGTTTTCTTTGGCTTATTAGGCAGACTCCTGCTTTGCTCATTGACACCCTAACAGGATTCAGTCATAACCTCTCCTTTAATCTGTGACATAGTTTCACTCTAATTGATTGTCTACCGCCAAAATTACCTCCATAATTGTGCTTGTGTAAATACGAGCCTTGAATGTCATTTCCACAGAGCCGCCACGGCCCCATTAAGGATCAAAGCCTTCGCTTCCTCTCCGTTATCTCCACATCAGACAGTGGACTGTTGTCCAAAGCTCTGCACTTGTCTACTGTTCGCTCACTTTTCACGGTGCTAGAATCTAACAGCATCTGGCGAGACTTTTTCTCAAGGTGTTACAATTACAGCTACAGCCAGAATGTATTTTATTGGTATTTTATGTGATGGATCAAAACCAAAAGGTACATGTGGCACATCTCTGCTGGCTGCCGCATCTATTTTACTTAATCTTCTTTCAAGCTCAGCCAGATTAGATGGATGGCATCTATGAAGATCCAAGTTTATCTGTATCTGCAGAGTACTCAAACACTGCCCTCAAGTAAGAGCAGCACTATAACATATTCGTGCAGGAAATAAGAAGTTTTTGATAAAAAATAATGCGCAAGTAGAGTAACTCATCTTAAGATCTGATTTATTATTTAAAAATGATGTAATCTGATGTACAAAAATATAGATATATGTACATTTAAAGACCAAAATAAAGTAATATGTAAGAAACGAACACAGACTGAAGAAACACTCTTCTGAATAATTTTTATGAAACCAATTCTTAAGTAATGTATATATAGGTACATCATCTACTTGGTGTCCAAATGGTACAAAATGTTGAGCAGATAGAAAATAACGTAAAAGAGCAAAGCTTTTTCATGAACAAGAGGGCTCACTTTGACATAAACTGTAGGCATGAGTTTGTGTCTCATGTCTTTTTTGTTTAAAATAAGCTCCTTCATTTAGTGAAGCTACTCGTGACATTTTACTCAAGTAAAAATAAAAAGTATCGTGGATTAAAACTAAGTATTTTTATTTTATTTATTTTTTACAAAAAGTTACTTAAGTAAATGTAACTGAGTAAATATTCCTACTTGACTCTTCTAGTTGCAAATTCTGAATTGGATTTGGGCCCAGACTTTGACTGGGCCGTTCTGAAAAAGACATATCCTTTGATCCAGTTCATTTTCTAGCAGCTGTGTTTGTATGTTTGTGAATGTTTTTCAGCTTCTAACCTGGTTTTCTTCTAGGATTGCCATGTATTTAGATT
The DNA here is from genome assembly GCA_033032245.1 of Poecilia picta. Taxonomy (NCBI): domain Eukaryota; kingdom Metazoa; phylum Chordata; class Actinopteri; order Cyprinodontiformes; family Poeciliidae; genus Poecilia; species Poecilia picta. Next base: position 14,267,783 of record CM065360.1, read on the forward strand.
AAAAAGTTCTTAGTGAAATCTTTGATGCTTGAAACAATGTTATATGTCCTGAACTTTCTTAAAATTTTGCTTTGTCCCTGACCTGTCTGTTGAATTGCTTAGATTTCATAATGCTTCATGTTATCTGATATTCTCTGGAACAGCTGGATTTATGCTGAGAATAAATTACATGCAGATTAACTCCTTTAAAATACCTGTGGGGACTGGTTGTCATGGATTTTATTTGGGGGTTTCAGAATACAGGGAGCGGAATACGAATCCTCATCACATTTTTCTTGCTCTTTGTTCACTAAGGTTTGTGGTTTTAGCACAACAAAAGTTTAATGGATAATTCTGCAAAACCCTAGAGGTTAGCTTCAAGTTGTGATGCTGGATCATTTTTTAATTCACAAAATTTTAAAGTCATGCATAAATTTGAGTCGTAAGTGTGTTTGGATGATAGATGAAGTTTTTCTGAAACATATATATCAGAGTTTCATTGATTGTCTTTATCCCAGAGATTATTTGAGGACATACGTGAAGATTTAGAGCATGGCAAGTTATTTTTTTAGAGCAATCTCTGCTGCTCCTCCCCTCCTCTTATGAGGTTTAAACATGTGACGTGTGGATATGTGCACCTCAGTCCCGTGACAGGCTCCTGGGATTGACTGTACATCAGCAGATGATTGACAAAGTCATCGTTTGCGCGAGCGTGCGTGCCGCTGGATCTTTTTATAGAGCTTTTGTTCTGAGTCAGACCCCAGGAAGCCGGTGCTCGGCAGCAGCAACACTGCTTGCATATTTAAAACCTGTTTATCGCCAGCACTTCACACACAGCACCCGCTACACATTCCTGTGTTTGTGTCGTCTTCCTTCACGCTTTCTCCGTTTCTGTCTTGTCTCTCTCTTTGTTGACATGGTATTTATGAGGCGTTCTTTTCCCCTCTCTCTCTCTTTTCCCAGTCCTGTCACTCAAACACAACAGGGGCTATGAAACAGCGATGGCTTTGAGTGATCTGAGGACAAGTGGGTTAGAGGCTATACAGACTCTGTGAAGAAGGCGCAGCAGGTTGTGTTTTTTGTGATTGTGGCAGAAATCCGCCATCAGATGATGTGGTTTGAGCTGAGCAGAGGGACAGAGGCGTTCAAGACAGTGTGGGAGGTTTGTCTGCATCTCTGACCCTCTGTCTATGTCGTTTTTATTTATCTCACTCAGTGTCTGCTTCTAATGTGGCTGTGGATACGCAGACCACAGGGACATCCATCCATCCATCCATCCATCCATCCTAATGAAAGCTGAAAATGCCTCTGTCTGTCTGTTCTTAGCCAGACCTTTAAAGCCGATGCAGTTAACCTCGGCCTCTCTGAAACCTCAGTTTGATCAGACACCTTCAGCGCCACCTCACCGAGCCGCTCTGAGCCACCGAATGTGTCCATTGCCGATGCTGTGGACTCCCACATAGTCTTCCTGTTTTCCGTTTAGATTGAAGAGAAGTTTGTTTTCGGTTTAAAATGCAAATACAGCATAACTTATGTAAACAAGTGGAAACATTTCTGCAGATTTTCGGCATGAGTGACACAATGAAGATATTTAGGGAAAGTGTTTGCACAGGATCTCGCAAAAGCGTTGTCCAATTCTTTTTTTTTAATCATGTTGCAATTAATTGTATTGGTATATTATGTTATAGGCTAACATATAACATAGAAGAATATGTACATCAGTGCTGTACAAAGTTTTTATAGCGGTTTGGTCTATTTTGTTTTTCCCTGCCTGTCTTCTTTGATGCTGGATGAAGTATTGCTCATTTTAAAAAGTTATATAACAGTGAATTTTATCTAACAGGCAACAATAAGTTATATAATTATTTTTAATGCAATTTTTTTCCATTTTCTTTTACCTACTCAGCAATAACATCGAAGATGAGGGAGAAATAGCTTGTGGGCTTTTGCCAAAGACAAAAAACTGCTAATATCTCACCATTTCATTTTGTTCACATTTTGTGAAAAAGGATGTTCTGCTCATGTGTTCTTCAGAGGTATACGTGTTGCTCCCCAATCGAATAGAGTCCACCGGACTATCGGCTATGGTATTGGGTCAAATTTGGTCAATTTTTCAATTAAGGGTTATGCAAAATTCTTTCAAAGGCCACAAATGGTTCCACTCCTAAGATAAATACTTCTTTTGCTTCCAATGCTTCTGTGGTGTGTTGCAGTGTTACGTTTCCCTTGCAACACATAGCATCTAGGCCAAAAAGATTTGTTCTCACTGGACCCGAGAACACTCTTCTGCATGTTTGCTGTGTCTCCTTCCTCAAAGGTGTCGTCTTTATCTTCTCCATGTGTAGCCTTACATGGGACTTCTTATGTCTTTCTTCCATAAAGGCCAGACTTGTTAAGTGCATGGGGCAACAGGAAATATTAAAAAAAAAGATACAAATCTGGCCTCTGATGTGTGGGCAAGCGAGTTAATCACCGTTCCTAGTTGGAAGGACGGGGTTAGGAAGAAGGCCAACGGGGTTACGGTGATAGATTAAGGATGAGTGAAGGAGTCCAGGTTAAGACTGATTCAGAGACAAATTGCCGTCCTGTCAAGCATGGCAGAACTGGGGCGTCTGGCCTGTGAAGTGCCTGCATGGTGCTTGACTGCGAGCAGCGAAGGAAATAAAAGTCATTACTGTCAGTGTGGAGTGAGCTTCATGGCCCAAACGGGATTAGACAGTGCATCCGACATTGTTTCTATACATTGGTAAACTTAAAAGTCAAGCGCAAAATGGGATTAAAACGAGGGGAAAAAACCAATAAATAACCTTCAACACCCACCAATCCCCCCCTCCTTCTGCTGCTGCCTTGTATTTCTTCTCTGCCTTATTTCCCTACCAATTCCTTTCCTTTTTCATGTCTCATTCGCACTGTCTTCTCTTTCACCAGTCTCCCTTCCAATTCCACTCTCTTTGACACGTTTATCTTCGTCTTCTTCCATCTTTCACACTCTCATCCCCCATTATCAGAATTTACAGGTGAGGCGCCGGCTGCCGCTCGCTCTCACCGCTTTCTGTTTGACCAAAAAAACAGAAAGAGAAAACATCCTTCTGGGGCCAATTGGCGCCTGAAATCCAACTTCATTCCCCTCAAACTGAACCCTTTCGAAAACAAACCCCCTGCACCACTGGCTCTTTTATTCCCCACTTCTTCCTATTTCAAAACAGCCCCCATAACATACTTGCGAATTGTTGCCCTTCCTTAACTTTTAAGGCTATTATGCACCATGTCCGACTTCAAAGCCTGTCTTAACGCCACACTTTAATTGTATCTTCCCCTACCCGCTGCGTACCATTTGATTCTGCTGACAACAGCACTTCTCACTCTCTTCTCGCCCCATATTTCTCATGCCAGAGATTGGTCCTGGCTTAAGTTGACCCATTGCGCCATCACCATCACCATCACAGCTCCTCTCATCAGCTTTAGAGCCTTTTGTCCCCCCTGTTGTTACTCACTTTGAAGAGGTAGTCTTCCATTTCCTCTCTCTCAGCAGTCGATTGTCTCCCGGGGTGTGTACACACCAAACAAACTTGAAACAGTAACCCCCTGTCCTGCACTGGCAGACTCCTACTCTTTCTTTATCTTCTCTGTGAGCAAGCTGACTTCCTCCTCATGGCTCTGGTTGATAATTGCCATAAGCTTCCCTCTTGGTTTCATTTTCCATTGTCCTCCCCCAAATTCTTGGCGCTGGCTCGAGATAAAGGGATGAGCACTTCAAAGGGGTTGCTGCGAAGAGTTTAACCCCCAAGCCGAAAAGGAACAGCACACAATACTGTAATTGAGAGCGAGTTACTGATCACAGAGCTGCAGTACAGAGAGGACGGCATGCCGAGGGGAGTGCTTATAGCTACCGCTGAGGCGGCCGGCAGCAGTAGCGACAGGTTGGAGGCTACTTGGTCATAAAAACCTCCACCTATCAAAGCTATCTGATTGTTTTCTATCTGATACGTCTTTCAGTGACGGTGTCGGTCCACTTGTGACTCACGGTCATGTATTTTATGTGATATATCAGTAGATGCTCCTGGGAAAAAAAATAAATTAGCCACTATCGTGAAGACCAAGGAACACAGCAGACAGGGCAGAGAGGAAGTTTTGGAGAAGTTTAATGCAGAATAAAAAGCAATATTCCAAATGTTTAACATCTCACAGAGATCTGTTCAATCCATTATCTACAAAACAAACTAGTCTGGAGCAACAGCACATCTATCAAGACATAGTAGCCACCTTACTCTTATGAGAGCGTTGAACAGAGAAGCAGCCAGGAGGTTCATAGTCACTCACTCTATCGCGAAGGGTGACCATGTGCAAATTTGTGTGCTAGAATGGCCCAGTCAAAGTCCAGATATAAATCTAACCAGAGTTTGCGGGCCCAATCTGGAGCTGTTCTCCAAATAATAAATACATGTTAGTCCTTGAATTGCAAAATTGCTTTAAATAGGTCTCAAAGCCCATAGCTGTAATTGGTCAGAAGCTGGGTCAGACTTTAGAAAGGGCTAACTGGGCCCAAATGTTATCGGGTGAGAGGGGGGTCTCAAAGGTTTTTATTTCTATTTTTAATGAACAAATGTTTTGTAAAAATTGTACTTAATATAAAACTAATTAGGTGAGATGTATTAACATTTTGGGATTTTTATGAATATAAAAAATATTCAAGTATTTGAAAAGTTATAAAACTATACTTGATTTTTTGGGGGAAACATGGAGTTATTGGCTAGAGGCTAAACTAAACTTGGCCTGCATCAATTTATGCCTGCTAATATATAAGATTAATATTAATTTACTGAAATTTTCATTAGTAAAATAATTTTTCCTCATTGCATAGGGCACCAAAACTGTCTGCAGCCCACGGATCCAGGGAAGACCTTCTGACCAGGGCTGGATCTAAGATCCGACCCTGGTCAGAAGGTCTTCCTACAAAACACTGATACAAATGCAGGCTACATTTTTCAGACTTTTTTTTGTAAGAACAAATTTTCACTTCTCAGTTATGAACTACTTTTTTTTTTTTTTGCCTACTTCTTTTTAGGTTTTAAAATCCTAAAACCTTACATTAAACTCTGTGTTTGTAATGTGATAAAATGTGAAAAGGTTGAGGGAGGATGAATGTTTTTACAAGGCACTCTTTGATGCACACAAGAAAAGACTCGCCTACATGTGATTTATATGTCCCCTCTTCTCTCTATTTGTAGGAAGTCAGAGCTTGACCTGTCCCTGTAATAAAATCTCCCTATAAACGGAGTGTAACATCCCATAACCTCTCTCTCCTTGAAGCACTCTTTTCAAACGTCTTTTTATAGGGGAAGAAACCAAGGACAACCCAGGTCCCAGACCGGGCACAGACCTGGGGTCAGCTCCTGAGGGGCAGCAGGGAGGACCTGACCCGCGGGGACCTCCCATGAACCGTGCGGGGAGCTGACAAGGCAGGACATGAGGGCCCGACTGGCCCCAGGTACTGGCAGGGGGTCCCCACCATCACCATGGAGATGGTTTTCACTCTGGCGTGTTTACTGTCAGAGGTCAGCCTGGGCCCTTCAAAGTTAACAAAGGCTGACTTTGTCTGGGCAGGACTCCGAATATTAGCTGGATGTGCAGATAGTTTTTATGAGATAAACTTAGTTTGTGTAGGTTAGTTTCTCTCATCTGCGGGTCACACAGGTCTTCTTTTACTCCACGCCAAGCTGATATTTTATATTTTCTGATCAGACGAGCTTTCCTACAAACTCTTGATGGTTGGTGGAAGCGCCTGCTGAAGCTCAAATACCACAAGCTGTTGCTCTTTAGCTTGGGACAGTAAGTTTGACGTGTCTCTTTTTGTTGTTCAGAATGAGCGAGAGCAGAGAGAGAGTTTGAAGGCAATGAAGTGTCCTTTGAACGATGAGTAATCCCAGCGTCACCGTTGCCCTCTGCAAGAGAAATTTCCCTTTTATTATCCTTGATGGGAAGGGAGGCATCAAGGGAGAAAGTTTCACAGCACCTTTAACAAATGGGTTGATCAAAGCGCTTGCCGTCTTTGTACTGTACTTTTCGGATCTGTGTCTACTGAGACTAAAAAGGACCAGAAGCACCTACTGACGTTCTTTTAAGAATGTATCCAGTCATGGCGAAACAAAGGCTCCCCTGTGGTGGCCCTTTAAAAGCTGCACAGATCCACCCAAAACGCTGTGGATGCTGGTCAATAAACGCCAATAGCATTGATAACATGCATCCACACTTTTAGTGGATGCATGTTTGGATTCCTGAGACCATTGAGGGATTTTTCTACCTTTCCATATTATCTGCATTTAAAGTTATGAACAAATCAAATCAGAGCTATTGAGAGGAGTTAATCATGTGCTGTTTAGATGAAATACCATTGTATATGGCAAGCATTTGAGCATTTATTCTATACCTTCAATATTGAGATTTTTCTCTACAAGATTGTTTTTATGAAGATAAAAGACCATGTGGTTCTAAGTTGAACTGGGTTGGAACCTCTTACCAAACTCAATATTTTTTAATACTTTATGTCTATATATATATATATATATATATATATATAATATATATATATATATATATATATATATATATATATATATATATATAAAATAAAAAAATTCCCTTCTCACCCTCTGCGGGTGGTCTCTCTCTCTCTCTCTCTCTCTCTCTTTCATCCTCTGAGCTCGGGTCCTCTACCAGAGGCCTGGGAGCTTGATGGTTCTGCGCAGTATCTTGGCTGTGCCTAGTACTGCACATTTCTGGACTGAGATGTCTGATGTTGTTCCTGGGATCTGTTTTAGCCACTGCTCCAGTTTGGGGGTGACTGCCCCGAGGGCCCCGATGACCACAGGCACCACTGTGGTCTTCACCTTCCAGATCTTTTCCAGTTCCTCCCTGAGGCCCTGGTATTTCTCCAGTTTCTCATGCTCCTTTTTCCTGATGTTGTAGTCACTTGGTATAGCTACATCCACCACAACGGCTTTCCTCTGTTCTTTATCCACCACCACAATGTCATGTCATATTATATATATATATATATATATATATATATATATATATATATGAGAGAGAGAGAGAGAGGAACAAACATGAGAGCTAAAGCAAACACATTATAAAGTTTATATATAAAGGATGTTTATATAAAGGATATATAAAGTCTCCTTCTGAAGACACTTTGGACAAGTCATTGAATCTAGTTTGCAATATGATGCCAAACATTACTAAAAAAAACTAAAGTAGTAGCAGGTTCCAAGCTGACCTTCAAATATTCTGCACTTCATGCAGAAAAATCCAGTCTATATATGTCTCTATACAAGTCTCAGAGTATTAGAGGTTTTGAAACGGAGATGATCTTTGCTGGTCCAGCTGATCAAATAAATAACTGACTAAAAACAAAACTTCAGGGTGGAAAACTTTAATTTTGATCGTTTTAAAATGTGTAGGACATCTGAGTCCTTTCTTTTGACTGTTGTATATGAAAGAAGCCCAAGATGTACTCAGCAATCAAAGTTCTTGTACTTGTTCCTCTAAAGCTCCAGATGCTTTCGTTTTTAACCCATTAGTATGGCTTTGACTGGATCAGTATTACTGTAGAAATGAATCTTTTACATCACTTTAGTGAACTTCTCTTTGGGAAATTTGCTGTGATTCTACTGCATGAAAGAGTTTTCCAGCTTTAACTTACCGTTTAGGGCTCCCATAGAATGTTCATCATATTTAAGTCCGGGCTTTGACTAGATCATTCCAAAACCTCAATTTTACTTTCACAAGAAATTCAGAGTTTTGGGCATGTAGTAGCAAAACAACCTCAAATCATCATATTACCAACATCTGTTTGAATGTCAGAATTATATTATTTTTCTGGAACTTGATGCTCACCTGCCAAAAGGCTTCACTTTCATCTCATCAGTCCACTGAATATTTTCTCAGCTGTTTGGTGATCACCAAGATGCTTTTTGATAAATGTAAGACTGTCAATTGGTTTTCAATTTGTAACTCTCCCATGGATGCCATTTTGGTTCAGTTTAATTTTTGCTGGATTGGTGAGCCTGGAAAGGCTCACCAATGTCTTATTCAGTTGTGAATGCTGGCTGTCTGTTTCAAGGTTGTTGTTTTTTTGCCTTAGAAATGACTTTATAATCCTTTATGATGTGGTGAACTTTACTTCACACATGTTTTTGAGTTTCATTTGCTTGAGGAAAGAGTTGTTGCTTTTTGAGAGTTTCTACCCTACTTTATGCTGTGACATCTTCTGTTGAATAAATGCATTGATTATGTGGTTCAGGCATTGATCAGGACTGCATGTGTCAAGTGGGAATTTTACTTTGCATTCCAAAAATGTGGGTAATTCATAATTTGGCAAGAGGGGATAATTACTTTTTTCACTTAGGACCAGGTTGATTTGGAAAATGTTTTTATTTTAATCAGTTAAATAATCATTTCCGAATTACATTTTGTATTTACTCCAGTTATATTTGTTCCATATGACAATATGTTTGGCGGTCTAAGCATTTAAATGTGAGTGGAAGAAAGCAAAAACAATGCTGTATCTATTTTGAAAACTTTCCAGAGATGTTAGTTGACAAAAATACCTTGAGTTGGAGTCTGTTCAACTAGTGTCACAAAAAAATATTACTTTAAGAAACTTTCACTTTACAGAGGAATTGAATAAATGCCGAAACAGCTTGCCATAAACTTCTGAAAACTTTTCCTTTGCTGAGCAGATGTTTCATCTGCCGTGTCTGCATGTTGCCACTGGTGGGAGCTGTGGAGTAATAACCGCTCTTGCTGTTATGGTTATTCATCATGCTGCTCAATAACCTGGATAATGAATGAGATGCAAAGCGATCATGTCATTTATTATTATAACAACGTTTTTCAACTTGACTACAGAGAACATTTAAAAACACGAGCAGATCTTTTATTCTCGCTACAAGGACACTTCTGTGATTCTGTCTTGTCAAAAGAATGTCGCAAGCAGATTAATTTTTTTTATTATTATTATTTTACCTTGCACTGCTATTTTTTCCATTACACACAAATGAATAAAGAAGACATAACTTGACTGTTCAGGAACACTGACCTCGGTACTAACGCTCACCTCCACGACTGTTCGTGGGGTTTATCTGAATTTCACGAAATCACGAAATCTGTGAGTGTTTCTGAAGAGACAAACTCAGTGTCTTTAAAGTATATGTGGCAATAGGGATTGTAACGACAATACTGTTGGGGCGGCAGATCAGTTACTTCTGACGCTCCAGGCCCTCAGGGAGTTGGCTCAAGATTGCTTGTCTTTGATAAGGTCCTCTGCTGGAGCTGCAACTTCGCGATCTGGGAAAACACCGTAAAAAAGAGTTGACGCCTCGCTAAATAACCCGAACCATTTTAAAGTGTCCCTCACATCGCACGAGTGAGATACACCTAACCGTGTTGGATGTTTGCTTTCGCTTTTTTTATTGCGGAGGAAGAAAGCTGCGATTGTTTTTTATGCAGCTGCCAGGACCAGGCAGTCGGTTCCTCACTTTGAAGTGCGCAGCTCCAGCCTCTCGGTTCAGTTGGTGTTGGAGTCGCCTACAGGAGAGACCTACGGTGCGGCATGGCAGCCTGAAAGAGCGCCGGGGAGGAGGAAAGGAAGAAGGAGGGAATAGAGAAAAACATACGTTTTCTTTTTCTTCTTCCTTTTTTTACTGCACTTCTATGCTCCCTAACCGTGTTTGGACGCCAGCAATGTGGATTATAAGCGCTTTTTGTGGAGTTTAATTTGAGGGGGAAACGAACTCGTGGATCGATGGTAAGTTGGAGGACTGCGTGCCTCCTCAAACTCGCCCCCATTGGAGTTCCCTTTGATGTGCCTTTGAAGTAACGTTTGGGGGGGAAATTGGCCACTTTCCCTCCCCCCCCCCCCCCCTCCAGTTTACGCTCTCAAAAGACGCACAGGTCCGCGTCTGTGCCGCTCGCTTTCCTCTATTTTCGAAAAGTCTCGGTTTAAGACTTAAATATTCGTAGGAAATTTTCTTAAGAAGTAGCCGACCCGAGTCTTGTTGAGCAATTCCTCCCCCACAAGATCAGAGACTTTGATGTTCTTGGGACTTTTGCTGTGTTTTTCGCCGTTAGAGCAATTGAAAGGGTGTTTTTTTTTCCCCCCCTTTTTTTTAATGTTCAGATTAAAGTAACTCAAATGATATGATTTACCCTAGAGTGGGTCAGGAATCTCAGGTGGAAGTTATATTTGAGTGTTTTCGCCCTAAAAAAAAAAAAAAAAAAAAAAAAGCCAGGAGGAGTTGAACTCCCAGTTCACTATTTTGGTCACGTTTTCTCATCTCTTCGGGTTGATCGATGTCCTACAGGTACTGGAGAGACGGAGGCTTCATTTTTAGCCGCCCAGATGAGTTGGGGTGGGGGGTGGGGGGGGGGGGGGGGGTAGAGTCCTGGGGAATGAGAAACTAGAAAGTGACAAGCAGGGCAAGAAGGACAAGCAGGACAAGCGCTACACACGTCTGTGCGTAGCGCTTGTCCGTTCGAAGGGTCTCGTTGAAGCGAATCCAGTGCAAAATCACTCGATTCCTTGTTTCTTCGGAAATCCCACTGCTTCTTTTTTTTTGGGGGGGGGGGTTAGATGAGAGAAACTCCACTTTATGTAATGCTGCTGCTGCGGGTCCCCCCCCCCCCTCCCCATCCCATCCCTCCCCTTCTTTTTCTTTTTCTTTTTTTTTTTCTCCTGTAAAATCCAGCAAAGACTCTTGACTGCGTTCCTCTCTGTCTCTTTTGAAGTCGGGGCGGATCTGGTTGTGATTAGATCAATACTTTGTGTTTCAGAGAGAAGACGGGCAGCCTGAGAGAAGCCGCCCCCCCCACCCCCCCGCTGACACAAGAGAGTGAGGAGATTACAGTGGGGAGCTCAGAGGAGGCGATCATCTCTCTCTCTCTCTCTCTCTCTCTCTCTGTCTCTCTCTCCATCTCCTGCTGCTTTCAGAGAGACATGAGCCGGCCGCTTATGGACCATATCGCCAGTAGTAGTTTCCGCGAAGATGCCCCTCGACCCCCGGTGCCGGGGGAGGAGGGCGACGCGCCCCGCTACCCCAGCAGCAAAGCCGCAGTGATGAAACCCCCCTCAGCCCCCAGATCCGCGCTGCCCTCCGGCTCTCCGGGCTCGTCGGCGCGGAGGAACGAGGACGGTCTCGGCGAGCCGGAGGGCAGCGCCTCGCCGGACTCGCCGCTGTCCCGCTGGACGAAGTCCCTGCACTCCCTGCTCGGAGACCAGGACGGCGCCGTCCTGTTCCGGACGTTCCTGGAGCGGGAGAAGAGCGCGGACGCCGTGGACTTCTGGTTCGCCTGCAACGGCTTCCGGCAGATGGACCTGAAGGAGAGCAAAACGCAGCGCGTCGCCAAGGCGATCTACAAGCGCTACGTCGAGAACAACGGCGTGGTGGCCCGGCAGCTGAAGCCGCCCACCAAGACCTTCATTCGGGACAGCATCAAGAGGCAGCACATCGACTCTGCCATGTTCGACCAGGCGCAGACGGAGATCCAGAGCGACCTGGAGGAGAACGCCTACCAGATGTTCCTGACCTCTGACATTTACCTAGAGTACGTCCGGAGCGGCGGGGAGAACCCGAGCCACGTGAGCCCGGGCTCCCTGGGCAGCCTGAAGGTTGTATGTGGATACCTGCCCACGCTCAACGAGGAAGAGGAGTGGAGCTGCGACTTCAGAGCCAAAGCCCTGCTGGGACTGAAGGGGCAGAGGATCCCCATTACGCAGAGAGCGGTGGAGATGATGGAGAAGGGGTACAGGTATGTCTGCTGCACCCCTTTCCCCCCCCCCTCCTTTTGCACCCTGTTGTCACACTCTAGAACAAAGGTTTACTCTAAGAGAGGTGCAACACAGCTTTCCCCCCCCCTCCTCCTAAGTTTGCAGAAAACTCTCTGGCCCTTCTTCCCCCTCTCCCAAAGTCTCCAGCAGCAGCAGCAGCAGCCCTCTGCTGGCGCTCGCCTGGATTTCCGGGGCTTTGAAATGGTTCCGCAGAGTGACGGATCGTCTTCCAGAGGAAAAGTTCACAGAGCAGGGGCCTGGCTCTGGCCCCAGCCAGCAAATAATAGATGATGACATTGCTGTGCTATGTCTCCTCTTGTACCACCTCTGTCAAAAGCCTTCAGGCGGAGATAAAAATCTACGGCGGCTCTTCAGATGTCACTTTGATGTGAGGGTAGTTTCATTTATGTGTTTTCTTTGCTCCATCCTCCTCTGTTTGTTTTAAGTTAGGGGCGGGGAGGAAAAAGAAAACTGCAGGGTGTTTGCAAGTATTTCCAATATCCTGTTTCAAATGCTGGGACTCGCATTAGTCTGTTGCTGAATTGAGTTATTGTTTCACCAACACCAGTAACACGGAAACTTAATGAGTCGATCTAATTGCTATTATTTCAAACAGAAAATGAAAACCATTCCACCAAACAATCGTCTTGAGATGAGATTCAACCAGGTTCTCATTACTTTGCTCTGTTTGGGAATCAGATTGGTATAATCTCAAAATATTGTTCTTGTTATTCATTGATGCATCGAAACTCAGATGTTCCACCATCATCAGTCTATAGCTACAGTGACCATCTTTGATTCACTTTAGCTGAGTCAAGGTTTCTTCTCATGTGCTGCAGACCGTATAAAATTGTAATCAGTAGGTCAGACTTGAAAGTATTTCTAATATTTGTTCTTTGTTTTTTCTAGTTCTTATTTTGATTAATGCTATGGCGCTTCAGGAAAGTATTCAGGTTTCATACCATTGTTATTAAGTGTAATAACATAATTAACTGTCATTTTCCAGACAGTTTCCGTTTTGTTAACCACCACATGTTGTCTCTACCACTCCCTATGAGCTTTAGCCTCCCTGCTACTAAAACAATGTGTGTGTATTAAAGGAAGCTAGCATCTTATGTATTTTTTTTTTTACAAATCTGTTCCAGACAATTATCTGCAGTCTGCTGCCTAACAGATAAATCACTGATCTCATTCAAACTGTAGTTTTACAACAGCATTCCTTTAATAACAAGGACAGACGGCACTCCTTTCAGTTTCAACATCATGACTATCATTTGATTTGTGACCGGAAAGATTTCCAAACTGCTGAATTTGTCTCGAGAGCAAAATGAAGCTGCAATGGCCGACAGAGTGCAGCGACAGGTGGGAACGCCACATAATTAGAATCAATTTAAATTTCTGACAATATTGGTAACGTTTTCTGTTGGTTCATAGGCTAATGCAAGTCTACATTGAGTGGCGAAATAGGCAAGCTAGCTGCTAAAGGTCAATTTGACTCGCTAAACAAACAAAACAAAAGTGTAGCTGCTATGTTTCAGCCAGCTAACCAGCAGTGCTCTGCTTCAGTTTAAGCTCCCCACAGTGGGAGAACCTTCGTGTTTGCTTGATTTCAGTACCTGGGCTGCGCTTTAACCAGCGAACGGAGCCAGAACTGCGCGCCCTTTTCTCATCGTCTCTTCCGACTCAAGTTCTTCTTAAAGCGAAACAAACCCTTAATGGCAGCAGCTACAGTACAGAATCAAGACCTCCTCCTCCCTCTGTCACTCTTTGCTCCCCCTCTTCTTGTTTGTGTCAGTTCTCCTCAGATTCCCTCTTTGCTGCCGTTCACCCCCTCTCCTCCACTCTCGGCTTCTTTACTTTTATCTTTTCTCCTTTTGAAAACCGAGGGACGGGGACTACAAGGCGTGCTTTTGGAGCGGAAAGGAAGGATGGAGGGAGGGAGGGAGGAGCAGAGAGGGAGGACGGTTGCAGCTCATGAAAGGGAGGGAGGAGAAAGGATAAATGAGGGGGTGAAAGAGAGGCAGGGAGGGAAGAATGCCGGGCCAGCTGTGCTAAATACCTGACTCTTTGCGAGCCCCTCTGAAGGTCAGTCTGGAGCTGGAGGGAGGTGGGGGGGGGGGGGGGGGGGGGGGGGGGCTGAGGCTTTAGTCATGCTGGGTCTCTCTCCCTCCGCACCGATACCCTCCTCCCCTTCTTCCCTTTTCTCCCCTTCTTTCCTTCTGTGACACACTCCCATGCTTCCAGCCGAAACCTTTTCGTGCTACCCCCCCCACCCCCCCCCCCCCAACCCCTCCGCCCCGCTTTCCTCCTCCTGTACCATGGCAAGAATGCAAACACAGCGGGGCAATGCACGCTGGGGGAAAGAGTGAGAGCGGAGTGGAAAGAGAAACTGTGGGACATTTAAGAAGTTTTCCCACAAAGTTTGCCAGGCCCCCACACCGGCCTGTCACATCTGTTCGTCATGTTTGCCGCTCTTATTTCAGCTCTCCTACAAAAAAAAACAAACAAAAAAAGCCCCAACCTGTCTTGATTTAAGAACCTCAGCCAGCCTGTTGGAGTGGTATTAATATTCATCTGTTGTTGCCCAGATCCTACAAGAGAGGCGAGCAGATCAACCCCTGCCATGCAGGCGCCTTCGCCCCTGTCAGCAGTACCAACGACAGCGAGGTTTCCAGCGACGCCTTGACTGACGACGCCATGTCTGTGACTGACGGCAGTGTGTAAGTGGATGTTAATCAGACATGCGTACATACACACACACACACATGTGTGTGTCCAGAACACATCAATTGACTCGTATGTCAACAGTGTGGTTGCACATCCATAAAAACCTTTAAATTCTTGTGTCTAAAATTAAGGCCTTATAATGTTATATAATAAGGCCTTATAATGTTATATATGTTATATATAAAAAAATATAAACTTATATTTTTTTTACTTTCTCGCAGAACTTTTCTATAAAGCAAACTTTTGAATCTTCATTCTGCTTTGTGATTTGAGGCGGTTTAGGCTACCGCTAACTAGCTGCTAATATAGCCCTGCTAGCTAGCTAGCTAATTGGGCAGACATGGTTGGTCTTTGCCACTGGCTCACATTTTTTGCCAACCCATAATGTTCATTTTGTGCAAAAATGCTTGGGACTACTACATGGAGGTAATTTTAGTCACAATGGTCTTACAGAGGACTTCAATTTGAGTTTGAACTCTGCAGAAACCCTGGTCAAGCAACCTGCTGAGAACCAAACTGGAAGATTTAGTTGTAGGGAAACATCTGATAAAACACAGGAGTTAATTTGGGTCGATAATGATCCTCATTGAGTTGTTCTGGATCCCAAATTCACCAGTAGTGCCAAGAACATCTCTGACAAACAGCCATCGGTCGGTTACTAGAGTCCAGTTACAGCAAGGTCCTAAAACATTATTAAAACTAAAGTTTTCAGCACCTGTTGATTAGTAAAGCATTTCAGAAATATCTTCATTTTGAGTCATTTTTACTGTATTTCCTGATAAAATCTTGTACATTTTGTTTTCTTATGTTTGATGTTTTCCAAAATATCCTCAAATGTTTATCGGAGCTTAAAAGTCATTGACGCTTCTCAGCTGTTTCAGTGTAGAAATGACTCGGGTCACAGGTCTGTTAGCTTTTCAATCACCAGTATTTGTAAAGGTTCAAAACAGATTTGAAAAGATAGATTCATCTTCAAGAGCTGCTGTAGTAAAAGACAGCATCATCTGTTAGCAATTATTGCTGTTAGCATGATGTAGCAGGTTGTCCCAGAGATGTTGAGATTGCAAACATTTCCAAATCCAGCTTGTTCCAGACCTAATTTGATAGACTCCGATGGCCTTCCTGTTCTTATCCTGTTTTATTCTCTCCCTCTGTAGGAAATATAGCTAACTTTTAAATAGCTACAGTCATCTCTGTGCTTTTCTCTGCCTTCATTTTGAAACGCCACACAGATACTAAAAATAGCTAACGATAAGTCTTCTTTCCTCACTTACGTTCTCACCGTAGAGTGTTTTCAAGCTGAAACAGATTCTGTTCACCAGCCAGTTTCTAATGTACGTTCAAAGATCTGAATCGATGTGGACTTCAAGTTTTATCACAATATTTTGTGATACTATTGTGATAAAAACTGATAAGAACTTATTTGTTACTACTTTTTTAAGCAACTGAAGAGAACCTATCGTAGCGCCACAAATGCTGCTCTTGAGTGTTTGTGGAGCTTCAAATAAGCTTTTGTAGGATATAAATCACATAAAAAAGTGTGATTTATATCACTAAGGTGCTCACATTAACAGCATTTAATCATATTTTCATATTTGCAATATATATGTGGAGAAAATGCAAAAGCTAACAATCTTAGACGATTTGGAAGTTTTTGGTTTTTAAACGCCTTCCTTAATTGGAATCCATGATGACAACAATAAATCTAAATTCTTATCATGATGAGGAATTTATCACAATAAATGACAAACGATGCGATAAATGCCCAGCTCTGTTTCCAGCCTCGATAATCATCAGCCTTCTCCGGGTTCTCTGATCCAAAAAGTGACTAATCGGCAGTCATTCGTGAACGTGGACGTCCACACGTCGTATCAACTCATCCAGCTACGTGCCGTGGACCTCGTTTACGCAGCGCGATCACGTGACCTTCACCTGACGAGGCGCTCGTCTTTCTTTGGGACAGAAAGTCGAAGAATCTTTGTCCAGAGTTCACCCTTAGTTCATATCTGCCAGGATGATGCTGGTGAAACGTCCAGATCAACCATGACCGAGCTAAAGACACTGATGAGCTGAAAGCGCTGATATTCAGTGCAAACCCCTGAGCTTGGCTGGAGCAGAAAGGCGGCAGCTGTGAAGCCTTTTTTTTTTTTTTCTTTTTTTACAGCAGTCAGAGGGACATACGGTCCTGCTCTGCTGTACTTTGCCCAGCACGG
Source organism: Poecilia picta (assembly GCA_033032245.1). Classification (NCBI taxonomy): domain Eukaryota; kingdom Metazoa; phylum Chordata; class Actinopteri; order Cyprinodontiformes; family Poeciliidae; genus Poecilia; species Poecilia picta. The sequence goes on from CM065360.1 coordinate 14,284,529, forward strand.
TTTGAAAGGCCGAGCCGCAGGGACACCAACTTCCCCGCCTCATTTCCTGCCCACTCTGGCCTTGATCACAATATCTGCCTCTCAGTAGGTCACAGCTATAAAGACCCATAAACATTTGAATCGCATTTACAGATAAAGGCAGCGGGGAAAAATAGAAAATGAGGAAAAATGGCAACGGGGGAGGAGGCGCTCGGTTGGGAAGAGAAAGTGCGCGTTGATAGAGCGAGAAGGAGGGTGGGGAGGGGGAGATTTTTTTTTTTTCTTTGCTTATATCTTATTTATGGATTTGCTTGGACGCTGGGGAATGCAGCTGCGCAGACTTCAAACATTACCTTATCTTACAAACCAGCCTTTTGATGTGCCGAGATCAGAGGCTGGCTGCGGCAAAGCTTGCCAAATGAAGATTGGGAGTGTGTTTGGAGACGGGTTGGGGTGGAGGGGGGAAGAAGGGGGCTTTTGCTCATGCGCAGGACTGTGGTGTTTTAAAGCAAGAGTAGAAAAGTGCTACTCAGATTGGTTGGGGAGCCGCTGTTTAACACGGGCGTAAAGGTACTGAGCTAAAGTCAGAGATTCAGATTCAACCAGCATCTGCTAACTCTGTAGAAAGGTGTAAGGAGTCGGGAAGAGCAGCCGTAACCTTGACTTTGCTTCAGTTGCTGGGTAAGAAACATTTACAAAGTGTCGGAACACAATGCCACTCTACAGACTAGATAAACATGGAAAAACAAAATGGAAACATATTGAATTGAACGTAACTTCAGACTTCATTCCCTGTCTCATCGTCCAAGAACGTGGATCCATCCATCCACTTCTTTCTTTTTGTTGTTTCTTTCGTTTGATTGCTCTTTCTTTCTGTTTCACTCCTTCTTGTCTCTGGCTCTTCTGGTGTAAAGAAATAACTGCAGTAAAAGCAAGGGGAACATTTATTCACATTTATATCTTAAAAATGGACTTGGGATTCCTGTTGATTTGAGTCTGGAAAAGGATGGAGTTTGGTCTTGAAAAATGCTTGGGGGACGATGAGTGTCATTTCTGGGGCAAATAAAACGTCCCCGGAACTGTCTCAGTTTGAAGATGAAGCCCACACGCCTCCACACACACACAAACACACACACACACACATACAGACCAGAACACTGACTCGGTTAACCTCGGATTAAGCCTGAAAGAGGAATTAATAAATTAGATTTTTTTTCTTCTCCCTTGAAGCTTGTTTGATCCGTCCTTTTGGCTAACAAGCGGTCTTTAATGATGTATCTGATTGGGTAATTGACCTTTGTGATGTCTCCTCCCTCCTCCCCCTCAGAGATGGCATCCCTCCATATAAACTGGGCTCCAAGAAGCAGCTACAGAGGGAGATGCAACGAAACATGAGGATGAACAGCCAAGTCTCTCTGCCTGCTTTCCCTGTAAGTACACAAGCACAGACACACACACACATACACGTACACACACACTCTGAAGTCTTTTTGAGCCCGGGTCCCACAGTGTAATTTCCATACCACCCTCCGTTCCGGGTCTCTCTCGCTTCTATGAATAGTGCTGTGCAAACTGTATTTGGCATTCTCGATTCAACAACACCAGCAAAGATCTGAAGAAGTGGCGTCAAAGACCCTGGCTCCCACTCACACACACATCCAAACACAAGCCCCCTGCCTACCTTTGGTGTCACCTACACCCCCCATTAGGGTACCTTGAAGTCTGTAGGGGGAAGGAAGGAGGTCTCTAAGCTGTTTATCGCCCCAGCGCTCGCTTTTTTTCTTCTTCTACTTCTTCTTCTTCCCCGCCGATGCTGTAAATATGGAGAATAAGGAAGAGATGAGGAAGATCTCTGCCGCCTTATCCCGGGGGCCCTGGAATCAGCCTGGTTCCCCAACAAAAACACAAGTACGCTCGCAGTGACGCGCACGAACGCGGCACTTTGATCTGCAGATGAATGAAGCAAACGCACGGGGAAGTGACAACTTCCAACTGAGATGGCCCCCTTTTCCTTTCCCCCTTTTTCTTCCCCATCCAAGCACACACAGACCTAAACCTCCCCACCCCCCCACACACACACACACACATAAAAGTGAAGGATCTGAGGGAAGAGTCTGAGCACGTCATGTAAGCTCTCAGCAGGTCAGGGGGGAGATGCTAGCTTAAGGTTTTTGGGAAGAGAGAAGAATGAGGCTGGAGGGGAGCGGGTTTAACCAAAGTTGATGAAAGCAATACCTTGTGGAAGTGTTCCTGAAACTTTGTCACTTTAAAACGCAAACTTGTCCAGCTGGAAGATGGACAGTCAGAAGTGTTTTACAGGTTTTCTTACTTCAGTTGGCTCCAAATTTCTTCTTACGGTTTCCTTTCTGCATTAGCTGCCCATCATTGCGGAGTGTCTGTCAGCTGATTGTCCCACCTGAGCTCTGGATTGCCGCTTCTCCTCCAGAGTTACATTTCACCTTAGAGCTGGTTTTTCTATCATCAGTTTAGATGTAGGCTATAAATCCTAAATACGTACAAATGTGTTTAAATCTGGTCATTATGTTGTGATAAAGGTCAAAAGGTGTGAATACTTTTGTAAGGTACTCTAAACTTGACCATAAACTTATGATCTATATATATAAAAAGAAAGAAACAGGAAGTTTGAGCTTTTAAAATAAGCTGCACAGATTAGATGGGGCTGCTCTTCTTGCCTTTGTTCTTGTTTTTGTTTCCCATCTGACTTCCTCTTTATTTTATTTTTTTAGATGGTTGCCATCCCCATAATGCATCAGTTCCCAACACCATCAGTCAGCCCCCCATCCCCGTTTATTCCGACTACAAAGAGATAGGAAAAGTATAAAAACACGGAGGAACAATCAAGAAAGCCTCGATGCAGAAAGAAAAAAATGCAAATATTCTAAGATGTGTTCAGGCGCTCACTGTCACAACACCATAGCTCAAAGGTGCCCAGTGTGTGACGAGGTGGGGGAATAAATTTCCTCAACCTTTCTGATCTCCCACCCCGTGTTTTAGTACCTTTATCTCTTCCTCCCAGTTCTTCCGTCTTTTTTTTTATTATTATTTGAACCTGAAAGCGCACATCTCTGCATCCCAACTTCTCCCATTACTCCTTTTTTTTTTATTTTTTCATCCCTCATCCTCTCTCCCCGGAGTTCTTTCACCCCCTGTTGATGCGCGGCTTTTATTCCTAGATGTAAAGCCACTGCTTCCCATCAATCTATCCCTCCATCCGTTCTTCCACCACCCCTACTGAGTGTTTGATATTTGACGAGGAAGTCTTTGAAGTGAGCTGACTTTGGAGGCCCCCTGATGATGACAGAGGGAACCAGCTGAGGCCGGGGTCCGCCACCCCCTAAAACAAGCCTTGGGTGCCAGTTAGCAGGCGGGTTATTAATGCTGGTTGTTTAAATCGACTGTTAGTGCAGCATATTACTGTAAGAATATTTAAAGCATAATGATTTGGATGCTCAACCCCACAGGCTGTGTTTCTCATGTAAACAGTAAGCCTCTTGTATTTCAGGATGTTGTCCATTTTTCAAGACTGCTGCCATTTTTGTGCCTTTTAAGCCAATTAGTGCCATGAATGTTACCAAAACTGAAACGGGGGATTCTGTTTTGCAAGCTTCCTTCCTCCTTCCAGTCGTCAGCTGGAAGGAGATGAGAATGTGGGATGCAGACTGATGGCTAGTGTTAGCTTTTACACATTTTTTAATGTGTTCAGTGGCTTAGCATTAGCTTCCTCTATGTATTTTTGAGTCTAGCGGTTTAGCATAAGCTTTTGCTAATTTTTTTTTAGTGTGCATAACAGTTTAGCGTTAGCTTCTGCTAATTTTTTACATGTATAAAAGTTTAGCATTAGCAGCAGTATGATTCTTGTTAAGCTAATTAGTTTAATGTTTTGGTTAGCTGTGGCCATCACTGACAAAAGCTGCTGCTGATTTTAGTGCAAATGTATTTTCGCCTTTGTAACTCTGGCGGCCATTTTGAAAAATATTTCTCCAGAAAAGGGAAACACAAGATCGAGATGATTTCTATGGTTCAAAATAGGAAGGCTATGATTTGACTCCAAAAACATTCAAATAAATTTCCCATGACAATCATGATGAAAAATGAAAACATTATCAAAAGATCCGATTACTTTGGGTCCGATTTTGTGTGATCTGACACCAAAAGAATGCATTGGTGATGTATTCAGTTATCTACCTCACGATGTGGAAGCTGTGGAGTTAGGTTACCTTGATTGGGAATCAAACTCAAGCTAATGTGTCCACTTTCTTTCCCCTAAAGCGAACGACCCGTCCTCCAAAGGAGATGGTCCCCCTGGAGCCGGCGCAGTTCGCAGCCCAGCTGATCTCCCGCCTGGAGAACTTGAAGAGGAAGCAGGACACGTTCAACTCTCTGGAGGAGCGGCTCCAGCAGATTCAAGAGGTTTGACTTCTTCCTTCTGAACTTTTCTTCTTTCTTTTTTTTTCTTTTTTTTTTTTTTGCTTTCGTGTTTCTGTGACTTCATGTTTTTCCTGTTGTTGTCTCCCAGGAGGAGGAGAGAGAGGATTCAGAGATCTCCGTTAGCGCTCCGCAGCTCTCCCCGCATCCCCTTGCTCTCCTGTCGGGCTCCTCCGACGAGGACCCCCAGGCCATCCTGGACGAGCACCTGTCTCGGGTCCTCAAGACCCCCGGCTGCCAGTCGCCCATTGTCGTCCAGCGCTCGCCTCGCTCCAGCTCGCCGGAGAACCGGCCGTACGCCTGCGGAGGCAAACCCAGGGCCGGGTCGTCCACCTCTCCTGTGTCGAGTCCGGACTCGGGGGCCTTCGCGCTGAGCCTGGGCTCCAGCAGGACCCTGTTGAGCAGGCAGAGCACCAAGCACATCCACCACCACTACATCCATCACCACGCCAGTCCAAAGTCCAAGGAGCAGATTGAACGGGAGGCGGCCCTCAGGGTGCAGGGCGTCTGCTCCGCCGCCGGCCGCTGTCAGTCCTGCCAGGCTTACCCACGCAGCCGCAGTCTGGGCAGGGAGACGTGTGGCGCCGTCTCCACCGAGAGCAACATGGGGTGAGTCTGAGCATGACAAAACTGCTCAACCTTCTTGTTACTTACTCAAAATCTTTCCCTCCACTGCTTGTTGCAGTCTGATTATATAAGATTTCTTTAGCTGAGCAAAACTTTTGGTGTTCTGCTAATGTCAAAAACACTCAGTTTTGTTATTGCAGTGTTTCTATTAAGATCACATGTGAATAAGTTTGTTCAAGTGATAAATCATTAAAGAAGATTCTCTTCTATGATCCTCCTGCCACTTCCTGTCGTCTTCTTCGGCTTTTCCATCAGTAGTAACATCCAGTTGTTGATCTGGATGTTACTACCAGATTGCATTTTTCGCACAATGTGAAAAAAGTGTTTCCATTGCGATTTTGCAAAATTTCAATATAGCCGAAAAACATTTTATCAAAAACGTTTTTTTTTTTTTCTTTCAAAATTCTCGTGCTTCTATTAAGCACATAGATTTTTGCAATTCCAATTTGCACAGTTTTATGCTCAATGGAAATGTAGCTTAGCTTAGGATCTGACTGGAATGTTTCCGTCTCCCAGGCGCTCCAGCTCCCTATCGAGACGCGTGTGTCGCTCGGGGGCCGACGAAGGGGTCGCTGACGGCTGCATGGACGACTGCGGGATCTCGCAGCTGCCCACAGACACAACCGACCCCACCGAGAACGTTCGCCAGTGGATCCTGGAGAGCAAACGGCAGAGCCGACACAAGTCTCACAGGTGAGCAGGCGCAGCGAGTCTGAAAAAGCGCGTCGTTTTTCGTTGTTCGCTCGGTAAACGTCTCCCTCTCCGTCCCGCAGTAACCAGGGCGGCAAGAAATTCGGAGGCTCGTCAACGCAGACGCACACCTGGGGCGGCGGAGGAAGCTGCGGCCACCTGCGGAGCCACCAACCGGCTCAGCCCTTCATCCAAGACCCCGCGATGCCGCCCCTGCCCCCTCCCAACACCCTGTCCCAGCTGGAGGAGGCCTGCCGCAGACTGGAGGAGGTTTCCACCAAGACCCCCAAACAGAGGTGCGGACCCCAGAGGAGCTGCTCTGCTCCACAAAACCACCTTACCGACTACGTTTGGTCTGGTTTCTACTCTAAATATCTCGCTGTACTAGAAATATGACAAAGCTAGCGTACAAGTAACTTTTCAGCAATATTTTATTTTATTTTTTTTTTTGTGATTAAAAAAGGTCTTAGTTCCACTGGCACATCATTTCACTTTTAACGAGACGTTTTTCTCACCATATAAGTGAAATAATCATCCAGTGAAAGGAGCACATTTTACATTTTGATCAATAATAATGAATTACTGACTGAACACAAGCTCGTGTATCTTACTGAAAAGTTTCATATAAGTTAGTTTGGTCTTATTTCAAGTACGGTAACATATTTACACTAGAATCTAGATCAAATGTTGTTTACAAATTTAAAGAAAGAAAGAGAGAAAGAAAGAAAAGTGAGATTTGGTCTATCTGTTAATGAGGTGGCTTTACTCTATTTCCCTAATAGAGTAAAGGGGGTGAAAACCTGCTTTTCTGTGTTGGATTGTCATTAAATGGACGATTTTTATTTATTTTTTTAAATAAAATATAAAAGCCACTTGTTTTAATTGTAAACTCAGTGAGTTTTATCTTTTTTTTTTTTCTTTTTTCTTCAGGCATTCTTTGGCCAGCCTTCAACGAGAAAAGACCCACCAAGTCACAGTCCACGCAGGGGAGTCATCCCTCCCCAGTCCCGCCCCTCTCGGCCCCCCTGGCCTCACCTCCACCTGCCCGGTTCTCCTCCAATCAGAAGAGTACGATGCCTCCTCTCCTCTCCCTCCTCTCTGCTCCTCTTCCTCCTCCTCTTCCTCCTGCTTTGAGCTTTAACATCCAACTTCCAGCGTACATAAACCCTTTTAACTTTTCCTACTTGACACCCGCACCATAAACAGAACAACACACACACACACACACACACACTCGTTTTCAGTCTTAATGTGTGCATCAGTGTCATGTGTGTGTGTGCTGGAGGCTGTTGCCATGGTGCCACCGGACTGGCTCTTCCTCTTCATGGAGATCTATTCGTATCGTTATTATTGGCCGTCCTTCAGTGAGCTGGTGTAGTTCAGAGAGAGCTCCTCTGAAGTCGGCCTACAAAGCCTTGGACCCAGCTGAAGGAGAATTGACAACACACACGCACACACACATGACTCTGACTCCCACACTCGCTGGCATCCCTCATATTTCCAGGCTTGCATAGTCAGCATCTGGATGAGTTTTGTCGTGGTGTTGCTGTACCACCTGTGTCCGTGTCGTCTCTCTCACGCTCTCCGTCTTTGTGTCCCGGCAGATGTAAGAAGGTCTTGGGCGGCCACGCGGCGTGCAGCGGGGAGACGGTGGTGACGTACTTCTTCTGCGGCGAGGAGATCCCGTACCGCCGCACCATGAAGAGCCACAGCCTCACCCTGGGTCACTTCAAGGAGCAGCTCCGTAAAAAGGGCAACTACAGGTGAGCTGGAGACGCAACAAACCAAAGCCTGAGTTGGGACAGTTAAAGAGTGAGAATCCTGAATGGAAACATATTCACACCCCATGAGCCTTTTTCAGATTAGTTTCGTGTTAAAGCCACGACCTTCAGTGTGTTTTACTGCCGGAATACATCGCTTATTATCACAGATTCTCATTTGGATTTAGGTCTCAATTTTGATTATGCCAGTCTAAAAGGTAACTTTCTTATAAACTACTATTCTAGGTCTTAGAAGCAATTAATTCCCTCAGCATGATGCTGCCACCACCATTTTAGCTTCTTGTTTGCTTTTTTTTTTTTTTTTTTTTTTTTTTTTTTTTTTTTTTTTTTAGTGACAAGTGACGAGCCTCCAGTCACTAGGTGGCAGCAGTCGGCGGTCTGCTGTTAGTCCCAGCAGAAAAAGTTGCCTTCACTGTTGTTCAAAGCTGAGTAGAGACAGAGAAGTTTGTGAAATTCAAAAGAAAAGTGGTGTTGAGAATCCTCGCAGCAACCTCGACGTGCGTTAACAAGACTCTGTTGTTAGAAAACGTGACATGAAATAATATAGCACAGGTTTGTCCCCAGTTTTCCCTCCTTCCATCTTCCTGAGCTTCTCTGTCCCGGCTGAAGAAAAGCTTCCCCATAGCTTAATGCTGCCGCCACCATGTCTAAGTACCGGGATGGCGGGTCTTAGCATTTCGTATGTTGCTCTGTTACATAAAAGCGCATTAAAGAGCTCTGAGGTTTGTGGTTTAAATACGTCAAAATGCGAGAAAAGGTTCAGAGGAATGACTGTTCTTCCAGGAAGCTGCGCCCTGTTGGATAAAGCAGCTAACCTCTAAATATCTGAATATATTTCTGTGATGAGTCCTGCTGTCTGTGTTTTTGTTTCTGTGTTTGTGTGTTGTGTTGTTTCCGTGTGTGTGTGTGTGTGTGTGTGTGTGTGTGTGTGTGTGTGTGTGTGTGTGGCTGGCTTTTTGAGCAACAGAAAAGGGAAAGACAAGCGGGCGGGCGGCGCAGGGGTTAGTGGGAGAGTTTGAACTGCAGCGATTTGGGTCCCATCTGGTATTGATTTCCATGCTAAGGCACACTTAATACACATGGCTTTGAAGCCTCGGCCTCTTTCATTTCAACCAACAAAGACTCACACAAATGGCCAGTGTGCAAATTCTTCACTGATGCTATCAGGGCCTCTCTTTCTTTTTCCTTTTTCTCCCCTCCTCCCGCTGCCCGTGTGTGTGTGTGGTGTGTGTGTGTGTGTGTGTGTGTGTGTGTGTGTGTGTGTGTGTGTGTGTGTGTGTGTGTGTGTGTGTGTGTGGTTGTGTGTGGTGTGTGTGTGTGTGTGTGTGTGTGTGTGTGTTGTGTGTGTGTGTACTGGCTTGAATGCACACGGTGTTTACACATGTTGTAATCATTTTATGGATATTTTGGAGAGGCAGACAGTTAAATGCCAGATCCGCTCGCTTCACAAGGCCCCGCCGAGTGCCCACCGCTTCACCGTGCGCTTTCAGAAAGAGAGAAAGAGATTTTTTTATTTTTTTTTTTTACTTTGATTGCTTTTATCCAGCGGGTATTAAAGGGGAAAAAAAGATCAAACATTTTAGTGTGTAGTCCGTTAACGGCGGTGAGGATATGCACGGCCGCGGCGTCGTGTTTGTAATTACAGGTATGAAACCGAGAGGAAAGAAAGTCCTTCCTGTCCAGATGTGAACGGCATTAGTTTCTCCTTTTTTCGGAGGGGGATCAACAGATGTGACAAACTCCCGGCTCTTCACATCTGTCGGCTCCTTCGCTCGTCTTCTTTTTCCTCTTTGGATCACCGTCTCAGTTCCTGTGTCATACCATCCACCTTTTTATTTTTTTTTTGCTTTCCTGTCCAACCCCCCCTTTTCTTCTTCTTCTTCATTTTTTTGGAAGGCGAGCTGCGCGGCGCTTTAACAGCAGCCAGAGAATGTGTGGAGTTGGGTCATTTCAACATGGCAGCGGTTCAACAAAGAACAGTACTGCTTGGCCCTGCCAGACGATATTGGTGCCAGATGTCAGAGCAAACTGGAGGGGTGGGGGTTAGGGGGGTGCGGGCGGCGCAGATCTAGCCACATAAAACATGTTCCAGTGGAAATTCTGTCTCTCTTAGCGAAAAAACATCACAGCTCTTTTGAAGACTTCTTCTTGTATTTAAAGAGCGGGAGGGATCGACGTTGACTTCTCCAAAACGGTCGGCGTGGTTTTGCTTCTTCTCTTTTCCTTCGTTTGCTTCAAGTCTTCCTGAGCTACTTTTTAAAAAAAAAAAATATATATATATATATTTTTTTAGCGACCACCCTCGTGCTAATTGCGCCACGTGGGCTCCTGCTCTCCTGTACGCACCGCATGCTCCTAAACCTCGCGTACATTCCAGAGACCCCCACATATGGGGCAAATTGAGCTGTTTTTCCATTACATAGTTAATGAGTGGATTCCCAGACCCCTCCAACCAACCCACCCCTGCTGTTCTCTCTTCCTCTTAAATAAGGGCTTGGGAGGTGTGTGTGTGTGTTTTTTTTTTTTTTTTTTGGGGGGGGGGGGGGTTGCGTCATTATGCTGTGGTGAAGTCATGGCTGAAGAGAAGCTCCTCCCTGCTTGTGTTTTTTTTTTTCTTTCTTTTACTTGCATTCATAAAGTTGCCAGCTGAGGCATCAACATGTCGTCCTGGTTCACTTTTATTAAAACTCTTTTTATCGCTGTGGGAACGAACCGGGCGGGAGGAGGAGGAGGATGGAGGGGGGGGGAGGGGCAGCGGTCCTCTCATTTTGTCTGGCTGCAGCCACAGACTTGTGTTACTGTGTGATGGAGGACCAGAAACATCTGCATTAAACGCCAGTCTGTTTCCTGATTGGTTGTTTCTGACTGACTGAGTGATGGGACCACAGGAAGAAGCCCCACTTTTTTTCATTGATAATCTGTCAGAGCATAGTGTCACAACATGGTGACAGATTTAACAAACATTTTTTTTAAAAAAAACCTTATTTGTATATAAGTTACAGCTTGAACTCTGGTTTGTTTGGGGAGGGTCGAGGTGTGAATGCGCAGTCGAATGATCAATAAAGGACCAAAAAAAAAAATAACACCCGATAACCTCTGTCTCGGTTCGAACGCGCATGTGAACGACAAGCAGACCGCTCCAAAGGCGGGAAATGGACTGTAGCGCAAGGCATTCTGGGTAAATGTAACCAAAACAAGCTCAAGTGTCACGCTGCAGGAAGAAGTGACTCATGGTCTTTTGGCAAAGAGAAAAAGAGAAATCCTACAATCTGACGTCACTCCATTCCTGTTTATATTTTTGGATGAAGGAAGTTTTGCGGCTGTCTTGTTCAGAGGTTTTTGTGGTGTTTCCTTCAGTGGTTCTTGGTGTAGCGCCACAACAGGCGAGGTGGGTGCACGGGTTTTGGTTGATTTGACACAGAGCAGTGTGAAAGCGAACTGCAACCGGGTGGAAATGTAACAAATGTTGCAACTTTAGTCTCAGTGAAAACATCCTTAAAACTCTTTGCGTCGCCGTTTGTTGTCGAAACCCGACGAGGCTCAAGGACAGCTGATACTTTACGTTTGAGTCGAGGCGGATCCAGATCGAATTATGGTTTTAAAAAATTGACGTTGAAGAATGGGAACTATAGCTGAGCTCTGTGTTGTTCTGCTCCTGCAGGTACTACTTCAAAAAAGCCAGCGACGAGTTTGAGTGCGGCGCCGTGTTCGAGGAAGTGTCGGACGACGGCTCCTTGCTGCCCACGTACGAGGGGAAGATCCTGGGGAAGGTGGAGCGGATGGACTGACTCGGAACCGCCGGGGATTACCGACCCGTCACTTCGCTGAGACTGAAGGGACCGGAGGCGGGGTGACGGAAGCGGCGCTGGCGGAAGGCCAGCGAAGAAGACACGGATGTTGCGGGACGATTGAACGGACCCGGCCGGGACGGAGGCGGAACCTGGACTGTGCGTTGCTGATGTTTCTAGAGACTGGAGGAGAACGACCACTCGTCAGCGACGCGGGCCGGTGGGTTTACCGTGAGACTTGAGAGCCCACCTGGAGGCCCGCCTGTGCTGACCACAAGCACTCACTAGCACATTACTAGTATGTATCTGCAATATACATGTACATTGTATAGATATCTATTACTATTTATTGCAAATATCCCAGAGACAAATCGCTTGGATTGGAAAATTCCAAGATTCGTCCCTTCAGAGCATAAGGAAAGGTTTCTCTTCCTTTTGTCATTTTGTTTAATTTTTTTTTTTTTTCTGCCGGAGCATCGACTCGGAGTTTGATCACATATTTACTGCTGCAGTGCTATTTGTGGATGTGTTCCCCATCTGCTCTGAAGGGCTCCTATATGAAAAAAAACATAAGCAAAGATGCTATTAATGTTTAATTCCCTGCTTTGGGACTCTGCCCAGCTCGCCTTGATCAGTCACGTCTTAGTGCCTTTTGTTTCCGTGGCGCAGGCATCGCACAGACAGCCTACATATGTAGAGGAAACGGGTCCTCAGCTCCTCCCCCTGAAAATGTGTTTACACCAATGTTATCCAACAAAAAAGCTCTAGATTATGTTCCTCAGTTGTGTGTGTGTGTGTGTGTGTGTGTGTGTGTGTGTGTGTGTGGTGTGTGTTCTGCACTTTGAGCTGCAGATGAAGATGATGTTCGTGCTGTTTTCATCGAGTGTACAGTAACTGTGCGTACATGGGTTGTTGCCATGTTTTTACCCAGTTTTCAGGGTCCGTTTACTCCCTTGGTTTTTACAAGGGGCCTTTCATGTTTGGAGAAAAAAAAAGATATTTTTTATGCCGTTTTTATTTTTAGTATCCCCGTTTCATCCCAACGTCCTGTGTTTCCTGATATTTTCCATGGCTTCTCCAGCTCCACGTGTAAACTGTAAATTATGCGTTTCCATAAGAGCTCCAGTTTAAAAAAGATGCCTCGGTACTTTAATTATTGTAATTATAAAGAGATGTAGCCTTTATTAAAATGCTCTATTTTTCAAATTAGCCAACTGCCTCCTGTGTGCTTGTGTTTCCTCGTGCGCCCGCCGCGCAGAGTGCAACTCGTCTCGTCCTGTGAGAAATTTCCGATAGATTTGCATCCATTATCAGCTCTTAACGCGCTCCCTGCTGGAAATTAAAACATGCAGCATTAATTTGGCCACTAGAGCCTCTGTGTGTTTTTATGGCGCGAAGGGGGGTGTGTGGGGGGGAGGTGGGGGTGGAAGGAGTTAAGTGTGTGTTAATGAGACGTTTGGTAATTATACAGTTTGTCATGAGTACATTTCACTCGGCTATTTACATGGTTAAACGTTCGGCCTCCTGTGGCTCTTTATGTACCATGAAGGAAGGGGATTTAACTCAATTTTCTTTCCCAGACCCTCGTTGGGTAAATGGGTAATAAAGTCAGTCTGCTGTTTGATGAACTCAACATTTTATGTTTCTATGCAGACGTTGTTTTGGATCCGCTTGAACTTTTTTTTCCTTCTTCCCCTTAAAACAATCAGCGGCGCAGCGATTAGGTACGGTTGGAAGGTTAAATGCGCCGTCTTGGTTTTGACATCAACAGGTCAGTGTAGTGAGCGAGGAAAACATCCAGCAGACGTTACTTCATCAGAGATGCTCAGGATGTAAAAAGAGCCAATAAGAGAGGAGAAGACACAGGTGTTAGGATTACATGGATCACATGTAGGTGTGGGAATGTTTGGTTTATTTGGTTTATGAAAAAAAAAAAGGAAAAGAAGGAATGAACCTGTTTTATCAGCAACATGGCGTCCACTGCAGTGTCTTGTTAAAATCCCCATGCTCCTTGATTTCTTTCACATTACAACAAACTTAAGATTTTACGTGATAAACAAAACAAAATTAGCGCCTAGTTGTGAAGTCGATTGCATTTAGTGCCTTTTTAGGTCTGCCCCCCTTTGTGGTGGTGCTCCAAAATAAAGCCAAAAGAAGTGATTTAAATAGTAAATAGTCTGGTGGCAGTTTAGTCCAGCCGTTCTGCAAAAGTCTAAGATACAAATGTGAAAAGTGGTTTCACTGTAATAACAATAGAAATCTTCCCAGGAGGGATTTGAAAATAAATGCACCGATTGCACTTTAGACGGCCGATACCGATTTCTGGTTTAATATGCTTAACTTGGAAATGTGGATTTTATAAAAGGTCGTCTTGTTTTAATGAAACAGAAAAGTCCATGAAGAAAGAAGAAGAAAAGGATGTAAATTTTGGTCAAATAGAGAATTTCTCATTTACAGGGAAAAACTAGAATTTGTCTGTCCAGATTTTAAATTTTCATAACAAAGTTAAGAATTTATAGTAAAATTAAGATATTTTCTGTAAATTTAGAAATGTAAAGAAACAAAAAGAAGTTTGAGATTGTAAAATCAGACATTTGCAAAAAAAAAAGTGACAGAAGTTCTATAAAATTAAAGTGGAAAATTTATCAAATAGACATCTTTATGTTTCCGGAGTCTTTTCCTGTTTCAGAAAGTTTTCCAGGTGCAGATTCACCTCATAAGGGATCCAGAAGAAACGCCTGATGTCAAAGGTGTTAATTGACACTAATGCGACTATTTATGATCATTTTAAAAGACCAGTTGAAGAATTGACCAATTTCAGTCGCTTGCCAATTTACAGCAATTGAAGACATGCAACCTGCCTAAAGGAAAACATTACCTCATCCATTTTATCATAAACGATAAAAGAAAAAAAAAAAGTTACCCTCTTAAAAAAGTGTAAATACATCCCAGAAAACCCAGAAAAATTTGTAAACTAGTTGACTTTTCCCAGGAGCAGCAACACAGAAAGCTCTAACAAACTGGAGCTTCTGTTTCTGGAACCTCTCTCAATTGAAGCTGATTAATTTCAAATCATTCCCTTAGGACCGACGTGAATCAAGCAGAAGCAACGTCCTCTTAAAAAAAAAAAAAAAAAAACTTTACACACTCCTTCATAGGTTGGGCTTCATAGGTTGACACACCTGCTGTCTCTTATCTTCACACACCTCTCGCACACCTCGTTCCGCTGTCGCTGGGCGTCCTTTCAACTTTCATTGGTTGAGAGAGTTGCTTATGCCGCCTTTCATATTGAAAGGGCATCATGATATTGTTAAAATAGCATTTTGGACTCCTTTCATCAGGAAAGGTCAGTGCATACACTTGAAGGCCATCCTTTATCATCTTTAGAAGCTCTCATTCAGCAGCGCGCCGCTGTCAGGGGCCTTCTGAACCCGTTTTTGTGCAGAGAGCTATTTTAGATGGAGGGTCATCTTTTTGAAGAAAGCCCAGGGTTAGGTAAACTTTACGCCGCTATTTATATTTCTATATATATATGGAGGAGTATGAAGATTCAAGGGCACTTAAAGGTTTGATCATGAACTTTACCAGATTATTTCTGTAAGCTGAATGATCCAGATGCTTTCACCGTTACGCCACAGTCAAACTTATCAGTGTTGGCATTGTGGAAACGCAGCGCGTCTAAATATTCGCAGGTTTCCTGGACGTCGGCGATCCGAACTCGTAAATCGACTTCTGATCTTGTCCACACAACCACACCGTCACCCCCCCCCCCTCCCTCTGCTGCCCTCCCCAAATCGACCTAGATGAAGGAAATGAAAAACGAAACATTAAAACAAAAGTGGAGGGCTGAATCAATCTTGTTCATATCCGTGTGCTTTTCATTTCCCACATTTGCTAAGATTTGTGGCAAATGTTGTGAAACCTTGCAAAAAAAAAAAAGAAAGAAAAATTCAAAATAAGTCAAAGAACAGCTGAGTACAGAGACCCTGGGAAAATTCTGCTCACTGTCTGCCACCACAAACCTCAGGTTCATTTAAATGCACTTCAGCCATCCCACCATGGATGGATATGAGAAAGCGAGACCCCCAATTTTGGGTCCCGCAGCCCTTCATTTAGAACCTGGACCCACAGTGCAAGTTGTTCCACACGAGGCACCGACTCAGACAGCCGCAGGACTGTGGTCAACCAGGGGGCCTCGACTGGATCCTGGTCAGGCGCCACTGACGAAGCTGGTTCCAGCAGCGCCATGTGACCGGGTCACGTGATTTCAGTTCGATACCGCACTCTAATGGACGGCAAACTTCAAGGTCAAACAATTGCAGAAAAAAAACAGAACATATAGGAGGGGAAAAAAAATCTGCTGTACATTAGAGCTGGAGGTTTTTACAGTGTCCTGTCACATCTGTAGGGTCAGCGTCTCTTATTGGGATTCTTCACACAAAGTGGAAGGAAAAAGTAACATTTTCATGTCTTTACAACTTCAAATCAGCCACCTTTATCTAGTACACCTAAATAAAATCTAATACCTGCAGGGGCTACCTGATTATTAAAACAGTTCTGCTATGTGTAAAATTGGGGGTTGGGGGGGGGGGGGGAATGAGTACAAAATATAACTTTTTCCCCAAAGCAGTATTTGTGGGGGGGGGGGGGGAAACAAAAAAAAATCAAACTCTCTAAATCACCCTGGACACTCGACGTTCACACTGAAACATAATGGTGGCACCATCATGCTACGGGGATGTTTTTCTTTTGCAGCCAAAGAGAATCTGGTCTGAATTTATGGATGGAGCTAAATACAGGACGATCCTGGAAGAAAAGCTGTGGGAGGCTGCAGCTGCAGCGACAACGGCTCAAAGTCCAAAACCAAAATCCAATTGAGGAGTTGTAACGCAAGAAATCAAGAATTGGAGCTGCTTTGCATAGACAACTAGACAACAACTTCAGTCTCTGCAAAGCTGGCAGAGACATAAAGAGACCTGCTTCTAGTACAGTGGTTCTTAACCTTTTTTGAGGTACCAAACCCACCAGTTTTATATGCGCATTCACTGAACCCTTCTGTAGTGATAAATAAAATATGATTTTTTTCTCCCCAAATTCAAGACATAACAGTAGAGATGAGTCTAGTTGGGTCACCCCACGATCACTTGGTCTTCTTAAAAGGTAAAGTCTCTGAGAACAGTTCTTCAAAATACATTCACTGTTTTCAGCAAAGTTGAGCTGACTGTCCAGGAACGACCCAAGGTATTTAAAATTGGCCACAGTTTCAACAGGTTGGCCATCGAGAGAAACTGGAACCACTTTAAGGTCTTGTTTAGATAATTTAATTAGCTCTACATTCTTAAGAGAACAAA
The DNA here is from genome assembly GCA_033032245.1 of Poecilia picta. Taxonomy (NCBI): domain Eukaryota; kingdom Metazoa; phylum Chordata; class Actinopteri; order Cyprinodontiformes; family Poeciliidae; genus Poecilia; species Poecilia picta. The sequence continues at coordinate 14,301,191 of CM065360.1, forward strand.
AAATTTATAATAAATAAAGACTTTGCGGTATTCGGATTTAGTAATGTAATAATATTAGTTGTGTTATCAACCTCAGAGGCTCCGCCGAACCCCTGAGACAGACTCACCGAACCCCTGGGGTTCAGTCGGACCCAGGTTAAGAACCACTGTCCTAGAATAAGACAGCTGTAATATAAGGACTCAACCCCCCCCAAAAAAAAAAATATCTCTGTTCTCTTTCAACTTCACTTTAAAATCCATGGATCACAGTGACCAAATGTTAAAAAGTTCACTTTTCCAGAGGTTGTAAAAGTCATTTAGCTCAGATCCAAGAGTTGGATCTGTCCTACTTAGAGCAGACAAACCGCTCGTCAGGTGTTACTGAGACATGACAAAATCTGTAAATTAACCTTCCAGATAATTAGTTTTCCCTCAAAGAGCTTCTGTCAGAGAAAAGCCTCATCCTTTAATTCACAATCACAAACCTTCGCTGAGATTTCTATCTTCTGTCACTTAGAGAAATGAACACAATGAAGGTTTCAGGGTCAGAAATCTGATTGTTTTCATGCGGTGCAGCTGTGATTTTAAAGGGATAGTTCAGATGTTTAAAATGAGGCTACATTAAAAAGTTGTATGTAAATTACTTTAAGAAAACGAAATTGATAGAAAGGATATACGTTTTTTCTTGTGGGAGAATATATATGTAGCGTTCCGATCCACACTCTATTCCAGTAGATGGCGGTAATGCACATCAGTAAGTTGCTTGCCAACCGCCATAAAAATGAAGAAGAAGAAGATTAAGTGTTGGGTTCATAGACATAATATAAGGATAGACGCCTCATGCACCGCTCTCGCCTATTGTCGCTGACGAGATTTAGGGCGGCCATGTTGGAGCGGTAGACCACTAGACTCAGCATTATGTGTTTAGCAGGCAAAATGACATATCAGCGCATTTAATCGATCATAACACGCTATTTTGTTACTGGAAACTATTCAAACATCTATCAATGCTACATTTATAAATAATTGTATTATTTAAGTATGTTTTTAATACGTAGTTCAGCATATTTAAATATGCTTAGTGGCCATAACAATAGAATATATCGATGTATGAGGAGCATATTACAAAGCACACAGCCGTGAATAATTTATTGTGAATGGCTGTGTGTATAATTTATTATAATAATACATATTTGTATAACTATACAAACACAAATAAATTATGATTAATACTGATTAATATATATTGGATACATGTTTATATGTATGTATGTATATATATATTTTTTTTTTCTTTTTTTTAGCTGACAAGTGCTAGCTTCAGAGATTCAGTCCAAAATCCGATGTGAGATTCATTCCTGCTGCAGTGAATCCGTCTCTCTTTATAGATTCTCCCACTTCTTCCTCACATCGTGTCTTTATGAAACTTTCAAAACAAAAACCGAAGATTTGGGATGTATCTTACTAGTGAAAGAATTACATATAAATAATAGTCTTTACTACCTGTGTAAACTTTGCTGGTGAACGTTATAACACATAAGTTTTATTGTTTCATTTCTAATACAGGTTCTTGTGTCAGATAATCTAAGTCAATGTTAGAGAATAATTAATTTTTTTTAGATTTACGGAATCTCAGTTATCCTTCATATCGGGGCTGAACCCCATATTACACCAAGCACTGTAGCTAATATTAGCTGGTATCTCGCTGGTGGACATAAATACAGTAAAGTAATACTATAATCACAATATATACAATATAATATGTCCATTTTACTTGTGAAATGTTGTTTGTGGAGCCTTACATCAATAATCCATAGATCCGAACAACAACATTCCTGTTGTTTTGATTGGCAAAGTAGGAGGGACTACCGCTCCAAGATGGCCACCGTATGTCCTGCGCCGGAGCAGCCAATGCGGGGTCTACTCTTATATTATGTCTATAGTTGGGTTGACAATTCGTCCAGTTACATAATATTGGGTTTATTACAACAAAATTTTTAAAAGATTTTAAAGTTTAGGAATTGTTTACGTTTACCAGACAGAAAAGAGGTTCCACAAATTTAAAGATGGTGCTTTGAATAGTCTTTATTCGCGGTGGTCCACAGTTATCATTCCTGGGATTGTTCTGCAGCAGAGGAAAGCAAAGTCAGTGGCGATACAAGGTAAGTCTGAAATGAGTTGATTTTTCTGAAATGAGTTGATTTTTCTTAAATTCTGTCTTATTTCTCGCCGTTTGCGATAGGAGGAGGTGAGTATTGAAGGTTGCTGCATTTAACTTTTCTTGGTTTGTTAGCTGAGCTCTTTAGCATGTACCTGTGTAACATGGGTAATTTTTTTTAATGTTACACCTGCAGTATATGGCTGCCTTTATTTAGCCAAAATCCAGATTAGCCTTTCCCTGAGGCTGAAGCTAACGGCTAATCCCAGAAAAAAACGAGATAATTTCAGGCTTCTACTGTCTTGAAATAACCGCAGAACAGAAAAAACGCTGTAGTAGTTCAGAGAAAGCGACTTTATGAACTTTTAAACGGTTCTCACACTCGCATTGGGAGGTTATTCACACAGAAGCCAAAGATTATTTACACAGGAAATGGAGGTTAGAGGCTGTGCGCCAACAATGATCATCCTGTGTGAAACTCGTACTGATTTCCTATCGGGTTAACTGTGTAAAATGCAATAAAGCAGAAATGTAGCGAAAACATTATAATTTTAAAGCCGAACAACCTAAATGGCACAACATATGTATATTATCTCTTATTATTCAACAATTTAATAGCAGAAGGGTTTTTGAATCAAAAACATTGCTTATTTTGTTAGTACATAATTAATTAAAATTAATTGCTATTAGTTCATTAATAATGATTATTATAGACCTAGCAATTCACTCAATTAAAAATTTCAATAAAGAACCATTGTTACTTTATATGTCATTAAAATTCTTGACTTTTTCGTGGTTTTTTGTGGTGGAATTATTTTTGTAAAAATCTATGACAGGATTTGGATGAAGTTTATAAGTATCTACAAAATGCTTTCATAACATTTTAACACGTTAGTCGAAATTAAAAAGGGACGTAACACATTTGTGTGCATTACTTTCTAGATAAAGTGCAAAAACATATCATTTGAGAGCAAATCAATGCACAATGTTTTTAAGGTAAAGTTGAGACGGACTACAAAAACAAACTAAAAATGTCAAGAGGGAATCTGAAACTAAAGTATCAATCCGATAATGATATTGACTCGGTAATTGATATTATTGATAATTTGGACTGATCTGTCTGTGCCTCCAGAAAGCCTCACCTAAACGCCTTCATCTTCCCAGATATAGGAAGGGAATTAGATGGGAAGTGTGATGTTTGCTGGGGAATTATGCGTGCATCCTTAAACGCAAGTGAAGGGAAAACATCTTTAGTAAAAAAAAAAAAAAAGACAAGGGAACATCATTGTCCTGCTTTGTCGTTTACTCTTGACTTAAATTTCACCTTGTGCATGGAGCAGCCCCTCTCAGCCACAGGATGGGCATTGTTCTGGGAGCCTGCAGTCACCTTCTTTCTTACTGCCCCGTCCACGGACCCCCCATGATCTTTGTTTTTACTCCTGGCCTCAAACGGCTTAGATTGCTGCCTGATGTTCCTTCCTCTTGTCCCATTGTTTCAGTGTCTCCTCTTAAGTATGACTTCTCTTCTCGATGTTTGTGCGTTGGAGCAAATATGGGGCGGGGGTGGGAGGGTTTGGGTGTTGGGGTATATAGAGTGCATGTGAAGTTTTATGGTTAACCACATGTGTTTTTCAATCTCTGAGCTTCCATGTTTTTTTCCCAGGGTGAAGGGTTTGTGAATAATACGTGTAGAAAGAGAGAAAAAGCCAGAACAGGGGAGGGGGGGAGACATGTGGTTCTTGTTTGTGGCTCAGCGTGCAGCAATGGTGGGTCTGGTTTCTCTTTGCTCCGACTTGCATTCGGAACCTAAACATCCCGATGATTATTAACCTATATGGATGCCCTCAATGCTCCTTCGATGTGAACCAGAAACGGATAAACACACATTAGATGGGCGCTCTTCTGCAGGAACTAAACTGTCGGAAGTACAGGCTTTTTATTTTTTTTCTTTCTTTCACGTTTCTACTTTATCTCTTGATATGTATATCCAAGGTCAGGTTTCATGTTGGTTGCAGCTGTGTGCGAGCACATTAGCATGATTCCTCTGGGCTCCATCAATTCACAATATGTGCAGTGAATCATTATAAGCAACAACTTCAGCACAATCAAGAATAAAATTTAAAAAATGCGTTTCAGGTTTTAGGTAGTGATGGTTTAGAAAATGGAGAAGCTACAAGATAATCCAGATTTATACATTATGCTGGAAGTTTTGGCTTTGATTGGAGAAAGATTTTATGTATATAAATGAAGTCAGATGAAGCAAAAAAAGAAAAACTATTTAAAAGCAAGGTGTATTTTCTACAGAGGCAAGATGATCAATTACCCAGGCTATGTCAATTTAGAGCAAAACTTCAGCATGTTGATTCTTCAGAGTTTTTCTGCAAAGTTACTGTTTTCTCTCCTTTGGAGCTTCCATTTTTATGGATGAATGGAGAATCCATCCATCTATCCACCTTCTTTACACCCTTGTCCCTTAGTGGGGTTGGGAGGGTTGCTGGTGTCTATCTCCAGCTATCGTTCCGGGCGAGAGGCGGGGTCACCCTGGACAGGTCACCAGTCTGTCGCAGAGCATGGATGGAAAATATGACTTAAAAATGTTTGACAAAATGTTTTTTTTTTTTTTGGTTTTTATTTAAGTAAAACTCTGCAGACATTTGACAACAATAAAGGCTGGAATCACTTTGGAGTTGATTTTACAGTTAGACACTCCAGTGTACATGATGTACTGGAACGCGCCACAAGAGTGCAGTTGTTGGGAAATCCCTTCTGGTCAGCGGGGTTTATCATGACAGCGCCAGAGTATTTCTTCATCTCTTAAACTGTGCAGCATTTTGAACCAGCAGACGCTGCATGCAGCTGGATTTGGACTGATTTTTTTTTTCTTCTTCTCCAGCACCATTGATGTTGACACATTTGTTTGGTACATTTGCACACTGAATTGTTACTGTTGTACCGGATATTTCTCACTCAAATATTTGTACTGTGACGCCACTACCCACTGGACATTGATGGCTACAAAACATGAACTGTAAGGACATGCTTATCTGGATTCTTCAAACAAACAAAAAAAGCATGAACGACTGAAGATTTCTCTACATGACACTTTCAAGGGTCGTAAATATGTTGCAAAACAGAGATTTAGAGAGAATATGATGCAACATGCGAGAATTGCATTGAAAATAAGTCATCAGGAGTACACCTAATACTGAACAGATGCAGAAGAAAAGGAATTAAATGAATTTACAAAAAAAAAACAAAAACCTAAGAAAATCTTTTGGATAAAATGTTTTTCAAGGCAAACAGGCCAGGAGGAGTGACCTAATGTCAGATTGATTAAGAGGGAAGAGAGAGGAGAAATCTGTGATCCAGATGAAAAAAAAAATCTCCAAATGTGGAAAATGAGCTTTAGTGCTTGTGTGTGTGTGTGTGTGTGTGTGTGTGTGTGTGGTGCGTGCGTGCGTGTGTGTGGTTGGGTGTGGATCAGAGCCGAAGTAAACAAACCCGCAGCTTAGCACCGTGTTTGATCTGCTCAACTATGAAACACTGAGCGGAGTAAACAGAAAAATAAGGCTGGGTCAGCTACAGAGGAGTGTGATCGTTTAGTAACTACACCTCATAAAAGTTGCCTGGTCCAACTCCCCTCCTGACTTCCCCAAAGAAAAGCTGTTTCTTAGCACCCCAATCTTGGCATGTCATCACTTAACTTTAAGTTATGTTGAAACGCTCCGTTTCAACATAACGCTCCGTTATGTTGAAACATAACGGAGCGTTATGTTTCAACATAACTGAATGAGACAAAAAGCTGCAGATTTTTGTCTCGTCTTACAACATTTACCTGTTGCTTTTTATATTTTGGCAGCAAATCGGAAAACGGGGTTTCTAATCAAGTTGGTCTGCAGCTGTAATGTCGGCTGGTTGGTTAAGCAGGGTCTGGACTGATTGGACCGAAGTTCACAAACAACCAAAAAAATGTTAGAAAAAAAAACTAGAAACCAGACTACTAAATGTTTGGCATCACAGTTCCTGGAAAAAGTTTCTGTTCATAGAAAATTTAGTGAAAAATAATTTCAATGGATTAAAAAAAAATCCATCCATTTTTATATTTGAACCTTAATTTGATTGTAAATTTTGAGCAAATTTTGCATGCCAAGTTTAAAATTTGATTAAAAATAAATGTGAACTAATAATTTGCAATTTGGCTGAATTTATCATGTTGTTGTTTTTTCTTTGAAATCATTTTATGACTTATTTCACGTCACAACTTTTCCAACACGCAGCCCAAGTTAAAAGCAAACGGCGTCAGGAATGGTGACGAAGGGGGAAACGCTGCGTAGTCAGTCGACAGATATCGGAACAGATGGTGAATGAGTGCAGAGGACATGAACACACCAAAACAAGGTTTCAAAAATATTTATTTATAGAAAACGTCCAAAAAGATGCAGACTTGCAAATGGATGAAGTAGAAGAAAATCTCCATGTCGACAGGAATTTTGATGCTTGCATGCAAGATTAGATTTTTATTTTCCTCATATTTTAGCCAGCGAGGAGCTGAACGAGCAAATCGAGGCGCACCTCCATCATTTTGTTCAACAATTCAAAGATCAGAATAAGCTGCAGATCAGAGCTAGAGGAACACGACACTCCATTTATCAGCCTCCTGACATCCGGCATCAGAGACACGCCGTTACTTTGGTGAACCTTGACTACCTTTGATTGCTCGTTACTCATCTGAAAAAAAAAAAGGAAGAAGAAGAAGAATCTTAACAGTGCACCTCTGCCTGTTTTTTTTTCAGCCTTGAAGAAGTTAAAATTAGTCTTTTAAAAGGCAGAATTCAAAGCTGGCAGCATGAAAAGGAGGGCAGAATGAAATGCCGGCACTGCAGTGTTAAAAGGGAGATGGGAGATGAGAGATCCTAGTGTCTGACTTTGGTGTGACTTCAAAAGGCTGTGTTTAAAGCGGCAGGCCTTAATGCTGCCCTGATAGCAGAACTGTCACGTCTGTGTGACCTCCCACAGCTGGCCAGCCGGGGACACAGAACTCACGCCGTGCCTCTGTGTGTGTGTGTGTGTTTGGTTGTTTCTTGATGTCTACACATGAGCTTGTTTGCTTTTTGAATGTTTGTGTGCAGGCACTCTTGTGGCTCTCCTCACTGTGTGTCTTGATGTGATTGTCTGCGTTGCCCTTTAATGTTTGTGTTTTTGATGTCTGTGAATGTGAATTTATGCGTGTTTGTGTGTGCAGAGGTTGAAGATCTAAGCCTGGCTCTGCCCTCTCTCCCTATGCACAGGGGTCTCTCTTTTTTTCCCCTTGTTAAGATTCAAACACTGATGGGCTTTGAACTGCAGCTGTGGACTCTGCAGTTATTTCATCACTTTAGCTCGAATAGTTAAAGTTCCCATTATGCTGCCCATTACCGCTGCTGCCATAGCAAACCATAGCTACTCATTTTGATTAAACTAAATTAAAAAAATAAATAAATAATTGTTGAATTCTAACCCAAACTGTTTTTTCAAACTTTGACCTTTGGCAAATAAAAACATCTTCCTTATTAGTCTTAGAGGAAATGTATAATAAGCAAAGGTTTAAGCCATACAGCAGTGACACATTTTTCTATTGCCGACTGCAAGTCAAATCGCACCACATGAGGATGTTCAAGTAGATGATGGAAGAAAGTTTGCACATTGATTACATTACATTTGACCATCAGGCCAAATAAAGACAGTGACTCAAGTCTTCCACAGTAAAAAAGACTCCTTAACATGGCAAGATGGAGCAAAGTATTAAATATTAAAGGTGGATAAGTGGTGCTAAGGTCTTGAACGTACAGATGCACTTTCCTATGGGTGGAGAGATGTCAATGGCGGTGAGCAGTGCTGACATCTGATTGGCCACCATATTGGTGTTACCCAAATGCCAGTTATCTGACTCCTTACAGATGACAACAAGCCGCAAACTATTACCAATTAATATTTACTTTAAAATTTGTGTTGATTCTCACGTAAAATTAAACAAACGTGGTTACATGGGTCAATGCTAAGTCAATACGCAGCTGATTTACACCAGTGCAGTATATGTCAGTGAAATTTATTTATATAATATAGCACCTGTGAAGTGCTTAATGATGCAAAATAAACGCCGAGTTACAACCTTTTCTCTATGATAAAATGTCTTCAGCTGCTTTTTATATTCATCTTGGTTTAGACCAGTGGTCCCCAAACTATGGCCCGCGGGCCGGATCCAACCCGCCTCCTCATTTGGTCTGGCCCCCTGAACAATACCAGAGAGCATTTAGATTTTTTTTCAAATACCGTATTTTCTGGACTATGAGCCGCTACTTTTTTCCTACGCTTTGAACCATGCGGCTTAAAGCCTGGTGCGGCTTATATGTGGATTTTTCTTCCACCACTAGGGGGCTCTTTAGCAGGAAGTGAATCATTTCAAGTCAAAATTGGAAATAAAAGAAGAAAGCGCCAATTAAAACGGAATTAGGTTTTAGTAGGGAATTGAAATTTGAGAATGTTGTTGATCAGTTAAATAGCATTGAGGGGAAAAAGATTTTTAAATTTTTTTAAAAATAATACTAGGATCATTATGAGAATTTGAGGTATAGATAACAGGATCCAATAGATGGCAGAAGTGCAACAATAATGGATGCAAGCTGCTGTTGAAATCTAAAGAAGAAGAAGAAAGCGCCTGTTTTCATTTAGCACATGCTACTAGGAGACACAAAGGATCAGGACTTTTATTGTTACAGTTACTGTTCGGAAACTATTGTAATCAGTTCAGTTATATCTAAACTTGGCAGTTTTCTTTTTCAACCGTAATAAATGTGGTATTTAATTCACGTGCTATAACTCAAATTTTGGGTGTCCGCCCCCCTCTGCTGTTGTTGCATCATTGTGGAAAACCTGGAGCGGCAGAGATATCTGTGGTTTATAGTCCGGAAAATACAGTATTTATTTCATAAATAGTGTTATTTCCTGGATTTTTTTCTGTAAGGAACCCAGAGAGGGTTATTTGATTGTGCTTTCTGGAAAACAATACATTTTTACATTTAGGCATTCCTGGAATCATCACACTTTTTCAGTCACAAACTGACTCCGGCCCCCCACCAGAGAAGGGAAAAGTTATGTGGCCCTCACAGGAAAAAGCTTGGGGACCCCTTTTTTAGACCAACCAAATCTGTCTGGTCCAAAAGTGGTCTGAGCTTAGATTTATAATTAAATATCAATAAAATCCACAAAAACTCCTTAATCTCATCTGTCATCTGCAGGTCGGACATGTTTGTCATAATTTCCCACCTCTTTGGCTCATTCAGTCTCTTTTAAAGAGGAAAAAAGTGCAAATGTTTTTAGAAAGGTCACTACATGCACACAAACATCTGACACACGCTTGCTTTGTTTTGCACCTGCGTGAAGCACCCGACATTTTTCCAATCTCCCTGATTTGTGTTTTAAAGGCTCCTGGATGTGCTCATCAGGCGGCAGAGTAAAAAATTTCCAGCGGCCCACTCCCGGCTCCCGACCGCGCGTTCGCTCGGCGGACAGCGGGAGAGCACAGGAAACATCGGGGGATGCTCCTGTCACACCCCGATCTCCGCTTTGATGGGTCACATCAAAACAAGTCCCTATCTGAGCGTCGTCCTCAAAGGCAAAACTGGGGGAGGTACTGGCGTGTGCGTGTGTGCGCATGACAGATACACACCGAGCAAAGGGAAGCGGAGCAGGCTCACAAAGATCCACATAAACATTGTCCTTGTTCTACTGGACTCAGCTGTTGATAAGGTTCAAAGGTCCCAGATGTGGCAAGTGCTCGTACAGCGGCGTGTGTTTGGGCCAGATGCAAACTGTCTGACAGAGATAATGAACTTCTGAAGGGATATTAAACCTTGCAAGACAGACAGTGTCCTGTCATCCTGTCTCTTGTTGTGAATCTGCATCACAAACCTCAAAACTGCAGTTTTGGGTTAAATTGATGCAGTCAAAGACTCTCTGACGTGAACCACACTAAGCAAAACAGCATCTTCAAGCTCCAAAACTGGAGTCAGCCCTGAACCTGCTGTCTCTATCCTACTTTCTTTCTTTCTTTCTTCCTTTGCACTCAGTTGTTTTCCTCCTCTGACGATTCTTGTTACTGAGTTCAAATGAACGCAGCCAAAGAAGTCAGTTTTTTTATGTGACAAACATGTTTATCTGATGGCATAGGCAGCATTGTTGCTTGTTTAAGATTACCTGAAGTAATGTTCAAATTAGAAAGTGCATATCGTACGGTGACCGTACCGTATGATATGGTCATATTGTACGGTAAGCAGTACTTTAACACTGGTTACTAAAACACTTCAATGAAATGATCAACTTTACCTGACTTCAGTCATTTTTAACACATCAGTATTGGTCTGATGAGTAAAACTGGGCCGAAATGAACAACTAATGTTTTTTTTCACACTTGTGTGCTAGACCATGATTTGCTTCTAGTCAGAATTTCTCCTGCATCTTTGGAAACTCTTTAACACTTGTGCATGGACTCTGTACTGTTCAGTCCACAATATGTCGTTTGGTTTTATGCGTCTGTTTGCCGCCCTCATCTCCAGCAGTGCCTCCCCTCCATTCTCCAGTCTCCATTGTGGTCCAAATGAAAGCGATCCGACTTGATGTGTCGGCACAGGGAGCGGCCCGCTCATTAAAAATGCTAATGTCTCCCGTTGGGGCTTTGATGCAAGACCCAGGGACACAAAAAAAGCCGGCCGAGGTTACAGAAGGTCTGTGTAATCCTTTGTCTGGGTCCTGACGCAGGGAGACACCCAGCTGAGGGCCCTGACAGTTGCAATTAATCATGTCAGGGACGCCTCACTCAGGTCCAGCTTGTCCTGTTTTAATTAGCCAACGCCACACACACACACACACACACACAGACACAGACACACACGCATGAATCCACTGCACCATCAAAGGCACAACAAGCAAGTTAAAAACCACACAAATAACAATCCTCTTGCGTCTTGAAAGACTTGATGGGGCCGTCAGATGGCCAAGCTGCCTGATTTGTGTGATTAAATGCTTAGTGGAAGTGGTCACACTCTGATGTGTGTTTGAGAGAAAAGACGTAGAATCCTGGGAGCGTCTGGCCACAAGAAGGTTCTGAACCCGTTAATTTAAAGCTTTTAAGAGAAGAGCCGATGCTGTGTCTTTGTCACGTGAAGCATAGTAATACTGCAGGGAGATGTTTCGTTTTGGTGTTAAACTGTTCCTTTGAAAGTATTACCTCATGAATGCTTTCTATTTTAAGGAGATACTAAAGTAACACTCACGGTTTTTAGGTAACTTAATGACGTTTTGCTCTTGAGCGAGAAGCTCCACTGTAGATATTCATGGTAGATTTTCCTAATAAGCGAGAAAGAAATGGTTCGTATACTTTTTTTTGTGTGTTAAAAAAACATTTTCAAAGAAGAATCTATGAACTAGCTGGAGTTATTTTGTCATGTTACAACCAGATATTACTGAAAAATCTAGCATCAGGTTATGATCAGCTCACTTTGATACCTTTAAAAGTTATGTTTATTTAGATAACTTATTTGAAATCGAGGTGGGAAGAAGTACAGACTTATTTAACTCGGCCCCCTTTCTTTTATATCTGCATGTGTACGATCTGAAAACCGATATCTGATGGTAACTATAATCAAACAGGCTGCATCTTTTCTGAATTTAGCCGTTAGTATCACATTGGAGTAAAATATGACTGAGGTTTACCCCCCTCTGAAAACATTTGCAGTGGAATAAGTGGAAACATTTCCCTTCCAACAGCATAACCTCTGGTCTCTACAGTTTGCTAACGGAGTGTGTTGTAAGAAAAAAGAAAAGAAAGAAAGTGATGCAATTCGGTTGTAAACATCTCCATGTTCCCATATTTCTTCTTCAAGTGTGCTGTTTGAATCAAATTCAAAATGACCAAGTGTTTTCAGAAAGCTTTCGCCGTGTTGTGTTTTTAATATTTCAACACACGGCGTTTTAGAAATCACAGTGGACTTTCCCCTTTTATAGAAATGTGCTCGCACACGTGTGCTCCCCGCACAGAGTGTGACTTGAATACATTTGTAATTTTACTGTATCTACATAGTTTGAGTGGAATTGTAATTCAGTTCATGTGGGCTGATGTCGAGCTTCCCTCAGGAGCTCCGTTCAAACTTCTGAATTGGTTGCACACACCAGAAGGCTCAACTCACAACACCTGAGCAATGTGTCACTTTTGACTTTTTTTTTTGTATATTTTTAGCTCCTCCAACCTCAAACTGTTGGCTGAAAGCTACTGTGCCTTGTCACCATACAGTGTAGTGAGGAGCTGTTCTCTCTCCTCTGGAGCCAGTGTGTTTGCTCTCAGTCCTGACAGCAGAACTGCGTGGTGGGAAGGTGACAGGCAACTCAGACCATCATGCACCTCTAACATCAACACACTTCATATTGTTTTTAGGAATGATTTTTTTTTTTTTTACAAAGAATTGATTTAAAAAGGGTTCATATATAACCATGCAGCTCTTTCTCAGATTATTATTCTTAAGCGATTTTGAAAACCGTTTTATTGTCCTCCCACATCACACCTTTGCGTGGGTTGATGAGGCAGGGCCAACCTGTGGCATTGGCAGCATAGACAAATGTTGCGGGGTGCCAGCATTCCAGGGGCACCATAATAAAGGACCTTTTACGTAAATGTAAAAGAGTCGAAGGGCTTTGGGTACTGTATATGAGAGCAGGTGTCTGTCAATGGGATTAGTTACTAGAAGGCAGCGCCGAGGTATTCGGTCCGGATGGAGTGATCCGCCACATCTCTTCCTCCCCTTCGTCTCTGGCTTCACCCTTCTGGAGCCACATGTCAAGGGGAGGCAGGAATGCAGGGGAATGGAAACAACGAGAGAGAATGTCCTTTTCCCTGGAGCTATGTGGAAGGGAAGGCTTATATTACTAAATGAACAGACGCACGCGCACACACACACACACACACACATACACACACACACACACACACACACACACACACACACACACAACTCTTTGTAGTGAATCTACCTCTTGTCTCACCTTTGCCCATTCCTGCTCGCTGAAATGTGAGAACGCAGCAGCTCGAGGGCTTGTCTCTGACTGGAGCTTGGCACGACTTCCAATTTTTATTTTTTTTGTCTTTAATCTACCAATTCTTTGAGGAAACACTGCACTTCAAATTTTAAAGATGGGCGTTAGAGGTCAAATGGATGTATGTAGAAGGAAAAACCTGCAAACTTGTTGGTCAGATGAAGACTAAAAGTCCCAGAATTGGGGAGATAGAGGGGCGACAAAAAACAAGTGTATTTACTTCTGAGATGCCAAAGAAAGCTTTATCGTGTCATTAAACATGATAACGAGCTGTGCGTGCGCCGCTTCATGTCCGTTTATCCGAGCACCTGCGTGCGTGTCGGACCTGTTTGACCGGGTAGGATAACCGTTACCCACATCTTCTCAAATTAGTCTCCCTCTTTGCCTTTCCACCACCTCCTATTATGAGCCAGCCCTTACTGAGTTTCAGCAACCCGGCTTTCAGCACATTTCGGTGTCGCTTACACAGACATATTTGGTCCTCATTTTCTCTCTGGAATTGTAAACATATCCTCCTCATCTTTTTGTTTCCTGCAGTCTGTTTCTGGAATCCAGAAGCGCGTGCGAAATGTATTAGTTGAACCACATTGGAGGGTTTTCGTGCCATGCAGAGGGTTTTGCAAACATGATAAAGCTGCAAAATCCAAATTGTTTTGCATTTGCAGCTGCTAAACGTGGTACAGTGAGATATTAAATGTTGTCTTGAAAACTGCAGTTTGTATTTACTCTGGTTATTTTTTGTGTGGTGCTAAAAATTAGTTTGATGATCTGAGAAATTAAAGTTTGACACATAAAAATTGAGTAAAAGTGAAGTAGGCCAAAACAGGTTCACCAGTTTTGCTGCCTTGGAACCAGGCATAAACAGAAACAACCGTGTGAGATTATTTGGACAAACTAATGTGCTAATATTTGTTTTGGACACATAAAGATTGAGGTAGAGGTAATAATATGAAAGAGATCGTGGTTCTGCTGAGAATTTGAGCTTTTAATCGTTCATTTCCTAAGGAGTTACTTAAAAAAAATGAAAAGGGGTAAGAGTAGAAATTAATATTCAGCCATGCATAATATTATATGCATCCATTTTGCTGTCTTACAGTTCATGTAGTTTAGACTTTTCTGAACTACAGTCTATTGAAGCGATCTATATAATTAAAAGCACACAATCAAAAAGGCTACGACAGATTTTACACATCCCAAACATTGTTTCAAGTCTTGCTCCAATCATTTCATTAATTGTAAAATCCTACCCACCTTTACATTCCAGTAAAATGTGTTTCTCTATCTCTTCCCATTATTTCCATCTACTTCCTGAATGCTTTCCCTCCCTCCCCCTCCACAGTCAGCCGTACCTGTTGTCCTGACCCCTGCCCTTCAAATGCTGACTCAAGGTGTTCACTTACCCTCCTCGCTTTGCTCCCTGCCTCCCTGCCAGGCGCCCCTGATACGCACAAACACACACCTGCAGGAAACAATGGAGGCTTTATTCAGGGTGGGCACGCCGCTGATACAGCCGGCGCTTTATCAGGGGCTGGGATCTGGACATGGGCGTCTACCGTGCCTGCTCCACATTGCTCTGGAGATTTACTTAAAAGTGCTCCAGTCGGGGCAGCGCACGCCACTTCGCTTTTATCTTTTGGATTAGCAATGACCTCATCAGGCGAAGTGGGGTATTATCCGAAGGATATCATAGCTCCAGCTTTATTTGTATGCTTGATTAGAAAGAAATCTGGTTTATGGTTCTGCTCATTGTCTTTATATTTTCGATATTTAAGCTGATTTTGTCGCCTTTTAATTGATCCTTCCCTTTTTGTGCGCGACTTTGCCTCAAATAAAACCCAGCAGCAGTGACATCACTGCTCAAATAAGATGTTTTTGTGGGAATATTCCTCAGCTGCACAGATGGATGAAATGCGCCGAATAACGGAGTGCACAAAAAAAAAACACACAGCAAATGCCTCCTTCGAGTGAATCTCTTTGCTCTGATGCCAAACCTCCAGTCCTGTAATGTAGAAGAATAGTCAATGACGTGACGGCACAGGATGTTTAACTGAGCCCATTTACTGGCCAAGAGCACGAAGGATAAAAAAAGAAAAATTAAAAGGAGAAAAAGAAGGTTCAGGTTTGGGAAACAGACGGAGAGAGCACTTGGGGGTCATGTGGGTCGTTTTGTACATAAAATCAGAGCAATGTGTGGAGCTTTCCTGTGTTTGGGATGTTAGGGAAAGATAAACAAGACACAATGGCTGCAAACAGAGAAACACAGAAGTGGGGAATGCTACAATTTCATATATATCCATGTGTGTTTGTGTTTTGTAAACCTAGAACATGGTGTAGCGGTTTCTTATAGATTTGTTCTCGAAATGACAGCCTATGACATCTGTTCTCCTCCAGAGAGACAGAATATGTTCCTCATCATGCGCTGCATTCTGCAGCTTGGGAGAGAAAATACACAAATACAGCAAAGGTTCTGGTTATTATGTGACATATTACTGCATGCAGCGTTTTGGGAACCAGTCAGGTTATTCAGTCATGAGGTGTTTATGAAACCGAAAGAGAAATATAATTTTTTAAAACAAATTCTTTAAAGAAATTGCCCCTAGAAGTGTCGATATTCTCCCAAAAAAACCCAAAAAACATCTGCATGTAAATGGGAGGCGTAAACACAAAAAAAGTCATCTTTCTTTTGCAAAACGTGTGTTGGTGCAAACTAAGCTCCTAATAGCTGCTTCAAAAAGTGCAGATAAAACACTTTTAAAATCAAAGATCTTCTGAGACAGGAGAACTTCATGCACATTTTATTCCGTAGTT
The DNA here is from genome assembly GCA_033032245.1 of Poecilia picta. Taxonomy (NCBI): domain Eukaryota; kingdom Metazoa; phylum Chordata; class Actinopteri; order Cyprinodontiformes; family Poeciliidae; genus Poecilia; species Poecilia picta. The sequence goes on from CM065360.1 coordinate 14,317,257, forward strand.
GAATAACAAGATGAATCAATGATGAGTCCTATTAAAACATAGAGCAGGCATGCTAGTTTTAGCCTTGCCCTTCAAAAAAGCAACAAAAAAACTAAATTGTTCAGTATTAAAACTGTCAGCTGGAAATGTAGTGTGTTAATTCTCTGCATTTCAAACATACTGGGTTTTATCTAAATAGGCTGGTGGCACAGATTTATTTCTGCTTTATTACAGATGCATCAGATTAGAAAGAGACTGATCAGAAGAGATTTGGATGAGAATCTGGGGCAAAAAGTTCTGGTTGGGACATCCTGTCATGTTTTTCTTACCAAGATGCATACAAATTGATCATTTTGTTTACATATATAAAAAGTTTGATCAACAAAAGTAAGCGACGAAATGACGAGAGTATTAATTTACTGGCTGCTTGAAGGATTTTCTTGCAGGATTTAGTACTTTTCCTAGAACTGAGAGCTAGAAAGCAGAGAGCGGATATTGGCATCACACAATAGCCGTAAAAATCCAAAGTATGCCAAATAAACTTCATTGCCCCCCTGCTGGCCTGTCCTCCCCTCTGATCTCGCTCCTCTTTCATCCTCTTCTTGTAAGGCAGCCTCTTCTTCTCTCTCCATCTTCCCAGTTCTCGGCCCTTTTCATCTCTTGGCAACGAGGCAACGGCGGTCCGAGCGCAGAGGGAGACCCGCAGAGAGACGGAGACCGGCAGACAGAGAGAGATAGCGAGCCACTCTTGAAACTTTTGAGACGGCTATGCAAAGAATGCAGGTGCCTGCTGAGAGGACAACAAAGTGCGGACCTCCAAAGCCGAGCAGTGTGGGCAGGCAGCACGTCGGTGCGAGGAAACCGAGCCCACGTTTCTGCTCTGCTCAGCTGCTTCTCGTGTGAACGAGTTGTTGTTCTAAGCCGAGTGGGAAAAAAAGTTTGGCTCTCGGCTCGTGTTTGAGGTCGCAAGATAACATTAGATAGCGGGACTCAAACTGCATATAAACAGCCTGTTCTTTACTGCCTGCTTTTAAAATAGCGGGCAAACAATTATTTACCTTAATTTGGGGTTGTTAAATATCAAGTGTTAAAATGTGCTGCTGCTTAACAAATAGTTTATCAAAAAAATATGACAAAATGACCATGACTCATCAAATAAACCCCAATAATTGAAGGTTGGGTTATCTTAATCTTAATAGACACAAAATGAGTTTTACCTCAAAAATGTGCAAAGTTCAGGTAAAGATTTGCTGAAATAATAGTGAGACTCGGTGCTTGGATTGAAATATTTCAGCTCAACTAGCTACTGATTGGACAAGGACTATTCAAAACCACTGATATCAGAGGATGGAGTTATTAATAAACATCACCTGGCCTTTGTTTAGCCCCACCAGGTGTTTCGGAAACATCTGGTGGGATTGTACTTTTTGATGGCCAGTTGACGCCTATTAAACGACTGTTGGCATTTATTTATGACCACTATACATTTAATAAGCACCAGCTGGCACCTTTAACAGCATTTATGAGACAGCAGGTGATGTTGGAAAGCTCTCAAATTAAGTCCAATTCAGCTTTACATAGCTGCGCCCTTCTGTCATGTAACATGAAAAAAAGCATGTTTTCATGGACTGTGCAGAGGGAAAAATTATCTTGACTTATTCGGGTTAAACTGGCTGTAATGTGTAGCAGGTGGTAACACAGAGCAGAAAAGAAGAAGATCATTCTGCGTCAAGATATCAGACTATGGAGAAAATTTCCACTGGCACTATTGGAAATTAGCCTGGTAATAACCAGACCTTTATCCTTCCCTGTTTTTCTTTGTACAGAGGGTCTGGACTCTCGGCTGTTGAGAAACGATTGCTTCATGGAGGTGTGGAAACTGTTGAAGTTTTGCACTTTACACAGTTGCTGCCGTTTGCCTATGATGTATGCAATGCTCTACTTCAAGGCTAAGAAGCTTGTACTGTAAACAACCATCCTCATCCTCCTCGTATCAGCTCTTCCGATCGCTGATCCGAAAGACGCAGCTTTTAATGTTAATTCAATATTTTGAACTGTGGCAAACAGAGACTGAACAGCTTAGTTTATTTCATCCACTTACAATGCTGAAGGCAGATTACAATTCTAAATTGTTCACAACTTCTTCTGTTCATTTGCTGACCTGATTGAAACAATCCAAGTCAATGAAAGAAAGCCCAAACTGTTAGAAATGAGAATTTATTTTTTTTTGAGTGGAAAAAATAAAAAGAAGGCGGCAATGGCCAGGGTAATTGGAAACGTATATTATTCACCTTTCCACCTCAGATAACATAGACCTGAGATGTTCCCTACAAGGATCTAATGAATATAGCTGCAACTCAAGCATTTAATTGTTCTCTTACAAATAAACATAATTTAGTTTACAGAACACGTGATCATAATACCTACTGTCAGACATTCATGACACGTTTCACAATACAATGACATTACAATCCAACTATAACAGAGAGATTGCCAGAAAATCCTAGTGTGATGCAAATGTCATCAAATTAACATAAAAAAAATCATATTCAGTCCACAATTACACACATAAAAGAAAATAGAAGTTTGTTTCACCAGCAGTTTGACATATTTATGACTGAGAGTTTTGTGTGAAAATAAATACCAAGCGTTGATGATTTGCTCATTTAACATTTTCAACACATTTGTTCTCATGATTGATTTAAAGCAAGTCTGTTATTGTTCAAGTGCTCAACTGTAGAATAAAGAAAAGGTTTAGAAGAATGAAGAAATGATCAGTCATGACATGAGGTTTTGGTTTTAAGCCATTTAAACTGGAAAACATTAATACAGCTTTTCCATGTGCTTTTACAGGACAACCCTCTATGTACTTCATGTTCATAAAATTCATGAAAATTGATATTTTCTGCAGAACCTATATTGATTCAATCTTTCATGTAAAACTTTCTTTAGGGAGAGAAACATATTTCTGCACTCTTCATCATTTTGAGCTCTTCCCCTCAGTCAGCAATTACCTCCTTAGGACTTTTCAGTTTCCCTTCATCCATTGCCTTTGCTTTATTCAGCAGAGACAAAAAAAGACACAAAACAGGACCGCAAAATGCTTAAAGAGAAGAGTTAAAACAGAGCAGAGCTGCAGACTGTGACTGATGTGGACTGAGTAAAAGAGCTAAAATCACAGAGGACAATCAGGCACATAAAAGAACATTGTTCAGCGGTGTTTATGTCTCTGTCTGGTTGTGTGAGTGTCAGATAAGTGCACGCATGTCGGCGGCAGCCCATCTGCCTGCTGGAGTCGTGGGGCCCTGCGGCCGTCGCAGCCAACGACTGATGTGATTTAGTGATGCAGGTCAGAGGTCAAGAGCCTCTAGTCTCCATCTGTGTCTAAAGAAAAAGCCATCAGGAAGGGATTAGGCTGGAGTCAATGATCCTGAATGCACACAACACACATGCAAATAAATGCACAAGTTCACTCGTTTTTACGAGCCTAAGGATGAACTGAAAGAGCATCAGCACTTGCATGTGGTGCTTTTAGTTCCCGGTGATGGAAGCTGATTAAAGCTGGTTTTATAAGAAGTCTTCCTTTGAAGAGCCAGTATTTATTAGAAAACTATGGTTCCAATTGTTCCCAGAAAAGACTTTTGATACTCTTTGTTACCTTCAGTGGCCAGAATATATATATTTTTACCCAAATAAAGTATTTAGTAAAAATTTAACACTTGCTAAACTCCTGAAGTCTTTATATACTGTAGTGTATTTTTGCACAGTGGTGTCCAGGATATCTGACACATTAGTCAAAGCAACGTGAACAATAATAATTTTGAATTTAATAATTCATAAGAGGGACTAAAACCCATGAGCAGTGAGCCAGAAGTACTTTCTACAAGAAATAATAAAAAAAACTATATTGGAAGCTATTAGTTCTTACATAAGCATTGCCAAATTTGTCCACACTTTGTTCGTCAGATCTATCTTTTATTATTTTAGATATTTTGACAACAAATATGGGAGTAAAATACACAAGTTTCAACATCACGAAAGAAAAAGTCAGTGAAAATAATAGTCTTAAATGTGAAGGTAGTAGTGAACACCTAGATATCATTCATAAGGAGATGTTTGGCAGACAATCAGCAGCGATGGCTGAAGACAAGCGCGTTTGATGAAACATGGCAGGAGCCAAATCCCAGTCAGCCCTCGTACTGAACCTACTGATGGAGCAGGGTGTTGGGGAAAAGACTCCCCAAAGTGGCTCAGAAGAAATAGATGCTTCTCCTTTGGTGAAGGAAGAAAAACTGCAGCGATGGGGAATAATGTTTATGTATTAGATTTCAAAAACTTCTTCCTGTGAAGGAATCCAGATGTGAAGCCATGTTCGTTTGCCTGAAGGATCTGACGCATTTCTCCTTCTTTTTGGTGTTGTGATGGAGTGACGGAGTCGGCCTCGTCTCAACCTGCAGAGGATGCAAACAGCTTATATAAATATATATACATATATTTAAATTCCTCATGCGGGAAAAGTGTGTTTTCTCACAGTTTCAGAAGCCTTTAAGTTTGTGATTGGAATATTAAAAGTGACTCCCGCTGAAGCTGCGTATAGACAAACCAATTTCTGGACCAGTTTAAGTGCCTTTCATGGAAATAGGCCGTCCTGCGAAGGCAACACAACTTTAATCTTCAAACGCGGTCTTATCCGGCTCCAAAGAGCTTTTCTCACCGCTCTTATCTTCTTACGTGCTTTGTCGTTGACGTGAGTTTCTATATATTCTCACTTTCTTTGTCAGCATATATAAACAAAACCTGAAGCCTGAGCAAAAGAAAAAAAAAACTACATCCTTTTCACTCCAGAAGTCTGATAAAAAACCTTTTTTCTCTTGTCTTCACACTTCTCAGAAAGCAGGTTGTTGGCGTGTTTCAGTAGAGTATCAGAAAATCTGGGAAGGAAAAATTGCGCTGAGCACAGCAGCAGAACACGAAAGGATGATTTCAAATTAAAATAGCGCTTTTACGTCAGGGGAAAGCTACATGGACCTCTTAATGAGCAGATTGCTGGAGCTTCAAGACGTGTGGGCCCGCCGTCTTTGAAGGAGAAGAAAGTAGAGAACAGGGAAGTTTGTAATCCTGACAGATGAATTCAAGCCATGCTGAGCCGCTGACTGTGACCTGTAGCTTTCCGTCTGAGCAACTTGGCCTCTCTGGAATAGCCAGTATGGTGGTTTATGTTTACGATGCTGCTTAATGTTTAAATAGAATGAAATTTATAACAAAGGCCAGATTTATATACGAGAGACAAATATGAAGGCAAACAACAAAGTACATCACAAATACACAAAGCTCACCGAAAACATCTTTGGTCAACACTTTCGCAGATTGTGCCAATTAGAAAAAACTTGGTTTTGTGTTCAATTTGTTTTTTCATTTGTCAAGAATTTGCGCCACCCCATATACCGGTGCTTTTGATATCAAAAACATGCTACTGATCAGCTTCTATTTCTTTAGAGGGGAAATGGAAGCTGATCAGAACTTATTGGAAAACGGATGCAGCTAAAAACATGACAACCCTGAGAGGAAACCTGTTAGAGGATGAAAAAGATTTTGGTTAAGATTCACCTTGCAGCAACAAAGATGAAAAACATACAGCCTGAACTTCAATGAAATGGTTTAGATTAAAGTTGAGTAAGTCTTTATTTGAAGGCATGTGCATAAGACTGTGATAAACATGACACAACACCTTTTATGAACATGAATGTTTGACTGTTTTTGTGAAGTGTCATTTGGTAAATAATGACACTTTTAATGCAAACTTGACACTTTCAATGGACCTTTAATGCAAGTTTTAATGGAACTTTGCAGTAATGGTGTCATTAGTAGAATAAAGCAAAGTTTACCTTTTTTATGGACTTTTGATGAAACTTTTAGTGAAACTTCACATTAAAAGTCTAATTATTTACCAAATGACACTTAATGACAACAGTCTTAGATATTCATGAAGATTCCTTTGTGCTCATAACAGGTGTTATATGTCAAGTTTATGTCAGTCTTATGCACACCGCTTCAAATAAAGTGTTAACAAGTTATGCAATCTAACAAGTCCAAATCTGGACTTTGACGTGGCCCAGTCAAAGTCCAGAACACATTACATCCAAACAACCTTCAACCATTTTTCAAACAATGGGCAAAAATAACTGTCCTTTTCTTTCCATTATGCAATCATACGCTGCTTTGTGTTACCCCACCTATCGCACACAACCCCGATGAAACATATTGAAACTTGGTGCTTGTAACGTGGCAAAACGCAGACAAGCCGAAGACGTATTAATATTTTTTTGCAAGGCACTGTACCCGCTACATTAAATATTGAAAAAGCAATGAGAGGGAAATAAAGAACAAGGAGGCTCTGACTGTGAGGGGTTTGCTCCAAAAATAAATCGGGGATGGAAATAAAAGGAGGGAAGCAACGAAGCAAAGAAAAGAGGCTGAAGCAGGAGAGGAAATGTTGAAAGAGAGCAAAGCAAATGATAAACAAACACGGGGAGGGAGAGGGAGACGAAAGTGTTGTTCCTCCATCTCAGCAAAGCAGCGGGAGTCTAGTGGAGCTTTGAACTCGGCCCCCATTAGAGGCCTGATGACGGTTTGAAGTGAATGGTTGAAACGAGTCGGAGCATTTTAGATGTTAATTTGTTTTTGTTGCACGGGGGCGTGCGGGTTGTGTGCGGGTTGTGTGCGGGTGTGTGCGGGCGTGCACCGGCATGGGTGTGTTTTCTCATCCTTCTCAGGGCTTCGTTCACAGTCACACCCAATTTAACTCGGCAGGATAAAAATGCTTTCTTTGGCTTTGTTGTTTTTTCCTTCCATTTTGCCCTTCATCTCGCTTCCTCTTGCTCTTCTGCATCTCAGGAAGGAAGACGGCGATTTGTGGTTGTTACGGCAAAAACTCGTGTTGGATTCAGATGTTTTGGAAACCACAAAAAAGGATTTCTGCTGAGACGTTATCATCGAGTGTCACAGTTTTGATCTGACATTTCTTTCATCTTTTCTTCCCGTTGTCTCATTTATCACTTCAATCTACGCTGATACAGACACAATCTTTCATGTTAAAAAGTGTCTGTCAGCACACAGAGTCATCATGTTTGTGCTTTACTTTTCTGGCCTATAATTATCACTTACTAATCCGTTTTTCTATTCAAGAATTTGATCACAGTCTTTTTTTATTTTGTCATAATGATGCATTTTGTGGTGGATTGATTTCACCTATTCATGAAACAAAGCAAAGAGCTAGGAAACATTTACAAATGGGGCCCATATGCAGATATGATTAAAAAAACTATTTGGCACATTTGGGTTTAAAGTAATTTTTTTTAGTCTACCAACATGATTATTCTGACTGGAATAAATGTAAATTTCCCACAAGACTCCTGAGCCGAACCAGAGGAAAATATTGGGGTGATGGAATGGAGGCCGGCCAACCTTAATGACCATGAGCTCATTGCAACAGATGAATCTGTTGCAATGATGAAAAACATTTACTTTCCAAACTTGCTATGGAGATAAATGATTTTGAACTTAACTGTCGGTAGGAAATGGACTGAAAATGACTCGCCTTTCGGATTCTCAACAGGTCGGATCAGGATTTGACAGAACAATTCGGATAGAATGCAGGACTGACAGCAGGTTTTACTGATATATATTTTTGGAATACCCAAAGGAAAAAAAAATACCCCACCAAAAAAAACAAGAAAACATTATTAGTCCAGGCCAGTAAAATCTATTCTGGATAAACGTTTATTAGTGTGAATGCTGCACATGTTTCACTTTGCAACTAATGCATATGTTGTGCGATTTCAACCATTCAACTTTTACCACTTTCTGCTCATTCAGGACATTACGACTGTGTGTTTTGGTTCTGACATCTTCTACAGCTTAGGAAATATTCTGCTCTTTGTGGTCACCTTGGATCCCACTGATATGAATGGAACATCCTTAAATTTTGGAAAAATTCTGTTATAAACTTTGCGCTCTTTCACTACTTCCACATGCTTTCAGCTAAAAACGGCATTAAAGTTGTTGTCGTATCCTCCAACAACTTCTGTTTAATTAAGTTCTTTCAAGAGTTTTTTTCAAGATCAAACTAGCTTTTTTTCAAGAGTTAGTTTTTTCATATCTTTAAAAGATTTTATAAAATCCCTCTTAAAGTTTTCGCTTGCATTATCCTCAGTCTTCAGAAAACAAATGGCTCACTAGCTCTGAAGGCTCACAATATAAACTTAACTCCAACCCTCCTTTCAGCCCTAATTCCTGTTGGGACTTTACCGTTTAGATCTGTAAAACATGTTCTGCATGAATTTCGAATATTCTGTGGGATGATTTTTGAATTGACTGACTGAAAATTTTCACTCCTCTTCTACAGTTTTTCTATATTTTCATTTTGGCTTTACTCTGCTGCTTCTGTCTGTTTCTCACATTTCTGCAGGTCTCCTCCAGTTGACTTCAAATGCTTCTCCAGGTTTCCTTAAAAATATTCATCTTACAGTATACGCGCTGTATTTTCATCCAAAAAATGTTTTTTTTCTTTTTCGCAGTTTGCTTAGATAGGCGTTTTAGAGATTCTTTTCCAGGTGTATCTCAATGTAACTGATGTATTTCATGTGTCTCATATGTTTCTTTGTTTCCTCGTAAAGCGTGTTGAATTATTTCAGATGAAGAGTTTTATACAAAGAAGTCTGGTTTGCCTTTCCTAATGGTTAGCTAGCAGTTGGCTAATCTACCTGTAGCTTTTTAAATCCTAATCTGAGTTAGAGTAAATAAAATTTTTGCCTAATTATGAGATTATATCATAAAGTCTGTTTCATTTACATTTGTGGTGTTATCACTTGTTATTGCTGAAATCACAAAAAAGCATTTAATGAAATACGAGTTTGGTCAAGACAGACAGCAAATGAGACAAGGTCAGTTGACTCCTTTTTCCAGGCTTTTTGACCTCTGCCCCCTGGTCGTATCTCACATCAGCTCAGTGGCAGCCGGCCAGTTCAAAGAGCCCGTCTGGCACCGCAACCTCTGACTTGGACTCCCAGGTTGTTTTTTTTTGTCCCCAAGCCTCCCCCTAGCAAGGGTGACAGATTCTGAGAGGGATGAAGCGCGAGTGTGAGCACACGGGTTAAAGAGTCTGGATGGTCGTTTGTTAACACCAAGCATCTGCGATGCAGAAACGCATGAAAGAGGGGACGACTTTGGGGTCGTTGGTCCATTAATGGCATGTTGTTGAACGCCCCCCACCCCCCTCTCACCCGTACACACCCTGGCAGTGACGCAAGATTTATGCATTTATACATTGAGGGAACAGCGTTGCTTGGTCTGCAGATGGCGAATGATGAGTTAGGAGACAGCTAAAAGGTGTCAGGAGAGGCTGAAGGACAGGATGAAGAACTGGGTCAGGGGTGTGAGACATCTGGTAAGCAATGACGCTGATTCATGGGCTAGAGCTTCAAGCTGGTCAGCACTTTAAATGGTTCAAGGTTCCTTTCATGTGATGTTAATGAGCTACTGAATTTTGTATCATCCTATTTATTTGTCAGCACTTCCTAATATCATTTGTTCTTACTTATTCGATGTGCAAAAAATGTTTTCGTCTTTTGTTCTGCAGAATCACTTGTGCAACAACTCATCGCATCACAAAAACTCCCTGCTGCATTACATGTATCTGAAGTTTTATTTTAATGGTTTGATATTACTATTTATCGTCCATGACCTCTTGCTCCAAATATATTGCAGCACAGAGTTGCCTGAATGGGACAGACAAGAATGGGAATGCCATTTAAGTAAGAAATATATTGAAATTCATACTCACCTGAACAATTAAAGCAATAATTTAAATGTTGAAAACAGGAGTTCAGCAAGCAACATTTGGTTCATTTAAGTAAAGTCCAGCTACAAAAAACAAACAAACAAACAAACAAAAAAACGGCTACACAACAAAAAAAATCTGCTCTGTTTTAGCATCTTGAATCAAGATGCTTGGAGTTTGCTAAGTGCTACTGAGATTTTCACTCAAACGTTTTGTATATAAACAGAGTTCAGCAACAAACACTCCAGTTGGGTCAAGAGTGAAATAAAATATGAAAACTGGAAAAGTACCTTGTGTCCTTTGTTAAGCAAAGTGGAGGATCTGTGGTGCTGTGGGCATTTGTTGAAAAGCCCTTGCATGGAAGTGAGCTGATGGACTCTGCCAATAAGATGAAAATGAGTCGCCATGGAGACTAATAGTATGATAATCCAAAATATTTGGACAAATGAATAGATTTCATTGAAGCAGCAGCACATGGCCTCTAAAATGTGACGTTAAAAGTGCCACCTGGTGTTGATTTGGCTGCACTTCAACAAGAGTAAATGTTAGCAGAGGTTTTGTCAGCGCCACCTAGTGTTATTACTGTAATGTTCCTGTTTAGATCAGAAATATGCAACCTGATGAAGAATTGTCTGATAATGTATTTAAATGTTGATAAATGTCCTTAATTGTTACTGTGCATAGAAAATACTTGAAAACAGTCAGTACACACAACTGCAAATGACGAGATTAAAAAGAAAAATGTTGATATAACTGTAAATGATGACTAAATAAAAATTTGCAGAACCATCAGCTTAAACTTACAGTTTGAGAAGTTAAAAACAACAGTGCCACTGTTTAAGAATGAATTACCATTTTCCAGAACAATTAAACATGTCATTTACGTCAGCTCAAGACTCATCGTTCTGTGGGACATAAACTGCACCCGAGTCTGTTAGCCGTACCGGTTAAAGCTCGCTTCCCACAGCACAGCAGGGTGAACAGCCTGTGACCTGGGTGAGGGCCGTCACTGATGACGGCAGAGACTCAGCTGAGGTACCAGGTCTGGTCCAGGGACGGGAGAGTACAGAAGAAAACAAGGTGTGACAAATTGCTGATCAGTGTGTTTGGTAGCATTGTGGATGCAGATCAGTGGCCAATTAAATGAATCTTCTCATAGTTTTCACACACACACACACACACACACACACACACACACACACACACACACACACACACACACACAAACACACACACACACACACACACACGCACACGCACACACACACACACACGCACACACACAGGTAGATATACTTTGCAAGCATATGTAGTGCAGTTGTTGCATTTTTCCTTACCATTAGTTGTTTTCTGGCAGTCTGTGTTTTATTATCCCCACCTATGCTAAATAATTTTGGTTGAATATGTTTTTCTGATGTAAAAGATATTTGGATCCTGACTACTGACCATAAATAGTTCTTATGTTTGCCTTGCGTTTGGAGCAATGGTTATTGTCCAAACCTTGTGAGCTGAGTTTTTGGTAGTAAACGGAGCATAAGCAGAACAAACTCGGATCTGCATCTGTGTATATCTACATTTGATTTATTTGTGCCATTTGTTTTAAATTAAAAATTACTATTCTGCTATCATCTCAGTAGATCTATAGGCAGTTAACATGCAAAAATGTTCATTTAAAGATTATTTTAAATGAACATTTTAAAATAATGTTTAAATTCAATCTTTAAATTAACCAAAATGTTCGTTTAAAGATTATTTTTGGTAAATTGAACAGGTAAAGAGTAAGTTTCCCTGTTGCTGAAAGCATGTTGTTGTTGCCCTTCAGTGTGGTGAAAACCTAACCAAGGCCGGCGATAGTCCAACTCACAGACTATATTCTGATCACAAAAAAGTACACTTGAATTATTTCGGCTCCCAGGACAATCTTTTTACTCCTTTCTTCCCTCACAAACAGATTAGGCTTCAAGAGTAGAGAGAGAGAGAGGAGCAGAGAAAAGGAGAGAAATAAAGGGGATGTCTGGGGACCTTCAATAGCCTCTCTGTGTCCATCTAATATGGAGCGCTAACATGCTGGGAGTTGGCCCTCTCCTTTCAGACAGACCCCAAACTCATAAAGACGTTCTCAAGGGCCCCCCAACCTGAAACCCACCCACTGAACCCCTCACTGGTCCAGGCCTCTTCCATGGGAACTCGCAATCTGCAACGTAATCCTAGTTTGGCCCCTGGAGAAGCCTTTCCAAACAAACCATGTGAGTCCTAATACCCAGAGCTTCACAAGTGGCTCCTGGCTAGGCCTGAGCTCCACCACCAACAACAGCTTGGCCCTCCTTTTTCTCTTTTCTTCATTCTTTCGTTTTCTCTCTTTCCACAGATAGACAACAAAGGAAAAGGATCTCCTTCTAATTGCTTCGAAGATTGAAAAGCTGAGAGGGTCGGTGGGCGGCTGTGGAGGGAAATGAAACAGGGGCTAAGAAGGCAGCGGGGGACCATCAGTCTGGCTTTGCCTGCCCTGGTTGTGAGGTAACTGGGATAAAGGAGCTGGAGTGGCGACCGCGTCCACTGCGGAGCTGAGCCGAGTGGATCAGAGCGGAGGCGAGTGACTCCCAGGGCCTGGCTTTACAACTCCGGCCAAACGGAGCACTATGAGGACTATGAGAACGTTGAAGAGCAGCGGCAGCTCTGCTGGAGGCCTTCTCCACACATGGGAAAGGATGTCTGGTCTTTACAACTAGGATTCAGAATCCAAAAGGCCACGGCTTGATGTTTGAGACGCCACAAAGTTGTGTTTTAACAGACAACCAAACTTTTTTTTAGTTCAGATCAGTGTGACATATAGATGATGAAACGTGTGAACGCACAGCTGGGTGGTCCGTGACCTTTGGATCTGTTTCCATGACATGTAGAGTCACTAATAACATTCACTTTCACTCTCAGACAAATACTTTGGCCTCTGCAGAGAGAGCTGCCATGAACTCGAGCCTCTTTGTTGTTCTCCTGAAGCATCTAGTGGCAGATCTACTGAAGTGTAGCAGAGGTGTCTGTGATATAAGCCAGAGATAAAAACAGAAATCTTTTCTAATCTTCAGAATTAGTAAAATGTTCTTTTGTCCTTGCAGATTGAGGAATGTGAGGAAGAAGTGATTTTTCTTAGAAGAATAGAGTTCACCACCTTACAGATGCATCCAGTCAACCACTAACTGCAATGTACTTTATAAGGAAGGTGTTGCATACGGACACATTCCTCCCACTGTGAGATGAGATCTTGTGAATCATCTTTGGTTCCTAATACAGCTGCCATGCAGCCTACTGGAAGTGCTTCACACATTTTGTACATCTAGAAAATGCATTTTAGCACATTCTTCTTTGAAAAAGTAAGTAAATTATGACTGATGGCCAAGATTATGTGAACACCTCATTTCAAATCTTGCATCAATTCTCAATTGAATTTGGGTCTAGACTTTGACTGGGCCACTAAAGCCCATGAACATGCTGTGATCCTGATCTAATCCTCCTTTTCTCTTCTAGTAGGTTTGGCAGGTCTTTGACCTTTGCTTCAGTCTCGCGTCTTTTGCGGCCACCGACAGGTCTGCTCTGTAATTAGCACCATCAATTTTCCCATAAAGCCCGAAATACATCCCATATTATGAGGCTGCCACCACCATGTTTCACAGTGAGAATACAATGTTGAATTACAGTGTTATTTTTCTGCCAAAGGTTGCAACTTGCATGGTGGCCAAAACGTTCGACTTCTGTCTTCTGAGACTTCTTCCTTTTGGTTCTATGGCAATCGGCAAACCTGTCTTCTAGTGACAAAAGATCTCCTGGTGCCTTTCTTTCGTAATGACTGCACAATTTCACTCCATTTTGTGTTGATATGTGACTTAAAAACCCAGCAAAGGAGATAGAAGTTTGGGGTTGTAACGATGCAAAAATATGAGCAAGTTCAAGGGGCATCAAGTTCAAAGGTTGAATATAAAACCGCCCTCTCTTCTACATGTGTAGTGACACAAGATCCAAAGGCTTTTGGCCTTCCAAGCTCCCAGAAGTTCCCTCAGTCTCCCCTCCCTGACCTCCTTTCATCCCTTCATCCCTCCGCCTTTCTTCTTTTTTATACAAATCAGCCACTCAATGTCATGCACATGTTTTACTGCTATTTGAACTCTGGCAGCGAACTTCAAACAGCTTTCAAAGTGAGCTGAGTTTTTTTTTTTTTGCCTCCCCCCTCATCCCCCCCACCTCCTATTGCTCCCTATCGCTGCCTCTTTTTGAGAGAACACAGCCGTGCTTCCAAGTACACCTGATCAGAAGGTCGAGAGATGGGGGGATTATGATATGCAAATAAGACTTTGTTATCATCGCTGACATTCGTTATAAAGCCAAACGGGAGGAGCGCTGACATGAAAAGGTGGCAACTCTTCCTCCCTCCTCTGCCTCTTTTAGCATAAACTCCCCTCTGTAACTCGTTGGCCTACCTAAGCCCCTTTTTACACTTAGATCAAAAGGTTACACACAACAAAGGAAGGTCTGTATGGGGAAGAGAAAGCACGTTGCACACACTAATATCTGCTTTTACACCGTCAAGACTACTGACTGGTCAGCCGGCATAAGATGTGGAAAAAGAGTTGAAGCAAGAAGAGATGTCTGAAATTGTCCCGATGAGACCTGTGACTTGTCACTTGTAGCAGAGTCCAGTTTCCAGTCACTCCAGAAGACTTTTAAGTCTCTTTTTTACTGCTGATTGGATGCATGCTCAGACATGTTTACGTTTTAAAACGGCCCTATTTTCAGAGGCCATATTGGTTCTGCTCAAAGAGCTGAAGCAGAGTGAAGGACTGAGCTGCTTTTCCAGCTGCTAGCCCAGCCCAACCACCTTGCTGTTGGAAGAGGGGGCTTCATGAACTTCATTAAAGGATAGTTATCGGAGCAGCTGAGAGCCGATTGGCCCTGTGGCCTTTGAGTCCAGCAGCAGGGGGTCCCTGAGTGCTTTGATGTGTAACAAACTGTTAAATAATCTCTGAGAGCTGGAAGCAGCTCCTGGAGCCTCACAAAAGGCCAAGCATCTGCTATGTGAGTAAAATCCTCTACTGCAGTGAGTGGTGCAGCACCAGTTTTTTTTTAATTATTATTTTATTTTCTTAGCTGTATTTGCATTTAAAAAGCTACGAGGTTAATAAGACGTCAGATAAAAACTCTGCTCTGTGCCCAAACGGTTAAAGAGTCAGAGGAGCCGGGCCGGATCCGGTATGAGGATCTGAGCTTAACTCTCCTGCACATAAACCCACCATAGCACCACTAACCTCCCAATTACTTGATCTCATTTATTTATTTGCTTGCCATCTATGATCAGTGTTGCATCCACTGAAGAAGGCTATTGCTTGATTAGATATTTTCAAACATTTCATGTGAATTTATTGGTGTCATGTCAATTTAATATTTAAGAAGCACTATAAATTATTGAATAGGCTTCAAATTAAGACACATAAGAAACACCTCAAACGCTAAAGATTGAGGGCTGCTGTCATCGGAGGATTGTTTTAGAGGCTGAATAACCAAAGGAAGAGAGTAAGTAGAAACCTTTAACCTACATCTGATTAAAATATCTGCAAACTTAAATCAAAATGAATCCATAAAGCTTATTCAGGCTGATGAATTATTTAAAAAAAAAATCACTTGTCCAACTTGTCCATGATGGTGATGGTGTCCTTTCTTTTTACCACGTGTGCATACATGTTTAAATGTCTGCCTTTTTCTTTAGAGGCGGTGTTTAATGACTTTCAGACGTAATACACAAAAATACAGATCCAGCTTGTTGTGATGCACCGATTACAGCTAAAATGATGTTAAATCAATTGTCATTTGAGTAAATGTTAAATTTAAAAGCATTTTCTTTATCAAAATCAGCTGAGGATGTTAAAGAAATGGAACAAATCTCAAGCGTGACCACTAGGTGTCTCCCTACAACACCGCCAGTACTCCTGCTCTCGTGTTGATGAGGAAAAAAACAGGGCTGTTGATGAATTCACTTGATGTAGATTAAAACCGCGCTCACATCATCAATGAACTCGGCTATTTATGCTGTTCAAGTTAATGTTTGCGAAATGTGTGTGGGCTACGCAGAAATCGGAGCTGACGTCCTATCTGGTGGAGGTTTCGCCGCGACACCAGCAGATGGCGCCATTTCCAAGCAAACCTAATCAGATTAAACGAACCCAAACTTGGACTCAGCTCCTGTCTGTCTGTCAGCTGATCGGAGAGAGAGAGAGAGAGAAAAAAATGAAAGCTGGTGTTCCGTGTTGATTTCGTGTGTGTTTTTTTTTCTCCCCAGAGCAAAGCAAATGTCATATTTTTTAGGAGGAAGGGGACTTTTTTGAATATGACCGTCCACATTTTTTTTTTTTTTTTTTTGCTTTTTAAAGACAGCGCAGGCTACGTATTTTGTTAGCGGAGTGAAATCCGCGTCTTACTGGCACGCGCTGCAAAGCCGTGACGCAATCCACGCTCCGCTGCTGCAACACAATAAAATATGAATCGCCAGTGCGCCGACGGTCCGACCGCTCCGTAAGAATCATTCAGGAGAAGGTGAGGAGGGGGGTGATGAGGGTGTGTGTGGCGCCAACCAACCCACCCGTTTACCAAAACAATACACGCCCCATGGCCCTTGCAATGTGGAGCGTTTAATAAAGCCGGAACCAGGAGCCAGGTGTGATCAGCCAGACCTTCAGCAGCTCAGTTCCTCTCCTCTCCTCTCCTCCTCCCTCTCCTCTCCTCTCCTCTCCTCTCCCCCCTGCAGGCTGCAGGGAGGAGAAGAGGAACGCGCTCGGAGCGGGAGGATCTCATCGCATTACGCAGATTCGGATCCTCGAGGCTGAGCAGCAACGCAGCGGACTGAGGATGGGGATGCGATAGGTGGAAGGTAAGACTGATCACACGCAAAGCAAGCAATGAATAAATAAGTAAAGGGGAGAGGACCTTCAAATAGATCCGAATTACAAGGAGGAGAGAAATCAACAGATATGTTGTCCCCCTGTCTGCACCAGCCTCGCCGTTTCTGGACGCCACCGAGCTGTCCAGCATCGTGAAACATGTTTCTGTGCCTGCACAGTGTCAGCCATGGACTGTCTTTTTTTTTTTTTAGCTCTGTGGCGCGGGGCCGAATAATTCACGGCTGGCATAGGGAATGGGTTTATTCTTGGAAGTGTCACTGGTGAACTCGGTGAGCTCCTCATTACCCAGGCAGCCCACTGTGAGCTGCTCAGGTCGGTAAGGGCTGCTGATGCTGATGCTGATGCTGATGCTGCTGCTGATGCTGATGCTGCTGCTCAGTCCTGTCTCCTCCTCTGGGTTCCCCTCTGAGCAGCAGGCCACAGAATCACAGCCACTGGACAGGTCAGCAGTGGGTTGATTCTACAGGTCTGGAGAGAGAGAGAGACGGGACTTCTTCTACAAGTGTGATTAATTACAACAAAGTGTTAAAACATTCATTTTCCTCAAGGATTTAGCAGCCACTAATATATATTATATATATTTTTAGTATTGTTTTGTATTTACCTCCATCATGCTTCCCATACACGCTCACTAGTTGCCCTGTCCTGCCAAAGACAAGTATCTCCACTGCATGATGCTGCCACCACTGTGCTTCACTGTGAGGATTGTGTTGGTGACATTTAGTTGTTTTTTGTCAGAATAAAATAGGTTTCCTTGTTAAATAGCTTGAATACCACCATTTGAAATGGCCAATGTCTTTTGATCATGCCAAGTGCTCTCTCAGATCAAGTTAGTTAATTTCGATTTCCATTGGATAATCAGGAACCGGTCTGGTAGCAAGCCTTTTTGAACCCGTTGTTTAAATTGCTTTAGACATAGAAATGTGCTCTGCCCTGTTACAGTGGATGTGGTGTCTGAAGAGATTAAACTCCAGCCTCTTTGGAATAGGAAGCAAGGCGGGGATTCAAACCACAACAGGAAACCAAGTGACGAAGTCCTGTGTCATGAACCATTTGTGCTGAAAACCGTTAAATGTTCCTGAAACCTCAATGCAAATATTCACTCTAGTTTTCTGACTGTTATTAACTTGCTTAAAACTGCAGACAGAAGTAGATTTAAGGGAATTACATTTATTATAGAAAATACTTCAAATGGTTCCCTAGTGAAGATAAGTCTCCCTCAGTAGATCTTGATATTTCTGTAAAACAATATTTTCATTTAGGATTAAAATGAAGATTTCTGGTTATTCTGATCTTTTTATTGTTAGATGTTAAACCCATTAGCATTAGTTATATATATAATATATATATATATTTTTTTTCACTCTTTCTCTTTATATTTTCCTTTCAGTCAGTCAATCTTTTAAAGTGGATTGTTGTTGCTTCAACCTTTTTGGTTGAAATTTGATCAGGGTGCATCAAGAGAAGAAGCGTCCTAGATGTTCAGGGTTAGACGTAACTCATTGTTTTCGATCCAAACGTCTTTTTAATCCCCTTCACAGCAAATGAGGATTGAGAGTAATTACAGTTATCTCAGACAGATGGATCACACTGCCACTAATATATTTTAATTATGTAATTTCCTGCCCTCGAGTAGCAAATTTAGCAGATTATCTTTGTGTTGTTTTTTCCTCTCTCTCTCTGTATGTGCAGGCTCATTCCCACGCTGATCTGTGGCCAGGCCGTCGGTGCAGATTGTGTCTCTCAAGAGGAGAGTGAATGCCTCTAAAACGCCAAGGTAAAAACACGACACACTCCTGCTTTCCTCCTTTAACCTTGAGCGTTCCTGTGTGCTGGTGGTGATGTGGGAAGTGATTCACGGCCTTGACCAGTCTCGCTTTTCCTCACTTTAATCTTCTCCATCTTAATTTCTCCTCCGTCGCTCCGTGTTTCCACGCTGTGTCGTGTTTCTGGATGAGGAACAAGTTGACGGGCAACAGCGTTTCCTGTATTTGATGGGATAAGCTGCTGCGAAGGTAGAAACAAACAGTGGCGTCTGGACTGTTTGAATAAGCTATTGTTGGTTGAATAAGGTCTTTGACGACGGCCGGTTGTGGCCTCTGTAACCCGGGAGATTCTGGGAAATGCGTCCAGTTAACACAGGAACAACAGTAGATTAGGGCCGTGCAGGACACTGAAGCTGATTGGACGTGCCTGTGTTTATACCGTGTCTGTGTTTACGTGCTTCTGTGATGCGGGCAGTAAGCGTTTCATCTTTAGCCACAGC
This sequence comes from Poecilia picta, assembly GCA_033032245.1. NCBI lineage: Eukaryota > Metazoa > Chordata > Actinopteri > Cyprinodontiformes > Poeciliidae > Poecilia > Poecilia picta. The sequence goes on from CM065360.1 coordinate 14,336,281, forward strand.
TCATATGCTGTTAACTTCATCCTCAGGGTGTTTGGCAAGCTGTCTCTTAGTCATCAGTCAGCCCTACGCTCCATCCAGCTCGTCTTTAAAGCCACCTGTCGGGCCTGGAATATTGCATATTTGCTGCCGGGGTGTAGAATTTGAAGTTTACCGGTACAGATTTACCGGTAAAAGATGGACAAAGATGAGAAATGGTGTGAATGCAGTTCTTAGAAACGTTTCTCTAAAGACGATTGCAATGTCTATGGATTTTCTTTATTCACATGTAGGCTGTCTAAATGTGCCCTTTGTTCCTTAGAACTTTACACATTTTACTACATTACAGCCACAAGCTTCAGTTTCTTATACATGTACTGATAGAGTATGGCTAAACTTAGTTGGACTGGATGGAGAGCAAATCTGAAATATTTCCATAGCTTTTCAGCTGGATTAATGTCTGGACTTTGACTAGGTCATCCCAACACATGAATGTGATGTGGTTTGCAGGTCTGACCGGAGGCTCTGGAATGTTGTCCTGCCATAAGGTGAAACTTTGCCCACATCTTTTTTTTTTTTAGGCTCCATCAAGTTTTCTTCCACCATTGCCTTGCACATGCCACCATGTTTCACTGTGGAGATGGTGGGTTAGAGGTGAATGTTAGGCACCATTCACAAAACGTTTCAAGTTGTGATGTTTAGGCACCTCTTAAGTCAACCTCATATTTGAGTCACATCCTTTTTTGCCCTCGACACTGTGACACACAAAACCTCAGTTAAGCTAAGTAGCAGTGCTTGAAAGCTGAACAAAAGCGATAAAGGCACCACACATACTAACATCTAACATGCTTAACCTTTTGGTGTTTTTCCCGACACATCCATCTCGCTGAGGCCTCTTGAACGCTACTCTAAACAATCCTGTCCTCGAACAGTCAGTCAGATTAGACTGATGGTCTTATCTTTCTACTCAATTTGATGCACCCAATTTGATTCAGGGGTCTTAAAATAAATACATCTGCGCTGTGAAGGAGAAGAAATAACCCCAGTTTTTGAAAGAGTCCTAACATTTGCTGCATATCATGCAACCTGTCAGAATGCAGCTACATTGAGAGTTTTGCTCTGCAGCTGCTAAATATCACATGTCCCCCTCCGTCACACATATATCTACGCTCTGATGTTAAACACAGCAGACAGTCTGATTTCCCTTTTTTAAAAAAATCTTGCTGAAAGGAAGCTGTCATGCAACACAGTTTTGCCACGGATGAATGCATGAGTGTATGTGTACACAGCGCATGCAGCTTATAGCAGTCTCACTGTCAAAAGGAAGCTGCTTGTGGGGTATCCGTCAGCGCTTGTCACAGTGACAGCCCATGAGTTTTAATGGTGCCACAGCTGCTAGCTTGGTGCTAATACACATATAAAACCGAGGACTGCTCTTTGTCAGGACGTGAAATAAATTGTTCTGAGCCATGACATAAATAATCCGCTGCTACTTTCAGAGGATCTTTAGCAGCTGGAAGACAGAGCTGTTAAGCATAAGACTGTTGTTAATGGGAAACTTAAAAGGAAGCAGTTAGCGGCTGGAGCTTCTCTCCTGTTGCCACTATCGCAGCCGACAGGAAGTTCCAGCATCAGATAGAAACGAGGAAGTTCACTCGATCATGCACACATATTTGATCCACACACAAAACGCAACCTTTAGGGATAAAGTTTCATGAGACCTGAGGTGCACGCTTTTCGGTTCTTTCATAATTTTCCTTACATAACACTGATGAGGTCTGGTATCTTTGAAAAGTTATTGTTTGAGAAAGATAACTTTGCGTCTGTGTTGTGTCATCTACTCTGCTGGGGAAATAAACGGCCAGGATTAGCATGAATCATTTCACCGTTCGCGCTTAACAGTTTTAGTTGCTCAAGAGGACGGACCCGCTTTGTTGCATTTATAAAAAAATAATTAAGTTTCGCTGCTTATCCTCACGCAGGACTTCACTTTAAATAATCTACAGGTTGCTTCATCAACCTTTTATTGAAGCTATATGTGGACCATTGTTGTGCCCAGATATTCTGTGTGAAAACTGAGCTCATTTCTGCTTGGGGCTTGACTTTGCTCTGAAATGCTTGGTATTTTCCAGGTGTAGTCCTCGGGAGAAAACAGTTGCATTTCTGCATATGCAGATGTTACAGTTGTGTTGGTAATTTTTAAGCCTCAACCTTCAGCAGACAAAGAACCTGCTCAGAGTGGCAGGGATGAAAGTTACCTCCACATCTGAGATCACGGCTCTTAACAGAAATATTTATTAGACTACTGCTAAAACTGTCTGGCCTCATTTTCTTAATCTGAAATCTCATTTTCTGTGCTACAAAATCTCAGTTGAAGCACCATCCTTCACTTGTTGGTGGACTAAAGACAAAAACATATTTAACTGTTCTTATCATTCTGTAAATCCACACACGTTTGATGTTTTCCTGTTTTTCTCTTATCCTTCTTCATTCGTCTGTGTGTTGTGTAATTGGATATATTATATCTAAAACCAAAACCCTGAAGCTGTTTGGGTTTCATCAGCAGCAGTTACACAGATTATAAATTTCTTAATGCCTTCGAACGTTTGTATGTTTTGATCTCTAAACTGTCAAACTGGGCTATGTGGCGCGGAGCGTCAATATCCAATGCAAATCTTTTGCTTGCCGTGAAATCCGCTTGGCGCCTCTTGAGCAAATAAGCTCCTCCTAATAATGAGAATCAGCACCTTTTCATCTCAGTGTTTACAGGCAAGACTGTAGTGAAGAGTAGGAGTCGTCTGGAGAAAGTGTGTCCCAAATTCACTGAAATGATAAAAAACATTTCTCTCTCTTTCTTCCATCCATCTCGTCTAAGATTGAGGATTTGTTTTGCAATCCAAACATGTTTGAAAAACGCACGCTGTGTGTCTTTCACTGCAGATCTTCTTCTAACTCTCGTTTCATAAAGTGAGGAGAACGGAACAAAAGGAGGGCAGAGGGATAAGTGCAGACGCAGATAAAGAGCTTCACTGTTGGCTTGGCAACCACCCGATCATGTGCATCGTGATGTTTGAAGTGATGACGATGGTAGATTCTCGGCTGGAGAGGAAGGAAAACTGGCTTGATCCTGCAGAGTACTGTCAGTGCTTTTCATCTGTGTTTGTTTAATTGTTTTTTTTGTTTGTTTGTTTTTTATTGTTGTCCTGCAGGAGATTAGCCACAGGCAGTGTATTTTCACGAATAAAACTCCCTAAGTAATGTCCAGGGTACTAAGTGCCCTCCCAAGTCAGGTAATCACTAAACGGACTGCTCTGTGAAGGCTTCAGAGGTTTGTTAGACAACATCAACAAACATGATTATGAAGATGAAAGATTACAGCAGACGGGTCAGGGAAATAAAAATGCTGAGCAATTTTATGATAACTTCACTAATGGCAATATCACTAATCTTACTTTTATGGAGGGGCTAGTTGCAAGAAGAAAACTATGTTGAAAGACATCCATCATAGTTCCTTTCTGAGGTTTATCACAAATCATGTTGGGGTCACACCAAGGACGTAGAAGAAGGTGCTCTTGTTAAATGAGACTATAATTGAATTTTTTTTTGCCAGCTCTCTAAATGCTTTGTGTGACTGAAAACAGACAACTACTAAATATGTCATGACCACCAGTAAGCATGGTGGTGGCAGCAGTATGCTTGGGGAAGGGAGGGAAAGGTTGATTGGACGATGAATAGAGCTACATAGCTGCCATAGATAAAATCCTACATTATCTCACTAGAAGTTCACCATGTAAACATCACTAAACTTAGAACAAAAGTTATTATTTTATAGTGTAACTTAAAGGATGGTTATGAGTAATTATGTCCTAGTCAAAGTTCAGACCCAAATCCAATTGAAAGTCTGTGTTAAGACCTGATTTATATCTATGTTCATGCATATAGAATAAGCATGATCCAAAAACACTTCCACCTGTAATTGCAGCAACAGGTTGCTTTACAAAGTGTTGACTCATGGGAGGTTTAATACAAATGCATGCCACATATTTCAGATTTTTCTTTGTAAAAAAAGAAAAGATTCTTTTCACTTCACAATTATGCATTTTCTTCCGTGTGTTTGTGCATAGCATCAAATCTAAGCACAAATCATTGACGTTTGTGGTTGTAATGAAAAATGCGGGTTACCAAACACTGTAAATGCTCTTGCTACCCAATTATACCAGTTTAACCAGAATTATGACACTTTAACTCTGAGCTTGAGGCCATCTGGCGTTGCTTACTCTTAAAATAGTTGAGAATCCACTCTATAAAAACATCTTCATAAAGTTAAAGTCTCATCGTGTGTTTTTTTGTGTGTGTGTGTTCTCTGAGTGCTGGCCGCAGTTTCTATTGTGTTAAAAATCTTTTCAGAAACAATCAATATTTGTAGCCTTTTTCGTGGTTTAATGTTCAGTCATTTTTGGTATTGATCAATATATAAAAGTTGATTTGCTTTCTGAATGGGGATATTTTATCATCGCTAAGCAATGAAAAGCCTTTTCTATTAACATTTTGTCTCCTGTAGTGAGACCTTTGTGTGGGCATAGATGTGTCAGGAGAGCAGCAGCCACTCTAAGCTATTTTTAAGCCCTGCAGAGTTTGTATAGATGGGCAGCATCATAAAAAGTTTGGTTCTCTTCTTCTTTTTCACTTCCTGTGGTTGACACGTTGCCGATGTCATTGTTCTCTTGACTTTTCCACCTTTGTCTCGTTACCCTTTTATGTGCAGGTGCATAGAATGTTGTGACATTATTACTTCCTTTTTTTCCGGTTGTTTCCCAGCCTGTTTTTTTTTTCACGTGTTCTTTGATATGTTCAGATTTTGGTGATTTCTGTACCGGACCAGACAAACAGAAGAGCCATGCAAGATTGAGAAAGTTGTTGCTATCATTTTGTATCTCCGTTTTTGTTTCTTTTTTGTTTTTGCACCTTTTAAATCTGCCTGCAGTTTCATCAATAAATCTCAAAAAGGGCCTACCTCCCTCTGTATGCAGTCAGAGTGAATATTCATGAGGTTACAACCTTTTAGGACTAGTTTATTATATATTAACATCTTTGACACTGCAGGCTTCATTTAACATTAAAAGTAAAACTTCATCAAGAGAACACTGATTAAAAACACTGCAGAAAATGTGCAACAATGTGATCCGGCATTGCCGATACCTTAAGTACAGATCAGATGTTTCATTTACTATATTCTTCCCAAAATAGCTGTTGTTCTTTAAAAAAAAACAACTAAAATACGGCTAAAAACTATATCCTGAGATGACTTTTAACTTCTTAAGTTTCTAATTAACACGTTTCTTTCATGAAAATACTTATTTCATTCCAATATACTTTTTCTTTTTGCCCACAATAATTACAGCAACATATGCATGTTATCCTGCAACTTTTAGGTGCATCCCTGGTTTAAAATTACTGAGTCAAAAGCCTGAACTCCCTCCCCAGCAGTAGCCCAATTCTGCAGAGGCCTGGTTACGAGCCATTCATTTGATCCAGATGTGTTAAATAAGGAATGCATAAAAGTAGCAAGTTGGTAGCGCTTGAGGACTGGACTTGGGCAACCCTGCTATAGAAAATACATTTCCATTTCTGCTTTAGTAAGCAGCCCATTCTCTTCATTAGACTAGTAAGTATTATGTTTTGAATTTATTTTTAGCAGTGGTGTTTAAATGGATAATATATAGAGATATTTTCTGGGTTATTTTGCAAAGTACTACTTACAAAGCTTTATTTCCTCCTTTTCAAAATGTTTTCTCCTTAAACCCAAGTGTCTCATATAGTCGCTTCCCTTTCATAGAGTCTTTCAGTCTCGTATATCGTTCTTCTACCTTGCTGCTTTAACCTCCCTCCCTTTCTCTCTCATCTCCTGGGTTCTGGCTTTAGCTGATTAGAATGGCCCTGCTTGCTTTGATTAATTGGATGAGCCTTGTCTCACTGCCAGTCTCTTCTCCTCTCTGCTGCTCTCTAATTGTCTCCTTCTCATCCACAGGCAGCTAAAACAAACACAAAGCTTTTAATGAAAGTGGTGCTTTGAAAACACGGGCTAACTCAAGCTGTGGGTGAGCCAGCAAACATAAAGAGTATTTTCTTCTAATGATGATTGTGGCCTTTATAGAAGTACTTTTAGCCTGTATGCAACCCTTATAGAGAAGATGTCATAAAAACTACAAAATATGTAGTTTTAAATTAATAGACAGTTAAAAAAAAAGCAGCACAATCATTGAGGCCCATGCTATAAATTGTTTATCCACTTTCTTAAAGGGATATTTGCTCATCAGAACCCTGTATTTACATTGATTCAGTGGGATAAGCTGGGCTAAGCTGTGCCTCATTTGTCTTTTCACTGCACCCTGCTGAACTTGACTCCAGGAAAGCTTGAAACCGTCGTTCTCTGTTCACCCTGTCAACCTTCTCCGTGTTTCAAATTGTCCTTCAGGCGTCAGACACCACAACAACCACCTCCATCTCTGTGGCCCTGTCTTCCAGCCCATTTGTCTCCTCTGTCTATTCCCCTGTCCTTTATTTGCACACATCTTTGCCTCTCTTGTTTCTCTCTCTCTCTCTCTCTCAGTCATTGCTTTCCCCCTTGTGCTTCTTAGAATTTCTCTTCAGAAGTTTGTCCATGAAAGGTCTTGTGTTGACTCCTCAAACCCCCCTTGGCCTTTTCTTGGCCAATCTTCCCTTTCCTTGTTTTCATTCTGTCTGATCTGCCCCTAGCAAAGCCATACCAAAATAAAAACACGCACGTACAGAAAACCCCATTGTACCACAATAGAGTTGAAAGGTTGACTGGGAAAGTCAAATGCTCTGTTATTTCACCCAGGCAAAAAGCAATCTCTGTAGATGCGGTGCCAAGCAGACAGCCCCCAAGGGGTGCTGAGGTTTTCTCCGAAATGCAGGCAATCACAAGAGCTAACTGCTATGTTGTTGTGCTCGGTCCCTCCCCCTTCTTCCATTACGAACCATTTCTATCTTCAATCCGAAAGCCTGAAAGCCACAGGCTGTTTGCAGAGTGTGTGTCTCTTTCTGCACATGTGTAATGTTAACCAAGGATGATGGACTTTATACGACTTGGGAGAATAAATGGGCGTAATAAAATGGCATGAACAGACTGCTTCATTTTGCAGATTCATCGCATGACAAATGACTTTGTTCCAACTGTACTCAGAATATTCAGTAAATACTTTTTTACTGTTGAGCAACCACTTTGTTGCAACATCCATGTCCTGTGGTTAGTTTTGTTTGTAGTTGTCTTTTGGATCATTGAAAACTAAAGCGTTGTGACTCAACGAATGAACCAATTGTCATACTATGTATGATAGTTTTTTTGTTTTTTATTGAATGTTTGCCCACTTCCCTAAATCTGTCTTGGATATTTTTGTTTTACCAGATTAGAAACGTTCATTATTCACTCTTAATTTGCTTGAGAGTGGTTATCGAAGTATAAGGCCTCCTTGTACTCATTGATAAATCCAAATTTATATGGAATAAAACAATATATTTGTGTAAAATCGTTGTTGGCAGCTCTAAAGCAGCTGGAAAGGGGGTGAAACCAACATGAACCGGAAGTGTTATGGTTGACGTCATCAAATTGCCAGCTGTTGATGCAGAAGCTGTCGTTTCTGAAACAATAGCAACAATTGTTGTTTCAATAAATGTCTACATGTCCGATAAAGAGGTACGCCCTGTGCTTTCAACTAACATGTCGGACATGTCAAGAGGTAAAGAATTGATTATATTTTTAAAAACTTGAACTACTGAAGCCTTCCAGCCAGCAGCAGAGTTTATACAGGGGTCTACAAAACTCAGCTTTTATTTTGACGTTCCACTTCCGCTTATCGGCAAGATAATTTGCATTATAGCTAAATTAACCTAAATATTTTATGAGCTAAATATTTTGCTTGAAAATTAAATGTTTAATTTGGAAAATATTTAAATAAAGGGATTCTTGAGAATAGGGACAAAACAGGTCCTATGAATAAAGCACAACATTTGAATAAAATATACACAAAATAAATTTTTTTCAAATATCTGACTAAACTAACCTGGGTCATGTGAGCACAACAATGTATATTTTCCAGGTATTTGCTGAATATTTTTTTTATTTTAAACATTGTAGTCGGTGGATGATGCATGTAAAAGCCTTTGTCCAGGAGCAGAACTCAGTACATTATAATAGTTTAAAACAATTAAAGAAATACTAAAATTATATATTATGACAATTAAGTATAAGTAGTCATATAAATAATTGTAAAAGTATCAATAAGTTGAATTAAAAATCATTTTTCCATATTTTCCAACTCCATTGAAATTTGTCCTTAGTTTTTGTCAACACTGTCAGAAAGAAAAGAATGTAAAAAAATCTTTTTTTTGTTTTTTCTTCTTTCTATTCTTAAGTTGTTTGTCACGTCACAGCCATGATGTGTCAACACTATAACCGACAATTTACAAAACTGATGAAATTTGTGAAATCAAAGCTTAATTTTCCTATATTGTAAAGATTTCATGGACCTGATGAGCTACAATATGGCCTCCTTCAGAATAACATCATATAAATTGAGGTAGTTTGGCTTTTTGTCAACTCCGTCAGATGTCAACTCCATCAGAGTTTTTGTGACTCTTTCAGTGAAATTGTTGTCAAATCTCACTTAAATGTGCAGTTAATTCATTTTAATGTATTTTACATGAATTGCATTACTTCACCTGTACCAAGTTTTTCATTTTACTCACTAGTTTGTCACCACCTTCAGTTTTGTGTCAACTCCGTCATGCACTGTCAACTCCGTCAGATGGACTTTTTGTTGTTTTTTCGTTTTAAATAATATTTATTTTGTTTCTTGAGAAGCATTTGTCTGTAAATTATTAAAAATATCACTAACAGGGTCATTAAAAATTATTTTATATTTATTTTTGTCAGATGGTGATGACAACATTCTAGGTCAGGTCGATTAAAAAAGTAATTAAAAAAAAATTGTTGCAACTGGGAGCCTGCACCTTAGCATCTTTACATTTCCAAAACATTATTTGTCATATTTGCATACATAAGGTTGAGAAATAACAAAAAAAAATTATGGGAAAATTAAAACCCATTTTGTCCCTATCACTGTATTACATTTAGTTTTAAAGTAATATTTAGCTCAGACTTAAACTTTTAGTTTGAAACTAAACATTAAGCTTCCCAACTAAATATTTAATTTGAAAGCTAAATACAGTATTTAGCTTGTGAATTATGAAGAACATGTCAAAAATATGACTTTGAAAAATTAACTCCTGCATTTTTTTTGACAGTTTAAATAAACCAAAAATATTGCTGTTAATTTCTTTGTACTGTGTAGCCTTGCATGCAACACCCCATACACAGCCAGCCTTGCAGGCTTCATCTTTACATAATGAGGGCTAATGGGTCGGGGAACACGGACATACTTGTCCAGTCCAATCATATTAGGATGAAGAGAGCTCAAGGACTTTTCTCTAGGGATCTTACCACATCCACCATAACTTCTCCTATCTCCCTGTGTCTCTTCCAGGCTGTGAGCCCTGTGGAGGGTGATGATGAGCAGCCAGGGCAACAGCAGAAAGGGAAGTGGCCAGCATGCTGACACTCCTCCTCTACGTCATGCACCAGGACCCAAATTACAGGTGCAGCGCTCCCACTCTCGTGACACTATCACCATCCACTTCTCCGCTCTGGGAAAAGAGGAGGAGGATGAGGAAGAGGAACTCTATGGGTTATCTGTTGAATGTGCTGCTGCTAAATCTGTTCTCGATGGTGCTGTGGGACCCCAAAGCCAAAGCGCAGGGACTGATGGCCAATCTGTTGCCAAAGGCTTGGAGCCAAAAGAGGAGCTAGGGCTGAAGTCCGTTGATGTGGAGACCTTCTCTGGATCTCTAATGCCCATTTCAGCTGCCATCCTTCCTCCGCAGCCGTTGGACTCGCATCCACACCCGCCGTCTCTTACAATGACTGTTAACCCTGTTTCAACTCACTCCCACCTGAGCTCCACTTCTCCTGCCAGCTCCTCCTGGGTATCTGATCGACCAGCCCAACCCCCTTTGATTAGTTCCACTTCTTCTTCCCCTTGTAAGTCTGCAGCCCTTCCCTCTTCCAAGCCTTTTCTCAGCCTTGTTAGATCTTTGTCAAATGATGTCGACTCTCAAGAAACTGCTCCTGTAATTGCTACTGTCGTACCCCCACATGCCAGACACAGACACTTAATGAAATCTTTTGTTAAGTCCCTCTCCACGGACACTTCAAAGGGCGAACATCACGAAGGGCCTCTTCAGCACCATTCTCACCACCAGCAAACGCAGCCAACCCACCGCACTCCGCCTCGCAACATGCAGCTTTTCAAGCAGTTCTCCCAGCCTCGTTTGTCTTCCTGCCCTGTCGCGGTCACTCAAGCAGGCGGAGACTCCAAAACGGCACCTTCTTCGCCTATTATGTCCCCAGATGGGAGATCTTTCTTTAAGGTCCAGGAGGTGGAGGCCAGGATAGAAGACACCAAGAGGCGGTTGTCAGAGGTGATGGCAGATCCCTTGCAGCTTTTTAGTAAGATTATTGGGGATGAGTCCAGTGTGGGGCCTGCTGGGAGTGCAGCTCATAGGGCCAAGTCGCTCTCCTCCAGTGCGTCGGAGCTCAGTGGTGTGACTGCGGTAAACGGACATACAGAAGCTAACAACAACTATAGCATCAAAGAAGAGGGAGCTGAAGGGGAAGAAGAGGAGGAGACTCCTACGGAAAAGGGCCCCGACTCGTCTTTTTTCTCTTTCCCATCACTGTCTCTTGCACCAGCTCTCACCCAGGCCTCGTCATCTACTCTACACAGGTCTCCATCTCTCACTCTGGGACGCTGCTCCATGTCAGCCCTGGTCGCTAGACAGGAAGATGAGGACTTCTGTGAACTGTACAGCGAGGATTTCGAGCTGTGTACAGATACAGAGACACCAGACGGTGAACGATCCATGTCTCAGCAGCCTCATACTGGTAGCACTGGTTTGGGTAGTGAACTGGATGCAGAAGATGAAGGACTGGTGGAAGAAATGGAGAATGTGCCTGTGACTGGCCTCATCTTCTTAACACAGTTGTTGTATTTGTACTTAGTCCTTCCAGTGCCTCCATGTGTATGTTCTGTGTTACATGGGATGGTAGTTGGGTTCATGCTGGCCCTGCTGGTCCTTTGGCTGTCTGCTCCTCGATGCTCCTCATCAGGGACCAGAACAAGGAGATGGAGGAAAGACCAGCGAAATGTTCCCCAGCTGGATGTGAAAGAACCAGGAATATTCAAGGTGAGAGTCAAACAAAGCACCACAGAGTCAGATAGGGGCAACAAAATAATCAAAGGGACATCATATGAAAAAGTGCTTTGAAGGATTTTTCTAGGCAGGGATTTTGTCTCTGTTTTGAGTGTAACTACCAAGGAAGTCGAGTTTTACCAACAAATACCCATTCAGTGACATCTAAATGGGTATCTTAAATACCCATTTAGATACCCAGCAGCACTTCAAGATTTTCAGATGTTTGCATAGCTAAGCTCAGATCTGTTTAGATGAAAAATTATTTCAACTGTGGATAAACATGATTTTATCAGTAGTGACTCCTGTTGTCCCGAACAGTTTGTTCAGTGCAGCACATTTGAATTAATCCTTGGGCTATTATGTCAGATCTTGGTTTAATTGGATGTTGATCTACAGTTTCTGGGTATTTGGTGTGGTGATTGCCCACAGAATTCATAGCAGGATTAACTGCAATTCCTCGGAAGCTCAAATTTTGAATTTTTACACTCCATTTACTTTTCCTTGCCATTGTCTCACAAAGTACCAACATTCCTTCTGATATTTGAAATAAATAAGGTTTGCTTCATATCTCTCTTTTTTATTCCTAGTGGTAATATAAAAATCAAATTGTATCCAACCTCATAAAAGTCGCAATAAAATATTGTTATAGGAGCATCACTGCAATTATTTTTATATTCTTAGTCAAACTCATTGAAGTCTGCAGAGAGTATGTGGAGTATTTCTTTGATAAAGTTGTTCAAGCATGTGTACTTGTAGGTGCCAAGCTTGTTGCAAAGCAGAGCCTCGTGGCTAAAGGGCACAGCTGTTCCAAAACAGGAGCTCTGTGGATCCGATGGCGATCAGAATAGAGAAGCGGCAGCAGCAGGAAGAATAAAGTTTCTCTTTTATTTTTCTTCTAAGCCTGAATAACTATTATGACAATATTTTTATATTATGTGGCATAAAAAAATCTATTCTGCTTTTGTAGCAGGGAATTCATGTCTTGCACCTACAAGAATGTTTTTCTGTTCGTAGCCGTTTCCAATATCGGTTGTTATAGCAACCTTCTTGTGCTGTAACCTGCAGGGCTGGATGAATGAGATCCAGAGCTACGATCCAGAGATGTACCACGCCACCTTGACCCACTCTGTTTACGTCCGCTTGGAGGGTTCTGTTCTGCGCCTTTCCAAGCCCAACAGGAACATCTCCCGCCGTGCCGCACACAACGAGCCTAAACCTGACGTCACCTACATTAGTCAGAAGATCTACGATCTGACCGACAGCAGGGTGAGGTGCTTATGGCGGCTTGGCATATGCTATTTATTGAAATAGGTTTTATTTATTCATTTTTTTAATGATTGAAAACATGAGTCTGCATGCAAGAAGACATGAAATATTTATTGCCCAATTTGTTTCTGTGTTGGATTACATTCAAAAGTGAAAACATTAGTCATTAGTTGACCCAAATAATCCTACAGAAACCTTAATTTAACATAAATATCAGACGGGACATAAAAAGACCCAGTTAATCCTGGGAACGCTACCTGTATGCAAAAACTTGAAACTATAAAGAATAGGCATTCAACTTCCCCAAAAAAATCTTAAACCTATATGTTTAAATCATTTCACTCCCGACTCAACAGATCTACCTGATGCCCCAGAGTTTGGCTAGGAAGAGGGTTTGGAACAAGAAATATCCCATTTGCATTGAACTGGCCAAACAGGAGGACTTCATGTCAAAAGCAGAGGGAGAAAGATCTGAAGCTGGGGACGAGAGAACCACTGGACTGTGCGAGAAGCTTGAACGAACGGACAAAGCTGAAAAAGCAGAAGTTTGCACTTCAGCGGAGGAGCAGAGAAGGCCGACCGCCGGAGGAGGGGATCTGACAATCTACTTGTTTGGGAGGACTGGTCGGGAAAAGGAGGAATGGTTTCGGAGGTTTCTTCAGGCATCCCAGATTAAGTCGGAGGGGAGAGGTGGCAGCCTGTCTGGCATCTGCAAGAGTGGTGAGATGACTTCATGGTCACAGCTCTTGAGGTGTATGCATGACACGCACAGTGGAGTATTTTAGATTATCCATCTTTCTCCAAAGCACTCCCCACAGTCAGAATCACCATTATTTTGAGCATGTAACTGCACTGCAATCAGATCTGTGTGTAAGCCTCAGCTTAGGGACTACCAATCCCCTGAACTGAGCGAACAGCAGAGTGTGAATGGGTCAGCAGGATTACATGCACAGGGGAGTAGCATATTATGGCATTGGTTTCCTCAGTGAGATATAAGCCTTTAAGGATAAGACCTCATACAAAAAGAAACATAGCATTCCTGGGTCCAGAGATGTAAGCAGAACAAGTTGGACTCAATTACTGTAGATGATTTAAATACATGCTGTTTCTGGGGTAATATAAATAGATTATGCTAATATTGTGCTGCAGTGCATTGTGAACAAGGAATACAAAAGAGATGCTAATCAGTCAGGCTTTCTCGCAATCTTTAAGAAATTAATGATGAATGAAGGACTAATTCTTCCTGATGCATAATTTGTATCATAGTTCTCTGCTTCCTATGTTTCCATTACATTCCACTTTTCCTTCCGCCTCTTCCAGCCTTCTTGTCCGCTCACAACCGCAGTGGCAGCATCCAGTCGGGTGGAGGCCCGGAGGCTGACAGCAGGGGCAGCAGCAGGGGAAGCCAGGAGGAGCTGTCTCAGCCTCGGCAAAGAGAGACCCCCGCCTCTCTCTCCGGTGGCTCAGCTGGGGGGATGAAGCAGAAGATGCTGTTGGACTATAACATCTACATGGCCAAATACGTTAACCCCCAGGCGCCGCCCGGAAGCCCGACGGCTGCCGACAGCCCCGGGCAGACCCCTGAGAGCAGCCCTAAAGCTACCAAAAAGGTATGATGGGTTCATATGAAGATGAAAATGCCTAGCGAGAACATCTGCTCGGGGGCTGGCCACAAGTCGACCAATGGGGTTCCGAGTGTGTCCAGCTTATATAGTATTGATGTCCTGCTTTGACATTGAGCTCTAAATAAGTTAGAGTGAAATGCAGAGCTTTGCAAAAGTCTTGACAACCCTTAAACTATTCCACATTTTCTGCACACCTAGAGTTGGAAATTCTGTCTCATCTTTTTTTGCTCAAATTCAGTCAGGTTTGGAGTTTGCTTGTAGACTGAAACTCTGAACAGCAGTTGTCCATGTTTTGCCATGGATTAGAAAATGGATTTAGGATTTGACTTTTACTAGGTAATTCTAATGCATTCTATAAACAAACCCATTTGATGGTAGCTCCGGTTGTATTTCAGGCTTATTATCCTTCTGGAAGGTGAATTTTTGACTCAGTTTTTGTTGTTTTGCAGAAAATGTTTTTTGGGTAGTGATGGTTTATGGGCAATGTGGCTTCTCATCCAGTACATGACTGTTTGAAAATAGGATAAGCTCTCAAACAAAATTATGTTTAGCTGCACCCTGAACACATTCAGGGAACTTCTTTTGTTATGCTCTGTGTGAGCATTAAATATAGCTATAAACCGCAGATGAGAATGGCCACAGTAAAGAGAGAAGTAACAATATGGAGTGACTGTTATCTATTTTTCTTTTTTGATTTTCAGTGTTAGTTCATCACCAAACACTGTTTTGCAAATGACCACTATAAAGTCTAATTTGACCTTTTTCTTCATGTTTCATCTGACCTTTTTCTTCATGTTTCCACTTGGCAATATGTCAACAGGACTTATGTATTCTTTATAAGTTTTAAACAATATACCACTACCATTGTTTCACATATTTTCTTGGAAACAAGTGACTGTAGCATTTTCCGCTGGAAACGGAGGGCGGCTGGGTTATCAAAATGGTTAGCAGGGTCACTTCACTGCTCAAAGGTGCTGTCTGTTGCTGCTTGATGCCTTATGTTGTTTGTTATACATCCACATGGTATGTTTAACCTTTTTAAATTCAACCATATGGCCTTTTTAGAGAGCTATGTGCCCTTTCACACACAAACATAGAGCGCCTGAGGCAGGGGGATCTGCAGCAGAGAAGGAACAACAAACAAAGACATGATCAGATGCAGTTTGATAAGGTGGAGCTGGGTTGCATGCAGAAACTGGAGAGGTAGCCAGGCACCCTAGTCTGGTACTGTCTCCATGGAGGAGAATGATGATGTGCTGGCAACCTTGTGTTAACGAGACGAAGGCTGATGTGTGCATGTCCTTCAGTTACCCAGGAGTTCAGAGGAGGCTGCAGAGCCAGAGGCCTGGGTCAACGCCTTTCTGGGGAGGATATTCTGGGACTTCCTGCGAGAGAAGTACTGGGCTGATGTTGTCTCCAAAAAGATCCAAATGAAGCTCAGTAAAATCAGAGTGAGTCATGCCACAAGTCCGCATAAATTACCCTAACAAGCAGAAGCAATTCATATGAAAACTCTACAAGCAGTTGTGTGACTATAAATTGTGTTAATGTCTGGTTTTCACCTCTTAATCTCCTAATTTGACCCCTGTGTGCTTCAGCTGCCATATGTAATGAATGAGCTGACTTTGACGGAGCTGGATATGGGATTCTCAGTTCCTAAGATCCTCCATGCCTCCAAGCCTTCAGTGGACCACCAAGGTAGGGGTTATATTATTTTTGTGACTACACTAAGTAGTTGGGACATGTGAGGAGGAAGAAACCGGACATGTGGGTTTTAAATTATTTACCTACTGTACACCTGAAAAGTGTGGCTTGCCTTTGTTTTCTGCACTCTAGAGATGATGTGTTATAGAACAACTTTTTTCTGCAATTTTCTGCAATTCTTTTTATTGATGTTTCTACCTAACGGCTTAGGTCGTTCTACTTCCCTATTGGTTTTAGGTCTGGACTTTGACTGGGTCACTGTAACACAGGAATGTGTTTGGTCTAAACCATGAAATAGTTATTCCATTGAAGTTGTAACTTATTTAATTTTCAATATTCCTCTGTATTTGTGTCCATCCATCTTTACCAACCAACTTTGACCAACTTCCTGTACCTGGTGGGGGAGTTTAGAAGGTGTTGTAACATGCCACATCATGAGGCATGTTTCAGCATGGTGAGGGTGTGTTAAAGGTGTACTACAATGGTAGTTTGCCCCCACACATGGCACATAGAACATCTTTCACACGTTTGCTGTGCACCGACATCGTCACCATGACGTGGTAAAGCTACAAATGGCACTTCCTACATCTCTCAACAATTGTTTACTTCTTGTCTCTCTTATAAAAGCCAGGTTTTGTGTGAGCAATAGTTATCCTGTCAACAGATCTCATTACCTGTGCTGTAGCGCTCTGTATCTTCTGTAGAATAATCATGGGCCTCTTGGCTGCTTCTATGATTAATGCTCTCTTTGCGTTCTCCATTAGTGTAGGTTGACAGCTATGGCTTGATAACTCTTTTCTTTTTCAGGAGCAGTCTTTTGTGAGATGTTTTGTGCTTGTGATATCATTTTATTACTTAGCCCTGGTTTAAACTTCTCCACAATTTCCCTACTGCCATGTCTGCTGAGTTCCTTGGTCCTCAAGATGTTTGTTCACTGCTGTTCTAAAAAAAAAAAACTTCAGTGGCCTTCCTGGACAATCTGAATTTATGCTGATGTAAAATTACACTTATGTCATCCTTCATTAACTAGTCTTAAACTGGCAGCATCAGGTTAGATTTAAGGATAAGAGCGTAAATGGGCTAGAACACATATTAGAAGTGCATTTGTCCACTCATATGTGTTGATTCTGCCTCACAAAATACAAATAAAAAGAATTAAAATTTGTGTTTGTCATGTGACAAAATGTAGAAAAGTTTAAGATTGAACATTTCATAGTGCAATGTAGATATGTTTTTTTGTATGTGTTTTTTTTTTTACTTTTCATCTTAGAGGATTAAGACATCCTGCCTCCAGTGCAGTCCTGCCTGTTTGTGTGCTGTGCAATATAAAGCCACAGTAATTAAACTTCACATCTTGGATCCCTTGATCCTTCACTGAAATGCTAACTCCTCCTGCCACCCTTAGCCACAGTTATGAGCAAGAAATTGAGTTTTTAAGTACCAGAGCACACAGGATTGTTAGCAAATGTTTAAAATATTCTGGTTTTGTTGAGCTCAGTTAAGAGAAGCAACATAAATGCTGACAGTGTAATCTGAATGATTTGCTTTCATCCAAACCTTATTTCCGCACTATCTGCAAGGCTGAAAAAACAAAAAAAAAGGAAGATTAGCTAAATAAAATAATTTTACTTGCTGCAGAAATGAGGACCACAGAGCTGACATTTGTTTTTAATAGGAATGGTCATCCTTCCCTTTATCTATTAAAAGCCTTACATTAATTACATATCAGAGTCTCTCTTATTTTAATGAGTGACAACTGTAAAGCTTTCTGCATCTAGCAAACGCTTGATAGTTTTCTGTATTTTCCTTCACTCTCCTTCCAGGTCTTTGGTTTGATCTGGAAGTCTCCTATACAGGCTCCTTCCTTATGACACTAGAAACCAAGCTGAACCTGGCTCGCCTGGGGAAAGAAGGCGAAGGACTCGGGGATCATAGCAAAGAATGGTGAGAGTTTTACTTACAATTTTAACTATTAACTTTAAGAGACCATGGCACATTCCAACCACTAATTTCATTGTGTTTTACTGGTATTATATGTGACAATTTAAGTGACGTATATTGTGAGATGGAACAAATTTTACTTTTACTCAATTTACGCTAAAAAGTGTAGAAACGTTTGCATTTACATGCATTTGTCCTCCTTTTAATATATATTTTTTTTGCAATCAATTGCATTCAGAAGACAGCCAAATGACTGAGATCCAGAGCTAATGTGCAATAAAGCTATTGCACATTAGCAACTATTATATGAACACTCTACAAATGTTGTCTTTTGGAGAAGTGACAAAAAGAAAGTTACCGTTGAAACGGCAATAGGAAGTCCAAGCCCTAAACAAACATGATGCTAACTCAGCAGATCTGCAGGATCATATTAGCTGTTGTGTGTTTTTCACCGTTCCTACCTTTTTGGTGTTGACTCTTCATCCTCCTCCTCCTCTCTCTGCACTAATCCCCTCTTTCGGACGCCTACACTCTCATGGATTTGTCCAATGAATGGTGAGTTTGGGAATGGATGCCTATGACTGCCTGTCAACGAAACAATATATTGCTTTTCATTTTGTCTTTTTTTTTTGCACTAGACATTTTGGATTTTTTACTTTGGATCAGTGGAGTTTTACTGCTGGGGATTTATTTTAGGTGCAGTTCATTAAACAGAACTGGGTCATGTACAAAGCTGTTTTGTGTGAAGCTATCATGGTCTGACCTTCAAACAGTCACTGTATGTTTGTGTTCCCGCGACAGGTCCAGGCCACGGACATACTGTCTGGCCGACAGCGATGAGGAGTCATCCAGTGCTGGCTCATCAGATGAGGAGGATCCCCCTGAACTGCTCAGTGACAAACCCAATCTGCCTGCATCAGAGGGGTGAGCAAGTGTCTCTTTACAGGAGACATGGATACAAATCTGAATTAGAAACTGCTCAGATTTAAGTCAACAGTGATGTTTCAAAGCACTCCAGGTCCATTCACCCACTCATTCCCACAGGTTTGAAGGCTTGCTGCTGATTTAATGCATCACCCACTCCCCTCCCCATCACCATCGTGGGTGCTGAGTAGCAGGAGATGCTGTTATGAATAAATGATGAACCTGACTCACTCCTTTTCCAAACCTCCCGCCCCCCTTCGTCTTCTCTCTATCTTTCTATCCTCTGCTCTTGTAGCTACGTAGGAGGCCACAGACCCAGCAAGATCATGCGCTTTGTGGACAAGATAGCCAAGTCCAAGTACTTCCAAAAGGCAACCGAGACCGAGTTTATCAAGAAGAAGATGGAGGAGGTATCCAACACACCCCTCTTGCTCACTGTGGAGGTGCAGGAGTGCAGGGGGACGCTTGCTGTCAACATCCCACCTCCCCCTACGGACAGGATATGGTATGTTCAGGAGCACACCAAAAAATGGGTTATTGTGGGCTGGGATTGAGTGAGAGTCCTGGTTTAAGAGCATAACAGTGCGCCCTCTGCTGGACACCTGTAGGCATCCATACGTTCACAAAATATGAATGTTACTGTAACAACAACAGCATTGTTTTTGATCCAATTCAGTATTATGTATTATCCAATTCACTACTCTGTTAGTCAAACAATCCCAATTAAATACCCAATGTATTTAATTGGGATTATATCAATAGATATGAAAAGTCAGAGAGCTGTTGCCTTGCAGCAAGAAGATTCTGGGTTCGATTCCCGGCCCCGGCCTTTCTGCATGGAGTTTGCATGTTCTCCCTGTGCATGTGTGGGTTTTCTCCGGGTACTCCGGTTTCCTCCCACAGTCCAAAAACATGACTGTTAGGTTAATTGGCCTCTCCAAATTGTCCCTAGGTGTGTGTGTGTGCATGGTTGTTTGTCCTGTGTGTCTCTGTGTTGCCCTGCGACCGACTGGCGACCTGTCCAGAGTGAACCCGCCTCTCGCCCGGAACGTTAGCTGGAGATAGGCACCAGCAACCCTCCCGACCCCACTAAGGGACAAGGGCGTTAAGAAAATGGATGGATGGATGGATGAAAAGTCAGTCAAATATCTTGTAACCTAAACAACTTGTGGCAAGAAAAATATGTCCTCTTGATCTTCAGGTACGGTTTTCGGAGTCCTCCCCATCTGGAGCTGAAAGCACGACCCAAACTGGGCGAGAGAGAAGTCACTCTGGTTCATGTGACAGAGTGGATCGAGAAGAAGTTGGATCAGGAGTTCCAGGTATTCAAAACTCAATTTTCCAAGCTCAAGAGGCCAGTTGTTTAGTTCACAAGGGTAAAAAGAGCAGCTCCTGGGATATTTATAAGGATTTAGATGAGGATTTCTTGCTTTTTAGAAGCATTTAAAAGCTGTTTCTGTCTGTCTTGACTCTTTACCAATAATCACAGCCAAATTAATGACATGCCTGGTATGTGAATGCAAACTGCTAAGAGTCTCTGTTATGTTCACCACATGTCTACATTTACCTCTGCCTGACTGTTCTAGGGCTGTTATTATGTACAACCCCCTTCAATCAGGGCGCCAGAAAAATATAGCACTGTGCTGCACATGGTTGTCTGTTGTGGATGAGCATCTGGTTTTTTATATATAAAACCCTCCTAACTTTAGGGCTCATTGTGTTTTAGAGGCAACAAAAGGGGATTTGAAAATTTATTTTTCATTTTGTTGGCTAACCATCTTTCTTCTCCTGCAGAAAATATTTGTGATGCCAAACATGGATGACATATGGCTACCCATAATGCACCCTGCCATGGATATGCGCTCAAATGCCAACTTGACTGTGACAAACGATGCCTTGAAGGATCCAGAGCCGGAAGAGTCTGAGCTCTCTGATGTGTGAGAGGTGTACAAATGTGGGGCGGCAGGCATTTTATGACACAATGATACACAAAACGTCTGTTGGAAACTAAAGGTGCAGCTGCAGCCCTGGCCAGCTCTACGGTTATTTTCTTTGTTTTTCAATGCTACTGTTTTAATAGATGGTTAACAGTAAAAAAAAATCATCCCAAAAAACTGAAAGGCAGGATGAGTTCTCTTATTTTTAAATGAAAGCAGGAACATAGAACGAGAATGTGAGGCTGTTACCATCTGACTACACTTCTTTGGTCTGTTTATCTGACATTCTGTATTCATTCAGTTTGATGAAGCAGGGTTCATGGGTCAAGCTAAAATACAGCAACCTCCACAATTACTGGAATGTCAAGTAAACTGAGCAAAAACCTCACAATAATGCCATTTATCTATTACCGCAGTTACATAATCCCATGCTGAAAACCTCCAAAAGAATCCAACCCTTAATTTGAACGCATTTAATTGACAAGGCAAAACAAAAAAAATCTCTCAAAATAATTGGTGCTACAATTTTTGACACTTCCTTTAAAAAAGTAACTAACATTCTTTTTTTCACTTGACATTTTACTTTTTAAGGTTGATCACCATTTAGAAACATTTGGTAAATATGACAAGACTTCTGGTTTCTCTGTAATACATAAAAAAGAATATATATTTGAAGTGCTTTTCAAAATGGGAAAGACAAGAAAGCATCTCATTAAAGTGTGTGACAGGAATATGTTTATCTGCATAACTAAAGACATGTCAACTATGCTTAATTCGTCAATATCTACAATGAGAGCAATATTTAAATTTTTGAGACAATAGTAAGTGTGACAGATGAGAATGGATGACGATCTTCCATTTCTAGCCACAGCAAAGTGAGTAGGATTAGAAGGGAGAGAAAGAAAATGTCTTATCATGTACCAACCCCCTTCAACTAGGGCAACAAATGGTGACATTTTGGGGTTACCATGACTTTGTACCACCCAGTAGACCCCACGCAGATGTCAACCAGTTGTTTCAAAGGACTGCAGGGCAGAAGCTTTTTCTGTCCTGTCATAATATACATAATTATGTGGAGTTATGTGCTTGGTCTAATAAGATTTTATTTTATTTTTTGCAAACACCTCATGAGGGTTTGGCATGACACAAACCCTCTTAAAATTCATTTCATGCCCACTCTTACGCAAGAGGGTGGATATGTGACACTGTGGGTCTGTTTCCCTTCAGCACATTGAAGATGGAAATGCTAAGAGATTTTCTATAGAAATCTGGAGTGCCCTGCCAGAAAACTAAAAATGGACTGTAAAGTTATAGGCGAAGATCAAGGTTGTGCAAATTGTTAATGGACGAATAGTAAAGAAGTGTCGCCCCCTCACCCCCACCTCCCAAACAATTTACTCAAATTAAATGGGGTTTTTTCCCCAGAGAGATGTTGTGTTACTGCAATAAAAGGTGCAACTCTTTTTACATCCTTACCAGTAAATGTGGAGGATACCGTAACACAACAAAAAGCCATCCTGAGTCAGAAAGAGGAACCATATAACCTGTGATGTGTAGCTGTACCTAACATGATTGTTGGACAGTGTTAACTATTTCTGTGAAGTTGCTAAATGATGAGTGTCTTATTGTTACTGTTATGAGGATTAGCTAGAACTGTGGCCACTGATGAAGACCAAGGGTAAAATATATATTTTTTAAGTCCCCGTTTGAGGAGTTTGCTTAGACCCAATCACCTATCAATCATACAGTGGATCGCAAAGGTGTAAGATTTTGCAATACAAAAAAAAATATTCCACATATTATGCAACGTTTATCCTGTACAATTCGGCTGAAAATCATTCAAATCTTTTGGGAGGTAAAAAAAAATGCAAAAACCTGGTTGCAAAAGTGTTCAAACCAGTACTGGTTGTGTCCTGGATATGAACTTAAAAAATCTCCACAAACCTTTGAAGGTGAACGTGTTGTGATCTGGTGAAACCTAACTTGAATTTAGGGACTTGATTTCAAGGTGTTTGTTGGCACAAACAACAAGCCATATAAACAAATTAACTACACAGTGGTGCCAGTAATATGCTCTGGAGCTACTTTTTCATCCATCCATCCATCCATTTTCTTCCGCTTACCCGGGATCGGGTCGCGGGGGCAGCAGCTTCAGAAGGGAGGCCCAGACTTCCCTCTCCCCAGCCACTTCTTCCATTTCCTCTGGGGAACCCCAAGGCGTCCCCAGGCCAGCCGAGAGACATAGTCCCTCCAGCGTGTCCTGGGTCTTCCTCGGGGCCTCCTCCCGGTGGGACGTGCCCGGAACACCTCACCAGGGAGGCGTCCAGGAGGCATCCTGACCAGATGCCCGAGCCACCTCAACTGGCTCCTCTTGACGTGGAGGAGCAGCGGCTCTACTTTGAGTCCCTCCCAGATGACCGAGCTTCTCACCCTATCTCTAAGGGAGAGCCCGGCCACCTTGCGGAGGAAACCCATTTCGGCCGCTTGTATCCGTGATCTCGTTCTTTCGGTCATGACCCAAAGCTCATGACCATAGATGAGGGTGGGAACGTAGATCGACCGGTAAATCGAGAGCTTCGCCTTTTGACTCAGCTCTCTCTTCACCACGACGGACCGGTACAGCGCCCGCTTCACGGCAGACGCCGCCCCAATCCGCCTGTCGATCTCCCGCTCCCTTCTTCCCTCATTCGTGAACAAGATCCCCAGATACTTAAACTCCTCCACTTGAGGCAGGACGACCCCACTGACCCGGAGAAGGCACTCTACCCTTTTCCGGCTCAAGACCATGGCCTCGGATTTGGAGGCACTGAGCCTCATCCCGGCCGCTTCACACTCGGCCGCGAACCGTTTCAGCGAGAGCCGCAGATCACGATCTGATGAAGCCATCAGGACCACATCATCCGCGAAAAGCAGAGATGCGATCCTAAGGCCACCAAAACGGATCCCCTCAACACCTCGGCTGCGCCTAGAAATTCTGTCCATGAAAGTAATGAACAGAATCGGTGACAAAGGGCAGCCTTGGCGGAGTCCAACTCTCACCGGAAACGAGCCCGACTTACTGCCGGCAATGCGGACCAGACTCTGACACCGGTCATACAGGGACCTGACAGCCCGTATCAAAGGGCCCGGTACCCCATACTCCCGGAGAACCTCCCACAAGGCCCCCCGAGGGACACGGTCGAACGGCTTCTCCAAGTCCACAAAACACATGTAGACTGGTTGGGCGAACTCCCATGCACCCTCCAGGACCCTGTTGAGGGTGTAGAGCTGGTCCAGTGTTCCACGACCAGGACGAAAACCACACTGCTCTTCCTGAATCCGAGGTTCGACTATCCGACGGACCCTCCTCTCCAGGACCCCTGAATAGACCTTTCCAGGGAGGCTTAAGAGTGTGACCCCTCTGTAATTGGAGCACACCCTCCGGTCCCCCTTTTTAAATAGGGGGACCACCACCCCGGTCTGCCAATCCAGAGGAACTGCCCCCGATGTCCATGCGATATTGCAGAGTCGCGAGAGCCAACACAACCCTACAACATCCAGAGCCTTAAGGAACTCCGGGCAGATCTCATCCACCCCCGGGGCCCTGCCACCGAGTAGTTTTTTGACCACCTCGGCGACTTCGTCCCCAGAGATTGGAGAGCCCAACCCAGAGTCCACAGGCTCAGCTTCTTCAACAGAAGGCATGTTGGTGGGATTGAGGAGGTCTTCGAAGTATTCTGCCCACCGACCCACAACATCCCGAGTCGAGGTCAGCAGCACACCATCCCCACTATAAACAGTGTTGGTGCTGCACTGCTTCCCCCTCCTGAGACGCCGGATGGTGGACCAGAATCGCCTCGAAGCCGTACGGAAGTCTTTTTCTACGAAAGCTACTTTTTCTTCAGATAAAATTGCATTAGTTATCTTGTTGGTTTCCCATACCATAAACCAAAAGTTGCATAAAAAAAGTATTGGTTTCAGGGTTTGCACACTTTTGCAACCAAGTTATTGCGCTTTTTTTAAATGGCTAATTTTCCCCAGAGTTATTGGTTTGTTTCAGTGAAATTGCACATAATGTCACGTTGAAGGTGGAAAACGTTTGGAAACGATTCATTTTTTTTTTTACATCACAAATCCCAACAGGGGTATGAACATTCTTAGAGCCACTGCACTTTTCATGCCATTCTTTTATCAGTAAACCACATTGCTGCCTGGTGCATATATGCAAACTAATCCAGGGTTTATAAATGGTTCCATAGTAGACTGGAGGTCCATTAAAATCCATCATGGCAACTATGCTGTCATACAGCATGTGTGCTTTGTACTATGGAACAGACATTTGAGCTAAAATGGGCTGGTTGTACGAAATGAGGCAAACAAAAAAACTCTGTTGGTATCTTGAATGTATAAATAAAAAGAACTCCTCAGCTCAAACACTTTCTCTAAAAACATGTTTCTGAGCAACATGTTTAAAGCTACACCCAGAGTTGACTAAAAGTAATAATTTTCTATTTGTATTGCCAAAGGGAATATAGAAGGTGTGAAATAAAGCAATCTGTTAAAACCTTTCTGCTTTCGTTGAGGTGACGCACATCCAGTGTTTCAACAACTGCAATTGAAAATGAGGATTAATTGCAGAGTGAGACTCTTTCTGTACAGCAGGAAACAGAAACCTCAAGCAGCACCACAGAGCTGGAAGTTTTAGGTGTAATAAATCTAGTTTTATTGAAATAAACAGCATTCTGGATATCAGCCATATTATATAGTGTCGTCTGCGGTCATACAGCTAAAGAATGCCGTTTTGTTTTCATTTATTTGCTGTTCTGTTGTCTTTAAAGAGCAGCGCTACCAATAATCTAGAAACCCCTGGAACTTTTCCTGTCTGCTTCAGAGGTGACTTTTATGTATTTTTATGTTCAAATAGGTGTGTGTTGGCTAGCATATGAGGCAGAAAGTGCCTTTGAGATAATCAAACATTCCTTCATAGTGAGCCACCTCATTTCTCTCATCAGTTAATGAACTGTTCTTGTGCCATCACTGTCTGTTAAGACATGCCTGTTGTTTTTCACCTTTCTTTGCGGTTCATTTGCACATTGACCAAGATATCAGGCTATTCTGTTCTGTGATATTGCAGAAATGTTACTGTTCTGTTTATTGTGGATCAATAAAAACAATTTATTTGGAAAAAAATTTTTTGATTCTTTTTGGGGAAAAAATGAGATACGATTCAAGATGTAGATCCATGTTTGGGCAGCAAGGCATGCAAACACATGTGACATCTTGTGATTCAGCAAAATATAAAATGTGTGGTTATGGAGATATACTGGTTCAGCAGCCTTTTGTTGTCAATACATAATATTTTGTGTCACATGTTTCCAAAAGTATTTTAATGACTATTTATTCCAAATAAAAATAATTTTGCTATCTGACATTATTTTAGAAATTTCCCAAATTTAGTTTATAGTATACTAAAATATTTGTGTAATATTACATGATGTTATTCTGAGATTAGTCATATCTTGCACCATTATACCAGAAGCTTCTTGAGAGATAGAAAATGCTTGTGGAACATTTAGGGGGTAATTCATTGATATATTGAAGTCTGCAAGTATACTTCTATGTGCAGTACATAAAGTCAAACTTGTGCAGTTCTTTTAAATCATTGTAATAATTTGTTGCATTATGATTCCCAGAAAAAGACTGTTCAAAATACTTGGAGCCCCAAAAGGTTAAATAATATTCAATGTGTGAATGTGAACATTAACTGGAACTGTACTGTCTCACAACACCATAACTTTGGTACGCATATTGTTGCCAATCAAATTTAGACTTTAGACTGTCTCAATTCTAAAAACTGATGAAAAAGATTGGGCCTAATTTTATCAAATTTTAATTTAAGCTTAATTGCAATGAGAAAAATTACAGATCTAAAACTGTCTCGGTCAATGATTTATTTCTGCCAATGAGCTTCATTTACTGGTGTTGATTGCAGTGGCAATTAAAGGTTCTTAAATGTAAATGCAATTTAATAAGTCACTTTATTTTATTGACATATCACAATTACTTTATTTTTTTACGTAGTAAATTTCTTAATCTGGGACCCGAGTCCAAATGTTGTACCACAAAACATTTACAACTGTAATCAAAATTTTCTCCATTTGTAGAGATTATGCAACATTTACATTTGTGTCTTGCTTTAAAAGAGCATCTCAGTAGAAAATGCCAAGAAACTCCAGTTATGACAAGACTTTAATGTAGCACTTATTTTCACTACTGGAAGTGACTAAGGAAGGGGCCATTCCAGTTCAAAAAGTGCAAAAATTGTTTTAAAGAAATCAAATTCAGACAAAGGTAAATGGGAATGTTTTTCTTTATTATGAATATGCATAGTTAAGTCATGTGCAACACTGGAAACTTGCTTCAGTTCATACTTAGTCACCTTCCATTTGATGAGCCCCAACCTGTAAGAAAAATAAAAGTTAACACCAAAGTCACCTATGACAATTATGATTCTTGCAGTTATAAACTTACCATGTTATTCTGGTAATCTGTGGCTCAGCTCCTGAAACACACACGTTCTTCAGTGTTTTTAGTTAGTTATTGGGACGGAATACAACCTTTTCTTAGTACAACCATGTCAGATGTTAAAAGATTGACTTCATTATTATATCAGAAGTCTAACACGCAAAGTATCATCACTCGTGATATGAACTGTAATTTTTTGTGAAACTCCTAAAAAGCGAGTAGATAAATCTTACCTTGGTGTTTCACGGCCTGCCCACGCTGCTGCCACGTGAGCTGCTAATGCTCATATACAAAGTGGGTACATGTAATTGTTCAAGCTTGAATTCAAGTTACATCAGTTTTAATACACAAAATGAACGCAAGTAGCTGAAGAGACATATTTAAGTTAAGTTATTGCAAAATTTAGGGTTCAGCTAAAGGTGAACACGACAATCACAGCGCGTGCTCCTGCGGAATAAAATGGCTCCGGATGTAAATGCTGCTTTTTTATAGCACATCCGGTGTGTGGAGGCGTGTTTTCATTGGCTGAGAGGCCTATAGCCTCCCCCCCCCTCCTCCACTCCTGTGGATATGAATCCAAAAGTCCAACCTCCGCAGTGGTAATTTCAGGAAGAAGCATCTCTACCAGCACTGTAGCAAACATTTCGACCCATCTGTCTGTGGAAGTCAGAAAATAAATTTTCTATGTAGCCACCAGCCACCGGACCACCCAGTCAGTCTGTCCCGGTTTGAGACCCGATGCTAACATGGACTGGCCAGTGCGAAAACGGGCTCTACTGTGCTGCATTTTAGCCTTGTTTTTCTACGCTGGACCCCAAAAGGTAAGAAAGCTAGCTGGATAAACTAACTTAGACGGGAGGAGGTTATAATTGTCGACTAAACAACACGTATAATTTATAGTGGGATTATTATTTTGTGCTTTGAGACGTTTTAATAAAAATGTGCTTCAATGAAGCTAAAATTCAGTCCATATGCTGCGTGTTGTCAGCGGTTAGCTAAATACGAACGTTAGCTAGCGTGCTAAACTATTCATTTGACAAGTTGTGGGGTCTAAAATCAACCCATCTGACGCAATAAAACTTACGTAGACAAGTTTGTTTTTTATCTGTCGAGTTTCAGGAAATTACGGGAAACCATTTGTCCCTATATCTGTACAATTTCAGATCTGTAACACATCACATTAATTGTTTTTTCTACCACTCACTAATACTGTATTGTACTTCATTTAGTTGTTATTAAATCTGCGTGATATTAGAAACATATGCAGTTGTGATTTCGTCACGATCTCAGTTTTCCAACCTATCCTTTAATCCATCATAGTGTTTCTTTTCAGTGATCAACAAGAAACTCAGTTCAGTTTAGATAGTAAAATCTTGAAACTTGACAGCCCATCACCATGTGATATTATAGTAAAATACACAGTCATGGTTACAACTTCTGATTGGTTCCTTTTTGATAACACATGCAAGGTTTTGTTTAAAGCTTTTTGATTATAGTTTCAGTATTACTGGACACAATGACCCTCAACTGACACAATCAGTGGATATCAAAAGTTTAGCCCTACTTTTAAATCAAGTAAAACCAATTTGCTGATTAGGACTAAGAAAATTTTAGGTAATTTTGAGTCCTATTACAACACTAAGTGTGTACTGATGTCAATATGATGTTTCAAAGGCTTGCTTATCTCAACACTTGAATTCAACAACTTGATGCTTGTGCACAAGTCACAGTTGTGCTCCTGAAGGATGATTTGGTGTTTGTGAGGGATGCTCATTGCAAAAGTAGTACATGGTGACTTCATGGGGAAACTTTACTATGGTGCTATTACACCAGAAGGTTAAAATTTTCAAGTAAATTTTCCTGTCTATATTAAGGTATTGTTAAAGGATTCGAAGTCCCTAATTAAAGTCAATTAAAAATTGATGCCAGCCATAAGAAAACCCCAAACAGTGCAGCTCTTAAAAGTATAACCATCAGTTCTAAATTCCCCCTCTCCCCCTAATTAAATAATTTTCAATTATATTAGGGCATTGCACTAACCCTAACCCATTGTTTTCTTCAGGCATTTACATTTTTGGAAATGTACATAACATGTGCCCTATTTTGAGTGTTCAATAAATAATGACTAGGTGGAATCTGTGGTATGTAGTTGTGTACACTTGAGGTTGGATTTAAATCATTTACAACCCTGTAAAGGCCTGGTCATTCATACTTTGAAACCTTGATAGTGTGTATTGTATACCTTCTATTTACAAGGACTGAATCCATAACAACAGACCTGTAACCATTTACAAAAAAACATCCATAAGTTCATCCAAATCGAAGTAATATCGTATTGGGTGTACGCTCTGTGAAGTACATTAACATCTTGGTTTTTGATGGTTGGAATAAAGCATCGATAATCTGCTGTCTTGGCTTTAATTTTGACCAAAAGTAATTAACATGTTCAAAACGAGGCAAAACCTTAAAAGCCCCGAGGCAGAGACCCTTCACCGCTACATGAGTAAACCAGCTCAGCTAAGAAACAGATTAAAGTGGCTTTATAATCCCTTGTCATGTCTCTGGTTCTTCTCTTAGCCTATTAGAGTATGCAGGTGTAGTGTGGGTGACAAGTGATAGTCCAACTATATATTCTGAGAGAAACTTCATGGGATTTCTAGAGAAGAAAAGCTCTTTTCGACATTTTCTGCCACAGTTGACACATTTCCTCCTTTAAAAGCATGACACATCAGCGACTGATTGTTATTAATAATTTTAAGGTCCTCCTTTGTGCTTTATACTTACACAAACTTAAGTTAATGGTTGACAGGCATCATAAGCGTAGTAAGTTTATAATTGCTTGAAACTACACAGAGGTCAATTTTACACACTTTCTGTTCAGTGCAAATAGATTTTGAATTGCTAAATCTAAAGAAAAGGTAGATATAATGGAAGCAGCTGTGCTTTATCTCAGTCTGCCAACACATGGTATTGCTTTCTTTGTAGCAAAACTCTGTAAAGATGTGACTTGTCATTTTAGAAATATTCTAGCATCTTAATTCCTTTTAATGGTTGCTGTTAAGATGTGTAGGAATAAATATCTGATCCTTCTCTTATGCAATGGTTATGGTGTTCTTTGCAGAAAAAGGATTTGATATATTTGTTGATTAGTTGAAGCTGTTGCCAGTACGCACTTCCCATGACACATACGCAGATGTGTGAACATTCTTTTTTTCTTGGTTCCTGTGTTGGTTTGTTCTGCACTCAGGCGAACTGCAGAAATTGCTGATGGCAGCAGACAAGGTGATTGCTTCGACAAGAAATTCACTTTTTACCCTGATGGTTTTTGTTGTTGCCATTTCATACTTCGACCACAAGGTTTTTTTTTCATGCTCTTCTAAAATGTTTGTTGAAACTTCAAGGGAAAGCCGACAGTTCTGAGCGGCTCTATGTTTGGCTTGGTTTGCCAAGCAGCAGGCTGCAAGGCGCAGTGACCCTCCGCTGACCGCCGCCGGTGATAACACAAGCATTGAAGTCCCTTTTGAAGCTGACCTCAGTTAAAAAAAAAAAAAGGTTGAAAATTTAGATTCAGGAACAAGATTTAGGAGTTTTTTTGGTACCCAGTTCTGCAGTATAATGCAACGCTTATTTTGCAATGCTATTTCTGTTTAACGCACAAAATGAGGAAATGGAAGAGTGTGCATTATTTTGACCGTTGCTTTAATCGAGCCTTTGCAAATCACATCCATTCTAAGCAGAGAAACTGTGAAGCAGATGTCCCTGAAGGGCAACACTTCAGCATATGCATCAGCTGCTGAATGTTGGTGTCCATGCAAACCTAGAGGGCCAGCAGATGTTTGGGAACTCATTTGTTTGTGAAACCAAGAGAGCTGCTGGGGGTTGCGAGGGGGGCAAGAACAGATTAGTTATGACTCTTCCCAGCACACTTTTACGGTGCCTTGTGAGGTTGAGGCCCAGTGGGAACAGTTGCAGGTGCATATTATCGACATGCATGCTCATAAAGGATGGATGAGACCACAGGGAGAGAACTTGGGGCCAGTGTCAAACGATATCTTTTCTCTCTCCAGATGATCTGAAACCTTCAGTTGTTTTTTTTTTTGTCTTAGTTTCTGTTCTTTTTGTTGCTAGAAGTTTCAGAACAGTGTGATGAATAACTAGAGTACACAGGTTATTGTGAAACGACCTTTATAGGGTGTCTGCCACTGGTCAGTCACTGACGCTGTTTACAGAGGAATGGTAGGCCATGTCACTGAAGGTGGAGACAAACCGCAGTAGTAGTTCCACGTGTTCTTCATTGCACGTGCATTAAAGGCTGATGGATGGAAAACCTGCTTTTAAAACCATTTTTTAAAATTATTTTTTCCAGAATACTAAAAATACATCTTAAAATATCAAAAGGCTGATCTGATTGACTTTATTGAATATTAGTGGTTTGGTAAGCAGATTGTGTTTCTCAAACTCCTGACTGGAGGAACTATTGTCTAATTTCTGCTTCTGAGGCTTTAAAAAGATAAACTTCCGAAACCACAAAGTTTCTCAGCATATTGTTCCTATGTCTTAATAAGACGCAGGAGAAAGCTGCACACTGCTAGTCAGCTGGCTGAAAGAAGATTCCTGCATTTTGACCTCGCTTGTAAGAATGCATTCACACCAGCCCAGTTTAGTCCACTTTAATCAAACTCTGGTTGCTTTCGATTGTGAATGCACACATGTGCTCAGTTTCTTCTTCAGAGGATTTTGTGTGGTTTCCTTCATCGGTTCTTGGTGCAGCGCCACAACAGGTGACGATGGAGGAACAGATTTTGGTTAGTTTGACACAGTGCATTGTGAAAATGAACTGAACTATCTGAAAATGTTAAAATGTTGCAAATTTGGTTCTCATTTCAGCAGGACTAACAGGTGTGTGGAGTAGAAAGACGAATTCGGCTTCTTGAAAATGTTTCCGAAATCATGGACAGTCACTGTTTGAAAACTAAAAGAGAACCACGTCATTTTTATCATATTAGTTTCAAAAACTAATGTTTGCAAAGCAACATGCCTGTAGCCGACTGCGGGCTACCTGAGCAGATAACCTGACTAATTAACCAGATACCATCTGCCTGTTTATAATTGTGCTTCTCTTTTAAGAGCTGAACAATAACAGTTGTGATAAGGACTGCTACTGAATTGACTGATGTTTTTAATCCAGGTTATTGTTCAACAATCTCACATGCTTAGATTAGACCCCTTTCTGTGACTCTCAGTGGTGTATTTGGCCCAGATAGGGCTCCATCTGAGGCAGACCCTGCCGCTGGTGCCATGTGCGCTCCAGTGTCCCTTGTAGGCGTTGAAGGGTTTGGAGAGAGGAGTGCCCATCTGGACTGCCGGCCCACTATTCAGCTGTGTGCTAAACTTGAAGAGCTCCTTTGACAAGATATATTTCAAAAGGCAAAACCAACTTTACAAGATCTACTGGAAGGCAGGAATGCAACTTTTACCCCCTAAGGATTTACTAGCCATCTTTACCATTATAGCATTATAGCTCTTTTTGCACAGATTGATCAGTGATCATGACGGGATGAAGTGGTGCATTACATGATTCTCCCCGTTGTGAAAATCTAGCTGCTTTAGAAGCTGTGGAACTGGCTAGTTTTGAGGGAACTACATGTTCTGGGACCAATAAATGGATTTAAAAACATACTGTTCTTAGTCTAGGTAATTTCTCTGAGGAAGCAATATTCAGTTCTCCAGGGAGTTCTTTATAGGTAATGCCTTTGATCGATATTGCTGTGGTTTAACAGGCAAATGAGCACAGCTTCCCCTGCTTAGATTTCCTGTGACAGAGAAGTCAAAATCAAAATGCAAACATTTTTGTTCTTGTATTATATAGGGGGACATATTGTGCAAAATTCTCTTTTTGTACAAGTTCCTATATGGGTCTCTATGGCTTCCAGAAACAAAGTGCTATAAAAAAAACTAATAATTTGCTGGCAATAAGTTTGTTTTTTGGTGTCTGGAAAATTTCCTGATTATTAAGTCACAATCGGTGAGCACTGCTTTGTTACCTAGCAACCCAATCTAAGCCCAGCCTATGTGGAACTCCAGCAAATCTGGTCAGCTGGTTTTACTGCAATGGTGCAATGGCCACTGGAAAGGATAACTTACTGTTGCTGCATCCTTGATGATTGTACAGGAAGCTCCACTTCTCTTTGCCTCTGGGTCTGACTCAGGGTCAAAGATGCACCATTGTATCATTTTGTATCTGTTTGCAGCCATTTTCACATGTAGTGCTGCCTTCTAGTTACCTTGGAAGTTGTAACTTGGAGCTGGGTTTGATGTCAGACCCGAGGTAACAGCGTTCTAGTTGACAGGCTGGAATTTCAACATGGCGACACCCATAAACCTTGTTTGGACTGCCTTAGTATTGTAAGCGTTTCTTTCCATAAACAAAAACCACTTCTAATGAGTTCATTTTGGAGTTGCAGGTTGCACATGCAACATTAGTTTTAGACACACTCTTACCTGTATGTCTTGTGAAATAAATACGTTTGCTCCAAATCTTGCCACTGTAGAGGTGAGAAGCAGCCGTATTGAAACACGAAGTCGACCTTACAAGTCGGCTGGGAAACTAGGCCTTAAGAGCTGCTCCCTTTTCTCAGCTGGAAATACAACTTCAGAGGGTGTTCCAGTTGATTCCTCCAACTGAGAAGTCAGAATTTTCCAGTTCCGAGTATAACTGGAACACAGGAAGAGTGCAGGTGTAAACATAGACTTGGGAGGGGTGACCAGCAGCAGCTCATTTTGATTTAAAGTGAAAGAGCCTTAAAACGGCTAATTGTAAAAAGAAGCTGAA
The DNA here is from genome assembly GCA_033032245.1 of Poecilia picta. NCBI lineage: Eukaryota > Metazoa > Chordata > Actinopteri > Cyprinodontiformes > Poeciliidae > Poecilia > Poecilia picta. Next base: position 14,370,324 of record CM065360.1, read on the forward strand.
AATAGGCAGAACTGAGCAGGTGATCTGATCATCTGAGAATGATTTTGTGAACAGAAGTGCTACAAACATGCTTTTTTTCTTAGCCTATAGATGTTTGTTTGAGAATAGGCCCCCTATTAAAGTACTTTTTAAGGAACTAGAGAAAGTTCAGGAGTGACTAAAGTTTTTGGAGGCTATATGGAGCACTGCCCCTTCTGCACATTGCCAAGTTCTGCTGCTTATATTTACAGTAGTGGTAAACACACAAACATGGAAATTAAAGGAGCCCCGTTCCTAACTCTTACTAAAGTGACGTTGTTTTTAACTACCGTTGGAAAGCTAATAGGGGCCCATCCGTTAAACAGCCTCCACCCATGCTGGCAGTCTGACTGATTGACCAGCTAATATCAGCTTGTTATACAGCTAAAGTTACTCTGTAAAAAGGAGAATGATAATAAGGTTTAATATTGTATACAATAAATGCTTATTTTTATGAGTACATTATTCAGAATCTCAAGCCCAAGATTAAATTACACAACATGTGAATAGAGGTCAAATGAGTTCAGCATGTTAAATTTGCCACCCTTTGCTCTAGTTTGTGCTTTAAGCCATGCAGCAGCACCTTAGACCAACTAACACAAGTATATTGTCCTAATTCAGATGTCTTCATATCATTACATGATTATTTCAACATTTTGATACTGTTTGCTATGTGTGAGGCTGAGTAATAGTCGAGCGATTACAGACTTATCCACTGCCCAAATGCAGGCGCACATGTTCTAACCTAACCCGGGGGTTTAAATGGCAGGATGCATAAACACATCTACTGGTTAAGAACCAGACATCCTGTCAGTGTTGCATGATGATCATTTATTTGAGCTGTTTTCTGTTTTTGTAGGGATTTTGCAGCGCCAGCACAGTTGCCCTTCCTGAAAGCCTGCTCTTTGTGTCCACCCTGGATGGAAACCTGCATGCTGTTAGCAAAAAGTCTGGCTCTATCAAATGGACTCTAAAAGAAGGTAAGAGGAGACGGCTGGTGTCAAGTTAAAGTGTTTGTATGCTCTTCTCCTCGTTATTCATACCGCATTTCAAACACAAAGTACGATTGTTGCCCTGATGCCAGGTTGAAAATAGTGGAATCCTTGCTTTGCTTTGTTGGGATGGAGCTTTCATTGGAGTAAAGCAACAAATTGATCAAATTGTAGGCAACATTTTATTGTATTTAGCTAGTGTGAATCGTCCTTACAGCATGTCCACACCTGAACATTTTTATGCAATCTAATTGGCATCACTCCCTGGATCATTTGGTCTAGCCAGCGTAATTAGGATTTTCTAATGCTTCATACACCTGGAATCTAAAAACAGAGCTCGTCTGTTAAGAAACCTCACAGTTATTCCACCAAATGTTGATTTCTGAACTCTTCTTGAGTAAAAACATTAGCATTGTTGTCTCTAAATGAATATGAACTTGTTTCCTTTGAGGTCTGAAAGCACTGCATCTTTTTCGTTATTGTGACCATCTCTCATTTTCTGCAAATATAAAAATTTTGCTTGGAATTTTGGAGACAGGCTGTCTCTAGCTCATAGAATAAAATAACAATGTTATTTTTACTCAAACGCGTATCTAAAAGTAAAATCAGAGAAGCTGATCATTTTAAGTGGTCTCTAAATGTTTTTCTTTCCAGAGCTGTATATACTGCCTTTGTGCCTAGATTTAGTAATCCTATTGTGTGGTCAAGTCTAGAAGGTACTAGAAGAAGCTGTTCATTCAGGTTCTCTTGGCCATGGGACGCGGGTAATTATTAACGGAGAAAGAGGGAAATGCTACCTCTAATCAAGGTCTGAGTGGGCCAGGATCCGAAACTTTATGGTAATGTCACCAGCTCCCATGGTTACCATCGCAGGGCTATGTATGCTCTGGAATTGCATTAGATAAGGAGGCTTGGAAAACTAGCAAAAGAAAGATTTTAGGGGTGTTTTTCTTATAGTCTTGTTATGAACTCACAATTTTAAGTGTGTATTCTCCTGTTTTTGTAGACTTATTTTAGGTTTGACTTTTATTTGAATTATTTTTTTCAGGTAAAAACAAATTTAGTTCATGCTTGTTAATCCCGCCTGGCTCTACTCAATAACCAAATCTGCCATGATGAGGCAGAGGCTGCCTCCTCCGCATCATCTGTTTTCCTGGAACAGCTACTGAATATAAATTTCACCAGGCTTTGCACACACCTGCCGCATTTCAGTCAGGAAACGATGAGAGTGAAGCAGAAATCTTACACCGTTGTCACTACTGAACAGTGCAGTATAATATCAAACCTGTCATAATGCTGCTCTATTTGCAGACATGTATTTATATTTCAGCCAGTCAGACTTAACCCCCAATAAACATTTGCTGAAGACTAATGTTTACTGAATCCAACGGTTATTTACCATCTTTGGATTATCTCACACATAACCTCGTGCCATTATGGACACCTTCCAGCCCCACCTGCTCCACACCCAGCTTGTTCACACCGGTGGGACTTGTTTGTTTGTCTTTTTTGCAACAGACGCTTCAGGTTTGGGGTTTGACTGGTTTGGTAACCCCGTTGAAAGATGGAAGAAATCTTATGTAAAAGATTTTTTTTTTATGTTGAGGACAACTTTTAGCAAGATTTTATTCCATTTATATGAAATGAAATTTTATTCGAACATGATACAAGTATAAAAATAAGATAGTGCACAGTAACAAGAAGTGCATAAAAAAAGAAAGATACAGTTTTTGTCTCAGTTAACATATCATGGTCGAAATGGGGTAGGAAGAAGTGAGAACTTATTAACTCCTACCCCCTAAGCACATGAAAACGTTACAGTCCTACCATCAAAGAAAAAAAAATAAAAATAAAAAATCAAAGTCAAATATTTACATATACATTTTCCCTTATTATGCTGGTTTGTCTTTCCAAACCCTTACACCAAATTGTTATCTTCAATACACACATTATTGCTTTCTCTCACCCATATGTCTATATCTGTTGAAAATGACCTCCTTGTATTTTATTTTGAATTGTATTAAACTATTGCTTTGTTTCAAATATTCATTTAACTTGTTCCATAACTTTACACCTTTAATTGAAATACAGAAGCTTTTTCTTGTTGTTCACAAACTGCGGATCTTTAAGTTTGAGAGACGCCTTAAGTTATACCTGGGATAGGTCAGTCTGATTGGGTTCTTTGATGTTGCGATCACATTGAATGATTGTTATTCTTGTTCTCACTGCTGGTGTGTCATGCCTGATTTACTCACAGAAAGCTTATCTGTTTGCCCTTCATGTTTGCCACTGGGGCTTGCATGTCCATTTGGACTTTGTGTCCTCTGCAGTCCGACGTCTCCAGCGTTCATGTCTCTCGCTTACTAAACGGCCACTGGCCATGTTTTCGTCTGCCGGATGATATTCCTGTCAGTCTTGACTATCGTCTTTGTTTCCTCACAGATCCAGTTCTTCAGGTCCCGACACATGTAGCAGAGTACGTATCCAAGTTATCTTTTTTTTTTTGTTTTTTCTTTTGTTGGATACATGACGGTGTTTTGTAAAAGTGTTCACACCCCTTAAACATACTGGCCTTTCCCAAAGTTTGTCACATAAGATACAAAATATGTTTTTTTAAGATAGCCAGCATTTAGATTGTGAATAAATAAAATCCAGTGCAACCAATTGTCTCTAAAAGCCATCTAATTAACAGGGAGGCAATTTAACTTCAGAATATATCAGGGTGTTCTGTGAAGGCTTCAGCGGTTTGGTTTAAGCTTCCATCCCCACAGTGAAACATGTAGAAAAATCCTTGGGGAAAACAAACCACTACGACCGAAAAAGACTTCAGACTGTGGTGGCAGTTGCTTTTCAGGACAACCACTCTGAGCATGCAACCAAAGCTGCGAGGCTTGAAAAATTGATGTTTGCAGATGCTGCTAGTTTGAGCTGACCGAGTTCAAGTCCTTCAACCTTTTAGATGTTTATTGGTTTAAAAAGAAAAACACAAAATCTCTGGTTCCAGTTCATGTTGTGCTGGTCTGCCACATTTATGGCTGTAAAGTGGCAAAATGTGATAAAAGTTTACATTTTTTAAGAATACTTTTTTCATGACACTGTGTTCTACTGTATCTTATCTCTATGTAGCAAAAGACAGTATATTTTAATAAGTATTGTGGCATGCTGAGCTCGACCTGCTGCTTAACAATTAACTTTGTTGCCTTTGTTCTTGCCACCAGACCAGCGTTTCTGCCGGACCCCAACGACGGCAGCCTGTACTCTCTGGGTGGAAAGAACAACGAAGGCCTCACGGTAACAGGAAATGCGTTTTATCGAAGCATTTTAATCTCCCGTCTTTGGTATTGCTCAGTTCCTTGTTCGGTAGAAAAACAGTCATGCTTTCTCATTATGAGTTTGCAGCTGTGGCGGTTTAATACTACGTGGTGCTATATTTTGTTGTTGACCCTTAAAACCACAGGGTTCATCTGAGGCTTTTTGTTGTGACAGAAATTACCTTTCACCATCCCCGAGTTGGTGCAAGCCTCACCGTGTCGCAGCTCTGATGGAATCCTCTACATGGGTAAGACCCATTCATAAATTTCTGGTCACGGCGTACGCATACACGTTTGTAGATTACGCCTGTGTTCCTCACCTTTCGCAAAGGAAGTGCTTGTTATCTGGTTTCAGCAGAATACAACACGTCGCCTTCTGGTTCCACTAAATCTACAGCCTCGGCTCTTTTGAATTTTTAAGTGTTAACGCAGGAAATTTGATCTACCATCGTTTGAACAAAAGCTAGTCACATTTGCCTCCTTACTATCATCATCATCAGTCAGGCATTTAATTATATAGATGCAAACTGTTGCTGGTTGAATACTTAAATGTATAACTACTTTTCATGTATGTGGCTTCACATTTTGTGAAAATACTCCATGAAGTGTAAATGCAAACCTTTGAAGGACTATCTATCTCACTATGGAGTGATAAAACTCATTAACATTAAGGTTTAACGGTCACAGGCTATTTTGAATAACTGGTAAAAAAGTGCCTCATTTAATCAGATTAACGGTTCTGTTGGCAGGAAAGCGTTATACATGGGGGTTTTTGCAAGTGGAACAATTTCACATTTTAATGCATCGGAACCACAAACCTCAATGCGTTTTATTGAGGATCAGCAGTATTTTAAAAGCCATGCTGTTTTGCTCATGTCTCTGCCTGTTGAGACATTTTTACCTATTTTTCTTTGCAAAATTGATTCAACTCAGTCACATTGGATGAAAGCTTCACCACCTTAAGTATTTTGCAGCCAGCAACAGGTTTTGTTTCCAGTGGGTTTTTTTTTTAAATTTCCACCCATCTTATCAGCTTTCACCAGCTTCTGTTTTAGTTTTCTAACCCAGCTTTAAACGTCTTCCTGACCTCCCTGCTGTGGTCTCTGGTCTCCAGGATGCTCTTTGTTCTTTAACAAGCCTTCAAATAATAGCTGCATTTATACCGAGATTAAATTGAGCACAGGTGAAATCAGTTTACCAATTGGGGTTCATTTAGGTGCAACAGACTAAATGGGGCTGAACACAAACTATTTCCTTACTTTTGTTGGTCGATCGCATAAAATCCCAACAAAGTACATTGGAGTTTGTAACGCGACAAAATGTTTTGCAAGACTGCTGTGGCCTGATGCAGTTTCAAAGCTAAAATCGCCTAAATAATCAGTTTCCTGTGTGTGTTTGTCTATGTGCTCTCTTGCAGGTAAAAAGCAGGACTTGTGGTATGTGGTGGATTTGCTAACAGGTGAAAAACAGCAGACGCTGACGTCGTCCTTCGCTGAAATGCTCTGTCCGTCTTCATCCCTTCTATATCTGGGACGAACGGGTAAAAAGAAAACTAGCTCAGCTGTTTTGTTTTTTTTAATTATTTTTTATTCTAACCAGAATCTATGACACTCGAGATTTAATCTAGTTTACCAGATGGCTTCATTTTTCAATTTTCTTTTGGCTAGACTGCTTATATAGTCATTGCTCATTAGTTCAGCCAATTTATTTAACTTCCAAACAAGACAACTACCTCTCTAATAATTAGCTCCTTAAATTTTAAGGGGCTAGAAGTGTTTGCAAGTTGAAAGCTCACATTAGCTTTTGATTGGCCTTTGTTAAGGAAATTTCACACCATTCAGCTTTACAGTTTTACAATAAAACTGACGCTGAGACCCGGCAGTGTGTGCTGCTTGCGTACTCATGCATGTTTCTGTCTTTGTTAGAGTACACCATCACCATGTACGACACAAAGAACAGAGAGCTGCGCTGGAATGCCACCTATTCCGACTATGCCTCCACCCTCCCCGATGATGATATGAAATACAGTAAGATTTCTACTCGAGCATGCTCGTTGTTGGCTTAACTCTCCAGTACACTGGGCATGCAAATAGCATCTCGTTATTCCCTCCACAGAAATGGCCCATTTTGTCTCAAACGGCGACGGCCTCGTGGTGACCGTGGACAGCGAAACGGGAGACGTTCAGTGGGTGCAGAACTACAATTCTCCAGTGGTGGCGATGTACATCTGGCAGCGGGAGGGTCTTCGCAAAGTTCCCCACACCAACGTCGCCGTGGAAACGCTGCGCTACCTCACTTTCATGTCCGGAGAGGTCGGACGGATAACCCAGTGGAAATATCCGTTTCCAAAGGAGAAGAAACCAAAAAATAAATTCATGTAAGTAATTCTTTTGCTTAATTTGCCTTAGATTTTTTTTTTTTTTTGACATTTTATTTTCTGTATTTAGTTCATTTTACATATACGTTCAGAGATAAATAAATAAAGCTATGTAATGTAGCTAAAAAGCTGGTCAGTCAGTCTTGTATTAATTAAATTAACGGAAAGTTAAGTGGAAGGAAAATGCCTGGTTGAAAAAAATCACATCTTTGGCTGGAATTGGAGCTTCCAGAGGCCTCTTTTCAAAATAAAGTAAATCTTTTTTTATTTTTTCTGTGGAAATAAAGCTCCGAAAGCCTGGAGGGAAAAGCTGAAAAGTAAAACCAGGACTCGTTGGTCTTCTCTGAATTGTTTTAGCCTTGTCATTTGGCTTGACAAGATTTTATCTCTGTCACTGCGCAGTTTATTGTCAAACATGTTGAAATGTTTTTGGCCGCGAAGTAACAGGTTTAACTGACGGTTTTTATTTCTGTTCTCTTCAGGGCCACTTTATATGTGGGCAAATACTCCACTAGCCTGTATGCATCACCGTCTCTGGTGCATGATGGAGTCACAGTGGTGGTGAGCACAATCTGCATATTAAATCAAGTGCAACATTGATCACGTCAACATGTCCATGATTTAGATTTTTTTTTTAAATCAGTCTTTATATATTTGCATTAAGTTTGATTTCTGTCGAGGTTTTTACTTATTGTTTCTTAGTTGATAAACCTTGAAGACTTGATTATTTGAAGTAGGAACCTGCTATTTCTACAGACTTCCTTTTTATAGAAGCTCATGAGGCGTCTGATAACAGGAAGTGTGTGTTTGTCTGTAGCCTCGTGGAAGCACCTTCCCCCTCCTGGAAGGCCCCGATAGCCAGGAGACCGAGGAGGACAAGGAGTGTGTCATCACTCCCAGCACAAGTGTGAAATTCAACGCTGGCCTCCGAGAGCGAAATCGGATCAACTTTATGAGGAACTATCTGCTTCTCATAGGTGCGGCACAAAACAAATCACAGCCGTTAGAATCTTTAGTTGCTTATCTTGGAGCTGGGAGAAGAAAGAGATTTGGTGTCATTTTATAATGGTTTAAGAATCCACTTTCCTAAACAAGTTTTGATGTCAGCACTCTTAACCAAAGACAACGCACTTCCTCAGAACTTAGAAATGTTTGTGGACTGCCATCTTCTGGGTGACTAGTGGAACTGCAGAAATGTTTTTGTTTTGTTAATATTGGCCTGAACAGAAGTGGAATGTTTTGGCAATAATTTGTCCTGTACCAATGCTTGTTTAGTCTGTTTTTAAAATCTCAAATAAAAAGCCTTGTCTTCCACTTTTCAGCTGCCTTCATGGTATTTTGCTGGCTGCATCCATGGTGTTGACTTTTATTAGCATGGGACAATTAAAGCATAACTATGTGTTTGAAATATGGATAGTAGCTGTTTTCTCTTATTTTAAATTAACTGCAGCTGAAGAAAACAAGTTTTGTTTAATGAGTGCTTAGAGACTATTTTATGAATGCATTCTCATAAGAATATTCTTATGTTAACAGCACCTGTACAACCCGGTGTGGTGAGGGGTGGAGTCTCCACTCCTTAAACTGTTTTTTTTATTTTTTTTATTCATTATTGGGGTTGAAATGAATCTGTTTCTGTTGGTGTTTTGGATACTTTAGACTTGAATTTCTTTGTTTGTGAAGCTTTTTTCCGTATCGCTTTTCAGGTCACCATGAAACGCCCCCTGAGGCTCACACCAAGATCCTGGAAACATTCCCTGAAAACTTTCCTCGTAACCAAGGCAACGTCATCCCACCTACTACAGATAAGAAAGGAGAGGAGGTCCGGGTCATCTGGCATGTGATGGAAATATCCTGACTCTCCATGCTCTTTTTTTTTTCTATTTAACATCTTTCCTGCTCTTCTGATTCCTCTCTGCAGAAGGTCAATGACAGTGGCATGGACGATAGGCAGCCTTCAACCTCCATCCAGGAACCGGGGACCAGCAGCCGCACGGCGCGCCCGGAGGCCCCTGTGGACTCCATGCTGAAAGACATGGCCACCATCATCTTCTCCACTTTCCTTCTCGCCGGCTGGGTGGCTTTTGTTATTATCTACCCCAAGGTAAGAGAAAATCTCTCCTTTTCTAAAGCATCAACTGTTCTTATCAGAGAGGATTTCTATCACAGCTGTAGCTAATAACTGCAAACCTTGTAGAATTCTGGCTACATGAATTGATCTGTCATAATGACCAATTTTTCTGGACAATAAACTCCCAGAAGTTATTGCGATAACCAATAATATTGCTATTTTGAGATCATTTTTAAGTTATTAAATGGTAATGGTCTAGTAATGCAAGTACACCCTTTCAAACGTCAGTAAAATGTAATTTATAATGAACATTTCACTCTTAAGCTGGAAGATATTTTAAAGATTCAAAATGAATAAAGAAGACACCCGAAACAACAATTAAAAACAAAATTGTCCTTCTAAAAAGGGGTTAGTTGACACCAAATGCACCAGACAGAAGCCTTTTGTTATCCAGTCTTTGATAGAAAGAGAGAGAAACAAAACAGTCATGCAAACGGAAATGATCAAGCTTGTCTTCATTTAGCATTTAATTAAATAAGCTATTGCTTATTGCTACAGGCTTAACTGTTCCGCCATGCAGCAAGCACGCTAATTTATACCAATTATTTCTTAATGTTTTTGTTTTGGCAAATGAATGGTTGGATTTTATTTATTTATTTTTTTCAGAGCAAGAACTTTCTGCATCAACAATATATATATATTTTAAGGCTTTTTACACATCTTTATGCGTAGTGCTGACAAAGAAGTTTCTTTTATTAAATTTGACTAAATAAATTATATCAAAGTTTCAAAACTAATTTAGGACCAAATTAGAAAATGGCAAGAGGACGAGGTGCTTGAGTGTGGAAACAGCTCAGAATTAACCTGTGGAAGCTGTACCTGCTGACTTTTTATTAGCTTTATATAACACCAGGTGTATGTATAGGATCTCAAATGGCTTAAAAAAGGTTCATGAACACATTTTGTATTGGTTGCGTCCTTTAAGTTTTCTGTTGTTTCTTGCAACAGAGCGTGCACAGGCAGCAGCAGCTGCAGCACCAGGAGTTCCAGAGACAGATGGAGGAGCGGCTGGAGCTGCTCCAGCGGCAGCAGCTTTTCCCCCCTGCAGACGTGGGTTTGGCTCCCGACGGCGACTTCCTGGATGTGGCTCGCACTCGCTCCGACTGCTCAGACCACAGCAGCCCCAACGTCACGCCCCGTGCCTCCAACCACTCCAACTTATCTGTGTCTGAGGTGGGCAGCTCAATTTATGAGCACGAAGATGGAGGTAAGGCTCCAGTTCTGTTTTTGTACATCAGCTGGTTTGTTGTGGCTTCGTTTTCACTGCTTGAAATGTGTTTTTTTTTTTGTCAGAGGAAGACTTCTCTACGGTCAGAGTCGGCAACATCACATTCCTCCCCAAACAGGTGCTGGGCCATGGTGCCGAGGGAACTATCGTTTATAAGTAAGGGAATCAGGCTTTGCAGCTTTTTGGGTAAAATTTCATATATTCTCTCACGTCACACTCTTACATTTCCACTGTTTCTCCAACAGGGGGCAGTTTGACAACCGTCCAGTGGCGGTGAAAAGAATCCTCCCTGAGTGCTTCAGCTTTGCGGACCGAGAGGTTCAGCTGCTCAGAGAGTCTGATGAGCATCCAAATGTCATCCGTTACTTCTGCACCGAGCGGGACCGCCAGTTCCAGTACATCGCCATAGAGCTGTGTGCTGCCACGCTTCAGGAGGTAAATAAATCAATCATCGTGGCTTTGTTTTATTTATTTATTTTTTTTTAAATAAAGTTATTCTTCTGATCTTGAACAACAACTGAGTCCTAAGGTGCCGTCAGAGGTGTGCCCAGTGGCAGAGCTTCACCGTCACCGCTGGTCTCCATATTACGAAGGATGCTGAGAGAAATTCAGGAAATCTTGATACTCTTTTCAGATATGAATTGCACTAACATAAACTACCTCCATCTACTGCCCACTATTGCTCATCTTTTGTAAGACCAGTGACCCCCTAGTATTTTACACTCCAACCAGACTGAAGCTACTGGAAAAATAACTTGCTGTCATGAATGACAATCTTGTATCTGTCCCCAATGCATTTGAGAAAACAAATGTCTTTGGTCATGAGTTTGTCCACTCTCCCTCTCAATATTTGACCAAACATATTAATGTTATTAAAATGGCTAATATAATCTAAAACCATCCCATTACAGGTTGATGCTGATATGTGTTAATTTTTAACACACTTTTAACAAGCTAATACAAAGAGCTCTCCCTTTCTCACTTAGTTGTTTTTTTCCCTCTGGTTTATTTTTTATGTCTTTTTGTTTTGTCTTTATTTGTGGGTTTGAAATTTACCCACATTTGTTTAAAAACTGTGACATAAAATGTGTTGCAACATTGTTCTTCCCTCCCATCAGTAATGTTGAACTCACTTCACTGTAGAAACTTTTTACAGCTTCCAGTTTATGATGTACTTGACCTTTGGTGATTCCTGGGATGTGTTAACCAGTTTCCGTTCATATGAGGGTGATGGGTTTTCGTCAGTTTGTTGAAACTAAACGCACCTCTGCATTCCAGCAGGACAGTTACCTCCAAAACTCATTATAATTCCTTTAGCCATGGATCAAGTTGGCTAATATTAAACTTTTGTAAAGACCCTGACCTCAGCCCTATTGAACATTAATGGGCTGCAGTTAAAAGCCTCATCCAGGCCAAGGCTGACCATCTCACTAACCTGAAGAAAGAACTTCCCATCATAAAGTTTTCTCCACAGAATGCTGTTTTTACATTTTATTTTCAATGTCGTTACATTTCCTCTTGCTAGTATGTGGAGAAAAAGGATTTCAACAGACATGGACTTGAGCCAGTCATGCTTCTGCAGCAGACCATGTCCGGATTAGCCCATCTGCACTCTCTCAAAATAGGTAAGTGTCTCTAGAACCTAAAATCCTTTCACTGTCTTCATGTTTTTGGTTGCTGTTGAAACACGATGTTCCCTGTCCCTCCAGTCCACAGAGATCTGAAGCCCCACAACATTCTGGTGTCCATGCCGAACGCACACGGCCGAGTCCGGGCCATGATCTCCGACTTCGGCTTGTGTAAGAAGCTGGCGGTGGGACGTCACAGTTTCAGTCGAAGGTCCGGGGTCCCAGGGACCGAGGGCTGGATTGCTCCAGAGGTCCTCAGTGAGGACTTCAAGGACAACCCGGTGAGTCAGGGATGCAGTTGCACATCTGTCACAGATGTCATGAGGTGAAATGTATGCTAGTGTTTTCCTGTGAAGCAATCTCAAACTCTGTGGTGTCGCTCTTCTAATGTGATCCCTGTAGACCTACGCGGTGGATATCTTCTCTGCCGGTTGTGTCTTCTACTACGTGGTTTCTCAGGGAAGTCACCCCTTTGGGAAGTCTCTACAGAGGCAGGCAAACATCTTACTGGGAGGATACAGCCTCGACTATCTGCTAAGTGACAAACACGGTGAGAAAGGCACCCAAGAGGAGTAAAGTAGTTTGTTTTTGTTGCTAATTCTCAGAATGGCAAAAACATTTTTTTTGCTCTTTTCATAATTAAATCAACAGATTTGTGGGTTTTATTTATTTTTTATTTTTATCTTCCTAGGTGACATTGTTGCCAGAGATCTCATAGAACAGATGTTGAGCATGGATCCCCAGAGAAGACCTTCAGCTGAAAGTGTTCTCAAACATCCTTTCTTCTGGACTCTGGAGAAGGAGTTGCAGTTCTTCCAGGTTTGGGCTCTTTTCACACACTGGGCGTCTTCACAACCAGGGTTCTCCAATCCTGCGTACTCTGTGGAGAGAAGCAGCAACAATTTGTACCATATACAGACTGATTGTACTATTTTTTTTTTTTCATAAATGCAGGTTAATATACAGGGTGAGACAGAGTACGATACCAGCTGCCTTAGTAATATTTTGGTATTTTATATGTGTGATCTCCTCAAAATTCATTATCAACATATCTCCAGAGGTATTTATGGGAATCACAGTTTTTTTTTTTTTTAAGTTTCAAATTGGAGCACAGCATACAGTGATTTATTAGGTGTTTTTATTCACCTTTATTTTGTTGCTGCAGATTAAAATCATGTTTTTGGGGGGGTTTTTTGGACAGGACGTGAGTGACAGAATAGAAAAGGAGCCGCTGGACGGACCAATCGTGAGGCAGCTGGAGCGAGGAGGGAGGGCCGTTGTCAAGGGCGACTGGAGAGAGCACATCACGGTGCCACTGCAGACAGGTATGATGAAGCTGGTTAAACGGTGCAAGCCACAATTAAGCATCTTCTGAAGAAGTCGCCTTATTTGGTGTGGTGTTGTTTGGCAGGTGGTGCGGTTTCATTTTGGGTCTTGTAGTTCTTTGATTTGCTCTCGCAGACGGGGCTGAATGTCTCCTGTCACAGGAAAGAAGAAGTCTGTGAAGTAGGCAGCTTTCTCTCTGCAGTGCCACAGTCTGAAGATCAAAACCTAGAATGGTGGTTTGATTAATTAAACATTGTAGAACCACCATTTTATATTCACGTCATGAAAACGACAAAAAATAATAGTGACTGGGTTGTATGTTTATCATTTACCAATGATCTCAAAAGTATACAAAATGTATATTTTGTCAGGGTTTTGTAATGTGAAGTAAGACCTTTTCAAATTTGTTTATTTCCCATTTAAGGCGCCATAGATCAACATTTTAATGTCTCAGCTTGACGATGGTCCTTTTGGACTCATTGTAGCCATAGTAACTTTACATCATGTACACATTTTTATGAGGAAAAATGTTTAGTTTTTGATGGAGTTATTACTGACTCACTGGGAGAAAAAAAATAACTCTTGTAATAAGCATAATCTGAGATTTCCAGCCTTTTTACTAATTCCAACCCCATAATGGATTTATTTTGTAAAAAGCTCAATGGGTTTGATTTTTCTCTCTGTGGTAGATCTGCGGAAGTTTCGCTCCTATAAGGGCGGGTCAGTCAGAGACCTTCTGCGTGCAATGAGAAACAAGGTGAGGCACAGTTGTTGCATAATTTAAAATAATCGCACCCCTCCCTGCTGTAGTTTTGAGGATTTCTCTCATCTCAACAGAAACATCATTACCGAGAGTTGCCCGTCGAGGTACAGGAGACCCTTGGCTCCATCCCTGACGACTTCGTCTCGTACTTCACATCCCGCTTTCCTCACCTCCTGATGCACACTTATCTCGCCATGAGGACGTGTGCGCCTGAGAGGCCTTTCCTGCCTTATTACCCCACTGCAGAGCAGCTGCAGAAAACACAGAGCCAGGGTTTGCAAAGACTCACCGAGCCATGCACCCAACCTCTGCCAGATCATACAACACTACCTACGTTGCAAACACAGGAATTGACTCCTTTGACACAGTGTGGGCAGTCGCTGCCGTCGTCCAGAGAACATCAGGTACCTTCAGACTTTTCCGTTCACGCAGCTCACCCAGAAGTCCTGGGGTTGACTCCTCCTAGTGAAAATGTCTCTCAGTGGCCTACGGTTCCTCTCAGGCCGGAGGTACTCGCTATCCTGGACGACAAAACCAGTGCAGACTGAGCCAAAGCTGAAGTGGACCCAGAACTAAGTGAGCTTTGCCTTAAACAGTGGAGAACATTCAGGGGTTTGCTGCTGTGCTGCGGTGAGGTCCAGGCCTGCAGTGCCTGGAGTCGCATGCAAGCGCCGCAGACGAAACAAAAAGTGCCTTCTGCTGGACTGGATTCAGGTTTGCCCGTCAGACGTCTAACTGCCTACAAGGTGTTGGTATATTTTCTTGTAGCTGGACTGCACAAAGAAATTTCTTTTTAATTTTATTTTTATTTTATTACACAGTGCAAAAAAAAGTGTCCAAAAGCTCTCTGCTCATTGTTGTGGGAAATGTCTGCAAATGTTGTTGAACAATTGGGTAGTTTTCTTGTGCAATGTTGTGTGTTTCTCAGTAAGGGCATTTGCTGAAGATGCTTTATGTGTAGATTTGTACAGAAAGATTTAAAGTTTGGGTCAAAAATTGCTTAATATGACCCACGTGCCTTTTTATATATATATATATACATATAAAAGAACGGTTTATTCTATATAAACCCATCACTGTGCTGCATGGGTCCTGCTGATTAAACGGACTATGCTTCATGTGCTTGATTTCACTAAATGCTGCTAGGATCTAATCTGTGTTGCGGACTCGGACTGTTCCAAAGTATCTGAATACAGGAAATTATTTAATCCTCATTATGATGTTGAGAATGAGTTAAAAAGTGAATCTGGAAAATGGTCATGTGTGACATTTTTGTTGGTGTCAGTGATGTTGATGACTTGCACATATTAAATTCTTCATTGTTTTCTACTCATATTTTTCTTCTTGGTTCATCTTGTCTTGCAGGATTGCTGCAAGATTTTAGAAATCCATTTTTAACCTTTACTATTTTTTTAATACATAAGTTATGTCTACTCCAATATTCTTTTGATTATTGTTTTATCCTATTTCATGTATGTTTTGAATTTAAATTATGGTGGTTTTAGAAGGGTTTTGAATTTATTTGGCAGAAATGTTCATATTTATTGGGGATAAAAAAAGAGTATTCAACAACCAGAGGCTGGGGCAAACTGAAATATGTTTATGTATTGTGGTTTAGAAAGAAGGATGTTCATATGGAAGAGCAGGTTTTTGTTTTTAACTACAAACGAATGAAGTTGACATCTACTAAACCACTCTAAGTTTGGCTGTGTCTGTTTGGATTCAGATTTGTAAGACTGACTAAAGTAGAGTTTTTGCCCTTTTTTTCTCCTCTCTGACTGGTACCAAATTGGATAAACGGTACCTCCGTGTATAATGGTGGAAAATGTGTCTCAACAAGGTTGCACAAAGCACCGAAATATGGCCCTTTTTTGCTTTTCATCTTGCCTGGATACAATGGTAAATCAAAAAATTTACCAATCAAGTGTTTTTGAGCTTTCAACCAAGCTGAAAGCTTGGTTGAAAACTAAATGATTGCCATCCGCTTTTCCGCTGAGTCACATTAAATCATAAGTCATGTTAGCCATGATATGGAGCACAGCAAACAAGGATAAATGTGCTAAAGTCTGTAAAATTTTTCTCTAAATAGATAATGGTATGTAGTTGAATAAAATTCCATCATTTTGATGCATAGTGCTGGTAGAATCATGCTGAGGGAATGTTTTTTTTTAATATAAATTAAGCACATCAGTAATGTAAGGTTTGTAATTGTACCACTAAGCAGCATACATATTTGCACTCAATCATATATTTTAGTCATATTGGTATTTATTGGTACTCTTATGGAACCACTAGTGACTAAAATAGCCAAAAATGCCAGTCTCGCCAGACTGTTAGTTTTTGGTACTTGCAAAAAATATTGAATGAGTTAATGTTGTGATAAATCAAAATTCTTGTGAGGGTTTTTCTTCTGCCAGTAATGATGCACTATAAGTCATCATCTCTATTTTTGAGATGGGCACTTATGGGAATTTTTTGAAATGCACAAAAATCTGCAAAGGTCTTGAGACTGGGGCAGATGGTCACCTTTCACTAGAGTAATAACTGTAAATATACAGCAAGAGCTAAAATTCAATTCAGTGCTTTAGGTCAAAGAATATGCTATAAAATTAACCAAAGCCCAAACCTAAATCCAGTTTAGAATCTGTGCAAAAACGATGTCGCTGTTCAAAGATGATCTCCTTTTATTTTGATTGAGCTATTTTTCTAAAGACTGTATGGGACCTGTTTGGGTTAACTAAATTAACCTATTTAAACTATAACAATTGGTTTCATAGGTGAGTATTAAGGAAGTATTAATTGTTATAATGCCCATATGGGTCCCAGCTTTTACCCAGTATTAAGCTAGATCACCTCTCTTCATGCAGTTTTATGAGTTAATCCTACAAAACTACAAAATCTGACGGTTCCAACCAATTTTGGTCCCATAATCGACTACTTTGAAGGGGACACCTTAAAAATGCATGCTATACTTATCAGATTTTTAGTAATGAAAAAGTTGAAAGCATTATTTTCCTTCCACCTTCATATTAAATTCCAATGAAATACTATAAAATATTAATCCATTACCTAATTACTTAAAGCATTAAAAAAGGGAAAGGTTAAAGGCTTGTTTCTTTCTTAAGGCGATCCAATACAGTTCCTATCAGTAGAACTGTAATTGCCCCGTTACACAACGACGTTTTGTTTCCTGTTTCCTCAAAACCGAAACTCAGGACAGCAGAGGCTCTGCGCAGGCGCAGTACGGCCCGGAGCCCGGCAGTGGACTCGAGTTGCAGCTGGAGAGATAAGACTCAGTTGGTCAGACAGAGCAGCGCTGGGCGGCAAAGTAACCAAAACCGTCTATTTTTCTCGCGTTTTCCATCCAACGTAAGAAACGGGTTTGTTAATCTTTTTCCATATTTAACATTTCGCATCTCACTGTTCATATAATCCTCTTCTATGTTTTTTTAGAGCCTTGGGCGATACTCATGCGACGCACGACTCACTCTGGAAATCTGCTAAAGTGAGTATTTCTGTACATTTAGGGACTGTTGTCTCATTTTGTGAGGTATTGATAATATAATTAGACTGGCAGCATGTTTTAGCTGGAAGCATGAATCAGCACTTTGTATTATGTTGCCATTTTTTGCCTTGTTTTTCTTTCTTCTAGAAGTAAGCTATATATTCTGTTAAAATGATTTGAATTGTCTGCTCTCATAAAGTGTTGTGAACACGTATTTTGAATATTTTGTTTGTTTGTTGTCCAACAAATGTTTGACAATCTGACAATTATCAGACAGATAATTCATGTGAATAGAGAATCAGATTTTCAAAAAATATTTTATTTGTAAAAAAAAAAGCTCTGTGACCCTATGTGGGGGAAAAAAACAGTTAATCAAATTTTATTTGTATAGCACCTTTCAGCAACAAGGCATTTCAAAGTGCTTTACATCATAAAAGCACAAAAATACAAAGTCATAGAAGACGCAGTCAACATTACATTTTGCAGTTATTACACATCAGATTATTAATGTTTCATGATTATATTTCAAAAGCAACTTTAAGCAGGTGGGTTTATAGTCTAGAGTTAAAGTAACTTAGTGTTTCGGTTGTTTTGCAGTTTTCTTGAAGTTTGTTCCAGATTTCTGGTGCATAGAAGCTGAATGCTGCTTCTCCATGTTTGTTCCCCACCCTAAACTCATAAGTGGTTGTTCCTCACAAAATTGTTTACATTCAGCCATTGCAAAAGCTTCTCAAGCAAAACTACTTGCTTAATGTCATACAATAAACAGATTTAAATCCAGATTTTGACTAAGTTATTCCAAAACCTTCATTTTGTATTTTTGAGCACATACTTTTTAACTTTCTCCATCGGGATTTTCCTCGCTTGAGGCATCAAAGCACTGCTTGAACATAACACTGATGCCATCATGTTTACTATAGTACTAAGTATACATATCATTTTTATGTGGGTATTTTATGAATTCTGTTGTGTGAGTTATCACGATTGCGTTTTTTGTTCTACTCTTGCCTTGAAATTGCCCCACAGGGACAAATATAGTGAATTGAATTAAATGTTTGACTGTCAGTGTGTGATGTTGGAAATCATACTTTGATTAGTATCATAGCATAAAGCAAATTTTATGCTATGATATTTTATTGCAGGGTGGGGATAATGAGATGCAAATGTCACAACTGAGGAGGTGGAAAAGAAAAGAAACAGAACCATGGGTAAGTTAAATGCACTCAATGTACAGTTAAAACCAAATATTTACATGTGACATTTGATCATTTGTACTCATTGTCTAACATTAATTTTGACTTAACATTTCTGGTTTTAGGTCAAAATTATTACTGTGCTAGATTTTCTATGGGACTGAGTTCAAGGTTTTGTGTTGGCGACACCAAACTTTGACTTTGTCTGTAAGCCTCTTTGAAACTAGTTTGATGGCATACTTGGGTTCATTGTTCATATGGAAGACCTATTTGTGGCCAGGCTTAAGCTTTCTGGGACAGTAATGATAGTCAAAAGGTGTTTCCACAACATGTTTTTTCTCGATGATTCAATTTATTATGTAAAGTGCACCTCTCCCTCTTATAACAAAACATTTGTACAATTTGATGCTGCCTCCCTGACCACAATTAAAATGGTGTTCCAATTAATGCAAACCTTCTCCTTCTTTCTTCAAAATACATCAGTGGTCATTGTGAGAAAATATTTACATTTTAGTTTCATGAAGACATGTCTCCAAAATGTAAGTCTGTGTCTCTGAATGCATTTGCCAAACTGTAATCTGGTTGTTTGGAGTAATGGCCTCTTCCCCTTTTTTCAGTAATTAAGTCTTTTTGCGGTGGATTAAAACACTGGTTTACTAGCTTAGGCCAGCCTCTGAACAAGTTATTTTGTTTTTGGTCTGGAGGTGATTTGCACATTTTTCACCTAAACACATTCATATCTGAGACATAGATATGAAAGGTATGATACCTAGACGTTTCCCTGGTGTTAATGTTTGCATGTGATTGAACAAAGGAGTGTGGTGCTTTCAGACATCTGGTAATTCACCTCCAGGGATGAACCTGATCTGTAGAGATCCACAGTTGGCTCACTGATATCTTGCCTGATAGGAAGTCAATAAAAAATTCTAGAAAATAAGTGAGATACAAACTTGGGTATGTGTGCAATGTTTACATGTGTCAACATGCACTGTGCTAGATTTTCTATGGGAAAGTTCTAGTAAACATGCCATTGCAAAAAATTAATCTTGCTTTTCGATCTCTACAAAAAATAAAACTTTAATTATTTTTGTCTCTTCTTTTTAGCAGAAGACCTTGAGAAGTCACCTATAAACTGGACTGAGTCAGATGTAAGTGCCTGGCTAAGGTCGATTGGCGTGAAGGAGCAATATATAAAAAAGCTCCATGAAGAGGAAGTAGATGGACAAACCCTGCTTGCTCTGACAGAGGACTTTTTAAAAACAGAGATTTGCATGAAATCGGGACCTGTTCATTTGATTATCCAAAAAAGAGATGCACTGCTTAACTCTCAGAAAAACAAACAAGTCACTAAAGGCAAAAGGTCTGAGTTAGAGCAAAAAAAATCAGTGGAAGGTTCTCAAACAAGGTGGGAAGGTTCTGAAGATCCTGTGAGAAACAGAGAAGTTTCTAAAGAGAGACAAAATGTTAAGAAAGAATGTGTGTTGTCTTCAAAGGAGGACTGCAAACCAAGACCGTTTGATGAAGACGACATTGATTTTATCTACTTAAAGCACAGAGTCCTCCAACCTGAATCAGGGGCTTTCAATTTAATATCTCCTTGCCATGAATACAAGTCTTTTGCTACAGCTGCCACACTGGACCGTACAAGACTCCAAGCAAAGTTTGCCAGGGAAGTTTTTAAATTTGCAACTGGTTGCATGAATATCAGATCAAATGGCACCATACATTTTGGCGTGATGGACAGCAAGGAGAATGAAGGATATGTGCATGGGGAGATCATTGGGATTCCCATAAAAGAAAAGGACATTTATGTAGACGCTTTGGACCTCAGTGAAAAAAGTTTCCGCTCTGATAAGGAGCAAGTACTACAGTGTGTGCGGCCGCCAAGGTTCATTGAGGTTATGGATCGAGAAAGTACAGAAAAGAAATATGTGGTGGAGGTAGATATTGTGCCTTTATTAAGCATTGTGAAGAACAGGGTGTATTCTGTTCGCCTGCCAAATTTTAAAGAGGCGGCTAACAAATTAGAGTTTGAGAAAGAAGTGATTTTTCGAAGGGTTGGCTCAAAGACCGAGCCGGTGAGTGACTTAGGGGATTTCTACCAGAGAGTCAAGGATCGAGACACTCAAAGAGACGAAGCAGAGAAAAAGCAGTTTCTCATTGCTCCAGAGATCTGCCAAGATCTTGGAAGGAAGCTCACAATGCTCTTGACCAGTGGAAAGAAATTCATCACAAAGGACAAATGGTTCATACTTGTCACAAACAAATTCAAATCCAGCGACCTCAATAATATCGACTGGCTGCTCAACATGAATGTGTTCTGTGTATTTGACTTTGACCCAGATTCAAAGATATCAGGTCTGTGCAGCAAGTACCTTGAGCACCATGCTGCAAACATGCATTTTCTGCAGAGCTACAGAATGCCTGCTGGTATGACCATAAAGGATTTCACTAACCACCTGCATCTGTTTGAGCAGACTAGCTGGATCTTTTGCAATGGTCGCTCCGATTTCAAAGGGAATGAAGCGTCATGTGATGAAATGACCTGGATTAAGACAAAAATGACTTTCCTGCGGGAATCTGTGTCTCTAATCTGCAAACAAATCCTCCCAAAAGGCACATTTCAAGTAATCTTTCTGCTAACATCTCCTGTAGAAAAGCCACTCCTGCACACGTTTTATGAGTTTTTCACAGACATGGAAGGTCATGAGGACATAATCTGCATCTGTGACTGTGAAAAAAACTACCACAAGTGGCAAAGCTTTGCAGAGGGATCCTGTGGAAAAGAAGCTGTTAACAACTCAAGCATTGTTGGGATGAAGATGAGTCATGTGAATGCAACCTTGCAGCATGTACAGCCCATCAAAGCTCACGTCAGGAAACACCTGCCTGTCTTTGTAAAAGGGACATGTCTTCTTGAAACACAGATAGAAGAGCAAATGTACTCCCTGGAAATAATTGCCGTCAACCATTGTGATGAAAGCACCAAAGAATTCATCAAGGAGGAAAAAGGAAACATTGAACAGCAGTTTTACCGAGGTGGGAGAGTCACCTGGCTTAATTTCTGGCTTGCTGACCACAAGCATGTGGAAGACGTGATTGAAAGAGATGCTTACCATGACACATCCCGACTTCTTAATGATGTCTTGAAATTTAATGCTGATCAAACTCCTGTTAACTGTATAAACATTTACCATCATCCAGGAAGTGGTGGTAGCACTGTGGCAAGACAAGTGTTGTGGCACAACAGGAAGGATCTGAGGTGTGCAGTTGTGAAGTCTTACCCAGCCTCTGTAGTTGCTCAGCATGCTGTAGAGCTAAGAGAATATGAAGAAAAAGATCCACAGATGTGCCTCCCTGTGCTGCTTCTTCTTGAAGACACTGACAAGGAATACATAGATGATCTAAGGAATGAACTAGAGGCTGCTGTGAATATCAAACAAATCCAATATGGAACCCTTTGTTTCATCTTGTTGAGCTGCAGACGTTCCCACGATCCAGAGAGGAAATGCAAAGAGTCTCCACTACAAAATGTGTCTGTAACCCACAAACTGTCTGATCAGGAAAAGAGAAAGTTTGCTGGTAAACGTCAAACTCTCGAGGAACGCTATGCACCTTCATTCATTTTAACATTTGTTTTGATGAGTGAAGGATTCTCTCAAGATTACATTCAGGGCTTTGTGAAACATTTACTTCAGGATATTGATCAAAAATCTGTTGTGACTCGTCTCATGCATTATGTTGCTTTGCTGAACACTTATGTTCAAAACTCTTTCATCTCTCAATCTCATTGTGAAGCTTTACTCGCTTTAACAGTTCACCTAGAGAGGTTCCGTCAGCATGTGTTTGAGAGTTTACTCAGTGATCAGGCCAAGCTGGTGTTTTTGCATCTCAGAGATGACAAGACGCACATTGAATCAATCAGAATCATCCACCCACTTGTTGCAAAAGAAATCCTGCAACAACTTCTGGAGGGCAAACAGACCCAAAGCAGACTGGCAATGGATTTGCTCTGCGAGAAGGTGCTTTTTGAGCACCGATTTGGAAGGGAGGAGTATTTGACATTTTTGAGACATTTATTCCTAAGGCGGTCCAGAATCAGTAAAGGGGATGAATGTGATAGTTTCTTCTCTCCCCTTATTGAGCATGTGTGTGACATTGAGAAAAACCCCAACAATGCAATTGAGTTGTTAAAAGAAGCCTTTGAGTGTTTCAATCAAGATCCATTCTTTGCTCAACAGCTTGCTCGACTTCATTACACCTACGAGAAGTTTGAAGAGGCAAAACACTGGGCGGAAACAGCGGCTAAGCAGCTGCCCAATAACTCATACATACTAGACACAAAAGGTCAGGTGTACAGAAAATGGTTTCAAGCAAAATGCAAAGCAATAGAAAGCGAGAGCAAACCAAAGACGGCCCAAGATACAGTGGATGCAGTGGAGACCGCCCTGAAAGCCCTCGAGTGCTTTCAAGAATGTGAGAGGGCAGCCAATGCAGAGATGGAAGATGTTAATAGCTCTGGGTTTTTTTCTGAGGTTGAAGTTGGATGCAGCCTTCTCAAACTGATCTCCTCTCTTCAAGTGTTTGCAAACCGAACCAACGGCCACGCTGAATGTATGAAGTACTTGTTAACAGATTACATCCCAGAGGAACTCGACCGTGCCTGGGAACCATTTCATGGCCGTTTGAAGAAACTTCACAAAACAATGCAAGACGCCCTGGAATGGATTTCAGAGGACCTCAGCTACTTCCAGACAGACATTGGCGATGAAGAGGAGACCCCTGAAAGACCTGAAGAAAAGATAAGCCACCCACTCACATGGCTGGCAAAGAAATCTGCTGAATATGGCAAATACTTCAGTGAAGCAGATTCTGCTATGCTTCTGAAAAAATGTCAGACGATTGAAAGCAAATTTACACCTTTTCAGAAACGCATGATTATCTATCATCTTGGGGGAGGGAACATCATATCGATCCTCTCAAAACTAACTGACCAAAAGGATGCAGTACGTCGTTTAGAGCATATCCTTACTCTTTACCCTAGCAACCCATTAAAGGCCAAATTTACGCAAAGGGATATTGTCAATTACATAGCAGCACACATTTCCCTAAACTGTCTGTCCCCTCAACCACAAAAAGCAGACCCGCTGAAAGAGCTACAGGCTCTTTGTCGCCAATTTCCAAATGATAAAAGGAAATGTTTTCCAAGTGCCTTGTTCTTGCTTACCATACTGTTCTGGCCTGAGGATCATGATACAGACCAAGAGAGAGAAAGCAAATATGAGATTGTGCAGTCAGCAGTTGAACACCTTGAAAAAGGCTACTGGGCCAAGATGAAAGACATTCCCCAGCGGAAAAGAAGGATCTACACCCATTTTTACTTGGGAAACGGGAATGGGCTGGATAAATTTGTCCACAAGAGAAAGTTTGACAAAATCACAAAAGGGTTCTCAGTCTCTGAGAAGCGCCTGAAGTGGTTCAGCGGTGAGGCATGGAAAAGTCCCGAAATTGCCACCATGCTTAAACGTGTTTCTGGATGGACGGAGGACAGGGTGGTGTATCTTGAGGGCCCCCAGAAAAAGAAGTTTAATATCCTGCCTCTCTTTGTGCCTTCGGTGCCTCATGGTAATGAAAACATTACCTTCTACCTGGGATTCACCTTTAGAGGTCCCGTTGCATGCAACGTTCTTGTCAAAAAATAGCAATCACATAAGTATTGTTTTATTAAATGCTAATCTCACAAAACAAGCTGATGGACAAGTTATCATGTTAGTTATTGAGTACTGCACTGTCGTTTGTTAGTGGTAAGATTATGGACATTTCTCACTGTTTCCCGTTTTTCTATTTCTCAATGTATTAACATAAACATTTCATAATAAGTGTTGACCATTATATGCTGCCTTGTAATTGTATTGTACTAATATGTTTGTGAGCTGAAGAACAATGTTTTCATGGCTGAATCAAGAAAATCCTTAAGTGTCCAATGCACTTTACAAAAACTTTGAAAGACCTAATTTTGTTGGGAGTAAATATATAAACTAGCTAGTGAGCACTGGTTTTGTTTCATGTTAAAATTTTTTTTTTTTTTTTTTTTTATCTCATGAAGGAATCGTTGGAGCTTTTAAACGTGTTTGTTGTTCAAAGCCCCATGTGTAACATATCTGCATGCAATAAAATGCTATTTTTTTTAAAAAAAAACTGAAGTTGTATTATTTTGAATCTATAAAATTTGATATAAATTATTTCAGCTAAGCCCATGTTTTGAAGATAGACTTGTCAATCATAAAGAAGGTGAGAGAAAAATAACAGAAGATGTAGGGAAGTTTTTGCTTAAAGTTTGTGTTCAGTGGTATTATTACTGTAAGTGCAGTCCCTTCTAGATTTTTGTTTATCCTCCAAGACTTGGATGTGGATGTCCTCTGACTTTCCATTTTTGATTGAATGTTTCATTATTTGTTATTGATGCAAATCAATCTAAAGATTAGATATATATATACATATTTTATAGATTTGTAGCAAAAATACATTAAGGTAAAAATTGATCCATTGGTTTTTGATATATTATGTTGCAGATTTATTTACTTTAAAAGTAGTGAATTAAAGTCTATGAATGTGGAAACAATTGACCAAAATGTCCTAATTAGCGATAACAAAAATAATATTCAGCACTCTGCACATTTAAAAACAGTTTTTATTAATCGGTTTGTCGAAAAGGGGGTTTTCATTTACTGGATTTTACCCTGAAGCATTAGCGTTTCAGTTTGTTTGTCCTAGTACGCTTGCCTTAGTGTTTTTAGCTTCTCTGTTGCTACCTATGTAGCTTCTGTTGGCTTTAACATCGGTTTCAGCTTTACTATTTCTGTCATTTCTTTAACAGTTTAATTTCAATTATACATATGCCGCCGTGCTTCGGGACTTTTTTGGTTATGTGTTAATGAGCGTAGTTTTGACATTGCAGCGTTGCTTGAAATTGGGTGTTTGCTGAAAGAGGAATTCTACAGTGTTGTTTTTGAAAGAGTCGAAGGGATTTGTCACATTTCGATCATTATGAAGTCATGCTACGTAAATAGCGTGTCTTACCCAGGAACCCAAGTACAAAGAAGACGTAGACCCAAAACCTACAAGCCAGATACTTCTCCAAAGACCTGGAAATTCCAGAGAAACTGAATGCACCGCAGCTCCAGAGAGTCGGTTTGACTGTGGCAGGGACAGGTTGTTGAGCCAAGAGGAGTGTGAGGACAGAGGCTGCTGCTATGCGCCTCTACCTGGATCTGCAGGTCCACCCTGGTGCTTCTACCCCGCCCTGTACCCAGGTTATAACATGGGGCCCCTCACCCCCAGTGAGAAGGGTCAGACTGCCACCCTGACCCGGGCCAGCCCTTCCTATCTCCCCAAAGATATCTCCACTCTGAGCCTGGAAGTCATAGCAGAAACTGCAAGCTGCTTTCACGTTGTTGTGAGTATTTATAAATCAAAATGTGTGCAATTCTTATCAATTAAAGTGTTTTTGCACCCACCACGATTTCTCAGTGCTTTGCTTAGAGCTTTCTTGTAGTTTGTGGCTGTTGATACCAGTAACTGAATACAATGCATTCGATTTAAATGTTGTTCTAGTCTGTTTCTGAGTTTGTTTTAGCGTTTGTTCCACATTTTTCACATTACACCCATTAACTTCAATATATTTCACAGAGATTTTATGTGTTGGAGGAGCACATTATGCTCCTTCCACTGCTAATATTATGTGTTAGAGGTGGTACATTGTTGCAAAGTGGAATAAAAATGACAAACTCTACTTAAATTATTTTTTTCAGGACATTAAATCCTTCACCTGAAGGGTGGATGTTTTTTGTTTGTTTGAGTGAGATAAGTTTTCTCTGTAGTTAAAGGATCCATCCTCTCAGCGGTATGAAGTCCCCTCCCAGCTGGTAGCTTTCAGACAGAAGCATATACCCAGGACCTTCTCTACACAGCCGAATTCCAGCATGATCCCTTTGGTTTCATAGTGCGACGCAAGTCCAATGGAAGGGTTCTGTATGTATCTCTGTCTTTAATCCCTGTGGAGGTCACGCCTGCTCAGCCTTTTCTGTCTGCTGCCATTATTGGTAATAAATTGATAGATTATTCGTCTCTTTGCCTTCTGAGTTTAGTATGAACACCACAGTTGCTCCCTTGCTGTTTGCTGACCAATACCTGCAGCTGTCCACCTCTCTGGCCTCCTCCTTGGTGTCCGGTCTTGGAGAACATTACACCTCTCTCGTCCTGGACCTCAACTGGACATCATGGACTCTTTGGAACAGAGACATGGCACCACATGTGAGTCTGTTACAGTGACTGCACCAACCCGACAAGTGGGTTTTCAAATATTATCAGCAGAATGATATTCAGCAAAATTAATTGTATACATTCCTGCTGTATATATAAACTTCTGTCTCTCACTGCAGGCTGACGCTAACCTCTACGGCTCCCATCCATTCTACATAGTGCAGGAAGACGACGGCTTAGCACATGGAGTTTTTCTTCTCAACAGCAATGCAATCGGTAGTCCCCTCTTTGCCTCTGCACACTGTTATCGACATAAATTATTTAGCAGAAACTTGCAAAAATAATGCATTTCCATATATTATCTCATCATCCAAAAGTTTTCTGATTATTTTCCATTTGACTGGTGCAAAGTTCTTCACATAATTTTCTTAACTGGACAATAAACACACTATTCTATAGTGCTTTGCAAAAAGTATTCATACCCTTTAAAGTTTTAGCATCTTTTTATGTTATTATCTCCATCTGATGATGTCGTATTAGGGCCGTTGTAGATCATAGGGAAAAAAATGCTGCATCTATCTTCAATTAATCTTTGACCAGCTTTCCAGTCCTTGATGAAGGATTTCCACAGCATGATGCTGTTACTGCTATGTGTCAACATAGGGACAATATGTTCGTGATTTTTTGTTGTTGTTGTTTTGTTTTTTTACAATGAATACATTTCACAAAGGAGATAAATGCAAATGAAAACTCCACTTTTCAAATTTTCTTTTGAAAACTACGGATATTTGTTTCACTTCTATGCACTAAAGACTGACTATGGAGGATGCTGCATGTAGAGGGAAAACAAAAAAGTAACCTAAAACAGTGGTTTTTAAATGTAAACCAAGATGTGTAATAAAACTCAATGAAAGTTAATCAAAAACCTCCATAATTCTTTTGTGGTGTTTGTTTAAACCGTTTTTTTTTTGTTTTTTTTTAAGTTTCTACTGTATGGATATATTGTATCCTATATATGATATATACATTTTATATTGCAAAGGATGACCATGCTTCACATTTGTTTTGAAATGTCTCTGTAGAAGTGATACTGCAGCCAACACCAGCTCTCACATGGGTATCCACTGGTGGAATCCTGGATCTGTACATTTTCTTGGGTCCTGACCCTCAAAGTGTGATACGACAATACCTGCAGGTCATTGGTATGTATTTTCCCGGTTTACTGAGCTCTAGTAACACGTATCCAAAAAGCACGAGATGTACAAACATGTATGTGACTTGTGGCTTTTGAGTGGACATTGTTTTGTTTCTTTTTCCAGGGTATCCCATGATGCCTCCTTATTGGTCTCTGGGCTTTCATCTTTGTCGCTGGGGTTACACAACTACTAATGCAACCCGCATGGTTGCACAACGCATGCACAGAGCAAACTTTCCCATGGTAAATGAAACAAAAACACATGCTAATTGTATGTAGGAGAAAATATACTCAGTCTTTTACACATTTGGATTCTTTAAAGTCCATGTCTGAGTTTAGTAATGTTAGATTCTTAATTATGTCATAAATGTCAACTGCATGCAGAGAGAAGTGATCTGGAGAATTTTGGTTTTATTTTGTAGAGACATATTAAAGAACTTTAATAATTGAGTCTGCAAATATTGCAAAAGGCTCAGTAATTTTATTAATTTCATAATAACACAGACAGGATCAGTTATACTGAAATCAGTCGGACTTTGTAAAAATCAAGAGTGTAGATATTTTGATGCAGTCGCTTCATTTATTTTTGAGACTATTTAATGTTTTTCACCTCTAGGATGTGCAGTGGAATGACCTGGACTATGCAGACAAGCGAAGGGTGTTCACCTTTGACCCTGTGCGATTTGGTGATCTTCCAGAGATGGTCAAGGAGTTTCATAAGAAAGGCTTGAAGTACATCCTTATTCTGGTAGGACACCTTTAAAATTTGACATTTTTTCAGAGTTTTTTGTATTAGAATTCAGAAAGGAAGTAGGATCTGCAACCATTTTTTCACGGCAGCTTCAATAAAATCAAAGTAAAAGTAGTTGTTGACCAACTCTTCCAGTAGATGGCAGCAAAACTCTTTTAAAGTAAAACTCCAGTGTTATCATGGTTTGTTTCTTCCCTAGGATCCGGGCATTAGCAGCACCAGCCCCCCTGGAACATACCCGCCTTTTGAAAATGGCGTGAAACGAGATGTGTTTATTAAGAATGCAACTGGAGACATTCTCATAGGCAAGGTTCGAGCCCATTTTTAGATTGTTATATTGAGACACCTGAGTACTAAGCTCTTCATTTACCTTCATGTAAGCTAAGGTGTTTGTCCCATGCACACAGGTTTGGCCCGGCCCAACAGCATTTCCTGACTTCACCAGCCCCGAGGCCAGGCAGTGGTGGGAGGACTGCATCAGAGACTTCTTCTCTAAAGTTCCTGTAGACGGTCTATGGATTGTGAATACACAAAACAAAGAAGCAACAGAACATTGGTTTACATCTAAATGACATATTTAGGCTTAAATCTCTAAAATAATTGACATTGTGCTGTTGCTTCCTACCAGGATATGAATGAACCATCCAATTTTGTCCAGGGATCAGTGGTGGGCTGCCCTGACAATGAGCTTGAGAAACCTCCATACACACCTAGTGAGTGTATTAGATACATATCACTGACTTGCAACTATAGTAGCCAAAAAAGTATTGAGTATTGAAGTATTCAATCTGTATATATTTTGGATTTTCTACCAAAGTGTAATGAATAAGCATTTTTAGATTTTTATTTTTGAAATAATGTTCTACATCCTTTCACATAATAATTCTTCACTACTTGTGCCACAAAATTCCAATAAAATATTTTTAAATTTGGGATAAATAAAATCTGCAAAAGTTCAAGCGGTAGCAATACTTTATAGATGGAAATAAAAAACATGTTTGTCCCCAGTTAGATTGCTGCTATAAATCTTCTCCAAATATCACACAAACAGGGGTGGTTGGAGGCCAATTGAACTCAGGAACCATATGCATGTCGGCACAGCAGCAGCTGTCCAGTCATTACAACCTGCACAATCTGTACGGATTGACTGAAGCTCATGCAACGCACAGGTCAGACTATGCAGCCATGTGATTATTACGTGAATTGGTGTTATTACATCACCAGTTCAAGAATAAAGAGACGCAAGCAACAATAAAGCAACTTCTTAATATGCAAATGTAGGTATTGGCTTTGCTGCACATTAATCCTGTTTACTATGTTTTCCTCCTCAGCGCTCTCATGAACATTCAGGGGAAGAGACCCTTTGTTTTGTCTCGCTCCTCGTTCCCTGGCATCGGGAGGTTTTCTGGAGTGTGGACAGGAGATGTGAGGAGTGACTGGGAGCAACTTCGGTTCTCCATCCCTGGTGAGTAAATGTCAAATGTGAAAGGTCATGCCAGTGCGTTTTTGTGGAAATTTGGTCTCAATACAAACTTGCGCTGGAATGCAATGATTTTTTTTATGTAGCTGTGCTGCGGTTCAGCCTGTTCGGAGTCCCCCTGGTGGGAGCGGACATATGCGGCTTTGAAGGAAACACACCAACGAGGAGTTGTGTGTGCGATGGATGCAGCTTGGTGCCTTTTACCCGTTTATGAGGAACCACAATGACAAGCCCAATGCTGTGAGACTCAAAGTTTATGTGATTGTTTTTATAGTGTAATAGGGTTTTGTGAGCGTTCGTTTCACATCGCGAGAAGTTTCCCTGTTTTTACGTGTCCTGTCCCTCAGCCTCAGGAGCCGTTTGTATTTGGGCAGAAGGCCCAAGCAGCCATGCGGAGTGCGTTGAACCTTCGCTACTCCCTTCTCCCGTTCCTCTATACACTCTTCCACCACGCGCACACGTCTGCTGACACTGTAGCTAGGCCCCTCTTCATGGAGTATGTACTTTCTTCTTCTGTCCTTTTAACGTAACATGAAACTAAAATATCTCAACCCCTTTTCATTCTTTTCTCTGTGTTTTTCTAACTCTCAGGTTTCCCACCGACCCTCATTGTCGGACCATAGACCAACAGTTCCTGTGGGGGAGTTCACTTCTCATCAGTCCTGTTTTAGAGCAAGGAGCAGTAGAGCTGAGTGCGTACCTACCAGCTGGCACTTGGTACCAACTGGACAATGTAAGCTGCAATGTAGTCTTTGTTACTTTATGAAAGTGTTTACACCTTTTGAATCTGTTCATATTTTCATTTTATAACCACAAACTTTGATGTTTTTTTTTTCTGGAAATCTTTTCACACAAAAAAATCGGATAAGTGCTTTTGTGTTTAGTTCCCTTTACTGCGAAACCCTCCATAAAGGTCAGTGCAGCCAATTTGGTTCCTCACTCACCGAAAGTAGTAAATGGAGCCCACTTGTGTTGTTTAAATCACAGAATAAAGGTGCTCTGGTAAAATGAGACCAAAATTAAACTTTTTAGGCAAAGTGCAAAACCCCATATGTGGTGGGAAGTCCTCTGCAAAATACGTGAGACAATAAAAGATGAAATCGTTGTCATGTGTTGGAATGGCCCGGTCAAAGTTCAGTGCCAATTGATAACACATAATGCCTAAAGATTAAAATAAATTCTTGTCACAGGCTCTCTTTACCCTTTCAGACTGATCATGACCTCCTAACTTCTTTCTGTGCCCGTTCTGTGAAAAATATTATTCTTGGAGATTTCAATATACATTTTGATAATTTTTCCTCCCCTCTGGCAGCAGATTTTAAGTCTCTTCTGGACTCACCTAATCTAACTCAGTTTGTTGACGCCCCTACACACAATAGGGGGCATACTCTGGACCTGGTGATTACAGACACTGTAACTATCAATAACTTATCTGTATATGACCTGGGCGTCTCGGACCACAGTATCATTTCTCTAGAAATGCCTTCAACCTTGTCTGCTCCAAAATCTAAACGTCTTATTCAGTTCCGTGATTTGAAAAATATCTCCCCTGGGGCTTTGTCTTCTGCTTTTCATTCCTTGACTGCTGTCAAATCATTTTTCTGTAACTGACTCTGTGGATTACTACAATCAATCTCTCCAGGAGCTTTTGGAGCTCCATGCTCCATTGAAGTCGAGGCTGGTGTCATTCTGCCGCTCAGCTCCTTGGTACACCGATGAGCTGCGGAACATGAAAGCCGTTGGACGTGCTATCGAGAGACGTGTAAAAAAATCAGGTCTCTCTGTACACAAGCAGGCATATAAGGAACATCAGAAAGCTTATGCCTTTTCTCTTAAGGAAGCACGGTCTAAGTATTATTCCAACATCATCAACAGCTGTCCGGGAAATTCCAAACAGCTTTTCTCGACAATAAAACATCTCCTTCATCCCAATCAACAAACTGAGGATGACGATTCGACTGAAAAATGCAATGGGTTTCTCTCATTCTTCAAAAACAAAGTTAATTCTATTAGATCTCAGCTCCACAGCCTTCCTGATCTTTGGCTGCCATCTACCCTTGTACACCATGGGTCCATGAGCTGCTTTGATGAAGTTGCAAAGAGTGAAGTGGAGAACATCCTCAAGAAAATGAAGCCTTCATCTTGTGCCCTGGATCCCTTCCCCTCATCACTCATAAAATCTAATCATGCCGCAATAAGTCCGTTAATCACACAAATAATAAACAAATCACTGAAATCTGGTCATGTTCCATTGCCTCTTAAAACAGCTGTCATTAAACCTCTTCTAAAGAAATCTACCCTGGATCCAGATATTCTTTCCAATTACCGCCCAATTTCACATCTTCCTTTTCTGTCAAAAGTGCTGGAAAAAGCTGTGGCCGCTCAGCTGCAGCTTCATCTAGAACAAAACTCTCTGTATGAGAAATTTCAGTCTGGGTTTTGTTCTGCTCACAGCACTGAGACTGCTTTGCTGAGAGTTACCAATGACATCCTCATGGCAGCTGATGCTGGGTCTACATCTCTCCTTGTCTTCATGTGGAGGTCGGTCTCTGTGACACTGTTCTGGACTGGTTTAAATCTTTTCTCTCCAATCGGCTGGAATGTGTTAGCCTTGGCAAGGCCAAGTCCCAGACTGTCTCTGTCTCCTGTGGTGTCCCACAAGGGTCAGTATTAGGGCCCCTGCTGTTTTCCCTTTACATGCTGCCTTTGGGTCAAATCATTAATCGACATAACATCTCCTTTCACTGCTATGCCGACGATATACAACTTTACATTAGAACTGGAGCATCATCATCACCATTTTCACTCAATGCCTTCACTACTTGCCTGGAGGAGATAAGGAAGTGGATGACTCAGAATTTCCTTCAGTTAAACTGCTCCAAAACTGAAGCCATGTTGATCGGAACACCTCACCAGGTTCAATCTTCAACTATGACGACTGTGTTCTTTTCTGGACAAGACATCCCCTTTTCCACCATAGTTACAAATCTTGGAGTTAGAATGGATTCTCAACTACATTTGAAAATCACATAAAGGATCTGTTTAAAATCTGTTTCTTTCATCTTCGTAATATCTCCAAAATTCGTCCGTTTCTTTCTTTCTCTGATGCAGAGACTCTCATTCATGCATTTTTACACATCACCATTATGCAATACTACTGTTGGTCTATTACATAATACCTTGGTAAAACACATTGAAGTTTCTGATTATACGAAATATGAAATGCCAAAATATGTAAAAGTTTAAAAGACCTTTTCATTTCACTTGCATCTCTTTTGCTTTCTCAAAGGGTCAGCCGTTCCACAGTAATGGTCAGTACGTCCAGCTATCGGCCCCTCTGGAAACAATCAATGTTCACGTGAGGGAGGGCCACATCATCCCCAAGCAGGTGGGAGTCAGCTCTACAAAGTTAGAGAGAAAGTAGCCTGGATTTTATTTCAGTTTTTGTCTCAGCTTTATGGATAAAGTGAAAATTTGTTCCTAGTGTTTTAGTTTACAGGATTTGCTTGGTAAACTGCACAAATCAGTTTGAAGGTTAATTCTGGTATGTTCATTAGCTTGATAGTGTCTTTTGTAACATGTTGCTGTATTTCATTTAAAAATAAAAAAAGCTGTTTTGAAATGCAGTATAATCCTTTTGTGTTTTCTGTGAAGGAACCTGCTTTGACCACCGCGGCTTCACGTGAAAACCATTTCTTCCTGACGGTGGCGCTGTCCAGTGGTGGCTGGGCACGGGGGGAGTTGTTCTGGGATGACGGAGACAGCCTTAGAACTTTTGAAACACAAAATTATTGTTATGTTAACTTCACTGCTGGACAGGTAGGTACAATGGCTAGCAGAAGTAATGATACCACTTCAACTAAACCCTTTCGAGAGGTTTGACGTCTGTTTAATGCACCATAAGAGAGAGTGGATACGTGTTTGATCTGGAAGCTTTAATCGCTGTAAATTCTGAATATGATCAGGTTTTTATTTGGACTCTGACTAACAGATGTTTAATTATTTGTGCTTTACTTCAGTCGCAGATAATTAGCGACCCTCTCAACCTCAATGGGGCCTTGGCCAGTCTTCTTCTGGGAGGCCTCCAGGTGTTTGGAGTGCCTTCACAACCTCTTTATGTCTTGGCTAATGGAGAGAAAGTTACAGACTTTACATATAAGACTGACACAAAGGTGAGTTCTGGGTTAGAGAGTACTTTTTGCTCTGATGCTTTTTAATTACAGCCTTTCCAGTTCACCATCTTGGAAGCTGAACTTTATCTTTGCGCCTGTTCTTGTAGGTCCTAACGGTGACTCGTCTGGCCTTGCCTATGTCAAAGACATTTACAGTCCAGTGGGTTCAATGATGAACCAAATTCATCCTATTCTTTGCCTTTGCCCTGTGCTGTTAAAATGATCAGCTGCGTTATTTTGTCACCACACCAGCAGATTTTTTTAAAGCCTTTGAATGTAAACTAAGCAGCCATTTGGTTTTGATTTTTTTAAAATCAGGATAAGTTAGTGGTATATAAAAAGAGTTTTGTAAATATTGCTTTGTGAATAGTGTTTGTAAAATATGCAAAAAAATAAAGACATTTTTATCTTGTGATTTTACCTTTTGACCTTGATAAGATGCTCCATTTGCTTGCTGATAATAGTTTATTACTCCTCGAAGTCAAGTCATTCCACAGTAAGATGAATTACTAAAAATAAATCTATATGAATAAAAATTCAAATGACAAATTACTAAGAGAATTGACCCTCACAGAATTTATAGCTTTATAAATGTCATAGTATCAGAGTAAAGACAGATGATGCCAAATACATGCCACTCTTCTTTTTTGAGCTGATCTAGTAAACAAAATCCTACTGAAATTTAAGGTTGTAACCTGAACATTTCTGAAAAAGTATCCCTCGTTATGCGTATGTTTTGCAGGGCTCTGTTGTATTTTGTTGTCAGAAACCGGTTTTAAACAGGCAGCTGAAGACGGCAGAAGCGTGATGATGCTCTGAATCCAGCTCTGGTCCTGATGGTGGACCAACTAAATTCCAGCACTCATCGGAGACCTTTACAACGTAAAGGTCATCTAAACGTATTTTAGATGACAAAGAATCTAAAATCCATCATAAAATCCCAAATGTCCAGTTATGTCTCAGTAGAACTACGTGCCGGAAGTAGCTATATATGCGGAGTGATTGGTTACAGGGGCTGTGACGTGAAGTCGAGACATTAAAGAGGCAAAGATATTTCAGGAAGTAAAAACCATTGTATCTTACATTAAAGTGTCAAGCGCGTTTCAAATATAAACGCATATGACTTATTTAAGGTCACCTTACTTTGAAAGTCCAGAGCGGAAGTGTACACTTTTGCCATTGAAACAGCAGCAGTTAGGCGTACGGCGGTGGCTCACACAGTGATAAACCTCTGCAATAAAAAAAAAGAAAAGAGAGATACCTGAGTTGATATTAAACCGAGCTAAACCCGTGGAAAGGAGCCGAACCCAGGCCCGGTTCGTGGCGCTGGGGCTCTGTCCGCTTGCGGAGATGGTTGTCCGGAGTGGGCTGTAGATTCCTGCGGCGGGACTGAAGGTGAGAGCTCTCCATGCTGCTGCTGTCTCTGTTCATGTATTCCTGTCGCTGGAGCAGGTGTGTGTGTGTGTGTGCGCACACCAGTCACTGTGGCAGATAAACACGTATGTTTTTCTACACGGTGTGTTTTTGGAAGGAGCCTCTGACAGCTAAAATATTGGCGTTAGAGGTGGGACTGACACAGAGTCCCTGCTCGGACATGTAACCCAGAGGAACCAATGTTAGGCCTGGTGTAAATAGCCTTGTCCATCTGCTGCTGTCAGGCGGATGCTGCCGAGGCTTGTCCCGCCACAAGCAGGCTGACATCCTCACCCAGTAAATACCAAGAGCTGCTGCTGAGAAAAACACAGATGCTGGATTTCCATGTTCATTGAGCTGGAAGCTGAGACTTCTCCCTTGTTCGATTTTCTAACGCATCGACATAATAAACATTTATTTTCAATGACTTCAAATTAATTTAATTTCACTTTGGTTACTGAGTGGTTTGGTAATATGGAGTTTCTTACAATGAAAATAAGACTCCAAAATAAATAAAAATAAATAAAAAAATGACCTCTCGTTAAAGTCGACACCCTCGAGTTCACAGTGTAGCTACCCTCCATATCAACTTTATGTTGCTGATAAACTGTTTAATTGTTTAACGCTCCATCTTTATGTTTTCTGTGCAAATGTTGGCTTTTTTTTTGGGTAAATTTGTTTAGTTCTGCAATATTTGGCCTAAAACCGCCTCAGTGCTGGCCTCTTTAGGTCGAACTGTGCCTAAGCAGTTGAATTTTCCTATTGGTTGCAGCGGTACAGCTTAGTACAACTTCATCACAGTCTCAGTTTGGGCTTGAAACCATCTCACTCCCTGCGTCGCCTGTTGGAGAGTCAGGAGTGGGAATAGTGTGCATGGCTGTGGCCAGCTTTGAACCATGGCGTTACTCAGCTTAGCAAATGTGTGATTTAGTTTTCAGTGTGGAGACGGAGGGAATGTCTCTACGCTGCTCTGCTCTGACTTCTGATGGTTATTCTGCAGGACAGGAAGACCACCCCCCTGTTTTCTCCCTCCACTCAACCCCACGCTTTGGTGGACTTTTTCAGAATTTGTCTGGAGATGAGGTTATGCTCTCATAGAGGGGTCAATCACACTTTAACCCTGCAAATTATTTGCTTCACCTTGTGACGTCAATTCCCATAAACCATAGATGGGAGTGTTTTTTCTATGTTTTATTTTTTTACATGTGGCTTTTATGGGGCAATGGGAAAAGCAACAAAACATTTTAAAATATATTTATCCTGGGTGAAATCAAAATGTCTTGTTTATTTTGTTTTCTAATGTTATTTTGTGATTTAAAAAAAATGTGCATGTTGTGGTGACTGAATTTTCTCACTGCAAACTGGTCATAGAAAAACAAAGCATAAAAAAAAATTACAAAAATGTGTACTTTGAAATACAAAGATCAAATTGAAACTCCAGCCATTCTTCTTGTTAGTTGTCAGGAACAGACACTAAAAGAATATAAAATTGGTTTTGTTTCTGTTTACATATTTAAAGTGATAAAAACTTTAAAAAAAGAAAAAAAATATGCTAGCTTTCTAATATTATACACCTTGTACTTTTGATTCACAAATTTTGACAAACTCCTATCTCAGATATGTAAACTTGTTAAAGGTTTTTCCTTCATCATTATAACAATTTAAATAAAGCTGTGATGATGATAAAGAAACCAGGTGCTATCTATCATACACCTAATTATTTACGACAATATGCTAGTGACCATCTCGGCTGTCTAGTGACCATCTCGGCTGTCTAGTGACCATCTCGGCTGTCTAGTGACCATCTCGGCTGTCTAACCTCTGCAGGGCTGTACGTTCTGCTGTTCAGTTTGCATTAGTTTCTAGGTCTTACTTGGATTTAATTGCTGGTCCTGAACCTTTATGAGATGCTGTATATTAGCTTATGACATAATTGTCAAGATAACATTCCTTCTGAAACAGGAAACATGTTTTTGAAGCACCCAAAAGAGTTTCCTCATGACTCGGAGTCCATAAGGATCTTGTTTTTCAGGGGGATCTGTTTTCAGCTGCCCCAGGCAACCTCGTGAATAGTGGATATGAAAGAGAGATCTTCCATTCATATGTCAACAGAAGTGAGAAGCTATCTGTGGCTGCTGCCCTCGCAGCTGAACTTTCTTTGTGTAGTTTTTATTCTCTTATTTAAGGTTTCAAAAAATATGTTGGAGAGTTGGTTAAGAAGAAGTGGGTAAAAATGTTCCATCGATTATTGGACAGAGGAAGTGAATCTAGGAAGGCGTCTCACTGCTGAGATGTCTGATGAAACACAGAAAGGTCAGAGGGGAGAGTCCGTCTGTGGGCACATTGAGGTGTTGACGGGATTAAGGATGAAGTTGAGAGCAAGAGGCCGCTTTTTCTTATCAGCCTGTGTGAACCTGAATCTGAACCTGGCACTGACCCCGGTCACCCCGCTGCAATGACGCTCGGCAGTAAATAGCTCCTTGTTGCTATGAAGCGGCAGAAAACTGATGCGCAAAGATCTGAATTCCACATTAATCAGAAAGTTCAAATGGGGTCAGCCAAAGTTTTTCATGCAGGACAGCTGCTCCCCTTACTCTTTCATAACAGCAAGCAGTTTTGTGTGGTGTTATTTGATGAAGCAGCTTGCTTGAACAGTAAATTCATAGATCTGGGGCGTTGCTATGCTTAGATTTAGTTTAATAAGGTGGTATTCGGGATAGAGAGGCTGCAGCACTTGTCTAGAAAAGTTTGATTATTTACTCGGTCCAATTGATGTCCAATGATATGGTCTGATTTGATCGGAATTAAGTTCATTATCTAGTATACTTCATACAACAGAAAGTAGTCCTGGTTCAGTGTTTCTGTGTTCATTAGTATTCGTTTTCTGGACAGAGACAATTGACAAAAACTATTGCTGCCATTATCTCCTGTGTTTTGCACAGACTAAATTGTGCTTACTCCTTGTTTTTCTGCCCTATAGAAAGTTCTCCTTGTACTCCTTTCTCAGTACTTCTGCAGCTTATTGACCAAGCATATTCTGCATATTCACTGCCATTACTGATGTCTGCAGTTTTTGCTTTTCTTTGTTTTTTATTGAAAGTACTCCTCCCTCTGGGCTATTTTGCTGAGCTGTGTATTTCGTCCTGGATCAAGTCAATTGACTAAGCTATTACTACCACTAGGTATGTATATTCTTTAGTTTCCTGTCTCACAGAAAGTATCCCTGGCTAAGTGCTTCTTTGAATGGTTCTTCTTTTTATTCTAGATTGA
The DNA here is from genome assembly GCA_033032245.1 of Poecilia picta. Taxonomy (NCBI): domain Eukaryota; kingdom Metazoa; phylum Chordata; class Actinopteri; order Cyprinodontiformes; family Poeciliidae; genus Poecilia; species Poecilia picta. The sequence goes on from CM065360.1 coordinate 14,409,336, forward strand.
GCTATTGATTGAAACTTTCCTGAACATGAACAAATAGTCAAAACTTCAAGCCTTACTTTTAGATATGAATTGCAGCCCTAGCTTACCAAGGTTCTTGAGATGGAAGACGCCTTTTCTCTGCCAACGGTAAATCTCTGACCTAAATAAACAGCCACACTTCTACTCTTTTTAAAAGGAAGTGAAATGATTGCCAACCACATAGCTTCTCTTTGAGCTAATGCCCAGATCTTGTGCTGGTAGGCTTCCTGTGCAAGGCTTGGCATCAGGAAGTGGGGTGCCTGCTTAATCAAGTGGTGGTAAACACGCTCCCCACCACGTTCTTTTCCCCCTGAGGAAAAAGGAGGGAACATTCCTGAGATAGAGCGGGGAGCATGTGTCAGAGTGTTCAGCCAAGTAAGGAACAAGGTTATGACTTTGATCCAACATGGAGAACGTTAACCATACAAGAACGGACCAGTGGGATGGACTGATTAAAAAAGCAGAAGCTGAAGGAACAAATGTTTAATTGCTTTGTGTTTTCTTTTAGTACTACAGAATAATAATAATAAAAAATTAAAACCAAAGGAGTTCCTTCTGTTATAAGCGAAAGTTTATTTCATCCCACAAAGCTTTCTCCTAAGTGGACGGTTCAAACTCAGGGAGCGTGACCAAGTGACCGGTCCAAGTTCAGCGCTCGACGTGGACGACATCTGTTGGCTCCCGATAACAGCTTGGAATTTCACACAGACGGAGCAGAGTGTGTTTGCTCTCTGTCCATCACTGTGTTTCTCTGCTGTTTGCAGAAGGTGGGAAACATTTAGTCACGCACAACTACGACACACAGACACGCACATGCAGGAGCTGAAGCTGCTTTAGTAGATGCAGGTGCACGACTGAGAAACGCTGAACAAGTCAGGAGAGGTGAGAGGGGAGCTCTGCAGTAAGGACACTGCAGTAGATACTAGCACACGGGTGTCTGAGGAGGGGAAGTTGAGGATTTCTGCAACTTTAGAGCCAGGCTAGGTTGCATTTGACCTTAAACTCTACACCTCATCTGTCTTTTTTAAGTTTTTACAGAGTCAGGCATCGCTAGTGGAGCTCCTGTTAAAGTAATTTGATGTTTAATTCTGTCAAAATAATAAAACCCCCAGCCTCTTAATTTGATCATACCTATTCGGTGGTAAGGAATAATTGTTTTTAACATTTAAATTGATCAGAATTTCCAGAACCTTTTTAATCAGTAACTTGTCCTCCCACTGGAGGATCATTACACATCTATAGTGCACATAGAGCTGACTTTTTGTATTTTTTTCCCCGTACATTTGAATTCACTCTAAAAACAAACAAATGCATAAACTGAATTAATTAGGTTAATTAATTAGGTTTGCCAAACATTTATTTGGGTCAGAGGTCCATAGTTGCGGTTTGAATCTGGACCCTGGGTTAAAATGGAAGGATTCGTTTTCAACCTGCGCTTTTTAAATCATATTTATGGTAGTTTATTTCTGGACGCACTGCTTTTTCTGCCCTTATGGCAGCTGTAGCAGAAAGATTGGTATAATTTGCTTCAGAATTAGCAAGATTGAGGCTTTTTTAATGTTGCTCTAGTGAAGCCCAAATGACTCTTTCTGCAGCATTGAAGCTTTTGCTGAAATAAAAAAAAAGAAAAATGAGCTTTACAACACAGTCCTCTTTGGTGGCATCTGGTGGTCAAAAGTAAGAAGAGCAGCTTGGAGCTCCTGTCAAAAATGGGCTGCTTTATTCGGTTGGCTTCTCTTCAGAGTTCAGTTGACGGCTTCTGGTTTTGTTGGGGTGACAATTGAGCTGTGCTTTCTAAAGATTGAAGTAAGATTGAACTTTTCAGTGGCGGCCATTCGAGGTGGGTCTTTCCACTCAGGGTGCTGTAGCTCTGGTTCCCATCCCTGACAACCTCAGAGTGCATGGCACCACAGTTCTTGGAAGCACTTGAAATTTTAAATAGCAATCTTGTCAGTTCACTGAAACTGGGTCAACATGATTTTTTTTTTCCCTGATACTCGACCTTCTTCTCTGGGCTCCATCCTTGTGAAATACCACATGAGGCTCCAACTTTGCCTCCCTCTGCTCTCCGTGTCCTTTCAGAGGATGGGCTCAGTGTCCCAGTGCCTGAGGAGATGTCTCTGGGTCGGCTCCTTCGGCGCGCCTCCTCCAAGGCCTCCGACCTCCTGACCTTAAACCCCGGGGCAGGGGGCTCATCGTTGCGCTCGGGGCTCGATGGCGAGATCATCTTCTCAAAGAATAATGTTTGTGTGCACCCTGCGGAGCCCCTCCCGGGCCTGGCTGAGCACCACCCAGGTTTGGCTGCACAGATACTGAACTACCTGCTTTCTCTTACACCTGTTTATCATGGAGAGCTCTGTTGAGGTTTGAGGTTATGTGGCTGTGTCTAGTATGACAATAGAGATGCGTTTTACTTAAACAATTACCTAAAATGTACCAAATAATAAATTATTATGGACAGTAATAAGTAAACATATAGCTTCAGTTAGTAGTACACTCCAAATAAAGGGAATTAATATCTTTTGGGTGCCAAGTTCAACTGAAACATTTTTAAAAGGGAGATTTTCTTTCGTAAAGAAAATCACTCTGAACGCCAACATGGTTTTTGTTGCCCCCCCCCCTGCAGGCTACCTGTGCGTACACGTGGAGAAAGACGAGTGCCTGGGCTCCACTCTGATTCTGACGTGGGTGCCGAATTCCCGCATCCAGAGGCAGGACGAGGAGGCGCTGAGATACATCACCCCGGAGAGTTCGCCTGTGCGCAGGAACGCCCGCCGCAGAGGCAGGAGGTACGAGGGCGGGGGACCAGATATTAGCACAATATGGTAACATACTGAAAATAAAGACACATAAAGAAGATTAGGTAACACTTTGTTTGGCGGGTGTGCATAAGACTGACATGACGTATCATAAACACGACATAGCACCTGTTGTGAAATGTGTATTACTTGTGGTCATGAAGTGTAATTCGGTAAATAATGACACTTTTAATGCAAAGTTGACACTTTTAATGGACTTTCAATTAAACTTTTAGAGCAACTTTGCATTAAAAGTGTCATTATTTACCGAATTACACTTCATGACCACAAGTAATACACATTTCATAACAGGTGTTATGTTGTGTTTATGACATGTCATGTCAGTCTTATGCACACCCCGTCAAACAAAGTGTTACCGAAGATTATGTTTGCAATGTGTCGAACTAACCATCCTCTGTAGGCCGCGCTCACGTCCTCCAGCCGCCACTCCAGAGGAAGAGGAGGACGACGAGAGGAACATCACCAGCAGCACCTCCGCCCAGAGCCTGGTGGGTGAGAGCGGCTCGGACCCTTCCTCCAACCAGCAGCAGCTTCTTTTAGCCGGGGAGGAGGGTGACGAAGGCTCCTACGAGCTGTCGGACGAGGTGAGCCGGGACAGCACCATGGGCTCCGACTCGGACACCTTCTCCTCGCCGTTCTGCCTGTCGCCCGTCAGCGAGGCTCTGTGTGAGAGCAGCGGCTCCGTTTTCCTGGACCCTGAAAGCAGGTCAGTGAGACAGTGGATGACGTGGGTTTGAGGTCTTTTTTTATTTTTTTATTTTTGTAATTAGTGCTGCACAATATAGTACAAATATATTGTCATCGCAACATCAGTGTGTAATATTGTTATTTTAGAAACATCTCGCTCTTTGTATTTTTTTATTACAGTTTAGGAGGGAAAATATGAATGTTTCCAGAAGTGTAGTAGATGCATTTTTTGGCTCCTGCCCCGGGTGTAGTTTTCAGCCAATTTTCCCCTCATATCCTCTGATTGGTGACTGACAGATTAAATACTGATATGTTGTGTTTCTGTTTTTATTTTTTCCATGTTCATTGAATACATCAAACACCTCAAACAGTTGCATTTACTTTGCTGTAAATGCATTTTTTAAAACACCACATCTATTAAAAGTCTTATAGCACACAGTTTTTCGTAAAGTATATTATATTATAAAATCTGTGTTTTGTACTTAGGTTATCTTTGCTGGATAGTGTAATGTTTTCTTTTGATGATCTGAAACATTTGAGTGCAACAAAATAAACCGGCAAAAACAGGATCTATAAGGTTGCAAACACCTTTACATTGCGCTATAGGGAACGTTCCTATAGATAAATGATAAACAAATTAATTATATATATATATATATATATATATATATATATATATATATATATATATATAAAATATTGTTTTTTCATCATTGATAGAAACTTTAACACAAGACAGATTGTGTAACTTTCTTTCTTTTTACTTTAAATCTACAAAGTTGGCTAAAAATAAAAAGAACTTGTTGGCCTCATGTTAGTTGCTTTCGATTATATAGAAAATGAAGAAGCTTGCATTCCTTAACACTGGATTCATTGTTTTCCACAGAGAGTCATTATGGCACATGTTTAAGACTTGATGAGTGTTTTGACATGTTTAAGACTTGATGAGTGTTTTGTTTCAGTAAACCTTTATATGCTCTTAGAACTTCAGACATTTGATATTGAGATCTTTCTAAAATCCTCTTATCCAGCTCATGTCGTCTTGCCTCAAAATTAGTGAATTCCAACTGATATAACATTAAACGTGTCATCAGTGTCATATAAAGTTGTGTTTAATGAAATCAGAGGTGCCGCTAATTTTCCCTAGTTTGCAGTACAGCCAGTTGTCCTTCCTGCAGTTGCTCTGATCGTCCAGCAGGTGGAGCCAGAAAGAAAAGAATTGAAGGCATTTGGAGCTGTTTTTATCCTCAGGCCACATGGTGCCTCCAGGCTCTGCAGCCCGAGGCCCCTGAGGGACTGAGAGCAGGTAGATGACTTCAGCAGGAGGGATGAGAAATATTTTCAACTTATTCAAAGCAGCTCACAGTAACACCGATTGTTTCCCCCCATCCGAAGCTTAAACACCGCCGAAACTGTGGTGCCTGCGCAGACTGCTCTCTAATCAGGGGGAGCCATCTGGACAGCGATTGTGTTGCTGTTTGGACCTCGGAGTCATTTAATTTTATGATTCCCTTCGTGGTTGTTTCCTCACGCAGCTATTCGGCCTGACATGCAGCCCAGAATGTGTGTGCCTGTGTCAGAGAGCGTGAGTCAGTCAGCATGTGTGTGTGTGTGCGTGTGTGTGTGTGTGTGTGTGTGTGTGTGTGTGTGTGTGTGTGTGTGTGTTTGAAACATTTTTAACCTCTTTTTCTGACCCCAGCTGGTCGTAAGCACAGTCAGTGTGTGACTTGGCAGTGTTGTCTGCCCTGCAGATTCAAACATTTACTCTTCTTTGCTGTTAGTCTCTCTTTGTGCAACTCTCTGCCACTCGGATGTTTTTTTCCCGGCCATCACTTTCCGCCACTATCTACTTTGCATCTTTTCCTCTTCTTTTACTTGAGCCGTCACCCACCTCTCAGGTGCCCCCCCTCCAGCCTCTCACATGCACACAAACTCCTCCACCTTTTTCCCCTTCTCTTCCTAAAGTCTGTGTGAAGCCCTTTGATTCCCACTGCTCCCAGGGTTGTTGTGCTGGGCTGAATGTCAGCTCTCCGGATTAGAGCGCTGAAGAGAGCGGAGTGGCAGCCAAAACCCTGGAACCCACTCAATCTCTCTTTCTCTCTCCCTCTCGCTTGCTTTAATTGACACTGTTAAGGGGCCAGGAACTGGAAACATGTCACTTGGAATCATTCAAAGAGAACGAACCGCGTATGGGAGAGTGAGAGAGGATGAAAAGGGGGGCAGGAAAAGAGGAGAGGGGAGGGAGGGAGCAAAGGAGAAATCCACAGCAATGTCTGTCAAGATTCTTAACAAGTTTCTTTAAAGTTTGACTGTAGATTTTGGAGCTGTCAGTGTGTACTGCCTTCCCAAGGCTTTACTTAAGGAACGTGAACATGTGATTAAAGCCCAGCGCATTGGTTTGCTATAGTGTCGACTTCTGACTTTAGAAAACGAGGCAAGTTCTGCTCGTAAACACTTATCAGTGCAGCTCACAACTAGCATAATAAAGAGGCTTTAAGCCACCTCTGATTTTTGTCATAATTTGTCAGTCTTGTAATCTTTAATAAGTACCTTATTTGAACTCTGTTCGTACTCTGTTTTTGTTCAGATCATTTTCTTAAACCACTTAGCCCCGATCTATTAGAGAGGATTGATCAAAACCACTTTTAAAAGACATTAAACTCTGGCTTAGCAGAGTAAAAACAGAAAGTTTAAAACTTTTGCATAGTGTTTCATAAAAGTATTAATATTATTTGAACTTTGGTGTGGTGCTGTGTTTGACTCTTAAATAAAACCCAGAAAAACCAATTGTCTAAATTTGTCCTATTGGGCCATAGTAGCTCCGAAATAGCTGTACATACATACATATATATATATATATATATATATATATATATATATATATATATATATATATTACAGATGTTTCCCATCCAATCTGACTGAATTTGAGCTATTTTGCAAAGAATAGATTAAGGTTTTAGTTAATGAAAAGCTGGTAGAAACACGGCCCGAAAGACATTCAGCCACAATGGCAGGAAAAGGCATTTCTGGAAAGAACTGACTACTAATCCATGCCACGGTATAAGATTCTAATTTGTAAAAACATAAAAGCAGCAGCATACTGTTTACGTTTCACTTCACGACGATGCACTATTTAGTCTCAATCGCTCGCCAAAATGCTTTGAAGTTTGTTGCTGTAAAGCGAGGCGATGCGAAAAGCAGCCGGAGTACTTCTGCAAAGTGTTTTTAAGCGATCTGCTGTTTAGTTTAAACTAATGTTTCTTGAAAACAAATTTTGACTCATGATGCCGTTAATGTTTCCATCTGACTTTTAAGTGCGTCCGTTTGAGATTATTGGTGGATCACGGGTTCTGGCGCTGACCGTTTTCCAGCATATGGCTGCAGTGTGGCCACACCACCACCACCACCCCCGCCCTCTTGTTCTCCTCTGACACTCTGTTCCTTTTGGGGATTAGATGAAGGACCTGGAAGTCCCGGCGGGGGGTAAGGGGCGGGAGGGTGTGTGTGCTCGGCCGTGGTTCTCAGGGTGACCTGGCAGCACTTTCCTCTGGAGAGGAAAAGTGTTATGATGAAAGGCCTCGGGGCCGTTCCGTTTCGCTCTGGCCTGATGGGACGTGCCAGCTACAGCGGCTCGACGACATCAAAACAGCTTGTTTACACTTTGCACAGCGTGGCCTGATAAATGTTTAGAACGGGCTCGTTAATTCTGACATAAGCTTGGGTCTGTAGTTTTCAGCGTGATCCGTGCTTTTCGGTCCATTCCCTTGTTTTAGCTCTTTTACATGCTCCAAGCATGAAGGACAGATGGAATTAACAAGACTTGAAGGGCCTTGTAAACACTCCTAACTTGACAGTCACTGGGGTTATGAAGACAGGACTCCCTCCATATTTCATGTTATTTAACTCCCTTAGCAGACCTCGCTGTGCCTCTACTCCATCCCCCCTGCTACCCCTGTACGGTTCGCTCTGCGCCGCGATACATGAGACGGAGCGCAGTAAATCAGCAGATAACACAGGGAAGCTGTGCAGCCTGGATTGATCAGGCTTGTTATTTTCCCATCTGCTAACAGGGAAATGATTAGCCAGACATGACAGAGATGGGGTGGAAAAAAAATCAAACTGGCTGCACCCTTTTCGCATGAGCACCGAGCTGCCACATGTGTTCGCACCTTTTCAGTAAATAATGTCAAAACTATTTCGCTGCTGGGAGATAATTAGTTTTTCACGCCTCCGATATTTGAAATGGCATTTTTAAATTGAGGAACATATGGTTTTTGGTTTTCTGTCGGTGCGTTTCCGTGCAAGCAGTGCTGAAAATCTTTATTCAGACGCCTGATTCTCAAATGTCAGCGGGTTTAACACGTCTCCCTCTCTCCGCTTTACCATGTCTAGATTCGTGTTTGAGAGTGCATTATGGTCATTAGCCATGGTTCATTCACTTGTGTGTGTGTATGTGTGACAAAGAGAGAAAGACTCAGAGTAAGCAAGTGATTTAAAGCTTCTTATAACATATTTTACTGTTGTGTGGTATGCATGTTTTTGCCAACATATTTTTCCTGTTTTCCTGCATATTTCCATGTATCTGTATGCATAACATGTGATTGTGTGTCTCCTCCTGCAAGCCAAGGAACCCTGAGCTCAGATTTCAGTGCCGGGAACAACACACTCACCATGAGGGGAATGACAAGGGAAATTGGACGGTGGACAGTGTGATTTGTGTGTGTTTGCGCGCGCTCAGATTTTATTGTACATATATGTGAGTGTGTATTTGTCTTTGGTAGCCTTCATGCATTCCTCCTATTCGCAGCCTCTTGGAGGAATGTAATAGAGACGCAAACACAGATGCAGTCCTGAGCTGCAGATTTCATATGTTGTTTGGAATTATTTATACAAAATGTACAATGAATTTTAAGAGAAATTGACTGATTTTGTTTTTAAGTGTTTTTTCTTATTTTATCCTTTACATTTTTTACTTGCAATTATTTAGATGAACTTTTTTTGGTTCGATGACATACCAACATCCTCAGTAATCAAACATTACAATGTGTTTACACCCGTTGGACTCAGCAAACTAAATCAGTACTTTGCAGAAACATCTTTTGCTGCAGGGACTCGCAGCAAAGCTGATAGGATTTGTCTCTAGCAGTTTTACTTTTATATAGACAAATTTCAGTCCATTCTTCTTTGCAAAATAGCTCAAGCTCAGTCAACAAAGAGCGTCTCTGAATGTCTGTCTTCATATTTTGTCACAGATTCTCACAGATTTCAGTCCGGGCTTTAATTGGGCCACTAAAAATATAGCTATATGTTTAAAGGTTGCTGTCCTCCTGGATAGCAAACATCAAGACTTTTGCAGCAGGTTTTTCTTCCTGACTTTCTTTTTTAATAGCAACCATTTTCTTTTAGCTCCTTCTTTTGGCTACAGAAAAACATCCACCAAAATGTCTCATGGTGAGAATGGTGTGTTCAGACTGAGATGTAACAATGGATGTTTTTTTAACTAATAAAACATTAGTAAAAATATTTTATTTTGTATCTGAAGAAAGTCTGATACAATAAGTCATTTTTGAAAGGGAAACGATTATAAATAAGTATCATGAGTAATCAAATAACAGCTTTGATTTAGCAACTTTTTATTATATCATGTATCATCATGTTGTAATCATCATATGAAAAAATGTGTCTTTACAGGCATGTAAATATAGTCCACACAAGCATTTAACAGGCATTTTTTGAAGTATACTACCCTTTTATTCTATGCATTTTGCTTTCTATTCCACAGAATGTGTAAGGTATAATCAGCAACATATTTACTGTTTAAAGCAGGTTGGCTGGAATGTACAAAACTTTTTTAACACACTCAAGGCATCTGAAGAACTTGTGTCAAAAATGACACGTTAGGCAGTGATAGGTTAGTTGTACTGGGTTTTATTTTGGAGGCATCAGAGTAAATGGAGCTGAAGTATTCATCCCATACTTCTTCAATTCAATTTGTACAATTTGAAAACCACTTCAAATTTGTGCTCTTTTGTGTGTGTGTGTGTGTGTGTGTGTTGGTTTGTCATAAAATTGCGTAAAAGACATTCAAGCTTGTGGTTTTAATGCAGCAACGTGTGGAAACGTTCAATGAGTACGGACGTCTTTATGAGGGACATGTGGGGCACAGTGTGAAACTCGTTAAATCTCGGTCATGTTTTTTTCGCAGGGAACTATGCGAGGAGTCCATGAACCACTCTGTGAGCTCCGCGTCCAGTCTGGACAGCCACGCCCCGTCCGAGGGCGGCGGCCAGTCGCAGGCCATGCGCTGGGAGGAGCAACAGAAGCTGCTGGCTCTGGAGCAGCTGTGTGGAGTCTTCAGGGTGGACCTGGGTCACATGAAGTCGCTGAGACTCTTCTTCAGGTCAGCAGGGAGCAAATGGATGAAAATCCCCTGGGGGGAATCATTACAGGGTCATGAAGTTAAACCCCTTGTGAACTTCCCTTTGCATCATTTGTTGTTTTGTTGCAGTGATGACGCGTGCACTAGTGGCCAGCTTGTGATAGCCAGCAGGGAGAGCCAGTATAAGATCCTTCACTTCCACCATGCTGGTCTGGACAAGTTGGCCGAGGTCTTCCAGCAGTGGAAATGCTGCAGGGAAACCCAACCTAAAGACCAGGTCAGACTTGGGCGAAGGGCAACCTCTCTTTTGGGTCATCGTTGGTGAAACTTTGACTCGGCTTTTTACTCCTCTCCCTCACTCTGTCTGAAGGTGTCGGATGAAAAGTCCTGCATGCAGTTTTCCATCCAGAGGCCCACACTGCCATCAGCTGAGACGCACCCTGAGGAGAGGCTTTACAGGCGGGTGGACGTCGCCGCCTGGCTGCGTCACATCAACCACAGCGGGCAGGTGGAGGAGGAGTACAAGCTGCGGAAGGTAAATCCACGGTTCATACGCACACTTGAAGAGTCTGGAAATGCAACTTCAGTGTTTTTCCTGGAGGGCTGCACATTTGGTGGCAAAAAGTGTCTGAAGCTGTGTGTTTTTCTGCTTTGACTGCATTAGGTTCTCTCCGGGTACTTTGACTTCCTCACACAGTCCAACAAAAAAAAAGAAAATAGCCCGGGGTGTGGATGTGTGTTTTCCATTTCTGGAAATAAGGAACATGCAAGCCTGGACATATAGTTGTACTGTATGTTTGGACTTTATCTCCCATCTTATCATCTAAATGTTGTCTCCCTCCTTCTTTGTGTCACTCATTACTTCCTTATTTTTCCTTTATTTGTTTCTTCTGTACTTCTTTGTATCTTCTTTCCCTCCCTCCCTCATGCTCTTCCTTCTTCCTTGTCATGTTTGTCTTTCTACTTGTTGTATCCACCCTACCTCACTTGGGACCCAACTCTTTTCTTTTATTCCCTCCTTACATTTTTTGCATCTTCTAAACTCTAGAAAGTCGGCGCTCCTTCCCTCTACATCGTATGGCTGAGAAACCAAGTCAGAGCGTGTTTCACTACTGATGAAAGTGGCCATTTTCACACCTTTTTCTTCTATATTTGTTTGTCAAGTCATAATGAAATTCAGCTTGCAAGCTTCTCAGTTTCAGTTTCAATCATCGTCTCGCCCTGTAAATAATGGGAGGGTTTGTCCCTGCCAGTTGTACCCCCTCTGAGTCATTTGCGTTCTCTGGAATTGAGTCGCTGTTTGGTTTACCCGTCTACTGTAATGACTCAGTGGCAGTTAGACCATGACCAAGACTTTTTTTTCTTCAGTAGAAGTTCAAATAAGGAAACAGACAAGTTCTGTTTTTGCTGGATGTGCTGAATAAACACTCATTGTTTTCTTTTTTCACAGCGTAATGCAGAAAATAAGACATGCTAGCAGGGAATGTCAACATGCCCTGCTGCCAGAGCATGTCCCTCCCTTCGTGTTTGCCTTATTTACCCACCTGCCACTTTTTCGGCAGGCGATCTTCTTTGGAGGCATCGACCCGTCCATCAGAGGCGAGGTGTGGCCCTTCTTGCTGCACTACTACAGCTACGACTCCAGCTCTCAGGAGAGAGAGGCCTGGAGGTTGCAGAAACGAGCCCACTACCATGACATCCAGCAGAGAAGGTGGGCAACGAAAAAGTGCTACTCAATCAATCAAAACACATTCTCTTACAACGCTTTCTCTACACAGGAAGAAGAAAATTCTTGTAGAAATCTGCCCCTCTTTCTCAATAACTACAAAATAATTTTTTCTTTGCTGCAAACATTAAATTAACGATATAAGTTGCAGACAATATATCGTTCTCCTCATTGTTAACTCAGAAAGTAATCAGACTTAGTCATTTTTTTTCTTTTCCTTAAAATATTACTGGAATGTGGAACAATGTTGTTACATATAGAGTGGTTTGTCTCAAGCATTTATTTCTGTTGAGGCTTATAGCTAATGAAACTCAGAAGGATGTTTCCAAAACAAAACTGAAATATTACGCATAATATTAAGATTGATGAGAAAATATCCTTACCTCGAGGTATGACCATTTAATGCATAGCTGATGGACTCAGTACTTGGTCTGGGCTCCTTTAGCAGAAAATACTGCTTCCTTAAGCTGTGGGATGGAAGCGATCAGCTGAACATGTAATTAATCAATTAATTGCATAATAAATTGAAATGAGTTTGATCATTTTCATTGTGATCATTAATACTTTTTAAATGGCAAATCTGTTTATAGAGGCGTCATAATCCTTTTTATTCATGGTTTTGGTTGTGCTTTACAAATATCCTTCAGTTCCAGTGTTAAATGTTCTTTACAAAATAAATGTTTATTGGTCTTTGAGAGGGAAAACTTGCTTTATTATGCCATTATGAGTGTGTTACTTGAAAATAGTCTCAAAACAACAATATTTTTGTTATAATTAGTGGGACCATTTATTGTCCAGTAAAATTTCCTATTGCGAAAGGCCAACAAAGCTGACCAAAATAAAACTGAATGTCAAGTTTGCATAAGATGTAGTTCTCTTTCTATAAAACAAAATGTCACAGTCAGCCTTTCAAATTGGTCATGATTTGATTGTAAATTGTAATTTAACTGGATAAATAACTACTACAAACAAGCTTCCTCTTTCCATGCAGGTCAGTGGGCTACATCAGTAATCCACAGTGAAGTGATTTTTCCCTCTGTGTTTCTGTCCAGAATTATTCATTCATGGCTCCACTTGTATTTTGCACCACTGCAGAAATCCCCTGAACCATATGCTGAGAGGACCGGTGTGTGTCTGGATAAATCAGCAATAAAAAATGAAAGCGGGTCATAAAATAGGACAAAACAGAATTTTTTTTTTATTTTTTTACGTTCCAACTTAATATCGAACATCTGCTGCAACTAGCAACAATGATGGTCAACCAGGCACCTTCCAAGGTCCAAGGCACATTATTCACTATTAAGACATGGCTTATGCGGTTTCTGGTTCAGGGTGGATTTCAGGATGGTTTTGTGTTGTGCATCTTAAAAAAGCCAACTGGATCTGAAGTAATGGCTTTGTGAATTCTTTCATTGCGTTTGCGTCATGGTGTTTTCCATGGCGCTGTCGTAACACATTTTTGTTCCGCAGCTTTTCCTTCCACTTAACTTTCAATTAAAAGCTTAGACATTCAACATCCATTGTCCTCTATGACTTATTCTTCCTAGTGGAGGTTGTGTGTTTGACAATTATTAAGTCATTAGTTTACCCCATAATTTCTCTATTAAAGCAAATTTTTGTTGCTCTTATGTCTATAAAACTGAATTTTAGATTTTCATTAGTAGTAAGCCATAATGATCAAAATGAACACAAAGACCTGAAACACATCACTGTGAACGCAATGAGTGACTTGCATTCGAATTTATAAAGATGCACCTGTAAATCTTTATTTTACTTGAAGATCTCCTACTGATAACATCTGCACCTCGGCTCGATAACATGGAAACCACTTTGAAATCTTATGTCTGAGACACTCGGCTGCAGCGCTGGCTGCCAAAAGCTCAGTCGGTAAAACATTAAACCGTACGCCAATCTGTTGTGGCTTCCCATCGCAGGCGCAGAGCAATCAATAGGCACAATCAGAGAAGTGTTAAGGGGATGTGCCGGGTGTGATATAAAAGGTCTCTGGAGAGAAAACATGTCGGCGCTTATCACATCAGATCATGCTCACATGTCAGCGAGAGGGGAGGGAAAAACCCCAACTTTGGTATGCACAGACCGACCCAGATCCCACAGTCTTTACTTATCCACACAACTCCGTCTCAAGGTTAAGGTTGCCATATTCTAGGTCTCTGCATCTCTGCGCGCTACGATGACGATAATTGGACAGATTTCACTTGTACAGGCTATTATCGCTTTGAGTGCACCAGAAGTCGCCTAATTAGACTCTTCATTCTGACGCTGATGTTGATTCCTTTAAAGAGCCTCCGGCAGCCCTCCAGGGCCACCGGTTGATCATTAGGAGCAAGGAGGCGAGTGTGTGGGCTTTACCTTGTCCCCCAACCCTGTGTCCTCATTCTAACAATAATAACTCAGCAGCTGCACATAGGAGTGCAGCTTCCATTGGATATAATCTGAATATTTGAGTTTGTTAGAATCTGTAAAATAATGCCGTTTATGTCTGGAATTCACCGAAGCTCCAATATGAGTTAAATTTGTTTCAGAGAAGAGGAAGGTCGTTTTCACCTGCAAGTATTTTTTTTAATGAAAAAGATATCTGCAGAAACATTCAGCTGAATGTCACAGTTCCTATCTCCTTTAGTTTCTCGTTTTATATAAACAATAATAAAAGAATCTTGTTTGAAACACTTTATCTGGTTTCCTTTTCTATGTAAATAATTATCTGAGAATGGACTCCTTACTGGATACTTCACCTGCTAAATATTTACAGATTTCTTCTCAGAAAGTTATTGTTTTTCTTTTGGGGTTTTTTTCTCACCTTAAGATGTTTCTTTCTGTTTCTTTGACACAGAAGATCTGGTCTACTGATAAAGAGCTTTATTCTTCAGGCAGAAAGTGCGTCTTAATAAAATGACATGAAGATTTTTACTGCAGGTTTTTGGTTTCTGTGACGGTTTTCATGTTTCACTTGTGAAAAATGCAGTAAACAAATTCAGCCATAATGTCGCACCAACATAAAGCCGCAGATAATTGTGCAGTGGAAGGATTTACATTAGTTTTACAAATAAAAATCCAAAAACTAAGGCATACATTTGCATTCAGACCCATTTTACATTTAGTTTATCCAAATGCCATCGGAAGCCACTGTTGGGTCCACACGCCAAACAATGAGTGTGAAGGAGACAAATATTTCCTGTCCACCCGTGACATGCCACCCCCACTGTGAGAGACGGCAGTGGTAGCATCATACTGAGGGGATTGGTTTCTCCATCATTACAAGGGAAGCTGGTCACAAATTATGGGAAGACCAGAGGATACAGGATGAAATACAGGAAGAAAACCTTAAAGAAAAGTGACAAACACTTATCCAGAGATACATGGAATGGTTTAGATTAAAGGATTCTTATGTGTTGGAACGGCCCTGTCAAAGTCCGGGCGTAAATCCAATTAAGATTCTTTAACGAGGTTTAAAAATTGCTAAAGGCTTTGTTCCTTCTGTCGGAGTTTGAGATACGTAGCAAAAATATTTCAGTCTCATACACATTCAAGATTCTTATTTTTTTTGTTTGTGAAAAACTGAAATTTTTTCCTTCTTTTTCCTAGAGATGCTCTGCTGTTTTTTTTTCCATCCCCTTTAAAATACACAATAGCAGCGTCACAAAAAGTTTAAAGTGCAGGGATACTTTTGCAAGGCAGTTTGCTGACCTAATCCGTGCTCTTCAGGAGCCTGGATTGGATTTTATTTTTACTGCTGAACCCATAAAACCACTGAAGTGGCGCATACAATGTTCCAAACTCCTGAGCAGCTTCCTCCCGAGAAAGCAAAGCGTAGGACGGTGGCTGGGGAGGGTCCAGCGACACAAACACACAGATCTCAAACCAAACAGTTGCGTGGCGTTGCATCAGGTGCGCTGGCTTTATTCCTGGTGGGGCTGCATGGAAAACAAACAGTGTTAATTAAATCCCCTCTGCTTGTTAGGACTTGAGTACATAGGTGCACATGGAGAACACCGGTAATGTGCTGCCTAACATCAGGGTGGATGGCTGCGGTGGGATCCTCTGAGGAACGCTCAGGTCCACTGCTCATATTTTTTGGGGACCTTCTGCAGCAGCTATGAGGAGCAGAATAGCAACAGAGTCATTTCTATGTGTTTATGATGATTATAGTGCATTAAGCCTTCGTTTTCCCCCCCTTCCTTCATAATGGGTTCCCGCTCCATTTGCTTGACTCCTCAGATTATCCATGAGCCCAGAGGAGCACAGCGAGTTCTGGAGGAAGGTCCAGTTCACGGTGGATAAAGACGTGGTCAGAACGGACCGCAGCAACCACTTCTTCAGAGGAGAGAACAACCCGAACGTGGAGATCATGAGGTTTTTCCAACACCCCTTTTCTGTCTGTCACCCTCCACCGTTCCCACCCGTCCGCTCGACGCTCAGCCTCACCCACACCGTTTATTTCATATTCAGTGCCGCAAATGAGTTTCGTGCTTTGTTGACTTTGACTAAGCCATCTGAGCACTTTCGACTCGTACTTGCGGCTAATGGCTTTCTAAATGAGGAGCGAGAGGATTTAAATGGGGGAAATTAGTTATTTTTGCGACTTTCGTTGAGGCTCCTGGCGTTTTTGTCTGGTAGTAATTCTACATCTGAGGCCAGCCTGTGGTTTTCTAGCACTGATAAGTCACACCCATGTTTGTCTGGTTCATTTACTTTTAACCTGCTGCGGAGCTGAAGGTCCTGATGTCCTTGTTTAGAAGAAACTCATCAAATTTTTACTCTAATGCTGCACTAGAACAATGTAATGTCCTCTGGGTTTTGGGCTTTGTTTGTACTTTCGTTACTAATGCATGAAGACGACCGGGGAAGTTTTCTTCAAAGTAGAACAGGTCTTAAAAAAGAAGGAAGAAAGAAATGCCAGTAATTAGCTCCCTGGTTGCAAGAAGAGGGGAAAAATAAGTGTGGGGAGCTGGGAGGGGTGGGATTGTTGTGTTATGTTTCCCCCAATGAAAGACATTCAAAGTGTTTGGGTTGGAGGAAAACTTTTCAGGGCTTCCTCTCCTGCTCGGCCTTCTCCGTTAGAAGCTCCATCGGCAGATGTTACGTCAGAACTCAGATGTGTGTGTTTATTTCTCGCCCCAGGCGGATTCTGCTCAACTATGCGGTGTTTAATCCCGACATGGGTTACTGCCAGGGCATGTCCGACCTGGTGGCTCCCCTGCTCACCGAGATCCAAGACGAGAGCGACACGTTTTGGTGCTTCGTCGGCCTCATGGAGAACACCATCTTCATCAGCTCCCCGCGTGACGAAGACATGGAGAGGCAGCTGGTAGGAGATTCTCTATGCTAGCCGCCGGCAGCAGTTTCTGTACAGTACATAGGCCTGTCGCAATAAATCAATTAATCGCATTAAAACTCCAGCTTTCATTTGCTTGATTTATTGTTTTTCTCTTTTCTCTCCCTTTTTACCTAAAACTGAATGAATGGTGCTTTGGTCTCAAGTATCTCCTTTTGTTTACACAGACTTCATAATTCATTTTATTTGTCGTTTCTGTTGTTTTCTGTACTTATTTTGGATATTTCAAATATCTTCCAGTTCCAGTGTTTAAATGCTCATTAGAATTTAAAGTTTGCTGATCCTTGAAAATGTGTTCTTGCGTTATTATTCCATTATTGCTGTTATGTAAAATGGTCTCAAAACAACAATATTGTTGTTTATCGCAATAAATTCTGGGATAATAGATCGTCCAGCAAAATGTGTTATCGTGACAGGCCTGTCCACTGCCATTCAAAACTATTCAAAACCATTGATGGTTTTCACTTTATGTGAAAATCGATGTGTTTCACGGGAGGATTTTATGAAAAGATAAAAATGAAAGTGTGCCGTGCAGTGTTACCGCTTTTCACTGCAATTCCTGCTGCATGTCTTCTTGTCTTTAACTGATTTACACATTTTGAGACCAAAATCTTTTTCCCCATTTTTCTTTGAAGAATAGTTCCAGGTCAGTCAGATTAGACTGATTTAATCTGTGAGCAGCAATTTCAAGATTTCTTTCATTTATTTGCTGGAAAGTGAACCTCAGCCACAGTTTTATGTCTTTATGCCACTAACACCGGGGTCTCACACTCTAGAGCCCTAGAGTTGCTGTACCACAGATCTAAAATGTGTCTGAAAAGCTAAAAATGTAAAAAAACTAAAAGGGAATGAAAACACTAAACATTTAACATGCTTTTCGGACCATCAAGCCCTTCTCCTCTTCATGGTAGACTTTGTACTTTAGCCTTTAAGTGTGTGTTTTTTAAAAGAACCCTCAATGTGGTAAATGGTAAATGATTCACATGTTTATAGTAGCCCTTTAACCTTTAAAGTCTACAATGAGGTTTTCAGTGTTTTTCTAAATTTGAAGCTTTGGCCCAAAGTTAGAGTTTGTGACAGATAACAGCTTAACAAAAATGGCTAAAATAAGCTATTTTGTGTCATTTTATTGACTTATTTGCAATGTTTGTATATTTCACCTAGGATTTGTCAAAGTTGTAATGTGGAAATGTAAAATGTTCCGCAGTTTTCTATATGAAATCATCAATAAGTGATTACCTGATCGGGTCATTGTTTGAATAAATTTGAAGCTGATGTGCAAATGTGACACTTTTGAACACAAATCTGCGCCAGTCTTATCTTGGGCGTCAGCTCAAGCTTAAATAATCACTGAAAAGTACATGACGATAAATGACTTTTATAAGAAGTCCCAAGAAAGTTATTTTTAATGCTCATGTGCAGACACATAAGCTGTTCGACAAGCTGACATTTCCGACCATCAGCTCGGCGGGTTCCGGTGCAGAACGGAGGAAAATAACATGTCGATCTGCAGATGTACCTGCGGGAGCTGCTGCGCCTCATGCTGCCGCGCTTCCACCAGCACCTGACCCGCCTCGGAGAGGATGGCCTGCAGCTGCTGTTCTGCCACCGCTGGATCCTGCTCTGCTTCAAGAGAGAGTTCCCCGACACAGAGGCGCTGCGCATGTGGGAGGCCTGCTGGGCGCACTACCAGGTCAGGACAAGGTCCAAACTGATCCTCCGCATGCACAAAGTAGAAAGATGAGGTTTGCATACGCTGGTAAGCGATACAGAGGAATGTAGTGGTAATTATTTATTTTTTTTAGCCACTTTAGAGTGTGTAGATTTTTCCAGGAAGTGTGCAGGAATGAAGCAGAACTATAGTCTGCAAGGAAAAAGTAGGACAAGTTATTTCTAAAGCCTGACTTGTAATCCTGTTGAGTGAATGTAAAAAAACGTCTATTGATATTTAAAGAAATTTAATTCCATTGTTAAAAACCGGTTGGATTTAAGACTTTGCATATTTGACATTTCTGCCGCCAACTATGCAACTATATTCGTTTTTTAGATGTAATTTAATTTAAGGGTGACTGCTTTTGGTGTATTTTCCTCGGTGCAGTTCCACGTCTTTTTAAACTTGTAGCCATGATACGTTCCTTGTGTTTAACACTCCCACTCACTGAGGCCGAGTCAAATGTCTTTGCTTCACGCCATCTGTTCAAACACCCTGCGAGATGTTCGTATCTGCTGCTCCAGGTGGCGATAGACCAGATAATGCGAGTGCGTGAGTATGTGTGAAACCTCGGGTTAGACAGTTAAAAGTCATGCAGCAGTTGAGCTTTAAGTAAGAATTTCTGATTGATATCAGATTTTTCTGTGAAGAGGACGTTTCATGTTGCACTGGGTGGCAGCGGATTGTTTTCTGCTGTTCTTGTGTGAATTAGAGTTTGCAGAGCAAACTGTCATCGGGTTGGCTTAAAGGAGCAAGATGCAAACTGAGATACTGATAAAATACACACAAATATTTGTACCAATAAAATAAATTCATTTTCTACACTTGGTCTTAGATTATATTTTGTTTAGTCTTTAAATCGTTGTGGTTGTTCATGTTTTTCTCTCTGTATTGGTTTAAAAATCTGGGATTTCTATTTGTCCTTTAGGATTTAGATGTTACCGTTGTTAAGTCACACTACAAGTCCCATCATGCAGCGAGGCAACAATCCAAAATGTGCTCAGACATTCAACGATCCCCACAAGCCTGCAACATAACCCTGCTCCTAAAATGAATGTGTGCAGATTTGATCAAGCAATAAATGTTTTAAAGCATATTAATATTAAGGTGCATGTAGAAAAGAAATTTCAGATTTAACTGACCTTAAATCTACAACTTATTTTAAGGAAACTTCCCTTTAAAATTTCTTATCAACTATTAATCCTCTTTGAGGCAGGGAGAACATGTCCCATTCTCAGATGTGCTACATGATACTAGTTAAAAAATCAAATATGCCCAATCAAAAGGTAAAAATCTCCAAACTTCAGTCACTGGCATTTTTCAAGTCTTTATTTTATTCCATTAAAGCCCGTTGGTAGTGTTAGGAACCACAAGAACTGTGTTGAATCAGTCTGACAGGACGTCGGGCGCTAAGCGTGCACATCCTGCTCCATTCATCTTCTGCCTTTGACCCCACTCTCCCTCTTTGTAGACGGACTACTTCCACCTCTTCCTGTGCGTGGCCATCATTGTCCTGTACGGGGAGGACGTGACGGAGCAGCAGCTCGCCACCGACCAAATGCTGCTCCACTTCAGCAACCTCTCCATGCACATGAACGGAGAGCTGGTGCTGCGCAAGGTAATGCTACTGCTTCTGTGTCGGCATGCTTTGTCTCTCCTTGTTGTTTCATTCACCGGCTGATCGGCGAACTGCAAGTTTCCGCACTCGACTTTCTATTCAGTTTTCCAAACAAAAAAAGTTCCATCCATTTGTAAGTTTTACTTTTTTAAAGTCGGGGATCAAACTTATTTATATATATATACTGTATATATATATATATATATATATATATATATATATATATTATTACTGATCATTCCTCACAGTCCAGATTCTTCATTCTTTTAGTACTTATTTTAATATAGCATCAGAACATAAATAATTGCAAAATATTTCAGTTCAGCCATCCTTCTTTCCAGAATCAACCCGTCCAGGGTTAATTCGATCCACATCCCTTCGTAAAAGTCATTAAACATGATCAGACATCTATCCGTCTGCAACATTTCCTCCTGATGTAATTTAAATTCACTTCAGTCTGCACTGAAGAGTCCTGCCGGGTCCTGCACCAGAGTAAGAATAGGATGCAGAGGATTAATGATCTGTCCGCTCGCTGCAGTCGCTGTTCCTGCTGCCTCATCTTTATGGATGCTGTTTGTGCTGCATATTTCTGTTTGCATGCAGCTGTCGTAACTCGTTTCGTTGTTGCTTGAGAATTGTGCATACTATAACCCAGCAGTGGGCATGCAAGCTTTTGAGATACAGGCAGAAGAAGAAAAAAAAAATCCATGAGACTGACCTTGACATTCTTTTGTTATCTTGTAGCCAAGAGATAACGGGAGCATTGATTTATTTCAATGCATGCATCCACAATGTTTGCCTTCTCTGACAGGCCAAAGTGTCTCTCCTTGAGCTTGCTTCCCCTCATCGCGCTCGCCCCTCTCTTCCAGGCCCGCAGCCTCCTCTACCAGTTCCGCCTCCTTCCCAGGATCCCCTGCAGCCTGCACGACCTTTGCAAGCTGTGCGGCCCGGGGATGTGGGACAGCCGCTACATCCCCACGGTGGAGTGTTCAGGCGAGCACCCAGACTCCCTGAGCTGCCCCTATGGAGGCACCTCCACCCCACAGCCCTCCTCCCCCTCGCCGTCGTCCTCTCCAAACCACACGCCCACGCCGGACGGCAAGAGAGGCTCCAAAAAACGGGACATTTTCACCTTCCGGAAGCAGTCCTGAGAGGGGGTTAGCTTCTGCTATTACTTTACTATTTGTTTCACTATCTACAACGAGATTTTTTTCCTGTTTCATTTTTTGTACTTGAACTTTTCATTTGGTGCAATGTTGAACACTGCCTTACCAGGGCGCTGCTGTCGACGTTCAGCATCGCACGAATCTGCAACGAGGGCAGTTTGCAGTCAGCCGGATCGGAGGTCAAGAGGCTGCTTTCTCCTCGGAGCAGAACAGACAATCACCAGGCACCGTGTCGATCTGGAGCCACTTCAGGTTCAAGTCTGCTGCTGGTTTGGCATTCTTCCACAGGATACGTGGGCACCGAGGAGGTCACCGCGGGGTCACCGCGCAACCGGGCTCTCAGACTCCGATGGGTCAAAAAGCGAACTGGGGGCGTCTTTCACAGAACTTGAACTTGGACTCTTAAAAAATGTTTTTGGGTTCTCACAATGGCATAACTGTGTGGATGTCAAATATAATGTGCGTATTTAAAGTCTGAGAGTCTTTTCAACGTCGAATCCAAACTCTTTGTGTTAAAAAAGTAGTAGAAAAAAACATTTGTCTTTAGTTTTTGTTTTCTGGGAAAAAACAAAGAAGAATGTTTTTGTTCTAAATATTTAGCAATATTATCTTTGCATGAGCAATTCTTTACATATAGAGGTCACAACATATTTGTTGTGAGGGGGGGCAAGAGTGTGTTTATGTGACAAACACTAGCATCACCACAGGGCTCCTCTTATCTTCCCATCCTATAAGTTCTATTTCTTGAACAGAAAGAGCATCAACATTTGCACATAAGCACCATTAATTGTAAAGTATCTGTGAATAAAATACTGAAATTATTTAGTAGCAGTTTCACCAAAGATACGGTGCTTTACAGAAGAATTCCTGCCTATTGAAATGTTTCACACACTGTCAAGTTGCAACAACAAACTCGAGTGTGTTTTATTGTATTTTTTTTATGTCAACAAGTGGTGTTATTTATGTAGACATGTTTTAGTTTGCGGAACCTAAGCTTGACTGGTTATCACTCCTGACCTGGAATTTTGTCCATTTGTCTTGCAGAATAATTTGCAAGTCATTCAAGTTGGGTTTGTCATACCAACCCAACCAACTGCAAACATTAGTCAATCATTTTCCTTCCACTACATAATTATGTATCATGTTATCTTAGTGAAATTCCAATAAAAATACACCAAAGTTTTTGGATGGTGTAACAAAATGCCCTCAAGTCGCAGGAGGTATGAATATGTTTTTTGCAAAGCGCTGTAGATCAGGTTATTTTCGGATCACTTTTTCTATTCTGCTTGGAATTTCATCCTTGGTGTTTTGAGCTGTTTTCCGTAGCCCCCCTACCCCCCCATATCCCCCATCATTACACTAAGTACACAAAAAGGCACACGAGTTTAACAACGAGTCCACATGAATGTAGTTTTTCACATCAACACAACTAAAATTATGCAGACGAGTATGACTGCAAACTGAAGTTACTGTTGCGACCGTTTTCCGAAAACGCATCGAGGAAAGTGGAGCAGTGAGCCTGTCGTTTCAGCTTCATCCAGGTAGAAACTATAAATTAACGTTGCCTCAGGTGTGAAGATGATTTCCCCTCGAGGAGCCTTTGAGTGACACCCGCAGGATTGTAACATCTGCAAAACGCTGCTATAATGTACCACAGATTCCTTTAATCAGCCTTCCAGCAGCTTTGCAGATAAATTGTACCTTCTCTTCTTCTTCTTCTTCTTCTTCTTCTTCTTCTTCTTCTTCTTCTTCTTCTTCTTCTTCTTCTTCTTCTTCTTCTTCTCTTCTTCTTCTTCTTCTTCTTCTTCTTCTTCTTCTTTCTTCTTCTTCTTCTTCTTCTTCTTCTTCTTCTTCTTCTTCTTCTTCTTCTTCTTCCTGTTAGCTATCATGAAGTGCTTTAAATGGCATGGAGGCTGTCGTGAAGGTGATGATGGGCGATGTTCAGAGAGTGACCTCATGGATTTATTAACATTTAAACCACATTGTTTACACAAAAGCTACCAATCCACAGTCGTTATTGCTGACTTGCCTCTTTTGGAAAGGGGTTGTTATTATGAATTGTGATCATGTATGTAAAACATTGCATTTTTTCTTTTCTATATTATGTTGATGTATTACTGCACACCTCACGTGAGAGTTGAAGGCTATTCTTATTACTGGTGTTAATAAAAACATCATCAATAAACTGCATTTGTGCTTTTGTGACTCAATGCTGGGTTATTCCTTTTTGAGGGGTGACGTCACAGTTATAATTTAATAAGCCACTCTTCAAGATTGGTTTGTTCTATGGTCTTTTTATTCAAGTAAGGAAGGATGCACATAGTATTAACAGTAAAGGGTGTCGATTCTTTTCCACATTTTTCAGATCTAATCAAATTAGTGACACATTTTTTTCTCAGTTGTATGGTGTGAGGTTATGCTGCTGCAGTACGAGATGAATTTATGTTTTTATCCTTTTTTACTTGTGGCACCTTCAATAGTTTACCTTGCTTTATTGACTGATCCGAAATTACTACGGTATATCAAAGAATAAATTGTCAGAATTAATTTCTTAGAGATATTTGGAACTCAAACAAAAAAAATGTATAAAACAATTTCAAGCTTTTGTCAAAGTGTTTTTCAAATAAAATAATAATATAATAATATAATATAAATAGCCTGGCAAATGTTTGAGCATTCATTTTTATTTGA
Source organism: Poecilia picta (assembly GCA_033032245.1). NCBI lineage: Eukaryota > Metazoa > Chordata > Actinopteri > Cyprinodontiformes > Poeciliidae > Poecilia > Poecilia picta. The sequence continues at coordinate 14,433,507 of CM065360.1, forward strand.
ATGAGGCCAAACTTATTTTTTTGTTCAATAAAAAGTTGGGAAACAGGTCATACTTCACAGTGACAAAGACTAAAGAAATAATAATAAAAAAACAACAACCTGAAATGCCTCATCAATGGTACAAAGGAACACTTGAGAGTAAAGGACGGATTATTATTGTAAACTTGACTAGTAAAGAATTCAGACTGCAATGAAAGCTTTTTGAGTGAGAGAAAAAAGATCGTCCTTGCTTGAAGGGTTTTCTTTTTAGAAGATTCTGACAACAAATAATTCAGCAGCGGCTGCTTGCAACAGCAAAACGCTTCTTGATCAAAAGGAAAGGATGAAGGGTCTGATTTGCGATGCCAAATATTCTTTATCCATTTTTCGGTTTTTAATTATGCCGTTCACATTTTTGCATATGTGCTATTGTTTGACGCAGAATCCTTCAGTGTGCTAATAAATCTGAATATTGCTAAAGAATATCCGGATATAATGAAACACATTTCCCTTTCACCGATTCCTGGATGTTCTCAAACAATGTATTTAGATGGAATATGGCCGTTGTTTCTAATTAAGTTCAGGTTGCAGCTCTGGATTCTGGCGGAACATTTCCAAAACAAATTTTCCTCTCAGGAAGTTATTCTTTTTTGAGTTTGATTAAATGCTTAGGGTCAAATTGATGATGAGAAAGGAAATTTCTCTTCCATTTGCTTAAAATGAAGCTTTGTTACTAATACATATAAACACTGTGTTTTTGAAACTTTTGTAAATAAATAAATAATATAAATGCATGTTTTCAATATATTCTTGTATTTACTTTGAATGCCATAGATGTCTGAAAGATCTGCTTTACCTCATTTTTGGACTGAAAGTTTTTAATTAACCTACATCTGGGTTGGTCCATAATTTATAACCAAACTAGGTTATTTAGTCAGCCTTTAAATAGGTTTGACAACCAAAAGAGGAGGGTTTTTCTCTCAAAGGAGTTGAATAGTTTTAATGTAACGATTATTCTTTAGGATTAAGCGTAGTAGCTGTAATTTAGTCGTTTCTTATGAATACGTGTTGCTTTGTGTTTGTTTCCTTGTCTGTGAAACCAGTTTTACCTGACTGGAAAAGAAGAGTTGCCAACTTCCTGAAATTGTTTCCAACCAGATGTTGCTAAGATTTAAAATGCCTCAGGCCAAGGAGGAGAAAAAAACAAATTTACTTTCTACCCTAAAACACGCTGGTGAGGTGAGGAGCCTGCTGCCTTCACATAACAGACACACTTATCTTTTTAAGATGTTTTTAGTGACAAACAATTGTTGGTTTTCAATTAACCCCAAAACTTTGACATTATTTCTTGCACCTTCGCTGCCGTCATTCACTCCTCTATGCGACTGCTCGCTTCAACATGAAATGGCTTCTGGTTTCCTGTCCTTAATCTCTGGAAAGACGGAAAAGATGAGGCGTGAACTCTGCCTCACTTGGGATTTGCATTCCAGTTATATGACGAGCATCGAGCTGGGAAGCCTAACGCCTAACACGGGAGGGGGGGGGACAAAAACGGCAGTAGCAGGAAAGCCGGACGGTGTGTTTCCCAGAGTTTAACCCTTCAGTCTTATCAGCACTGCTGTTTGTTGTGGCTCTTTGACAGTCTGTGTGTGATGGCTCAGTCGCATGACAGCAACCAACCGCCTGTCACAGACAGCTGTGGAGATGCTATCAGGCCTTATTATCAACTGGCTGGTTTCTCAAAGATGTGAGCAAGTATTTGGGTTGGCAGGTGTCTGTGGGGAGTGACTCCACTGGTGCGTGTGTTTTTGTTCAGTCACTTCAGGAAAAAAACAACCATTTAAAATGTTTTTCTCTGGAAACTTCAAACACTAATGACTTTGTTCTGTGACTAAGCAATGAAGTGATTTTTTTTATATATATATTCCCTCAGTCATCCTCTTTTACACCTTTGATGACCAATATTGGCCATAAACAAAATGAGTTTCAAATGAAAATCAGATGGAAGTTTTTTTTCCCAATACCCTGGGATCTCCGGTGTCTTTAAGGGAAGTCCTGTACTCCAGACATGATTATTCTTTTATTTAGTAACCCTGCTGCTTTCTGTTGCTGTGAGCAAACCTGCCTTTAATTACCATCCATTAGCATGGGAATAATGACCTTCTACTGGGATAATGCATTTCTGTTTGAGAAAACTGAATGTAAAAATATCACCTCATATTGACCGTGTTAATCAGGTAGCTTCCAGAGGCAATTTATTCCACTACATTTTACTTAGTGGTATGACAGTAAAGGTGACTGAGTACATTTTTAATAGGATTTTAACAGTTTCCACAGATTCTTAATTGGACTTGGTTCTAGACTTTGCCATCTCCTTACATGAATAAGATTTGATCAGAAATAGTCGTGTCCCACTGTATGCCTTGAGAGCTAACATGCTGTAACCTTTGGGTAGTATCTTTGTACAACTGGAGTTGGTCACCTTGATCTAAACCAACCATTGTAGCTAAACTCCAGTTTCTAGTCTTTTGCAAGCAGGTTTTCCTCCAGTGTTTCCCAGTATTTAGCCCCATCCATCTTCCCATCATCTGTAGCCAGATTCTCTGTCCCTCATGAAGAAAAGCGTCCCCACAGCATGACACTTTCCCCACCGTGTTTCACAGTCAGGACTGTGTGTGGTCTTTAGAAAACATCTGTTCTCATTTTAAGATTAAATTACACACAGGTTGACTCTTTTTACCAATTAGGCGACGTCTGTCAGGTGTTAGAGTAAAAAGGGGCTAAATGTACAGGCCAGACATTTTACTCATGAAAGATTTTAACAGCTATTTCCATTTTTTCAACTTTAAAATTACACCATAATTGCGTTATTTGCATCATAAAAGCACATTAAATGTGACAATGTTCTAGCGCTTTAAGTACTTTATCAAACCGCAGCACTTAAAAGCAGACATTGCATCAGTTTGTCGGCCCCTGCCGAAGCCAGCTCAGTTATTTTCATGCTCCATTAGATTAGAAAAATTTCATTGCATCATTTTGATTGATAACATCTGTGGCTTAACGGTGAAATATGCTTGTGCTTCAAACAACGTGCCTAACCTGTGGGGCTCGGTGTGCCACAGCCTCTCCATTGTTGCCTCCACTATCACACTCACACACTATCAGTGACCTACGCAAAGCACATGTGGAGGCTCTTTGTGTCGCGGTGCAACTCAAACACTCTGGCTCTGCTCTATCGTCCTTTTGCATACACACCACACTGGAACCTCTCCGAGTGCTGCTCTGAAGCAACCACTTCTTTCTTTCACCCATCAAATAAATACTCGCATTGTGGCGTTACTGCCCCCTCCTCCTCCTCTTCTTCCTCCACCTCCTGCCCCTCCTCCTCAATTTTCCAGTTTCCACATCCTCCAACTGGGTGACAGTGTGGGGGCCTGGCTGGCCCCCTGTCACAAGGCCAGCACTGAATGTTGGGTTATTACCCCCTAATTATCAATTACTGCACTCAGCTTCCACACCTGGAGCAGGCCAGGCTGGGAATGAGCTTAGCCCCATTAGGATGGACCTCTGGCTGGGCTGTTTATGGAGGGGGGCTGGGCTTTAACCCTCTGGAGGTGTTAATGGGTCTTTCAGGGGTTCTGTCAGTAGGCTGGTTCACCAGAGGAAGTAGATGCGAGCTGAAGTGCTACGCAGAATATGCCGTTTTATTAACATTTAATTTCCCTCTTGGGTTAATGAAGTATTCTTGAGTTGAGTTTTGGATTGAATTCAATCAAAGCACATCACTTTCTAAAAGAGTGAGCATTCGATCTTACTGCAACTCCCATTTTGAATACCAAAAACAGGCATACAGACAAACAGACAGACAGAAGAAGGAAATTAATTTAATGACAAAAATCTAGAGGTTGTCTTGAACGGAGCTGGACTTTTTCAGTTGAAGAACAAACAGAATGTAATAACTTTGTGGTTGTTTAAGCAAATTCCAGCATAATGGAGATCCTCAGCAGCAGATCAAAGCCCTTTGTTTTAACGTCAGCGGATGAACCCGTCTCATTTCAGGAAGAGATTTACATATTCAAAAAGACTCGAAAAGAACGACATACAGTCAGGGTTTTCTTGAAAGTGTTTAAGAATTACAAAATGTGATGTTAAAATGTTAAAATGTCTTAGATATAACACAATCTGTCGTTTTGGCTTTATGAAAGATTTGGTTTGATAGTTTCATATTTCCAAACAGAATACGTTACAGTCAGACTCTTATCATCTGGAATCAGCTCTGGGTCTGAACTGTAGAGACAGAAATATAAATATGTCTACATTTAGACATTTGGACAGATTTAGACATCCGTCACACATTTAGCCTAAAACCTTTTCCTTTTGATAAAAGTAGTTAAGACTTGCAGTGTGTTAGGCTGCTGGATCCGGATACACCAAGAGGTGTTTTATTCTTGATGTTAATGTTTAAAGCCTGGGTCTCCAGGATATTTCTTCCTGTTGTATTGGGAATCATTCCTCTCCACTGTGACGCTACACTTTCTCAGGAAGGGAGATTAGATCGATGCGAAGATTTGATTCAATCTGCTAATCTTCTTAGCTCTGGGGGTGTCCAGTTCGAAGAGCAGCTTCCTAGAGGTATTAGGTGTGTTTCGGATATTTCAGATGAATGGCCCTACATCAAGTCTCTGCAGAGGTTAGACGTTAAGTATGTAATTCAGGCATTTGAAACAGAATTATTGGCACAGGAACACATCTAACACATGCAGGACACAACACACTGTTGTCTTAGATAGAGAACCTTTCACTGGATGTTAGATATGACTGTCAGAATTACTTATGACTGGACTGAATTGGATTTGATGATATTTGATTTAAAGAAATAACCATATTGAACATATTTTGAAGGCTTTATTTATTGATTCTATGCTTGGTCAACCATCATAATCTGTCTTATTTCATATGAGTGGACTGGCCAACAGGAGATCAGAACCACAACCAATGGAGAGAGAATGTGTGTTATTTCATCCCAAAATAAAAGCATGTTGTTAAATACAATAGTGTGTGTTTTTTGGTATTTATCACCATTATTCTTAGCTGACAAATATAAAGTAAAGTGTAATGAATAAACAGGAATGAATTGATCTCAGCAGGTCAGGCCTTACTTTTTGTGACTCACAAAATTTTTAAAGAGAACACCAAGTTCATCCTGCAGGATAGATTACAATCTGAACTCTTTAACCCTGAAACCATGACGCTGTGATATGTTCAGAATGCTGTTTGTCATTGGTTTGCTGTGTTGAACAAGGATAAAGACACCGTCATATGTCAGCAAGCAGCCGATAAATCTGTCTTAGAGCATTATTGATGCCTTTATCTCTCAACTCTAACCCTTATTCACCTCTCATTACCAAAAGTTTAAATTCAAGAAGCGTGTGCATTCTTCTCCTAACTTACTAATCGTCCATGAATGCATCTGTTTTCTGGAGCACAACAAATCCAGCTTAATCTGACTGATCAACTCTTCATCTTTAATATGATGGTCCAAAGCAACTTTTCATGAAACCTACGATTTTAGAATATTAGTCCATTATGTACTTGTTAAGAAAATGTTTTACATGTAAAAAAGGCTGAAGTCTGTCCCAGCTCGCTTCAATTTATGTGCTGATGTAATTTTAATTTTAGCAATTGGGGTGCAATTTTTGTGTAATAGTGACGAGGAAGGATCTTTTTTGTGTAGTTTAGTATGGTTTAGATTAAAATCATTTATTTTAAAACCTGTTTGAAACCTGATTGTTTGTAGGTTATAATGTGAATTTTCTTCTTACCATGACAACCAATCAGCTTTTTTATATTTTTGTTCAATGTTGCAATTTAAAGTCGCTGCCTTTCATTTTAAGTTAAATATTTAGATATTTTGAAGTGGAACTTGGTTGCAACTTTATTAGGAGTCTTCCTATTTCCTGTAAATTATCCCCCTAACGTTTTCACCATGCACAGTGCTGCATTTAAAAAGCTAAACCCTCCTTAAAATGTTTCCATTTCTAAAGGAGCTAGTTATTTAGAGTTCTGCATCCAAGCATATCAATGGAAAGTTTAATAGAAGGAAAAAATCTGACAGTAAAAAGTTCACCACCAACAGAGTTAACCACAGAAACAAAGCCTATTTGATAGTGTTTTAAAATGTCATGAACATACTGGAAACGCATAATAACATGAATTATGTAGACTGTTCTAAATCAGGGAAGATACGATTTATTAGGGGCTGAAAAACGTTCCCTAATAAATTCCCCACTAGTAATAATAAATAATTAATTTAACCTTTTATAACATTGTTTTGGCGGCACACCACATCATTTCCTGCCCAGACATGGAGGCTAATCCCCAGCTGTGTTGCAGCCTTAGTAACATTCTTGACCTTCACTGTAATAAAACAGAGTCTAATTTTCATCTCATAGACATTTAGAGCTGGGCGAAGAGCAACGAGGACAACAGCCTTTATACGAGAACTGTAATTTTAGTCATGTCAAAGCAGTCCAGTGCGACGCTGTCTTATAAACCTTTAAACAAATGCCACCACATTTATAGTAGACTGTTATCGACACTGAAGTTTATAGTTAATTAAACAAAAGACTGAGTTGGTTGCAGTTTCTACAAGAAACACCAACAATAAACTGAGGATGTTGCAGACTTTAAACAATAACTGTCTATAAATTCCTAACTGAACCCCCAAATAAAAACAAAATAAAAAAATGAAATGTCTGGGCAATGCACTATCTTGAAGTCACTCTTGATAGCAAATGACTGGTTGGTACATGCTAATGAAAAGAATTTATAAGTTAGATATTTTCCACTTGTGCTGTACTTATCTAAATAGAAGCCTGTTGTAACCCTTTGCAGCTCTCATGCTCATTTGTTTGTGTTGCTGTGCTTTCTACCAATTCTCAGTCCAGCATATCAAGGCAGATGGAAGCCTTAGATAAAACACACAAGTGAGTCAGACTGTGTGACTGGAATGGAGAATATGAGTAGAGATACTGTAAGAACAAAAAGGTGTAGTCTATTCGGAATCAGAGTCATACAGACTCGTGTATGACTCTGACAAGCCCTGCAAAAGCTTGTCACATTACAACCACAAACCTCAATGTACTTTTTTTTTCTTTGGAATTTTATGCAGTAGATAAGATGAATGTGCCGCATATTTGTATAATGGGAGAAGGACCTGGTTTTCAAGCCTTGACAGAGAAAGATGGAGCTAAATGCAAAGTAACTCTGAAAAAAAAAAAACCTGTAAGAAGCTATAAGATAAGACTTGCTGCCTCCAAATCCAAGGCCATGGTCTTGAGACGGAAAAGGGTAGAGTGCCTTCTCTGGGTCAGGGGGGTCGTCCTGCCTCAAGTGGAGGAGTTGTCTTGTTCACGAATGAGGGAAGAGGGAGCGGGAGATCGACAGGCGGATTGGGGCAGCGTCTGCCGTGAAGCGGCGCTGTACCGGTCCGTCGTGGTGAAGAGAGAGCTGAGTCAAAAGGCGAAGCTCTCGATTTACTGGTCGATCTACTTTCCCACCCTCATCTATGGTCAAGAGCTTTGGGTCATGACCGAAAGAACGAGATCACGGATACAAGTGCAATATGGGTTTCCTCCGCAGGGTGGCCGGGCTCTCCCTTAGAGATAGGGTGAGAAGCTCAGTCATCCAGGAGGGACTCAGAGTCGAGCCGCTGCTCCTCCACGTCGAGAGGAGCCAGTTGAGGCTCGGGCATCTGGTCAGGATGCCTCCTGGACGCCTCCCTGGTGAGGTGTTCCGGGCACGTCCCACCGGGAGGAGGCCCCGAGGAAGACCCAGGACACGCTGGAGGGACTATGTCTCTCGGCTGACCTGGGAACGCCTTGGGGTTTCCCCAGAGGAGCTGGAAGAAGTGGCTGGGGAGAGGGAAGTCTGGGTCTCCCTTCTGAAGCTGCTGCCCCAGTGACCCGACCCCACATAAGCGGAAGAAAATGGATGGATGGATGGATGGATGTAAGAAGCTGCAAAAGACTGGACACCTTTTTTTTGATTCTTGTTCTGCTGCTGCTGGTTTTCCTCAAACCTGGTCCAAAGCAAACGTGAGATGAGTCAAAATGAACATCTGATAATATAGGGTGGACCTTGAGAAATGGGATTCAATTGGGTTCAGTTAAACTACATTAGACTATCTAGCGATTTTTATGGTAAGTCTTCCTAAATTGGTCAGATTTTCCAACATTTGCGCCGCAGAAAAAAAATGTTTTTTTAAAATCCGCCTTCCTGCTTTGCTGTAACTCTCACTGTGTTTTAATTCATTCTTCACAATTCTCCTTAATTACATGCATACATTACAAAAAACCCCACACACAATAGAAATGATAAAAAGGCTGCTGCTACAGTGCAGCCTTCTCCTCCTCATGTAGCATGTCATGTGCTTAAAGCGCCTTATTTCTCTCCTGGAGTAATACTCATCAAGCGTGACAGAAGACATGGACTGATCAATGCTGTGGTTATCCCCCATTCTTTTCCCTCTGTTCGAGCACGAGAAGGCACAAAAATAGATTTCTCTCCCCCCCCCCACCCTCTTCACCGCCTCCTGTTGAATGCAAATAGATTGACTTGGCCTCTCATGATTACAATAGACGCTCTTTCAAGTCTGCCTCGTCTGCGCTCCATTCAACTGTTACTGTCATTTAGGTGAAGGAGTCAGCTTATGGCAGCTGTGCAGCACATCATACAGGAGATTGAAATGAAAATGAGGCATTTCTCAAAATAGCTATGTGGGGCGGGGAGGGAGAAGCAGGGGGTGAAGACGCCACTTTCTGCTTATTTCAGAGCTCAGGCGTTGTTGGACTTCTTGTACGCCTCTAAGATGTGTCACGGGCGTTAAGACGGATCGCAGGGTGTCGTGTGCACCGCATTAACTTTGTGACCAGTTTACACACCGTGCAAGTGTGACATGCAGAAGGAAGAGGGAGAGGGGCGTGTTGCTATGAGCACATAGTCCTATTTTTGTAGGGGCGAAAAAAGAGAAATGAATTAGTTGAATGGAATCTTTTTAATAATCTGAAATGAGGATTCTATTAAGGCAATCTACATAAAAAAAGCATAGGATTGATGTATTTAGACTTTTTCTACAGGTTATCTATCAGTGGTGCTGAATACAAGTTTATTCACCACCACTCACACACAAGATCATTTAAATTGCTTTGCGGGAAAATGAGGGAAGAGACGTACAGAATTTAACTTAAAACATAAGAAACAATCATTCTTCTTTTGTCCCACAGTGGAGAAAATTGGGTATCCCAGCAACAAGATAAAAATAAAGAGAAGCATGCATATTCATGTTCAGTCAAAGGAAAAATATGTGAAAACAGAACAATTATATGAGGATATGAAACTCTACAATGGAGGAAATTTTAAACATTATAAAAAAGGAACAAAAATAGCATGAAATGTTAAAATAAATGAGTTGCTGAGGAGGATAATTTAAAGAAAAAGCTGTGCAGGCATAAAAGAACCCCAACATACTGATTTACTGGGGGAAATAAAGTCCATAAATGTACTAAAATTAAAGCCTCACATAAAAAACAGAAATATAACTGACTGTAGTGGACTATGTTCATGTGGGGAAACAGAAATGCAAAGAGTAAACAGAGAGCACATGTGTGAGAAGGCCTGAAATCGTAAAACATGGAGGTGGCAGCATAGTGCTGTGGGGCTGAACGCATTTTCACTTCGTCAACACGCCATCAAGATCTGCAAAACTCACAAGCCTGTTGTGTAACATCAGGGAGACATCTAAAACATGCAGGGCACTCCCTGAGGACAGGGATTCAAAACCATTGGTTTATATCAAAGAATGTGGATGCTAGAATGGTCCAATCAAAGTCCAGCCCTAACTCAAACTGAGAATATATGGCAATGCTTTAAAACGTACAACACATGTTCTCATGTCAATCTGGCAGAGTGGGACCTTTTTTCTCTCTCTCTCAAAGGACAAAAGCTGCTGGTGTAATGAATACAGTAACGTTTCTGGTTGGAGCATGGCAGAAGTATAACCTCTTGAATGTTTTAACATGGAACTGTATATGACAAATCTGCAGCATCTGCTAATCCACAAATGAAACCAGCAACACATTTTTATCTGTCTTTAAAATACCAGACAGTGAAAACAGGAGCATGTCAGATCTTGTTCCTGTTTACTAATGTCTATATTTTATATATCTCTCATCAGAAGGTGCTGTTTGTTTTCTCACACCTAGGGCAACACCCTGCATTATAAATTTAAAGAGCATTTGTTGAGAAAAAAAAATCCTGTTATCTTTAGCAACAACAGGCACAGGGCATATTCTGTTCATATTCATAACAACAGGCATATCCTTCTTTTAGCAGGATGATTCAGTGCATTAAAATGCTGATCGAATTCAGAGTTTGCAGCCGTGACTCATCCTGACAACCATTAGCAGCCGTTGCCATGATGTGTCCACATGCAGGTGCATTAGGGCTCCCGGCAGCGCCTGTTGTTGCTCACTGGGGACGTGGGATTTGTGCGCTGACGCAAGCGGCCGCCTCCCGCGGGAAGCCATGCAGGTAAATAAACCGGTGGTTGTGTGCAGAGGAGAGACGTCACAGGGAGAGATGAGAGAGCCCCGCTGATTGGTGGACTAAATCGGTGTAATTCAACTCTTAACTTGAACTTGCAGTTGTTGGAATTTTCCTCTACTTTTTTTTTTCTTCTTAAATCAGCCAGTAAAATTAACTCTTTCATTTTCAGTTTATTTTTTTGTTTGTTTCTGTGGATGACTTTTTAGGACTTTGTGATTGTCTCTATTCCTATAAATCTTTGTTTCATCAGTGACGTAATGTTTTTTAATGACTCTTCTGTGTCGCTTTGACATTTTCGTAGCTTTTCAAGGGACCATTTATGGCCTCAGCTGGGTTCCGTCTGCATAAACGCATTGTTTCTGTCTTCTTCTACTTTTGTCTCTGCCACACGCGTGTCTGCGGTAGCGCTCTATTTCTCTTTAGATTATTCACGCAAAGGCAGGAACAGGGACACACACACGTGTGTGCGTGCGTGTGCGTGCGTGTGTGTGTGTGTTTGTGTGTGTGGTGTGTGTGTGTGTGTGTGTGTGTGTGTGTGTGAGGGTTCTCATTAAGACAATAGCTGCCACTTTTAACAATGCATCAATTAGAGTGTGTCTCGTGTGAACAATTAGCTTTGTTTGGAGCTCCATCCCCTTTCCCGCGGTCTTGAATCCGCATCTTTGTCACCTCGATAGAAAAGCACTTGTAAACATCACAAGGCCCATCCACGGTTATCCCTCTGAACCATTATTCTTCTCCAGTAAAGCGCTGCAGCTCCCCTCGGGGCGACACGGCGACGTTTGCAGCAATTCAGGCCTAATCTGTCGGTGTTTGCCTGTTTTCTTTTCCGGGTTGGCCGTTTTGTCCTCTCGTGGGCGCCTCGGGCACAGCTGACTGTGGCGGCTGGGGGGGGCGGCGAGGCTCTCATAAGGGACCCCACGGCCCGCTCCGTAGGGGGACGAGCTCCTAATCCAGGATTATTCTTCCAGACCCGCAGCCAGCTGGATTAGGGGTTAGTCGGTGGAAAAGGGCACCATCAGCACTCTTTCCCGCTGCAGCTCAGTGGATTAGACGCTGAGCTGCCCTGGGAGGTGCAGCGAGGCTCGCCGGTCCCCCTCGCAGACACTCCGCAGCACCAGACATGGAGGTTGAGTCCCTGCATGCTCAAACACGACGTGGAGTTTTCCGTTCTTGACTTGGAGCGATCAACTGTGGTGTAGGGAGACAATGGCTTTCATGGATTAATTGGGCCAGATGCAAATAGTTGTTTTTTTTTCTCTAATGAGAGCATGTAGGAGCAGAACAGTAAGGGAGACGTTTCTCGTTATTTTTGTCAAGTCATACCGCAGAGGCAGTAGACATCTATCATTTCCTTCCATGTTGATTAAAATCAAGCAGAGGTCAATCTCTTGTGTAACCTTTAAATAAAGGAGAACAGTCTTTCCAAGGTTTTCATTAAACTTTTGCTGCTTTTTCAAATACATTTTAATTTGTTAACGTTACTAAAAACCTTTACTCTCATTCTGGTCAAAACTGCCTCTGTAGCTGTTTTGGTCTGCAACTACTTCTGCAGTCATTGTGCCGTTTGTTTCAGGCTTTACAGTATCAAAATGCTCAACTCTTTTAGGACATTTCTGCTATAACGTCTGCAGGGTCTTTAAATGTCATGTCAGTTGCACTTAAAGACATTACCATATTAAAACGCATGGAGATTCTTCAAAAATTCTAAAGTTTGTGCACGGTGCACCTACTAAGCTTATTCCACTTTCTTCAGTTTTTCATGACTCCCCATTGTCTTGGTAAAGCTCATTTACTTTCATCCAAAAACATCGATTGTTGTTGGGAAAGCTCTTAGAGCCAGTGACATCACACACACGTACACACCAACCTTTGAACAGTTTAATCTCCTCTGAACAAAATCTTTTTACTCCTTGAATTTTCTCTTTTCATAAACAATAAATATGTCCAAGCATCTGTAATTTTGTCCCCTTTCAGCCCATGTGCCTGTCATTGTGCTGAGAATGATATTCATCTGAATTGTCTCAGCTAACCCTTCATTTGCAATTTTAATTTTTCCCATATTTCCCCCAATTTTTACTACTCAACACGCTTCAGAAGTTCAGTGTTTTCAATAAGTCAGCTCACCGAAATAACCTTCAAATAATATTCATGCAGCATTTTCTCAGAAACATTTTATATCTTGTTTGCGTTAATCTGTTTCAGACTTTTATCTAAAAACCAAATAACATCCCAAAGAAACTCTGACTCATAAGCTTGTACTTCGCTGTAGTATTTGTCCTCTTAAAGTTTTCTTTTCTTTTTTGTGTTTTGCTTTTTTAAATGTTCGAGGTAATAAATTCAAGGTAAAATGAGTACATGTCATGATGCAGCTTTGAAATGATGATTCTTCCAACTCTTATCCTTTGTAGGTATTTTAAGTCACTTTGCAACAGTTTGACTATAAACAACATGTTTAAAGTCTCAATCGGACTTTGACTGGACACTCTTTCTTTAAAACCCCTTAATAGGCCCTTGAATGTTAGTGTGGTTACAATCTGTGCCACGCATAACACATAACACACATGTACATTTTGGGATGCCTTTAGCCTATTTCTTGTTGACAGACACTCTATTGAGATCATTGTTTCAATTCTATGCGTCTGTCAGTAATCAGATGTGAGTGGCTCTTGAAAGTGAGCTTAAGTTTCCAGAAAAAGTGATTAATTACACTTAATGATTTAAAGGAGGTGGGTATTACTTTATCACACAAATAATCCAGGATGGTTTGGATACATAATGATTTAAAAAACATATTTTTCTAATGAGAGCGTGATGAGCTGAAACATTTAAGTGTGAAAAATGAGGAAAACAGAGAACAAGGTGAATACTCGTTTTGTGGCAGTAAGTTCATTTGACTGGTCTGGATGTTTGAAAAATATCCACAAAAACACAGTTTGACAAGCTAGTAAAAAGTTTTTTTTTATTATTATTATTTTGGATCACCACAGTGATTCCCAAACAGCGAACTGTTGTGCCGAGGATCTCCTGTTCACTCAGGCTGATGTTTGTTGAAATGCGAGTGCATGATCAGAGCGGCAGAGCAGACACCAGCGCCAGTTCCTCCAGCCACTAATCAGTGCGTATTGATTGTGAAGTAGTCAATGAGAGTAAAGTCTCAATGTGCCCTCAAAGCTGCTGCTGACAGATCGACTAGGGCCTGCTGCTGCCGCCGCCGAGCCTTTGTGTGATCAGCGTACGGGAAAGAGAGTGCATGGCAGAGTGCAACGTTTGCCAAAAAAACTATAATTTACTATAAAATTTTTGTTATGCAAGATAAACAAATTAGCTTCTCTTTTCACTGCAAATGTTACATCAAACAAATGCGTCCAGGAGTGTGAGACCTTTGCAGCTACATTAACTCTCCACCAAAACCACATCCCATCTACTTAATGCAGATAAAGAGGCCATATTGAAATTGCCAGGTACCTAATTTGGTCTTTGTCACAGATAATTGAAATCACTCATCCCTGCCCCCCGCAGCCCCCCGTTTGAAGAAGAGGGGAGGGAAAAAGAAAAAAAAAACGACAGGGGAGGGGAGAGACAGACAGAGAGAAATAGAGAGAGAGAGATAATTGCCTTATAAGGCAGTGGGCTGTTATGATTGTGACGTCTCATTCCCAGCAGCACCCTGGCAGATGATACGGTAAAGCTCAAGTCTCAGATCCGTCTGAAGAAAGCTGGCTCTCTCTCTCTCTGGCTCTGGTGTGACTGCTCCAGCTGTCTCAGTTTAGGATTGCATGTGTGGACATATATCTATGTGTAAATGTCTGTGCTGCAGAGGGCGGGGGATGGTGTGTGTGTGTGTGTGTGTGTATCTGGGGTGCACAGTGCGATGCTCGCCACATTATTGACCACTGAGTTACTTCTCTGAGGGGGATTTCTGTTGAAATGTTTGCGGTGCGTATTTATGCGTGTGTGGTAGGGAGATAACACGAATGAGGAACAGGGAAATTTGTGGAGAGTGTTTACGTGAGGACAGAGGGGCTGCGTTGAGTCAAGTGGGCAGGTGGAACAGCAGACATGCTTTGACTAAATTATTATCTCCTTTTTTTAGGAGCAGGTCTTTTTTTTGTCTTTTTCTGCAAGCCTCCTTTTCCCTCTGGTCCTTGTTGCATCTGTTCTCATCTGCTGTTCTCCTCTCCATCACTATCCGTCTCCATCTTCCTGCATCACAGTGTACCCTTCCCCCAACTTGACAGTCAGGCTCATGTGTGCATGCGTGTGTGTGTGTGTGTGTGTGTGTGTGTGTGTGTGTGTGCGTGTGCGTGCGTGTTTGTTCTCCCAGCTGGGGGCAGCAGCAGTAGGGAGGGATGTTCTTTGGGGAAATGAAGGACGATATGCAGTCTGCTCTGCTTGGAGAAGCATCAGTTCTCCTCCTCCTCTCTGTCCTTTGTCAGCTTCAAATTTCCTTTTTTTTTAAACAAAATCTCCAATTTGCGTTCTTCACCTCCTTTGTACGTTTGAACGTTTTTTCAGTCCTGTCTTCTTTTATATTACCACAATCCTCAGTGATGCACCAAGAATTATTTTTGCGATTCTTCCTGGTGGCTTTCCACCCACTGATGAGAGGCACAGTTACTGTCTGGATAAAATGTATTTAAAAATAAAGAAGTTCCTTCATTTGTGCCCCTCTGATTGTTCACATCTCATTTGCAAATCCAGTTTAGCATAGGCTTCCTGAACTTCTTATTTGTGATGTTATTTGTAATGCCGTATCCTTGTGAGGTTGCAGGAAATTAAATAACTTTGTAAAGTGACGGATGCCCTTCAAGCCAGTCAGACGTACTGTACATTATCTGTTTTGCTGAATCTTGCTAATTAAAACCAATTAAAATTAAATTGTTCACATATCGCTGATGTTCGTAAATCATAATTTCACAAAAAAGCTATTGTTAACCCGGACCTGTTTTGATTAGCCTAATTGTGTACCAATACAAAGTTACACCTGTTGAACCTGCCAGATATAAAAAAAATGAATAAATATATGAGTAAAAACCTCAAATGGATGTATCTACGCTGAACAGAGATTCTTTGAAACACAGTTTGAGATTTAATGAACCCTTTTTATTTTATTTTTTTGCCAAAAGACATTTCTAAAGCAACGTAGAGGCTGAAGCAGGCAAAAAGCACGGCACACAAACTGGCCAACCCTGAACTCGGTTGTCAGACGTTGCTTTTAGAAGGTTTAAGGTATAAGGAACCTTTATTCCATTCAATAATGAAGTCAATCGTTTGTTTAGTCAGAGGTTGTTTAAATTCCTGTACATATATGTGTCTTTTTCCCATTGGGGTGTGTCAGGGGAGTCGGTGTGTGTTTAGTTGAGTACAGGGCAGAAGAAGGAGGGGCTCCTTACCGTTCCTGGTGTTCTCTCAGCATCTCCCACTACTCCCCACCACCCACAGAGCAAGGTCTCTCCCATTGCTTCCCTCTCCTCTAAGATCTTCTCTCGCCACCACCGCCCTCGTCTCCATTTATCTCGGCTCCTCTTCTTTCTGAAAGAAGACCCACAAGCTCCCTTTCAATTATCCTCCCCGTCCTCTCGGCGGTCGCCTGGAGACAGCTTTTCTGTGCAAATATTTGCTTTTCATGAAAACGCCGTCATTGAGCGGCTTGCATAGGTGTGGGCACGGCGCTGACGAAATGTTAATTGCGCCTTGGTGAGGCCCTCTCTTGCATTCTTCTCCTTGCAGGAATCTGGCAGGGGCTCAGACGAGGAACAGACGTCTGGGTCAGGGCAGGCAAGAGAAACGGGAAGCAAGAGGGGGAAAAAAATGGGGAAGGAATGGAAAAATAGAGAGGGAGATGCAATCGCTTTTAGAGTGGGCATCCATTCTAATCCTCCTGGACTCAGGTCAGTCATGAACGTCAGGGAATTTGCATGGCGGCAACGCATTTCCCGAACCACTTAAAGGGACCTGAGCCTCACAGTACTCTAAGCTTATTAGAAGCTAACTGCAAGTGCATCAGCGTTTTCTTTGTTTTTCAGGTTTTCAATCAGGATGCATCTTAGTCCTCTAATGAAACATGTGTTTTTAAAAAAAAAAAAAAAAAAAAAGCATTATTGCTCATTTTATTAACGGCAGGGCAAAAAAAAAAAACAAAAAACATTGAGTGCACATGCCCCCGGGGGAGTTCAGTTGTCAATTCTCCTACAACTGGATGAGGACCAAGAGGCCAGCTTGAAAGGAGGGATTAGGAGTCCGTTTCACCACGGAGCTGGTATCTGTTGCAAGATTGCCTTAATATGGTGAACAGCAACCGCTTTGTTTTAGGCGAGGAATGTAGCCGGTCCAGCTAAATGAAAGGGTGGCCATTTCCGCTGGCATGGGTCCTCGGCTAGATTGGCAGAGCTTCTTGTGAGGGAGGCTTGGGGGTTGGAGGGGTGTGCTGGGGAGGGGGGGGGGGGGGGGGCCATCAAGCGATATGGAGTAAAGCAGCTCAAATCACTACAGAGGAAAACTAGATGACTCAGCTGAGTGAGGACAAAACTCCTTCTCACAACCAAATGATTAGTTTAGATTGCCTTTTTTCTGATGTACTCAAACTGGTTCAACCATTTTATTATTGTTGTTTTTTACAAGTGCTGTGTGTTGGGATTAACCAAGACAAAGTAGTGCATAAATTTGAAGTAGAAAGAAGAAAATACATTGTTTTCAGAAGATTTTCTAGAAGACAGTGCAGCGTGAACATCTACTCAGCCCTCCAGCGACAACAGCTGTGAATCTCTTGGAGTGTGTCTCCTTCAGTTTTGTGCATTGTCAGGATATTTGCCCGTTTTATTTTGCTCAACAGCTCAAGTCAGATTGGACAGAGTATCTGTGAGCATTCTTTTTTTTTTTAATTCTTGCCACATAATCTCAATTAGATCCAGTAAGTAACTAAAAGTTATTTAGAAAGCATCTTTCATGCAGATAGTAAGATATATAAATATAATAAGACAAAGCATTGAAATTAAAACATGACTCAGGTGAAACATTATGTCTGGACTTTGACTGGGCCATCCTAACACCTGGACATGATTCGAGCCATCATAGCTGAGTGTGTAAACAGGGTCTCTGTCCATCTGTAGGTGTGTATTTCTGATAGTTTGTTCCTAACAATCATTATGTTTTAATATCAGTATAATAGAAGGAATTAAGCTGCGGTTTTGTTGCCACAAGTACTTTAATCTCGTTGAAGCAGCGCTTTTAAACAACCAGAGTGAGAACCAGACTCTTCCTTTCACTTCAGAGCAGGATGTCTTGATCCAACTTTTTGTCTTTATCTATTGGAGTCAACTGTGCAGAATCAGCAGGCGTCTTCAAGAAACACTTGACCTGCTGTGTGCCTCCTGTACTTACTGAAGTATGTTCTTTTTTTCTCCTTAAACCTCTTTCAAGTATTTTTTTTCACTCCTTAAATCCCCTCAAAATGTGCAGCAATGTGTAGCAGCCTCCAGGCACTCGGTTGCGCTCATCCTCAATCTGATGAAGAGGAAAAATGTCCTAAAGGAAAGACAACAGCTTGAGCCTGATGCTATATAAACTAGTAAATAAAGTGCATTTATTTACCAACACTGTAAACTTTATTATTTTGAAGTTATTTTTGAAGCAACAGTGACCTTTCAGACTGCTCTTTGAATGTTATCTAATGTGTTAAAACAGCTCTATGTAACTTTTATGAACAATTTATTTATTTCTTATATAAATTCGTTGGAACTGTTACCATGCCATGATGGTAACTACACGAGACAGATAAAATGTGTAAATATTGAGCTTAGGACTGTCAGTCACTCTCATGTATGCGCTGCTCACATCCTCTCCCTTTCTCTCTGCTGGTTCGCCACAATAGAGTCTGCTATGAGTGCTCAGGCTAGTTAGCATGGCCTCCGATGACGGTGGATAGACAATTTTTCTGTAATGTTAAGTTGCTAGTCCACCATTAGCACATTGAGTGGCTCATACATGAGCATGACTGACAGCACTAAGACCCTCCTCTTGATTCTGATTGGTTATTTTTCTGATTATAGGGAGGAGGAAGAGGACCTTGATTTGTTTTCGCAGATCGTCTCTGATGCAACAAATGTGTACCGTATTTTCCGCACTATAAGGCGCACTGGATTATAAGGCGCACCTTCAATGAATAACCCATTTTAAAACTTTTTCATATATAAGGCGCACCGCATTATAAGGCGCATAGAATAGATGCTACAGTAGAGGCTGGAGTTACATCCACTAGATGGAGCTCCACTAAACAGAATGTCAATAAAACAGTCCGGTCAGGAGCAGAGCCTTCAGCAACTGGGCATGGCCGGGACGATGGTCACTCTTCTCTGTTCGCACACAGCATGTTTGTGGAGACCTGCAGACCTGAAGGTGGGTAGGTAGATAGGTCAGTAAAACTTTATTAACAAACCAGCATTCTGACAACTATCCCAGCATGCACTGCGTGGTTCTTCTTCTACAGGCGAAAATGAAGTCGGCGGCTGCTTACCATAGTTGCTAGACCTGTTGTGGCTCAATATTGGTCCATATATAAAACGCACCGGATTATAAGGCGCACTGTCAGCTTTTGAGGAAATTGAAGGTTTTTAGGTGCGCCTTATAGTGCGGAAAATACGTTAAATAGTATATTACATCAGTGGCGGAACAAGTCGGTGTCGGGCCAGGGGGCGGGGCAAATTTCCGGGCCCCCTGACCAATCATCGGGCCCTCTGACCAATCACCGGACCCCTTACGTGCAGCAGTTGAGAGAGGGGGTGGGGGGGGGTCGGATGGACAACTACTGACATTGATACACCTTTCTCAACAGGCGGGGGCGCACTTTCTAGCTTTATCGGTCTATAGTCCGACATTCGAGCGACTTGAATCCATTCCTCCCTCCCTGGCTCCTCCAGACCCGGGCCCCCACCGGCCTGGTTCGGGGGGGCAAACGCCCCCCAGGCCCCCCTATAGCTCCGCCCCTGTATTACATACTGCAGTGTTAGAGCATGTGTTGTCTGTGGGGGTTCTCACCTTCAAACTGGCGATTTAAAGACGTTCCAGGAACAAGTCTCTGTTAACACAGACATTTTTGAACAAAGAAGGATTTTAATTCATTTTAATTTTTTTTCCATTTAACCTTTAGTTACCAGTTTAGAATCTTTCTTTAAAGAAAAATTCATACTTTACAAGAGTGCTTGGCAATACTCGGAAAAAAATGTACAGATCTGTACATCAATCTGACAGGATCTGAAGTCGAATGTGTAAGAAACTGTCAAGAGAGAGTCTGTGTTCATGAGCTCTTTGTAGACGTACAGACAGCATCCCATATTTGGCTTTGTTAGCTCTAGCATATAGCTCCAACCATAAGCACTGTCAGGCAGTCATATCTTGCCTTTTTTGGTCACTCTCTGCATATGGCTAAGAAATGTGCTCCAATTCCAACCTGAGGCCTCAACAACTGACACTACACATGTCTGATTTTAACCTGTCCCGCACTCATCTCCCTTTTTTTTTCCCCGGATTATCCTTAAATGTCTCCTTTCGTATTTCACAGCTAGAATTTGTTGGCTTCTTTGGAAAATTCTCCTCCTGCCTCCTTTTCATTGTTTTCCTCACACCTCACTTCGTATCACTCCAACCTTTTTGAGGGGAATCCATTCTTTCCCCATCACTGTCAGGTGTGTGTGGGCGAAATATACCGCTATTTTTCCTCAGATTCCCCCTCTTATCCTTTTTTATTTATTTTTTTTTACCTTAACCCAAATCCCATCCTCTTTTTTTATCTTTTCCTCTTTAAGCTTGGTTCTTTCTCTTTTTTCCACAGGTGATTTTTCCCCCTGCAGCCTCCCTCTTTGTCTCTGCTCTGTCACCTTCCCCTCCCCCCTTTCCACTCTGCCTGCTGCTTTCCCAGAGAAGTCGACCTGTTATCGGCACGGTCTATGAATAGAACGGGGCTGGAGCTGCGACCTGCTCACCTCCTCCGTGTTGCTCATGTCTTATGTATTGCTCCTGCCTGCCAGAATCACTTTACTGCTGTCCTCGCTGCTCTGCTTCAACTCATTTTTTCCGGAAAAAGAAAAAGAAAAAAAATCTTGTGCAGCCCCAAACTCTCTTTAAGATAGACATACCTTGTTGAGGTTCTCATTTTCATATGTAATTTTTAAGTTTATCTGAGCAGTTTTCGCAAATGTGGATTGTACTGGGGTTTGTGGGGGGTTTTTACACTGTTTTTGCAGATCATAATGAGGAAAGGATGAAAAACATGTTGACTAATTCCACCTATAATTCCAACAGTCCAAACAAACATAGCCACAAATACTACACTTTTACCTTCAGTTTCTTTCTCAGAAGGAGACACGTATACCCCAGAGGCAGCACTCGGATAAGCGTCCACTGCCGTTGATGCCATCGTTCCTCCTGTGTTGCTCCTCGAAACACATGCATCACTAGATGCCTATTTTTCCCCAACACTAAAACCTGTTTACAATGCAGTGAGCGGTGGCATCCCTCCTCCCAGTGTTTCTGCATCTCCGGTAACACACCAGGGAACAAGGAGCTTAGCGGTGACAGCCCCAGAATCCTTCTTTCCACTGCACCGATTTCTGAATTAAGCAGCGGAGATTTCCACACCTCTCGACTGCATTGTGTTACAGTGGATAACGCATCTACTCATGTGTTTTTTTTTCAGCTGCAGTGTGCATCAACATTATATATATATATATATATATATATATATATATATATATATATATATATATATATATATATATATACTGTATATACATATATATATATATATATTATATATATATATATATATATATATATATATATATACAGTATATATACTGTATATATATATAGGAACATCTGTGCAGAATATGGACTGGAAGCCCCGAGATCGAAGTGGGAAACACCCCCAAAAGTGGTGGAGAATGACCGAGCTAAGATCCTGTGGGACTTCCAGATCCAGACAGACAAGATGGTAATGGCGAACCAACCGGACATTGTGGTGGTGGATAAAGAACAGAGGAAAGCCGTTGTGGTGGATGTAGCTATAACAAGTGACTACAACATCAGGAAAAAGGAGCATGAGAAACTGGAGAAATACCAGGGCCTCAGGGAGGAACTGGAAAAGAACTGGAAGGTGAAGACCACAGTGGTGCCTGTGGTCATCGGGGCCCTCGGGGCAGAAACCCCCAAACTGGAGCAGTGGCTAAAACAGATCCCAGGAACAACATCAGACATCTCAGTCCAGAAATGTGCAGTACTAGGCACAGCCAAGATACTGCGCAGAACCCTCAAGCTCCCAGGCCTCTGGTAGAGGACCCGAGTTCAGAGGATGAAAGAGAAAGAGAGAGAGACCACCCGCAGAGGGTGAGAAGGGAATTTTATATATATATATATATATATACAGTATATATATATATATATACAGTATATATATATATATATATTATATATTATATATATATATATATATATATATATATATATATATATATATATATATATATATATATATAATTAGGCCTATATATACATCAGTGCCTCACCTGTTATCATGGAAAAATAATATATAATATAAAATCATTTATATTGCTATTTTCACCCTGTGGTTTTGTACTATAAAGTATCTATTTTTTACTTAGCTTAACCAATTCTGAATAGTTTTTCTTCAAAATCGCTGGATTTTCGCATTTTCCCATTCAAACGCTCAGAAGCGAAGCCGGAGAGGCAGCAGTAAGTTCAGCCTCATTGGGTTATGTAATCGCTCGCTAACTGCCATTATATGACAGCATGTTCGTCTTGTCTGTACGCCGGCAATAAAATGGCTAAGAAACATTCAATATATGGACTGATTTTCCATAATTTCGCTTATGTATATAATGTACAGTGTTTTTTGTCACTAACTGTGTGTGTATCGTGTTTTGTGTGAGGAGGAGCGATGAGAAACGGCAGAGAACAGACTCGAGGTGAGGCAGGCAGTTCTCTTGCCTCATGGCAGGGGGCGCTCATGATCCCAGATATTGTGACTCCACAACTGCAGAGTAAGACACAGTGCTACTGTGTGGCTAGCCGTGGAGCTAGCCACACACAGCGATATATTTGATTTCTTCTCTCTTCCGACGTCAACATGAAATACTACATTTCTACACTTAAACAGTTTTCTAATGTGGATTTTCAATTGAAACAGGAGATGATAACTAAAGGTAAACCAACACGGAGCTGAACGTTTTACTTCAAGACAGTTTGATGATTCTCAAATGGAGTAGAAAAGATATGCCGAGGATAAACTTGGCTTTGGATGAACGGATATTTTTGTGCAGAATTAGCGGTGCATGGATTTCATTGATACGTAAAGGTAAGACATCAATAAGATGTTTTTGTTTAGATTTTAATTAAATGTGCGTTTTGTGGGCTACAGTTAATGTTTAAATAATTCAGTAAAGTAGAAGCGGTACCTAATCTACTACAGCAATTATTTATTATTAAAACATTAAGCCTAAAACGAAATACAACAACAAACTAAATGTTCTGTTATGTGTGCAAAATTCTTGAATGTTTTTTGGTGTTAAATCCTAAAACATGAAGTGGCATTATTGTCAGTTGCTATGGCAACGAGTTTGGGTAGCTTGGCGAATACGTATCACTTTGCTGTGGATCATAGCACGAAATTAATACCTACATTTTTAAGTTTCACTGAGTTAACGCGGCTATGGATGACATGTAAAAGATTAGTGTTTTGGGCTCCCAGCGTTATTTGCATGCGCGAAATTTCCTTAGGCCCAATAACATGGATGGTGTCGAAGTTAAAAGTCAGTGCCTCACCACGTCACTGATATATATATATATATCTATATATATTATATATATAGAGAGAGAGGCTCTGAATGGAGGATCCATGGATTGGCTTAAAGTGTCTTAGCACATCTTGAACCTTTTCCCAATTTGACAAAAATACAAGCGGAAAATTCCATATTTTTTAGGGAATTTTATATGATAGAGAAAAAGAAAAAGGTATGTATATATCATAGAGGACATGTGGAAGAATGTGGTCTGGACAGATGGAACCAAAGTTTTACTTTTCGGACTAAATGAAAAATGCTGGGGGGAAGTGAAGGTTCCCATTTTAGCAGAATGACAACCTAAAACGTTCAACCAGAGCTACATTTGAATACCTTTAAACAAAGCGTGCACATGTGTTAGTCAGAGGCCAGAACTAAGTTCATTTGACAATATGTGGCAAGCTGACCAAGCTTCAGCTGGTACACAAAGAGGAACAGGAACATATTGTAATGAAGACTACATAAAGACTCATTTCTTGAATCTACTTCCACAGAAATACCGACTCAGTGGTGACGAATACAAACACCTGTGATTCTTTGGATTCGTATTACTATAACATGTTCAAATTGTATTATTTTTCCTTCCACTTCACAATTACGCGAGAAAGTAGTAATAATAAAAAGAAATCCAGAGCCTTGAAAGACAGTTTTTCATAGCAGTGTAGTGAAGAGATCAGTTGAAGAGGGTGTTTACATTTGTTTTAGCTGATGAAAATGTTCCCTGAAGGCAGGGTGGACTCTCTGTTGGGCTCCAAATGCCAGCGAGGCTTCACGCACAAACTCATGTTCTCTCATTACTCTGACACATCTGAACTCCACTCAGAGCTTGGGCATATTTTCATTCCATTGTGATAAAAACTACTCCCTGTTTCGTTCCTTCTCTTCCTCCATCTCCACCTCCTCCATTTCTGGACATTCTTTTATCCCCCCCCTCACCCTTTCACACTGTCCTGTCCTTCAGGACCCCACCCTGCGTCCTTCGTTAGTTTTTCCTCTCATTCCTTCGTTGCAACATTGTTTTGCCTTTCCAGGTTCCGCATTCTTCTGTGCAGCATACCAACCTGCCTGTCCGACCGCCGGAAGAATTTCTGGCCCGTGATTATCTGCTCATATTTCATGAGCACCCACACACACAACACACACACACACACACACACAAACACACAAACACACGAGCGCAGAAGGAGAAGCAATAAATTCACAGAATTGGGTTTACTCTTTCATTACCTCTACCGAAAGGTTTATTGTTTCTTGTTGCAGGCAGTTCAATAATTCACTGATATGGTTCAGGCTGCCTGGATCGCACCAATTTTTTTTTTTTTTTAGTGATCACTTCGAGGAAATCAGTGTTTGTTCTATAAATTCTAAGTGTTTGTGTTATTATTTAGTTGAAAAAACACTTAGTGGGTTCATTTTACTTGAATTGGGAAATTGATTGAAATTAAATGATATACGTGTAAAAAAGAAAGGTCAAACATTTATCTGTACATTTTTAAAAATGTTACAGTTTGCCAAGAAAATATATTCTTTGTGTTCCCTAGAATGAATAAACCAGTTGCCGTCTTGTATGCAGCCACAGCCAACAGATTAATGCATACTCTCTCTGATGCATGCACACGTTCTCTACCGGTTAGCAGTGGGTGTTAATTGTGTTGGGCCTCAGGGCAAAAATAACATTACACCAAAGACAGAAAGCGTTCTGTTTTCTTCCCCTCCTCCGTTAAGACAAAACAAGGGCCTCATAAAAAAAATTGTGGGGATAAGCTGTAGCTTCTTCAAAAATATGCAAATGATTATTACAATTTAGTTTCACACCTTTTGTCCACATTTTCTTTCTTTTCCTATTTAAACCTCAAATCCCCCAGTGAGTCCCTGCAGAGGGTGCTTTCAGGACTATATGACTGCTAATTGCTAATTAGGCCAGTGTAGCAACAGACTCCTGTGTGAGGTGATGGCACCGTGTCGCTGTACAAAGAATAATTACAATGAAAGGTGCTGGAGGAACGTGTCAACATCTGTTCCCGGTAAAAAAAAAAAAAAAGGTTTCTGAGAGGGGCTTGAACAAACATGGCAGGGTTGAGCTCATGCTGGTGGGGTGAGAACTGAGGGGAATGCGCAGTGGTGGTTTTAACCAAACTTGTGCATAAAATAACCACTGAGAACAATCACGTGTCGGTTTATGTGAACTGAATGTTCTGATGCCGGTGATTGTAAAGGCTTTTATTGCAGGAATTGTCATGCATTTGGGAACCCGTGGTGTTGTTCTAGGACATATGATGTCTGGGTGATTTAACAAGACAAAGCTAATAAATTTGTTCTGACTAAGGTCATACGGAGAAAACCTGTCACTATATGCGCTTTTGCACACACATTCTCAGCCTTCCAAACTGCATCAAACCTCTGCATTGATAAAAAAAACCCCAAAAAACAACAAAAAAAATCAGGCAATGATCAATTAAATTGATATACATTTTATTTGGGTAGATTTTATTTCATCAATATTTTCTAGAAGAAGTTCAGGCTTTAGCAGCTAAAAGACACTGACACAAATCACAGGATTTTTGCTAACCTTATTTATTTATTCATTCAAAATTTAGATTTCATACATTAATGCAACAACTTAATTACCTACTAACATATTTAGAGTTCTGAATAACTTAAACAGCTTCAACATAGTTTTCTAAATTTAAGTTCCTGTTTTTGAGCTCTGATGTGAAGCACATCCAAAGGCTATAAGGCTTGTTAAATATAAATAGCTGCTGGTGGATAACTAATAGGAATGTTGTTTTTTTATTACCTGAAGGAACTAATAAGCCAAGTTTGGCAGGGTCATTTTTTAGAGGTCTATGGAAAAACTGAAAGCTGAGCTTTTAAATTTCTTACAACCGGATTGTTTACTGCCCTGAATCAGGAAGTGTGCAGGGTTTTTTTTTGTGTGTGTAATACCCAAACCTTCTGGCTAGGGCAACAACATAGAGCACAGAGAATAAGAATTTACCAAAGTACATCAAATTTGTCTTTATCGAGGGTGAAAGACCAAGTATATATAAAACGCTGAGTTCCCTACATCCCAGGTGGAAATGCAAGAAAAAAAGTCTCCTGAAAACTGAATTCCTGTCTTGGAATGTGAGAGATCTACAAGGCAGCCTCCAGCTGCATGTGAAATACGGCTGCCATGAATATAAAACATAGTGAAAGATGCAATCACGAATGATTTTGTTGGCACTTTTGACAGTTTTCATGCCATTAAAACCAGCGGTTCACACACCGATAAATGCTAAAAATGTTTCTTCCTTTAAAACGGTCACATATACATTACTATGAGCTGAAACTGGATTTCAAGGTTCAGTTTTGACCCAATTTGAGAACACCTTGTGTCAATTGAAGCCGTCAGAAAAATAACCAGACATACACACGTTCATCTCTGTTTAGGTGGGGGGGAGGGGAAGTTAGAGTGTAAAGGTCAAGGGGAAATACGTCACAAATCACAAACAAAACAGCATTTTCAAAGAACACCATTCATAACGATCTCAGGAGTCAATAACAGCAGAAGACTTGCTCCCATGCATGCACCCACACAAACATCTCCTCCCTGTGTAGCCCTGACTCTGAGCCCTTTTGAGGTTTGGGGGATGCAGCACGCTTTAGAGGCTTGTCTGTGGGCTGAACTATTCTGCAAAACACATGTTTTTCTAATAGATTTAATATGGCTGTAAATTACAGCGAACAGAGTGCAGCAGCATCAGTGCCACTCGAATGGAAATGAGCGCCACTCGAGTGCTTTTTAGCAGTTTTCACACTCCATCTTCACATCCATGCTAAGTACATTCTATTCTGTAGCTACATGCGTGCTATTTTTTCACCTCACATTTTAAAATTGCCCCGTAGTTCATGTTAGCTTTGAACCGTCAAAGCACACAGCATGTGCTCCTTGTTATTCTATGATTAATTTATTGCTTCATTTGAATGAATTAATCATTCAGGCAACAGATCAACCAAAATAGATGTAAATGTCGATGAAGGTGAACCTACATCGGGCCTGTCTCTTATTTTGCAACCTAAATCATTAAAAATCATCCATGCTCTTGGTTTTCTGCTTTTCGTGTTTTTTTTAATGCAAATATCTGCAAAAAATGCAAAAAAACAATAAAAAAATGCACACACGGATACAAATTCATACGTGATTATTGCAAAAGTGAACGTATGTGAGCAAAAGCGAGGGAGCGTATGTTGAGGCTGTTGATTGCGTTTGTTTGGGGGGAGGCGGGGGGGTGGAGGCCCACATGCAGGCTCATTTTAACCTGCGCCACTGCCTCATTAGGCCTGCCTTGGTTGCCATGGTTGTCTATTAGAGCAGCGGAGATTAAAGACTCATTTACATGTGAAAGAGAAGAGCGGTAAGGGAGAGCGCGAGGGAGTACAAA
The DNA here is from genome assembly GCA_033032245.1 of Poecilia picta. Taxonomy (NCBI): domain Eukaryota; kingdom Metazoa; phylum Chordata; class Actinopteri; order Cyprinodontiformes; family Poeciliidae; genus Poecilia; species Poecilia picta. Next base: position 14,461,369 of record CM065360.1, read on the forward strand.
CTAGTGCTCTCAACTCACTCGAGTGTGCTGCAGAGAAGAGGGTCACGTAGCCCCTCGGGCGAATGTTTGCAGAGGCTTTAGCCAACATTTCGGCCTTTAGCGTTTATCAGTGTGTGTGGCTTGGCTTTCAAAATATTGCGCTGACCCTTGTGTCAGTTTATGCAATCGCCACGGCTTTCTGCATTAGCTTTATCGCAGTTGAATACATCGAGCCAGCGTCTAACTATTACAAGCGAGCGCCCGTGTGGCTTGTGGTTTGAGACGCTCATCCTGTAATTTGCTGCATGTGAACTACTCTGCTGCTCCTCATGTTTCCTGTCTGTCTGTAGCGTCAACTGGGAGCAAAATGTCTCATAAACACAAAAGCTTCTGCATGCACTGCTTGTTGCTGTGAAAAAGTAACACCCCTACAAGTTTCTTCTTTCTTTTTTTACATTTTGTTGCACATAGAGTGAAACCAAAGACCGCCAAAAGATGGCTGAGTAAATACAAGATTGCAGCTTTTCAAGCGATGATTATATTTATGAGGGCACAGGAAAAGCTGTCCGAATCAACCCGTCACTGTGTGAAACAGTGTTAAACCCGAAATCCAATAACAGGTTGTGCCACTCATGGGTGCAACAACTGCCATTAGAGTGTTGCAATAAACAGCAATGTCTTTTACGCTGCTGTGGAGGAATCATTCCCCTGTCTTCCACTTAGATTTGTTGTAATTCTTCCCCAGTGGAGGGTTTTCAAGAATGAAAACCTGTTTAAAGTCATCACAACAGTTTCAGAGGTGAATTAGTTGGGGTGTTTTGAATCACTGTCCTTTGGCAAAACCCAAGAGCGCTTGAGCTGATAGGCAGACAACATCATCGTTTCATCGGTCGCGTTAATGTCGTCTCATTTCAGGAAATATCTTCCGATGATTGTTGGGGATCATTACGATGCTTTTGGGGAAAAATGAGAACTTTTTTTTTTGTTGTTCTTTTTGGTCAACAGTGTCCAGTCACCTTCTTATTGTTGAATTGCGCAGTGTTTTAGAGGTATTTCTTTGTGCTTCTTTGACCTCCTTATTGGCTCACGGATGAGGTCTTGTAGTGATCTTGGCAGGTTGGAGACTTTACAATGGTCCATGTTTTATTCAGTTGAAGTTAATGCCTTTTAATTGCTTTAGATTGGGACATGCTTTTTGGTTTTTGAGATCTTCACTTTATTTCCTTCATGTCTGACAGATTCTGTTCCAGGTTTACGTACAGAAATTTTAAAGAAATACAGACGCATGTTGGTTTGTGGAGCTTTTTCCCTTTTGAAAATGAAATCCTATAAAACTGGGTATTTTGTTTACCTAAGCTAAATATTAGAATTTGCTTTGATGATATGGAAAATCCATGTGACAGAAAAACAAAAACTGAAGAAATATGTAATGGGGCAAAAACATTTCCCCTGTGTATTTGATGGTGCAGAGAAATGAACACCATAACTTGCATGTAAAGTTGCATAACTTCCTGGTCTTAACAAACACTCATATTAGTTGCTGTTTCCTCAAAGTTCAACAAAACTAATGCAAATATTCTAAAATGATGATAATGTAGGCAATTGTGGATGGTTTTATGCAGAGGTTCCCAAACTGTGGGGCGCCCCCCCCTAGGGGAGGTGCCATGCCATTGCAAGGGGGCGCGGGAAGCCATCTGGATGAAAAAACAAACAAACAAAAAAAACCATGAACGCTGAAATGCTCACATTTTGGTAGTTCCATATGAAGCAAGTTTATATGTAGCTCCTTAAAAAGAAAGCAAATTAAAATATTTACATTAAAAGGCGTAGAACATATTAAGAAGAAGCAGTCGTGGAAAATAAAAACCAATAGGTAGCTAAAACATGATGTTAATCAAAAACTGTAACATGCTTTTTCCTGCCCAGGAAAACGTCTCCAAATACTTTTGGTTTTAAGCATTTCATTTATAAATGAACCATGGGTAACTTTTGCACTGAATTATTGACCAGTATGATATCAAAGTCTTTTCAATGGAATCACTTTAGAGCTGGTATGAAATATTTTCCTGGTTTTGGCCAGGACACTTTAGAAACACCAAAACTTCAATCTAACCTGCTGAAAATAAGTTAACACCCTAATTCTGAAATATTTTTGGGAAAGTTGCCTTATTTAGATAAAAGCCCATTAGTGTAGTAAGGTCATCTCCATTAGTGGAGCTTTGGACCACAAGCAGTGTTTTCTAAATGTTCCATGTCAAACTAAAAGAACACCTAACCCATTCAGTCAATTATGTAATGTCACCACTTAATCAGTTACTGCAAAGGACTTTGATCAACTGGTGGTGGCAAAGAAAAATTAACTATCATCAGCATAGTTTGAAATGACACTCAATTTGTTCTACACTGCAGAAAAAAAAAATATTCTACCATAAATTAATTGGGTTTTTTTACAGTGTAGAGGAAACCAGTTGAAATGCTCAGATTAAAAATGGATAGATTTATTAATGCTTTCTCTCCTATCCAACCTCAATGGTCATTAAAAAGGCAAATAACCTAGCTATCAACATGTATTTTCATTGAGTAGATAATTTACATTATAAAAAGAACCAGAATGTATTTGTGTTCACTGCTGGATCTGTTTGTGGAGAAGTATTAGATTTCATTGGAGCGTACATGGGAACCTGGGTTTCACTGTGTGGACAGACAGCTGGAAGCTTTGCATACTGCATGTGGATGAACATCTGGCATCTGTCACAGCTGATCCTCCAAAACAGAATCTGAAATAGGATGTGAGGGGAAAAAAGCAGGAGGGGAGGAGACCTGAGACTGAAGTACGGCTCAGGATAACATGTTAGAAAAGACATTAAATGGGAGTAGCGTTATTAAGATTTGAGGTTTTCTGTTCCACCTGCTGCACCTTCTGCAAGTTGCACTGGAGAAGTTGAGCATGCAATCATGGGAGGCATGAGTCACGTCCTGCTCTGACTCGCTTTAATGTTCATCTTCAACCAAAGCAGGAAAGGCAAACTGGAGCACTCTGTTTCACTCTGACTCACTCCACCATGGCGGTTTTGACCAAAACAAGCCACAAGGTCTACCCATTGGCCTGTGAACCTGTGTTGCAGCAGCAAACCGTGAACGTGCTACTTCTTAGAACAAAACCGACAGCAGAGCAAAAAAACAAAGTCTTAACATTTTACCGAAAACAACAACGAGACACAAACACTGAGCGTCAACCACCAACTAGCCAAAAAGAACTGTGGATTATTCCCACCCCCTCACATGAATAGTTCACACAGCTTCTCCCAGCAGAGATTCAGCCATATTTTAGATTCCAAATAATTCTGTGGGCCACAGGCAGCAGCAGACAGTGAGGAGAGATTCTTCTCTATGAATATTAATATGTGGTGCAGGGGAGTTTGGGAGGGTGAAGGGGGGAACCAAAACCTCCTCCAAATCCTTGGCAGATAAAGTGGTGGAGGAAGAGAGATGATTACACGCATGGTTTTTCACAGGGCTCCCCCAAATCTCATTTTCTGTAGTGCATTTTAATGGGATCCTCGAACACACCTCGGCCAGCTAAGTCTCTGTATGCTGTCATTAGGGCCTGCTTATTTATATATATATACTTTTTTTTTTTTTAAATCACATTCTTGTGAATTTTTAATGTGGGTCTGGCCACAGCATGGTCCTGTCATGGCTTTTATGCCAGCAGAGAATCCGGGCTGTGCCGACCTTTTGTCTTTGTAATGCGCCGTATGTATCACTGTCATTTAAATGTGGCCTCGGACAAAGGAGGGATGTGAGAGATGGATGGTACGAGGCGCTGAAATAGGAATCAAAGTCCTTCTCTGGTGGCGATGATGGAGGAGGTCTCCATGAAGGCCTGGGGGGTACGGGGGGTGGGTGGGGGGGAGAGGAGGTTTGGACATATGTGTGACATGAAAACATGACAGAAAATTAGCTCAGATGAAGAAGAATCGCCTACGTTCATTGTTGTTCTTCTGCGTTTTCAGTTGTTGTCTTCATTTCATGATTTTGGTTAACATGTTGAGAGCTAAAAGTCCACAATGATCCTTTAATCTCCCTGAATTAGTTTGACATGATTTCCAGTTTGGAAATCCGACACTCTCGTATTGATCTTCATCCCCTCTCTGTCCACCTCCTGTTTATTGCTGATGGCCATCGGGGTGACCCGAGCACACTCAGGGGACTATTTAATTACACGCATTCTCCTCATGGCCATCAATAATCCAAGCCATGCAATCATTCATGTAGCCATTTTTATCAATACTTTCACGAGAGCTGCAGTCAAACTCCGCTTCAGTGAGGTATCATCATTACTCAGTTCATTTTATAATTTTGAAGTTCACAAATGGCTGTCAGCTGAGTATTTTAAATGGGCCTGTGTAGTGCAGTCTGATTGGGACTGTTTCAGTATGTGGGGTCAAAATAAAAATATAGCATATATTTTTAATCTTAATAAAAAGAATGGTATTTACATGTAAATCACGGTTATGTATAAATAAAACTTTACTTTTGAAGTTTAGCCCATATTTTAACAATTGTTTTACATGAATAACTCAATTTGTGCACTTTAGACAAAATTTTCTGCTAATTGAAAAAAAAGAAGAACCTTATGTTTTTATGATAAAGTGGTTAGAGTTTCAACTTGTAACTTTTCTGTACTAATTTTTCAAATAATCAGATGACTTTTTTGCTTTCCAAACACCAAGTTTTGTCATTTTATGTATATATATATATTTTTGTTAGACTTCAAATTACTTCAAAACTGGTTTCTGCTTTGTTGTGAAAAATGTCAAGTACCATTTAAACTTAAGAAAACAAATAAGTCTGTTTGCATGTGAGAAGCCAAAAAAGGTGCAGTCGCCTGGTTGCATAAGAGTGCACACTTGTATAACACTTTTCTGAAGCACCTTTTGATTTTATTACTGCATCAAGTCCTCTTGAGTTCACATTTCTCATCAGTTAGACCGAGTTTCCCAAACCTGAAATAAAGTTTATTTTTGTTATTTGCTCGTTTTGAATCATTTACTGGAAGCTATTGTGCAGAAAAGGATTATGGTCAAAGTCTTTGGGGAATATATATGTTGAAGTTTTATTGGTATGTTTGACACAAAAACAACAACACACCATGTGCAAAAAGACAAGCGCTACATTCACATAGTGAAACTGGGTTGAGCAAATGATGAATCCTGTGAAAAGTGAGGCTGTTTTTCCTCTGGTGGAACTGTAATTTTACCGAATCAGGTTAAAAATAAAAACAGTTACCTAGAGGGCTCGAGATGAGAAAAACTCTGTTTCACCATGAGAAGAACTTTAACTATGTATTCAAATTTTAGATGCAGCTGTGTCTGGATGCAAGAATCTGGTTAGAAAAGTTTTTTTTAGTTAGTTTAATTTCCACTCCCACAATGTTTTATTAAGCTGGCTTATATTGTCCTAATGTCACACATTGCCTCAACTATTTCCAGTTGGGCAAAAAAAAAAATATGTCTTGTGTTTTTGCTATGAAGACATGTTGATCAGAGATTATTAATTTGAAGTTTGCACCTTCCATTATCAGTTTTTTTAAACTAATTTATTTATGATGGTGTTAACTGGGCATGTTCTGTAAAGTCTGTGTGCTGCTGCCAGCCTGCTCCAGGATTCTCTTGACAAAGAGATTTTTAATCTCAATGGAATTTTCTTGATGAAATAAAAGTTTAAACATAAATAAAGCTAGTGTAAATGCATGTATGATGTGTATTAGCACCAGTAGCCACTTGAGGAATGCTACTCTTTTTCTTAATTTCAATATGTACGTTATGTATTTTGTACTGTATTTTTCTGCTGATGTGTGACTTTGAGTTAATGCATGAGGTGCCCTCAAACTCAGGGTCACTTTCTTTTGCTCACTGCAATAAAACTCATTTCTCTCGCAGAGTGTACCTGCCTCTGCCTCTGTTAAAACCCTACGTTTTCGTGGAATGAAAAATAAGACCAGATCTGAAACTGTCCCACCATTAAATATACTTTAAAAGCTGGGTAAGTTGCGTGAGAAGCTGCAGCCATTCTCATGCAGAATGTGTTGAACCTGTGGTCTGGGTTGACCTTGGCCACAAAGCGATGTCTTGTGTTACTTTCACAACAGCGTGCCAACCAATTTAGTCAGCAAAAATGTTTAGCATATAATTCTTATAGCACTATAAATGAAAATCTGCAATATTGCAGAAAAGAAATCCCGGTTTTCCATGGCTTCAAGGCATCACAGGTGAAGCTACGCAGACAGACAAAAGGGTTAACAACGGCGCAGCATGCACATCTTTGTTGTGGGTGCATGTGCCCCTGCATGTGATGAGGTGCACTCTGCAGGGAGATGAATGAGTGTGAGTTCAGCTACCGTGCTTGAGTTCAAGCTCAAAAAGTGTTAGATTAACATCACACATCCCAACTCTCCCACCCGCTCCGTCACCCACGGCGATGCAGCGTCTGTGTGCATGTGTTTGTGTGCCAGAGAGAATTACGGAAAGCAACTCTGATCTCTTTCATAATTCCCTTTTTACCTGCAGTAGCAGTAGTGTGTCGGTGTGTAGGTGTGCGAGTGGGCGTAACATTATTCATGATTGGGTATTGAATGCGCAGAGATGAGTGGTGTTTGCAGAGGTGTGAAGTACATCCGAAGATCTGAGGCATGATGGACTAAAGCTGTATTCATAAAATTACGCTTCAGCTCTTCATCGCTCTTCGTAATGGCTGGTGTGCATGCAGTGATGGAGGTTTGTGTAAATGCTAATTAAACACATCTTCCATAACTCATTACACTGTCATATTTGTTTTATTACTGTTTGTTTTATAGGATATAATTAAAGTTTTTGAGCCAAAATGGACTCAGTAGTGAGCACCTCTCATGAGTATCTTTTATATTTTTTATTTGGGAACCAATTTAGGTTTTTGTTTTTTATTTAATAATTAAGCCAAAAGCAGATCACTTTAGCAATATTAGTAACGCGTTTGTTAAAAAACTGCAGAACAAATCTTCACTTTTTAAGCATAAGGAAGTCATAAAGATGTATGTTCATCTCCTTCCTTGTACATTTAAGCTGGAATTTATCCACAACCCTTATTTTAATTAAAGAAATCTCTATATAATAGAACCTGGTGTAAAATAATGGAGCTATTTGAAAGGAGAATACATTGCCAAAATGGTTCTTTATTCGATACATGTAATATTTATTTGTGATAACTGGATTAGTCTTTCAGGTTGGAAGATCTCCTTGCCATTACCCTAATTTTTAGTTTCCTTCACAGATTTTTCTGTCTGATTCGAGTCGGGACTGTGGCTTGGCCAATCCAGAGCTACTTCCAATTATATCTGTGTGAATAATTTTGGACAAAGCTGTAGCTATTGGAGTGAAGTTTAAAGTGAAGCGGATATCTTGATGACATACTTTAGGACTCTGTGACATTTCTAATTGACCATTTGTATATATTTTTAAACTTACCTGAGTGGTGTTTTTTTCATTAGATAATAATGTACTTAAAAGAATAAAAATTGTGCTAAAGTACAGTATTAACTTTGCAGTAATTGATTTTTTTCAATTTCTGCTGCCCAGTATTGTTGCATTCAGATATTTTAGAACATTGCAGCTTTCGCTATAATGCTCTCTCTCTCTCTTTTCTCTCTCTCTCTCTCTATATATATATATATATAGATAGATCTATCTATCTATCTATCTATCTATCTATCTATCTATCTATCTATCTATCTATCTATCTATCTATCTATCTATCTATCTATCTATCTATCTATCTATCTATCTATATCTATATATATATAGATCTATATATAGATAGATATAGATCTATCTATTATATATATATATATATATATATATATATATATATATATATATATATATATATATATATATATATATTTATATATATGCACACACACACATACATTTGGGGTTTATTCAGAACAAAAAGAATATAAAAATAGATAATAAGAAAGGGAGGGAAGTGGGGCCGAACGTTGAAAGGGAAAAGAAGGAAATAAGAATAAAAATGGATTAGAGAAAGAAGCATGAAGTGAATACAAGATGACAACCTGGAAGTCTTCTTCTACAACTGCAAAAGAGAGAAAAAAAACAGAGAACCGAAAAACCACAGTGACGAACGAGATAATTTGTCTGCCACTGGTTCAGTGACAAATCACTTGTGAACAAAGCTTCAAATGAGTTGTTCTTAAACCTCAATTAAAAATTTAAAACGAAATGATAAAATTGAAACATGTTGAACAAAGTTGTTTAAAGTGAGTCATGCTAATGTCCGTAAAAATGTTTCTATTACGTTTTGTTGATCTGTTTCCTTTTTTCTGTAAATGTGGAAAAAATATATATTTTTAGCTAAGAGTTAAAAATACATTTGACCAAACAACAGGTAGAAGATTTGCGGTACCCCTATGCCTTGTGCTTTGATGTTACATTACATTACACATAGAAATGTTGTTTAATTCACTTTGGTAAAACATTTTCATTAATATCAGTTTTAACATTTAAAGAAGCTAAAATACTTTTTTATAATTTAAAACATACCCTGTGCTAGGGGTATTGACATAAAGCCATAATAGGGAAAGAGATGTGATTAAAGATAAAGACTAGAACAAATTAAACTACTTGGAAATGAATAGAAAGGAATAACACAAATGGGAAAGTCAACAACTCTGCTATCTGCTTTCAGAAATTATTTATGACATAAATCATTGGCTTCAAGTGTTTTTCATTACAGCATAATCTATTTTGCAAAGTCATACTCCCACTTAGAATTTATTATTTTATCCAACCAAACTTAAAAGTTCGTTCACGTGCACCATTACTTCATTTTTTTATCTTGTTTTTACTAAATGTATTGCTATGTAACAGAACAGCTTGGATCTTCTGTATGATCTTTAGTCTTTCTTTTACATTTGCCTGTAAACACAAATGTTCTTGTAACCTTGTGAACTGCACCTTTAGGCCCTTTGTTGTTTATTGGTGGAAAATCTCACAGATGAGGTTTATCCCATGGCCCAACCATAGATATTCCCCCTGCATCTCAGTTATTAAGCAAACCCAAATCAGCGCAGGAACTTTAAATGACCGACTTTTTGAATTTAACCCAGATTTTTTTAAGTATTACAACATAATCTCAGTCACATTTTTAAGATGAAACCATTTTTACAGTGCCAATTTGTTCGGCTCACGTCTCCATGGCAAACCATGGGATCGCTATGAAGGCTTGTTAATCACTGGGTCTTCTCGGGATGCGAGAACATAAAAGAGTCTCTTTAAAACAAGCCGCAGTCGCGACCCAAAGAGTTTAGTGAGAGCTTTCACTGTGACAAGAGCTCTCCAACCCGCGGCACAAGGGAGACAACCAGGCCTTTGTCAGTGTGGGAGAGAGTGGGCAGAGCTGAGCAGCTCCTAAAATGTTACTTCAGCTGTCATCATATCTGGAAATGCAGCGTTACTCCCCTTTTCTTTTTTTTTTTTATTTCCCACTGACTGCATCCACAACCTTCATTCATACCCAAAGGCTATCAGAGGTGCTGCCGGAGGGAATGATTAAGCAGGATTTGCTGCTTTTCCGTCTGTCTTTTCTTTTCCGCCTCCTCCTTGTGCAAAGCCAGGTTCACAGCACTTCAGAGTGAGGTGAGTCATTGAGGGATTGGGAGCCGAGTCTCAGATAAAGACGGTGGAGGGGGCAGAGGGGAAAGTGTAAACACAGAGGACCTCCAGGTGTCTTGTCCGTTTGACAGATTCTTTACTAGTCATGTATTCACCATTGTTGGTGGGTTAGCGGAGATGTGTTTCCCTTTTTTCTTTTACTCTTGCCATGTTCTCTCTCTCTTTATATATATAACAGTCTCCTCTAAACAAACAGCAGCATTCCTCTGGGTAGTGTTCTCTGCCCAAGTAGGAAACTGGTGTCCAATCCATAAGTCATGATAACAACCGTCTTCCTCCTTCCTCCCCTTACACACACAATCACACACACACACACACTTTTACTCTGGCTGTGGAAAATCTCCTACTTGTTGACTTGATGCTATGTGAAACTGGAAAAGCATGCAAAACAGCGCTCGGGTTTCTTTTGTGTGAAGAGTGTGAAGATGCACTAAATGGGAACATTTTAAACAATTATATCATATAATTATGAGATATTTATTATCAGACTCCTTATATGTTAGAAAATGGTTCAACTCCTCTTTTTTGTTTTCACGAGAACTCTTCAGTTTAGCCACCTATTCTTTAGGCTCCTCTGTAAGATGCCCACTCGCCTTGTATGGTATTGATTTGCCATTATGTTGCCTGGGGGAGAAAAATCCATGGGTCTCCCTTTAAATAACCATCACATGAAGACAAGAGAGATACATCACGGAGGAACCATATCGAACAGGAACACTTGGGATGCCCATCTTTTGGCGTATTGTGCTGAATCAGGATATTCTGCAGACCCTGTTTGTGTGTCGACTTGAGAGGGATTTTTCTTTACAAAGACGCTCCACCAAAAGAAACCCGAGCGCTGTTATCTGTCCCATTAAGCGTGGTGAAAACAAGACAACAGTGGGACGGAGAGAACATAACTCTTCATGACACGTTGTTCTGGAGGACATGTTGCGTTACAAAACTGTGCTTCTGTCACGTGTCTGCTCATGAAATACGGTGCCGTTTAGAAGCTTGTGCAAGTATTGTGTCAAAATTATTTATAATTCTGAATTGAACAGACGTGGCAAATTATTTGGGTTAGAGGTCGCTTCACAAGTCACACTTTTTTTTTTGCTACTATCAACAGACTCCTTTATGTTTAAGTATGGTTCGATCAGTTTCAAAATAGCTGAGGCCAACCTCGATGTCACTTGATAGTTATAATGGTGCACTTCCTGTTCCATGTGAAAAAGTCACGCATGCAAATCGCTGTAGCCAGAGTCCTGACTGACAACTGGAAAATGAATTGTATCATTCACTGCAGAATCCTTTGTCAAAGGTTTCATGTTAAAATGTGTTGATGGTCTAAAAGGCACAGAATGGTTTTGGCTTGAATGGTTTCTCAGAGTTGGTGGTCACGTGTGAATCTTGTAGACTCTTCAGATAATCTAAAACTTAAACAGAATTAAAGAAGGAAAAGCAGCATTGTGTTTCTCTGCTCTCCAGCTCCATAGAGTCAAACATTTGCAGAAACTGTTACCTGTTGTTTTCTCTTGGAAGCCAAAATTTTCTTATTCATTGATTTATTTTGACTTATTGATTGAAAGTCTTGGCTTTTCAAATGTTTTTTAATTTTTTATATTTTAGTTGAGTTTATTGTTTTTATGTGGTATTTGGTTTCCACTGTTGTATTTCTTCTTTTTAACTGGAGTCTTTTATTTCTTTGTTTCTATTATCTTACAGGGCAGAACTACATATTGGATAAATGGTACTATACAAAATAAGCTTTATGCAATTATTGCAATGGATCATAATTAGTGTTGAAAGAATCCCTAGATTTTTCCGAACATACTTCTTGTCTTTAAGACTAAATAATCCAGTCGTCGTCTCCCCCGACATTCCTCCAGGACACACTCGGCTTGTGCTTGAGTGTAGCTGCAAATCTCCATAATTGTTGAAGATGCTAGTTTTGCAGCAGATTTTGCTTTTGTTGGCCACCACACTGGGAGACTATATCAATAACAAACTGATCCAGCAGTTTCAGGTTTATGGCTTTGGATGGTTCTTTATCATTCTACCATATTTTATTTCATAGGTTGAATAGAACAGAATGTGACACCCACAGGTCAAGGGTGTCAAACATACTATAAAACTGGATTTAGGATGGATAAAGTGGCCTGACATTAAGTTTGGGTCCCTGGCAGAAGACCAAGGAGTTACCTATTTTTTAGGATTGTTTTTTGAATTACGAAGGCGTAAACCTATTCTGATTAGAAAAATGAGCAATCAGAATTATGCCAAAAGGTTGAAAATGGCTATAAAAGGTGTGTGGCTGAGTTGTAATGTGCTAGATCAGATAACTTGTGTACACATACATTGTTTTTTTTCTCCAATCACTTAAGTTATTTGCTGTACAGCCATTAAACTCTTACAAAGAATTGTTCGAATAAAATTTTGAGTGCCTCCAAAACAGAGTTTTTTGCTTTGATGCAAAAATACAAAGTGGGAGAATTATTGTTTGCTTCAGCTTGACCTATCTCTCTGAGAAGAAATCAATTTCTAATGTGATTTTGACATTATAAATGGGAGACATTTACAGCCCTCGTTCTGCCAAAAAAAGCTGCTTGATCTTCGGCCAGATCTGATGTAAAATCCGACTTTCTGATTTGGATAAATCGGTTAGGTCTTTAATAGAATTACATATTCTAAAGAAGAGCTCCAACTTTTGATACACTGCATCAAATTATCTAAACATGTGCTTCACGTCTGACTTTATCTTCAGTTTCTTTCTGAACAGGACTCAGATTACAGAAATTTAATCTGCTGTGTGCTTGGATTACCTGCATGACCTGAAAGTATGCAGTAAAGTAAGCAGAATGTCTTTTTTTCCCCCTTAAGGTTTTACCGAAATGGGTGGAGCTTCAGTTTTATACAATGATAGCTGAAAGAAAACATCCTGTAGCCTCCTTTTTGGAAACTGGTTTGGTAACATTACTGTCTCATAGTTGCTTATATTCTCATTTACAGTTACAGTAATGCAGAGGAGGAAGAACTCAAACATCCTGGACTGGTGATAAGAATGAAAAATCTTTCAAAATTTGTCACAAAAGCACAAAAACCATGCCAATTATTATGGATGCTGCATCAGGAGACATATTGTTTTTGATAAAATGGATTTCAATTGTCGAAATGAGTAACAAATGATCAAACATAGTTCTTGTTCACACCTTAACAGTAGACTCCTTTTAGCTCCAACAGATAAACATGGTTAAATTGCTTTAATAAGTGGAGGAGGTCGTAAGGAACGGAGGTTTGTGGGAGAAAATGTATGTATGCCCCCTCTGTTGTCTCGACGGACTTATTAGAGTTGAACAGAGTGGAACGTTGTAAATGAATAAATAATTCAGTTGTTGTGGAGTTTTCTGCTGCACACATGCACTTGATGTTGTTTTCGGTTAAGCAACGGTGCATTTATGAGTCCAGCACAAGTCAAAGAAGATCATTGAGTAATGTAATACTCTTGCTTGTGCTTTGCATGAGATACGTATTTGTGCTTTATATCTCTGCTGTGAACTCTGAGGTTTCCTGTGAGACTTTCAAAACTGAAAGTACGACATTGTGCCGTCCTGCGCCACATTCTAGTTGCTAGAAGATTTTCAAACACTTGAACATTTTTTTCCCAAATTTTGTCTTGTTGCAACCACAGATTTGGCTGGATTTTATTGGAATTTTATGTGACACGCCAAGATGGAGCAGGTTTTCAATTTTCTCTCTCTCTACATATAAATATAAAAAGCTGAAACATGCTATGTGAAAATACGTTCAGCTCCCCTGATGAATTACCGTGTACAAACACCTTTCACACATCTTTTGAGGTATTTCTTCTGAAGATTTACATTTATGTCCATTTGTCTTTGCGGAGTCGTTAAAGCTCAGCCTGCTTGCGAGCGACAGAAATGTAACTCCTTTTGCTCCTTGACGATTTTCTGCAATCTGATAAAGGGACTTCTTTCTTTCAACAAAAACTTTCTTCTTGAGAAACGGAAAGAAATGATTTATTGGACTGAGGAACTGAGAGGTGTTGGGGAGATATATTCTTCAACTTCAACTGTGGATCTCTGCAGCTCCTCCAAAGCCATGCTAAGTCTCTTAAATACTTCTGAAATGAACATTCTACTTGATTAGCCTGTCGGTAAAGTAGCCCAGCATGTCAGCTGACACCTTGAAGGATGTTGTTTTATAATCCAACCTCGTTTTAAATTTCTCCACAACCTTTTTCCCGACTAGACTTAGTCTTGTGTTTCTTGGTCTTCTTGATGCACTTTGGTCATTAATGCTCTCTAACATACACTGAAAGAAAGCCTTCACAGAACAGTGGGATTTCCACTGAGATTAAATTACAGCTCCCTTCAGCACTAACATGTTTTATTTATAGACATTACAATAAAGGAAACTTAATTCAAATGCATGCTATTTTCAGGTAGTTCTTCATATCCTTTTCCCTTCCAATTGATATTTTTGTGCAAATTTATGTTGGTGTATTACACAAAATCCTAATAAATTACACTAAAGTTTGTGCTTGAACATTGACAACATGTGAAAGTTTGGTTATTACTGTTCTTTTGGGTCATAAAATAACCGGTCGAATGAAGCAGAAATCCCAAAACAAGGATCAGATCGCGAGGAAACACACATTTCTGAGCAAGTTCATACAAAGTTTGTGCAAGTACAGCTGAAGTTTGAAGCTGCATGCCGTCGTTACACACATGTCCTCCTGCAGCAGTATTAATATTGATGTATTTGTTGTGTTAGTGTCACACAGTTCAGTGACAGCCGGACCTCGCAGACAGCAGAAAAGGTAGCGGTAAGGGTGCTGGGTTGGGGGGGGGGGGGGGGGGGGGGGGGGGGGGGGGCAAGCGATACTACAGGACATGCAGCAGACAAAGACCCGTCTGTGCTGTTGTGCTGAGGAGGAAGAGGCCTTCCCTGCTCTGATGTGGCGAGCTGCAGTACCTGTGACACACACCGAGTTCCTGTGTTGAGTGTATGATGTCTGGTGCACGCACTCTAGAGTGGCGGGCTGCTGACTGACAGGAACACACACTGGCAGCCCTGCTTTTCCTGAGTCCTGACAGCCTAGCCTTGGGGCTATCAGTGTGGGAGTGAGAGGTGATTATATACAGCAGCGGGCCTATCCCGACTTATTGTCTGAGAAGTTTTCTGTCATGTGGAGAAGTTTTATGTAAATCTGAAAGGGGGAAAAAGGAGTTATAGAGGCAGCGGCGTTAACTTGCTGACATGAATGAAAACGGGACAAAAAAAGAAGGAGGAGAACAATGCTGGAAAGATAATATGAAGCAACTGTCTTTGTTTACGTTGAGATTTAAAACTGCTGCCAAAGGCAGTTTGCCACCTTTCCTGCAGAAGAAAAAAAAAAGCGCAACGCTTCATGGTGGGCTGATTATCTCTTTCTAAATTGAATACAAATCTAAAACCCTGGTTGTGCAAGTAAAGGAAGCCCGCCTTATCTCCCTGCTTCTCTTTTCCTCAATGCTCTCCACGCAGCCAATCAAGCCCCAAAATAAATTATGAAAAAAACGGAAAAAGAGGCAGCTGCGAGTGAACGCCGCATGGCTACATTTCCATATAGATAGTGGAGCACATTTAACTTGCCTGTCTGTGAGCTCTTTGTCCACTCGTCCTCTCATTACATTTTGATGGAGAGATGGCTCTTCATCTACATCATCCCATTACTCCTCTGATGTTCTTATCTGACCCGGACACTTGATTGTTCCTGAACCTCTGTTGACTCGTATGCATTTTACTGCCCCAGGATATATCTTCTGTGCTCCAGAAAAAAAAAGAATCCCAATGAAAAAAAAAAAAAAAAAGAATGTCTCACAACATAGTGCCAAAAGATTCACTTAAAAGGATTTACAAGTAAATTTAGTTGGAAAGTAGGTGTAAATAGACACAGATACTGGTAGATCTTGGGGAAAGTATTTAAATAAGTATTTAATGCTTTTTCTTTTTTGTATATGTATCACATTATGAAAGCAAATTCATAAGATTAGGAAAAAATCAGCTGGAATATTATAACATTTTCATGGGTGAAAATCTGATTGATGTACTTATTGACCAAAAAAATCCCACAAAACTCATTAATTACATATTTTGGTCCAAATTCTTTTATTTATTTTTTAACCTGTAGAAAAGATACGGTAACACTTTATTTGAAGGGGGTTGAATAAGACTGACATGACATTGCCATAAACACTTGTCATGAACATGAATAAGCCTTCATGAATATTTATGACTGCTGTCAGAAAGCGTCATTCGGTAAACTATAACACTTTTAATGCAAAGTTGACATTATTCAAATGGTCTTTGTTATGACAACTTGACTTTGACCAAGAAATCATAACTGATATAAATTTGCTATAAAAGTATTACTGATTGCACTTTAAAAATCAGGTAAATTTCTGTTATTAAAGGTAAAGTTTAAACAGTAATGATTTATTGGTTAATGTCAAGTTGTCATAACAAAGACATTTTGAATAATGTTATGACAACAGTCATAAATATTCATGAAGGCTTATTGATGTTCATGACAGGTGTTATGTCATGTTTATGAAAGTGTCATGACAGTCTTATTCACCCCCCTTCAAATAAAGTGTTACCAAAGATACCATTATGTCAAAAGAACTTGTCTGAGAATAAAATATCAAAAGGTAATTCATGATGCCCCAAAATTCATGAAATTCCAAAGAAACAAAATCATTGACGACTATCAGTGTGAAAATGGTGGTGAAACGGTGCTTTGGAATTCCAACAAACTACAGTGAGAGCTGCCATCAAAACAAGGAGAACAGATAGAACATATATTTAGTGTAAAACTAACAAAGCATTTCAAAAACTGAATCAGTCAAACATGGTGTGGAAGTGGGATTTTCTAAAACTGGTTTCTGCTTCGGCGCAGTTGGTAGAGCTGTTGCCTTGCAGCAAGAAAGTTCTGGGTTCGATTCCCGGCCCTGGCCTTTCTGCATGGAGTTTGCATGTTCTCCCTGTGCATGGTGGGTTTTCTCCGGGTACTCCGGTTTCCTCCCACAGTCCAAAAACATGACTGTCAGGTTAATTGGTCTGTCTAAATTGCCCCTAGGTGTGAGTGTGTGTGTGCATGGTTGTTTGTCCTGTGTGTGCCTCTGTGTTGCCCTGCGACAGACTGGCGACCTGTCCAGGGCGAACCCAGCCTCTCGCCCGGAACGCCAGCTGGAGATGGGCACCAGCACCTCCCGACCCCATTAAGGGACAAGGGTGTAGGAAAATGGATGGATGGATGGATGGATGGATGGATGGGTTTCTGCTTCAATATCCAACTGAGAAAACCCTGAAGGAGGAAGTCCAGTCATCAGTTTGTGGTTTTAAGTCAACTTGGATTATTGAGCAGGACAAAGATCCAATGTCTGTCAGAAAGCCCTACTTTGATGGCTAAAAAGAGTCAAATTTTGATCCAGTTGAGATTTTTAGACAAAGGTCTAAATTGGATCTTTGTGATAGAAAACTGTCCAATGTGGCTGAAGGGAACAATTCAGTAAAGAAGAGTGGGCCAAAACTCCAGAGTGATGGAAAAGATTCATCAGCAGTCATCACAAATACTGGATGGCAGCCGTTGCTGGCAAGGCCAACACAACCAGCTGTCAGGCTTAGGGAGCAATTACATTCCACATAAACCCAGGTCAGCTTGAATGTCTTATTTCCCTTCATTAATAAACTCATTTGAAAACTGAATTTTGTTGTTACGTAGTCTGTTTTCAGTTGGATATCAAAATTTGCACACTAAAAAAAAATTATCTTGTGTCCCAGCATCGCTTAATGACTGGCACCCGCCTGGTTGACCTCATAAAAAAGGAACCTGTGCCTGTTTTGTTATGGTTGCTTTGTTATTTCAACAAGCCACAGTTTCCTGCATCCATTTGTGGTCTGCAGGTTCATATTGCTCCATCCAGTCATTCTTCCTCTTGCAAAAGCTGCCGTTTGTGATTCCTCCACTACCAGCGAAAGAGAGAGAGAGAGAGAGATAATAAAGGGAAAAGAGGAAGAAGCAGGTTGCTTCATGTATAAAATCAGCTGCTTCCAGGCTTACATGTAAATTAAAACGCAATTAAAAACGGGGCAAATAAGCCGTTCCCGGGAGATGAGGGAAGAGAGCAAGGAGGAGAGGAGCGGAGAAGCTCTCAGGATGAGGGTCTGTGTCACTCATCATTAGCACGGCATTAGAGTGAAGGGAGCTAAATCTGAACGCTGGGTCACGGGCACATTTAGATGAGCTGTGCCTGCCACACAGATGGGAAATAACCAGCCCATCCTGAGGAAGTCGTTTTTCTTTCTTTTTTTTTTTTTTTTTGTGCTTCAAATGCAAACAATTATTCCATGGATTATTCTGCTATTGTTCTCGAGAACAAGCTCGCCATTGTGTGTGTGTGTGTGTGTGTGTTATTTATTTATTTTTTTCAGCACAGAGCTGCACAGTGCAGCCTATCCTATCAGTGATAGGATAGGCTGCACTGTCCCACACTGCACTATCCTATCAGTGATAGGATAGTGCAGGATAGTGCAACATGCTTGGATAAATATATCCAAGCATGTAGCAGCAGAGTGTTGTGGACCCTACCGAATGCAAAGAGCAGAGATAGAAACCTGCAGCTTCGTACGATACGGACAACTCTAGTGTTCACCCACGGCTCCCAGAATTCCAGTGCACCGCCTCCTCGGCCCTTTGCCTCCACCCTAACTCTCTCTCTCTGAAAGCCTGGTGCTCTCAGTTCTTCGCCTCCTCCTCCTCCTCTTCACTCTCTCCCAGGCTCCCTGCACCCCAAACCTCCTGCCCAGGAGCCAAGGCAGGAGGTGGTGGAGGGGCGGAGGGGGATCAATGTGAGAAGTGTATGGTGGTGAAGGTGGGGGGTGAACCCCACACGACGGCTCAGAGAGGAAGAAGAGGTGGAGGTGGAGGACCCATGGCAGAGGAGCACCCTTCTTCTCTGCAGACCTGTCGCCTCGGTGCAACAATGGCCGTGACAATGACACTGGAGGAGGAATTTCCACTACACCCCCACCACCACCACCGACTCCAACACACACACACACACACACACACACACACACACCACACACACACACACATCCCTCCAATCTCTGCAGCGCATTAAAATCAGCGGAGGCAAGATGAATGAGTCCCTAATAGCTTTCATTTGTTACAATTATCATAATTAAACATATGTCAGGGCCAGACAAAGGAACGGGGGAAGATTTCTGTGTTAACACCTCAGGCGGCGGAGGGATGCAGCCACCTGAAAGGGATCTTTTCCTGTTACGTTATAATTAGTCGGAATAGACTTGGAGCATATTTACAGTAATTAAAGACCCTCTGATTCAGTAATTCAGACTTTCTATCATCTGTTTGCAGCAACACAGTGGACCTCATTTCCCTGTCCTCGTGTCCCTGCTGCCTGCTTGAGGAGCACCTGCTGAGCTCCATCAGAAATGTTTAAGGGCCCTTTAAACGGTTTTTGAAGCACTCTTGTGTTTTTTTTGTAAATTATACCATGGAAACTCACTCCTTCCTTGTTTCAGAGGAATTATTCAGATACTCAGAAGTGCAGTGAGAGAGATTTCCCCGTCTCGTCTCCCTTCATTTTAATTCTATCATTTACACATCCGCTCACTTGTGACTACAGTGAGTCTTGTACAGGTCAAAGCCCGGGAGGAGGAGGCCTCCTAATTTAAGCACTAACGCCATTCTTTCTAGTTAGTTTTAGGTGCATTACATGTACATGTTGGTGGGAGTTTAATGCTGTGGGGAGGCTTTCTTCAACAGGGTCAGTAAGGCTGGTCAGAGTCGATGAGAAGGAGATGAACACTGGGTGATCCTGGAGGGAAACTAAGAAGCTGTTAAGGACTTGAGACCAAATCCTGAGGGGCCCAGGTTGACTTCATTCTTCCACTAAGAGCCATCAATTCACCACTGTCTTTGCAACTATTTTCTAGTCAATGTTTGGCTACAACTTTTAATCCCTTACGCTAAAAATAAAGAAGACAAAGCATGAAAAAGATTTTCTCGTTGCAATAGAGGATTCATTTGTGTTAAGTTGTGTGTTAAAGAATGCTTGTTCAGTTAGGAATAAGATATTGTTTCATCAGGACTTAAAAATGATTCCCTTAATTTAAAGAAGCTGTGAACTAACATCAGCCTGTTGTATTTTCTCACAGGGTTCAACCATCGATTGGACGATTTTTTTTTTTCATGTACCCCAAAGGCTGTGCCGCCCTGGGTGGTGAGCCATGTCACCTACATAAAAAAAGAAGTAGGAAAATCTACATACAAAGCATTATCTGGAATAAGAAACAGGGAGAATGGTGAAAGAATTTAGTTTTGAAACAGGAAAAAAAAAAACTAATGACGCTGAGGTTTCTGTTCTGCCTGTGGAGACTAAACCAGAGATCATGACTTAACTTGACCCTTGTCCTCCTACATGGACACATATGGAATATCTCCAGCAAACACACTTTAAAACCTCTTATTTTAGTTTTTGTCCCCACGTAAACGCTATGAGACAAACTATGTAACTCAAAAATAAATTACAAGCTTTAACGTAACACGCCACCCCCCCCCCCCCCTGAAATTGAATTCATAGCTTTGTTTAGATAAATAAAACCATCGAGGTTTTCTCACAGAGTCTCTTCAAACAAGAGATTAAAAAACGGTGGACTGCCTGACCCTGAGTTTTAGCCTCACGTTTGAGATAACAGTTCATTTAACCTTGACAGCCGCATGTGAGACAAAATAAACTGGAGATGTTTGTGCAAACGCGCCCATGTGCGGTACTTTTTTGTGGGGGTGGTCAAGTGCGCAAATTTGGATTTTCATGAGGTTTCTGAATGTAGATAATTATTTTGGATCCTTACGAGGTTTTTTTTCTTTCTTTTTTTTTTTTTACATCGGAGCTGATCAGATAAAAACATATCAAGAAGATAAAAAACCTCACTCAGTCACTGACGCACTTAAAAAAAGTTTTCAACTATCCGATTTTAATCTTATTTTTTTTTGTGTCACCGCATGTGTTCTGTACAGCTTGTTTCGATGTTCGGTTGTCTGATCTTTTGGTAGAGTTTTCTCTACACAAGTTACAGGTGGATTAAGTGCAGCAAGACATGATGAGCTCACCTGAGCGCATAAGAAAAACTGCCGCAAATGTGCACTCGTGCAGAGAAACATGCGGTTAAAGTGAGAAGATTTTTTTTTCCCAAATGCTGAGCAGGATATAACTTCATGAAGTGATCAGGGTTTCTGAGCGATGCAGAGAACAAATTCACCCAGGCTTTAAAGATTTGCGGAAGAAATGCGGGGTATTGATCTGAAATAAATATGATTATTTTCATCTCCTCCGAATGTTTCGGAAACTCTCCGATTCTGTGAGACTGTTGCACCTTAAACAGCCTGGAGATTACTGAGACCTAATGAGTGCAATAAACAGTGTGCAGATCTGTGCGGGTTTTATCAGAGTGACTGCGCTGTGATCTGATCCGACAGTCTGAGTCAGAGGATTTTTCTTTCAAACGATTATCTTTGTCTTGACGCAGACTCCAGGCGTCCGTCTTCTTTAGTGCAAACACGGAATGATACATAATTTGTGTTTTGGGTACCTGCTGGATAAACAGAGCTGACAGTGAAGAACTGCAGCTAGAGACACACACACAAAAAAAGAAGAAAAAAAACTGACATTTGAACGGGCGTTTCGTTTAAGTAACCCTGTCGGACACGTCTTCCTTTGCGCGCTGCCGTGAGGCACTTGTTTGTTTATTGCAAACTTAAATTCTTGCTCTCCGTGTCCCCGCTGCGCTCCTCTTCCTCCCTTTTTTTTTTTTTTTTCATGCTGTTGCTAGGGAAGCAGGGCGTATTCGCTGCCTGGCCGCGGATAAAAACAGACGTAAATGCGTAAATTAGGGGCTTTCGTCGAGCTTTTTCGCAACAGTCGCGATCTTAAACCCTCACTGCGCCCGATTTATGACTCAAATCCGGGAATTATCGAGCGCAAACAGCCACATTTCGGCGCTTTTTCTCCATTACCATATATGGCAGGGCAGAGATATATCGTGCCTGTATTTAATAGGCTGGCCGCTGCCGCTCTGCTCCTCGGCTTCAGTTTATTAACCCTTGTGGTGCTGAATTATTTTTGGAGCAAGGAAAACCGTCCGCTTAATTGTTTTTCACGCCCTTTCTGCGCCATGAAAAGTAGCGAGTTTGCTCATTCGGATCCAGCTGTACAGTCAGAGCGCAGTTTGCGCGCGGGAAAACGGGATGATTTGCGCACAGAGGCGCTTTTGTGTGTGTGTGTGTGTGTGTGTGTGTGTGTGTGTGTGTGTGTGTGTGTGTGTGTGTGTGTGGGGTGTGCGTGTGCTCACGTTAAACTCTCTTATAAATCAGTCCACTTGGTGACATTTACAACACAGAAAACAAGCTCCCCGATGCTGCTCTCTAAGCTGCTGGATTTAGATTGTCCCGATGTGGATTAAATAGCAATATTTCAACCAGTAACAAGAGGCTTTTCATGTGGCAAACGAACAGAGCGCCGTGGCAACGGATTAGTAAAGTTGTCCCATGCAGGTAAAGCGATGGCTGCACGGCGACTCTGCGGCGTGTCAAATTAACGGTGCCCCGCATGGTTTGACTATCAGACTGCGCCTGACCCACATTTGCAAAGAAGCTCTCACGTGAAATCAAGCGTGAGTCCACATTTACAACTGGCGGGGAGGGAGCGTCAGCATCAGTTACAGTGAAAACAACAGTTTCACAGCTCGACCATCATCTTTGTCAATGCCTCGTTCCAGAAACAATCATTTTAAGTAGTAAGGCAGCAGGAGTGTAGGTAGACATAGATGAGTGCGATCAGAATATAACGTTTGCGCGCTTTCTTCCAGAGTAGAGCATCAACAACTCCTGTTTTACTCCGGTGGGGGAAAAAAAAAAAAGGTTCCCCACAGGATGATGCTGCCACCACCATGACGCGATCTAACCAAATAATAATTAAAAAAAAAAAAAACATTTTGTAAAATAGTCCATGTTTGTGCTCAGTGTGCACAACGAGCTATCCCGCAAGTTTGGAAAATATAGAAGGGAGCAAAACTTTGGAGAGAGAGAGAGAGAGAAAGAAAAACTTTCTTATGGTCTTAATCAATGACTTTCATGCCTTCAGTACAACTGGATCTCTGTGTCCAACCATATTTTGCCCACCTTATGAATTGCATAGTTGGACACGCGCATGCAACCTTTCTAAGATGTTCTGAAGTTTTATTGTGTTTGTTATGTGCTATGTAAAAGCAGGCTGCTATGCATAATTATATTTATTTATTTATTTTGTCTTTCTTTTATGTTTCACTGCCAAACAGCTGGACTTTCTTTTAATTATCCAAAGTGGATGTTTGGGCACTTTGTTTTATATGGTTATCTAGCTCTTCCTATGCTCCAGGAAAGCTCACATCTTGACATAATCTGTTACATTTTGTTCACAAGGAGCGACTTTGCTTTCAAATGTGGTTTTATGTAGATTTTGTTCGAAGTCTTTTGCATACAGCTTCATCCATCCTCTCATCAAAATGAGCCGATCTCCTGTTTCTGCTGAGTAAACGCGTCTGCGCAGCATGGCGCTGTGTGTACCAAACAAGGAGGGTGATGTTAAGGAGATGAGTGTAAGTCAGAGGAATTAGTTTCCAGTTTAGTTTAATAAATAATGGCAACTGGAACTAGGACCAAACGTAAAAAAAAAAAAAGACTTTAGGACACATAATCCAGCTTTGGACAAAACGAGTATGTTACTGTGGATTTTTCTTTTTCTTTTTTTGTGTGTGTGCACTTTTCTTCAGATCAGGTGATAAATTTTGAATTTCAAATCACGTCGACCGTTGAAGTCCAGCTTTTGGATTAAAAAAAAACAACAACAAAAAAAAACTACAACCTTTCTGCAAGGTCTTCACCCATCTCCCCTCCTCCCGTCCTGACGTCACTGCACGAAAAGAGCTGCTTGCAGCGGCACCGCTGTGAATATCTCCACGCTCATTGCCAGGACCGAGGAGTGTGCAGAGAGAGGAGGAGAGAAGCTGGAGGGAAATACTGTCGATTTTTTTTTTTTTCCGGATCCGACTGGAAAACTACCGGGCGCGCACGGCGCGGCGCGCACCGAACGGAACGGAGGGCATTTCAACATTTTCGCCGCGCGTCCCCCCCTCTCCTCCCCTCTCCTCTCCTCTCCTCTCCTCCCCTCTCCTCTCCTCTCCTCTCCTCCCCTCGCCGCCTCGCTGCGATCGGATCGGACCGGAGCCGAGAATGGAGCTCCCTGCCGCCGGCGAGCACGTCTTCGCGGTGGAGGGCATCGAAAAGAAGCGCATTCGGAAGGTAACAGCAGCGAAGGGGGGGGGGGGGGGGGGGGGGAACGACGCGTGCACGGCGTTCAAAATGTTGCATCTGCTTTGAATCCGAACCTGATCCAATTTGTTTTTCCCCCTCCTCCCCTCCTCACACCACCATCTCAGGGCAAGATCGAGTACCTGGTCAAGTGGCGCGGCTGGTCTCCAAAGTAAGTCTGAAACACGCCCGTCAAATTGCACCATGCGCTGTCATTAAAACAGCGAACCCGCAACATTATTAACGAGCGCAAGTGTTGCACCTAGTTATGAAGGGCGTTGCGCGCACGAATCCGCGGGTGTTTATATGCGAGTGTGCGTTTCAGTGGATCCGCGGATGCCTTCACTAATTTATGCGAGGGACGGGGTTGGGGGGGGGGGGGGTGTGGCAGGCACAGCCATGTAATCCCGTTTTAATTATTTCTGCTCTGCCAGCGAATTTACGAGAAATAGTGGTGCTAAAATGGCCGACTCGATGTTGAAGCTGAAGGAGCGTTTAGATAATACACACACACACACACACACACATTCAATTTATGGTTGATTTTTTTTTTCTTTCTTTTGCCTCTGCGGTTGGACATCTTCATTGTTTTTACAATTCACCCTGGAAATAACACAAAACAACACACACACACACACACACACACACACACACACACACACACAACAACAACAAAACCTATCATCAGATTCAGGGGCTCATTTGTATCCAAAGGATGTTTTTTTTTTGTTTTGTTTTCGCTCTGTCCCTGCTTCACCTGTCCAAGCACTGTTTGAACGTGTCCGTGGGAGACATGTGCGTGTCAGTTTGAAAAAGGAAGTTTGCACGTGACAGCCCAGCGGGCTCCCTGACAGTTGTTGGCTCCTCTCCTCTCTGCAGGTACAACACATGGGAGCCGGAGGAAAACATCCTGGACCCGCGCCTCCTCGTCGCGTTTCAACACAGGTGAGCGACTCTGTGCACGGAGGTGGACTTCGGACCAGGCCGCACAGCCGCAACTTCAGCCATGACCATATAGGGGGATGGGAGGAGGGGCGATGTAATATCTCAACCTCCTCCCGCCCCCATCGCCCCCCCCCCCCCCCTACTCCCTGCTCTCTTGCCCAGGAGAGGAAGGTGGGGTGGCGGAGGGGTCTAAATACGCCGGATGCAATGGTGTGAATTCCCAAATCAAGCTATTTGAAGGAAGGACTGGATCTGAGGGACCAAGCATGGATATTTGATATCGCAGGACCTCAAACAGAAGTTAATTACCACCCAACCGATGCCAGTGGGTCCTGATGGGAGGTTATTTATGGAGAAAATGAAATAAGAGAGTATAATGAAAAATCCTGCTAAGGAGGATTCCCATGTGGATCGAACTACAGTTAGATGCCTTTGTTTTTGCACCGCAGGTGGTCATTTAGGAGGTGATCTGCACTGGAGGGCCTAATTGAAGGACAGCAGTCAAGTTGTTTATTATGGTTTTAACAAGAGGAGGAGGAGATGGTGGTGGCGCCAACGCATGAGAGGAGAGCAGGGGTTGACTAAACAGTCTCATCTTTAAAAGAGATTCAGGGGAGAGGTCAAGCAAAGGATTGGGACACATTTATTTATTTAAATATGTTTATTGTTAATGATTTATATCTATGTTACTTATTTGTGTTTTGTATGTCCGTCTGTCACTCATTCCCAGCTGCTGGCTTCTCTAAATATGACAAAAACCTGATAAAGATCATTGTGTTGCAAATGATCAACTAACACCTTAAAGCAACCAAGCACCCATGCTGCTTTGTTCGGACACCAAAGTACAGGCAAAACTAAAATGAAGTCATAACTTAATTATAAAGTGTTGTCCATCTAGTTAGTCTTTTTAAAATTGTGTTTTCGGTTCTGCTTTTTGTTCTTTCAGTAACGGTCTGACCTGTCGTTGACCTTTGTCACAAATCCTTTTTTTCCCCTGCCATCATAGAGTAGCAGTTGTGATTGTCTGTCACTCACTTCCCTGTCTTCCCTAAACGTATTTCATGTCTGTCCGTCTTTGTGCAAAGTCATATGGGTATAAATAAATGCCTTCCCTAAATATGACATCATAAAAAAATCTGCTGATGCTGCACAGCAACCAGACCCACCAAGCCAGCAAGACGCCAGGCATAAAACAAAAAACGATCCTCTCCCATCTGGACACCCATTTCGAAACTTTCTGGCGCTGACCTGGAAGTGGGATTACCTTGAACCGCCCCCGCCTCCCACCCGCTGTCTCTATTTGACAAATTATTCACAACTACCTTTCAGAAGATAGCATATCTTTTCTCCAGATATTTGCAGACGGAGGACACAGCCTCAAAGCAGGCCTTAAAAAAACAAACAGAATCTCTCGACTGTTGCTTTCAGAGGCCAGAACGTCAATTAATTCAAATGCCAGTGTCACTTAATCCTGCACAACTGCATCTCGCGCCGACCCATGAGGCCTCTGACATATGCTCCCTCTGTAGGCCAGCAGCCTGCTCAGGGGGCCGAGTGAAGACGCGATGGCTGGGGGGGAAAGGAATTCGCCTTTCTGAAAAGGCTAATTGACACACACAGCGCTTCTCAACGCTTCCAGTGTATGGCTCTCATATTCCCCCGCAGTCCGCCTGCCTCCCCTGCCTGAGTGTATAGCTGTGTGCTGGGATGGTTATGGAGAGCTGCCTCTGCACTCTCTGTTTCTGCATGTGTGTGTGTGTGTGTGTGTGTGTAGCGGATTCCTCTCGGCTCTCATCGGATGGGGGAGGGGAACCCGAGTCTGTAATTGCTAAACCTTGTGTGAATAGGGGTCACCCCGTTAGACGGCGTTTTCCAAATTGCGCGCATTACAGCCGTTCGGACTGTTTATTGTAACGATCTCCTGGCAGCTCTGATCGTTTGAACATCTGCAGCACGAGGCCGACGATGAGGGTGGGTGTCGGAGCTCGCCTAGGGGGAAGCATATTTACAGCTGGCCTTCGCCCACCTCTGCTTATTTATGAGCCGATGCTGAGTCAAGGCTTATATCAGGGGGTGATTTCTCGCACATGGGGCTGTCCTTGATCTGACCAGTTCTGTTATAACAACACGCTTCCCAGTCCCTTCTCATTGGAAACGGTTTCGAAAGGGTTTTCCATAGACTTTCTGTGGGGTTTTTTTCACTGCCATGTTTACAATCCGATCCAAAACTATTTGTATTCCTTATGTGATGTCATATTTTGTCACACTAAAACTGAAAACCTTCATGTTTTATTTGGATTTTTTACGTAAGAAATATGTGGAGTATGTCTCTACCGTCTTGAGATATCCAGTGGATGAATTTTCTTGTGCATTCTTGCTGTAAATATATCTCAACTCTTTCAGATTTGGAATTTCAGTTGGATTTCTGTTTGGGTTTGAACCATTTTAACAGAGATGCGCTTTTATTTTTTGTAGCCTTTAACAGCTTTTCTCCAAGTACCGCTGTTTTTTTTGTTTTTTTTCACCTCGTCTGTCTTCTCATTAACTCAATTTTCCTTGGCCTTGCTAAAGAACAGATGTACACACACTATGTTGCTGCCACCCTCATGTTTCGCAGTGGGAATGGTGCATTCAGGCTGTTCTGATTTGGTCTATCTAAAGAAAAAAAGAGGAATAAAATACATTACATTTGTGGCTGCAGCATAAAATGTGGAAGATTTCAATGGCTGACTGTCAGAGGAGGAAGGGTGGACGTTTCAAAGACGTCCCCTAATTGAATTTTTTGAGGATAATGAGAATACGGAATGGGCTGATTACCATGGAGAGCTATGCAAATAGGGATCAAAATGCTTCGCAGCGTTTGGACATTCATTACTGCTCCGAATCACGGCTCCACTTTTGACCTTGAATAATCGGTGGAGGAAAACGAGAGAAAACCTGTCGTTTCCCATATGGTGTAATTAGATTTTGAAGGTGTCTGGTATTGCTCACATAATGACCTTTTCTTTTCTCAGAGAGAGGCAGGAGCAGATGATGGGATACCGAAAGCGGGGGCCGAAACCAAAACATCTTCTGCTTCAGGTATTTTCTTGATGATTCATCACCGCACTGTGGAAATAGCCTGACTACTTAAACCACTTCAGTGAGTTTCACTTTGTAAGCGGTTCGAGAGAATGGGAGCACAGTTGGGTGCGCCACACCTGCTGCCAGCGTGCTTTTCTTTAAGTGAAGAAGAGAGTATGGGAGGTAGCCCTTCACAGTGGATTTATCTTGTCACAAACTGAAAATGTGAACCTTGCCTTCATTTGATCTGTGGGCTTATTAATTTTCATGCAAAGCAACCATGCAAAACCTGGTTTTTTACCTTTCAAAGTGACTATAAATCTTCCTTTTTGCACCAACTGGTGTTTGCAGGAGGCTTTCTTTCTTTTATGTCATGTTTTGGGACAAAGAAAGGATAATCCTTTGACTCTCTTAGCCGAAGCATTTACAGCAGCGCTTTTAGAGCCAAGCGTGATTATATATTTCGAGTCCGTCCCAATTGCTGTGCAGCGTTACTCCCGAAGAGGCGTGCCACGTGGCCGGCAATCGGGGGCAGAGCGTGACATGTTTGGTGGCACTTGTGTGACCTGGAGGTCGCAGTTCGGAGCATCTTGATCGTTCCGCTGCAGTGCCCCTCTGACAGCTGCAGGGTCAGCCAGGGGTTTGGGGTCAAAAGGGGCGTAGGCTTTAAAATGAATCCTGATTGGTTGTTTTACTCTTGCACCTTGTTGCATAGGGATAAACAAGCAGCTCCACCCGTTAAACAGACTTTATTGCATTCAAACCATGAAAATGTTGCATCATGTACTTTTGCATATCGAGGGTGTGTAGTTGTAAAACATCTAGTGCACAACAAAAGAAGATTATCTGGGATCATTTAAGAGATTAGTTTATAAAAGGCATTAACGTGCATCATAAATAAAATGCAAATTATGTCAAACGATGCAAAGTGCATAATCATTTCAGCAATTCGCTATTTTAATATATTATGGCAGAAATCTGTGTAAGCAGGTGGTTCTGCTTTTGATGTTTGATCCATTTGCCTGTTGGCAGCAGATCAAAAGGTCCAAGTTCTCTGCAAGGCATGCCTTCTATTGGTTTTTAGGATCAACAGATTAGGGAAAATGGATGATTTTAAAGATAAAATATGAAAATACAAACAACAAAAAAATAGATAAAACTCCTTTTCAAGCCTCTTCATTTTGCCTTTCTGGGATTGTTCAACAGATTACATCAAATGAATGATTTAAAAGGTAAAACCTAAACATATAAAGTGTATAAAACAAGACTCCAAGAGACCATTTAGATCCCCTCACTATTCTTTGCAGAACAGACTTTTTTATTGTGGGGTTATTCAACAGATCAAAGCAAATAAAGGGTGAAGAAAATGGGGAAACCCAGAAATGAGAAATACAAAATGGAAAAAGAAAACATATATGTAATTGGAAATCACTTTTTCATTCCCCCTCACCATCCTTTGGCAGTTTTAGTTTCTCCCATGTTACAGATGAGATACGTTGAGGAGGTTATTGTTACTATTTTCTTTAAATTTTTGTGTGTGTAGTTCACATTTTTCCAGAGGTCTTGTCAAATGAACGTGTCAGAATGTGGGTAGAATGATTAACCACCCTCTCCTGTCTTCCGCTAAGGTGCCATCATTTGCCCGGAGGTCAAACATCCCAGCGGGACTTGAGGAACCGGTCCAGGATGCAGAGGGAACCTTTAAGTCGGATCCCGTCCAGCGTCCTCAGCCGCAGCATTACCAGCTGAACAGCAAAAAGCACCATCAATACCAACCCAACAACCAGGAGATCCCTGCCGACACTTTGAACAACAGCAAAAAGAAGTTCATCTACCAGCTTAACAGCAAGAAGCACCACCATTACGAGCCCGATCCACACATGTATGATGCGCAGGTTTCGAGGCTGAAGGAGGTGGTCAAAGTTCAGGAGACAGCCAGCAAGCTTGCGAATCCCGGGTGGAACCTACCTCTGGCCCTGCAGCAGAAATGGATCCGGAACAAAGACACCGGGTGCTTGAGCAAAGTCAAAGAGCTGGCGGTGGAGGTGAGGAAACCAGTTAAAGATGCGCAAAGTGAGACTGCCCTAAAGCCCAACCCTAAGGAGGCTACTCTGCCCAGTGCTGTGAGCAGCAAAATGAAGATAATCAAGAACAAAAACAAGAACGGACGTATTGTTATTGTCATGAGCAAGTACATGGATGGCAACAAGGTTCACGGAGCAAAGGATAAACACAGGGAATCATCAAGAGACGAGAAAACGGAAAGTTCCAAAACACAAGAGAACAATCTGTCGCCCGGGGCCAAAATGTCTGAACACCCGGAGAACGGGATTCCCAAAGAGATCTGTAAGGGCAGCTCCGTGTCTGTCGCGGAGCATCCCTTGAAGTGTTCCTCCAAAGACAGGCATTTTTCCAAACCGTCTCCGAGCACAGCCGAGGAATACAACACCGAAGTGGCCCGTGGCCAGGCGGATTTACCGGACGACTTGCCCCTGCAGCTGACGGCCAGCTCCCCGCCAACGTCTTGGACTGCCGACACGGCCATCCCGACGCCTACAGCCGTCGACCAAATCCGGATCCCCTCGTTCCCCTGCGACCGGAAAAGAAAGCTGTCGGATCCGGTGGAGGACAGGAACGTTGGTAAAATCCTCCTGGCGTCCAGGAGCTTGAGCGTGCCGATGGCTGCGGTCATGCCACCTCAGGACAAACCCATGGACCTCCACTGCAGCGTGGCGCGTCACAACAGTACGTGTGCGACGTACAACGCGAACGGAACCCAGGAGGAGCCGATGGACCTCAGCTGCCCCAAAAACAGGAGGCGGGTGGAGGCGGAAGTCCAGCCGCCGGTGGAGGCGGAAGTCCAGCCGCCGGTGGAGGCGGAAGTCCAGCCGCCGGTGGAGGCGGAAGTCCAGCCGCCGATGGAGGCGGAGCCTGCAGTTGAAGACACACCTCCTGCCAAGGAGAACCCGCAGAAATCCTGTGAAAAATCTCCAGAGGAACCTGCGAGAAATATTTCCCCTTTTATGGGGAACATCATCATCACTGACATCACAACAAACAGCCTGACAGTCACCTTTAAGGAATACGTTTCTTTCTAAATAAAGAAAGCACACACAAAAAAAGGGACTCCCAGCTTCTGATTGGCTGGTCCTGTGAATATGTGTATATGTAGAAAAAATTAAGAAAAACACAAGAATTTTGTACATATTGAAATTTATAATTTATAAGTCAAATCCAGTATGTTTCCTATGACATTTTATACTGTAACTCCGATGTGATGTTGTAGCCAAGAAAGTGCCCTCCGACTATTTGAGCGAATGCATCACTCTGGTGGGGGATTCTCCACAAAAAAGTAAACAGACGAAAAATCTTTGTCATATTGAGCTTAAGGAGGGAACTATCGCTGTTTTTTCATACTTGTACCAAACTTATAACCTGAGATATATGAAGGTTTATACATGTTTCGTATTACTAATATCTGTTCATGTCAGTCGGAAGAGAAGATTTGTGAGTGGACTGCGGTTGCAGATCGAATTTAAAGCACTTAATGCATTTTCATATGTTTTGCTTGTGTCACTGCCGTTGGAGAAACAGTCACAGATTATTTTGTTGCTGTAATAGACAGACCCCTTATTGTGGATTGGCATATTTAGTTTTGTGTTTTGTTTACGGGCTGTTTAAAAAAAGGTTACTCGCCATGACATGCAAATTCAAAAAGCGGGTGTGTCAGGATACAGTGTAAACACAAGCGGCTGGGCACAGACATGTGTCTGCTCCTTCCAAGCAATCTGACTGCAGACTGAAATGAATCAGATCTACAAGTCAAACTTATCTACCTTAATTTTAGGAAATGCTTGAGGCGTTAAAGAGATTGTCTATGTTTTTTTTTTTCCCCAAATGAGGTTCTTTAAAGTTAGTGTCAGTAATTGTTTGGGAAAAAAAATATATTTTATTGAAAGTTTGTGGAAAGGAGAATAAGTTCAGTCAGTGGTGGGGAGGCTAATGGTTCGCCTTTAGTTTATATTATCAACTTTAACTCTTCAAATGTTTATATCTGCAAGATGCTATGATGTTTTTTTAGCGGATATAAATTGCCATTTTTAAAAAAATGCTGTTAAATTTGTAATGTATTCTCAGCTTAGCGACTTCAGTATTGCTAAACAATATCAATCTGCCTCAGTTGTGATTGATGCAAATTTCAAAATTCACCAAAAAAGCAAATATAAGAGATTTAATTGAGTTGAGCCCCCAAATTAAATTCTGCTAAGGTCCTCAGACATGGGGCTGGCTGAGTCAAAATCACATATCCACTTTTGAAATTTCTTTATGACAGTGTAAACAACCATTTCAAGTTTAATTTGCTTTAAGTTGTTACGGTATGCAAAAATGAGAGGCACATCTACCTAACTATTATCCTTCTACTAATCTTACATTTTATTAACTTTTTAACAAACTCACTGCTATGTGATTTCTTCCCACGGAAATGGGGATATTACTGATTTTAGCTCCACAGAACCTCATAAAAAAAAAAAAACTTAATTATTCCTTTTAATATATTTAATCTACTCCCAAATCCTAGAGCTAAAAAAATTGTCATTTATATATATATAAAATGACTCCTGTTACTTGAGTTTCACTAAGTCAAAGCTTTGCTTTCTACTTCTTGAAATGCAAGAGCTCATCTCATGGTTTTATCTGTCAAAGCTCACTGTAATAATCTGAAAACTACCAAGGTTGTTAATTACACAGACTAAATTGGACTTTCCAGTGATGTCCTGGGCGTCCAAGCTGTTTTAATTATTCATGCCGCTGGTGGTTAAAAAGCCCACAGCAATGTTTGAGTCCTAATGGCCTTTACCGCACATTTAATGCAAATCCAGTCAGAATGCTTAAACAAAAAGGCTGCGTTGATGAAAATGAAGAGTGCTTATTTATTGATGTTAAAGTTTTAGTTATAAAGAAAGAAAAAAAAGCAGAATCTGCGTTCTGTGCTTTGTTTCCACCGAACAGTTTCATCTCGAGGGATTTTCCAGAATTCCTTTTTGTTTTTCCTTCGCTTCGTCTTTGCACTCTGTTTAAAGTGGAAATGATTGTTATAAAGTATGCTGTATTGGCTGACCGTGTAAGCCCGGCTCCCTGGATGGTATGTCTCACAATAAAGACGGAGATTTGACCTGTGGCATGTTGTCGCGCTGGTATTTCTAATCTTTGTTGTTGTTTTGATTTTTCTTCATTCTGCAGACTTTGGTATTTTCCCCGATTTCCAAAAAGAAACAAATGCACATGTGAAGCAAAAAAAATAAGAAAAAACCCCCCCAGAGAACTAAAAGAAAAAACAACTCGTGTTTATGAGGCTGAGCTTGTAAAAACAGATTGAGTTGCATAATCACAAACTATCCTGCACAAAGGGCTCTCTGTGTTGCATAACTGCACCGGTCACTCGTGTTATTAAAACCTCAGCTGTGCATTATTTCCCTACTTCGACTTGAACCCAAGCAGGAATGTAAACATCCAACACGATCGGAAAGTGGAAGTGGCCAGAAGAAGAGATTGTGTAATTTTAAACCTTTATAGGAGGTGAATAATCAGTCAATGTGGGTGTGCTTTGCAGGAAATGATGTTGGGATGACTTCTAATTATAATGTAGCCGATTCGTCCCGGAACAGTGGGTAAGTAATTGTAAAAGACTGTGTTTAGGTGGCCTTTGTCACAGTGAGACAGCAGTTTTTTTTTGTTTGTTTTTTTTTTTACTCCACAATATTGTCAGATTATCCTCACTGTAGGATCACAAAGCTGCTCCGAATGAACTGTAAACTCTGACCTCTTTGTGCCTCAGCCAAATGTTGCATGGCCTCCACAATAAAAGGTTGCTGAAGGCCTGGAGCCAAGAGTCTGCTCTCAGGGCACACAGACGGAAATAGTTTTTCTGTTGTTGCGCTGAACTGAGATCTCAGGCTGAAAGATTAACTGTTGAATGCATTTGCTCATACAGAAAGGTCCAGGAATGTGTGCAAGGTGTCTTTTAGGAGGCGCCAATCAAAGAATGTTGACTTAGACAACACCGACCGCTTTAAAAGGCAGACAGAAAGGACAAGACGCAAGCAAAGGACTTTCAAAACGGCATCAATCATGGACATATAGAGGATGAGCTGGCACCTCAGTTTCTCAGCAAACTGTAAATCCTTCTAAATGCTGAGCGTTTTGGAAGGTCTGGTGAGTTTTAAAGTGATAAGATCGGTCTGGACCACTTCAGACAAACCTCTGGGATTGAAGCGATCAGGTCGTCCTGAGGCATCAGCGAATTATGCAACTTCTCTTTGACCCACTAGAACTTGAATTCACACAAGCATGATTCACAGTTGCACCAGCTGGCAATTCTGCAATTGTGGTAAAGTTGCATTCACTATTTCATAATTTAAAGCAAGCATTGCGTTCACAAGCAGTTGTTCAAGAATGATTAACTTGTTGCTGATTAGGCTACAGTTTACATTAAAATGTTAGTGCATTTCATGTCTGTAAACTTTTCCCTGAATAGGTTAGACTGAAGAACTCAAAACCTTGTCAGCATCAGGCGAAAAAAGTGTTCCAGAATCGGAATTTATTTTCAAAAGTAAGATAATCTTAATTTATCTGAACTGATCATTGTATCCCAGCTGCTACTATAGCAATAAGGGACACCTTATTTAAGTTTTCTTTCAGATTATAATTTTTATTCACAGTCTTTTTCACCTTTACTTGGCTTTTTTTTTTAAAAAATCTGCTGTGCTAGTATTCAGCTCTGTCCATCAGCTCTGACCTGCTAATGTTTGACCTGCCCATATTGGACCCCACAGCATGATGCTGCCCCCACAAATATAAATATATATATATATATATATATATATATATTATATATATATATATATTATATATATATATTATTATATATATATATATATATATATATATATATATATATATATATGACCAACTGTCTGTCGTTCCTCTTAATGTTCTTGAACCCTTTATCATGTAAAAAGAAACTAGAAATTAATTTTTAAAACAGCTAGACGTCAGACAAACAAAGAAATGTTTTGCTACCTGCCTTCCTTAAAGAATTTCTGGTTTTAGCTAATTTCAAAAAGTTTTGTTTTTGGTAAAATCATTATTTTCAGTGTGAATTTATGCGGTTTGGCCACTTTAGGACTTCCATATTTGGTCATGAGTAGACACCATTTCCGAAATGTTCTAAACTTTCACAACCTTTTTATTTATTTATTTATTTTATTTTCTTCATACTTTCAAAGAGCATCTTCACGAACTTTGTTCTTTAAGTATCTCAACGCGTGACTGAAATTTGATCGGAAGTTTTATTTGAGATTGATGATGTGTTCTGGCGCATTCGCTCCATTAAAATAAGAATTTATGCAACAGAGTGAGAAAAACAAACAAACAAAAAAAAAAACCTTCGGGTTTTGTTCTGCAGGAAGTGGACTAATACAATTACGTGCATCAAATGCGTCAAGCAAGGCACATTAAAGTGGCAAATTAAAACGCTCACGCACGGTTTAACTCTCACAAGCCGAGTTCCAGAGGCGTTTTCGGAGCGAGGTGTGAAACTGGTTGGATGGGATCGCTTATGGCTCGTACGTGTCCATAGCTTTGAACCATGTGTGCGTCAGCCCGCCGTGCATCAGTGGCTTTATAGGAAACTGAAACATCTCTGAGCCGACCAACGTATTTATAGACCAAGTGTGATGTTTCACATTCCCCTTTTATCATCATACCAGCAGCGGCGGCGGCGGCGGCTGCTGCTGCTGCTGTCTGCATAAAGGTGCTTTTATTTTGACGCTTATGTGTGACCCGCTGCAGGCCTGTGATGGCCTCTAGGTTGCAGAAATGCATTTGGTTATTATGTGGAAAATGAAAATGAAGCGTCTCTTCATAATAATAATGCCTCTGTTGCATTGCTTGACGATTTAATTTAAGCTTCAACGTACGCGTCGTGGAGATGCAAATTGTCATCAAGGTGCATGTCGGAATATGTCAAACCGACGGCGTGATGAATGACAAGCGCTGCGCATTACATGACGCTAAGCGTCGCCCTGAAAAAAAAAAAAATATGCAAAGCTGCAGAGTTACGCGGCTTCGAGTTTCTGCCGTGCGGTTTTGTGTCTAAGGCACCTTTCAGCACAAAATGTCGCTCGGAGAGTAAGTGGGACAGCGAGCAGTGAGCAAGCAGCGTGTTGCCCAGAAACCAGAGAGCCAATAATGTTCTCACAGAGCCTCGCTCTGTGCATTCATGTGCGCCCGTCGCCATTGCGGCTCCTGCTCTCGTCCAAATATGGAAACCGCGGCAGCGGCAGAAGCGGCGTGCCGTGTGGGCGCCGCGCACCACCAGCGTCCGCAGCAAAACCGTGTAGGCTTCAGCCATTCCAGCACCGACAGGAAATGTCGGTCTGCGCGCTGAGAGTATCAAAATGGTGGTTCATATTTCGTCGGAGGCTGCCTCGGCGCATCTTTTGTCCGCGCCGTGCCGCGCCGCGCCGCGTCTTTGTGTGCGCCGCAGCTGGGGGGGGGGGGGGGGGGGGGGGGGAGCCTCACCAGACGCGACAAAGCCGCGAACGTGTCAGTTTCGCATTAACGATCGGGGGATAAAACCAGAGACACGCAGCCGCCTGCAGCTTTAAACGATGCAGACCGACTGTCCTCTGGCTCAGACAGGATCCCAGTTTAACGGTTTGATTCTGAATCTGTTTTAAAAAGCCAGAAGCTGATTGGAAACCTTCTATTTTAAGGCCACCTCAGGGAAATCCGCGGCAAGGCACACCTTCATCCGACAACACCAAGAGCAAAGAACAAGATCAACTTCGCACAGTTCGAATTCTTTCATCCCTTCATTTCTTTAACTACCCAAATATTTGTGTTAAATATAAGTTCTCCTAACATGATGCCACCCCGTCAGTTTTTTCCCTCTGAGTCTAGCTTTTCCTAAAGCCACAAAAGGGTTTTTTTTTTAAATGTCGAATGAGACAGTCACAACTATCACCTGAAAACTTAAAGTCACTAGTTATTTAACTGAGGGACAGAACATTTATTCACTTAACCGACTCACACAGGCCTGACTGTACGGGCTGCCAGCTTACACTTTCATCTCATTACAAACAAAAAACCTGGAGGCGTTTGCCACAGACATTAATGTAGTAGATTCCCATTAATGCTGTCTTGACTTTGGATCGTTCTGATCAGAATGAATAAAATGTCAGCTCCTTGGCTTTTCCTTTAGCTCACCAGAAAAAGTGTAGGTCAGCTCAAATGCGACTGTTTTCATAGCAACATTTAACATGTTTCAGACCCGTGAATTTAGCTTCATTTAATTTTTACTCGTAATTAAAAATGGCTGGTGGATGTAA
Source organism: Poecilia picta (assembly GCA_033032245.1). Lineage (NCBI taxonomy): Eukaryota > Metazoa > Chordata > Actinopteri > Cyprinodontiformes > Poeciliidae > Poecilia > Poecilia picta. Next base: position 14,498,895 of record CM065360.1, read on the forward strand.
GGATTTTGGGAAGCAAAGAGGTCTGCGCAACCTTTCAAGATTTGGCACAAGTCTTGGAATAAGAGGACTTTCTTCTTCCCACAGGCAGAAACTGTTGTTAGCAGTCGCTCAGTTTAACTGTAAATCTGGAATGCTGAAAATTGGGAGACAGAAAGAAGCTTAATGAAGCTTAAAAGGATAAGCAGTCTGTAATGAACCTGGATAAATTAGTAAGAAATTAATCAAAAAAGAAAAGGGAAAAACAGCTTTCTGAGAAAAAGTCAAGAAGGAACAAATACATAAAAATCGTGGTGTCCTATAGCAGTTCCTACATTTAAATTATCCTTGGTTCATAATAATAATAATAATAATAATAATAATAATAATAATAATAATAATAATAATAATAATAATAATAATAATAATAATAACAATAATAATAATAATAATAATAATAATAATAATAATAATAATTTTCATAAATAAATATAATGAATTAATAATAATTATTGTAATAGCTACATCTGTTATGACAATGTTTTGAGAAAAGAAGGAAAGCAAGGGAACAGTTAAGTTAAAATAAATAACAAAGAAAAATATCGTTATTGTTAAAAATCAAAGAAAAAAAAATACCCTACGCATTTTTGCATTATTTTCCCAATCATTATAAAAAATAGCATATGTGGAGCTTTACAGAAAGCCAAAGACGATTGCAAGGGTTAAACATGAAATGTATCAGACTTAAAAAATAAAATAAAATAAAAAAACCCTTAATGAGCTCAGTGTCACTCGCTAAGACTAAAACTGTAGTACCCAGTAACCATCTTTTCTTTTATACTCTCTTTATTGTTTCTTTTATTTATTTGTTTTACTTTGTTTTTATTTTCCCCAAAATTTTACATTTTATGCAACTTCGAGATTTTTCTCCCGTCATTCCACAGTTTTCACACGATCAACTTTAGACCTAGAGACAAGAAACAGTTTCAGGTTTTTTTTATTATTATTTTCTTCTGAATTACTAAACGATTTTTTTCTCCTCATGAAATAAGGTTCATGTAGTTTAACTTCTGCCAGTTGTCCCACAGAGTAGTCTCATTAGATTAGGATTAAACTGAAAAATATTAAAATATATCAATCATTTGACATTTTACATTTTTTATACTACCAAAATGAAATAATAAATAAATAAATAAATAAGTACAGCAATTGTTGGAATATACCTTGAAAATTTCTAACGTGGAAAAAAAAATCAATAACAAATTCCAACAACCTGTCATCAGAACTCTTTTTGAGCGCTCATGTCTTTTTAAACACCTTCGTCATTTTTTTTCTTTTCTTTTCTTTTTTTTTAAAGAGACACGGCGCAAAATCCCAATTAATCCCTAAAGCGCGCAAGTCCATTTACGCATAGAAGCTCTATGGCCTTGTTATGTTTTGCACGAGAAACTGTCAGAAGAGTTAATGAATCACATCTGTTTATAAAGTAATATGTCTCTTAACTAATCACTTGAGAAACTGTGAGGCCAGTCAGCCTTGATTTAGTTTTTTTTTTTTTTTTTGTACTCTGGACCGTTTGTTACAAGTGGATACATATTATTTATGATTGTTCTGTTTTTCGTATTTTCTTTAATTTTATTTCCATGTATGTTTTTTTCAGACTTTTAATTGTGGATTTTGTTGTTTTATATGCGTGTGTGTGTGTGTGTGTGTGTGTGTGTGTGTGTGTGTTTGTGTCTTTAATTAAACACATTCTCACTTCTCTTCTCCATAATTTCCACAACAGAAGATGATGAAATGATTAGAGCTCCGCTGTGGGTCTGGTACCCCACAACCCCCCCTGGGCCCCCCTCCCTTCCAGACCCCCCCCCCCCCAATCCCCCGTGGCCCCCCCATGGGGGGATCGGGGGTCAGCAGACCCCTCTCCCGGACTCTCCTCGGCTTGGCTCCCCGCACTGTGCCAGACATTCCTGTACAGCAGCCAGAGCGCCGGGGCTCCTCCCCTCCGCTCAGAGACCCGGAGCGCGTAGCAACAACTGAGCCAATGCGCTCCACCAGCGATCCGTCCTACCCCGACCGCGGTGCCTGGCAACAAGAAAAAGACGTGATGACGTCCACTCCAGATTGCGTATTATGGGATGTGCGGAATTAAACAGCCCCGGAGAGGACGAAAAAGGGGGAAGCCAGAAATAATAAAAGCGGCAGAAATCGACGTGGTTGCATGGTGGATCATGGAGCTGTCGGCTGTCGGCGAGAGCGTCTTTGCAGCCGAGTCCATCATCAAACGGCGGATCAGACGGGTATTCGCCGCTTTTCTCTCCCCCACCCACACCGCTCCGACAGCATCTGTTACGCAAAAAAAAAAAAAAAAAAAAAAAAAAAACATGTGTCCGTGAGGGCTCGACGGGGCCAGTTCACCGATAACCCGAATGCTGTTCTGGATCTGATTCTCTCTCTTTTTCTTTTTCTTTTTTTTTTTTTTTTTTTTTTTTTTTTTGCAGGGTCGCTGGGAATATCTGGTGAAATGGAAGGGCTGGTCTCAGAAGTGAGTACAGAAAAACAGCAGAGGCAGCGAAGGACAGCGCTCCATCCTGGTCGATCTTACAACTGCAGCGCCTGGCATGCTATTTTTTTTTCTTTTTTTTTTTTTTTTTTTTTTGCACGCATTTTCTGCGTTTTCTGCGTTCTGTGCTCGCGGTGACGCAGTGTGCGCCAGTCAGGTGTTGGTAAAAACACCCGATCGCGTCGCTTCGCAACGTCCAGTCGCTTCGGCTGAGGCAAGAAGTCAGCATGCGTCATGGTCCGCTATGATCGCAGCTTTCACGTGTAGAAAAAAAAAAAAAAAAAAAAAAAGAGAAAAGAAAAGAAAGAAAACAACAACACACGCGCACGGCGTGACAAAACGATTGACACAAGGTCTGAGTCAAATAAATAAGGCACTTCTGGTTTCTGTGGTACAGGTATAGCACCTGGGAGCCGGAGGAAAACATCCTGGACGAGCGGCTGTTCGCCGCCTTCGAGGAGAGGTGAGGCGGCTGACAGCGCACCAGTAGAGGCCTCTCTGCAGAGAGGAGGAGGCACCGTGCGACCTGCGCCGCACAAACTTGCAATCATAATAAAATCACCCGATCTAGATTATAATCTTCAGTTGACATATTTCGAATCGTCTCAGGCAAGAATGTCTTGTTGAAAGTCTGGGATTTTCTTGTCGAAACCCCACAAGCATTACTTTTAAACTCGGGTATGGTTGCAATTTTGTCTTTTTTTTCTTTTTTTTCTTTTGAAGATGTTTTCAACGTTTTTGGATAATTGTAGAATTGATGAAAAACGCGCGTATGCAGTTAAGTTTGATTTATGTGTTGTGCTCATCACGCAGGGAGCGCGAAAGGGAGCTGTTCGGGCCCAAAAAGAGGGGACCCAAACCCGAGACTTTTCTCCTGAAGGTGGGGAAATCTTTTCATAAACGTTTCTCAAACTTTTTGTTTTTAATGATTCATCTTAAGCATTCTCTGAGTTATAGTAAAGTATCATGTCAATGGTGAAACCGATGCTGTCAAGGAGAGAAAATGACAAACTGTGGAAGAGAGGGCTTACCTTTTTTTTTTTTTTTTTTTAAAGAATTTAGACGTAGACATGCGCATCAGTTTTAGTCAAAAATGCAATCCCAAGTTTTATAGGACATAAACATACAATTATTCCTTGGTAAAATGTCCTACAATTTTATCAGTATTGTTGATATTAATATTATTTATATTATTATTTGAATAATTGACAGAGGTGGAAGATTAAAGTTGCAGAAAGGTTTAGAGTTGCTATTCTCCACTTTTAGGGAGGGCTGAAATCCCAATTCAATATTTAATAAATGTATTTATACTAGTAACATTTAGGGGGTTGAAAACCATCCTTGCCCCTAATTCTCACCTTGTCTGCACTTCGCTTTCTCTGTTGAAACCTAAACATCTTCCATTTGACCTTTAATTGAATTTTATGAAATCAGCACATTCTTTCTTCTTTCTTCATTTTAAATATTTATTTTGAATATGTTGCAGTAATAAAATATTTGTCATTTTTCTGTAAGTTATAACAAACAGGCAAAGAGCAGCAAAAGAAATGTGTAACTATGCACTGCAAACCCTGGCTGTCAGTATGAAAATATGTTTCTGCCAAAATTTAGCCTGTAGCAAAGATGTTAAAAATCTGGCTGGTTTAATCATTTTGAACAACTATAACCACCAAAAGTTGTTATAGTCATAATGATGACTTGCAGTTCATGAAAACATGTAACACAGTTTCTAAGAAAATGAAACAAAATATTACATAAAACCAATATAATTTCTTTTTAGACAAGTTGTAACTTTCTGAAAAGTACGTGAGCTGCATTGCTCTGTAGGTGTAACGGAAGCCCAGATTACTTTAATCGTAGCCCTCAGGTCATCTGCATTGTTTGGCCTCGTGTTGATCATCTTGGTCTCGACAATACTACATAGTTTCTGAGATCAGGACGAACCAGTTTGCTAGCCAATAAATCACATGAACATCACAGTCAGACAGCATGTGGGCGAGTCCCAAATCCTGCTGGAGAAAGAAATCGGCTTCTCTGGTTTGTCAGCAGAATGAATTGTTCTGAGAGGATCCTCTGAGTCCCTGTCCATGTTCCTTCCCTCTTGTGATGCTTCTGACATTCTCTGTGGTTGAGGAGAGCTTTAACACGAGGAATGTAACAGTTACAGCATGGATAAATCTGCTGATGTGCCTCTTGAAGCTCTGCCCATCGCAGTCCATCTCTTGTGTCTTTCTCTCTCTCTCAAACTGTAGGTTATTTGCTTCACAATCCTCTCTCAAGGGTGTGCTCAGCATTTTTTCCTTCCGCTTAACTTTCCTTTAAGATGCTTGCTGAAAACAACTTTTTTAGCTATTTATTTTTACTTTTTTTATGTTGACCGGACAACTGTCAGCTCAGCAGTTTGTTGTCCATAGCAACATATTCTATTACATATCTTGGTAGGACTTTTGTAATATTCTAATTGTCTTCTAAATTGTTTTAGCTATAACCGCTATAAGAAAAACAGATATAGCTCTGTGTTTAAATGTATGAGCTTGACTTAGTTAATTGGCTCGCTGAAACAAACTAGACGATAATCTAATTCGTTTCTGGGAAACTTTCCTTTCTGACTCCTTCTTTGTGACCCTCACTGTCTTCAGGCCAAAGCCAAAGCTAACGAGAAGACGTATGAGTTCAGAAGAGAGGCTCCCAGAGGAATCCAGGTTTCCTATCCCGTCCCGGAGCCCGTCGTCACGCCGAGGGCCCGTGAGGGTTTACGAGCGGTGGTCCCCACCATCTTCCCGCCGAGCGCGGTCAACAGAGGGGAAAGCGTCCCGATTGGACCCCCGGAGCCGGACAGGAGGCCCAGGCCCGCTCCGCTGGAGGCTCTCCTGGACCAGGAGTCCGCGCGGTCCCCCAAAAAGCGAGGTCGCAAGCCGAAGCTACACCCTCATTACGATCCGCACGACGCCGGCGGCCCCTCGGAACCGGCCCCGAAGCGGAGCAGGTCACTGGAGGAGCAGTCCGTCATGTCCCGTCATGGCCTGCGCCATCACGGGGAGACGTCGGATCACAGCCTCCTGCAGCTGACCAGGAGGTTTCAGGAGGAGACCACGATCACGCCGAAATCCGACAGCGAGCAGAAACACGCGGCGCTGTCGTACGCGCGCGGCTTCGGGCCAGGCGCGCGTAAAAGGGATCCGGAGGGACACAGGACTTACAGTTTGAGCGGCCTGCATTTTCCTCAGCACGGGAAGCCGAAGCGCTCCGCAGAGGAGCGGAGGCACCAAGCCGCTGTGCCGTCCTCACAGGCCGACCCGAGCGGGCCCTCAGCCGCGACCTGGACCCCCTGTTTCACCAACTGGGACACTGTGACGGTGACGGACGTCACCATGAACCTGTTGACTGTGACCATCAGAGAGAGCAGCACCGCTAAAGGCTTTTTCAGAGATAAAAGATGAGTATTTTTCGTGTTGTAGTTCACCGTGGAATATTAACGCGCAACTAACCAACAAACAGGCCAACTGTAAGACCATATCTTTTCTATGTAACTTTCCAACGTGTACATACAGATATTTAATACGCTGCTGGAGAAAATAAAAAGAGACGTGTATTGTACGACGAAGACGTGTTGTTCGTTTTGACCATTTCTTTTGACAGTATATAGTAATTTTAATAAGTAAATTTGAACTAGAACTAACGCACATAGACCGGTCATGCTTGAAGCAGTGATTCAATAAACAGAAATATATATATATAAAAAAGTTTAAGTCTCGACGTTGTTTTTAAATCTGTTTTTTAAAGAAAAATTAAAACCATATCACGAATTATGGAGACTCTTTTGGACTAAAATAGCAAAGGGATTTTTCAGAGACAGATTTTCTGGAGTCAAAGTCTCGACAGATCTATGCATCACTTTCAAGAACCATGGGAAGCTGTTATTTTATTATTATCCAAATCATGTTAGGTCTAAAATAATCCACTAATTTTACCCTCTAATTTTAGGCAGGTCCATCTAGAGGCCCGACTTAAGTCTGATAGAGAATCAGTGGATAGAGTGATGGCAAAGACCCCTTCCAAACTCAAAGACCTGGAGCTCTACACCAAAGATGAATCCTCCAACTGTCAATGGAGACAAGCAAACAGCTGGCCGACAGCTGTAAGGATTTTGTTTCAATTCCTGAGCAGGGTATAAACAGTTTAAAACATGGCATTTGTCTCATTGTCTCATCATAAATATTTAAATTTAAAGATAGATAGATAGATAGATAGATAGATAGATAGATAGATAGATAGATAGATAGATAGATAGATAGATAGATAGATAGATAGATAGATAGATAGATAGATAGATAGATAGATAGATAGATAGAGGTGGCAGCATCACGCTGCATCATGTGACAGCAACATCAGAAACTCTAGATGAAATAAACATTTTAGCAACCTTATGAGATTTTTCCTAGTGTTTTTCCTTTTATCAAGACTTTTAAGATTTCACAATCAACCCTGAGCCCTAACGCATAAATAACGCTCTAGTCTTTCATTTAGAAAATACTTTCCGACAGTCAGACTTTCTTGTGGAACTTTATGTTCTTTTATTAAGAGTTGCAGCGTTAAATAAAAAGGTAATTTTACTGGCGCAGAGGTGTGGAATCTGGTACATTCACATGGCGACGTATATAGGGTCGGCAGAATAAAAATTAATTTAATTTTGTTTCATTGAATTATAGAGTCGCTGCTGATTACATTTTAAGCTTTAAAACAGATTATTAAAGCGAAAGCAATTCTCAGAAGGACTCCAAAGGTCAGAGGTGGCCGTAAAGACAACAGCAGTTGTACGATATCTTCCAATGAAACAGATTGAATTATGTGAACCCAGTGAACCACCGTGCATTGTTCTCCTGAGGAAGCCCTGACTGACCCCGCGACTTGGATAAACGAGATTTTTTCTTCTTCTTCTTTTTATAATGCACCAAATTATCTGTGAAGGGAAGCTTCGGGTTGACGTCCTGCAGAGATCGGATTGGTTTTCCATTACTGTCACCTTGATCCACTAGGCCTGTTGTTGCTGCCAGGCGTCTCTGTGACTCTGGGCACAAAGCCGCCATTCATATGACTTTGCTTTCTCTCTGCGCAAACCTGGATAATCATTCTAACCAGTTTATTTTCATGTCGCATACCTGTTATTTATAATTTTACTTAAATGTGCCAACAATAAATAATAATAATAATAATAATAATAATAATAATAATAATAATAATAATAATAATAATAATAATAATAATAATAATAATAATAATAACAACAGTATTAACTTTATCTCTCAATAAACCTAACAGTTGATCCAGTGAACCGACGAATATGTTCAGATTCCTGCATGTTTTCATTACCATGACAATCAGTTCAGCGCAGGAACATGACATGAACCCATAAACCTCCATCAGGTTCTTTTTTTCTCCCTCCTTAGAGCCTCTAAGTCTTCATGAACTGTTAACGCGCCACAGGGTTTAACCTCCACAAGATGTCGCCATGCACCACTAAGAACTTGAAAGATGGCCAAGTTTTTTTGTGTGTACGTGTGTGCAGGAAAAAAAAAAAAAGAAAAAGTGGCAGCAGGTTAAAATGAAGTGGAGCTGCTGGTCCTGGCTGGATTAATCATTGATGAAAGCTGGTAACTAATTCCACACGGCTCTGCAGGTACAAAATTACAGCCCGATGAGTTACAGTCTCCTCCTCTCCTCCTCCTCCTCTCCTCCTCCTCTCTCCTCCTCCTCCTCCTCTTTAGGCCACAGCAGGTTGAGCTTTCCAGATGTCAGCAAATGTGTGCCTGTGCGTCTCCATGCCACTAGGTGGAAAACAAACGCGACCACGCACCACTCCATGCTGCCAACGTGTGCTCATAACTGATGTTGTTTAATTAGGTGCTTAGATTTCATACTAATTATACGTTTATCTTTTTTTATATATGTATTGTTCTGTTAAACTAGTTAAACTTAAAATAAACAATAAATAGATTTATGTATTTGCTTCTATTATGGGTTTTATTTTTGTTAGGATGCGACTGCGATGAAATTGCCCATAGAAATAAACACATTTTATAGTGAAAACAATTTGAGTTACTGGCTTCTCCCCTATTGCAGCCTGTGTGCCCTTATAGTCGCACTTAACTCTGAAAACTCCGTTTTATAAGCAGACCTTAAACAGTTTCGGGAGCTTAAAGAACCTGAATGGACACTTCGGAACTAGTCTACAAGTAAGATAATGGACCTCGTCGACTGAGTGAATGCTGCAGCAGAAAAGCGCACTGCTCTCAACAGATGGCTGAAGGCTTTTCAAACGGACCGGGTCTTAAAGAGAGGCAAAGACAAAAGGCTGCAGAGGCCAGCAGCCCCCACAACAACTGGATCGGGACTAATTGGATCCTGAGAGAGAGAGAGAGAGAGAGAGGAGAGAGAGAGAGAGAGAGAGAGAAGAGAGAGAGACAGCACTCTGCTTGTCCTCTCAGTTCGCTCTTCAGGTTTCTCTTGCCGACTTTCAAGCCATGCGCCACTGTCGGCCTCTCGGGGCGGATTTCTCTGGAGATGCTGCCAGCTGTGATCGTTCTCGCCTGTCTGCCTCTCCTGGCTCTTCATTGTGCAGCTGATCTGTGCAACTGGACTGGAAGGTGAGCAGGTTCTCAGATTTAAGGTGGGATATATGAACGGTTTCATTTTGAAAAAAAAAAAAACCAAAAAAAACACACCAAAAGGTCAAATAGCAACATAAACTGAAAAGTAAAAGAAAAACATTTTTGGACAGTTGTACAACAAAAGAAAACTACGAGTCTGTTTAATGATTGTAACAGCTGAGTGTGTTGTTTTAACGTTTCACAATCGTTGTTGTTTATTTCTACTTATATGTTTTAGTGCGACTAAAGCTGTTATGTTTCGTCAGCGGGTAGTTTTTAAAAACTTTTCATGCAATAACCTTTGTAAAAATTAAAAATAAAAAAAAATAAAATAATAATAAGCTGCTCAAACCCATTCATTTGTATGCAGCGGTTTTGGAGCGGGCGTTGACCGCAGGATCGTTCTCCAGGTGCGGCTTCGCTGCACGGAGGGTCTCGTGAGTTGGGTCAACCCGGGTCAGGCTCTCAGGGTGGCGCTCGAGCCCAATTTGTCGTCCATCCGGTACAACACGGTCTGCATCCAACCGTCTCCATCCCTCAGAGGAGCCAGCGTGTTCATTGAGCGGGCCGGAGAGCTGGAGCTGCTGGAGACGGAGGACGGCGGGCGCACCGGGCGGCAGGTGTCTTGCTTTCGGGCGGATGGGCCGCACAGTCCGGTCATCTACCTCCAGGCAGGTACCGGCCCACAGAGTCCAGGAACGTGGATCAGAGGCTCAGTGGGCTTCAGATATGAGTTGCTGCGCAACAGGAGCGTCTACGGTGGGTTGGAGCGTCGATCGACACTTTCCATTGAGTTTAACAGATTTAATTTGGTGCTGCTATTTGAACACGAATTTGTAGCTTATTGGTCAATAAGGAAAATGTAAAGAAAGAAACAAAAAAGAAAAAGAAAGAAGGAAAGTGTTTTGTCAATGATACAATTGTCACACCTTTCATTTTTGTTGTTAAGAAGTTGAAGGCGCACAGGTTAGGACAGATAAATCTAAATAAAGTACGCTTTTTAACTCATGTTGAGAAAGGAAGTTTTATGTTCTCTTAGTATTTTAAGCTTACTTTTGACAGCTTAAATAATGTCAATAACCCTAAATAAATACAATTAAAACAAACGAACAAGTGGGTTATGTGGAATCCTGGATTTTAAAAATATCTCAATCTTGTTATATACATAAATAAATGGTAATTTTTTTATTTCCTATTACTAATAGTCTTCAAAGTACACTTTTAATTCAAGAAAATAGATTTACAACTACTTTTTTAAGTTAATTAAAATAAACTAGATAAAAATGAAATGTGGAGCCACACAAGCAAAACAAAGCAAAAAGAAAAAGTATTTAAATTCAGATTTCAAGTCACTTTAAGTCCTTAAAATAAAATAGATGGCAGGTTTTCATGTCAAATAATAAAAGTGAGATTTAAATAAGTTTTGAAGGTGGGAAATGGGACCCAAAAGGACTAAACATCTGCTGACCTGACCCCATTGACTTCTCAAATCTAATATATATGTATATTTGATATAAAATTTAAAAGAAACACATGAAAGGGACATTTTAAAAAATACACAGTTACTGAAAACAGTTTCAACCAGGAAGTTATTGCAAATAGACCACAATATACTTTACTTATTTGTTCTCCATCAGAAGTTCCATCATTTTAGATACATTTTTTATTTGACAGCATAAGGGCCAAAATGTACTTAAATACAGAAATGTTGCTCTTTGTAATTTCCCATTTGATCTTTAAAATTGTCTGGACAGTTCAGCAAGACCTTCAAGAGAGCTGAAGTTCACATTTAAAAAGGAACAGCAGCATAAAAATATCATTTTTCTTTCTCAAAATGAGTTTATGCAAAAAGAGAAAAAGTACTCGACATAAAATAGATCTCTGAGGACACAACTAAACATTTCTGTCAAAGCCAAGAACTCTGACATAAATATTTAGGTGTCTCCCTGAACTAAGGTGAAAAGAACTGGACATGCATAATCAAAAGTTATGAAGTTTTAAAAGTCCAGCAGGAAAATCTGGACATCTTTTCTTCCCTTAAGGTTCCATCCAGCTGTTCTCAGGCAAGAAAGAACATTTAATTTATTTAATATCTAGGCCAGCCTTGGTGTCTCTTCTTCCAGAGGTATGTGTTTGGAAAACCTCCAAATGAAGACACCCAAGCAGTCGATCAGATGTTTATCAGAGTCTTTTCTATGCGGAGGATAATTTTTCACTTCAAGCTCCATGAAGTAATTTCAGCTATTGAATCCAGGTCTCAGGACCATGGTTAGGCAGAAAGTAGACCAACAAGACCCTTGGTGTTTAGTCTCTGTTCGTCCTTCACCAAAAAGACATGGCCCAAGTTGTAGAAGCCAAAACAAAGAGAGAAATGGGCTCAAAAGTGATCAAAAACACATGATTATATATTAAAACCAGACACAAAAATGGTGCTAATTTAACAGAGCCGAGTCATGCTGAGAGGAACGTGCAGCTGCTGGTCAGTCTGGTGTTTTGTCTGGTTGTCTGGTTTCCATCAGGACACAATGCAGAGAGGACGCAGCAGACCACAGGGTGGTCGGAGGGCACTGGGCCAGCAGGCCTTCATTCAGCACAAAAATACTTTGCAGATTCCACAAATGCCTCATCATTGTGCCTGTCTGTTTATTAGCATTTATCCAAGTGTGCGGGCCATTCCTGGCATGCTGATGTCACCCCGGGCCCTTTATAGACAGCTGCCTGTTTATTCTTTCTTGTGTTAGCAGGCCAGCAGAGCGTTTGACTCCTGCAGTCCTCTGCTTCGGCTCCAGGTCATTCAATTAGGTCTGCACAAAAGAAGTCAAACACGGGGTCAATGCTAGCGTGGGGTTTATATGTGGAGGTGATGCTGTAGGCGGAGTGCAAACGCAGGAGCAAAGTACATTCCAAACCATGGAGCTTGGAGATGAATGGAGATGGTGTGCAGGTCAGGGAAGAGCTGACAGCCTATACTCTCAATCAATATCAGGCATAATGGGTAAAGGCATTTCAGAGGGGAGGAGCAATATATTGATTGAAAGTGGAAAAATGAGTCAGAAAACAGCTTCTGGTGACACGCTGTGCCCATTCTGTCCACCCACAGCTTCATGCCGACCCTGCAATGACACAGAATTGCTCATGGCTGTTTGCAGCAGTGACTTTGGTGAGTACATGCAGGATTTGACACAAAGTGACACACATCTGTTTGGGGAGCCACTCACTAGTCAAAACGTTTCACTTTGTTCATAATGAAGCTGAAGAAATATGTCTATTTCATTACCATAGCCAGGCAGACAAGAAATGAATGATTTTGGGGGGTTTAATTCAGAGTTGCAATATTTAACTTAAATCAGAATGCAACAGATTTCCCCAGAATGCTGAGCCAAGCATAATTAAAACTACAGATAAAGTTACAACACTTTACCTCTGAGTTGCATCACTTTTTTTTTGCTGCAAACCACCACAGAAATAAACTGTAGCGGCTCAGCAAAGTTTTGGGAACTGAAAACACCAACTGCTGAAATTTTACAAGTGGTTCCCCTTTATTGACATACTGTATTTTAACGGCAGAAGACGACAAAATATTATTATTTTTTTACTTCTCTTTGCCACAGCAACTAACAGTCACACTCCATGAGTTTGCAAAAATAATACTGAAAACAAAAATCTTGTATTGCAACAGCATAATCTCATAATCTTATATCAAATTTGAGCGTATTCATTAAGAAGGGAAAATCCATCCTAAACTACAGAATTATGGCCACAATCATGCATATATATCCCAGAATCCTTTGCTGGTGAGTTTGACACCCTCCTCCTCATACTCATGAGCAATGTCATGTTTCTACCAGTCGCATTGGGCCACACCTCCTACAAATGGCCAAAGGAAGATGGAAAACAGGAGGGTAAGAAGCTGAATATTTATTCACAGTGGTAAAGCACAGAGATGTTTGTGTTGTGTTTGGAGGAAATATATCTATAACCAAAATGCACAACATGAGATTTTAAATAAACATTAAACCTGGGCTGTAACATGTTGCAAGTTTTTAAGATTGGCCTGCTGTCTGCGCCACTTTGACACTCCTTACCTGGAGAAAAAGAGGAATGTTCTCCGACAATATGAAAACTTTCTTACATCCTGAAATTAATTAGCATTATCTAATTTGAGCATCATTCATAAAACACACTCAGGTTTTCAGCATGCACATTAATAAAAACAGGCACTTTTTTGGACAAAACTTCAACCACTCAATGTCAGCAAAGTGATTTCTTGGTATGTGTAGAATGTGCCACAACAAGCATTAGTGGTATATCTATACTGTCTTGGATGAGTGGTGTTTTGAGGTGCATTTGCAACGAACAAGGTGTCAAAAACTATCCTGCTAGAAAAGGGGATCTTATAAAAACAACAGTGGCACCTGTGATGTTTTTTGAAAAATATATTTTTTAAGGATGTATTTTACATTTTTTTTGCAGTGGTTCGGGGCTACATCAAGAATGTCTTCCATGACTCTCGAAGGCAGTCATCGCTAGTGGAGGTGTTGACAACAAAAGTTTACTGGCAGCGCAGTGGAGTGTTTGAGCAACAAATGCATCCACACATGTCCCCTCAGTCCTGGCACGGACACATCCGGACGCTCCTGCAGTGCCACGTAAAGCCTGGGGACGGACAGTTCCTCTTCACAGGCTCAGAGCACTTTGGGGAAGCTTGGTTAGGGTGCGCCCCGCGCTACAAAGACTTCCTCTCTGTCTACCACAAGGCCAAACTGGGACGAAGGACTTCCTGCGACTTCCCTCTGGACTGAAGAGGTGTGCGGCTTTTGGAGCCAAATGGACTCTGTAAAGGCGCTGCGGGAACCTTGTAAAGCTGTCATGTGCCAACAAGGTGGCATCAAGGTTCAGCAGCGGGGGCAAAACTGCTGAAGTGCTGCTGAGAAACACATGTGGAGGAGAAGAACAGCAGGGCCTCCTGAACTGGGGCTCAGAAAGCGGCCGCCTTTGTCTGTCTCCAATCACCGCCTTTAGTCCTGGGAGACTTACGAGGGGTTGGGTTGCTGCTCTCTTTTTAAACTCTCCTCACATTAGCTGTTGTTCATTTTGAGGTCTCTGTGCGAACGGTGCTCTATGATCTGAGGTGGGAGGGAAGACGAAGGTGGGCTATTTGTCCTCACAGCTTGGCTTTGTGACTTTAGGCCCGTACACACACATATGCCTGTAGAAGTTTATGTTGAATTGCCTCACATCTGTCTGTAGTTTTATTTGTTTCCAAACTGGAAATAGAATTAAGTCACTGACGTTCACACTTTTTATTTTTATTTTTAATTTTCTTTTTAGTTTTTACAGTGTCTTCCACATTTTGTCAAATAACAACTTTAGTGTGTTTTAGTTCATTTTTTGTGACACAGATCAACTTAAAGCAATGCATGATGATAAAACAGGAGGTTTAGATATACATGTATATCCAGTCCATTTGTCAACTTTGTGGAAATACATTTTGCTGCAGTCCTTTTGTTCTTATGCTTCAACTAACCTTCCACCTCTGGTGACTATTTATTTTCCTATTATTCTTTCTAAAATCACTCAAGCTCTGTCAGATGGGATGGGGAGCATCAGTGATTTTCAGGTTTATGTTGGATTTAAGTCTAAACTTTGACTAGACCATCATAACACATGAAAATTATTTGATCTAAATAACTCCATCTTACTTCTCAGCATGTCAGCACCTCCTCCAGAGTCACCACAGGTCCAGGGTTTCTACCTAGGTTAATGCTCTCCTTCTGTTGGTCTTGATAGGATTTATTTTTCATTTCAAAGTAATTTGTGAGATGTTGAAAGCTTGGGACATTGTTTTATAGCCTGACTCTGTTTTAAAACATATCCACAGCTTCATAATCAACCTGAAAACCTGACTGTTGTGTTATTTGGTCTTTATGATGGTATTAGTTCACCAATGTACCCCACAAACCTCTGAGTCCTTCACACGGCACAGTAGCATTCACAATGAAATTAAATTGGATACAAGTGAAGTTCATCTAGTAGTTTGGCAACTTCCGCCTTGGATTTTAGTTTGGGGTACCAGAGTGAGGCTGAGGTTTATTGTTGTAATGTGGCAAAAATATGTAAAATATATCAAAATATTAATACTTTTTAAAGCCTTGTATGTTTATAAAGTGTGTTCTTTTTTACAGGTTAGATGAATCTAGTTTAATTCTTTCCTGAGGAAAGAAATAATAATTAAAAAGGTACTTTAATGTGTTCAATTTGTAACTTTTTACTGTTATCTGTAATTAAACCACCTGCAAACATTGAAATGTATATTTGTGATCAACAAATTAAACCCTATAGCTCCTCTATCTTTGTGTAAGTTTTGTTTTCTCCTCAAAATCTCCACCTTCTCTCCTCATCCGGTTGTTGAGGAGAAAGGGATTTCCTCCAGATCTGTTCAACACGTCCCCTTTCCTACATGATAACACTATTACGATAACAGTTTTGAAGAGTATTGCCAGATCACCACAAGTCAGAGTCCGAATCAGAACTTTCCTTTTAGGTTTTCTTCTTGGTTAAAGAAGACAGACAGATGTGAGGCCCCTCAAATCCCATGGATCCCCCCACCCGTCCCCACCCAGCCAAGAGAGAACAATTAATTGACTTTTAAAGCAACTGCTTTCTGAGCTCTTCCACGCTTCTCTCCCAGGCTGGGCTGAGCTCACAAATTGGTGTGCTAAACTTTTTATGAGGACTAAATAGCTCCCAATGAAAAGTGTAAATGACTGAGCGATGAATGACGAGCGCACAATGGCCCTGTGGTGACAAGGCATCTAGCAGACATAACAACCGTTGTTGTAGCTGTGGTCAAAGAAAAAGGCCATCGGGGCTCCAAAGTCAAAGAAAGAAAGAAGATGGAACGGGGTTTACGCCAGCAACAATATTTCTCCCTGTTGTTTTTATTCCTTTTTACTTTGTTGAATTGTGTTTTAAAGGTGTTACTGGCTGTAGTGGCCTTTATTTGAAAGTGGTCAGAAAGTGGTGATATTTATCATGCAAGCTCCTTTCTTTAAACTTCCAAGAGATTAAAAAAATCTGACACTTAATTCAGCATAGATAATAAATACTCTGCATGTTTGGTGTCCTATTCATAAAGGTTTATTCTTTTAGAAGATGTTTCTAGATTAGACTTGTTTCTGTGTCTCTTTTTTATCTATTTCAATCAGAAGGGAACAGACTAACGTGATTCTTAGTTACATTGACGACATTATACATAAAGGTTTTATACATAAAGGACATTATACAGCAAGGTTTTCCTTGCTGATTTTTGCAGAATCTTTTTCTTTTTTCTATTTGTGATAAAGACCATTCAGTGTGTAATAATAATAATGTAACTAAACATTTACATATGAAGGCTAATATATGTAGCTTATCATAGCTACATCATGTTTCCCCCTAAATAAACTGCAGAAACCCAGTATGATGTCGCCTCCCCCAGTTCTTTCCCAGGAGGCCACCATGTTAATTTTTCAAGCGAAATATAGTCTCTCTGCAGGCTTTTGAGACCACACAATTCCCATCTCTGGGAATTCCAGCTGGCTCTCAAGGGGACCGAGCCTAGGAGGGCTCGGGCCCCGGAGCCGCGGCATGGTGCAGCGGCAGGAGTCCGCTATGACTTGGGGAGTAATTGGTTTATCCCACCGCCTGGCCTGCTTTCCCATGTGGGCCACTGCTGCGGGGAGGCCCAGGGGTACAATATGGAAACAGCATGACACCCTCCAGAGCAGCGCCGGCATTCACCTCTGCAGCTATAGAGAGCCAGGATAGAGTAGCAGAAGCACAAAGCTGAAGAAGACAAGCCGTTTGGCTTTGAAAAGGTTGCTATTTGGTCTCTCTTTTCCTTTTCTTTTTTTTAAGAAAAAAAGTGGGAAACGTTTGTGGTTGAAAGCGAGAAGTAATCAAATTTTGACTGAAATACTTTAAATAAATCTAAAGCTGAAAGGAGTTTGTGTCTGAGAGATTTTTTGGAGGTCAGTTTGTAATTTATCATTCATGGAAATATATTTATATTGTCATGTTGGATTAATAGACAGAGCAAAGGCTGAGCTGATTCTCAGCAGCTCTGAAAAGAAACATTGTGCTCTTTGAAAATTGTGATAAATCTTAAAGTGTATGTTTCTGACTTAAAGTATTTATTTAAGCTGATTGGACACAAAGGTAAAGTAGATAGAAATCAATACACCTTCAAGCAGGACATTGACCCTGAACATCGAATCTGAGCTTAAAGAAAACACTTCAAATAATATCATTTTTGATTAAAACCCAGTTGAGAATCTGTGACAGGATTCTCAACTTAACACGAGTTTAAAAAAGTTGATGCTTTTCAAGAAAAACATACATTTATTTACATTTACGTTGACAGAAACTCTCAATCGAGCTTTTCAGAATGACTGATTAGTAATTTAACTACAACTTGGCTTCCTGAGAATGGAGAGCTGTTGGCTAGAAACTGTTATTACACGCAGTATCCACAAGATGGCAGCAGTTCACTCTAAAAAAAAAAACCATCTGTTGATTTGAACACGTTGTGCAAATATCCGGAAAAGAAATGCATCTTCTTATCCCAAAAATAATAGTGACAGAGACTTTTTTTCTATCATAAGCATGGAAGAAGCAGTTACAGGTAAGATATGGAGCAAAAACCCAGATACTAAGGAGGTGAGGGGCCCCCATTCATAGAAGTTGCTTGAGGTCACTTTGATTTCTGCTCAGTTGTTCAAAACGATCACAAATAGAAGCTGCAAAATAAACCCGATCAGACACAAAAGAATTAAAAGAGACTTTAGACTCGCAACGAAGAGGCTCCAGCCCCAGCTGTAAAATCCCCAGCCGAGCCACCATTTTAACCCCGTTTATGTGTTTTTCTATAATTATTAAACGGTGCGCAAGATTGTAAGCAAGATTTATTCAGCAAGAAGTCTGATTAGCAGTGACAACAAAGCAACAGAGTCGGACCAAATGGCTCGTTCTTGCAGAGGTGTCACATGTCGCCAGGGGGCCATGCGGCTTGCTTACAGTCGGGAAGTAGAGCCACTTCCTCCTTCCTACCTCTCCTTGTTCCGAAACCCCGTCTGTTGAAACAGCTTTTCAATGGGGAGCCAGGAGCCTGTCAAAGCTCCCAAACACTGACTTCGTTTGAGGGAGGGGAGGTTAGAGCCAAAGCGGCGGCGAATGTCAGCCGGATCGGTTCGGAAAGCCTCTCAGATTTAGTGCGTAAAAAGAAAAAAAGAAATAAAAGTGACCGGAGTGAAAATAACAATGGCTGAGACGTAGCGCAACTTTTGGATCCAGGGGTGGATGATCGAGAGTCGGACTCAGTCGGTGCTGCTGGTTGGTGACTTTTTTTTTTTTTTTTTTTTTTTATTCTCGGAACTAGAAGGAGACTTGGAGGAGGACTTTCAGCATGAAGAAGCAGTTCAATCGCATGAAGCAGCTGGCCAACCAGACTGTTGGAAGGTGAGTGTCGGATCTGGTGGCATATGCTGCGCTTTAAAACTGGCAGACGGTTAATAATGTTAGATGTGGTTAGTTTGGGTCTTCAGTTGTCAGCCCGTCTGCTGGTTGTTTGTGGGCGGCGTCGGAAAGACTCGGACGGGATTTTAGGAAAGGAGAAAAAGTTTACATACTAGTTGGAAAAACATGTTTAATGTAGGTTTGTTTGTCGTCGACAAAGCCGTTTAATAACTGGAGACGTTTAACTCTTAAAAAAAAAATCCCCGAAAAGTAAAAGTTGAACGCTTCCTCAAGGTTCGCATTTTATTCAGAATTTTACCATTTTTGAATTTATCTTATGTTTACTGCTAAACATTTTAGCTTGAACAGAATGACTAGGGGCCAGACCTAACCTAACCTAATCTAATCTAATCTAATCTAATCTAATCTATTAATCTAATGTACGCGGTATGTAACACTGTTTCTGAATGAGACATGGGCGTCTCCAAAACCTTTTCCAATGGGCGACGCAATGGGGGCCAATAATAATCCTGTGGTGGCACACCCAAACTGTTGTTTTTAAATGTATGCAGCTGTGGCAATAGATCCAATTAAAAACAATTGGGCTGATATAAATAGTTTGTAGTAGTTTATGAGTTCATGTTTTTATGTACTTGTTTTCTCTTGTCTGTGACTTCAAAATTCAGCAAATCTCCAATTTTTTATTTTTTTTAAACCAAAAATCTGTCAACCTAATATCATTAGAAGGTGAGGCCATGAGTTGTTGACAGACATTCAAGACTGGAACTGTAATAAGAAAGCGTATAGGGGGCGGGGAGTAGATAAATTAGTATTATCAAATCATTTATTTTTGTTTCTTTCTTAAATCCACTCATAAAGAAATATAACACATGTACAAAATGTCTGACATGAAGGATGGGCATGCTTTAACTCTCAATTATGACTCTAAGACATAAAAGACTTAATGTGGGCAGACACATTCATATTATTTCCAATTTTTTAAATGGATAATTTTATTTATATTGGAACTGTTTTAATATTATATTCAATATACTATAAGAAAGTGATGTAGTTTTTTGGCCTTTAATAAAACAACACTAAAAGCTTCATGATCATGAAGAAGATAAAAATATTTCTAAATGTCCCAGATGTAGATTTTTTTACTCTCCTAGAGTGGAATTTCTTCAGATGTGGTTTAGGACTCATTTCCTGATGGCACAGCTGATTAGACTACCCAACCCCGGCCTCTGCCCTCTTCACTGTCCCTATGGGGCGACCTCGCCTTGTCCTCTGTCAGCCACAGCTGATGAGCCAGTGTTTCCACCTATTACTGTACACCGCTGAATGAATCTGTGGTTCCTCTCCATGCACGAGGTTCCTCAGAACGACTTGTCCATCACTCCGAGGGGCTTGGCCACGGATTCCTTCCAGTCGTTGCTCCACACACGTTGTGCAACGGCAGTAAAAGTCAACTAAGCCCCGCTCAGATGTTGCTTTATTGAGAAGCAAAACTGTTGCGAGCACACGCCCTCCCTGGATTATGCCCTGGGAAGGGTTAACCCTGCTGGAAATGCTTAAAAAGTACAAGTGCAAGCTAAAAAAAATCATAAATAGCTTAGGTTCTTATGCTTAATTAAAACCACAACCAGCTGGTTCTGATATAATCCTTTTGAAATTGAATCGAAAGTTGGTTCTCAGTGATTCTTGAGAATAGGGGCAAAACTGGTCCTATGGATAAAGCACAAAATTTGGATAAAATATACACAGACATATTCTTTTCAAATATCTGACTAAACTAACCTGGGTCATGTGAGCACAACAATGTATATTTTCCAGGTATTTGCTGAATATTTTTTTATTTTAAACATTGTAGTTGGTGGATGATGCATGTAAAAGCCTTTGTCCAGGAGCAGAACTCAGTACATTATAATAGTTTAAAACAATTAAAGAAATAGTAAAATTATATATTATGACAATTAAGTATAAGTAGTCATATAAATAATTATAAAAGCATCAATAAATTGAATTAAAAATCATTTTTAGATATTTTCCAATTCCGTTGAAATTTGTCCTTAGTTTTTGTCAACACCGTCAGAAATGAAAAGAATGTAAAAAAAATAAATCAGGCATTATTGGGGGGCACCAGAACTTCTGAGGACCCCATGACCACTTCCTGTCTCTTCCATTGCTAAGAGGGCTAGTTAGCTCTGGTTAGCTTATGTTATTCTTTAGTTTTTTCTTCTTTTTATTCCTAAGTTGTTTGTCACAACCATGATGTGTCACCACCATAACTGACAATTTACAAAACTTTGAAGAAATTTTGTGAAATAAAAGCTTAATTTTGGTAAATTGTAAAGATTTTATGGACCTGATGAGCTACAATATGGCTTCCTTCAGATTAAGCATCATATAAATTCAGGTAGTTTGGCGTTTTGTCACCTCCATCAGAGTTTTTGTGACTCTTTCAGTGAAATTGTTCTCAAATCTCACTTAAATGTGCAGTTAATTCATTTGAATGTATTTTACATAAATTGCATTACTTCACATGTACCAAGTTTTTAATTTTACTCACTAGTTTGTCACCACCTTCAGTTATGTGTCAACTCCGTCAGATGGACTTTTTGTTGTTTTTTGTTTTAAATATTTATTTTGTTTCTTGAGAAGCATTTATCTGTAAAATGAGTAAAAAATATAACTAACAGGGTCATTAAAAATTATTTTTTATTTGTTTTCGTCAGATGGTGACGACAACGTTCTAGGCCAGGTCGATTAAAAATGTTTTTTTTTTTTTTTTTTTTTTAAATGTTGCAACTGGGAGCTTGCACCTTAGCATCTTTACATTTCCAAAACATTGTCATATTTGCATACATAAGGTTGAGAAATAACAAAAAAAAAAAAAACAAAAAAAAAAAAAAGGAAAAATTAAAACCCATTTAGTCCCTATTCTCAAGAATCACTGTTCTAATGCACAACAAGCCACGGCTACACGAGTCTGCATGAGGTATGACAAGCGCATAAACAACAACACAGCTGGCCTTCGCAGACAGTGTGTGGTCGGCTGGGACAGTTTGCAGCGGGCGGCCCGCTGACGGGATTTTGTGGAGTAAGCATTCCCGGCGTCGAGGACCGGGGGACGCTGGCTCAGCTCAAACAAAGAAAGTCTCTTTTCTTTCCATAAAGGAGGAAACCAGCCGGATTTGCATTCGATTTAACAGGAGGAGGCGGTTGAATCACCAGAGCTCAAACACGGCAGTGTTTACAAACAGCTTTGACCGAGTTATTTTAATAAAATCACAGGCGGCAAAGTGACTCAGGAATGTGGTCGGATTCATATTTTCTTCACTGTATTTGCTCAGCGCGGCTTCGCGATATCCGTACGTCGCGCGTGACGTCTTCACGCGCAGCGCGCGCCCCCCACGCGGAGCCTGTTGTCTGACGGAGTCTATTCTTAGAACGGCGGCTGCTGCCCAGCTCTTAACCCGGATCGATGCTAATTCAGTATTGATAAGAATCATGAGGTTGTTTTTGTAGCTTATTCCTTTAGAGGTTCGCCGCGGCAGTCTGATGTGATAAGAACGGAAACTAAAGTTCTTCTGCTGGGATGTCGTCTTTACTGTCCAGCAAACCAGGAAGTGAAACAGAAATAAAGGTTTTAATTTTTGTTGTTGGTGGGGGTTTTTTGCAGATGCGCATTTAGATTCACTTTGACATCCCTAAAATTAAATCAAATGCTATATATTTCCCACCTATTCTTTAACAAAATGGATCAAAAAATAATAATCTCTGACTGCAGCCAGAGGTAGTCTTGCTTTTTCCTTTTTTAATTTTATGAAGGTTGAGGGCATCTGAGGCCCCGAGTGAGGTAAGCCTTTACTGTATGCAGAGGGTGGAACATAAGGATCATATTCTAAGAAGCTCATAGCAGCATTGTGTAAATACCTCATGGCTGAGCAGGAGATGGTTAATTGATCCCTGCGAGGTTTAGATTCATTCTGAGCTCAGACTGCTGCAGAGACGGACAAGATCTACGGGGAGTTTTGTGTGGAGACACAGCAAGCAGCACATTTGTTAGATATCAATTGGAAACGATGCAGGTTAAAAAAAAAAAACACGTTGGGGCTTATTTTTTCCGCCTGCAAACTCCAGGTGCTCCAGCAGGCATTCTGGTACGTTTCCTTGAAGCTTTTAGAGCGATGACATGATGTTGTTTACACCCGGATTGTGTGTCGCAAAAAAAAAACGTACTGTATGTCTGACATCAACAAGCCTCATGGCAATTCTCACCCTCATGCATACATGCATACACACATCGAGCCCCTGTTGCCACAGCAAACAGAGTGCCGATGAGTCAAGAAGTGTGTTTTTCAGACTGGGTGGAGGAATCTGACGGGTTCAGTTTGGCCTCTGGTGCAAACTCGTCAAGCCCGGCTGTACAAATGATGCACGTTAATTTAAAGCTCACATGCTCTCTGACAGGTCTTTGTAGCTTAATAGCAGGTTTCTATTCGCTGCAGGGGTTTGTAACAACCTGCACACAGGAGGAGCTGGGTTTGCTGACCTGCTTTAGTAAAGTGTGGTTGAAACAACAGTGGATTGTTCTCAAAAAATGGCAATAAGTGCTATGTTAACATACACAAATGCATGCAAATACGCCGGTCGGATAAATCTTCTGATCTGTGTTTTTCCTCCACAGAGCTGAAAAAACAGAAGTCCTGAGAGATGACCTGCTTCAGGTAAATATCACGTATTCAAGTGCATCTGCTGTAACGGCTCTATCTATGATTATATTTGTTTTATTATTTTCCGTTGGCCTATTTTGCATTTCTTCACTGCATTTCTTCACTTGATTTATTACCATATTACATTTTATTATTTAACTTTGCTTTAATTTTGCTTATATTTTGATTTTATTTTCCTTCCTTGTTTTATTCTGTTAGCTAGCTCATATATATTTTTTTATTTTATAAGGGTTTTTATTACTAAAATATATTATTATGGATACTATTTTTGTGAAAGGCTACTTTATACAAGTGAAATGTAAGCTGCATTAAGTGTTGCAGCCTTGGCAGGAACAGCTGAAGCATTTAGTTCTTTTTTCTTTTCATGTGGCTGTAATTCAACGTTCATCTGTATTAAAAAGTGATCTGGTCTGAGTTATGTGTTACATCAGCTTTTGTTGAACTAATCTGCATGTATAAAGACTTTATTTTTTGGTGGGGCACAATTTCTGGAGAGGAAAAAAAACTGCAGAAGTTTCGAGTGTGGCGTTCCCATCTAAGACTCTGTTAAAGCCATCATGCATTTTGCTGCTTGTTGAAGCCAAACTTCCCTCTGGGCTTTGAACTGCTTGTGTTTAAACGTTTCAGCAAAGTTTAAATCACAAGCGGTTGTGTGCGGTCGTACATTCGGTAACGCTACACCGGCACAAGGTCAGCGCTTCAAGAGAAATGCCTCACTGCTTCAACGACAAAGTCGGTTTCGTGTTTAGGAAATCAAAGTGGATGAACGCTGCTGGGTGTGTGTGTGTGTGTGTGTGTTGTTGTTGGGGGATGGGAAACCTTTGGCTTGTGAAATGGTGAGATCATCTTTTGGAAAAAAAAAATGTGGGAATAAATACAGCGGAAATGAAGAAAAGCAGAGCAGAAAGGTTAATCAGTGCAGAGTAAATCTTCAACAACCCTCATTCAGCCTCAGAAGTTAAGGCTTTATGACCAGCAGCGGTGAACTCTGAACCGTATGCGGTTCACACCCAGTAACTCCCAACACAAACTGGTGCTAAACATAAATATTTCCACATAAATAGTACTGTGATCTCGAGCTGAATATATTTGTTATTTTCGTAAGCCAACAGAAGAGAACAGACCCAGCCGTCCCACTGAATGCTCTTTCCAGTCTTTGGAGAGTTTTGTGCTGCGTTAGACATTCCTTAATCTCCGGCTCTCGGCGAGGAATGTTATTGTCAGGAGGTCAGCATTGTTAAAGAAGCTTGGACGTCTTTTGGCAGCTCCGGCTTCTGACAGGATTTCTTTTGAAATGGCAAAAACGCGTCATGCACAGATCCTCTGTTAAAGTTTCAGGTCTTTGTGACCTAAACAGACCAGACCTTGGTGGATTACTTACAGACTTGTTCCACCTTTAATGTGACACAAATGCTGGATAATTTCTTCAAAATTCAGAAACATAACAATTGTAATAAAACATGAACAATTGTGTTGGGATATATTTTCCCTCTGGTCCGGCACAAGTTCTCCAAATCTTTTTAATTATGAAAGCATTTTTTTTTGTTTCGTTTCTGATCTGTAAAGATTTAGTTTCATTCTTCCGTGGATTTGGATATATGCTTGGACTTGCTGTGATACTAACAAATAAAATCCCTCTTCATCTTCAGGCCGAGGATGCTCCAACCCAGTAGAATTTAACTCCACAGCATGATGCAGCCACCACCATGCTTCAGTGTGGAGTACTTGTCTTGCAGTTGGAAAGTTGTGGGTTCCCTTGGAGAAGCCAGTTGGCGCAAAGTTTCCATCTTATCTCCACATCGATGTATAAATGTGAGGGTGTTGTATGTGGGGTTTGTTGAAAGACACTCTGGTGCTTTGAGCAGTCAGTATGACTGCTAAATCTTTGCATTGCCATCTAGGAATATGCCTTAGCCATAAGGAAAGAAGAAATCCACTGGTGAAGTAATTTATTAACTTCATATCTGTGGGCAATTATTGCTGATTAGCAATAATTGTTTAGATCACAAGACCCCAGCTCATAGCTCTGCCTCCCTGCCCCTGACCATGCTGGTGCAGTAGGCAATAAGTATGATGGGAGCATCACTTCATGTACCTTTCTTCTTATCCTGATTTGCCAATTACTCTGTATTGGCCTTTCTAAACTCATCAGACCAGAAAACCTTCTACCATTACTTCAGAATTCAATCTTTATTTTTTGTATCAAATCGCAGCCTTTTTTTCCCTCAGTTACCTTCGCTCCTCAGTAGTTTGCTTGAGGCTACACAGCTGTTTAAATCCCAGCCCTTCCTTTCATATTGTGGGTGTGTGGAACTTTTGAACATACTCTTGTAATCACCGATCACGATCATACAAGATTTTGTTCCGACCACAAATTTTCCACAAGTATGATGGTTTCCCACAATTCTTCCAATTTTTATTAATTCATTAAACAGCCTGTAATATAATATTTGTTGTTTTTCCCATCTTGATGCATGACATTGATTGGACCCTTCAGAAACAAGAACAGGATTTGTCTTAACATATGGTTAGTTTCAGAAATATGATGCTACTCAGTGCATTTCTAAGAATTTATTATATATTTTTTTTACCTGCTGAAACAGCCAAGAATCTGTAGGATAGTTACTACACAGACAATTATTTGCTTAGTTGAAACCAGATTGTGACTTTTGCTTTGGAAAGGTAGAGAAACCGCTTTGCCATTGGACATATGCCAGGATCTATCCGCTAGAATGACAAAAGAAAATCAAAATGTTTCTTAGCTTAACTTTATGCAACCAGGTAATTGCATTTTTTTTGTTTCACATTTCCTTCTCTAATTGCGCAGCTTTCAGTCAAGTTGTGAGTCACTATCAGAAAAATGGGCAACATTAGATCTTTGCACATCTGCTGGCTACTGATTTGCATGTTGCTAATAGTCAGTTGTTACATTTGCAATGATCTGAGTAAAGTGTGCGGCTTACACACATGTAAGAGTAAATCAACATTGTTGTTTAATCGCTATGCCTGGAAAAGTTTTTCTTCCATCTTCCAAGCGTGAGACCAGAATGGATCATTTTTCCTAACCCCCTTCCCACAATCTCTTGCATACCCCTCCCCCTTTTCTATGAACAGTCCAATATGAAACTCGACTCTGTTATTTCCATGCTGTCATAGTACTCTCTTCTCTTGCATTTTCCACAATGCTTTGCATTGGGTAAGACATTTCTCTTGTTTGGACTCGTCCTGTCTCAGTGGGAGAGTCTGGGAGGCTGTCAGACTGGATTGTATCCTTGCTTGCCTGATCTCAAAGTGAAGGGCATCGAGTTGGAACTGGTTCCAGAAGTCAGCATTTGAATATAACTGAAGATGAGATATCCAAATGGAGTGTTAGATACTCTAATCTGCTCATATTTAATGGTTACATGGTTAGCGAGTATTGCATTGGGTCAGTCGGTGAGAGAAACTTTTGGTGTGATCAAAAGTGCATGATCATACACCAAAAGTGTACATCATGTATGCTGTTGGTGGTGTATGATGTAGGTTTAAACAGCTTCCACATGTTTAAACCTACATAATAGATATTATTGTTATCACAGATGAATTCAAACCCCAATACTCTATGTTGTAGTCCAGTATAGTTCTTCTTTTTCACTGATCATCACAAATTAACAAATGTTGCAAAATAGAGGATGGACGTTCTGCGTTGTTATATATTATGTCACACTGAATAAACGTGGGCAAGAAATTGACTTTTTACTGTCCAAAATTCAGATATAATCATAACATAAGCTACACTCTATGACTTAATTGATTAACAAATTGTGGCAGAAATAACTGAAAGTAGTTTACTTTTGTTAGACCTTATCCATCGTTTTATTTGTCGTGTGAAATTGGCATCACTCTTTACTGTGGTGTTTCTTTTAATTTAGATTTGACTAGGTTTGTTACACACACAGCTCTCTGGGGCATTTCAATCAAACTGAGGTCTAGACTTTGACTGGACCATTGAAACAACTAGGCTGTGTTTTTATTGTCCTTCTGTCATATATTTGTTGCTGTACTTTGCATCATTTTCCTGTTGAAGGCCCAAATCTTCAGGACATAGGTCCTCATGTTTGACTATAGAATACTTTGCTCAACTCAGCTTCTCTATTGATTCAATCAATCCAAACAATATTTTTCCAAACGACTTTATATTTTTTCATTTCAAACTTTTCAAACTTAAGTTTTGCTGCTGCCATATTTGGTTTAGCGAGTAGATTGTACAGTTAGTTTTGTCAATATGCTAGGTGAGGTCTCCAAAATATCTGACATAGATCTAGGTGTTGCTTGTTGTCATGCCTCTGAGCATCGAATGGCCTGACTTTGAGGACAATCACTCCAGGAAGATTAGCAGCCAGCAGTCTTTCTCTCTGTCGAATGGACTTCAGAGAGGGGTCTATCCATCCCTCTCTATTCAAACCTTTCTGGATTTTTGGGGAGAAATAATTGCTTCTCTAAACTCATTGCTGATGTCTTTCCAGCACATCTGAACAAAGTCCAGATCAATAAAAGTCTTGCCATTACAGATGTGGTCTCATTTGCTGATGAAGCAGTTAAAGAGAAACAACCTCCGTCTTTCACGTCAGCTCTTTGTTGTATCTAAACCAAGGCGATTCTCAGTGTTAAGATTTCCTCTCTCAAATTAGAGTGGCTTTCACCCTAATTCTATAACCACTTGATAGTTTGAATTTAAAACTGCTGGAGATCTAACCACGGTCTAGTAAAGCCAGTTTGCGTTTGCATAAAACTGATGTCTTTGCGCCTAACGGCGTCATTAGAGAGTTCTGGCAAACAGAGTTGGAATCCAAAAATTACTTAAAGATGCAGTTTGAGGCAACTTCAATCTATTGCCAGCCGATAGACATGCGATCTACAGATTAACTTTAAACCTTTCTTTCAACAACAACAACAAAAAAATAGGGTGCACATTTTTATTTAATGAACATTTTTTCTTGTTTTCACATGCACAGTTCTTGCTTAAATCTCTGCTCTCACACTAAAAAAAAACCTTCTTTGTTCACGTAAAGTATACTTTTATTTAATATATTAAAAGTGTATTTTGGTACAATTATGGTTAAGTGTGTTTAAAGTTCTAATTTCAAAATTGGTACAAGTGTATTTTTAGTATACTTCAGTTATACTTATAGGTAGTACACTTAATATTTAGTATACTTAAAGTGTACTTTCACAAATTTAAGTATGTTTGAAGTATACTAAAGTATACTTTTTTCACCTGGGTCCCCTAGAACATGTTTCTGTGTTCAGCAAGTATCTTCTGCTCCTATTCGAGTCATGCACTTCATGCTTACTATGTATATAGGAATGAAACCAGTATTCATTTACGTTCTGCACCTGCAGATTATCTACGCTCTCTTATGGAGGAAAATTGTGTCATGGTAACAATTCCAGCTATAAGACAGTTTCACTGACATCACTACCTCATTTTCACCACAGAGTCATCCATGAATATGTAGGACAGAGCTGAGATTGCGCGCAATGAGAGGAAGTTTGATAAGAGAAGCAGGGAACATTTTTACAAGAAGCATTACATCTGAGTGCAAAAATATTTTTAGGGATAAGCAGATCAACATTTCAAGGAAGCAAGACAGTTCTTTTAAGTGTGTGCATGCATCTTGTTTTGGAACTCAAACTGTTTCATTAAGTTGGCAAGATATTTCAGAGGTACAGTGATGTTGGTCACCACCTGGAGTCAAAAGAATCAAATTCAAACTTCGTCTCTGTTCCGGGACAGAAGTAAATTCTGTGCGGTCCTGCACAAACGCATAAAATAGTCTCCCTGTTTTCTGCACCATTCCCTTTTGGGTGCCAGTCCCCTTTTGACTGCTCATGACTGAAAGTACAGCAACAAGTTGAAACTTAGTTATATTTTGTCATATATTGAGTCATATTTTGACTGTATTTGGCCTATCACCCATGAACACCATCATGTAAGGAAACATGGTTTTCTGGGTTTGTACTTGAAGGAGACCACCAGGCTGACCAAGAGCTCACTGGAGGGGCTTTACGTCCATTTTGACCTTGAAACATGTTAGCTGCAGCCTGATCTCAGATGAGCAGAAAGCAATGGATGGATGGTTGTAATGACAGACAGAATCCTACTTAAAAATGTATCTGGTCTGATTTGATTCATCTCTCCAAATTGAAAAATTTGCTTGGTTTTTAGCCTACGTAATTTCCGAGAAAAGGGGAAAAACTGCAAAAATGCTACCTTTCTTTCTTTTTTGCATTCTGGTGTTCAGAATCACATGAAAACACTTAGACACTTAGTTTAATTGAATTTGGACTTCAAAGTAAAGCTGCTCACTCTATTTTTTTTACTTCCAACTAAAGCAACCTTTCTTCTAGTCTAGCTCTCTGGAAGAATTTTTAGATTCAATTCTTACTTCTGGTTCATCATTATCTTCGTAATCATTAGTTCCTGCCTAACAGGTCAGCCAGCTAGTCATCTTCCAGTTACCTCGATGATGCAGCTTTTCAGTCGACCTAAGTGAAAAGGCGCCCGTCCACACGGCTTCTGAGTCACTCACTGAACATTCCGCATTTCTGGTGTTGTGGGTCAAAGGTCAGCAACTGGAGCTCGCTGTGCTCAGTTTTCACTGCTGCTTGGAAAGGAAAAAGCGCAGAAAACAGGACAAGTTGGCAGCGAGTGTGAACCTTTGGAAAGTGTGGTAACAGCAGAGTGGAAGCAGTCATCTCTGTTCATTTTTTGGTGTGTGTGGGCTTGTCTGGGACTATTTTCAAGAGATTTTCCCAGTTTTTTTTCCCCCTCTTGTCCAACTTTTAATCCACCGTTTTATCAGGGTGTGTGGTTGAGCTTGTGCTTGAGAATATTTAATTGAGCAAGAATAGAGGTTTGAGTTTGGGAGGACGGCGAAACCAAAACACGAAGACACTCTTAGACAGAAATCTTTGAGAAACCCACCAAGATATTTCTTTTGTGAGAGACTTACTTCTGTACTTAATCTTTATATTGTCTTGTTTGCTCTGTGTTCCCTTTTCTGTACACTTCCATCTCTTATATGCTTGGAAAGAGTTTTCACTAAAGACACAGAATGTGATCAATATGTCTGTAGCCCTGCCGTCTCACCCACACTGTGGACTCTCAGAGCTCTTTTCTTTCTTGGCAGACGTTATTGGAAGACCTGCAACTAATCAAGTCGTCACCAGATATTCCTAGAGTTAGGGGTTGTATTTATCGCATCTATTGTATCTTCCAGGGTAGAAAGTGGAATCCAGTTGTGATATTGCTCTAAAAGGGAACAATGAATTAGAGAGGATAAAAGTGAAGGAAGAGGATGAGATCTGACAGCAAATAGACTCAGATCTTTGGGCGCAGCTGGATGTTTACATCAAGAAAGGAAGAGGAAGATGATACTCAACAGGCAGGCAGCCATTTGTGGTCTAATGTAAAAACAAAAAAAGAGCCTGTCCAGACCTCTAGAGAAAGAAATGCAATAATTATTTTACAAATATGACATAATATTTTACCTGCTGAATAACCACACACCTGCATTCTTCACCTGACAGACTTAGCATCACTGATACAACTGCTGACTATTTTCCACTAATTTGATGTCTATCATGAAGTCAATAAAAAACTAATATCGCCAAATTAAAATTGCTCAGTTCCAATTTTTCCCTGGTTCTCCTTATAATGAACTTCTTTGTGTTTTACTGTTGTAAACCTATCCTGAAATCAGTGCCGTATTCTCAGATATGACTAAAGCACTTCCTGCAAATGCACAGGTCACATGGAAACAACTTTTGCAAGAGGAATTTGGTGAAAAACTGGTGCTTAAAGTGGGACAACAAACTAAAAAACAAGTTCAGTTGCTCAAAGAGCTGAAACTAGTTGTGTTGTACCTCATGCGTTATAACTAGAGGCATGTGTGTATGGAGGTTTACTATCAAATCCTGAGTCTAGATTTTATCTAGACTAAATAATGAGTTGCAACAAAATGTCAAAACATAAAGAGATCCTGAATGTGACGTCATGTGACGTCTAGTATCTTTAGATGTCATTCTTTATCTGAAGTTTGTGTTTCTTTTACTGTCTGAACGAGGGTCGTTATAATGTACACCGCACTGTTTATAGTTACAGCGTCAAGGCATGTAAAACAGCAGGTTATATCTGCATAGCTTCGCAGTCAGTATGATTGTTTTCTAAAGTTTCACATGTCTCCGTCAGAAAAGCTTTCCCTGCCCTCATCGTTAAAGAGCCCCATCACTGCATTCCCTCTTGACTCATCCTCGTGTCTTTGTGTCTCAGCTGCTTGTTGTTCTGCTGCAGAACACAGTCAGATCCTCCATGACGTCCCGACACCAAGGACAGGATGGAAACTTTCGCAGATGAATGTGTGCTCATCCAGCCTCTGTGTTTTGATTTGTAGCCCTCACCTGGGTCGTATATGTTGAACAGGAAGATGGAAGGTTTATGTTTCCTTCATCCTGGTTCGAACCAACACACTGATCTTTTCCTATTGTTTTCTTTTCAATTTGAATTGTGTCTTCTAAATTTTTTTTTTGGTTTGTTTGTTTTGTTTTTTGTGGTCCATGCAGATCGAGAGGCGGATGGAGCTGGTGCGCTTGGTGTCGCACAACATGCACAAGAGGCTGGTGTCCTGTCTGCAGGGTCAACTTGGCACCGACACAGAGAAGAGACATGTAAGAAGAATGTGCTATTGCTGTTAGCCTTTGCTCTGTTATCTGAGCTGAACTTTAAACTAAACACAACTTTACTGTCAAGTCGCGTTATAAACATTCGATGCGTTGCTGTAAAAACTTTGCAGATGCTTCTGTGCCACATGGATGGCATGTGCAGAGATTACAGCTCCGGCACACCTCTTAGAGTTGCAGTAACAGGGATTGGTGTCTTGTGCAGTGAGCACATGGCATCTGTTCTTATGTAACGCATAGATATGAAAAATGGCTTCCTGCCCAAGTCATAATCCCTGTTGAGCATCTGCAGTCGGTGTTACCACTGAAACTGACTGCGCTTGTGTTCCTTTGCCAAGCTTGTTTGTGTTGTTGTCACTTAAATTATCCAAACGGGATATTGTGCGACTTTCCTAAAGCTATAACTCAACTTCAAGTTGTTTTGTTTCACAAGAGCCTAACTTTGTATTTACGTCCTGCTGCAGAAAAAGCTGCCGCTGACGGGTTTGTCCCAGACCATGCAGGAAGGCGGAGCTCAGCTGGGAGACGAGGGCCTGATTGGGTGAGGAAAAACTGCAACACTCCTCGAACATTTCCATGTCTTGTCATGCTACAACCATAAACATGAACATATTCTATTGGGATTTTATTTATTTACCCTTTTTGTGCCGTTTTGTGAATGCCTCCGGGGTTTGTTGAAGAACATTAGGGATCAAACATGTTATGAAGATCTTAGTCAGAGGCAAAACTGTGGAGGAGTTTAAAGCAAAGTAAGGTTATAAAACAAAATTTGAAACTTATAACACAGAGCTCTGTTTAATCCATCATCCCAGAAAAAAAGAACACACATGAAGAGAGCATTAATCAGAGACACAGAAGACGTCCATGGTAGCTCTGGAGGAGAGAGATCTGCTCGCCATTTTACATTTTATAAAAAATGGAGGAGTCGCCATCATGCTGTGGGAATGCTTCAGCAGCAAATAGTGAATTTGCAGCAGCACCTCACAAGAGCTCCTTTCCAGATAAAAAATGGGCAAAAGTTGATAACTCCAAAAAGGCTGCAACAGCAGCAAAAGATGTCTCTCTAAAGTACTGCCTCAGAGGTGCTGAATGAAAATGTGAACCACACTCTTTCGGTTGTTTCTCTATTTGTAATAACACTTCAAAACTTTTTGCTTCTACATCACATTTATACACAATTTTATGCTGGTCTATGACATAAAACACCAATGAAATACTTTTTTTCTGGTTGTGGCTTCACAAAAAGGGGAAAAAAGTATACATGATTTCAGGAACTGTGAAGCAGCAGCATTGACCAGTACTATGACTATTTGAATGGCTGAAAAATCGCCTGTCTCTGGTAGAAACTGCACTTAGAATTGTGAAACAGTGACATTATCATATATTTGTGTGCGTTGCAGTAAGATGTTGGAGGTGTGCGGCGAGACCGAGAGCCGGTTAGCCACCGAACTCATGCAGCATGAATTGCAGATCGAAAAAGATATTCTGGATCCTCTCAACCAGTTGGCAGAGGTAAAAAAAAATACACAGACATAACTCATTTTATGCTCCACAAACTATTTGGTATCTGTCACGCAGCTGCTTTGTAACAGTTGTTCTGTACATTGAAGCATTAAATTCACTGTGTAATTCACAGACTTGTAGGAAAGACGTTCTCAATGCTGCATTACCCGTTTATTCAAGCCTTTTTCATGATTCCTGAATGTTTTTCCCACAGGTGGAGATTCCTAACATACTGAAACAGAGGAAGCAACTTGCCAGGCTAGTTCTGGATTACGATTCGGCCAAGACAAGGTGCATTTGTGTGAAGGCTGATGCCTATTTATTAATTAATCCACAATTTATGAAGCTTATAGTTTTTACATTTTCAATTTGAGATGAAGGCTTGGTTGTTGTTGGTATGGTTTGGGCTAAAAAGGATAATTTTTGAGATGATCTACTGTTTATGTTGAAGACCCACCAGCACCCAAGTGTTAACTTCCTAAATAATGTCTTCACGTGTTGCTCAAGTATTTCCCATCCATTTTTGAAAAGTGGATTAATACTGCCACCAACATTCTTTACAGTTGGGATGATGTACGTTGTCATTATGGCTAAATAGGGGTTTTACTTTCATCCTAGTATAGGACACATCTTAAAAAAACTGAAATCTGGTGTTTTTATCTCTTTCTTTCTGAGTGGTCTTTCAGTCCATGTTGGTACAGGAGATCTTTGTGTGATTGATTCACGCATTTTGTTCCAAATATGTTTACCTGTGACACAGAACCCATCTCATAGACATGAACCCAAACTGATCATTGGAGATTCTCAAGCTGTTTATTCTTGCATATAATCATTTGAACACATGTACAGGGCATTTATATTCATCCGGAAATTGTATCCAAGGATGAACCGTGGAGATCCAGAATTCTCTTCCTAAATTCTTGGCTGATTGCTTTTCATTTCTACATGTCACACAAAGAGGCAGTATGTGACTGAGATGTTGCCTTAAAATACATCCACAGATGTGCCTCCATTTAATCTTGTGAAACTTGCAAAGCCATATATCATCATCAATTGGACTTTTCCATGTTGCTGTAATGTGGCCGTAGATTTCCTTAAGTTAAGCCATATTTAAACAGAGCTAAAACAAAATGTCTTCAAAAAATGGTCTTATTTTGTCATTTAGCAATTTAAAAAAAAATCTAACTTATCTAAAGCAAGAAATATTTAATATCATCAATGAGGAAAAAGAGGTTGTGTTTTTCCATGTAATGTATATAAATATGTCTTCAACAGTAAGCTGTAGTGTGATTTGTTTTATGTCCCTCAGGTGGTATCAGGCAACAAAGTCCAACAACCAGGCCATGGCAGCTAAAGTAGACTCACTCAAGGATGAGATGGACGAAGCTCTCAATAAAGTAGAAATATGCAAGGTAACAATCAGTAACCATGGATTAATCTGCTCAGCATGGACTTTAATGGAGGCTCGTCTGAGCTAATAGGTGTACATTCCTTGGTTTAATGAAGTGTCTGAACAAAGAAGACCTTGCAAGAATGGCTCCAGGCAATCATGCCAGGAAGATTATTAGCGGTGTAGTGTAATTAAAGGTCAAAGCTTTGTCATGTGGGGTTCATCAGTGTCGTAATGAGGAGTTTATGGCTGACGCTCAGAACAAAGGTTAAGGATGCTGTCACCTTCGTTCATCCCGCAGGACCAGCTGTCTGCAGACATGTACAACTTTGCCTCAAAAGAGGGAGACTATGCACGCTATTACATCATGGTGAGTGCGTCAAAGTTTTAATAGCTGCCTCACAATCCAAACAGCTGATTCACGGATGGCAACGTTTTGTATTTGTGTGTGTTGCAGTTGTTAGAGGCCCAGGCCGAGTATCACAGGAAGTCTCTGTCAGCTCTGGAAGCAGCTATCCCCACCATCCAAATACAGCAAGGTGAGGACATGCCGTTTATAAGAACGTCCACGAGTGTTTGCTTTATTCCGTGGTAGCGTGAAAAAAGTCCAAGTGGGCTTGTGATCGAAGCCAGCTCGATAGCTGTTGGTGTGAAATCACAATGAGAGTTTCATTTCCTTTCAATGTGAACAGAAGAGAATTGAGTTTTACCCAACAAAAGAAACTGAAACCACTAAGTCAGCTTATCAACTGATGCAATAGTTAGACCCTGTTTCTGTAGAAACGATGGGAATAGATTATCCTCCAACTATATGAAATTGTATCACAAAGGTTAAATTAGCTCAGAGAATTATATCTAATTGATTGTGAACCCCGCCTCAAAATTAGAAAGGCCCCGGTCCTCCTGGATGGATGCATGATTTGAGTTTTTATTGTAGTATTTCTACGGTTGGGATTGATCTGACCCATTCTGGCAGTCAGGTCTGATGCCGATGTTGTTCTTGGATCCGTTTTAAGGCTGAGGCCACCAGAGTCCTGTGCTGCTTTTCCCTCTGATTTAACTAGAGCTTTCAGCTGACCAGCCTAGAACACATTGCCAACACCGAGTTCCCAGTCCGATACTTCATTCAAAAAAGACACATGAAACCACGGCGGCTTTGAAGTAAAATATCACACTACGTTTCATCAGTAATGAACGTACTCCCTCACTGTTAAATTTGAGTCTCTAGTTTTTCTCTTATCTAGTTCTTTTGATAGCAACAGACAATTTGTCCCAACTGGAGATTCTGCAGATCAGACTTAACGTGCAGCTCCCACATGGATTGACTAAGCTAAGAAGGCTTCCATAATGTTCTGTCAACTTGTGATGTGGCAGTTTCATTGTTTAATCATACGTTTTACCTTTAGCATATATCTGAGCCAGCTTACTGAGGCCACAGTTCTCAGTAAGCTGACTTTCTACTCCTGCTGGCTTTGTTGTCTTGTGAAATGGTAAGGAGGGAACCCTAAGCTAACACTAGCAGGGTTCCCTCTGTTTTAATAAAACTCTGATAATTTGGCTCATCACATATTTCACTCTGGGTTTTATTATATTGTGTTCAGACAAACCGTACAGAAAAGTTGTTCGGTTAGTAAAAGTGGCATGCTGCTTCACAAGTCGTAAAATTAGTTGTTTCAGCTGATCACTGCGCAGTTCTGCTGGGGTTACCTGAACACAGGACAGGTTACTGGACACGGACAGAGAGAAAGCTGACTATTGTCTACCCCACTGAAAAAGTGCTTGAATAATAATGTAAAAAACCCATATTTGTTAGATCAACAAATATTTATTTTTAAGTGAAATTGTTCTAGATGGGAAAATAATAGACTAGCTGAACACCTTTTCCAGTGATTATTTTCTTCTCACTAAAGTTTTTTTTTTTTGGATATTTGTGGTTGGGTTTAAACTCACAATTAGTGAGTCAATTAGTTTTTCAGAAGTCACAGACATGTTTATTTTAAAATCTATTTTAGTATAGATACATCTTAGAAACCTAACACCATGATAACATGAGACTATAAATGGACCTAAGATGAAACCTAATTTGAGTAGTGAATTCTGCATAAAAAAAGTCAGGCAGAAGGACTTTCATTTAGTCTTCGAGTCAGACTAAAAGCCATATAAAACAACCATTTATCATTCGATCGTGTCCGACATGTTGATGTGTTTCATTCATGTAGATGCATGGATGGAGAAGCCTGCATTTGGGACGGCATTGGAGGAACACCTGAAGAAGAGCAATCGAGAGATCGCTCTACCCTTGGAGGCCTGTGTCATGATGCTGCTGGAGACCGGCATGAGGGAAGAGGTAAAGATGAAGGGAAGGCATGAGTCAGAAAACATCCCACCAAAGTAGGAGCAAAGTCGATGCTTATTAACCACAATTTCAACATAAATCTTTGGCCATAAAAAAAAACAAAAGTAAATGCTCGCCTCAGTTTGAGCTGGAAGGAGAGAAGGCTCCATAAAGGATGGCATCTACAGTCTGGAAACATCTGTTGCCAAGTTTTGGTCAGCTAGTCTTGGGCCTGCAGGGATAAAAACATGTGTATGTGTGTGTGGACATCTGTTCGCCATTAGCCTCTCTGCTGTTGCACACTTTTAAATGCAACAGTACTGCTGGACTCCCTGTTGACTGTGATTTAAAGCATTTTTATGAAGTGAAACCAAACCATTGTGCTGCGTCTGTCTGGTGCTCAGTCAAACAGGACAAACGATTCTGACGATAACAGAACGGTTCCTCTCTTGTTTCTGACAGATATCTACTTCTTCTTTCCAATTCCCGGCGCTGCTCTAGCTTCTTGAATTTTTAAGGTGTTAACCAGAGCTGGGTGCAACAGTGCTGATTTTTTTTTTTTTTTTATTCCCCCCCACCCTCTCTTTCTCATGTTCCTCTAAGGGACTCTTCCGGATTGCTGCTGGAGCTTCAAAACTTAAAAAGCTGAAAGCAGCACTGGACTGCTCCACTTCGCAACTTGAGGAGTTCTACTCAGATCCACATGCAGTCGCTGGTACAACTTCCGCTGTGGTTTAATGAAAAGTAACACCATTTTCTCAAGATGCTTTTTATTTCTCATAGTATTTTTGTGCTTTTTACAGGAGCTCTGAAGTCTTACCTCAGGGAACTACCTGAGCCTCTAATGACGTTTAGCATGTACGATGAGTGGATACAGGCTCCAAGTAATAAAGCGCACACACACATACACAGATGGGATTTTTAATATCCTGCAAGATATGTATCCTGCAACTAATGCAACTGTTTTGTGTGTTTTCAGCATTTCTGACCCTGACAAAAGGCTCCAGGCTCTCTGGGTGATATGTGACAATTTGCCAAAGGCTCACAAAGCTAACTTTAAGTATGAGAACGCTCAGCAATGTTTGACTTAGATGTTTGGAAATTACGTCATCAAAACTTAAATTGCACTTTCAATGCCACACCTTTTGAAGAGAATTTATTGTAGAGATTTGATAGTAATAAAAATGTCAAAGTAATTTAATTATGGATCTTGAAATCTTGGAACAGTTTTAACGCTGTAAAATTAATCACCAATAAGCAGTGGTTGTAATTGTAGCAAAAGAACAGATAATTGCACATTTCACAAAACTCCCTTTTATAACTGATGGTAAAGAGCATGAACACATTACTTCAGTCTTGCCATTTCTTCACTGGTTTCCTGTCAGTTTCCCAATTGATTTTAAGATTTTATTGCTTACTCTTAAAGTTCAGACTGCTGCAATCAGCCAATTTCTCTCAGATGTCCCAAGACCCAAACTGAAATATAAAGTGATTGAACTAATTTATTTATAAAGTGCTAATTGGAAAAAAAAACAAAACAAATTTACAAAAAATGTAGTTTTAGTTTATTTTTATTTAGAAAAGTCACACCAGTTGAAATTCAGAGGTCACAGCAAATTTTTTGTTTTAGTCTGGCAAACAGTGACATCAAGTGGTGAGACCGTAGTTTGCAACAAACTCAATAATATTGCGTTAAGGGTGGTGTGCCAGAATACATTGATAAAATACATTGGCAATCTGTTAAAAGGTTAGTAAATAGCAGTCTCTGCCTTCAATGAGTAATTCTTAAAATTAAATAAAATTGATCATCTTTTCACATTGATGTAACTTGACTGTGTGCAGATAAAGGTGCTTTGTTTTGATTGATAAAATAATATTTAATAGTATATTTTGAATAATCATGTACCCCTTTAGAGCAGGGGTCTCCAAATCCAGCCCTCAAGAACCAATGTTTCAAAACTATATTTCAAGCATCTCATATGTTATGAATGTAGATATTAAATGCATTTACAGGGAAATGATTTCTTGCTATTGGTCAGTTATGAATATACCAGTAAAACAATAAAAGGGCTCAGTTATTGAAGACGTAAGGTGATTGTGTAGCTTCATGGTAACTTTATTAAATTACAGCCAACACAAATCTCTTATTTACCAATTTATATACTGGATTGTAAAA
The DNA here is from genome assembly GCA_033032245.1 of Poecilia picta. Taxonomy (NCBI): domain Eukaryota; kingdom Metazoa; phylum Chordata; class Actinopteri; order Cyprinodontiformes; family Poeciliidae; genus Poecilia; species Poecilia picta. The sequence continues at coordinate 14,538,440 of CM065360.1, forward strand.
GAAAAACAGTGTCTTATGCTTAACAGAGTACTGGTGGTTTCTTTTGCAGGTATTTGGTGAAGTTCCTGGCTAAACTGGCTCAGGAAAGTGAGGTCAATAAAATGACTCCCAGCAACATCGCCATTGTCTTGGGGCCCAACCTGCTGTGGGCAAAAACAGAGGGGTAAAAGACAGGCTCTTTGTTGCAGTTCTCTTGAATGCTTAGTACGTACATTTATTCCCGGCTTTTGTTCGTTTTATTTTGCTGCTGTGTCCCTGCTAACTCAGGACACTGGCAGAGATGGCAGCAGCTACGTCTGTCCATGTTGGGGCCATCATAGAACCCATCATCCAACATGCCGATTGGTTCTTCCCTGGAGGTAAATTGAAATTAGCTCTGATTAGCACAGATATGGTTTTTAATCATTCCCCACCAGCAACAAACGCAGAGTTTTGACAGTGAACGGTTGATTCCATTTCTTTCTGTGTTGTGTCTGAATTAAATGGGAGATTTTGCCTCTGTTAATCGCATCATCTCTTCTTTCTTTCAGAGGTGGAGTTCAATGTTTCAGGCATGTTCTCCATGCCCAGCCACCCACCGACCCCAGACCTGGAGCCCGGGCTGGACAGGAAGCGGCCCGGCAGCATCGGGCACGAAGGGGACGCTCACACGCCCCGTAAAGACAGGTACCCGTCTCGTCCCAACCTCAGCCTCAGCCTGCCCCTCGCCCTCCCCTCCCGCCCCAAGACACTGAGCAGGCAGGAGTCGCGGGGCCCAGCAGTCTCGGCCCTTTACATAGTGGCCGACGAGTCCATCACGGTCACTGAGACGCCCACTGAAGATCTGCCTAGCCCAGACTTCAAAGCTGTGCCGTAGCAGCATGTAGCGTTAATGAATTCAGTTACTGACCAGAGAAAGAAGGGATGATGTTTTATTTTATCGCTGCACTTTTTTTTTCCCCTCATCTGTTTGCAAGATTTCACTACAATTTAATCACGTACCGTTTAATGGTAATGAAACATTTTTTTTTTTTTTCCTTCTTTATATTTTGAAGAAACGTTCATTGTCAGGACATGATTTTGTCTGTTTCTCTTTGTATTACTGCTCTGTACTCTTGTCATCTTTTTAATTTCCAATTAAAGCTTAGGTCTGTCTGTAGGTTTATATTTTGTGTGGGCTTCATGTGTTGCTTTTTGTATCTCTGGTGTCGCCTGTAACTTTTTATAGAGTGCAGCCCAGTGTTGCTCGGTTTCAGAGGTGACTGCTCTCGTGGTTTTATGTGCTCTTTTGGTTCTTCCTACTGGCCTGGTTTCACTGCTCTCAGGAAGTACTGTCTCTCTCTCTTGCCTCTCTTTTCCGTATGTCTTACACCGTCTCTCACTGTCTCTCTCTCTCGGTCTCCTGCTCCCCCTCACTGTTTGGTTGGCGTGTGGTTTTGCCCTCCTGAACTCTCTTCCCTTTCCCCCTCCTTCGTAGCCCTGTTAACAAACATCCGGAGCCCGCTCCACGCAGAATCGGCACTGTAAATAGAAAGCAGACACAACTAACCTCACCCACCTTCCAGCCCTCACTGCCTCCTCTGGAAGCTGAGGGTTCCTCCCAGTCCGAGCTGCAGTGCCCCCAGGTTCAGTCGCCAGGTCCAGAAGCTCAGCAGCCGGGTCTGATTGCTGCTGCTGCTGCTGCTGCTGCTGCTGTGGTGGTGGTGGTGATGGTGATGGAGGCGGTGAGGCTCATGGGGGTGGGGTCCAGGCAGCTGCAGTTCAGCCTCTGGGTGTAAAGCAGCCCAACGCAGAGGACAGCAGGTAAGGAGCGAGATGAGGTCGCAACAGTACTCCACCGTCTGCTCGCAACCAATCAGCCAGTCCGGAACCCGCCCAACCTTTGTGTTTGCCATGTGTTTGATTGGTAACTGTAAGAACTACTGTGGATCTCTTAGATCAATGACCTCCACCTCATGCACAGCATTTTAATTTGGCTTCCGTGATTAAGAATGCGATGAAAATCACGTTTGGCTTTGATCGTGCAGTTTATTTTGTCTCTGTTCTTGCGTGGGATTTTGAACCTATTTTTAACAATACGACGCGCTTCTTTCCGCCTGCTAACCAGCACGTTCCAGTGCTCATCTGCTTCTTGGGCTTTTTCGTTTTGCATTCAACGCGCCACTGAAACGGTTTTGTGTCTGCATCGACTGACCTTTATTGTTTTTGCATCTTGTTTGCCTAAATCTGAGTGATTCCTCTTGTTTTGACCTTTGTCCAATCTCATGATGGAAAATGTATGTTGTTGTTTGTGTGCATGATCTATTTAAATTTTTTGATTTTGCACCATTAAAAAGTGTTGTGTCATAGAAAGTAGAGTATTGATATGGTTTAACGTTTTGCTCTGTTGTATTTTAACAGCCAATCCCGGGAGCCCTTGTCCACCCCTCCTCAGCAGAGGAACGGTTCACCCCATCTTGCAGTCGGGACCCCGTACTCTCAGGGTGGGTCAAGAGGGCCGAGCCCAGGTATGGTCCGCAGAGGTGAGAACGGAGCGCACACTCATATTCAGTTTACAGCGTTCTGCAAATGTTTTCACACATTTTAAACTTCTTTTTTTACTTTATGTTATCTGTTGATGTTGTCATGTTGATTTTATCGCTTAACATCTCAATAAATTACATTGAAGTTTGTGGTTGTAGCATCAAAAGACATAAAAAAAAAGTCAAGGGAATAAATAATGTCTTGTTGATCTTCTGCGCTGAAGGCACCAAAAAGCAGGCACCGGCTCCGCCCAAGCAGCCCAGCCCGTTCGCCTCTCAGTCCAGCAGCCCCCAGCCCCCAGCCTCTCCCGGTCACCCACCCCTCACAGCCCGTCGTCACTCCAGCAAAGAGTTCATCCAAGCCCCAAACCATCCACCGCCGCAGCCCCCTCAAGCCCACCAGCAGGCCCAGGGAGACCCCTCGCCCCCGACAACCCCGACTCCGCCTGATACTCCGCCACCGTACGCCACTGGATCTCTGCCCCGCCCCTCCAGGCCCGCTCCGAAGCCAAGAGTGCGACCCAGCATGCCGCCGCCACCGCAGCCCCTGGCTAATGACAACGGTAATGGCATCTGCAGCTCTGCATCCAAGATCATAACAGGTGATTACATTGTTCTACAGGTTCGAAAGCAGAGTATTAACAGCTATTACTTGATTTAACAAAATGAAATGAAAGTTGTTCATTTAAATTTATCAGGCAGTCTTTTTTGTTACATCAAGTTGTAATTAGTCCAGGGTCTTTGTCACATCTGTTAAGCATGTTGGATTTTTCACAATATTCCAGATGCATGTTTATGATATTAAAGTAGCTGATTGTGTCGGATTCTCCAAGCTGTTTACTTTTTTTTTTTTTTACGTTTGAATAAAATTCTTCTTCTTTTTGGTTCAAGTTGAAGCGAAGAAAACAACATCTCCAGCCATCTTCCTGCAACTTTTCAGCAATTTTTTTATTTATTTATTTTATTTCCCCCTTTCTGCTCGTCTGCCGATAACCGTCTGAAGCTTCCTCTTAGGGTGCTGCTGTTTTTAGATCTCTAGCTTCTTCTTATGGTTTCACTGTCTCGATTTGTGTCACTCTGAGCGGAACTGTGTGGTGATCTGAAGCATGACAGGAAATGTGTGTAAACATTGCAGATGTCTGAGCTGCCGACCTGCCTGTACGATGAGCTTTGCCGGGCAGGTGATGGTAAGGTTCCTATTGGCTGGGTGTGTTGGCACTTGCTGCTTCATGTTTGTTTGTCTGTTTTTGGGGGGAAAAGCAACTAGAGCTTTGTTGCATGTCTAATACATGTAACACAGACAGGTGCACATGCATCTCAATAAGTTGTGATGTCATTAGAAGGTTCATTTGTATCTGCTTATTCTATATATATATATATATATATAACAGTCAAGAAAAGACAAAATACAGTCACTTGTAAAATAAAAATGTCACGTAAGACCAATATTAAAATGACCCTGGGTTTTTGCTTCACAATTATCTCAAGGGTTTTCATTTATTCTTGTTGCATGTACAGTTTTCTACCATATTTTCCCCCTTCCACTCAACTTTCCAATGATATACTTGGAGATGGCACTCTTTAACAATAACATTTTCAGGCTTACACTCCATAAAATGTAAAATGCCAAGTGAGCAGTCTTCCTCATAACTGTGTAGACAATAACATGATACTTCTCCGGTATTTTTTGAACAGGAATAACATAATGGAATTTATCTTTGACAAATAAAAAGGGGTGAAAATGTGGAAAAACTGAACCTGCATTATAAAATACTACTTGTGGCAGAAAACTAACACTGTAAACCACTTTGATTTCACCACACCAACAGAGATTCGTGGTGGTGATGGCGTCATGCTGTGGGGGTTTCATTTTTAGCAGGGACAGGAAGCTCTATAGGTGATGGGAAGATTGATGGTCCAGAAACCTGAAAGAAAAGCTTTGAGTGAAATATTTAAGATTTTGCAGGGGATGGTGGGCAAAACTGCTAGCAGTCTCCAGCTAGCTAACAGATCAACTTTTGGATGATATTCTAATTTATCGAGATGCACATGTACGTTCATATGTGAAGGCATGTTTTTTTGCATTTGTCTGTTCATAACCTGCTTGCATTTAGGTTTAACCCCCCTGACGGCCTCTGTCTCTTAACTGTTTACTGTGACACTAACGTGCTTCTAAACAGGATCAAACCTTTTTTTTTTCGTACTTTCTGTGGTCAATGCTCTTAGCCAGATCTGCGTCATACAATTTTTGTTGCATTTACAGATTAACACACCAAGGAAACTGAAAAGAAAAAAAAATCCCTCATACATTTTTAGCACAATTGACTATATTTAAATCGCAGAAGAGTCCTTGGTGTCTTAAAGGATGTGGAGTTTGTAGCGGTGTGTGTGTGTGTTTGCCTTATTTCATGATGTGTTTGGTGATTGCTCCATCTGGGTTTCTTTGTTCTTTTGCAGATGGAGGCCTGGTTATGAAGGGGATCACAAGAGCTTTTGTCCCTCAGGTGATTGAGGAGCGAGAAGTGAAGGGCTCTGCTGGTCAAGAGCCCACCTCCACCCTGCACTCAATCGAGGCAGAGAACACTGCTCTGTAGAATGCGCTCCAGCTTTTATTGTTCATTTAAGACAAGGCGCCAGGTCTGCTTACAGGATGCCAACAGCTTTTTTTTGTTTGTTTTTATATTTTGTCTGCTCCACTGAGTCAAACCAGAAGCCTCGTCGTAGAGTGGTGGCTTAAACCACAAAGCCCATGTGCAGCCATCGCTTCCAACATTGAACTCTTTTCGCTGCACGCTCTGCTAGGTGTCTAAAAATTTAATTGCAGAGCCAAAGCTTAAAAGGACCAGTTATACAGCAGCTTAACTGAGGAAAAAAAATGCTGGAGAAGTTTCACCTTTTTGTACCTCTCTTTGTTTTTATGCCAAAGTGTCAAAGCTTAAGAATCCTTTTGGAAACGAGCATCTGAGTGCAGTTTTAGCTTTTGTTTTGAGATTTTAACCTCTGACATTTGAATTCAAACTGAATTTTCATCCTCCAAATTTGGCTGTTTCATCTGACAGAAATGAAATGTTCACACAGTCTGCAGGACGGTATTAAGAAATGGCTAAATGGCCAAAGATGAGCATGAATTGTTTAGCACAGATTAAGAGTTGCGATGACCAAATACATTGGGAAGGGTGCAATAAGAGATGCAGCCGTCTTCCGCTGATGGCCTGTTCAGAGCTCGTTGCTGCATTTTCAGGTGGTTTTACAGAGATGTCTTGAAGACTACAACAGAGTGAGGTTTGATTGTCTGATTTTTAATCAGGATTCCTTGTTGACGTCCACTAAGCTGATTTTTAAATGGGAAAAGTCCTATTTGATGAGTCAAGATTGGCTTTTATTGTTAAAAGGGACAATCTTCTTTTTGTAATCACTCCTACTCCAAAATCAAAGCTTCAACCAAATACAGAAAAAACCATTAAAATCTTTATTTTATTTTTTTTTTTCTTTGAGTACAATTCACTATGACTTTGTGGTCTTTTTACTCTTCGGCACACAATGCAGCATTGTTCTACATAATTAGTTTTATTCAACTCTTTAGAAAATAGGTTGCGAGTACAGATATTTACCCAGTAAAACGCATAAAAAAATAAAAATAAAAAACTGAATGTGAATATCCTTTGAATATAATTCACTTTGCAAATAATACATAGAAACAGTATTTTAGAGGACAAAATATCACTTGTTAATTTTGGCTAACTCCAGGTTAACATAATATATTAAAATATTAAAATATTTTATATTATTAATAATACTTTACTTATTTTATAATATTTTACATATTTTATATTTGCAGCATTTGTACCACCTCAAACATTTCATTGAACCAAATAGTTCAATGTATTTTATGAGCGACTGCGGCTAAATGGGTAAAGTAGGTGTGTTTCATGCTTAAAGTTGTAGGTTTGATTCCAGTTTTCTCCTCTGTCATTTAACCCCAGATTGTGTACTAAAATGCTTACCTGTTTGTGAATATCTGTGTTTGAATGCAAACAGGGCTTTATAGATTAAGTTAATTTATCATTCACCAACACAAAATAAAATGATTATGAAGTAGGAAGAAAATGATGAGTCAATCACAACTAGAGACTGACATTTTTATATTACGTAAAATATTGCAAAGATTTTCTCCAACTGTATTTCCAAAGCAATGAAAGATGTTTCATTGCTGGGGAAAAAAAAGTTTCCCACAGTATTATGTTGCCACTGCTGCGTATGACCTTGGTGCTAGACGGTGTTGATTGTGCTGTATAATAGATTAAACTCCTTCATGAGAAGTTCAAAGCTCATCTAAAACTCTTTTAAACTTCTCCACAACTTTAGGCCTCACCTCCTTTTCTTGCTGTTTATGATGCTGTTTGCTCCCTAACAAAGCTCTGAGGTGTTCACCAAACAGATTTATACTGAGATTAAATCACACACCGGTCTGTTTCCTAATTGACTAACTTCTAGAGGCAATTAGTTTTAATTTAGGGGTGTCCGAGTAAGTGAAGGAGCTGAACAGAATGCAGGACGTGCTGTAGAAATATTTTCATTCATATTTGTTTATAAGGATCCAATAAAACACATTGAAGTTTGTGGTTGCGTCGTGAAACAGTCCGAGGGGATATGAATACTTTCGTAAAGTTTGGAGTTCTTCCCCCTCAAGCCCAGTAGCCGATGATGAAGACCGTTACCGAGAGGCAAATGATGAGGTTGGCGTTGACGAGTGCCGTAGACTTGGCTTTTCATCCAGAGTGCAGATGATCTGCTCAGGCGCAGGTGGGGCCACAGTGGCGCTGTCCGCCTCACTTCGTCTCTCCATCCCACACAACCAGTAGAGGGCAGACATGAACCTGGACTGACTGGGAGGACTGGACACCGACAAAGCCGACTCTGCAGAGGTCAGTGAAAAACGGCGTTAACGAGCCAGTTAGGAAGTAGAAATGTTGGGAGATGTGCAGCAGAGACAGACCTCTTCTTTCATCGACGGCTTGTCCATTTCTGCTTTCTGTACGTCTGTGTTCCTCTGGGACCTCTTGCTCTTTTGGCTTCGCCAGATCAAACCTTGTGAACCAAGTGAGACGACTTATCTGTTCAGAAAGCAAAAGCAGAAAGAACATGCCACGGCTGGAGTTTGCCTGTATCTCAGCACATTATTGACACCTAGTGGTGCTTTAGGTAAATGATTTAGTTTCTGTGAGGTTTGCAAACAAAGAACCAGCTGAGAAAAGGCCAGAATGCTGCTTCACCTGTTCTGGACTGGGCTCCTCGGTAGCCAGGCTGACTACAACCACCACAGCCAGGGTGATGAAGGATAGCAGCATGGAGAAGTAGAGGTAATGGACGTATTTCAGCACGCCGGGCCTGTCGTCCTCTTCAAAGCACAGCGGCGCAGGGTAGATGAAGTCCAACAACATGCGTATGCAGCCCACCGTGAGGCCAATGGCGAGACCCCAGAAGGCGCCCTGCGGGACAAAACAAACCCATAAGCAAATCGGAACAAGACGGCTCAATTTTGAAATGCAGTCTGACGATTAAGCTCCTCACTTGCTCATTAGTCCTCTTCCAGAAGCAGCCCATGAGGAAGATGATGCTTACAGGGGGCTGCAGGTAGGTGCTGATGGACTGGATGTAGATGAAGAGCTGGCCACCCTGACTGGCCTGGACGACAGGGATCCAGAGCACTGACACCACCACCAGGACGAGCACAAACACCCTGCAGGGTCAACGTGTAGTTTAATGCTTTAAATAAGCAATTTAGCTGCACGCTACGTTTTAAGCTGCAACTTTATTTTTTTTTAAGGATTAAGGTGAAAACATTTGGAAAAATCATGACTTTGGAAGTGCAGTGCCTATTAAAAGTACCATTTGAACTTTATTGCATCACAACATCAAATATGTATGTATTTTGTGGGAATTTTAGACAAAGTCTAATGCATAATTGTGAAGTGAAAGGAAGACAAATGAATTTGACATTTTTCAGAAAGAAAAAACGGAAGAATAAGATGCATATTTGTATGACAGAGTCGACACTTTGTTGTGTCGCCTATTGCTGCCATTACAGCTGCAGGTATTTTGTGGGTATAAAACAAATCAAACTTGGTTATGTTGGATGAAAAGCGTGTTGTAATATCAATTTTTAAGTCTTATTCTTAATTCTACTCGGGATTTTTAGAATGCGCAACTAATATCTGTAATTCTCCCACCAAAGCTAGCTAGTTATGACTTCTGAAGGAAAATAGTGGCCCCAGATTGTTTTAGGAGTAATAGAGTAAAATCAACCGCACTTTTCAGATTTTCATCAGTAAACAAAAACGTGAAAAAGTGTCTTATCTTCCTTCAACTTTACTTCGTGTGATCCAGGGGAATGAATACTTTGGTGTACAGAGAGTTAGATGGACAAAACGATCATATATCAAGCTGTTTTTCTTCTTCTCTGTAAAATAAAATATTTTCGTAAGTTGAGTTTCTGTTTTTCGGTCGGATGCTGCAGTGAGTCATACCTCCCCACAATCATGAGCTCCCATTCAGAAGCATGAGATCTGAAGCTCTTCCATAAATCCATGGTGAAAATGGTACTGGAGCTGTTGAAGATGGAGGTCAGAGACGACATGAGAGCAGCAATCATCACCGCCATCATGAGCCCTCGTAGTCCTGAGAAGGAAGAGCAGCAAGTAGGTGTGGAAGGAAGACGAGGAAGAGGGAGAGCAATGGCAGAAACGTCGTCTCACCTGCAGGGAGGAGCTCCATAACCAGTTTGGCATATGCGATGTCCGAACAGCCCACTGAGTTCCCACAAATCTGCTTGCATAGGTCAGGGTCTGCACACGCCACTTCATCTAGACACAATTTCATACAGTGAGCACAGTAAAAAAGGGAACTACTCTGACTGATCCCCAAACATCCCAATCTGTACCTGGGTAGAGGATCCTGCTGATCATCCCGGGGAGCATGATGGCAAAGAAAGGCAGAACCTTCAGGTAGGCAGCCAGGAGAGACCCCGCCTTAGCGTGGGTCAAAGTCTTTGCAGCCAGAGAGCGCTGGACAATCACCTGCAGGGAACCAAGAGAGACTCTCAAATTCCTGGCTTTGTTGAATGAATGACTGAGATCTTCATTGGAAGAATCTGTTATCTATCAGAATGGGAACAGCAATCCTGTAACTCAATGTTGTCACTTAACTGATAAGTCAGTAAATGATCTGTTGAACTGCCTGTGCATTTTTCTCTTAGGTCACTAATACCGTGAGGTGGAAAGTTTTTAACAGGAAAAATATGTCAACAAACTAAATCCAGGAGAAAAGTTTAGCACATAAATAAATAGAAGTTTTCATTTAGTCTATTAAAGATGAAAAGCATCCTATTTTTTTAGAATCTTAAAATGTTTATTCTAGAAATCATGATTCTTAAATATTTTATACTATACCATGCTTTTTATAATTCAACTCTGTTTTACTCGAAAAAAGCAAAAACTGCAACAGAAACATTTATTCCACATATAGAGTAAATGTCTTCAGTTTTCAGCTTTTTGTACTTTGGATCATTTGCTTAAATGCACTTTCAGTTGACAGCATATTAATGAGTCAAAGCTCAGAGCTAAAGCTAATACATAGCAAGACTTAATGAGATTCTCCAAAAATTTGTGATATTTTTTTTAGAGAAGAACTGAGAACGTTTTCACTGTCCGGTTGTACAAAGCTGGTAGAAACACACCCCAAAGACCTGCGGCTGTAATTGAAGCAATACAGTTTTTGCTTAGGAGGACTAAATACAACAACAGATTCTGAAAACGGCAATATTTTCAATTATGATACTTGGAGTTGGGATGTCAGATAAAATGTTAAAATATTTTGCATGTACACAAAAGTTTGCATCATCATTTTATGTATATATGAAAAGGCTCAAGGCATATCAATGTTTTTGTATGTGGCTGGCTGAGTTCAAAAATAAACTTATTGCAGTACCTGGTCAGAACACCAATACCACATGGAGGGGACGGACATGCCGATGATGACACCGGGCCAGGGCAGGTCAGAGTGCACCGGTCTCTGAATACGTGAAAAGCGTCGTCTCGAGGGACGCCGCAGGTCGAGTTGGGGACACGGACCAAGGGAATGGCGGCGAAATATCCCTCCATCAGCACATTCCAACCTCCGACCTCAACAAAACCTCAGAGAAGAGGCAGAAACAAAAAAAAAAAATAGGCGTGTAAAATTAAGCAGTGGGAAGAGACAAAATCAGTTGCATCTGACTTACTAAAACCCATGAGGGTGAGAGCTCCGGCCAGCATGATGGCAGTTTGAGCTGCATCAGTGTAGATCACTGCAGCAAGGCCTCCTATAGAACACAACACATGGCCCATTAGCCACTTTCAACAGTCAACGCAAAACAAAAGATGCAACGCACGGGACTCTACATGCAAATGCACAATATGTTTTTTAAGTAATTTAGGTGACGGAGGGAGAAAAGTCACCTGCTACGGTGTAGAGGGCAGTCACCGCGAGCAGCAGCACCACGGCCAGGTAGATATTCCATTTCAAAGCAAGCTGGATGAACACAGCACCTGCATACATGTCTACCTGAAAAACATCAACAACAACACAGTAAACAATTTGAGTTCATACATGCAGATTTATGCAATTTTTCCCCCCAGACACAGAAATCCCTGTAGTATTTGTGCCATACCGATATTTTTGTAAAGATGTAAATAAACAGGGACAGGATGGCTATGAATAACTGCGTTCTTCTTCCACCGAAGCGCTTCTGCAAATATTCTGGCATGGTTGTTACCTGGAGAGGAGAGAGTGTATTGGGAGTCGCTCTCACACCATGAGTGCTTTCCTGTGCGAGTTGGTGTGTGTGGGGAAACTCACCCCGGAGGAAATGTAAATGGGCAGGAAGAGCCATCCGAGCATCAATACCATAAACATTCCCTGTTGTGTTTTTTTTAACAAATGCAAAGACATTAACATTGATTCTTCTTCAGACTTTCTTTCTTTCTTTTTTTTTACATTAAATATGATGTCTTACATTCCATTCGTAAGCTATCGCCCCAATTCCTGCTGCAGCTCCTGACCCGGCCAGACCGATGAAATGTCCACTGCCAATGTTACTGGCAAACAGTGAGGCCCCAACCTAATTTTAGTTGAGGAAGTTAGGATTTAGATCAACTTGGCCTCAATTTAAAAAAAAAAGAGGATAACAGCTCATCTTCAGCTGTTTTAATCAGAAAATCAGTCCATCTCTTTTCTTTTTTCCTCCAAAGATTTGATGGTGTTTTACTTACTGGCCACCACGTCATACTCTTGCCAGCTAAGAAGTATCCATCCACTGTGCTGCGCTTCGTTCTCCACATAGACTAATAAAATAAAACAAAGTAAATTATTTAGAGCATACAGAGGAAGTTATTTAGTGTTCAGGGTTTCAATGCTACACAGGTGTCCAGTTTGCTCTTGAACATCATACAAGTTTTGTTTCCCTTTATGATGTTTAGCTAAAGTTGGTTTGTGGTTCACTGCTCTGCCACTTCCATTTCTTGATGAGAGCAAATACAAAATCCATATATTTTATTCTCATTTTGTCACAATGTGATTTGTTAACCATTAATGTTGATACATTAATAGCTGCTGCTTCTATCTTGTAGTCTGCCAAGAAAAAATACGTTCAATATTATAAAACATTTCTTTAAAAAAAAAAAAAGCCTAGAAGCATCTTTTCATGTGGTGCATCTGGCTTGAACCACATGCCAGATCCGACATATTTTATTTTATTTATGGAAACCTTTTTGAAGATTATTTTGCTGCTGTTTTATTCTATATATTTCTAAAGACAGCTTCTAAATCTGCATTACATTCACAAGCACAAAATCTAATGAATACATTTACTGTCAATCGCTAATTAACTATATATATTGTGATAAAATAAAACTGGATAAAAAAAGACATTCAGAATTATGTTGATAATTTTTGAATGACGGAATTTAATACATGTGAAATTTATTCAATTAAAAACATATGTTATGTTTTAAAATCATGAAAGGCTTAGATTGAAATATTACATTCATATACCACAAGTCTTATCGACAAAATTTAATAAGAATAATGACAACATGAGACTATTAAATACAATATAATCAAATATAGTTAAATAACCCTAACGCTGATATTAAGGGCTTTGATAACTGAAATAAATAAATTAATTTATTATAACTCGTATAACAACGTGCATATTTCTTCTCAATTTTTAATATACGTTAACAGATTGTAGTTATGATTTTATGTTTTTTTCACTGAAATATTGCACTTTTTTCATACATGGCCAAATTTTCTCCATTACAAGATACTAAGTATTTCATTATTGCATCCTCAGTCATGTATGTGAACCAATAAGCAACACATAATTTCCTGCTTCCCGCCTGTTTGAGTTGCTTTTTCACTTCCATCTGTGACATTTGTACATGTGACTCAAACAGTTTGAAGATTGATAAACTTGGGATGACAAAGGCTGCACAAGGAAAAAAGGGTAAACAATGGATAAAACCAGCAAGGTTCAATATGTTCCTGTTTCAAAACAAAGGTTAGTATCTTAATTGTTTTTATATCACCAACAGCAAAGAGGGGACAGATAAGGATAGACTTCTTACCCAGAAACCCACAGCCAGAATCAGCAGGAAGTAAACGACTAGGACCACAATATCCACAATGTCCAGGGTGCTGCTCCCAAAGGAGGGCTTCTGGGTTGGGGGCATATTGGTCGTTGGTGCTCTTTCACCAGTTGCTTGTTTGAAGGTCATCTGGAAAATGCAACAAAGTTTGTTTTATGCTAAGAACAGAGAAGAACGTTTACTCAGCTGAAGCAGAAAAGGGGCTTTTCATTATACTTTCCAAACCATCTGAAGTATTACAGTATTCTTCAGTCTTTCGTATGCTTGCTTTATTTGTTTCTTTTTTACTCTCTGGCAGCATGTTCTGACATTTAATATTTATAACCCTTCCACAGGTAAAGGCAGCCATCTCAGTATTCTCATTTCTTGACACTTCTTGCAGATTTGTACCATCAAATGAAGAATCAACTATAACCTTTGATGTATGGTAAGTATATTATTAGTTACTGCAGTAAAAGCTACACAGTAAAAATGCCAGTGTTGAATTAACACCCAAAAGTGTCTATATGTGTCCAAGTCAGCTGGTGTTAAATTCAACAAGACAGTGTCTCATTAACATTTACAACGGTGTTAGTGTTAAAATATATTAAAAGTAACACCAGTGTAGTGTTGATCACAAAACATAATGTGGTGTTAAAAAAGTAAATAATTGACCCCACAAGGTGCCAATATCAATCAAATCCAGTGGAAAATATTCAAAACAATACACAGAAATGGAAAGTTTAACTTGTCTTAAACCCATTTCAGTATATAGACCAATGTTAATTTAACAAAAAAATGGATGTCAATCTTAACATTTTCAAAAGTGTTACTTTAACACCTGCTTACTTAGACACATATAGACACTTTTGGGTGTTAATTCAACACTGGCATTTTTACTGTGTACAAAACAATCTTTAAACTACAGCGTGTCACAGTTTGCAATGTTTGATAAACTCACCTTTCAGAAAATTCGTCCTCTTGAGTCTCATACCATGGGTCTACCTTGCATTTAAACAACACAGCATGTCAGCAATAACCCACAGACAGTCCTTGTATTCTGGCTTTTGACTTGAATCGTCTTCTACACATCATAAGGTTCAAACTCCACTTTTCCAACATGCACGACAAGGTCTAGTTAAAAAGTAAGGGATTTATTACACCTCTCGCAGGGAGGTGTGTGAAAGAGAGTTTCCCCATGTCTGTAAATAGCCGAATGATTGGGTTTAAATTAATCCAAATTACTCACGAGACAAAATCAGAGCAGAAGAAGTGGAGGAACCTGTCTGAGTTCATGTGCCTGTAAACACTAACAGGCACAAAAAGTGTTAATTATGTCCGCTTCTGCAGACCAACGGCTTGTAGCGATAGCAGGAGCCGCGTCAGCAGTCGTAAAGAAAAATATTCATACAATAAAAAGGTCGGAGGAAATTGACAAAGAAAATTGACGTTATAAACTAGTCTATTCTCGTCGGTGCAGCAAAGGTTAATCTTAGAAAAATACAACAAAGGCATGCTCCATGCAGCTCTTTATATTTGTCTGAATTTATTTGTCACAATAAAAAATACAGATGTAATATTTTATATATGGTAAATGGAGAGCAGTGCTTTAAATATAGCTTTTTAGTACTCAAGCAAGAAAACAGCATGTACTAGTAAATCATTTGAAAACATGTGCTTACAGTGTTTTAAACATGTTTTTAACAATTGCACTTCAAATAGTAAAAACTAAGGCATGCATTTATTTACAGGGCCTCGCAAAGATACTAAACGCCCTCTTGAACTTTTTCTCTCTTTTGTGTCATGTCACGAGAGCAAACTTTGATCAATTATTTTGTAATTTCATGTGACAGATATTACTGTGCATAACTGTTAACTGCCTTAACAGTTATGCACAGTTGAGGCAGTGCATAACTGTTTCAGAAAAGGAAAAAGATGCATGCTTTTTTCATGGAAATAATGAAAAGTGTGACGAGAAGAAAACAGGTCAGGGTTGCCTATTGAAGAAAACAACTTTGAAGCACAGGTTCATCTCCTAGATTGGTCTGGATGACAACATCCACAGTTAGAATGGCCTAGTCATTCTAACTGTGGATGTCATTCAATTATTTATACCCAAATAATTGAGAATCCATGGTATGGATCTCTCCATCTGATTTGACTAGGATTTTTGTTCTATAATGTTGACTCTAATAGTGAATATTGATGCAACATTTTCAGATCTTTTATCTTTTTCAAAAATTGGTTGATTCTTTTTTTTCTCTATACTTCAGCGATGCACTGTCTCATGTTAGTCTGTCGCATAAGATCCAATAAGGTGCATTAAGGTTTGTGATTGCAGTGTGACAAATTTGAAAAAGCTCAATGGGTTTAAATGCTGTAGTTATTTTTAATATCAAGATAAATCAGTTTCACTATAAACTAAAGAACATCGTTGTCCCATTTTAGTAGAGTATAACTATGCTTGGCCCAGAAACACATTAAAATCCAGTTAAATACAACAAAATTAAAGAAATGTAGGGATAATGAGAAAACAACAGTGCTCCGACTTGCAGCACATACATATTTTACACTCTCATCCTGTACAGATACCACATTATACATCTCTATTACACATTAATGAGTGCAGTATCTAACAGTGCAGCACAGCTAAAACATTTCGAAATTGCACCAAGCCCGATTTAAGACTCACACAGTTCCCACTTCTGCAATCTTCTCTCTGTATTCAGATTATAATTACATTATTTTCTATAAAACTAATAGCCAGCTGCAGCTCGTGCAGACATTACCTCCTATATAGAAGTTGTAATAATTATAAGTTATCATCCAAAAGAAGAAAAGTCTGCAGACAGTGAGGTTAAGGTACACAAAAGCGAGGAAAACAGCCTTTAATCTGAGATTTAGTTATGAAAACACTTAGTAAAGAGCTTATGTTACATTCAAAGTGGTGGGTGTCTGACAAAAGTAAAGAACGAGTTTCCGCAGCTTCTGTGATTTCTGCAGAACCACAGAGTGCAGTGAACAAGTTTTGATTAAAGCTCGTATCTATGTCAAGATTAAATACAGTATATAAATACATCTTATTTAAAGATTTGCTACAAATGTTCTCTTTTATTGTCATTGTACCCCTCTAATGGGTGATTATGGAAATGAAACTTAAACTAAGGAACATTACTGAGTATCTACCTTTCAGACAGTTGAGATATACCGAAAACTCAACAAAGTTCTTGATCACAATCCCTTTTGTTCTCTCCGCAGGATGTAACGTGAACAACACTAACATTTACAGGTTTAGTGTAGAAAATGTCCGTCTTTAGTTTCTCTTTTTCATTTCGCTTGTGTGCACGGTACACGTACCTCGGGTTTGTATGTGTGTGTAAAGTGTTTCAGCTGCTGCAATGTTCCGTCTCGTCTGCGCATGTGAATGTGTGTTACCAGGCCTGGGGGGAGGCCATTCGAGGGCTCCTGGGGCTTTTTGGGATTTCTGCCACTTGTTGATCGCTGAGAGCTCTCTGCAGTGAAAAAAAGCAAACAAAAATATCTGTTAGATTCATTAAATCATTGTATGTCTAATGGCATGAAAACAAATCCGTACTCCCTGAACTTTTTCACATTTCATTATGTTGCAGCCACAAACTATAATGTATGTTTTGGGGATTTTGAGTAAAGGAATACATACCATTTGAATGCAATATACAGAAGTGATAAAAGGTGAAAAAGTTCAAAAAGTGCTTATGCCAGATACATGTACAAAACAAACTACAACAAAAAAAAGGGAGAAGATATGTTTAATTTTGGTAATCATCCAAATAGTTAATGACAAAACATGACTTCCTTACCTCAAACTTGTTCAGAAACTCTGCAAATATGCCAAAGAAAGCCTCTGTAGTGGTGGCTTTGCCATCTTCACCAAAGTACGAAGCTGTCTTGCTGAATTCTTCCATGGCTCTCTGCTGGAGCGATTCCAGGGACTGGATTGCTGGATGACTGTTTTCCAGGAAGTTCTGCACACATTAAAAGTTAAGGAAGAAAAGCATCTCATTTCTCCAAAGTAGATAATAATTCAATCTGCTGCTTTCCTTTCTCTCTAAAGGATACACTCATGACGACCGCAAAGCGATCCTCTGCGGTCGCAGGCATCTTCTGACAAGCTGAGCGGATATCCTGTATCGTTGCGTGGATGTCGCTCACATCCGATGTAATGGTCCTCTTGGTTCACTGGAAAGGAATGCGAGTTTGTGTGGAGAAGGGGTTTAAAATTAAAGTTGAACATCTAATGTGTTTTCCTACCTTTTGCTGCAAGGGAGACCATATTAAGATCTTTGGAAAAGTCCAACACTTCTGGAAAGTGCTGACACAACGACTTGACCAGGATGTGCAGAAACGTCGACTTCCCATCAACGGTTTTAGTGGTGCTCAGCTGAACAGGACATAGGCAGGATGTTTGATGCATATGCTAAACGGACTCCAGGACTATAACAAACAATTTATGGCATACAAACTACAGTACCTCTGTCAGAAAGTTGATCTTGAAGCCTGTGGTCTTGTTGGGTTTAGGTTGGCTGTTATTTAAATAGTTCCCCATCGCCAGCACAAACTACATAAAAGATTAATGTTATGGGGGAAAGTGGTATAAGAAATGCTTTTTCAGCTACACTGAACAAACTGAATATATCAACTGCGCTGTGCAAAATTCATGCTTTCCTTGAACATTTTACACTTAGCACAAAACTCAAAGTGTTTTATTGGGATTTCAGGCAATAGAAAAAATTCCAAGTAGGGTAAAATTGTACGGTGGAAGGTTAAGGATTTGTATTCCGAGTTACAGTAATGAGTGGGAATGTTCTCCTACCATATGTGTGAAAGTTTCACAAATGTGTAACACATTTGCTATTTTAATTCATTTTCTTGGAGGAAGGGTACCTCTAGTATCTTAGCTAGCTTCTTGCTCGTCTTCAGCTCCGTAGAGGCCTTAATGATACAGTCAAACGCTCCCCTCAGCTCCTCTGTCTTCTCCTGAAGGGAACACTTGAAGAGGAGGCTCTGCAGACGGGTGTTATACTCTGGTACAGACAACATCTGACAGACATCAACAACAACCCTCCAATCATCACCATGGTGAAACTCTGTGCCTTCAGAGCTGCATGGCAACAACAACACCAGCTCCACAACGTGCCGGGACTTTACCTGTAACATGAACTGGTCTGGCTCACTGAGTTTACCGGGGTCCTCTCTGTACGCTTCGTACTTTTTCACCTCCTCCGCATCAGGAGCGTACAGCAGCAGTTGTTTAATGTGAGCTGCTTCCAGTCTCTCTGCAGCCATGTTCATCAGCACCTGACGCAGCTCTCCGGGAGAAAGCTTCAAGTGAGCTATCAGGATGGCTGTCAGATGACACAAAGCAGAGGTTGGATAGAAAACTAAAATGAGGGCACTGTAAATATTGGTATGTAGGGCACAATGCTGCATATTGGTAGGGCAGCCACAATGCTGTATATTGGTAATGCACAATGCTGTATATTGGTAATGCACAATGCTGTACTTACAGGCATTATAAGCCTTCTTGTGAGACAAGATTTCTATAACATCTTTCTTCTTGAAGGTTTCCAGGTGCGGCAGAGGCTCTGGAGCGGGCACTACAAATTTGACAACATTTATGTTTATTTCTATTGGGACTAAATTTACAAGTTAAATTTGAAGGGATGGGATATTTTTTAAGCAGGTTTTTGATTTAAAAAATACATGACATCAACATGTTTGAAAATGCTCATAGTGACTTTCCACTGCTGTTTGCATAAATAATATTTCTTTAAGATGAAAGTGACAGCTGAATTATAGCTGAAGCCTGATTGGGATTTGGTCGCTCTTGGACTTTAAATTTAGCCTCCAAACCCAACAAATCAGGATTTACCCTAAATGGTAACACTTTATTTGAAGGTGGGGTGAATAAGACTGTCATGACACTTTCATAAACATGACATAACATCTGTCATGAACATGAATAAGCCTCCATGAATATTTATGACTGATGTCATAAAGCAACATTCGGTAAATTATGACACTTTTAATACAAAGTTGACATTATTCAAAATGTCTTCGTTATGACAACTTGGCATTAACCAATAAATCATTACTGTTTAAACTTTGCCTTTAATAACAGAAAGTTACCTAATTTTTAAAGTGCAATCAGTAATAGTTTTATAACAAATTTATATCAGTTATGTCATAATTTACCGAATGGCGCTTTATGACAACAGTCATAAATATTCATGGAGGCTTATTCATGTTCATGACAGATGTTATGTAATGTTTATGAAAGTGTCATGACAGTCTTATTCACCCCCCTTCAAATAAAGTGTTACCTTTTATTAATTTAGACATCATAAATAATGGTAAATGATGGTCTGAGTATAGACTTTAATTTAAGCATGATAAGAACATCCTTTTACATCCACTCACATGAACCTTTCTGTGTCCCAAAGTGCAGCTCCAGGTCCAAATATTTCACCATGTTGTGAAGTTTTTCATAATCAGAAGTTTCCCCCAACTTCAAGAGGAAGAGAAAGAGAAAATCAGCATTTGTCTTGCAGTGAGATTATCTAGCTCATCTGTGTTGATAAAGTATAAACAAGAGAATTTTAGAACCTTAAAGTTGAAGATAAAACATTTTGGTGTGTGCTACTGTGTACTTTAAAGTAAGCTCTCTCATTGAAAAACAACATCCTTCAAGGGTTGTTTGGCATTGGTCATGTACACAGGGGTCAAGTCTCACTCTTCAGTGGAAATGTTTGACAGTGCATTGTGAAACTCGTCATACCCCTTTAAATCTTTTACATTTTGTTACATTTCAACCACAAACTTCAGTGTATTTTGTTGCATTGTGCATAAAGTTAAAGGAAAGTTAAATCTGTCAAGTCTAGTACTCCCTCTTATCTCCAACTGCTTTCAGAAGCCACGTGATTAGTAAACAGCCTACCACTGTCACCAATATTGCCCCAATGTCAAGACCTAAAATCAACTGAGAATCTGTGTCAAGGTTTTAAAACTGATGTCCTCCATCCAGTCTAACAGGTTTTGGGCTATTTTGCAAAAAGAAGACGTTCTAGCCTGTAAATGTGCACCTCCTTTTACTGCGACTTCATAATTATGAGCTATACACAGTGTTGGTTTATCACAAAATATCCCAATAAGTTTGTAATTGTAATGTTCAAGGGGAAGGCCTTGAACACCTGATCCAAGCCATCTGTCATACTATTGTCCAAAAGGGAATATTCTGTTTCTGTCACTTTTAGAAATGTCTCATAACTTACCTGTCCCCATATGGTCCCTTCTGAGTTCTCCACCTGCTCCCAGCGCAGCCTCTTCACACTCATATGGTGTGAGTCCATTCGTGACAGAGTGGGTCTTGGCAAAGGCGGAGGAGAGCACGGAGGTGGAAGAGGTGGAGGAGGAGGCAGTCCCAAATTCTCTGTAGGATCAGACAAGGAGTGAGGGAGGGACTGGGGCTGACTCTGATTGTGAGATTGCTTGTGGTGAGGTTGGGCTTGATGCTGTTGTTGGGACTGCAAGAGGTGGTGCGAGGGCTGTGACTGCGGACGACCAGTTTGGGTGGCAGACTGGACCTGATGCTGCGACTGGTGGAGCTGGGGCACAGGCTGGAAGGTGGAGAGGGTGGGCTGGTGAGGCTGGAGGGGCTGAAAGGTGGAAAGAAGTGGCTGAGGCCTGTGGGGCTGCTGAGGAGGATGGATGACTTGAATCTGGTGTTGGTAATTCTGGGGAGGAGGAGGTTGTGGGGTCATGTGGTGGATGTGGTGGATCTGAGGTGTACTGGAATGGTGGTGAGTCTGCTGGATGGAATGGGGTCTTTGGGGAGAAGGTTTGGTTGGCTGGGGCTGGTGAATTTGCTGGATCTGCTGGTCTTTGAGTCTTCCCTGCAGTGACACATCTGCCTGATGATGACCTTTAACACTCCTGCGACTCTGATGGGACTGGCTCTCACGCGTAAACTGAACTGGGAGGGAGGCGGGCTCTTGCTGGATTTCATGCAGAAGTTCTGTGGAGGAGTGATGGGCTTTGGGTTGGTGTATTTGAGTGACTTGATGGAGAACTTCTGTAGATGAGTGATGGGGCTTGGCTTGATAGATCTGATGGAGCAGCTCACTTGAAGAATGGTGGGCTTGGCCTCGATGCATCTGGTGAGCCTGGTGGAGAAGTTCAGTTGAGGAATGGTGGGGCTGCATTTGTTGCAATTGCTGAGACTGATGTAAAAGTTCAGCTGAGGAATGATGCGCCTTGGCTTTGTGCATTTGGTGAAGCATTTCTGATGACGAGTAGAGAGCGTGGACCTGCTGCATTTGTTGGAGCATCTCTGTGGACGAATGGTGGGCCTGTGATTGGTGCAACTGATGGAGCATCTCAGAGGAGGAATGATGCGCTGGGCCTTGGTGGAGTATCTCTGTTGATGAGTGGTGGGGTTGCGGTCTCATGCTTTGATGACTTTGGTAGATTCCCTCTGCATACTGACCTTGCTGGCCAGGGTGGAGTGGCGGATGGGGTGACGGCTGATGTGGTGGAGGTGCTGAACGAGACAAGCGTCTGTGGTGGAGGCCCTGGTGGGCCAGTTGCTGCTGCTGTGCTTGTCGCATCATATAAAGGTGGTGGTTAGCATGCTGATGGGAGGTCTCTTGGGAGGGGAGTGGAGGTAAAGACTGGTGTGGTTGTTGGAGAGGAAGAGGTGAATGGGCCTTCTGTTGTGTTGGCTGAGCAGGCATTGACTGGTGACTCTGGTAAATCTGCTGCATCTCTTGATATGCTTGACGCTCCTCGTAAATTCGACGCTCCTCGTAGGCTTTTTGCTCCTGGTAGGCTTGAAGCTCTTTGAGGGCCTTCTGTTCTTTGTAGGCTTGGTGCTGCTCGTGTGCTTTTTTTTCCTGGTAAGCCTGGTGCTGCTCATAGGCTTGTCTGTCTTGGTAGGCTTGCTGCTCTTCGTACATTTGCTGCTCTTCAAAAGCTTTTTGCTCTTCATAAGCCTTCTGCTCCTCATAAGCTTGTCTGTCCTTGAAGATTTTCTCCTTAATGGCCTGTTGTTCCTGATAAAGCTGTTGCTCCTCATAAGCTTTTTGCTCCTCATATGCCTGCCTCTCCTCAAAAGCCTGTTGTCTCTCCTGGTATGCTTTTAGCTCTTGTAAGGTAGCTTGAACATGTAGATCTTCTCTTGTAGGTAGGACTTTGTGCAAGGAATGGCGTTTTGGTGGTGGATTGCTTCGTGGAGGAGGTGGAGGAGGGGGCCCAGATTTCCGACGGATTGGCACGTATGCCCTTGGCATGTGCTCAGGGGTGTAGGTAATGGATTCCTGCTGTGGCTGGTGTTGAGGCTGACTCTGTGGGGGTGCCGGAGGAGGTGGAGGAGGCGGATCATTGAACTGAACAGGTGGAGGTGGAGGTGGAGTCATAGGGGGAGGAGGAATGTGATCGGAGGAAGAGGAGTATGTGAGGGAGGAGGCGTTCTCTTCACCGCTGCTGCTTTGAACGTCACTCGGACTGCTTAGCTCTGGAGCTACGAATCCTCCGTTTTCATCCTCATCCACACCAAGCTCATCTTCATTATCTTCGTCTTCCTCATCTGGGAAGTCCATCTGCACAACATCCTGACATTAACACCAAGTACACACCATTAGACCTTCGATGTCAAAGTGGAACTTAATCTGACAACTAAACTAAATAAAGTAATGCTTTTTTATATAGCTGAACATGGACCACTTTGCTACAAGCTACAATGAAGAAAAATGTTGAATTTTAAATGATTTTGTAAGTTTGCTCACTTACAGACTAAAACGTTCCTTCCAATATTTTGTTCAAAAATATTTCATTCAAATATTCTTTTATTTATCAAGGGTTAAAAGTGACACAGTAATTATTTCACGTTTGGCTCTTCATATAGACTGTTAACACAAGACCATTAAATTGATAATTAAATAGTATCAAAATCATATTCACTTTTTCCAAATCCATCCATCCATTCTCTTACACCCTTGTCCCTTAGTGAGGTCGGGAGGTTACTGCTGCCTATCTCCAGCTAACGTTCCGGGCAAGAGGCCTTTTTTCAAATAGTTATTTTTATTAAAAACAGACTTAAGTGCTTAATTTCTAATTAAATTATTTAATATTTTTATTACTAACAAGAAATGTGAGAATTAATTTAGCAATTCATTTATTTGCTTAATAGTGGCAATTTTGGCCCAGCTGGCTGTGCTTATTTTGTACATTGGTGGGTTAAGGAGTTGGGTCCAAATTTTTAAATAAAGACAGATGAAATGTTAGTTGAGAGATGACTGTGGTATTGATCTCTGATTTATCAGGGAATACGATGCCATTCAATTTACAAAGGTCCTTGTGTTGACCGTACCTCTTCGTAGTCATT
Source organism: Poecilia picta (assembly GCA_033032245.1). Classification (NCBI taxonomy): domain Eukaryota; kingdom Metazoa; phylum Chordata; class Actinopteri; order Cyprinodontiformes; family Poeciliidae; genus Poecilia; species Poecilia picta. Next base: position 14,562,025 of record CM065360.1, read on the forward strand.
GTCAGGGGTCAGGAAGTCATCCACGATCGCCACCCTCTGTCCCAGCTGCTCACTCAGAGCATCCAGAAAGCGATCTGTGTCTTCTGAACGAGGAGGTTTGGAGAAGGTATACCGCCGTTTGTTGTTGCGGTGAACAGGTGGGCTGCATGGAAAGTCGGGTTCCAGAGGTGACGGAGGGGGACTGTCCAGGCTGATGTAGGGGTTAGACTCCCCACTGGTCTGGCTCGTCAACCCTGGTGGGTAGAACTGGCCTGAGGGTGGACTGGGTAAAGGATCTGGCCACGAGGGATGGGGCGAGGAACCTTTGCGGGCCCCTGAGACAAAAGACAGCTATAATTTATCTTATCTTTTATTGGACAAAATTACATAATACTCAAATTGTGGGTACCTGTGTTGGCATTCGCTGTAGGAGACCCTGTGCAGGATAAAGGTTCCAGGTCCAGCAAACTCTCAGGAGCAGGAGGAGGGCGACTTTTCAAAGACTTGGACCTCTTGGCTGAGTACATATTCTCCAGTTCAGCATACACAGCTGACAGCTGTTATGGAGGCACATACAGTAAGACTACATACAGTGAGACGTTTTTAATCAAACCTAAACAGTCTATATTTTACAATAAAATCTGGCATTGGTACACACATTGGTGAGGTTGTTGGGCGTCTCAGGAAGAGACGTTCCATCTCCTGACTGTCTCTCTCCGGGGGCCAACCGCATACCACTGTCCTGTCCTGGCTCTGCACGCACGCCTACGTCAATACATTTATTAGAATAACTTTAATACAACCCATATGCCCTGGTAGTGTTACTGAATTTACAAACTTCGGGGTAATTCTTGAACCATTTCAGGAAGACATTGCAGGTGAACAAATCACAGTTTTAGATAAAGCAACTCTGACAACACAAAAAGTTCAAATGAAAAGAAAAATAATTATAACTAAAAACAATGGTAAATATGAACTAAATTAAGCCACAATGAACACATACAAAATGAATGTTACAACAAAAATAAGCATTCAGTCTTCTTTAGTTCATTTGATTAAGCAGGGGAACTGTCTAATAAAATATTGTTGGCAGTGGGGGAAGCAGTACAACAAACTCTTCTCAGAAAAGAAAGAATCTTTTGCACTAAAGACGACTGAATCCTTAAAATAAATCAGAAGGTATTTCAACAACATCAGTTTAAGGGTGTGTACACCTAGCAACCAGGTTGTTGCACCTTTGTACGTTTTGCTTCTATTTCTGTTAATAAATTTGTTTTTAAGTAGAATATTAGGTCATTTATGTTACATTAATGACGATACAAGTTTTGAAATAATCTCGTGTTTTTTGTTTATTATTGTCACAAAAGCCTGGCATTCTACACATGGGTATATGCGAATTTTGTTAACAGAGATAATGACATTAAAGACAACTGACACTGCTTAAGTGGTCTCAGTGTTAGTTTTGTTCCTGATGCAGAGATATTGAATGTCAGTACCCATGCCCAAGTGTGTGCCAATGACCAGGTCATCAGAGCTACGTCCCCTAACACTACTCCTGTATGTGGTCCCTGTCACCCTCATGGAGCTGCTACGGCGATGGGGCTCAGGGGCAGCAGACTCGGGCTCCGGAGGAGGAGGGGGAGGAGGAGGAGGTGGCGGAACTGGAACACACATACAGGTCATGCAGAGGAAGAGGAAACAAAGTTTGAAGGGTCGCAGCACTTCAGTAAACCACTGATTTACCTCCAGATCCCCATCACATTCTCAAGACAGTCCTCAATGAGTCACATAGACGTTTAATTGTTGCGTTTAATGTGCACAAACCTGGTGCTTTGTATCCAAGAAATCGTGAAATTTTGTTCTGGCAGTGTTCTTGTTCCTCATAGGTCAGCAGCTGGTAAACAAACTGCCAGATCACCTGTTTGGCTGGAGTATCGAGCACCGGGAACACATCCACAATCAGCGTGTCAACGTTCCTGTGACCATGGAAACACGGGCAGGGTGTAAACAATCACCTGGCTGTCCAATTAACGGTCACATTGATTAAGAGGGAAAATAAGGAAAGCTTATTAAGTTTAGGGCCAGACCATGCAGACATGTGAGCTTAGACAGACTTAACAAGTGTCAGAAATATTTGAATTTTCTGAATTTCAAAAACAGAATTCCCTGCCTTATTTCAAATTGATTAATATGCTCAAAATTTTGATGTTAACGAGAGATTCCACCAATAGGTGGAATGTGAACTGTTTTTATTTATTATTACTAAATCTGTAGAAATAAGGATTTCAAAACGACATTTAAATAAAACAAAACACAAAACTTAAAACATTAATAGAATAAACTGGAATATTGTAGTTTAAGATATGCGGACGAGATGATAATAAAAAGTATGGTGGTCAGAAAACATAAATCTCATCAACTGTAAGGAGGAACAAGATGTAACAAAAACCTTTAATTAGGAAATATTGCATAAATTCAGAAAAGTGAACATTTCATATAAAAAACACCTGAAAGAAAAGACAAAAATATATTTTTTAAAAAACAGAGCAAAAACAATAATGTTCCCCTCAAATATTCCCTCATTTTTGTGTTAATAAATGCTGCGGTCCAAAATTTTTTTGTGTTGTCTTCTGCTTTTTGTTTTCCTTTTTGTGCCCACAGTTTACACCTTAGAACCACAGCTGAAAAGCCCGTAAACATCTCCCAAACCTCTACTTTACCACAGTAGTTGACATTTAATTTTAAATGTATTTATTGTTCTGGATCACATCTACTAATTTGACTAATTTCTAACCCCTTTTTATCTTGGGTTGTCCTCACCCTTTTAGCTCACCTGTGTTGGAAGAAGTTCTCCAAAGCCTTGCAGATGGTATACCTCTCCTGGATGGTCAGCAGGTGTTCCAGCTGTTGTCCAAAGGTACGTCCCTGAACCCTGATGCTGGGAGGCAGGATGTCAGCCACCCACTGCAGGGAACTGAGCACCGGAGAGCGCGCACGCTCAGTGGGAACGCTGCCTCCTGCGAGGTCCTGCTCAGCCAGAGGAAAAGTAGGAGGACCTTCCTCCACAACCAGAGTGGGCATGGCTCCACTTCCTTGAAGCATGGACACAACTTTTTCATGAGAAGAGGTCCTGCAGAAGTGTATATTGTGCACAAAAGAACAAATGCAGAAACATTAGGAAATTGTTTTTGAATAGCACAGATTCAGACAGGGGGAGAAAAATCTCCCAAATCGCAAAATACTGAAGAAGCAGCTGATTATTTTGCTTTATTTATGCTTAAAATAGCAACCGAGTACTGACGTTCTCTGTTCTCCCAGAAGACGCTTCTACAATCTTTTATCTGTGTTCTTTTTATCTCTTGTCTTTAAAGTTGAGCTATTGTTAGGCACACATGGAAATATGTAGTGTGGTAGCTGTAACACCTACGAACAGGAAATCTTTGACAGTCAGACAACATTTTTACATATTTTACACAGTCGATCTTTTGTGGCATTTTTTTTTTTTTGCTCATTTTGAGGTAAAGTTGTTGATGTACAACAAGCTGCTTGTGCACATGGATAACATCTATGAAATGAATACAAGCAGGAACTCAAACCTCATGTCCAGCCCATTCAGAAACAGGATCCGATCTCCTGGTTTTAAACCGGCCTTGTCTGCAGGACTCCCTGCAGAGTAAAACAACATGCAAGAGGGATACGATTCTCAAGCGACCACTGTTCAATGGACTTGCTGCCTCATGAATGTGTCACCGAGTTCCGAGAACTCTTGTTTGCAACGCAAAACAAACACTAAGACCTACCGGGGATCACAGAGTCGATCCACACTGGAGCGTGGCCTCTCAGGGTGAAGCCAAAACTCATGTTGCCCTTACAAACTCTGACTGTCCTGCAGAAATGGATGTCAGAATAGAAAAAACAACATTTTATATATTATCTGTTGTTACTGTGTTGTCTGCAATGTCTCTAAGGTATCAAAACTATAATTGAAATGCTATAAAATGAAAAATGTGCACCTATTCGTATTCACCTGCCTTAACAGTTGTCACAGTAGTGAAGTTGGATCAAAGTGCAAGTCACAGTTTTTACATCATTTCCTTATCAAACCGGACATTATATTTTAACATCCACAATGTGTACTTCTACTAAAGCATTGGCAGTATGTTCCTTAGCAGAACTTAATGATGCCACACCCTGAGAAGGTTTAACTAAGATGGTTTTTAGCCTGTAGTTTTCAAAAGACCGTGACAGGATGTTTACACCGGAGGTCTCTGTATTTGGAAGTATTCTTTAAAATGTCTCCAAAATTAGTTTATATTCTGGAACAACGTGATTGAGAAGAAATGCAGGAAAACTTTGACACTGCTAAAAAGGGATGATGTTATCACCACAGGATGTAATTTTTGTAGTTGGCTTTTTTCTCACTCTTAAATTTTTCACATTACCAAACTAACTTTTAACATCACATGAATATAGCCTGGATTGGTACAAAAAGCTGATTTCAAATCATGATCTGTCCAAACTAATTCCCTTTTATTACAGCTTAATAAGCTATAATTATGCCTTTTTATAAATTTTCCTCCTTTGCTAATTGCCCCCGAAGGCCCAAATTGTCACTTGATGCAAACCTGCAGTTGGTGGTGGTGCCACCCGAGTGGCCAGCTATGAGGGAGGTGGTCTTGCGCATGCCTCTGGCAGGGGGCACCACACCTTCTTCTGCGTGCGTGCGCGGCACTGAGCTGGCGCGGGTGGAGACGAGCAGACGCTCAGGGTGGTCCTCGCTCCGGCTGCGGCGGAGGTGGCTGCGGCTGGGGTCACTGAAGCTGCGGCCCTTCAGCCTGCTCATCAGGCTCTGGGAGACCACCTCGTCGAAACGCTCCCGGTGCTTTTTGGGAATGAAGATCCTGGCAAACATTGCGGAACCACGCAAAAAAAAAAAAAAAACAATCACAAACTGACAGGGGAAAAGCTCATTTTATCGTTTTGGCACAAATCCCCTCTTAAGTACAGTTGCTTAGGTTAGTTGCTGCAAACGAATCACTCCAGGGCTTCACCAGAAACGAATCGGTCCACATGCTTTACAGAAGGAAGGAAAATGGTCCAACATTTGAATAAGAGTGCCTGCTTGCAGGAGGGGAGCTTTGTTGTAAGATCACAGCAGCTGTAGGTAAGAGTGCTCAGAATCGGTGACAGCTCACAGCTACTAAACAAAAAAGGAGGGAGCTTGGTGAATGAGCCACCTCTGGGAGACAGCACTGCACCATTATGGTGTTTTTCCTCCTCTTATTATTCAACATTTGGCGTATCTTAAAGAAGAGAAAACTAATAACTGAAGCAATAAGAGTGTATTATAGTCTGTGATTTTTGGTGCTTCTGTGAGCCAACTCGTATCTTTCCTGTGCAGTGAAAGGGTATTTATACGTAGGGTAAAAATATGAGTTATAAAATGAAAAGAAATAAGAGAAGTTTGCAACTAATTATTTCCAATACAAAAGGAGCCTTGGGGAAGGAATCATGTTGTTCAGATCAAATTTAAGACAGTTTCCTCCATGCAGGACAGTTTATCATCTCCCGACAGCTGAAATAAAGAAAAGTTTCTTGCAAAAGGATTCAAGGGTCAAGTGAAGCCTGCTTCCATTAAACATCTCCAACGCTCTGTTGTGTGCTGCATGGGTTTTCCTTGAGCAGTTACCTACAAGGGAATTAACAACATGTAACAAAATGAGAGAAATTCACTTTAAATAGATGAAGAATTACCACAAACTGTGATGAGAAGTGGTTTAGGGTGTATATGTTTTCAGTAAATGAAGGGCAAACACTCCTTATTAGTTCTTTTTATCTCTGCCTGCTATCTTTCCTGTCCCACCTGAAAAATTGTGCTGCCTCGATCATAAGCGCGACTCGCTCTCCTCTTCTATCTGTGTCTCTTTGTCTCTTGGGTGCTTTAGTTGTGCAGAGGAGGAAAGAGAGCTTTTGGTTTTGCATTAATTCCAGTGTGCCTCCATTATACACGGCACAACTCATTATTCAGACTCAGCAATGAAGTAGAAATCTCTAAACGGGTATTTCTGAAAACTTTGCGATGAATTAAATATGTTCTCTCCAGAGATGCAGCTGATTTTGAGCTTGATTACCTCGTATCTGTGATAGCACAGAAACATAAAAGTAAGATATCAGTGTGTCCACCATTCATAATCCAGATTACAGCAACACTCTTCAGTGTGGAATTTGTTACTATGTGGAGAAGACACAAAGATAGCCATTCTGTTGTGACATGTTTAAAATGAAGTCAGAGGACCTACAGAGATATTTAAGGTTATTCCGGCTGCAATACAGTGAGAGAAAGCAAGACTTAAAACAGATGTCAGGTAGGCTGAAGGTTTACAGTAAATGTTATCTGTTTGAGCTTTCAACTTTTTCTGTTGTGGAAGATGCTGGTCATTGAAATGTTGAACGTAAAGGCTTTCTATTTGTGTCAAGATGACTAGAAAAAATATTTTGACTGCAGTTCTTATATTTTCTGTTGTTAGAGAGAAATAAAACTAACATGTTTCCCCTCTTTAGGCATTTTTACAACAAAAAATCTAATTTTCAGTCAAATCTAGAAGATTTATGCAAATAGGCACACTAGCAGACGATTGATAACGCCGAGTATGTTTATCACCAGTTCTAAAAGGTCGCTTAAAAATGAGCATCATTAAAAATAACAAATCCCACTGTGAAACACAGTGGTGACACAATGATGCTTTTGCCAGACAGAATGGGCAAATATCACTAAGTTAAGATAAGGGATTTTGACAGAGTTCTACCATAAAAGATGGACTGGAACGTTCCAAAATTTTGATTGTTGTGCTTCTAATGCTCCTGTCAGATTAGGTCAACACATTCATCCTCTGATCACCTATAAGCAAAAAGCTTTCCTGCAACTTTTGCAATTTTCTCCTTCCACACTTTCTGTCAGTCTGCAGACTAACAACGTCAAATACAATCATCGAGGGAATCCTTAAATAACTGCTGATTCACCAGGGTATTTTTTTTCCAGCTGATTGACAGCTACAGTCTCCTCAGCCTCACTCAGCAGCCGACAGGCTCACTATAATTACACACGGCCCCTTGCAGATTTAGGATGTAATCTGCAATAGGTACCGTGTGATAACTGCAGGATGATGCTCTCTGTTGTGTGAAAGCAAACCCTTGTAAATTACAAGCTAAGAGAGATCGTGTAACTAGGTGACAGTGATTAAGTGCTTTGTGCAATCTGGCAGAAAAACAGTCAACACTTCCCCGATGGGCTAGTCATCTGTCACACCCCGCTAAAAGCCCATCTTCATGACCTGCTTATATGTAATAAGAGGAAGTTTTCTTGATCTCAGTGAAAAACGCATTTGAAGGGACACAAGCTGCTGAATCTGAAGGAACCACGAGAGCAGAAAGAGAGACAGCAGAGAACCGGAGCTCTTTCTAGGCCAAGGTCATGTAACTATTGGAAATACATTTGTGGTGCCTGTAGTTTACAGTTTATGTAGGCCATGTAACTTTCCTGAAAAACATATCACTGCTGTCAAATCATTGGTTAAATGATGGACAGGTTGAAAGAAAATGACTGAGATCATTTAATGGGTGAATTAATTTCTTCCTCTTGCTCAAAGCACTGAACCATGTGCTACCTTTTTTTTTTTACTAAAAATGTAAAATTGCTGCAACAACAAATCATAACTAATGCTATGTTTCTATTGTATTTGTTAATAAGCATTACATAATTACTAAATATCTAATTATTGTTATTACTTCTGTAATGCTTCTAATAATAAATTAGAAGCATGAAACTAAGGAAGTTGACTTGTACGTTTTGATTTGACCTGAAAAAAAAATCCCTTTTAAACATTAGTGAATTCTTTCACTAAAGTTGGATGTAGGCTCCGGGATGCCCTAAATTATAAGGAGGCCGAGAAGAGTCTATAATTGGGTCTGAGGGAGGGGTGGATCAAGGACACAATGCACAGAGGGATGAATGACAACTGCAATCAGCTGGGAAGCACATTGCAAGACCAATTATTAGCAGACCCACTTCTGATCAGCCAGTTTGACAGCTGGGCCAAGCATGAGTGTGCATATGAATGGCACATTATAAGGCCCAAAGATGTCAATCCTAAGGAGGGGGAAATAATAATAAAAATAACTTTTCAAAAGATCAGAAGTTTTTCTTTTTTAGAGTTTTTCTAGAATGACTAAGTTTTCTTCCTGCAGATTTAAAAACACTAAATGCTTTCAGGTACGGTGTACGTTTACAGATATACAGAAAACTGTGAAATGTATAATCAAAACATGCTTAATTAACGTCATTGCAGAGCAGTAGTCAGCTAACTTCAAACACACACCACAACAAAGCACAAAAAAGCACAGTCGACATTTCTGAGATCAAAGTAAAAGAAGCCATACCTAAAGTGTCTAGAAAGGCTCCTGTCCCTTCCCATGTCTCCTCGGGGCTAAGAGGAAGTGCTTGAATTTAGTCGAGCAACGCAAATGCCTCGTTCATATCACGGTGACTCTTCATGCAGTTGGAACAACTCTCCCGGACAAAGGAGGAAGATAAGGCAAAGGAGAAACGGGAAGGTGTCCTGGATATGAAAAGCACTCGCTGCAGGCTTGAGAAGCAGCCAAATGAAGAAAGAGAGAAGTTGGGACTCAGGGAGGAAGAAAAGCAGAAGAGTGGCTGTAGTTCACATCCTTCCAAACCTCCAAAACATCCTCATGCAGCATCTTCAGCTGTTGTCCACCTTCATGTCGGGGGCAGCTCTCTTTACGTTGTCCCATTTTTAGGTGCTCTAACTGAAAGGCAAGAGTCAGGATCAACACAGGTTGACCCTCTCGCTAACAGCTGAAAGCTAATCCTCCCCACCAGGTTGTCCATCATTCCGCAGTCAGAGGTAGTAAGTGACAAATCATCCAGCCCCTTAGAGGAGGAAGGAAAGAATGAGATTAACAGAAGTGGGGAGGGAGAGATGAAAGAAGTGGAAAAGAGAAAGTCGTCCCTGTGGACTTTTGTAGGCAGGTCGGCACAATGACTGGATCAGTGCAGGAAACAGTAACATTCGCAATCAGACACACAGGAGCGTTGACAGATTTCTCTGTCTCTTCATTCTGTTGAATGCAATCCCTTTTGTTGAAAAGAAAAGAATGAAAAACAAACATTTGGTGTGCTTTGGATGTATCCATAATCCCAACGCAGAGATCGGATGCAGTATGTGCGAAAACGGCTTTCCTCGAGGGGTACTTCAACATTTTTTTAGATGTAGTCATAACAACCATCTATCTTGTGCTAACGGCTTCTCCTCGAGTCTCAGAAAATGGTTTAAAAACTGACTGTCTACACAGGGTAATCTGAGTGTCTCTTCTTTCTCAGATCATAAATCTGAGTTTCTCAGATTGGTCCAAGTCCTCTTATGATCAGGCAATAAGACGCTGTGACATCGTCTTCCTTGAAATCCCTTACGACCTCAAGCTGAGTATTGACTCTGGCAGAAAGCAAAACAGAGCAGGTGAACGCACGAAGAAGCTTTGTCCAACCTGACTGCCCCAAGAAGTTCAGTTGTAATAAATAGCTAAAGTTTTTCTTCACGTTGACACTTTTTGCTTTGTCCTCTGGTCTCTATTCCCTGGATGTGTTCATCGTCGCTCCAGCAACCCAGTATTTCTTGTTTATTTACATTTTTTAAAGGACGTTATTTCATGGGAGAAAAATAAAAAAATCAGTCTTAATAATTTTTTTTTAGATTTTAAATATAAACATTACTATAGCTTATTGTAACTTGTCAACATGACACCGCATATAGTCGCATTGTCAGAACAAAACATAAATTTCCCTATATATTCATGAAATTCATCGCAAGATAATGAAACTATATTAGAAATGCTCCTAGGTCTTTCAAGCTTGCCTCCTTTGCCATTGCAGATACCCTAAGCTGTATGAGTCCAAAGATCAGTGACCTTTGAGCTCAGCCACAATTTAAGAATTGACACCAGCGAGTGACTCAGAAACCTAAAAGAGAATTTATTCAAAGAAGTAGGCTGCTTAAAAATAGAAAACATCCTGTGGGAGGCAGCGGCAGACGGAGCACAGCACGGCCCAGCTGGTCAGGCCATATGAGACATGAAAACAAAAAGTAAAACTTCATATTAGCTGTTAAACACACCTCACGTCTTTTGATACGAGACCTCCTGCAGAGGTCGACGGGAGAGCTTTGACAGCTGTGTGCAGAGCGCGTCACTGAAGACTGTCACAGGGAGAGACAGCGATTGAGGGGAAGATGTTGACAGACCGTGATGCACAGCTACAGATAGGCGACAGCGGGGAAAATGAGAGAGCGATCCGGTGACAGCAACAGACACCTAAAATTTACATCCCAGGCACTCAGATGGTGATGAAGCACCCCAATAATCTTTAATCCACAGCCCTGGAGTTGTGTTATTTGATCTTTCTACTGGGGAGTAATTTGTAGATTTGATCAGACACAGCATATTGAGACTATCAAGCTGACTGTTCTGCAATGCGGTGCTTTGATGCAGAAGAGCTATAACCAAATCTTGACATTACTTTATCTGACTGTTCAAACTGACAATATATTATTTACCTCAGTTTAGTGTGTTATCAGTGGTGATATTTTATCAGTTTAGCATGCTTAGAAAGTTTCCTTTTAAGAAACAGTTTTTCATCAAAGTTTGAGGTTGGAGGCGTTATTTATCCAATGAAGACAAATCTGACCCAGTCATCAGAAGTTTTACCATGTATCTTTTTATATGGAGTTAATGATTAAGTCCTTTCACTAACTCTGAGTGCTTTTCCAATAGAAAATCACCGTATCCTCGCTAAAAGCTTCCGTGTTTAAATCTGTCTCCTTCCTGGACAAATTCATTAACACAGTTGTTGCTCCCACTTTGTGTTTTTCTTTCATTGGCAGTAAACCAGTGACAACCCTGCAAATGTGTGTTTAAATCTAACTCTTTGCTTACCTTATTCATTGTCAAAGTTATTACTGCAATTAACCATGACTGGTCTCTTTTTTTTCTTTCCCATAGCTAAGTACTGCTGGCTGATTACATCTCTGTTTAGCTGTTTCTTTTTTCTGGAAGGATTAATCAATATATCCATTAATGCCATTGACCATAGGCACTTTCAGATCACTGTACAGTAATAAACGCACTATCACTAATACTCCTTTAGCGACTGCTTTGTCATGCGCATCAATCATGTCAACCCATTGAGATCATGAGCTGTTTGTGCTTTTATATCATGCAGCTGAGATTGCTGAACCAAAGGCCTTGAACTCACAGCATTAACGAGAACGATATGTGCCAAAAATGCCTGAGTGGCCTGTTGCTGATTAACTCTGCATCATCTTTAATTACATAAAAAGTAACCCTGGACCAGTGATTTTGTGGAGTTTTTGTCAACCCACCCGTTTGCATAACATGGTTACAGCGTAGGTTTGCTCCTGTAAGAAACTAGTTGTCCTTCTCTAATGGACGTGATCAGACCTGTCTGTGCCTTGGATTGGTATCAGTGCAAAATTTTTACTGTGTGAATAAACTGAATGGATTGGAAAAACAAGATGAAAAATTGGGGAAATATGCATATTCATCTCTCTTAAAAAGCTGTGTGATCATCTTTTATGTAAATTTCATGAAAATCTCAGGTATAAAGTGATTAACAAATCAACAAACATCCTCCTCAGTCTCACGTTTTTAAGTAAACAAGCAGACCTGAAAGATGCCTTTAAAATGTGTAAGTAGCCCCAAGAAACTGAGTTTTTTTTTCATCATAAGCATCAACACAACACCCTGAGGCAAGGCTCGTGGGCAGCCTGGAAGCCCAACCCCCTGCAGACTACAGCTCTCCTGAGTTTCTACTGGAAAAGTTTGCTCATTTGGAGCATTTAGCAAAATCTGCATAGCCTGTTTGAAATTGGGACAACTGGGACAAACACATGCACTGGGGAGAAGATGGCTCATTAATTCCTGCCCATTTGAACAAAACAAACCAACTCACAATTCTTTTCAGAACTAAACTATCTGGATATACTTTTGATTTCTCTACAGACGGTCTGGGTCTCACATAGGGAGAGTTTCGATATGTTCTACTCCATGCGCCAAAAAAACAGCCAAATCAAAAAAAAAAGAGGGAGTAAAAAAATCCCAGCACCACTTATGCATAATTAAATCATATGCAAAATGAAGAATGGAAAGAATATTCACAGGCAGCTTTATGAGGAAGAGGATAGCACATTGTGAGAAACTGACATACAACAACTACTATGTTATCTAGCTCAAGACAGAAACTGATTACCCTCTACAAAAAATCAGCCATAAAAATAGCAATAAAGGCTTTTTTTTTAATGACAAGCCACAAACCGGCTCATGAACAGAGAGCTTAGACAGCAAACTTCACACGGGTTGCATTTAGCAGCTTGAAAAACTGAAACCAAGCCACGCCAAACTGTTTTCCAGCACTCACCTGAGGCAGCAGTCCATAATTTCCCTCTGCAAGGAACTTCAAAGCGAGTACGTCTGCATGTGTGTGTGAGGAGCATCTGCATGATTCCCTGCATTCATACGTGTGTACATCTCAAGCACCAGCAGCAAACTGGCTGCAGCAGCTATGAGCTGTCTGCTGAGGAGAGAATATGAACATCCAAGTGATGAGATCCACAAAAAAAAATAAAATAATAAAAAAGAAAAAAAAAAACAGATTGAGCGTTTCACAGAGCGAGAATCTCAGCTGACAGGGAGAAACAGGGAAGAAAGAAATCAACAGAGAGAAAGTCAAAGTGAGAGCGAAGAAGACAGAGTGAGGCGAAGTGACACACACACACACACAGACAGACACACGCATAAAAAAAACTGCAAACGTGAGCAGCGGTGTTGTGTTTAGGGGGTTTGGTTTTCTAATCAGTGCTGAGGAGGAAGAAATGCAATACACAGCAGAGATTTTCTAATCGTACTGTACAGTTCCCGAAAAGTGAGAACGGATGGGTGACATTCAAGCATACGAGGATGAGAGTGAGTGGTTGATATTTGGGCAAACTCATCCATTGGAGAGCTTGATTTCCCAGTCAAATCACGAAGGGGTGGAGTGGGTCTAAATTATTTATTTCATTGTGGATTTAAGCGGGCTTTGCTGCCTCAGTGAGCTCCACTGTCGTGTAAGTCTATACTATTATGGGAAGCACTATGCTAGACAGTTCAGGAGTATGAAACTAGAGACAACGGAACATCCCTCAGTTCGGTTTGTTGGAATTGTTTCTGGTATTTTATTCACTTCACAGTCAGTTGATTATCTGTTCACAGAAACAGTGGATTGGCTGGAAAGAAATCCATCTTTAGAGGAATCTGTAGGTTTTTGTCACATATTTACAACCAAAACCGTTGTTGCTTTACTCGTACAAACTATTCCCAATAAATGAAGCTGGGTTGAAAATCAAATTTTTCTCCTGCCATGTTTTAGTTGTGCACATTTTATATTATATAACATGGCTTTCGTGGAACGACTGGGCAGTTATTACAGCGTAACTCTTTGAATGTGAAAGAAAAACATTACTAGTGATCCTCTTATGATTGCTGCCCAGGCTGAGTCCTTTCTTCTGCCTCCCCACACACAACCCAACAAACACCCAATCCAATCAAATCAATTCTGCCCCACACAGATGGATAGAAAAACACAGAGACAATTAGAAGTTTACCTACACCAGGGGTGCTCAAACTTTTTGAGAGCAAGATCTACTTTTTCTCTCACCAGCCGCCTGAGATCTACCTCATGACACAAAGACATAAAAATTGCAAATTGAACTCTATTGACTTATTTTATATGTGAATATGCATCAGTAATAGCAGAAATAATAAACAGAAAACCTAATTCAGTTTCTTCCTCAGTGAGATTCTGACTCTGGGAGCAGCTTTACTGTTTTCTCAGTCAGAAGCTGGTTGCAAACCAGCAGGTGTCAGTCAGTCATGGTGGATCTGAAATTTGGTTTGATGACGTCAGTATGAGAAACTACAGACTGATAGGAGGAACCAAAGAGCCCAGTAAAGGTAACGGGATATAATTAATTAAATTTTTCATAATTATCGCAATAGAATTTGTTTAAACTTAATGAAATATATTTCTCCTATTTGATGTTTGTTGTGAAGTTGCTCACAAAGGAACGAGGTAATTAGTCCAAGTTTGTCGTTTATTGAACGTTCTGAAACTACATCAGGTGTGATGAGCCACAGTAAAGGTAAAAGGTACAACAACCAACTCAAAACATCTCCTACCTTTTTACTTTCTGTCTCTTTGTCGTTTAGCGCACCGGTTGCCGTGGTAACCCCTGCGCTCGCAAACCGAGCAGAGATTAGTTAAAAACACAATAGTCAGTCCGTTACGATATCAGGTTTCCAGGCTTGATATTTATTCCTCCATTATTAATAAGCCTCTCATGAACACAGCAATGGTTGGCTAGTTAATTTAAACTCCTGTTCTGCTCGTCAGACAGTCTTTGAGTCGCTTTTTTTTTCTTTTTTTTTTAATAGGACCGAAACGCACTTAATTGCGCAACACCTTGTTCAAACAATAATTACTGAGATTATTAATTTTAACACGTTTTGTTGATTTTTTTTTTTTATAATTCTTTTTTTAATGAAGCTAAAAACGTTTAGGATCTTGGTGAATATTTTTGATAAGCTCATCAGAAGTGGAAATGCTGGTCTCAGCGTTATGGTGGAGTTCAGATTGTCATCTGCCGAGATCGACTTAAAACCTTCCGCGATCGACCGGTCGATCGCGATCGACGTATTGAGCACCCCTGACCTACACTCATCTAAGAAATGAATGTCTTGGTCTTTTAATGGTGCATTTTGAATAGTTAGAACCTTAGTTCTGTTCTGGATTCACAACTGTACATTGCTGACACCTTTTGTTAAAACCTCAGTTCAAAAAAGGAGGGCAACTCAACCTTTGTTTTTCAGAAAAGATCTCAAAGGTAAAATTAGGGTTATGTTTAGGTTAGGTTTATAGGACATGTAAGCTAAGAGTTCACAAACCAGAAAAGGAATGAAGGAATGAAAGATGAAAGAAGAGGAGGCTGACAATGAAGACATTTGAGTTTTGGAGAGGTGTTGGGGGGTGAGGGGGGGTGATTGAGCACCTGCCCCTTTTGCTCCTTTTTTTATTTTTTATTTTATTTCCTAAGCCCTCTTCTGACACATAATAACATGTACTAAAATTATTATTATTATTATTTTTGTACAACATAACATAATAAGCCCTCCGGTCACTTTGTTACCTTTGACCTTTTGCCCGTGACGCATGACGCAGTTGCCTCTCGCGCAGTGAGATAAAGCGGCTAACTGGAGCTCAACGTAGCGAACATTCCAGATTACAGAACAGCTTTTGGTGAATTAAAAAAAACCGGTTTTGGTGAATAAAGTGGAGTAGACTTGCTACTTGTCAGATGACAGCAAACGTTGAACGTTTCTGCTTCAGCTCGGAGTCGCGATTTAAGCAGAGAGGGAATGAAATACAACAGACACTGACGGGCCTCTGCGTCTGACTTTCTCTGAAGAACCACTGAGCGGGAGGAGAGACAGCCAGGTGAGGGAAAACTGTTCTTATCTATCGAGTCAGTATTTTTATCATACAGACATTAAGCTGCTGTTGTTGTGCTATTAGCTAGCTGCTAGCTAACGACTCTGCTAGCAAAGCGAGATAACTAAAAAGCTTATTTCCTGTATCGGGGGACGTGCGATTCAATCAGGGGTTTTTCCCCGACTGGGAGCTTAAAGCTGAATGTGACAGGCAGCCAATCAGAAAGCGAGGATTCCCCGCCTGCTTTCTGAGGGGAAATTACCGAGGGGAATCCCAAACAGCTGAAACCGCGCAACGCTAAGCCTGGCGGCGGGGCTAGCAAAGCATGGCGGGCCGCCATGCTTATAATACACTGGGGAAAACCCTGGGTAAATGTGTCTTGAAGGAGAATAACACTTAAATAAAAGTCCAACAAGGATACTCATTTAGAATTAAAAATAACTCGCCCTGAATTACCAAGATAGATAAAATGTTCAAAAAGTTATTTGCCAAACATAAACATTTATTTGCACACATCAGAAATGTTTTGTTGCGATGTTTAGGCCCTGCCCACGACGTCATGTGAGAATCGCAGCCAAACTTAAAATCACAAACAAAAACTTTGGATAGCAAGAAAAGTTTTATGATGTGTGCAAAACAGTTTGTTTTACTAATACATTTTCACTTCATGAGACAAACATTTGTGATTTTAATTTAAATAAAAAAAAATTAAGCTAAACTTTTTTTGTTTAAAAAAATTGTTACAATTACAAATGTTTTGATCACAATTTTATTTAATTGAGACTAGTTTTTTATAGAATAATTGTGAAACAAATTGAACCCCAAAGCAGAGGTCTCATTTTATCTGAAATTAATATTATGTTGTGCTACAAACTGAAAAACATATTGGTTTAAACACAAAAGTAAAGAATTGGTAGTGTGGTTTAATATAGTGTTCTGATCATAATTTATTATATTTTACTTTTTTCAGTTCAAAGATGCCACATAAAGAAAGATGTCAGAAACAACAAAGAAAGGATCTGCTACAAGCAACCAAAGGTGGTGGATTGTTGTGACCAGCTGGGTCAGAACAAGGACTGTAGGTAAGAACAAAGAAATAAAAGGTTCTCACTATGATCAACATGAAGTATTTGGTAGTGAACAATATATTTAATATTACAAGGCAGCTGTTATGTTTTTATTATGTTAAGATGTAATAACTCTAGTTGTATATCTCACCATTTGTAATTTATCATTGTTTATTAAATTTTGAAAGCTCTGTGACTTTCTTAATATTCTGACCTAAAATGTGGCTAGATGTGACCTTTTTGAGCACCTGCCCCTTTACTGGTCTCTACACAGTCCTGGATGTTGTTGAACATGGGGGAAGCAGGAGCGCCCGGAGTGAACCCACACCTACATGGAGAGACATTTCCCACCGTGCTGTCCTGCTTTTTAATATTAAAATGTCCAATTAACAATAACAGCAGCTCTTTTTCCAGTTCCTGTTGTTTCCAATTCTAGAACCTTTCCTCTTATGTCTTCAGATTTGTCAATGGATGAAGATGAGTACTGACGTTGTTGAACATGTGGGAAGCCGGAGCGCCTGGAGTGAACCCACACCTACATGGAGAGACATTTCCCACCGTGCTGTCCTGCTTTTTAATATTAAAATGTCCAATTAACAATAACAGCAGCTCTTTTTCCAGTTCCTGTTGTTTCCAATTCTATAACCTTTCCTCTTATGTCTTCAGATTTGTCAATGGATGAAGATGAGTACTGACGTTGTTGAACATGTGGGAAGCCGGAGTGCCTGGAGTGAACCCACAACTACATGGAGAGACATTCTCCACCGTGCAGTCCTGCTTTTTAATATTAAAATGTCCAATTAACAATAGCACCTCTTGTTCCTGTTCCCACCAATCAGCCACCCCCTTTTAAATCTAATTTACTGGAGATATAAGTTACTACTTATATCTCTACTCTGTATCTGTCTTTGAACTGGCAGAGACAGGATGGCGTTTAACTCTTTTTGATTCGCTTCCACAGTGAAATCCTTTTCTTGGGCTTCTCTTGTTTATAGTCATTGTTCTGCTGATTCTTCAGCTGCTTGAGGTTCATGTTCCTGAGGTTGGGTTAGGATTGTTTCTTCAATTAATGTAACCTCTGTCTGGCTGTTTTTCCATCAAGTCACTCTCCCCTTCTGTGGAAACCGTTTCCTCTTCAATTGTTTGGTCGATAATTGTGTCATTTGATCCAATCTCATTTTTGATGTTATCTGTTGGATCCCCAACTGTTTCTGGCACTGAATTCTCTTTTTGACTATATGCTATAGGAACATTTTCTTGACCTAAAGTTTCTAAAGTAGAGGCAGCTTTCATTGCTGCCTCTGTACTGTACTGTATATCTCTCGAATAGCTCGCTCTGCTGTTCCTGATGGTCATTCAGTTGGGTATCTAAGGACGATGGAAAGTGATCAGTCTGGGTCGAATTTGTTTGTTGATCTGGTTTTATCTCACTGCTGGTTTCAAAGACATTCATCTCAGTTTGGGTTGAAATTGTTTGTTGATTCAGTTTTGTCTCACTGCTGGTTTCAAACACATTCATCTCAGTTTGGGTCGAAATAGTTCAACTCACTGTTTATTGATAACTAGTTTCCTGTCCAGCCATGTCCATTTGAACTGAATCAGTTAGATGACGAAATGTTCTATGCTGTGTGTTTATGTCTCTGAATTTGAGGAGAAAACATTGACTTGGTGCTTTATCTTCTGTCTGATACTCCATTCCTCATCAGATCTTTCTGATGTCTAAGTTGAGCATTGAGTTTACGATCTGTATCAAACATCTCGTCAAGCTATCTCATTAAATATTTCTGGACTCTAATATACTCCATTTCAGATTCCTTAAATTTAGCAAGACATGCACAGTTTACTTTACTCGCTGCTTTACTTTCCTTTTTCAAGGAAGCCGCCTCATCACGTTCCTTTGCTGGCAATGAAACGTCTTGTGTTTCAATATTCTCTGGAAAAAAACTTAAATTTAACTGAGGTTCTGAATTGGGGAACATTTTCCAAAATGTCTTTGTTCTGCTGCTGGGCAAACCTGCCTGATCACTTTGGTTTTCATTCAGAGGGCCGTCACTGTTCACACTGTTTTCAGTAAAAAAGGTTAAATCGATACAAGCGTCTGACTCGGGGAAAGATTTCCAAAGCTGTGGATTCTTCTTGATGCTTTCATCTTTTGTCTTTGTTCCCGTTTTTGATCCACTTCCTTCTGTGATTTTGTAACGGATTTGTTTTTGATGGAATTCACTGGTTTCTCTGACAACTCTTCTTCTCATTGGACTCGCTCTCAGGTGGCTCTTTTTGATCCACTGTCTCCAGTGGCTTGGCGATCGATTACTTTTCAGTCATGAATGAAGCATCCTGTAGTTCGATGTTTTCAGCAGACTTCTTTTTGCGCCTGCATCTCCAAGCAGACTACAAATGGCACCTTCTTCTTCTTCCTGGGCTTGAGTGGCTTGGGTATTTGTAATTCTCTCTCAATGTCTTCGAATGTGACCTCTTCAATATATTTAATATTTCAAGGCAGCTGCTATGTTTTTATTATGTTAAGATGTAATAACTCTAGTTGTATATCTCACCATTTGTAATTTATCATTGTTTATTAAACTCTGAAATATGTGTGAGTTTATTAATATTCTGTCCTAAAATGTGGCTAGATGTTCCCTTTTTTTGAGCACCTGCCCCTTTACTGGTCTCTGCACGGCCCTGTGGGTGACCCTCTAAAAACACAGCCACAGTTAAGACGCAAGCAGCTACCTGACGCTGTCGATCAGCTGCTGATGGTCTTCTGTGATCAAAATGTCGGGCAAGGCTTCGGCCAGAACCTCCACGTCCCTGTCGGAAGCGTACTGCTTGAGGACCTCGAACAGCTGCTCCTTCACGTCAGGCTCCTCTCCGAGAACCTCCTCCACCTGATTCGATAAAGACGGTGACGGAATGAAACCGGAGCCATGTGAGCGAAAAGAAGTAGCTTCACGCTCACCTTTTTGTTGAACTCCATAGCCTTGTGAGCTCGGCTCTCCCTGATGCTGTCTCCGCTTTGAGACAGTACCCGCATGCTGCTGCTCAGCCGCTTGTTCCGCCGGGCCATGCTGAGCACTCCCAGTCGGAGGGGTCGGCCCTGCGCCGCCTTGATCATGGCTGCCGCCGTCTCATGATGCTTCACCGGGATGCCGTTGACCTCCATGACGTAGTCGTTGACTTTGAGGCCGCTGCGTGCAGCCGGACCGCCAGGCATGCTCTCCTCGACCATCAGAGGGCTGTCCCCCACGATGGTGAAGCCAAAACGGCCATCTGGGGCTGGCGTGATGTCAATCTTAGGAACAGTATGTTAAAAAATTTGCCAAATTATTCCGGATTCTACAAAGCGGAGGCTAAATGTGAAATATTTAGGCTTCAGCTGACCTGTTCGATCCGTGAAACGACGCCAATACTGGGGGGTACAGTCTTGAGGGTCTGAGCCAGAGCGATCAGAGCTGGCGTGCTGAGGTTGGTCACGTCCTGGCCCTCGATGTCCACCACCTGGTCACCTGGCTGCAAGCCGGCAAGGAAGGCACTGCTGCCTTCCACTACGGACAGGATGTAGCTGGGCCCAGTGCCTCCGAGCCTGAAGCCAAAGGCCTCTGGCCAGTTCTGGTTGGTGGCAGGGAGACCAAGGTCTAAAGAACACACAGGAGTTGGAGAGGCTCAATGTAACATGTTGCTGGAATGATGGATAGTGTCTTACAAACATATTTCAACTCCTTAAAACTTTCAAATGCTGTTTTATTTCAGATTTTTAACATCTGTTTTATTTTGTTTGTTTCAGATAAGTGCAGAATCGCAAAGCAGTAGAAAAGGAATACATGATTTTTCAGTTCTTTCTACAAAGGAAAATAAGTGGTGTGTGGTTAGTAGTCAACCCTCTTTCCTTTAATGCCTGTTAATCTGACACAGAACCTTAAGAAGTCACCTAACTGGTGATGCGTTCAGTGTGTAATTTGCTCTTAGTATACAAGTCCAGCCATCCCGCGAAGGCTTCAGTGGTTCACAGAGAATATCAGCGAACAAAAAGCATCGTGAAGACCAAGGGCTACGGCAGAGAGTTCAGGGGTGAAGTGGGAGAGAAGCCTAAAGCCGGGTTAGGTGATAAAACAACATCCCAAGCTTTTAATGTCTCACTGAGCTCTTTTCAATCCATCATCTAAAACTGGGAAGAGAACTGGAAGGCTTGTCCGTTCACCTACAGTATGTGAAATGTTTCCAGGAAGAGTATCATTTATCAAAGAACCAGAAGCTTATTGTAACTCTGGAAGAGCTGCACAGATCCGCAGGATAATCTGCTAAAAGGACAACAGTAGTTGTGCACTGAACACTAAAACAAACCAGGTTTCCAGGTCACTATTATTCATTATTATCATTGTTGTTATTTTTACATTGAAACATGGCAGCCTCATGCCTTGGGGGATACATTTTGAGGGGCAGCAGAGATGGGGAAAGTTGGTCAATTGATGGAGATAAGGTGGAGCTAACTACACAACAATCCTGGGAAAAAAATCTTAAAACTTGTTTAAGACTGCAAAAGGGACAAAAAGGGACATTATGAGCTTTCTTGCGTCGTGTTCCTTTAAGAAAATGTCTGCTCGCAATAAAACCATAATGGAGGCCTGCTAATTAAGCTCTTATTAGCCTAGAGGGGTGTAAGTAGGTACACAGGTCTTTTTGTTGGAACGACCAAAAAACATTTTGTAAGTCGAACAAATCACAGCGAGAGGAGAGGTTTAACAGAGAAGGAGGTTATTTGTGCCTGTTGGTATCTGGACCACATGTTGAACCGCTGGCCTTCCCCTGGTCACTGGCCTCATTCTGCTGCTGTACAAAGTGTCCCAAAAGAGTCTTCACTTCATCTGTACAGGACATTAATCTGGGTACATTTAAAAATATGCAGGCTGTGGTGCAGCACGGTCAACGTGCAGTACATTTTATAGCAATTTTTGTATTAAAGAAGTCAAACCCTAGTCTCTTGTGCCCTTGTTTTTTTTTTTTTTTGTTTGTTTTTGTCTTGTAGATTTGCTTAACATAAACCAGACTGCGGTTCAAATTATGTCCTTGGGATTTTTGTGAATTTTGTTACTTAATCGCCTAAGTAGAGTGAAAGTAGTCAGACAATTTGAATTCAAAACAAGAGCATAGTTGCATAAGTATAAAACTGCATGCAGTTGTTTTATTTCTTTTAAAAGTTTTAGCAGATCAGACATGAAAACTGACAAAAAAAAGGAAAAAAAAAGGTGCAACAATTTCTCCTAAAAGTCAAGTAGAGAGAGTCTGAATTGTAAATGATGTCATTTCTGCTGAAGGGCAAATCAGATCTCAGTGGCACGCCAGGCTTCAGACCGACTGTATGAAACATAAATCAAAGAATCAGTGATGGAGCAACTGCTGTCAGCTCACCAAAGAGAATCAGAAGAAAACTGATTTAAAATAGATAAGGACATCATGGACGGATCCTCTATTTGGCTTCTCGTAACACTGAGCGGTACTGTCAGGGCTTGTCTTCTGTTTTCTCCACCCTTCGTCCCAGATACACGCTCTACTGTAGCTCCTCTTCATCTTCCGTCTTGCAAACGAAGCCCTTCAGGAATACCGTCATACAAAAAAGATCAAATCAGAGAAACAAGACTTACAGAAATCTTTGGCGGCGCTCCGGGTCCCAGACTTGCTCTGGCGCAGGGAGAAGCGGCCCTTTCTGCTCAGGAAGCGCCTCATCCTTGCCCGGCTTGCGGCAGGGCACGTTCCAGCCAGCCTTTCCTCACACCCCCCGACAAGGGGGTCGACGCAGCCAGGGAGTGCCCCTCGGACACCCTCAAGCTGCTCCTCCACCTGACCTGACTCACCTCCTCCCCGAAGCCTCCACCTCACCTACACGGATGCCGGGCCCCCACCCCCGAGAAGGTCACATTTGTGGCTTGTGAGGGCCGATTCTTCCCTCTGCTCTGAATCAGCAAAGGAGCTGGGGGAAGCTGAGGAGCTGAGAGCGTCTGAGAGCCGGGCTCTCCATCCTGGGTGAGGCTGTCCAACCTCAGCCTCGGTCCAAACCCTCTGGCTGAGCGGCGAGCATGAAACTGGGACACAGTAACTTGGTCCTGAAATGGTTCATTGCAAGGAAAGGTACTGCGAAGCCCCATTTTTCTATAAATACCTTCGCCTCCTCTTTCTCTCTCCCACCCTCTCTCACTGTCTCCCTCTGTTGCTCATGTGGATGAAGCCCTCTCAGAGGGCTGAGGAGTGACCCAGAAACTGAGCCACGAAGCAGCCCAGCCAGGGACGGTTCTGATTATAGCGTCTAGTACTGGAGCACCAGTTGGAGCCGTCGCCTGCAAGACGGGCTTCAAGGTTACAAGCACCAACTGGAGCAATAAATATTTTTCCCAGCAGAAGTTCTGGCAAAAAAAAAACAAACTTAGAAACAAGAGCTGTAAGAAAATAGCATTTATTTCAAATGAAATGTGCTTCGGCTAACACATTTTACATTTAAGCAGCTGTGTGATATGCTAGAGGACACAATACCTCTGCAAACGGGAACACTGTATCGTGGATGGCCTTGGACAAGCAGCCCGACCTGTCAGCGTTTAAAGGGCACCGCACTTCAAATCCGAGATAAAAAGTTCAAAAACGTGACTGCGGTTGAGGTAAGGGACTGGGAAAATATCCCAGGCAATTATAATATGCAAGGTTTTCATTACAAAATCTCATCCTCAGCACTCGGGTTTCAAAACATGCTGCAGGTTCGTTTAAAAAAAGAAAAAAAATCACCTTTGCTTTTGAGGTTATTTATCTGAAAGTTCAAACGATTCAGTGGATGAGAAGTGCAGCACCTTGCTAAAGATGCACTGAAACCAACTTCACGGGGTTTTTATGTGATTGAGCAACACATAATTGTGAAATGGAAATTAAATACAACCATAGATTTCTTGGCATCTATTATTTTAGACAAACAAGCACCTGAAAAGTGTGGCATACTTCATTCAGATGCCCCTAAAAAATGGAGTGCAACCACATGAAGTCACCCATTTTTGAAAACGTTTAATTTTCCTTCTGCTTCACATTTATGTTCTGCTTTGTTTTGCTCTATCACATAAAATAAATGTGTGGTTGCTATGTGACAAAAATGAGAAAAAGTTCAAAGGGGAAAACTCTTTAGGCATATTTCAAAGCTTTTGTGGCATCTAGACAAACTTGGCTGCATTTCAAAATTTCTCTCACTCAGATGTAACTGAAATATGCTTTTAGATTATTGAAAGTTTCAATGAGCGCATAAACTTTAGGCAGAATATGGAAAATGTCCAGGACTCAACTCAGCTCAAAATTCAAAATGAGTTCAGGAATATCCAGCTCCAGTTCTCGAGGTAGACTCTCTAGGAAGAAAGATGTTTTCTTTCTTCCTTCATGTCACCTTGCCAGACTGTCGATCAACAGAGTCCAATCAGAAAAAATCTAAAATACGAGGGACACCGAGTATTCAGAACTTACTTCGGATACTACCAAGTTTGATAAATACTAACGTTTGGATGTAACAAACTAAACATAAAGAACAGATTTTTCATTTTGAAAAATTCTGATTTGCAATATTTGGATTCTGAAATAAAAAACTAATGTAGCCTAAAGATTAAAATTTTTCTTTTTTTTCCTCGACTAACAAAGAGTGTAGGAACCCTGTGGGGGAAAAGATGAATTTGGATATTTTCTGGCATAACATTCAAATGAATTTAGCATTAGACATATTAAACTGTTTATTGGATCACAAATAAGTCACATCGAATGCATTTATATTACTGATCCAGTTAATAACACCCATATAGTAGGGTAAACCTATTCCCTGTTAACATTTGTTTCTTCATCCAAAATGTTTTTTTTTTTTATTTCCGTCACTGTTTTATAAAAACTTTGGCCTCAACTTCATATTTGACTCATTCACACTAAAACTCAAAACAGACTATAAAGCCAGATTAGTCCATCGGTAGAATCCTCTTCGATCATACAACTACAGTCTGAATTTCCACCTCCTCTGGGGAGGTGATGACATACTCCTCTTGCTGCTGCACCATCTGTATTCCCTCCACTGCTTCCTCTGTGGTAACCATGGTAACAGTCCCCCCGACGTCCTCGCCGTTGCCCGTCGTGGCCAGCAGCGTCCCGTCGCTGATGGCGGAGGCAAGCGTCATGGCCACCTGCTCCGTCAGGCTCTCCGGCGTGGCGATGGTGATGGTGTCCCCGCAGTCGGAGATGGAGGCGCTTTCCTCGTCCGCCCCGACGTTTCGCACGATGATCTGGTGGCTGGCGGCTCCGTGGGACTGGCTGACGATCTGCTGCACCACTTTCATGATCTGGTTGCCCATCTTGGAAGATCGGAAATTCGAAAAAAAGAAAAAAAAACGTCAGAGGACTTGTGAGACGGGCTTAACGAGAACTTAACTTTGTCCATTAATGATCTTACGTTTTGAAGTGAGCAACAGTTATATAGATACTGCATAGGTTCTCTTTAGAGCTCCCCCAAACGTTCACACTGACCTCGTTTTGGCTGTCCTGAATAAGTGTGACTTCTTGCTGCATTTCCTCTTCGGTTTGAGTCTAGATGGCGTGGAAGAATCGAGAAGTAGAAGAACTTTTATTACACTTTTCATGCAGATCTGTCTGCAGAGGTTTGTCTGTGTAATTGTCCTCCAAACTTATGGGCTTTAGCTCCCACCTTGATGATATACTCCTGCGTGTCCGCCACCACCGAGGAGAACTCCACCAGCACGGCGTGAGGATCTTCTGCGATGACTTCTGCTGCGCTGAGGCTGTCCGCAGACGCCTGCTCCTCCGCCACAACGCCCTGCTGCTCGCTGCCGTTCTCCTTGGTGCAGCCACCTGGCGTGGAAACAACCAATATAAGATCAGCTTTGTGTCAGAGCCGTAAACGCCCTGAGTCGTTTTGAGTTTGCTTCTGCGCGTCGCCCTGACCTTTGGCGCGCATGTGCCGGTTGAGCGTCCCGTGCTCGGCGAAGCCCCGCCCACACTTGGGGCACTTGAAAGGCCTCTCTCCTGTGTGGTGGCGGATGTGTCGCACCAGAGAGCCTTTCTCTCTGAAGCCTCTGAAGCAGAACTCGCACACGTAAGGTTTCTCGTCGCCGTGAGTCCGTTGGTGAACTTGTAAGGCGTTCTGAGAAAAATTTAATACAAGAATTAAAAAAACAAACAAAAATCAAAAAAGAGTCAAATCAATCAGAATTTTAGCTGTGTATGTACAGCCGCTGTAATCCACCTTGGTCTTGTATCCCTTGTTGCATCTGTGACAGCGGTAGGGCCTCTCATCCGAGTGGGCTCTCATGTGTTCGCGTACGTGTCCGATGGTTTTATACAGCTTTCCGCACTCGCCGCATTTATACCGCCTCTCGCTGACGTGGACCTCCATGTGCTTCTTTAACAGGTAGCCAGTGAGAAACTCCTTTTGACATAGCGTGCACTTAAACGGTTTATAACCTATAAAACAAGGATAAACGCACAGATCATAAGAAAAGAAAAAAAGAATCAAAACATTTTCTATCTGTATTCTTATTATAAATTATCTCATGCATCGGAAAATGGTAGTTTATGTTTGTATTCAAAATAACGAACACTGACTGTGTCTGACCTGGAGGGGAATGATCTCACATCATGGAGTCCTATTATGCTACATTATACTTTCTATTGGTCTATCATATCTAACATCAATAAAATACATAGAAGTTTGTGGTTGTAATATGACAACATGTGAAAAAGCTTAACAATAACTTAGTAATAACTCATTTCTTGCACTCCAAGAAAAAAAAACTACGAGGAAATCTTGACTCTTGTGTACGGTACTGGAAAGAGCTGCAACATTCAATAAGGGCTTACCTAAATGACCTTTGACATGAAAACGGAAATAATTTACGCCTTTGAATGACCGACTGCAGTGCGGACAAGTGTAGAGCTTGCAGGACGCTCGATCTTCAGCCGCTTCCTGTCCAAGAAACAAGAAAACGGTTATGACTCCTGGAAAATTTCTCCAAAGCCACCTTTTTGAACAAAAACATTTGTGAGGCACATGCCTCCTCCGTCTCGTCAAACTCTTCTTTAACCTGGATCTCAATCACACTCTGATCAACGTCAGTAGCGTCTGGCATGTCTTTGTCCAGCTCCTGCGTTTCCGGCGAGGATTCCTCCACCACCGTCTCCTCGGTGCCCAGGGCGATGCCGGAGTTTATGATGGCTTGGCAGATGAGGCTGTCGCCGGCGGCGGCGGCAGCGGCCAGAGCGTCCGCCTGAGACTGGTCCACCACCACCTGGTTCAAGCGAAAGATAAACACCGACTTGAGGTACGACCGAAAGGGAAACGCTCGAAAAGACTGAACGCGTGCGCTCTCACCTGCTGCTCCTGTGTTGTCCCGTCGACCTCCATTGTGAAGTGAACCTGACGGAGGACCTCCTGGGAGCCGGCCTCCACCACACTGACCACAGCAGTCTGAGCCTCCACCATCTCCTGCTCCTCAGCTTGCTGCTCCACAACTACCACTTCCTGTTGGGCCACCACCTGGCCTCGGTCAGTTTCAACTCCTGAAACAATCACACCGTCTCAGGATCTGCTCCATCCACTGTCACCGCACTTCAAGCCAGATTAAACAGGGAGAAGTTTTGCTAGTTTTATAAACAAATTAAAATATTATAACTCCACTTCATAGTATTTATGAAAATAACGGCATTGGGAGACTTGCTAGAAGTAAGTTACAGATTGGAAGTTCTTAAATACTGAATACAATTAAAAGTTCAATATTTTTCCGACACAGATTGGCCATCATTTTTTAAGCTCAGGATTCAAAATGGAAACTTGCAAAAATTGTAACACTTAAAAGGCTAGATGAACGGATAAATGGCTAGACGGATATATGGACAGCTCGACAGACTGATGGACGATGGATGTAGGAATTGTTGGATGTATAACTGGATGCAACTGTGCAGTGACTGCACTGGATTTCTTTTCCTTTAAAATTAGTCTGACCTTTCTGCACTCCGTCTTTGCTGACCAGGATCTCCTTGTACTGGACAAACCGGATCTTCTCTGTGCAGGGAGTCAGGGATTTCAGATGCCTGGTGAGAGCCCCGACTCTCTGAAGGACTGCCCACACAGGGTGCACCGATACGGCCGCTCATCTGCACGCAGTGGAGAAGAGAGCAAAATAGAAAAGTTTTGATTTCTGGCACAGATGTCAAAGTGAGTACATTTCAACGGTGCTGCGTGACTCCGGTTCATTCTCCACACCTGTGTGCCGACGGTTGTGGCGTATCAGTGAGCCTTTGGTACGAAATGAAGTCTCACACAGGCTACAGGAGAAGTTCTTCTGGTCACTGTGAGTTTTCATGTGAGTCCTCAAGATGTTTGTCTACGCAGGGAAACAGAATCACAGAGTGAACGAAAGTTAGAAACAAGCAGCGACTGAGGTAATTGCATCATGTGGCTTATAAACTGATTAACTCACGGTTTTAAATGTCTTATCACAAAGGTGACAGACGTAACGTCCCTCCTGATTTACTTTGAAAGTCTGCTGTTCACCGTCAGCGTTTTCAGATTCAAGCGCTGAGCTTTTATCAGACTGGTCGGTGACTTTAATAGAAGCGATTTTCTTCCTGTGACCTCGACCCATTGGACCGTTTCTTTCATCTGCGTGGAGAACAAAATAACAGAAATTTAGCGCAGTACCGCAGAGAAAATTAACTATATATCCATAATACATAGTTGGATAACAAATTGATGAATAACTGTGCAAAACTAATGAGGGCTATTTGTAATTCAAACTAAGTACTCCAATTAAAAATATGCATCTTTTGTGGTTTTTAAGGTTCTCAATGATTTTATAGAACAGCAGGAAAAGTAAAAAAGAAGAAAAAAAAGACATATTAAGGTTGGTAACCTACCATCGGTGGTCGTTGCTGGTTTAACTGTAGACATACCTTCAGTTTTCACCTTGGACTCTGAGCTTCCAGTACTTGAAGAGACCTACAGAAAAGAAAACATAACAAAATGACATACTAAAGAAGTTTCATTTTTTTCATTACATGTGCACAGATGGGAGAAAAACATAGTCGTACCATAACCATACATATACATTTTTGTTCTAAGCTGTGTTTATCTTGATGGTGAGAAAAAAAGAACTTTCTCCAGGTTGTTGTTTGCTAAGAGGATATTTTTGCTTCTTGAGTGTTTATCTCCTTGGACTGATCTGACAACTAAATGTCCCTTTAATCTGACAGATTAAAACTGATCAAGCCAACGAAATTCCCTGACTATTTGTATTATGTAAAACAACATTTGGATCTTGGCAACAACCCCAATTTATGAAGAAATTAAATATCGAATTTAGCTTTGTTTTTAAATAAAAACGATGTTTTCTGAAGTGAACATTTATTCCTCTAGAATGCATCAACAGTAAATCAATCTGAAAGATTTCCCAGTGGATGATCAAGATTGTATTGACCACAACAACACAGTTTATTGGATAAACAAAAAATAAGAAGAAGAAGAATAATTTGATCTCAAAACTGTCTGAGGACATGCCTGTTGGTCGGCCTCCTGAGAAGCCTGTCTGGTCTCCGGGCGTTTGCAGCTCTGCTGCAGCTTGTGCTGGATGAAAGCCTCCAGGCTGGAGAACTCACACCGACACCGCCCGCACTTGTGGACATCATCATCTACAGAAGGACGCAAAACAACCATGTAAATGTGAGATACTTCACATTTCTTGCGACTTGTAATCCTTGCTACTGCCAAGGTGCTGCATGTTTGGTGCAACGTTTTCAAATGCCAACAGCAACTGGGCGAATCTACAGCGATGCAGCAAACTGGCTAATGTTGCTAACGTTAGTTAGCTGCTACTAGCACAATTTCATTACCAGGAAGTTAGCAAGGCCCAAACGTGATAACAGAGATGGAATTTAATCTTGTTTTATGCCGTCAGGGCTCTGACCTTCATCTCCCAGTGTCGTCTGAATGGTGATGGTGTCGGTGCCGTCCGTCGTTTGCTCCTTCTCTGTTTCTGCCGTATGATTATTTTCTGCATTCATGTCGTTTAACTTCTCCGTCTCTGTCGCAACGCAGCAGCTGGGCGGGAGCAAATA
Source organism: Poecilia picta (assembly GCA_033032245.1). Taxonomy (NCBI): domain Eukaryota; kingdom Metazoa; phylum Chordata; class Actinopteri; order Cyprinodontiformes; family Poeciliidae; genus Poecilia; species Poecilia picta. The sequence continues at coordinate 14,591,812 of CM065360.1, forward strand.
TGGCGGATTTACGACCGCGTAGTCATAACAACTAGAAGGCTCGTGCACGTGTGGAATGAAATAAAACGAGATTTTCTGTGAGAAACTTGGTCATAAACTGTCCAATTCCTCGTCATGTGCCTCTAGAGGTGGTTCTTGTTCCGAAATAATTTACACATTTGGACAATGATGCGTTTGAAAACGGAAAATCTGACTTTTGGGTCAAAATACAACTCCACACAACCTTCTGTTTTGAATTCACTGAAAACAACATTAAATAGAGTATTGAAACAATAGCTTATAAGGACTGGGCAAGCCAGTTGTGCATAGCAGGAATATAAAAAAAACCTCATTGATTTCACTCAGAGAAAGCAATGGTATGTCCTGGATGTCTTGGTCAAAACAACGTATTAATAACATAAGAATACATTCAATTAAAAAATACTGTTTATCCCAAAAGGAAATTAAATGTTGACATCATAAGTATCTTTAAAAAGTGGACGGTGAGGTTGTGGGCAGGAATCGGCCGTAGCAGTCAGTCTTGCATCAAATCTGAGGAGGCCTCTGACTGAAGACTTGCTGTGTGACAGTCTCTTTTCCACAGGAACACATCCTGGTTGACATCATAAGATTTGGTAAGTTTGTTAATTCACCTCATTTACTTTTAATATCTGTCTGGCTGCATAGTTAAAAGACAGGCAGAGAAATGTTTAGGAGTCAACAAAAAAGTGCCACTACTTAGGGTTCCTTAATCATACCATCATCTTTTGAGCTAATTGTTTTAATTTTACATTGACATATTTGTTGTTCAGTTGAGGTATTTCTGTCTCTGTTCTTTTCAAGATTAGCGTGTTTGCTTGAAAACAAGGACTGATAAAAAAAAAGGTGTTACCAAGATAAACAACGACTAAAACATTTTGAATCTAGTGTTGACACGGCAGCATCTTACATGATCATAGAAACAAGTTTCAACAATTGAAAATTAGGAGATGTTCTGTAAACATTTGATCATGATATTGCTGTGATCGTGAACAACTCAATGGTCAAATTAAATAATCTTGTTGTGGTTCTCACTGCTTGCTTTTGGGAAACAACACAATATGGCAAATATCATCCAGGTTTTCCCCCAAACCCTCCTTCTTTTATCTTGAAACATCTGTTATAGAGTTCACAATGTAACATTGACATTAAAGTTAACATTCAAGTTAAAGAAGATGTTTAGTAAAGCTAATAAAAGATTTGTTTTAATCTTATTTTCAACAAATAACATTACAAATATATATATTTTTTAATCTAAGCATCTAAAGTATATTTTAGTCATTCAAACCATATTATAATTACTATTTTGCTCTACGATAATGTAGAAGTACATTTAAGTACATATGACGAAGGATCAACAACTGAAAAAATTCTCACAATTCTCCAGTTGTGGATAAAGTTGAATCAAGACTTTGCGACACTAATATAAACAACCACTTTACGGCAGCGAGTATGGCGTCTCACTTCAGCGGTGTCCTGCAGCTGACAGATCTCGACGACTTCATCACCCCGTCGCAGGTCGGAAACTTTAACTAGTATTGCATAACGTTACCGGATATTCATTTTGGTAGAATGAGATAAATATGAATGATTCGTCGGCTTTTTTAGTCTGATTTTAGTAGCGTTAAAACATGGCGAAGTAGCCAGCAATCGGATGTGTAGTTGTTCTTGTCGCCTGTGTTAGTTGTTTGAGACGCGACCCATCAGTAGCACCAACAATGAACTATTGTTGTCTAAAGATAATCATAAATCGATGTTTACTGTTTGGTTGGGGCGTTGATGCCTCCAAAATACAGCCTTAAAAACACGATAAGTCGCCGTTAGCTTGCTGATGATAAGGGGCTGATGTAAGAAGACTGAAATAAGCCCATGTCTGATCAGTTGTGATAATAATACTCTCAGCTTGTGGTAACTTGAAGTCTCTAAGTTAACAACATTACTGCGGGCACTGACAATTTTAGTGTGATGACTCACTCGGGGAGCTTTTTGTTTTATAAATATTAAGAAACTGTAAGAAATTGTAGCTTATTTAAAACATATTTTCCAGCTAAGCTCAAATGTTCAATAAACCTTGTTGAGTTTCTATGCATGAACATACATTATTTGATGTATTGACAGAGATAATGATGTAACTTACAAAGCTTTTAGTGTGTTAATGAAGCCATTTATCTCCTTGGACTGATATTTACAGATTATAGCAGTGAACTAAAAGGTAATGTGGTCAGTTTAAAACTGAATTGATATTTTAGAATCCTATCTAACCAAAATAGCAATACACATTTCCCTCTTAGCTCCCATCCAACTCTCTTCTCATCGAGAGAAACTCAATCAGAGCAAAAATAGAACAAACAAAGGCTTATAATAAAGCTACCTTGATTAAAATAATCGTGTTAATCTGAAGATACAGCATTGTTTATGGCTGACACATTTTAAAATGTGATGACATGAACACACAAACAAAAAGTGAGACAAGGTTCCAGATTCTTTTTTTTTTCTTATTCCTTTTTCTGTCTTGATTGTTGCTGAAATGATGGCAAACTTTACTGTTGTGGTTTAAGAAAATCCAAAGATATTTTGTTTTCATATTTGCCCTCCTGTTTCTGTTTTGTTAGGAATGTGTCAAACCAGTCAAAGTAGAGAAGAAAAAAGGTAAATCTGTGGCCAAGATACAGATAGAGGATGATGGAAGTTATGTGCAAGTCAACCAGGTGGGTATCACGACTCGACGGCATCATGACATTAAAAAACATGTCATTATTGTGTTGTGCTCACTGTAACCTGTAATACAGCACACATGTGCTTTGCACACCTGGATGGCTTAGTTTATCTAAATTTAAAGGAACTCTGGTTGTGTTGGCCAAGGCAGCACCTGCTGGAATGCACAGCACTTTGTACTAAAAATCTATTCACCTGCAGCTGCTCATGGTGCTGCTGTTTATCGAAGCTGTGTTGGCTGACACCGATGGCAGAGGCATACAGTTTTTATACCGTACTTTTTAGTACAAATTCTTGTCCGACTGCGGATGTGATCTCAATGGTGATGACATTATGATAGGAAAACTGCAGGTTTTAGACATGTTAGCCAAGCACTGAAAAATATGAGTGCCATGATTGTGTTCTCTATGAATGTCCTAAATAAAGTTCTCCAGATTTCTCATGACGCAGAAGTGCTTGAGCAATAGATGACTCCTGATTGTGTATGACTGGATCTTATCCCACAGTCTGTCATTAAACTCTTATTGGTGTCTTTGAACTAAACCCACTTGTTGTTGAAGGACGGAGGAAAACAGAAGCTGGAGAGAGCAAAGATCACGCTAAACGACTGCTTGGCCTGCAGTGGCTGCATCACTTCGGCCGAGAGCGTCCTGATCGCGCAGCAGAGTCACGAGGAGCTTTTAAAAGTGCTGCGGAACAACAAGGTAGAGCTGCGATGTGTTGCGGGGAATAGTCCTGCACTGTTTTGGATCCTGGATTTGCTGTTATCGTTTTCTGTCTGCATCGTGTCGACTTCCCATGCAGACCAAAGAGGCGGAGCAGAAGATTGTAGTGGTGTCGGTATCGCCCCAGTCCAGAGCCTCCCTTGCAGCACATTACAACCTCAGCACTAGTGAGGCTGGCAGAAAACTCACTTCTTTCCTCAAAGGCCTTGGTGTGTACATTTTTTTGAAATCCATTATTAAACGACACCTAATTGAAGCAGAATAATTTAGTCTCTGCAATGTCTTGTTGTCTTCCAGGTGTTCATCATGTGTTCGACACCAGCTTCAGTCGAACGTTCAGCCTGCTGGAGAGTCAGAGGGAGTTTGTGGAGCGTTTCAGTCGGAAAGAGCAGGACAGCAAAGCCGTGCCCATGCTGACGTCCGCCTGTCCAGGTACAGCAGGGAGGGAAAAAACAAAACAAAAAAACGTAGCATGCGCACAAAACTCAACAAATTATGTCAAAGTAGCTGTGGGGAGAAAATACTAAAATAACTTGTTGAAGCAGAAAATGATGATAAATCTATTCACTAGTTCGTAAAATAAAACTACACAAAAATTACAAAAATGCACGCAGGTTGGATCTGTTATGCAGAGAAGACTCATGGCGACTATATTCTCCCGTACATCAGCACCACTCGCTCTCCACAGCAGATGATGGGCTCTCTGGTGAAAAGCTATTTTGCTGAGCAGCAGGTATGCTTTGGCGCTGACATAAAGTGCCAAGCAAAAGTATTCTTACTTACTGAACTTTTATTTTTACACTTTGTGATGCTGCGACCTCAAACTTCAATGATCTTCTTTCAAGAAATGATGCAACAGTGTTACAAACAACAATGTTACCACTATGGTGGTGCAAAAGACTTTTATCAAAGCATATGCATGTGCTAGAATGGCCTAATCAAAGTCTAAAGCGAAATAAAAATGAGAAACTGTGGCAGAACTATAAAATATATTGTCCGTCCAATCTGACTGAGCGCGGTCTAGTTTGGAAAGAGATTGTGAAAGTGTGACATGAATACTTTTGCAAGGCACTATGTGTAACTACAGACAACAAAGAAGAGTTGTTGCTCTGTCTGTGGTTGTTTGTCTGTTAGGGTCTTGGTCCACAGCAGATCTACCACGTGGCTGTGATGCCCTGCTTCGACAAGAAACTCGAGGCATCACGCTCCGACTTCTACCTGAGCAAAGCCGAGACCCGAGAAGTGGATTGTGTCATCACTTCTGGTAACACCAGCTGCCCTCATTCTTTTTTTTTTTTTAGCTTAAAGAAATAAAACGCTAAAAAGCTCTCTTTGCTGCTGCTGCAGGAGAGGTTCAGAAAATGTTGGAGGAGCAGAATGTGTCTCTTTCTGATGTCGAGCCTGCAGCCCTGGACACGATGCAAGTTTCATCCCGTTTTGATGTACTGCTCTCGATCCTTGCAGAATTTAAACCCACACGCTGTGCGTTTCACGCAGGTTCAGCGGTGTGTGCGGGGATGCGTTCCTGAGCCATGCTGGGAGTGGTTCGGGAGGCTACCTCCATCACGTGTTCACGCATGCCGCCAAGCAGCTGTTTGGGGAGGAGGTGAAAGAACTCACCTACAGGACGCTCAGGTGAAGGAGGCCTTCAAGACGAATGATCGTTTCACATCTTCTGATCATAAAGGATCTGTTTTTAATTACAAATAATAATAAAAAAAAAAACATGATTATATCTCACTATTTTTGTATTCTCCACTCTGTGTTGCAGGAATAAAGACTTCCAGGAGGTGAGACTGGAGAAAGACGGTGCCGTCCTGCTGTGTTTCGCCTCGACTTATGGATTCCGCAACATTCAGAACCTCGTGCAGAAACTCAAGAGGGGAAAGTCGCCCTACCACTTTGTGGAAGTTATGGCCTGTCCGTCAGGTAAACAGGAGAATATAGTTTTAGTTCTAGTCCCGGGAGCTTCTTTCATAGGTCTGCGTATTGATGAATCACATCTTGGTTTTTATGATTGTTTGCTGCATTAATCCCTGCTCAACATGTTTCACACATATAAAAATAAGGTCTTCTTGTCAACACGTCTCATTTGTTGACCTGCAGGCTGTCTAAATGGTGGTGGGCAGGTGAGGCCCTCATCCGGTCAAAACCAAAAGGAGCTTCTCCAGCAAGTGGAGGAACTGTACAAGGCAGAGCGCCCCCTGTTGCCAGAAAACGACACCCGCGTGGCTGAGTTGTATGAAAGCTGGCTTCGCACCCTGGGAGAGGTGAGAGCCAAAGAGCTGCTACACACACAGTTCCACGCTGTGGAGAAAATGACCAACGGGCTCACTGTAAAGTGGTGATCTGTGCTCTTGTCTAGCCAAGATGATGTTTGCAGACTTCAGCTTTGGTCCTGACAGAGATGCACATTTTTGATTGTTTTTTTAGGTCTTTTTTTTTTCCTGTGGGCCTGGTAGTTGTCCTCTTAATTAGCTTGTAATGTATTTTGTGTGCAGCCTGTTTCATCCTAAACATGTCATTTCCAATCATAAATAGGTAAAATATTATCACCCTTTGTTAATTATATGTAAATTTATACAGTTTGAAAACAAAATAAACAATTATTTAATTATTCCAGTGATGTGTACCAAAGTGTGTTCTTTTTTGTTTGCTGCATTTAGCTTATAGGATAGATTTGTTTAAGTCTGCGTTTGAGCAAGAGTGACCTGTATCTTATTCCTGTTATAGGAATTGGATATAGGTCTTATTAGGAAGAAAGAATTAGGAAAGTATATCCCTCTGTTTTTATTATTTTTCCAGACAGAAACTACTTTGAGATCATATTTCTTCAATAATCAGTCTTTGTTCATTTTATTCAAGTATGGCATGTTTAGCTGCAGGTAAAACAAAAAACTATTCACAATGACTTTACTTCTGCGGCTTAAAAAAATGCTTCATTTTTTGAGTACTTTTAACTTGACAATTTTGGCCCCACATGGATAAAGTTTGGACACCTTGGGAAAACAGTATTCTCACACAACAAAGCTAATGCTGTTTGGGCCGTTCACATCTAGAAACATCTGAATTCAGATAAGTTTGTATTTGTACTGTAAATTGCTGCACAATAATTACATTTACCTGTGATTTACTGCTAACGTCAGTGGAGTTTTCTATATTTTATCCATGTACAAACATGTGAAAAGCCAATATAACATTTACTGTAACTCTCATGATCAACATTCTATATGGATTTTTTCATTTGCATTAACTAAAAGCAATTCGAGCTGTTTTAAATATTCCCGTCAGAATACTATGAACCGATGTCACAGAGCATGAAGCTCATCGGCCTATGCTGACTTTACAGTAAATATTCTATTGCCTTGTGACATTTTTTTTTTTAATATTTCTGTTATTTTTGTTGCATTAAATTTAACTTTAATGTCAGGACTTTTCAACCGATAAAATGTTCTGCACAATTAAATCAGAGCTAGCATTTGGGCTTCTGAAAATTTCCTATAAACATTTATAGAAATAACTCATCCTGTACATTTAGGCATTTACTCCACATTCAAACTTTACATTAATTAGTGTTGCTATGGATGAACGGATCTGACCAGATTACGAGCCATAGAAGCAAACAGGGATTTATAGAACAGGGTTGAGTTAATTAGCACAGTTCTGCATCCCAACCTTGTGTTAAACGTGCAAAAATGCTGATTTATAACAAAAATATAACCCCACTAATATCTCTTAATTTAAGAGAGACAGCTACAGTGCTGCCACGGTCTGTAGCGTGATACAACATTCAGTCACCATCTTTAATTGCTGGACTTAAACGGTCCTTAGAGCTCATGAGCAGACCCCACTGCAAAGCCAACATGGCTTGAGGCGGAAGTCTCTCCTTGGGCTTCTTGAATTTATCCATTTCCTTTCTCAGGACTCTCATCACCTCTACAGGCTCCATCTTCCCAGTAAACTTTTGCACTGCTTTCTCCCTGCAATAGTAATAATAAATGAAAATAAATTAATTAATTAGGACAGATTAAACACACAGAAACTGAACATTCCAGCTCACAATCTTTTTTATATTAAAAGCTAAAGCAACTTTCAGAAATGTTTCTAAATAATTTCATGTAAAAATGACTCATCCAGGCATACCTTTCATGTTCCATTAAACACTGTATGTGAGCTAAACATAAAAACTCACGAGAGGCGGAGGAAAGGATTGTAATCAAACTCCTCCTGTAGTGTGGATGGTACAGTGGGTTTGTCGTCATCATCTCTCGCCTAGCAACGGAGAGCAAAGCATCCATATGGAAGAAATGAATACAAAAAGATTCAATTATACGCAGAGCACCTAACATTATTACTATGTCATATACATTATTAACAAGTGGCTCAAATGAATTTATACTAAGCAGTATTTTAACAACTATGAGGAAATAAACACTAACTGCTTCAGTATTGTTGATTGAAATGTCTTACTGATCATAAAGTCAATTAAATGATTCAGTCAACCTATGAATTAGGCATAATTTTTCTAAACACAAGCAATTTTTTTTTACCAAAAATTCTGTAAAAATCTATCTGAATTGATGTAAAGTAAAGAATTATAAACATTATTATTTAACATTTTTTTGATGCTTTTAACTCACCCTGGCCCAGCTCAGCATCTCTTTAACCTTCTCGTTCTCTGGCTCCACCAGCAGCGCAAACTTTAGGTTCTTGATAGTGTTCTCATGTCCACAGAACACTTTCTGTTTTAAAAAAATATATGTGTTTTAAACAGATTCTCGGAGAAGTTTCCTTTGGTGCACCAAGAATTCAACACACTGCCTGTTGTGCATGAAAGTTTTCCCCGACTGATTTGAGCATATTAGGAAAAAATGTTTGTGGTTAAAGGAGAATATCAGACACGCCGTCGCTTTTGGCGACATTGGAGCTCCCCACATTACTTCCTGTCAGAAGCAACTCAAAGGATTTCAACAAGCAGCTGAAACCATCCATGATCTCTATGCCAATAAACAGTGACGGTGTGCCAGTCGTAATTGGGTGCGAAAATGGCCTAAAATTAAGTAGTTGGAATATTTTTTTTTTTTTTGTTTCACTAACTCACTGTTTCTTGAGGTAGGGAAGCGATCACTTTGGTGAGGTTGTGGTGCATCTGTTCTGCTGTGCCCTCCACAAACCTCCCACATCCACCTATAAACAACGTGTCTCCTGAAAGCCAAAAGAGAGAATTAGAGGCCAGAGATCTGTGGTGCCCCTCCCTTTACATCAAACAAACCAGCTAGCGAAGGCAGAATTTCTAAATGCAGGAAACGAGAGATTCAACTGGTTATTCAGCCCTTTAGGTGAGCAGACAGAGACCTGTGAACACAGCGGGCGCGTCTGTGCATTCATCCTCCCAGACGTAGTAGCACATATCACCAGAGGTGTGGCAAGGAGTGAACAGGCACTTCACATTGATGGAGTTAAACTGCAAATGGAGAGAATACCGTCATAAACCGCAACCCTGACTGGAAAATGTTTTTAGTGTCAAAGATTCCGTCCGTTTACCTTCAGTTCCTGAGAGTCTGTGACTTTATCTGTGAGCCCCTTGATTCGATCATCCGCCCCATAAACCTTGAGGCCAGGAACCTCATTCACCAGAGCCTCGTTTCCACGAGCGTGATCCCTGCAAGCACAAACGAAAACAAAGAAAAACGGCTCAGTTGAACAAATATGATGCAGTATTAGGGTATACTGAGGTGTACAAAGTTACGGCTTCAAATCTGCTGACATTTTCCATCATACTGTTTCTAGGGAATGACAGAAAAGTTATTTTCACAAGATACTTAAGTGACTGGAGAGTAACATGTGTGCATGAGCACAGTCAGAAATCAACAATGTCTACACTACACTTCTAAGAAGTACAAATTTACAAATATTTCTGAATATTTTTCCTACACCACAAGCACCACCAACTTACCCTTAGTAAGATAATGTAGGTATGTAACTACAGCTAATCAGCTCATCAAATTCTGTATGAGCTATGGCACATAGCTAATCACACTTGAATAAAATAGACAATTTGTCAAATTAAAATGATAACCGACTGAATGTGTGTAGTTTGTTTGGACCCATATGCTAATCTTACCAGTGATAATGCGTGGTGAGAACAGCAATGAGAACCAAGCCTTCTCTTTTGACAATTTCCAGCAGCTGTCAAAAAATAAATAAATAAAAACCCGTTAAAGAAACACAAATAAAATGATAAAAATGAGGTATATTTTTGCTATAGTTGGATTTTAATTTTTGATTTATTTATTTTTTGTAAAATACCTCACTTCAATGTGTTCCTATGGATAAAATGTTCTCGTAAAAATTCAATAACATTTTTTGTAAAAGTGCCATTATTTTATCGTTCGCGTCTCACCCGGTGAGGTACAGCGGGTCCACGGCTACGGCCTGCCTGCTCTGCTCCTCTATCACCAGGTACATGTAGTTGTCCTCCAGGATGGAGATCACCTTCACCTTCATGGCTCTCGCGCGCGCATGCACGCACCCTGGCACGCGACGCTTCCACAAACCACAGCGCGCGCCTCCTGTAATATCTGCGCTAATTGGTTATAAACCAGCGCACACCCTATGAGACACTTTATAAACCCAGCTAGGTTATTAACTATGTTAAACGCTTTCTGCAGCTTGTTTGACAAGAATTTCGTCAAAGCGCATCGACTAACAAAAAGCAAAGTTATTAAAGCTCAGTTTTGCATTCAGACCAGGAAGTTATCGTGACCTAACAAAGCCATTGCGTCAAACGTCATAACGCAGACATTTTAATCGAGTCAGACAAATCCAACCGTTGAGAGGAATACATAATTTGGTAAAAAGCCCAGAAATATTCAATGCATATCAGCTTGAATTATTGCTAAGTGTTTATTTTGGGCTTTAATAAATAGTATAATTTCTTTTCACATGATGTCAAGTCAGAGCTTAGGCTGTATGAGGCCCAAATCATAATCAGCCACCTCAATTTAACAAAAATTGATGAAAAATAAATGCATTAAAAAGCATAACATCTATGTTTTTACAAATGGGAAGATCAGCCGCACAACATATCTTAACTTAGAATTAGGTAGGCATTGCTTGAATCATATTTAGTTTACAAGTTTATCAAGTTACCTGTAATAATATAGAATCACACAGGTAAACACCTCCTGGGATTTATTTAGTACTAGATCTCGAGTTTGATTTTACAAAAACATTTTGGTCAGTTTATGCTCTTGGATACATGCTGAGTCAGACTACTCTATTTAAAACGTTATTTTTAAGATTTAGCAAGGAAACCAAAACAGAAGATTAATTGCCTGACTCCTGAATTTGTGCTGTATTTTACCTGAGGACAGAGATGGCAAAGGATAAAACTCAAATAAAATCAGATTTATATTCTGATCCGTCTACTGCTTCTCCCTGTGGTTGTCTGTCTAAATAAAAGGGCACAGCTTGTTCCACTGCTTAGCCACCAAAGAAGTACCTTGTCTCATAAATATGATTTCTGACACATCAAAAAACATCCTTCCATTGACTTTCTTCCAACAGATGTGTTTTATTGCTTTTTCCAAAGAACATCATGCGGTGCTCTTTTTAGATTGTGCTTTACAAACATCCAGGATTGCTAATCGGTAATGCTGACAACACCAACCGCTTATAATAAAATGAGAAATTAAGTACAAGTTCTGCTGCATTTTACTCAAATGAGGCTTAAAGCAAATATAGAACCAACACAAAGGCAATCAGAGTAAAACAACGTTGATCTTAAATGAGATTATTACTTCATCTGAAATCCACTTACAGAAACCATGTACACATATGGCTGATTGTTCCCTACACAGCTCCCTGTTTCATGAAATGAGCAAATTTAAACACAGAATGAAAACTGTTAGTACATCAATATATTAATATCTTTTTAAGCATTTACAAATTACAAAAAAATTCATCTCTTAAAGCCATATATTCTTCAAACCAGTCTCCTCACCATCAGCCAAACAAACCTCATAAAACAGGATGAGAACATCTAGTTATTTCATACATCCGAGTCTATAGCGGTATAACTGGGTACATTCAGCAAGGGGTAAATATAGTGGATTTATTTTAAATGGTGTTGAGGTTGAGTTGTACTTATTCTTTAAAATCATGTAGAACTTGCAGTGCTTTAAGGGGGTAAAAACAGGAACACACTGGACTTCACTCCTTCGGGACGCGGAAGTTGTCCTTTTCTTTCCGAAGGCTTCTCATGGTTTCAATGGGATCGGTCTGCTTCACATGGTCTTGAACAGATTTTTCTCTAAAACAAAACATCAAAATGAATGAGAGAGAGAGTTTAAAAAAAAATAAAAATATTTTAGTTTCAAATAAACTCCAATCCTCTAAATGATCAAGTGCACAGTCTGGCTGCACATACTTCACTCTCATAAAGGGATTAAATGTAAATTCATCTGCCAAAGTGGACGGGATAGTTGGCTCTCCATCGCTGCACTTCTCCTGCAAAAAAAAGAAACAAAAACAAAAAAGCAAACACACAAGAAGCTCTTAATCTTTACAAAGACTTTGATTTTTTCTTTTTAGACATCCGATTGAAGCAATGACACAAAAGTCCAGTACCTTTGCCCATGTAAGTTTCTTCTGAATGACTTCATTATGCGGTTCAACATGGCGCGCAAATTTCAGATTGCTGACCGTGTACTCATGGCCACAATAAACACGCTATAAAGAAAAACAGAAGCTAGTTTCTAGTTGTTATCACAGGAGAAACCTATCAGGTTATGTTGCAAACACAAAAAAAACAACAGATTATGATCTTTTATTGCTTCAATTATTCTACTTTTGAAGATTCTATGGGGGGGGGGGAAAAAATCAACAAATTTATGTTTTAAAATACAACAGTGCGCAATTATCATGTATAGACATGATAATTGCGATGGGATCAGTATTTTAGATTCAGATTTGTTTTTGTAACTATTATTTCTAACATAGACCTTTAAAAATAGTGCATTATTTTTTATTTTTGTTCCACAATTATGAACAACTACCTTGCGTCAGGTTATCATATAAAATTCCAAGTAAATTCACAAATATTTGATTCACATGGTGCTACATTTACCGTTTCGGGAGGAAGACGTCCCAGGATTTCTATCAAGGCTTTGTACATCTGCTCTGCCGTACCCTCGAAGAATTTACCACAGCCGGCCACAAACAACGTGTCACCTGCATGTAGAAAAAAACAAAAAACCAAGAGAGATGCAACTTACATTGCATTTAAACAGAACATGTAAGGAGGGTCATAGCATTTGCAAACCTGTGAAAACAGCAGGTGGCTCAGAGCTGCTTTCTTTAGTCACATAGTAACAGATGTGGCCGGTTGTGTGACAGGGTGTGAACAGGCATTTCACACTGAGTGATCCAAGCTTTTAAAAAAATAAATAAAAGGTGAGCTCTTTAGCCGGGTGGAGCTTACTGTAGTATGATACTAAGGAAAGAACAATGCTACGCTCTTACCTTGAAGGTATTCGAGTGGGAAACTTTCTTCGTTATCGCATCAACTCTGTCATCTCCTCCGTAGACCTTCAGCCCTGGCATCAGCTTCACCATCTTCTCATTTCCACCTGCATGATCCCTACAAGAGCAGAAGAAGAGGCATGCCGCAGGTATAAAACATGTACGGATGGATAAAGCCTGAATCGTGTAAGGCCGGTACATCTGAGTTACAGTTGTTAATGCTAAACGTTAATATGAAGCATACCAGTGGTGATGGGTAGTCAGAACGGTTGTGAGTTTAACGCCGTGCTTTCTGACAGCTTCCACAACCTGATGAAGGCAGAAAAAGAACTGATGTTATGTTAGAGAGTAAGGTTATGTTAGTGGCGTAAAAACGACTGGCGAGAGTCAACATGGGATTCATTCGTGCTGTGCATCAAGCAAGGAGAGACTGATGATGGAGGCTTTGCGTGTCAGGTCGAGTCACCTGGTGTGAAGAAGATTTTAAGTAAAAGGAGTTTGTGTCAATAGAGCCTTGAATGTCTTCAAAAACACTGAGAATACGAGGTCATTACATTATACACTGCATAGACCGGGAATGACCATCTCCAGTCCTAAATATCCAGCATCCCCCTTGTTTGGCACATCTAAATGAAAAGAACTAAACAAAAACTGAGAAATGAGAGACTGAAAATATAAAATTCGTACCATATGAACGGTCTATTAACAGGCCTCTTCGAAATGTAATAACATGCTGAGGCTATTCAGTCCTTAATGCAGTACTGCTTAAACAAAGACACATAAAAAAACCCAAAAAACAGAGTTGAACACTCTCGGCCAAGAAAAACAAAATCTTATTTATCATCTACCAATTTCTACTGCCTCTTCTGCTGTAGGGTGGAAGAGGTTCTGGGTTTAGAGTAGCGGTTCTCAACGTGGGTTTCTGGGATGCCTTAGGGGGGCGTTTGGTCGAAGGTAAACTTTCCACCTGCACAACAATGCCAGTTTAGACTTTGAGCAACTTGGTAAAACTGTATTGTGTAACATTAAATCATGCTTGGCTGTAACTATCGATGGCAGCTCTTCTCCTTCTAGTCAGTGTTTGTAGCTTCTGTTAGCTTCTTGGCTCAGCTCCTCTCCTGCTTCTGGTAGCTAAAATCACGATACCCTCACTGTGTCTCCCTCTGAAAAATGAACCCATTTAAATAAAGAAATCTCTCTATGGGTGATACCACCATAGATAGATACCATTTTATAGCGTTAACACCGGAGCTCCGGTATGAAATGGGGGTGATAGAACAACCCAGCACTTTTAAATTTCAATAATCAGAATGCAGAAATACCTTTTCCCCATCTATACGCTTCCCGACCGCCCTGCACCATATGCGGTAAAAAATGTTTTTAAAAAGACGCACACATTGCGCAAAACGGAGCGACGAACTAGATGTAAATTATGGCATAAAAACATAGAATCAGACGCTGAACAATGAAAAAGTCAACACATGATGTGAAACTCATGTTCATTAGACGGAGCAGCAGGTGATGAGTTCAGCGTCAATATCATTTATTGACGCTGATGGTGAGCGTCAATAAATGATAAAATAAATGTAGCATCAGGAAAGAAACTAAAGTGGACATAGCAATAAACCAAGAGAGGATAATACTAATCAAATTAAACTCAATGGAAATGAATGAAGAACAAAATGCAAGAATAAACTAAGAAACTAAAGTAAATACTGAGGAATAAACTGGTATGGCAAGACTTTTTGAGCAATAATTAATACAGAGGACTGTATGGCAAGAATAAACAGACACTATTTCGAGATAAAAGGTAAAATAATATTGTTGAAATGTCATGGGTTTGTTGAGACAACATCTAGTACCGGGAATAAATATATCTTACAGACCATAACAGTAGAACTGGTCACTTATTTATGTTTTTAATTAGATTTGATATTTCTTCAATATTATTTTTAACGTCAGTGTTGATGTCATGAGGCTGATGACTCCATGACACTTTCAATTTGACTCATTAGGATTTGACTAAGAACCAGATTTGTTCTTTGTAATTTCTGTCCAGTAAAACTATTAATCTATAATCAATAGACAGGTCTTTATAAAGATATAATCCATGTTTCTGTATCATATTTGTAAGTACCTGCAACTTTAGTTTTTCCACTGAAAGCTCTGGTTTGCACAATAAATGCCATGTGGGTGAAATTTTATGGATGATGCTCTGATGTCCCATTATCCTGAAGGCAGCACAGAGCTGCACCACCAGAAACTGACATAAACACTGAAGAGAAGAAGAGCTATGATTAATGTAGTTACAGCTCTATCCATGTTTTAATGTTGCAGAGCTCAGTCTTTTTGCAAATAGATCAAAGTTTAAACTGGCATGTTTTTCGTCTTTTATCTGGTCATTTTGTGCAAGATTTAACAACCAGAAAATGGCACAAAATACTATTTTTTCCACTCTGATTGGCTGCTGTTAGGTCTACCAATTTTAACTTGAATGTTCATTGCATTTTTCGTAGACGCCGGTATTATTTTTATATTATTTTATGTATTATTTTTGTTGATAAATACAGAAACAAGCATAACAATCAAAACATCGACAGTGATAGTAATATTAATGATAAAATAATGGTCAGTGCAACGTAGCCTGTAAATTCTTTGGTGAGGGGCGGTGAGGGACCTGGATGAAGGCTAGGGGGGCGCTGGGCCAAAAAAGGTTGAGAAACACTGGATTAGAGTCTGTCTGTGTTGTCATGGGTGAGAGGTTGAGACAGGACAAACAGAAAGACACAAGGCAAACAACCACACACACTTGCTTCTTAAGTTAATCTAAAACTAAGTACTAAATCAACATATCTGCAGCTGGTGGTCAGGGTGATTAATGGTTCTCCAAGTTATCTGAAGTCAGTTCGAACGTTCTCTTTGGATGCTTTTCCATTCATTTTCTGTTCATTCTTTTGTCCCCAAAAACAAAAGTGTTCCAAGGTCAAATTTAAAATGTTTTCTGAAGCAGATGTGTTAATACCAATGAGTCGGCAGTTGCTGTTTTTACTCCAAACACTTGACCGGCTGAGTCATCCTCTCAAAATCCCTTCATTTTCGAAAGTTGCAGAAATGTCCATCTGACGTCCATCAGCCAGTTTATGCTGCTGCTGTCCAAAAACCTTCCCCACGCATTTCATTTGCCATCACAAGTACAGACCTTTATTGGCTCCACTGGGTCAACAATGGCAGCTTCTTTTGACTCTTCATCGATCAGCAGATACATGTAGTTGTCACTGAGCGCTGGCAGAAGTTCGACCCTCATGTTGGTTTGTTGGACCAGGTGGGATTTCCTCACCGTGCTGTGAAGGAGAGCGGCTGTCTGGGCTTTCACTTCCACAGGGGCTTCAATGGAAAGACACAAACATGTGTTGATAGAAACACTCTGAGGTTGACTTTATATACCCCGATACTGTGACCGCAGTTTGCTCATTAAAACATGTTTAGGTCAATTTTACGTCGACGACCTTAAAATTGAACGTTAGCTTTTTTTCCCCAGTTAATATTTGAACATCAGTTACAACTTTATTATACCCGGTTTTATAAGTAAGTATTGTAACAACAATAATACAAGAGACAGGTCAGCTGTAGTCACTCGCCTCACTGGAGACACAAACGTAAACACATCACATAAGGACGTGACATCGAACTTGATCAGGCTAACATGTTAGCCAACTGTAAAGCATTTCGGACATACCAAACTTTAACGCTGTAGCTGCTCCTATCAGAGTGCAGGCACTCCCCACAAGTGACTTGATTAACATTACAGGTACTGCAATCTTATCAGTACCTGAACTAACCAGAAAAGTTTGGTTTTGGTTCAGTTCCGCCTCCGCCTTCTTATCAGCGCCACCCTCCCTAGACATTACCAATCAAATCCTGAAGGCGTTTTGTTTAAATAATGGTAATCAGTCGATACGTACGCATTTGATCGACACTTGCAGTTGATGTTGTTTACGTGATAAACGTTTATGTGACAAACATTTACGTGATAAACAGATCAAATGTGAAAATGAATGGTTTCGAGCTCAAGTTTTATTTAAGCGTAGGTTTCCTCTGGCTTGCCGTAGGTTGATTATCAAGTTCTTTGGCATAGATACAGCCGCGTTAGACGCTGCATAATCTCCTGGCTGAGACGTCGCCGCCATATTGTGAGTGTCAGAGTTAACTCAATAAGTCCCAAACCTATGTTTTTATTATTAGGTAATATTTGTGTCATTGTACTTGTTTTTGTTATATTCAGTTGGATTTGTTCATTTTCATTTCATTGCATCCTTTTTTTTAATTTTTTATTATATCTTACTGATTTATTTATTTATTCTAATCACCTTAAAATTGTTTGTAAATGTACTATAACACAAAATAACTCTGTATGGACAAAAGGGAGGTAGAAAGTGATGTCGATATAGATGAATAGACAGAAAAAAATACGATTCCCAAATATATAAATTGACTGATGCACAGGGAGAAGAATAGATGTGTGGAGAAATGGATGGATAGTATATTTTCAGAACCAAATTGTTTTGATTTTCAGATATTGTGCATATATTGTTGAATTTGGGCTGCTTGGTTTAACAGCTAGTATCGCTGTCTTGCAACAAGAAGATTTTGGGTTCAAGTCCCGGCCTTTTCTCTATATACCCTGTGGATAATATGGTCCTCTTAGTCCATATACGTGTGTGTGTCTTGTGTTGACCTGCAATGTACTGGGGACCTTTCCAGTGTGTCCCCAACCTTGTACAGACATAGATAACAGGTGGGTGGATCATTGAATTTACTGAATGAACTGAAGTTCTTTCTTTCAAAGGCAAACATGCCCCTCGTAATATGGCGGACGCGCTGAAGCCTCCGTCTGTTCGGGCAAACGAGGCCAGAGCGGCATCTCATTCCTCTATGTCTATGGTTTTACTTAAGGTCGGTCAAAGTTTCCTGCGCTGACCTGCTCGCAGCGTGTGGTGAACTACATTCACCACACTAAGCTACAGTTTGCCCACGATGGCAGCGCGGAACATTTCTCGGTTCTGGGAATGGGGACGGAAGATAATTTGCGTGGGGAGAAACTACGCAGACCACGCGAAAGAGCTTCAAAACGCCATTCCTACAGAGCCCGTCCTGTTCCTGAAACCGCCGTCCGCATATGTGAGAGAGGGCTCCCCCATCCTGGTGCCTCGGTACAGCGGCGACCTGCACCACGAGGTGGAGTTGGGGGTGGTCATCGGCAAAGGGGGTACGGCCATTCCCCAGTCCGCCGCCATGGAGCACGTAGCCGGGTACGCGCTGTGCTTGGACATGACGGCCCGGGACATCCAGGACGAGTGCAAGTCCAAAGGTTTGCCCTGGACGCTGGCCAAGGCCTTCAACACCTCCTGCCCCGTCAGCGACTTCATCCCCAAAGATCGCATCCCCGACCCGGGGAACGTCGAGCTCTGGCTGAAGGTGAACGAGCAGCTTCGGCAGAGCGGCTGCACCTCGCAGATGATCTTCTCGGTCCCCTATCTGATCAGCTACATCAGCGAATTCATCAGCCTGGAAGAGGGGGATCTCATCCTGACCGGGACCCCCAAAGGGGTCTCCGCCGTGCAGGAGCACGATGAGCTGCAGGCGGGCATCGAGGACGTGGTTACTATGAATTTCAAAGTGGAGAGACCGGACCACTAGGATGAAGTGACTGAGAGAAACCAGCAGATGGCAGCACTGAGCCACAAACTATGATTGTTTTTTTTTCTCTCCCCTAATCGGGATTTGATTGGTTTAGAGTTTTGTATTGTTAACTGAACTCAAATCTGCGTCATGGATATATAAAATATTTTAATGGAAGATGTATCAGCAGAGATTTAAAAATGTTGACAAACACTTTGATAAAGTGATTTAAAGATTAAATATCTGAAATGTAACTATATGTAAAATTATTTTTTTTTTTTTACACGTGACTCCTTTTCTGATTCTAAGATTGTTTTTTTAATTAAAAAAATTGCTTTTTGTGGCATGAAATTATTTTAGGTATTCCTTTAAGTCACTTCAATATATTTCCATTCCTCCAACTAATTTGATGCTAAATTTCTAGAAAATATAAAATACACTCATTTTTACATTGCTAATATTCATTAAAACTGACTCTGTCCAGCTTTCTAATCCTACGATCAGACAAAGATTTTAAGAGAAGCGGCAAAATTCACCTTTGTAGCGACAAAGTTGTGGCTAAAGATGTTAGTAAAGTACAGACAGTGTCCAGATTTCATTCCTGCAGTACATGTGTAGTGAGAGTTGAGGCTCTGAGGTGCCAAGCTGCTGCCAGAACCCATGAAGGATTACAGGATGGATAAAGGAGTGGGCCAAAATCCCTGATGTGTGCAAACCTGGCGACCAACTATAAAAACATCTTACTGCAACGCTGGCCAATTAAAAAAAAAATTATCTAAGCCAAGTGCTAACACATGTTTTGTTGGGAATCAATCATCCTCTTTCACTTAGTGGCGTGCAAATCAATTTCAGCTTCTATGAAATGTGCTTTTTTTCAGATCTCTGTTTTTAAGTAAATGTTTTTTTTATTTTTTGTTTCCTTGCAAGTGAGCCAACTTACAAAATCAAACCCTTGCTGAATTTTCAGAAATTTCTGTTTGGCTTTCAGCTTCATTTTTGTAAAATAGCTGTATCGGTAAAGGAATTAAAAAAAAATTAAGGACACATGGTAGGAAATTACCCTCTTTGGTTGTGCTTAAGGCTGGAAAGGTTTTTGCCATATTCTGGATTTACTGAGATCAGTTTCCCTGCAGCAGTTGGATTAAATCACACTCAAAGTGAGAAAAACAATGCCAACACGTAACAAATTACCAACATCGCCTCAGTGCTTAAATAGCAATATTGATGTGCGCCTCTAACATAACATAACCACATTGTTGAGAGGTGCCTTCTAACAGCTTTCCCAGGTTCGGGCGCTGTTCTCCCACGGGCTTCTCTCTTTTCAACATCAAACAAAGTCTCCATCATCCTGTCCCAGGCTCCTTTGCTGTAACCCGAGTCAGAAAACATCATCATGCCTCACCTGTAGGGCATGTTGTCTGGAAGACTCACCTACCCCGGTCATCGGGGAACACATGTGTCCGTCATTCCAACATTTATCACAAAATTTAATAAGAGCTGGGAAGCATATCCACAGACCACTTCCCCCCCACCACCACCACAGAGTAAGAGTGGAGCTTTGTGTCACTTATGTTCACAGCAGATGTTGTCTTTTATGAGAAATGAATCATACAACTCCTCTTCTTTTGTGTGACTGGAGGTATTACCTTCTCCCGGCTATTAACAAAGGCTTCAAAGCCAGAGCCCAGCTCTGATTTAACGCTCACCACATTAACCGGGATGTTGTCATTAAGGCCCGGCCCAAAAAGGTAGATTTGACTCTTCCGAGGGCAGCCTGGATTACACGGAGACCACAGGTTTCCGAACTCACACCAGCCAATGGTGACGTCAGCCTGGAGAAAGCAGAGCCAAACTGTGGCGCTGCCAGGGGAATGAAGACATTAGAGGACATTTTCACACACCTGACAGCGTAGCTTTGGTACTGTGTCCCTGCATGAGTTATTGTTGAGGTTTAAACAATCCCAAGACAGAAAGTATTATTTTAATAGCTGACAAATTATACCTTCCATAAAAACTAAATACAATTAATATTATTAAATAAAGAAACAATAACATAAATATTCATATAAAGAAACAAAATATAGATATAGTACCATAACAATAAATAAATATTAATATAAATACAATCCATGCATATTATGATTATAAATAAACGTATGGCTGACAACTGTATGTAAATATAAAACAGTAAATATATAAATATTCCCTATAAGTAAATACAAATATTTGAAGTAAAAAGCGAAAGTTAAAGAGGATTTAACTACACATGACTACTACATAGTTATTAACAATATAACTCTTAAACCGTTTCACTTCCCTACAATATCACAAATAGAGCAATGTATCGGCACACGATCTGAAATTATCTGAAACGCGCATTTTATTTGCAATATAAGACGGGGCATCCCCAGAATCAGAACCAATCAGTAAGAAGCAGATTTTAGGTTTTGTGCTCCAATAATCCGGATCAAACTTCCAGAAAACAGCAAAGTGCTGAAACACTGAGGCCAAACACGCGTCTGTTTAGAGTCGCCTTCGATTAATAATAAACTGATCATGGATTAATTCTCCTCAAAAGTAAAATGTTCCTTTATTTGTCTAATATAAGCTCAAAAAACCCTGACAAAGACGCATGACTCAATGTCATTTTGACAAAATTCAATGTTACTTTACGTGAACTCAAATGATTAAAATAAATCCATTAATGACACTTGACACTGTCCATTCTTTTGCAGAAGAAGTCCTCCGCCCCCCCACTGGAAGAAAGAATCAAAGTGCTTTACTGTCTGGCAGTCTACATCTTGTCCGTCTGCATTTTTGGAATGGCAATTTGTGATGCCTGGCTGCTCCAAATTTGCGTGCTGCTCTGAATGCCACCAGACGGGTCTGTGGTGTGGCTATTCTGAGGACACAACCACCAACACTCAGAAGTTTAGGAGGCTCTGAGTCAGAGAGGACATGGAACATCACAGGGAATCACGCTCACAGGGTTAGCAAATTGGCTTAATTTGTTATTTTGCAGACACGCAGAAGGCCTGTCTTGCATGTCAGGACTGTAAATGTGTTATTGTAGTACTTTAACCACATGCCCACTGTTTTCTTCTAATGTATCCTGAAATTTTGACAGGCTGTAACTGATATTCATGCATAATTACCATGCTTTGCAAAAAAAAAAAAAGAAAAATATATCCAAATCTTTTGAGATTTTTCATGCTGTGTCATTCCACAAACATTTAAAAAATCCTGGTTGGAATTTAGAACCACTGTTCACTATTACAACTTCATGTCTGCTAACATATGTCACTACCTCCTTCAAACATCTGAAGACTGACAGTTTTTGCCCGTTGATCCAGTTTATGTTGTGCCTCGCAAAAGTTTTCATACCCCTTTGAACTTTTTCTTTCCTTTTCATGTTACATCAGTAAACTTTAATGTGTTTTAGTGTCAGTTAAAGCACTGAAAACTGTAAAACTGTTCACGTTCAGCCTCTGTGAGTCAGTACTTTGAGGAACCACATTCTTGCAGCCACATGTCTTTCAGAAGAGATTGACCCATCCTTCCCTTTTAAACAGCTCAGGCTCAGGGTGATTAGATGGAGAGCGTTAGTAAACATGAGTTTTCAGGTCTTACCATTGATTCTTGGTTGGATTTATGTTCGGGCTCTGACTTGATCGCACATGATTTAAGCCATTCCATTTTAGCGCTGGTTGTTTGGGGTTTGTTGCCCTACTTTTGCTGCTGTTAAGAAGTTTTCCTCCAGAATTGCCCCACATTCAACTCCATCTTCCCCTGAATTCTGACTTCCCACGAAAAAAAAAAAAAAACATCAGCTATGGTTGCCAGAATTTTACCGTATTTGGTATCCATCCAACTATTTTCTGTACACCCTTGTCCCTAGTGGGGTAAGGAAGGGTGCTGGTACCTATCTCCAGCAAATGTTCTGGATGAGAGGCAGGGTACAGGCTGCACAGGTCGCCAGGGCAACACAGAGACAGACAGGATGAAAACTATACACACCTAGGGAGAATTTGGAGAGACCAATTTACCTGGAGGAAGCTGGAGTACCTGGATAGAACCCATGCATGCGCAAGGAGAACATGCAAACTCCCCGCAGAAAGACCCCGGGCCGGAAATCAAACCCAGAACCTTCTTGCTGCAAGGCAGCAGTGACGTTTTTTTTTTCTTTACAGTGTGTACTCTTTGATCCTAATGATGCTGCAGGTTCGATACTGTTCACCAACAAACCCCAGAGGCAAAAAGCTACATTTCTTCAGATCAAATTGCACAAAGAAAGAGTTCATTCATTAATTAGGTGACTTCTAAAGATGATCAATTTGATTATTTTGAGGTGTTAGTGGAAAGGGGGCAGGGTTATATTAGTATGCCACACTTTTTAGTCTGTTAGTCAAAATCCAAAATAAAACACACTGATGAACATTTTTAAAAAGTGTATGGAGCAGGAATAGTTTTGAAAGCTGATGAAGTTATTTCACAAGTCATTAAACACCGTGGTTCTATAATTATACAAATGAGGACTTTGACTAATAATAATAAAAAAGAAAACGTATGCATTAAACACTGCATAACTTTTTCTGTTTAGTTAACAGAGATGCAGGTGAGTTATTTTAGGGGAACATGTTATGGTTTTATTGGCTGAATATGAGGCACTTTATTTTGCTCAAATGTGGCCGCAGCCAAATGAAAATGAAGGACCTTCCAAAAGCATTTCCACAGATTTTTATTTTTAGTGTGAAAGCTTTCCCTCTACTTGGCAGCAGTGTCTCCATTCATACCTCGTAAACTGACTGGAAGCATGTCTGTGAATTTTCATCCTCCATCTTTTCCTAATCAGGGCCCCAGGAGCAGACAAGAGTTGGCACTTTAAAAGCTAAAAAAAAGAAAACTGTGGAAGTCTTTCCAGAAGCATGTGTCCAGAAAAACAATTTTATGAAACGCTGCAATAAAATTCCCTAAGCCCATATTTGAGTTCCTGTTTTCGTTGAACTGCTGTGACCAAAAATCTTTCCAGCTCAAGTCGCTCTCTCGTCAAATAAAGTTGGAGTCCCAGGATTTAACAAGATAGCAGTGGTCCCCGATCGTGAAGAAGAAACTAAATCCTAATAGGTCTTACTAAATAAAAGGAGATTGTGATGTGCTTTTCTTTCTTGGAAACCTAATATTTTATTCCTACTTTTAAACTTAATGCATTTTATTTCTCTGGTTGGCTTTGTAATGCTTTTTTTTTATTATTTAAACCCGTTTTATCTTATTTCCTGGGTCCATAGCTGGATGAGTAGAAGGGTTTAGAAACCATTCTGAGCTATGAAATCATAATGGATTTATGGGAATCACCCTGATGTTGCCGTATTTTTAAAAAGATTTAAAAAAAAATAGAGAGAGAGAGAGAGACAAACAAAAAATATTAGAGCAATGTGATGGAGCTGCTTGTGGAGAAGGATAGAGTGACGTCATGTAAAAATAAAGGTAAGATTGCATGAAATTGATTTAAGCTTCAAGCAGTTAAGGTCAAAATTAAAGTCTAAATTGGATTATGTATTTGCACATGTGACTCAAATAAAACATATGAAGGGGTTGCCACTGCCCCAACACCCACTGAGTACAAGACAAAGGCAACACATCAGACTCATTCTTTTCTTACCCAACTGCTAAAGCTGCCCACTGACATCATAGCGCTCTGAGCAGTGAGCCATATTGCCTCCATCACAGCAGGCCACTACTTGCCTGTCCTTCAACTCAGCTGAATTTCTCACATAATTAAAAGTGTTTAGTGAAAGCTGTAGATTATCCTAAGTGCCATGATGTTGTGCTGATTTAGGGAAAGCTTACTTCTGGGGATTACCCTTTAAGGACATTAATGTCTTTTCCAGATGGCAAAACGAATGTATCTGTCCATGCCGGCTGCTGGGCTGGCACAGAACAGCTCTATCAGCACGCTGCGTAATTACTACAGAGCAGCAAAACACTTCAGGAGGGACGTTAGAGTTGGATATTTAAAGTTTTAATGCAGGTCTTTAAAATCTAAAGCCAGGAATAGCGACAAAACAGAAATCCTGACTGAAATGTACAGAGGCAGGAGGTGCTGAGCGTGTGACGTGTGCGTTTTTATGAAACTCATAACTATAACACGTAATTTCATTTGCAACCCATACATTTCCACACAACAAAAGCTCAGTCTTAATCACTTAGAAGTCTTTTTTTTCTCTTTTGTTTTGTTCAATCAAAAGAGTGGGGTGGGTTTTGTTTTTCCACTGGGCTCCTGTCCCTGGTTGTCTCACCAGCGAAGATGCTTGTTCCTTTTTTAACCTTACAGACCACTATATCTCGAATGAAAAGAGCTCTGTTGTTAATTCTGAGCCCACAAAGAAAGAAGCAGGGGTTTCTGTGTGAGCTCACATCTTCTGTAATTAAAGGCCACAACACACGCAGGCCTTAAACTGTACATGTGGTCTCCATTGTGAGGGGAATGAAGAGGACCATGTGATTTCGTTTTAATGACGCTACGACAAACAGTTAAAGTTAAGGAATCAATCTGGAACAGAGCAAAATTATACCGTATATAAAACATTAAGTACCTGTTGAATATTTAGCACGCTGGTTTTGCTAAAAACGAATAAATGCAGAACAATGACGATGTAGTCCTGTTAAAAGGGAGAGATGTATTCAAACCGCAATACCCTTCTCATTATTCAACAGGAAAAAAAGAACTTTAATTGCATTTTAAAAAGTCACATCCTTATAATTCTTAACCAGTTTTTGGTATATTTTCACAGGTATATTTTTTTAACAGTTCATGCTTTTTTGTGAGAAGTGGCTGAAAGTCCTTTGCCATCACCTTTAATCTTTAACTCTCTTTACAAATTGGGGACCGTGGTTGTCTCAATTTACAATATGTTTAAATCCTGTTAACAAATGAAACATGTTGCTGTAACAAATGTGGCTAAAGTTACTTTCTGGGAAAGTAATTTTTAGCACAAAAAATTTTATGAACTTAAAAAATTGTGATTGTTGTGATATGAGAAAAGTGAATACTACAGAGCTCATGTTGTGATCCGTAGTTGTCTGTGTTTATTTTGGTTTTTTTTTCTGTGTTGTGATCCTGTTGTTGAGTCTCTGTGATGTCCTGTCCTCCCTGTCCTGATTGTTCCCAGGTGTGTCTCGTTCCCTTGATTACACCTGTGTGTATTTAAGTCCAGCTGTTGTCTCTGTCTCTTGTCAGGTCCTTGTCTGTGATAGTTCGTCTGCCGGCACAGTTGAACTGGTAAGTCCTGTGTCTGCATTTGCTGGTCGTGTCAGTCTTTGTATTCAGTTGCTACCGGTGCTGAGCCTCTGTGTTTCCGCTCTGCCGTGCTGCCTGAAGATCTGGACTGTTTGAGCCACTTTCATTAAATTCATCATCTTCATCAATACCTGGGTCTCTGTGTTCATTCTCACCACCACACACCCTTCCTGACAGCTCAAACACTAAATATGTCAGGCACTCTGCTGCTACTAGAACCCTTTAAATTGCACATCTTTGGGGGTTTAACAGTGATTATTTGATGCAGCACTGCTAAAAAACAATTGTCCTCTGCGTCCTGTAATTCTCTAATGGATAAAATCTTGACCTGTTACTGAGGGTTTTTCCGGTTTTGAGGAGAAATCCAGCAAGGTTTCTGGTAAAACAGTCTTGGTTCATTACATCCTGTTATTCCTTTCCTAATGAACGAAAACAGGATCGTTGGTTTCTCTATGGGGACACAGCTGCAGTGGCAGTGCCGCATGACTTACCCAGTTCAAGGCTGGGAAAGACCTCCGTACCGAGTCAGATTCGCACACACTAATGAACACCAGTTCATTTATTTTGATTGGAACGCAGCAAAATTCTGTGCTTTGTTTGGACAAATCCCTCCTACTTTCTCCGGAGCATGGCACGTTTTAGAGAAGTGTCTGTGCTGACCTTTATCCTTAAAGCTATTTCCACAAAACAGGGCTTCCAAAACACAAAAAAACCCCAAAAACATTTATACCAATGTGCCAGACTGTTTAAGACTTTCAGGAGGAAATTCAGAACCACTTGCATCTCACCTCATAACAAAGAATGTGTTTTTGTTTGTATTTGTTTTGTGAACGACCAAACCAAAAACACTTGTATATCAACTCACCATCAATTCCAGCGCTTCAAAACTCAAGGCGCGTATAGACGATGGATGGATAGATGTATATTTACTTGATCAGTTAACAGCAAATCGATCATTCGCACAAAAGAACAATAAAAAATAGTGAATGAAGTTATTGCAATTCTACATGAAGCAAAACCGGCTCAGAGTAATGTGAAATCAGGAAGGAATTGTTTAAATGACTAAAATTTGTATTAAGAAAAGTCCAAATCAAAAGATTAGATTTATTTATTTTTGCTAAATGTTTGATAAAAATGTTCTGTGATTTTTGTGTGTGTTTGCTTTCCAACTTGCTGCTCACTGTTCTCACTCAACAGCCTTCAAATGCAACGTTTTATTTCTCTTCATGGAGCAAAAAAAAAAAAGAGAGTTTTTATACTTTGTTTTACAATCCAGCTGAAGTTCCCTGCAGTGTTGGCCTTTTCAGCCTTGTTCGCACAAAAAGCAGTGGTTTATTTGGCAAAACAGAAGCATGGTAGTGAAAGAGATTGATGATCAGATGTAGTTTGTGGTAAAGCTCATCTGATTGTAGTACGATAAAAAAAGAAAAATAGCAAGAACGTAAGTAGCAGCATTGCTGATAAAGTCAGAGATGAATAATGTTGCCTCTCTGAGTCTGCCTTGCGTTTCCTGCACATTTCTCAGACAAACTCTAACTATAGTGCTGGGATTCCGTAGAGTTTTTACATTTTAGATACCTAATTGCCCATCAGAATTGAGAAAAGCATGACATCTCTGTATGTTCCCATGGGTAACAGGACAGGTTATTCACAGCGGCACCTACACTCAGATCCTCTGCGCACCCACAACCAGACTGCTGACACCACCTCTATTGCACAGAAGGCTGTTAGCATCCTTCTCTGCAGATGACAAAGTTTCATAAGCAACGGTGCGTGTCTGAGATGACGTTTGAAGCTGTATGAAAAAACTAGAGACTCCTGCAATTGTTCTGGATTTACAGCATTTGGTTACCATGGAGATGAGTACTCACACAAGTCCCCTTTGTTGATTGCGCATTTAAAAAAAAAAATATATATATATATATACAGTATATATATATATGATATGCTGCTCTACTTTTACATTCTTTTCAATCCACTAACATCTGCAAGAAACAAATTCATTATTATCTTTATTGTTTCTGTAAAGAATCTAGCTCAAGTTCACATCTTACGTGTACCACTACAATTTTGGCAGATTAAGACGTTTGCAGTTGTTGACAGATGTTTTTTTGGGGGTTTTTTTTGTAATAGTTAATGACTTTTATAACCATTTGTGTTGAACAGATAAAGCTGGTTCTCTGTGAAACACACGGAATTTAGAAAAATTGACAATAAACACTAAAAACAACATTTGTATGTGTAGGTTTAATTGAATATTTACATTTGAGGTATAAATTGTATTTCGACTGCAACTGATACAAATTTCTTTGCACTGCGTAGCAAATCATTCGATTGAACAAAAAAAAAAGAAAGTGTCAAAGCGTTGCTGTAGTGTGACATTATTCCCAATGTCCTGTCAGTTAAGCCACTTTACATCTTTCTTTGCCATGTAATAAACAGTACATGGTAATAAATAAAAAGTTATTTTTTTATAAAAACATATTATCAACATAAACTATAAATATGATGTCATCTTATAAACAAAGAATGAGATAAAAAAAGAGAAAGAAAGTGAAACCTTCAAACCAAAAGGAAACATATGAGAGTGGTTTAAAGTCCTCAATCTGTATATTTGCATATTAGCAGCACTGGTTCCATCTGAGCTCCACCTCTACAGCTAAACTGTTGCAGTTTATGAGTGCTGTGCTGCATGTCAGGTTGCATTTGCAGGCAAAGAGATCTTTACCTTTCCTTTACCCCTCCCTGAGAATCTTAGATTTCTAAAACTTTAAAGAAACATCAAGAGGCTATTCTTAAGGCAGACTTGATCGTCGTTCATCAGTCCCAGCCAAAGTCTTGTCCGCTCATCTGATAGAAACGCTGGTTGAACGGTCTATAGAAGTCCCTGAGTCGTTGCAGAACCTCGGACGGGATCTGGGGGTGAGGTCGGCCCTTTGACTTCCCGAGGCAGCGGGGCCTGCTGCTCCCCTCTGGCTTCTTCAAGCAGGGAAAACCTTTAGTCTGGTTGAAGTAGAAATGTTTGTCTGAAATGACTCTCTTCAGGCCCAGAAAGTCCTGAACGCGTCCCACTTCCCCGGCGGGGTCGGACACGAGTCGCTCACCGCTGACAAACAGAAAGTGAGACAGGGGGAAATACTGGAGCCAGTTCTCCAGATGTTTGGCGTAGAGGCCGATGCGCACGGCGCTCCAAGTGGAGTCCACCGGTCCCGTGGAGGAGTTCTTCAAGACAAGGCTCTGGAAGGACGGCAGACCCGGGTTCTTGGTGAGCGTCTGGGTGTAGTCGGACACGGCGCGCGTTACTGGGTCCCTCACGACAACGACGAGCTTGGTGTGGCGGTTCATTGTGCAAACACGACTGGGAGCCTCCCTGGTTACAAAGTAGCTCGGTGTCTTCTCCATGGTGATCTGGCCGTCCAGAGTCCGGGGCATCAGGTTTCTGGATGGGGAGAAGAAATTTCCAGTTAGGTATTTTGATCCAACCCATTCACTCATCAGATCGTTTCTTCAATGAGCCCAACATCCCTCACGCCAAACTTCTAATGTTTTTTCTTATTTTGTTTTTTTAGATTCCTATGCCGTGTCAATAAATGCGGACTTTGACTAGACCATTCTAACACAAAATTATGGTGAAATGTTTAGTCATTAAACTCCCATCCTAGTCTCAAATCTTTAACAGCTTTTGACAAGTTTGCCACTATTTCCTCATATTTAGCTGCATAATTTTTCACATCAATTCTGACCACCTTTCATGTCTGCTAAAAAACAAAGCACGTCCACAGCATGATGCTGCCAATGAAACCCTGTTTCATTGTTAAGATGGTGTGTTCTTGTTGTTAGTCTTGTGATAAATACAGCAATTTATTCTCAACTGATTTTATTCAAAAGCACTCCACACTTTTTTTTATTTATTTCTGAAAAATATTTGAAAACAATGTCTCTTTTCCTTCCACTTGAGTCTCACCATACCCCTCATAAATACATTGATGCTTGTGGTTCGAGTTCAAAGGGTAGGAATGCGTTTTTAACCTCTTATACCTGGAGGAGCGAAGCTACAGCCAAACTTGCCAATTTAGTCACACACTTATTTTAATAACCCCAATCCTTCTTTCATTAAATGACCTCAATTAAATCACGTATGATTAAACGTTTGGATCCAAGACCGTGTTATTGTTTTGCAGCCCCTTCGAAAACCTCACCCAAAGATCTGCAGAGCAGGACCATCCGCTCACTTGGGGTCTGATGAGTCTAAAACCACAAAACCTCAAGAACCACTTAACAGCAATTTCCTACAGATTTCCACCCCCTCTTCTTCCTGCAAGAGCAAAGCGCCCACCCTGTTTCATCCTCGCCTCCCCTGCCTGTTCCTGCACGCATTTAAAGAGTCCAATATGTCTGCAGGAAGTGTGACCGGGCTGTCCAGCTGCTGAGCTCAGCTAGTGTGTTAAACATATGGCTGTGAGGGGGTGCAGGCGGGGGGAGGGGAGGGGACACTGTGCACAATAGACCAATACAAATACTGTGTGAGCTGGAATATCATGATATGTTCCGAGTTATGTAAAGTAATCTGCGTCCGTAGAACAATAAACCGATTTATCTATTTATTTTTGCTTCATGGGTAGCTCACAAACGACATATGTGTGGTATCGTTTGAGCACATTGTTTCTTTTTCTGCGGTTTGATTTCTAGTCCATCTATCAAACAGGCATTGTGGGCACAACTCGGGTCTCAGATGTGCTTGTGACTGACAGGAGAGCTGCGTGAGCCAGACTTGTGGCAGACTAAGATTTCAGAAGCGAGTCGGTTCGCCTGAGAAACCGGCGATGAGCAATGATTAAAACGGAGGAGGAACTGTCTATTGGCCATTTTGGCTACATACATCTTATTGTGTTACTAGAAATGGAGAGCGTTCATGTGGTTTCCTATAAAATAAACAAGTAACAGAGCGTTTGGGCTTTATTTGTTTCACATTCGAAGTCTCAATTGAGTCCAAATGGCCATAATAAGAGGTCGTTCAGAAATGTAGATGCAGTTTTGAGGGGAATTTATTTCCCCTGCGAGACTTTTCATGATCAAAGACCGATTTGATGATTAGTGAGAAGCAAACAAAAGTCTGCATTGCGTTAATTCAGCAGCTTCTCTTCATAAGTTTACATTAGGAAGAGAACTAATTAAACAAATAATCTTTACTTTTTGAGCCCTTGAGAGAAATATCTGTTTCGCTTTAGCACTGGGTGATATCACTTGAACATGTTACTTATGGTTTTTAAGTTGCTGATAGAAGCAGATGTCTAAAGCCCGAGTTGGGATCATTTAGTCAAAAGCAGCATTAGTCAGGATGAATAATGAGTACATGAGTGTAACTTCATGAATGTGAAAAGCAAACATCTTGAAAGTCTCAGAAAAGAGGTGGATCAAGCAAATCCACAGACAAATATATGGATTGAGAGTTTCAACTATCGGAGGGAATTTGTTTGATTTTGTCACTTTAAATGTGGCATCAAATGAGCTTATCGATACTTAGAGTGGATTTAGCGAAGACGCTTAAGGATCAGTCCACTCTGACATAGATGCTTCGCTGAAACAGACCTTTTCAGCCACTTTGGTATCTCCCACCCACAGGAAAGAGATTTTATTAAGTTGAGTTTTGCCGTATCCATATGGAAACAAAAAGCCCCTTTATACAATTTGACAATTTTAGAAGAACTGAATAAAGGAGGTCACTAGCAGTAGTACCAGTAAATTAGTTGAAAAACAGTCATTTCTAGTAAATGTTGCATATATTCCTCACTGATTAAATCTGCTGATGCTTTTTGCACATCCTCAAAAAGGGGGGGTGCCCTCACCTTAATATTCACATTAGTGTACGAGAGGACTTTATCTTCTTTTGCTCAGATGTAAGCTTCAAGACATTTCAGGGAAATTTTACAGGGCACTAAACTTACTTATGGCTTGTAATAAACACCAACTGATGTAGCTTAAAGAGGGAACACAAATAAAACTTTACATGGGCTGCAGAGATGGATGAAGGTGAATAAATTTTTGTGGCACTTATTGCTAAACAAATAGAAGAGAAATAGCCTTTATTGTTCCGCAGAGGGCTGGATATCCTGTCTATCCTAACGTATTCCGGAGGGAGGAGTTTAAAAAAACAAAGTTTTAAGTCTTTTGTGTTTACTTCAAGGTGAACCATCTCAGCCCATTACAATGCCATTAATAAAAGACCATTAATTGATCACTATCCAATTGCGCGAGGCTATCCTCTGCCTCCTGACTCTGTTTATCTGGGTCTGATCAATGCGTCTGTCTCCGTGTGACAGATTGTGCTCGGTGCTTGCAATGCGTGTGGTTTTCACTGTGTGCTCACACGTGGGTACAGAGGTGACGGTGTTTACTGATAAGTGAATTAGCGTCTGCCCTCTGATTCGTCATGCACGGGCTTTGGGTTTGTCCTTCACTCCTTCAGTTGAGTGACACTTTGGATAACGACCATTAGTTTTCTTTCCATACTCATGCATAGTTAATGAGTTGTGGCTTTTACCCCTCTCCCTCCAAGCGCCTGTCCCCTTATTGATCAATCGGTCTCATTAACCGAGAATCAATAAGTAGCAACTTCTGTCATAAATCTGTCTGCGTATGGCGACAAGGAGTACTGTAAATCTGTCAAGGATGATTCATTTAAAAGCCTATTTACCAGGTGCAAATCAAAACTCTCGTTCAACCCGCAAAAAACACTAGCAAGTCTTTGTTTTGTGAATAAACGTGAGACTCGGGAGAACAAATATGTTTTCTATTTAGCCCATCAAAAAAAAAAAAGCGTTGCTGACAAACTATACGAGTCTGGAACTCCCTGCTGTTAAAAGGATGTAACGCTTTTTTCCTCCCCGAAGTGCCACAGAGCTGATTACAAAGCTGATACGCTGGAAGCAGTCTGGATCACACAATTAGATAAAAAAAAAAAAAAACTTTTCTGCGAGGATGTGGCCAACAGACTTCCTGCCCCTCAGATTACCGGGCTCTCCCACCGAAGTGCTCCAGCTTACACCCCTGCAGCACCTTAGCAAAAGGCATGCTGCACATCAAGTGTGTGATCAGAGAGGAAACAAGACCATTACAAATCTATGTCCCTTTCTCAATCAAAAATAGGTTGGTAACTTTATCAATCAATCAATCAAATTTTAATTTGTATAGCACATTTCAGCAGCAAGGCATTTCAAAGTGCTTTACATGATTAAAATAAAAACAGAAGAAAAATAAAGATAAAAACATTCAAAACACCAAAGACATCAAAACCTACACTCTAATCCTAATTTAGCCATAAGCAAATCTAAACAGGTGGGTTTTAAGTTGAGATTTAAAGGCACCAACTTTAGGGCTTATAATATTGTCATTTACTGGATCATTTACATAAAAACAGTTTTGGGGTGGGGGGTTTGGTCCTGGAGAACAGTTTTGTTACAATGAGCGTCTTTTCATCCATGATATTGTTCATAGCAGGGACCCAATTAAAAAAGCTGGTGGAAAATCAAGGCAATAAAAAAACAATGTGAGGGGGAACATTTCTCAGCAGAGTTGTTGTGCTCAAACGGTGACAGAGGAAGCCTTAAGGCCATGGACTGCCGAACAGGATGAGTGGGAACTTCCATATCTGAATGAAATAGTGCTTGTCATCACCTCTGACGATGAAGGAGGAGGGGGGGCATATAAATACTGGAAGTGAAGTGACAGTGTGGTTTCAAAATGAAAAGAAGTCTGGCTTTTTTGTGAAAAATGTGGTTGTTTGTTCCTCTTCTGGGACTTTTGGTGATTCTTCATCCATTCTGGTCACAGTTAGTCACCCATTAGCTTATGTCAGCATTTATTCCAGCATCATGTACTGATTAAAAAAAAAAAACAGCCAGTCAGCTCCTGTTCAAATAACTAAAAACAAAGACTTTTGAAGTACAGAGTTAGCCCACTTCTTTCTTTTACAGTGGCTTGCAAAAGCATTCATAGTTCTGGAGTGTTTTCACAGTTCCAACCACAAACTTCTATGCATTTTATTGGGATTTTATTTGGTAGTCAAACACAAAGTAGCACATCATTATGAAGCGGAAGGAAGACAAAACAGGGTTTTCATTTATTTTCCCCCTCAAAAAGAAAAAATTCAAAAGTCTGAAAAGTCTGACATGCATTTTGTATTCGACTCCCTTTAGTTATATTCCTCTAAGTAAAACTTCCATGGCCTGCTGTTAAGAGTCACCTAATTAATACATAAACTTGATTCACAAAGAGAGTAGACAGGTCAGGGAGAAAGCGGTGGCGAAGTTTAAAGCACAAATAGGTTTCATGAAACAACATAAGATGGTTCTACAAAGTACTGACTAAGGACTGCTAAATACAAAAGCCTGCCACACATTTCAGATGTCACAGTGTAAAAAAAAACATTTGAACATTATGTAGAATGTTGAACATATTGTCCTCCCCTTTCAAAATTATAAAATCCACATAAAATACTTTGAAGCTTCTGGCTGTAAAGTGAAAGAAACGTACAAGGAGTATGAATATGTTTACTTGATGCTATAAGCTGAATATGAATCTCGTTATGGCTCTAAGTGGACGATTACATGCGGGGACGTTGACGGCAAGTAATAATATTGTCACTAGCTCATACCGCAGGCATTAGAAGATGCTTACCCTCATGATTAATAATGCATTAATGGACTAAGTGAAAAGCTGACCTCCAATTGAGAAAACCTAAGTGCTGAATTTTCACAGAAACTACTTGAAGTGGCCATCTAGAAAGGAAAGGAGTATAATGTATGTTGGTACTTTAGGCTTGTTGATGCCTGGGGAAAGACAAGTAGTGTCCATTATAGTTAGGAGTTTTTAGAAGTAAATGCCTTCCAGAGAAGTTCAATAATGTACGTAGCTGTTGCACTCAGAATATGCATGCACCACAATTATGATGAATGATAATGACATCAGTCTAACTTTAAATACTTTTGTGAACGACTGCACTAAAGCTGAGATTTATTTGTTTGCATAGAGGCTGACGGTGGGTGGGGAGAACAATGATTCATTTCAGCCTCAGGGCTGCTAAACAAGTTATTAAAACACAAATCTAAATCCAGCTAAAGAAGTTATTAGAACACAAATTTAAAGTGGAGTAGTGTGAAAAGTCTAAGAAACAAATCCAGCTAACCCGCATGGTAACATTGACTTTTCAGAGCTTGTAATTTAGCAACGTAGTGAAGAGACGAGGCAGTGATTCACAAATCCACAAGTAAGAGTATTATTTTAAAGCAAAAATGTTAATTTGTTTAAGGCAGAGACAAGCTTTAGAGGTTTGGCAATTATCCAGGAAAATCTGCAAGCAGCACAGAAAACCTGGCAAATACATCGATGGTCAATCTTTAAACTATAAATATGATAGTATAACTGGGTTTTGCTCTAGACAGAAATACAATTTAATCGATTGCCATTAAATGTAGAAATCCACGGTCCCCTGAGGTTTAATCAGGTTGTTTATTCTCTTGTATTCAATTAAGGGGCATAAAGTTTACCTTGAGTATCCTGCAGTGCTCAGATGTTTATATCCTCTCCAGGGGGAAAATTTAACTTTGGTGAATATTTTTCCTTAATGCGATCATCAAGTTTTGACCACATTTACGCTTTCAGGTGATTTTGTTTGTAACGTAAGTTAGCAAATGCTAGCAAAAATATTCTAAACATAGTAAACTACTGCAGATAATGAGGAAACTTTGCCTTTAGCAGGAGTGTATTTATGTAAAAAGAAATCGGATGATTTTCCAATATAGTACACACAGTTTGAATCAAGGACTATTTTAGCTTGACCAAACTGCTGCCCATCAACACTGAAGTTAACTGGAGGAGTGGTGACTATATGGGCTGTCCTGCAGGTGCATGCATGGTGGGACTAACTGGTTGGACTGGGCTCATTACATGTCTTTCTGTCAGGCAATCCTGGAGTAGCAGGTGACAGAAATTCCACCAGAAATATCCTTTGGACTTGTAAATCATCTTAGTTGAATAAAATGACCACATCATTTGATTTTATATTGAAATATCTCTGTACCAGTCTGCCCTTGTCCTCTTTACAAACTACTTTCATGTGATTTTTGCCAGGTTTTCCCAAAAATCCATGTGTGCATTAAAGCTCAAACATTCTGAAATACAGCTCACTGGATGCTTGTAGACTTTATTCTGATCAAATAACGATGTAAAAATAGCAAAACTATTTTTTTTTTGCGAGGATCAATGTGTAACCGTTTACTAGTGAGAAACCACAAATTAATATAAGTTTCCCATTTCAGGAGAAGATATAAATAAGATAAGGGCATGAAAGAGTGAAAAAATTGGTTTGACATTGAAACTTGATGTCCAAGTTTACTCTGATATAGGTCTAGTGAAAAAGCTAGAAGATGATGAAAGTCATATCTGTATTTCTAACCAAATTACTCTTGACTGTGTCATTGTTTTTAGCTTTTTTCTTGGCCCATGCTAACCTTCGCTGGAAATTGCAGTGCAACCGAGCATGACTACCAAGCATCTGAGGCATCCGCTGGAACAGAACCATCATCCATCCATCCATCCTTTTCCTACACCCTTGTCCCTTGGTGGGGTCGGGGGGTGCTGGTGCCTATCTCCAGCTGGCGTTCCGGGCGAGAGGCGGGGTACGCCCTGGACAGGTCGCCAGTCTGTCGCAGGGCAACACAGAGACACACAGGACAAACAACCATGCACACACACACTCACACCTAGGGGCAATTTAGACAGACCAATTAACCTGACAGTCATGTTTTTGGACTGTGGGAGGAAACCGGAGAACCCGGAGAAAACCCACCATGCACAGGGAGAACATGCAAACTCCATGCAGAAAGACCGGGGCCGGGAATCGAACCCAGAACCTTCTTGCTGCAAGGCAACAGCTCTACCAACTGCGCCACTGTGCAGCTCCCAGAACCATCATTTCTTTGACTATTTTTCTCACAGACCTAAAACGACCTAAGTGAAACTATTCAAAAATTTTTACAAGCACCCCAAAATGAACCACAATGTGCCTTAAATTATAATAATTCACCCCATCTGTGATTTGAGTGTGGGCTTTTCCCCAAACCTTATAACACCACCTAAACAAAACTATGGCCAAAACCCACCATCATTAAAACACATTACAGCTATACACTGTGGAAGCCACTTCCTGGTCTGCTACGCCAATCAGGGGCACCGAGCCTCCGTCACTAATGGCCTTAGAGCTTAATGTTGAAGGAGTCGTTGGTAAAATTGCCCTCATTTGGGAAAATGTTGCCCCTTCACCATAAAAGTCCACCTCCAAAACTTCAGCTGTCAAAAATCAAGATTGGCGCGATGATTAGTTGAACTTGACCTCCTGGATAGAAGAAGGCATGTGAGAGAGACAGACATACAATTTTTGGTTTGGTGTTTTTCAAAGCCTGAAAGAAACAGCTGATCTTTTTTGATATAACATGTTCATAATCATATCTTGTGTTGTTTTTTTTCTGTTGGGTTTACCAATTTTTTTTTAAATAAAATAATTTGATCAATAAATTTTAAACATAGTTGGAAAAAGAATACAGTATAAGAGTCGGCTTGTACAGCATTTCTGTCAGCCTTCCCAGCTCCTGATTTAAATGATTCATGCTATCTTTTAGCAACAGTCTGATTGGTTACAGTCTTAGATGCTACACCTGTGGATCATCCACACAGTTAGTCCCATTTTACCGATTTTATTTTAGGAAAAAACAAGTTTTTTTCAAATAGATAAACATTTCCCCTCAAAAATAGAAAGCTGCTTTTAAAAAAAGAACTTGACTTCTTGGTAGATTTTTACCTAATATAAATTAAAAAAACAACATTGCTATAATAAGAAACACAATTAAAGTATTTCATACGCCAAGACAAAAAAATAGAACAACAGCCATTGTGTCATGAAAAGCTGTGGGTTTTTGCTGACAAATCCCATATGTAAGCTACACGACATCACAAACTCTTTAAACCTTTGCCTCATTTTAAATGCAATGTTTGTGGGTTTTCTTGTTGCAGTAATGAGTTAAGTGCCCACATGCAAACAAGAAGATGGGATGGAAATACAGACATGTAACACCAAAAAAGATAAAAGCAAGAGCAAGCTTTTATTAATGGCTCTGAAACAGTTAATCAACCTATGGTGTGTCTTCACCAGTGCAGTTCACTTTGATACTTTCAACAACTGACATCAAACTTTCATATTGTG
The DNA here is from genome assembly GCA_033032245.1 of Poecilia picta. Lineage (NCBI taxonomy): Eukaryota > Metazoa > Chordata > Actinopteri > Cyprinodontiformes > Poeciliidae > Poecilia > Poecilia picta. Next base: position 14,630,027 of record CM065360.1, read on the forward strand.
ACAGCTTACAAATTCAACCCATCTGTTAAAGTCATATGTCATTTTAATTATTTTTTTTCTTCCATCCAGGACGAAAAACAATCTTTGTGCTATCATAAATAAAGTCTATTTTTTAATAGATCTATAAAGAAAGGTTTGGTTATAAAACAAATCTTTAGCGTCTCCCAAACCATCGTACGGGTCATTCAATCCTCAGTGGAAATTTTCGAGAGGCTCTAAAAGATGTGACACTTTAGTTTCAAGTCAGAAAAGCAGGATTTTCCAGTTGCTGTACACGATAACGAGGCCTGTTACTGTTAGTAGTACAAGCCAATAGTAACGTTTGCCTCCAAGTCACAAAGCACCTGTCAGATATCATTGGTAGAAAATGCTGAAAACTTTTATTGTTATATACTTTGAACTTTACATCAGCCTGTCACATAAAATCTCAATTGAAGAAACTGAAGTTTGCGGTTGTTGCATGACAAAATGTACAAGATTTAAATGGAAGAAAACTTTTTCAAATCACTGTCTGAACATGCAAAGATCAATCTTGTATGAAAGCAACAAAAAAAGATTTAAAAATGTCTGTATATCCATAATCAAAAATAAAGACTTCAATTATTTTTCTTAAAGTCTTTGTGAAAAGCTTACTTGTTCAAATAGATAAATCATGCTATACAAGCATGCAAAGTTACACTAATAAACCGAGTTTTCAGCCTTTCCTCCTTCTGTGGCATACTCTACCGCTAATCAAGATCTTACATTTGAGTTATAAGGAAAATCAAGTGGTTTATATTTTTCCTCAACCATACATCTGCTTTGTACTGTTTTGCAGATTTTACTGTATGACAAATCTATTTTATAGCTCCTAGTGGTGTTGCTACAAAATTAGTGGAGCATCAAAACAGTTACTTTAAAAGGTTACCAGAACCAGGCAGGGTAATTTAAACACACAAAAACTCACAATGTAAGCACCATATCTGCCACAGGTATTCACACATAGGAACTTTGTCAGAGAGGAATACAGTGAAGCGAGGTGGGATTAGGATGAAGAGCATCGGACAGGGGTGTGTGTGTGTGTGTGTGTGTGTGTGTGTGTGTGTGTGTGTGTGTGTGTGTGTGTGTGTGTGTGTGTGTGTGTGTGTGTGTGTGTGTGTGTGTGTGTGTGTGTGGATGTGTGGGAGAGGGGGTTAACTATGTGAAAAGAATGTGTGAAAGCTGGGATGCAAATGTGGTAATTAGAAACAGGAGGAACCCTGTGTGCAAAAGTGTTGGATACGGGGGGAGGAAATGGCAAAAATTCATACGGTGCATAAAGAGACAGACAAGGAACAGAAATCTTTCAACATGTTAAAATTATCAGCGGTGAAACTGTTTCCATGTGGCCAAATATGCTCCGTTAAGGCGGAGCGAGGTGTTTGTTAAGAATGGCAAGACGGGGTGGAATTACATCTGAGAAACCTCTGAAATCTGTGTTTGTTAATGCTCCTCACCCTGTCATAACCTTCGCCTCTCCTCATGGCACCTTTCGAGCTCAGAGGTCTCACAATGCCATTGTCCTGTCAGCCTGATGAGAGCTCAGTTGGGACCAGGTTCAGAAGCTTGCAGAACATCTGGATATGATCAGAATCGGCTTCGTCCTGAGCTAAAACCCTCTTCAGAGCCTTAATTGAACCCAGATATAAATTACAGTTTTGGTCAAACAGGTCAATCCATAATCAGCTGCTGTAGCTACAGCAGAAGCTAATTAGAAACCCCCAAAATCACGCACTGTAATCAAATCGTCACATCTGCATAAGCTGAAGATAACCTCCAACCTAGACCTTTTGTTGACATTGCAGGGTGATCATAGTTGGTTTCCTATGCGGCGCACAACCAGAGCAAACACAGGATGACAGGTGGAAGTGTGGGTTGTAAATGGTTTATAAATGGGCGTCAAGATGATGAACAGCTCCTCTGGGGCCCCGGGGACCCTTTGATCTACAGTGCAGCTCACACACGGATCGTACCGTGTGAAGCTGGTCCGAGTACATCAGTCTGTCTGTATTCTGGCTCGTTTATTGACAGGACACATCAGCACATATGCATAGGGCGCTCAACTTTTAACAGAATGGTGTTCCCTATGTATGGTTTGACATTTGGTGTTTATTTTCGAACAGGAGTGGAGGCAAGTGAAAATCAAAGGTTGACATAAAAACAAGTAAAACCGAGAACTAAAATACAGCGGGGAATCCTACTTAAATCAAAAGTAGGAGACCACGAGGAAACAGGCTGGTGGCATAAAAGCAAATATTTATGCTGGAGACTTGATTGCAGAACAAGAAGCAGGAGGCTGATTAGAAACTGTGCGCAGCTGTGAGGGAAGAAGGTAAGTGACGGAAGTTGATGAGAGGAAATACGTCTGATAGAAAGTACAGGCAATATGGGAAACAAGGAAAGCAGAGATTTAACAAACCAGAGACACAAACAAGCAGGAGAAACTGTCAGTTATGTTTGTTAGTGGAAAATCATCCAAAACTGGACTGTATCTTTGAATATCTGGTTCTCAAAAAAATATATATTTGAACTAATTTTCAGTTTCTTAGAATCATCTGGTTTGTTGAGTGATTGCACAGATTTGGATATTTAATGCTTTTGTTTTGTTTCATTAATATTTTCAGCACACTTTGTGTATTGTAGGTTGGCATGTGTTTCACCTGTTACATTTCCTTGTGTTTTTTGAGTAATATAATTTGTAAAAGTCTATATGAGCAAATGAGACTTCTTCCATTGGAACAAAGTTCATTTCTATCTACTGAGCCTTCTTTATCATTTAGTGAACAAGTAAATACACAGCACACATGTACATCCTGTTACCTATCGTGTACAAAAACTTAATGAGAAAAGTTACGTCTATTGTCCTTCACTTTTTGCATGTATCTGATGTGCTGTTTTTTTTTAAGTCTTTGCTTAATTTAACAGTTTAAAGCAACTTTAACAGTTGTGTTTCCATGACATTTAGATGTGAACCGACAACCTGTTCATCTGTGAGCAGCCTACCTGTACCACTCCAGCCCTCTGTCGTAGAACCTGTCGAAGAAATGTGGTTCTGCGCCAAACGCCCTCACGTCCGGATGGATGCGCAAAAACTCCAGCAGGGCGCGGGTTCCTCCTTTCTTCACCCCGATGATAATGGCATTTGGAAGCTTTTTAGTCCCGTAGGTGTTGGAAACGGGGATGCTGCTTGTCTCCTTCTCGCTGCCCTGCTCGTACTGCTGCTGCAGCTGCTTCTGCTGCTCCGCGTCCACCTGCAGCGCGTCCGGAGAGGCTGTCCGCTGCGCGCCGGGGTGGTGAGGCGGAGGCGGCCGGAGGTCCACCAGCACCTGGCTGCGGACGTCCAGGTCGTCATAGCCCCCGTCTGCAGCTTGTTGGCTGTATAAAGTCCTCGGAGCCGAATCGCAAAGTCCAGCGAGACAGTAGAAGAGATAAGTGAATATTAGGACCATGGTGAGGAACACGGAGACCTTGGAGAGCACCTTTCCAAAGTTAAGCCTGACTTTGCAGCCGCCACATCCCATGAGTTGATCTCCTGCTGGACGCGAAATGACCGAAACCGTGGCAACATGCTTCTTCCACCTACATGGATCGGGTCTGTACGAGGCAGAACCTGTTGCGCAAATAAGTGGCACTTCCCTCAGCGCGGCAGTCCATTTGGCAGCGATTATTTGTCAGAAGTGAAGTTCACAATGTTTGTCAACTGAAAAAAAAAAAAAAGAAAGGTGCACACAAAATCACTTTTAATTGGAAATCACTTTGTCCTCACGCAAGCTGGTTTTGATGCCCAGACCTGGTAGCGCGCTGGTGCGCTCTGAGGTGTTCACTCCTCGGAAGCTCTTCCTTTGCCCCTCGGTCGACACGCCTCGCAAGTCTCCACCCTTCAGTCCAGTGGCAGATGACAGGCCCTTACAGTTCACTGTGTGAACAAGTTTCATATTACAGTCAACTATATGCATCATAACAAGCCCGAAACAGAATAAAAACACTTACAAAAGCCTGAAGCACTCACAGTTCCTAGTAGAAGTGTTCACACACTCCGCTTCAACTTTTCCACATTTTTCTAGTGCTACAAACGTCGCTGCATGAACTAGCACTAAAAAGGAAAATTACATACTTTTTTTTTTTAGCTTTCTCAAAGAACCTGAAAAGTGTGGCGTGCATTTCTATTCAGCCGCCTTTATTAGTGGGTAAATCTATCAATATAATATCAATACCCAATTGGTATCAGTATGGAGTCTTTTTAAGTCTTTTAAATCAGTTGTCCCATCAATTCTGAGCATCTTCCCAGAAGGTTATGAAGAATAAATAACATCATGATGCCGAACACCTGTCCTTGCATGTTGGCTGTATCTCTTTAAACAGAATTATTATGGTATTCTCTTAACAATTGCTTTCTCGTTTCATTGAACTTTGTGGTAGCGATGTGAAAAAACATGGACATTTTCCAGACGCAGGAATATTTTTTCAACCCACTTTAGGTTTAGCTTTATGATTATTACCTAAACAGAGGAAAATCCTCATTGCGCCTCCATCGGCATGACTCCTTTGAGAGTTCTTGTCTCCTTTTGTGCTCCGGTTGCACCTTGAGACACAACACTAAACCAAAACACAGACGTCTGAAACACATATTTAAAACATGAGTGCCAAGGGAAGCAGAGGGATAACCCACTACCTCATACAGTATGACAGCTTGAAAGTGTCACCTTCAGGCTACATGCAGGAGGGGGGTCAGCGCTGGGATGTTTCTCTGACTTTGTAAAGCAGGTGTAAGGTTTCTTCTGACAGTGAGACGAAGTTCAGACTTTGAACTGACTTTGTGGAATCGGTTTTGAAGGATAAGAGGATAAAAAAAGAGGATAAAAAAAGAGGGTGGAGTGGCAAAGGGTGGATAATCTATCTAAGGAAGAGTGAGCAACTGAGCCCTTAAGCGACGAATCCTCAGAGAGAGATCATGAATACACTTGGCAGTCTCACTGTAAAGTTGGACTGTTATGTGTTTTAATCCATATTCAAAAGTATTAGCTCATGGTCTTTTAAAAAAAACTAATTTTTTAACTTAAGAAAAAAAAACAAGAGAAAATGTACTTTGTGTATTTTTTGTGACTAAAGTTAGGGCTGCAGCTCAGACGTAATAAAATAAAGCAGCTATTAGTTAAGACAAAATGAACACATTTGAGAAAATAACTCTAGAGATTAGCAAGGATTTAGTTGCATACTGATCTTTATTTGTTAAACCTCCAATAAAGCGATGGAGTTTGTTGACTCCACAGCTGTTTTCATCCATATGTGTTAGTTTTCCAGGTATTTCTATTCAGTTTATACAGTATGTTTACCAGTTTATTTTAAAGATATTTAACATTTCACCCTTTTTTGTTATTCGTTATTTCATTCTGGGATTTTTTTTTTAGGCATGTAATAGTTATTAATGGTGCGCAAGACAGAATTCAGTGGATCCAACTCACAGCTTAGTACTTGAAAAACAATGTTGTCGACCAAGCTCAAACGTTCGAGCTGCTTGAAAATTTGCAGGAGATTCTTTTTAGGGATTGTCTCAAAGTGACTGGAAATATGTTATAATCCATCCCCAACAACAATGTTAAAAGTCTCTCTTATAAGAATTAGTAAAGATAATATTTTATAATTAAATGTCTGAAAACTTTACACTGAAAAAACATTTAAAGTTTTTGAAAATGGCAAACATGTAGAAACATGTAGATACTAAAGAGATGTTCACAACCAGACTGTGACATTAGATCAATAAAATTAGACTTGCGGTATTATTAAAATGAAATCAGAATAATAAAACTATCTCGAAGACTATTTGATATTTCATAATCCGCCCTTATTTCAAGTGAAAGTACTGTTTCCATATCAGGCTCTGCACAAACCAAACAAACACGGCATGAGAATGTTAATTAGAGAGCTTTAGAGATCCAGGTAGGTGTATTATGTTACCAGTGGACAGAGCCAGTCTTGCTTTTCCCTCCAGTCGTCAGGTGGAGCAGCTCGCTTTTACCATATTGAGAACGGAATCCAGTTATTTACAACAACAACAAAAATCTTAGCAAAATCTCTCTTCGAAATGTCAAACTTTTCACTTCAACAACGGAAAAGGTTTTCAAGTTAAACATTAAAGAAGCTGGTGATTGTTGATTCCAACTCAAACATGGCGCTGTGTAAAAAGCAAACATACAATAATGACATGCTTTGTAACTGCTCTGGCCCAGTCAGCGGGAGCGAGGTCGCAGTCTCGGCCTTGGTTTCATTAGACGTATTAATTTCTATACCCTTTGTGATAATTGCTCCGTCTTGAGCTGCACTGACAGGTTTGGACCTTGGAGTGTAAACAGAGAGATTAAAGAAGCACACAGGCAGGGCTGTGGAAAACAGATATGAGAGCTCTGAGCTGCACGCAGCAAGACCAAAAGCTGGATCCCGCGTCGGTGAGCTCACACTCATATGCAGGCGTTTATGCGTGCGTGCGTGCAATCCAGGCGATATTTCCAGCCGTCCCGCCCGCAGGTTTGTTCTGGTGCTGCATCCCTGTTGCGTGTGCCAGGAGATACAGATTTCCATGGCCAGAGGCCTGCCGATGGCACGTACATGTGTCAGCCATTACAGGCAAATTAGAAATCCTCTGCAGCCACGGGTGAATGTTCCACTCCGATTTTGTAATTTCCAGGATGAAGGAGAAGATGTCACCTATTTGCAAATCCCTGCAGAACTCTTGGAGCCACTGCAGTCAGTGTTAGAATCGCTACTCGGGAGAAAGTTATTTAGCAGATCCATGGCTGCGTTTTCCTAACAACTCTATCTACGACGCGTTAGACATCTGGAATTCAAAAGGCAGACAATTCCCATTGGTTTGCATCAAATGTGACCACTAAATACATTTTGGTGCTTATTAAAGACTTTATATGCTGTTTTAACTTTTTGCAATGTAACTCCAAATTTGTTTTATTGGAATTTCAAGTGATAGATAAGGCTTTTTTATATAAATTGCTTACAAAAATATATCTGAAAAGCCCGCCTGCTTCAATAGGCTTGAATGGTTTGTAGACCATTCAAACTAAAATGAAAAATAAACAGATATTTTTTTAAAGAACCAATGTTACAGCTAAACAAGCTAGTTCCTGTCCTGTTTCTGTGCTTTCTACATTACATATCCACAGCAGAATAACACTTAAGTTGTGAGGCATAGTATTTTTTATTTTTTTTTACCATTTGATTTTAAATCTAAACTTACAATTTTGTCATATAAAAAAGGACAAAAAAAATACATATAGGATGGCAGTTTTCTAATCAAGTTCTATAGGATGGCTATTCATAATCAATGGTGTTATCTTAGGACTTATGTAGCTATTATAGATCTAGACAACTTCTATTTAGGAGACCAAATACTCTAATATTTGCATAATAGGTGTTTACTGGAAACAATTAATTGGAATCTATTTAGGAATATCTGAGTAAAAGATTAAAAGGGGCTGACTACAAATCCAAACTTTTCAAATTTCTTTCTGATATACAGTTATAAAATGTTAAAAAAAAAAAAACTCTTAAATTTTACAACTGTTCACTACTGCACAGGTGCAACATGACAAAAGGTGAAAAAGATTCAAAGGGAATAAATATACACTTTAAGGCATTGTAGCTTTTTGTGGATTCCCTCGCCTTTAGCAGATTATCTAAAGGATGTTAAACACACACGCAAAAAGAATAAATTTCAAATCCTCATATTGTTATGTATCAGCTTTGGATCTTTGAAGAGAGCACAGATGCCACGTTCTCTCTCAGACATGAAAGATGTTTTAACAGCCAGGCCCTCAGGTAGGGAGGATCTCGGAGTACAAAGCCTCACAACAAAGCAGCTGCAAAGCCCCACCTCCCCAACTTTCCCAACAAACTTGGTGATAAAGTCAGATAGAAGAAGGGAGGAAAAAAAAAACGTCACTCTGATCTCTCCCGGCCACGCACACAAAGCCTCTTCCTGTTCCCTCTCCACGCCCTCTGTCGCTCGCGTTCCCTGCTGCCTTCACACAGGTGCGTTGGAGGCTTCATCTCCGTGTTGACTTCCAGACTCTGGCTCTTGCCCTGCAGCTTCATGGAGACATCACTGGACGGATCAGTGGAGCTGAGATCAGAGAGGAGACATGTTCGGCGTCTGTGCGGCCTGGAAAGCAGACCCACATCATGCCTCCGAGTCCAACCTGGAAGTAATTTATATCTGTGGGAGAGCTTACTGACTGACTTTTAATTCAACTTGTTTGATTATATATATTTTTTTTGTATTTGAAAAAAAAAAAGTTAGATAAACAAGCACACACAAAAAGAAGTATAATCCTTCTCCAGCAGCAAACTCCCAGCTGTTGGGAACAGTTTTTGATGTGTCTTTCATCTTGACAATAAAAACTTAAATACCTTTCCAGAGAGAGCATGTCTACACAGGAGCTTCGGACGGTTTCAAAAGTGTTATTTACTGTTTTGTCTGCGCTTTATCATTGCAGGAGAATCGGGCAAGACGGAATCCAAAGGGAATTAAAGTGAATGACAATCATGTCATCGCATAAGCCGCAGACCGTTCGGGAAATGCCTTCTTTTCTAATCCTCAGCTCTGCGGTGAAAAGTGTGGGATCTGGTGGTTGGCTCCAAAGTGGTTTTGGGTGTGTTAGGAAGGGTGGAGGAGAAGAGGGCAGGGGTTGAGATGGTGGTGGAGGAGGGTGGGGAGGTTGGAGGGAAGGCGTGTATGTGTTTGTGCCTGCATGATGAGTGAGAGACACAGAGCAGCAAAGTTGAAGAGGAGATGTTCAAGAGGAGGCTCTTGTCATTCGCTAAGTATACAATTTCATGCCCCCGAGCTCGGCTTGGGAGTTTTAATCACGTAGGTCTGACAAAAGGTGCAAAGACGGAGCAGGCGCTACAGACTGAAGCATGCAAATGACTGACATCCAATGTCTCTGGGCCTCACCACGAGATTTATACACTTTGAACTTTTTCCACTTCACGTCCGCAGACTGTAACATCTTTTATCGGGAGTTTATGAGACAGACCCACACCGATTAATGCAGAACTGTGACATATAGGGAAAATCTCCATAAGTGTGGCACATATCGACAGTCGGTCCCTTTTTATATCTGACACACCTCGTCAGAATCAGGTGAAGTGGCTCCTTATTTCCACGTGTAAAATAGCTGAAAAGTAATCTAACGGTGTTACGTTGCATGCGAGTAATTAAATGTGCATAATTGTTCTGAAGATCTCAGAGGCTCGTTAGAGAACATTAGCGAACAAGCAGCAGCATGAACACCAAAGAACAGAGCAGAGCAGACAGGGCAGGGAGGAACCTGAAGAGAAGTTTATGTTATGTTCATCAAAGGTCCAAAGCTTTAAACATCTCGCAGAACACTATTCAGTTCTTTCTGTAAACTATAGTTTTCCATCGTGACTGAAAGATTCGATCCTGCAGAGAGAGGGTGTAAATCAGAGAAGCAGTTGGTATCTCTGGAGGAGCTGAACAGATCCTCAGCTCAGGTGGGAGAAAATGTTGTCAGGACAGCTATCCGCCTACAATTCTGAACTTTCTGGGAGAGTGGCGAGAAGATAGCCATTGTTGAATAAAATACAAAAGAATCCCAATTTGCAGTTTATTTAGAATCAATTATGTCTGTTAAGACAAAACCAAAAAGTTTTTACCCACATTCAATAAGAAAGCTAACATGACATATCCTCCTGAAGCCACCATAAGACATGATTGAGGCAGGTTCATATCACAGGGATGCTTATCACTGGCAGGGAAACTGGCCAGAGTTCATGGCCAATCATGGAGGTAAACATGTTAATGCAGAGGTTCACCTTCAAACAATGAAACAATGCAGAACCTTCAATCAGAGCTACAATGAGATTGTTTCGGTCAAAGCAAATCCATTTGCAAAAAATGGCCTATTCAAAGACCAGCCCTACTAAACTCAGTCGTGAATCTGTGATAAGACTTGAATGCTGACGTTCACAGATGCCTTTCATTCAATCTGACTGAGATTGAGCATCTCCATTGGTGAAAAAAAATTGTCAGTCTCTGCGTTTAAACCTATTGGAAACATAACCCCAAAAGACTCGCAGCTGTATTTGCAGCACAAAAGGTTCTGTGAAGTTTCTACTCAGGGCCACATTCAAATTTCCATCATTATTTCAAAAATATATATCTATATATATGTAGACACAATAATGATTCATCCCTGGAATTTAGCAACGTTTTCCATGCATGGATGAGACAATTAGCCAGAGTCTAGACTGGAATATTAAATTGATTAAACCAATCATCAAGGCCACGTTGAAAGAAAACAACAAAGTTGGGTTCTTTGAAATGAAAATAAGAAGCAATTAGGAGCAATTTAAAACTTCTGCCCAGTTCTGCACATATATGCATGTGTTACGGAGGCCTATTGTTCCATTCTATAACTATCTGTGGTACCCGGACCTCTATATGGTTTCTCAGAGAAATGCCTGTGGGTTGCTCCGTGTGGCTTCCCTTCATTGAAACTCCTCGTCGCCTTAAATGTTGATTGCCATGACGTCAGCCAAAAACCTCAGTCCTGCCCTTTATGTGTCGCCGTCACCATCTATTTCCGCCCAGTGAGCGAAAAACAACTTTCTTTCCATCGCAGTGAATCCCTAACATGAGTCCTCAGATTGAACACTGAGCTTCTGTTACTGGGGCCAGAGTCTCCACCCAAATGGGGGGGCGTGTGACAGCTTTCACACCCGCCAAACATGTAAAACGGCTAAAATGAGCAGAGTTCATGTGTGTGCACGGTTGGCAGAGTGCCGCGTAATTTCGCCGGATCCAAACGTGTTCGTCGATGTCAACAAGTCCAGCCTGGTTTCTGTAAATAAAAACACAAACAGCCATCAGATGGGTGTTAACGGAGCGTAATTACTGGTGCAAAACCACAGCAGTTTGTCTGTCCGCTTCCTGGAGTTTCCCATGTTTTTCGAATTCCAATCTGTCACAGTAACTGTGAGGGAAAATAAAAAAAAAGAAGGATCTGTCATCCTAAAAAAGAAGAGAGGAGGAGAGAAAAATTTCTTTGGCTCACAGTGGAGTCAGTTCTGCTAAAGTAGGATCACCTGTCCTCTTAGATCCTGCAGGCCAGAGGGAGGGATGTGTGTGTGTGTGTGTGTGTGTGTGTGTGTGTGTGTGTGTGTGTGTGTGTGTGTGTGTGTGTGTGTGTGTGTGTGTGTGTGTGTGTGTGTGTGTGTGTGTGTGCAGCAGAAACAGGAGATAGGCCTCTACCCTGTGGGATCTTTCACAGGAATGTGAATTTGTGCAAGACGCAAACGAGCAAACCAGCAGCTCGGGTGCTGAAGGTTGTTTTGGCCAAGAGGGACAAGAGTGTTCAGAAATATGTGGCCCAAGGAGAGGGGGAAAAAACAAACCTGCTGGGAGATAAATGAGGGGTTAAAGTGGGATATTTCTTCTCAGAGATTGACACGTTGATTAGTTTCTGTAAGATGAATCAAAGGTGACAGATGATTTAATTGCTTTGACACTCAGAAGTCAGTGTTACAGCATCTTGCTCTTTCCAAGAGTGTCAACACAGTAAGAGGTGTCAGTATCAGAAAACATAGGTTTTTCATTTTTGCTAAAAACAAAACAAAACAAAACAAAAAATGAATGTTCTTCCTAACAGGAGTGTGGACAGCAGATACGTTTAAAAAGCAATTTAATAAATTTAATTTATTGAAATACACCCGACAACACGAAGAAGGCTAGTAGATCTCAAAGAACATGTCATGTCCTGATCTGAAGAAATCCGAGAACAAATAAGAAACAGAGTTGATATGCATCAAAAGAAAAATAAAAAACATCTGCAGCACCGCATGGCTCACTTCCCTCAGTAAAGGTCAGTGTTCAAGATTCAACAAGAAAAACAAAAGTGTGGGAGAGTGACAAAAAAAAAAAAAGAAGTCTGATAAAGAATTTCTTGCCGCTCCCGAAGAGTCCTATAGAACATGCTTCTTGGACTTACAGAACAAAGCGGAATTTTCTGTAAGACGCGTGTCGTTTTCCATCTGACGTAAAACTGACAAAGAGTTTCAGAAAAAAAGACCACACCAGGTGTCAAACACGGTGGTGGTCATATGATGGTCTGGAATTTAAATCTGAATGAAATTCTGTGAAATGACGCCTTATAGGACGCTTTATCCTCCAGTGTGGCTACAAATAAAACAATTCTGCAAAGAAGAGTGGGCCGAAGCTTCCTCCACAGCGATGTAACGGATACATCCATAAGTACCTGAACTGCATTACGTTTGACTGAATTGTCGGGCCTTTGTGCCAACCAGGCTCCAAATGTAATTTCACAAGTCAACGCAGGTTCAGCACATCTTCAGTTGTGGTAATATGAAGTCACATATCCGTCCTCGGTCTTCAAAGCGTGACCACAAGCTCATTTTCTCGTTGGCCTGATAATCACAAGAGGTTTGTCAGGGAGCTTCATTCCTGTGGGAACATATCCGGAGTCGTCTTCTTTTTCAACCTCCACGCCAGTGGAAGCGCAGCGCTCAAAAGCACATAACTCGTCCTCCCCTTCCTGAAGCCCTCATCTGGTCTCACTTTAGGCTTTTGAGGTCTGTGATTTTTAGGGACACGACAGTACTGCTGGTCCACATGAGAGCAGGGAGGTTTTTTTTCTTAAGGCAAGCCCAAAACAGATTAGAAGTTAATAAGGATTCACTTCCTGCAGTAATTGTTGCAGATAGGCACTGCAAACCACTAACTTCAATGTGTTTTAATGTTGGCAGTGTTCTCAGCTTGATGAGCAAATGAAGACAGACTTAAGAGTTACTGTGCAATGAGTGACAGGGGAAATTATGGGGTATTTGATTTTTTGGAATGGAAGGATGCATAAAAAAAACTGTGATGCTGATTATTTTTGATATGGAGGGAGATGAATGATTTAATGCTGTCGAGTTTCTTTAGACGGCAAATGTTGCACAACGTGAGCGCTGAGGGCCATAAAACTGAAGAAAAACAGGTATGTGGAAATCCCCTGATTTAACAAGCAACTGACAACTCAGCTTCTGAATTTACTATTTGATAAAAATGCTCCTTTAAAGCACAACCTCACTTTCTGCCCTGACGCAGGTTGAGTTTGAAATACTTTCTCCGAAAACTTTGACATCACGTGGAGTGAAAGGCAGAGTCAGAACGCCTCCTTAGCTCTCCTTAAACACCGGGAGTGATGTAGATTATAAGGCAGCGATTGGCTTGTAATCACCAAGCAGCTTAAAGAGCTCAAGCACCTCTAGACAATTTTCTGCACAGGAGTTAGCAATCAGTATAAACCGAAAGAGCAATTTCTACTATCAAGACCACCCATCGGGGGCGGAGGGGGAGGCCTCCGTGCGGATTTGGAGGGGTCACAAGGTCTGATCAGCTCTGTGTGTGTGTGTGTGTGTGTGTGTGTGTGTGTGTGTGTGTGTGTGTGTGTGTGTGTGTGTGTGTGTGTGTGGTGTGTGTGTGAGTTGCAAGTTTGGATAAGAGGAAAACGAAAAACCAAACAGGGAAGGAACTTTCGCAAACGTCTTTAAAAGGGAGTGCTTTGCAAAAGCATTCACACCCATCAATACCAATGCCTCTTCAAAAATAACCCAAATTCAGTTTTACGCCTTATAGGACGTCAAACTGAATTTTGACGTCCTATAAATTCAGCCTCTACAAACAGACGTTTTCGAGCCTTTTCACAGATTTTATTTCTAGGCTTTGACTGGAACATTTTAACAAATGAATGGTCTTTGTGCCAACTCGCTCTGTAGGAGCTTTGACTGTAGTTTTAGGATGTGTTCGTTTTCTGGTAGAAAGGGAACTTCAAGTCACAAGTTTTCTGCAGCTTTCAGCAGGTTTTCATACAGTTTCATCCTATTTTCAGCTTCATCTATCAATAATATTTAGTTTATATACTTCACTCAACCCAGAACAAGAACTAGAACAAACTTAGAATACTGAGAAACTCCGATTAGTTTATCTAGAGAAACTACTCGTTACCTTATATCAACATTTAGCAATAAATTTTAAGTACTGGAGCAAGACCTAGAGAAACTACAAATCTAGAACAAACTTAGAAAGTACCATCTAGTTTTATCAGAACAAGAATCCAGAGAAACCCCTACTGGCTTCCAAGTTACAAATTACTTCTTCTTAAACATGGAGAACTAATTTGTAGTTTTACACTTTTTTGTTTTCTAACTTTTTCTTTTGTTCTTTGCTCTGGTTTTATTGTTTTTGCTGCATTTCCTTCTACATCATGTAAAGGACTTTGAACTGCCTTGTTGCTGAAAATGTGCTGTATAAATACAATTGCCTTGCCTTACCATCAAATTAACCTCGTTCTCACTGCTGAAGAAAAACATTCCCACAGCACAACACTATCACCACTGTGTTTCTGCATGAGGATGGGAAGAATTTACGTTTATATTTGTAACGTGACGAGATGTGAAAAGGTTTAAGAAATATGTATATATATATATATATATATATATATATATATATATATATATATATATATATTATATATAATATATATATTATATATATATATATATATATTATATATATATAAATTCCCTTCTCACCCTCTGCGGGTGGTCTCTCTCTCTCTCTCTCTCTCTTTTCATCCTCTGAACTCGGGTCCTCTACCAGAGGCCTGGGAGCTTGAAGGTTCTGCGCAGTATCTTGGCTGTGCCTAGTACTGCACATTTCTGGACTGAGATGTCTGATATTGTTCCTGGGATCTGTTTTAGCCACTGCTCCAGTTTGGGGGTTTCTGCCCCGAGGGTCCCGATGACCACAGGCACCACTGTGGTCTTCACCTTCCAGGTTTTTTCCGGTTCCTCCCTGAGGCCCTGGTATTTCTCCAGTTTCTCATGCTCCTTTTTCCTGATGTTGTAGTCACTTGGTATAGCTACATCCACCACAACGGCTTTCCTCTGTTCTTTATCCACCATGTCTGGTTGGTTCTCCATCACCAACTTGTCTGTCTGGATCTGGAAGTCCCACACGATCTTAGCTCGGTCATTCTCCACCACCTTTGGGGGTTTTCCCCATTTCAATCTCGGCGCTTCCAGTCCATATTCTGCACAGATGTTCCTGTACACTATGCCCGCCACCTGGTTATGTCGTTCCATGTACGCTTTCCCTGCCAGCATCTTGGACCCTGCTGTTATGTGCTGGACTGTCTCAGGGGCCTCCTTGCACAACCTACACCTTGGGTCTTGTCTGGTGTGGTAGATCTGAGCCTCTATTGCTCTGGTGTATATATATATATATACAGTATATATATATATATACTAGTATATAAAAATAGTTTACTATATATATATATATATAACATAGTTTACTATATATATATATATAATATATTATATATATTATATATATATATATATATATATTATATATATATTATATAGTAAACTATATATAGTAAACTATATATATATAGTTTACTATATATATGTATAGTATATATATATAGTATATATATATACTATATATATAGTATATATATAACTGTATATATATATATATATATAGTATATAATATATATATATATATATATATAAAAAAAAATAAATAAATAAATAAATAAATAATATATATATATTATTTATTTATTTATTTATTTTTTTCTACACCATTGTCCATTTAGCCTGAATTAGATTGAGGGCAACTGCTGGAAGTTCTGGTGAATTTAGGGGGCTAGTGTGAGGGGCAATCTTTGTCTACCAAAAAGAGATGCAGATGTGTTGTACATTCATGTGCATGTGCTGACACAAAGCCAGTCTTTTCCACAGAATGTCTTTGGTGTGACTTAAATCCCTCATCGGACAAATCTGCACTCTATTTGATAGCCATGGTCTCTGACTCGAACTCAAAGCTGGAAAATTATTTCACGGAGGTTCACCTTTGAGGTCTTTCAAAGCCCCAGATGGCCTGGTATTAAACATTCGAGACGATCGCTCAACTTCTTTTAACCCATCCCTCACCCTCTGCAGTGTCCAAGCAAAACAAGGACCCCCCTCTCTCTCAGATGATGATAGAGGACAATAACAGCACCACACACCTCAAGTACTCCTTTGAAGCTTTGAGACAAAACTGTGCCGCCGTCTGCAGGAGCCTATCTGCCTGAAACCGATCAGAGTGCAGATAGTAAATGATGTTTGCAAACAGCTGTATGTCCAAAGGCTGTCTGTGTTATTGAAGCTGCCAGCACTCAGAAGCATGAAGATGACTGTGTGATAAAGCTGACAATACGGAGGGAGAGCCCATTGAATTTTACATTTTGTTTATTTTCTCGCCGGCAGCCCTCGCGCTTTCAGAGTGGGTTTTTTTTTTGTTTGGGGGGGAAGGCTTTAGTTTGCGTGCTGAGCTGTCAAGTGATACTTCGCAATACAATTATGAATCTGAAGTTTATTGTTTTTAAGGTTTTTTTCGTTCTGCTTCTCTTCAGGGTCAGGGTGCAAAATAAGGCAATTCGCCAGAAAATGACAACAAAAAACAAATAAATCTGAGATTTAAGGATACTTAACAGCCGGCTGATAAGTAACCTTTTATAGGGAATAACTTTTATAGGGAATATATTATGTTTTAAGTGACTGGATTTAAGTTCTCTTCAGCAGAATGTGGTTGTTTTGTTAAACCTTGTTTCCATTTAAAGTTGAAATAGAAATCTTTGCCACATTGTGACTTCATAATAACATGTCTGTGTGTCATTCCTTAAATGTTATGAAGTTTTAAAATGCAGTTTCATAGTGTAGAGATAGTATTACACAGCAACATTATGTGGCTGTTTATTGTTCTAGTTTTTCTTTGTATTTTCTTTCCAGACACTTTGATTTCCTCATGATCTCTTAAAGTGGATCTTCAGGCGTTTTATTGTTGATTCCAATGATTTGTTTCAATCTGCTCTACAACTTTACTGAGGGTACAAAAGATATGTCAATATGACGACACGTGTCCAGAATATCTTTAAGAAAAGCAAGAATCCGGATGTGTTTGGCTAACAAATTAAATGAGTGAGGATTAAATGTGTACGTAACGAGTGCAAAGATAAATTGACCTGGGTTTAAAATGTCAAACAAACAGGTTTTAAAAACAAGTTTATAGTTTACAATGTAATGAGTTTGTAGAAATGTGTTTATAGGTTATAGAATCTTTGTCATGATTTTTAAAGTTTAGGGGTTTATTTACTTTCTCTTCTTTGAGTTATTTAATTCTTCTCTTTTTTTTTTTTTTTTTTTTCTAGTTAGCTTAACGTGTGTTGCCATTTGGGAAATGTTAATTTAACACATAGCGTTTGTCTATTTTCCGAGATGTTTCTTTGCTTTCATTTCCCACAACAGGTTCACGTAACGTATAGCTTTTGTTTTGTGACGACTTCGCTCACAAAATATAAACTGAGTAAACTGCACGTTTCAGACTTTATTTCTGTCTTGACAGAAACAAAACAATGAGCTTTGTGTTCCCAGAACGTTTCTCTGAAGTCATTCCAGCATCATTTATAAAGCCCTATTTACTCCTCAAGTCCTCAGACAGACGTTTGGTCAGCACATGTACAGTAACGCCGAAACATGTGGAGAGCAGCCCCCTCTGTGTGTGTATGAAGACATCCCATACAGCGTATATATTGGTCTCTGATGAAAGGAGCTTTCTGTATTTTTGCTACAATGTTGCATTAAGGAGCTTTATTCTTCTAACAAAGTAATCACAGCCTTGGAGGAGAGCAGCTCAGCGCTGCTGGACAGATGTTTTTTGGACCAACCTGGTTACGATGAGACGGCATGTGGCCCCTCGACGACACGCCATTTTCCGCGGCTGCAAAACAGAAGCAGGTGCAGTTCCTGTAAACATCTAAAATTAAGCAACAGGCTCATATGTGCTCCAATTAAAACAAGATGTCCCGCCCATGAGTCAGTGTGTTCGGTCAGGCCTCGGGGCTGTCGGCCAGTGGGAGCGAGGGGAGAGGGGAGACTTTGGAGGAGCAACGGTTTTGATGTAATTAAAGATCCTATTTGGTTAAAAGCAGGATGAGCCCCAGAGGTCAGGGGAAGAGCGATGCTATCAGACGATTACCACTTCCTCCTTCCTGTTTGCTTCCTCTCGGCCATGCAGCTGTGCTCCGATGCCATGCAGAAAGGCCTGCTCTCAGAGATAGCAGAGGCTAATTTGCGAGCCCACGTCCTCTTCCTCCGTCTTCGTCCTTAAATCTCACATGTGGTTCGTCTTGTTCTTCCTTCAGTCTCCCTTTGTGAGGATGGAGGATGTCACTCTTTCCGTTTTCAATCTTCCCAACTCCCAAAGATGCCACAGAAGTAGTGTGTGTGCATGTGTGTCTGCGTGTGTGCGCGTGCGTTTGTTTATAATAACTTGTGGGGACAATTTTCCTGACATATACTACGTTATGGGGACCAAATTCTGGTTCCCACAAGGGGAAACCCTGTTTTAGGGTCAGGGGTCAGAGTTAGGACTAAGGTGTGAATTGAGTTTTGGTTAGGGTTAGGGTTAGGTATGTGATAGTTAGGGTTAGGAAAAGGGTAAAGGAAATGAATGGAAGTCAATGGAAAGTCCCCACAAAGATAGCTGCGCAAACATGTGTGTGTGTGTGTGTGTATGTGTGTGTTCCAACTGGCTACATTTATAGACGACACAACAAAGATGCTTAATCGGTCACATGGAAGTTATTGGTTGATTAATTGGGGGAGAGGATGGAGAGCTGGAGATGATGAGGTCAGAAGCAGCATCAGAACAAAAACTGATAGTTTTGTGGGTTTTGATTCGGAGAAGGACGCACCTAAAATAAAAAATATATATAAAAAAATTTTAAAAAACGTCATTCTTTTTCCACAAGTGCTGCCTTCAAAGACAGCTGAGGAGTTTTGATTGCACACCTTACAGACAAAATCATCCAACATCAAACGGGAGAACCCACCTAAGCATTGCTCTCCACAAATGTTTGCACTTCCTGTCCTAATCCTGTGGCTGACACTGACGCTTTCATCTCCTGCTCTGATCTTCTGGCCTTTAAAACAGGCAGCTCCACACCTGCTTCTCCCAGACACCTAAAAACTGCATGAAAGCCACCAAGCGAGCCCCCACATCCCTGCTTTGTTTGAAATTCCACCAATGTATCAATGAAAGAGCCTCTCTGTATGAGGAAAGGATTCCTTCATGTCTGTGACATGAACTCAGAAGAGTTTAACTTGAGGGTGCTTTCCAGAGGTTTTACATCTATAGCTTATCTTAATACAGGATAATGCAGAGAAGTTGCACTGTGCAGTGGAGCTCTACTGCAGAGCAACCATGTGCTTGTAGCTTTTAGATTTCAAAAGATATATCAAAGCTTCCAGAAAGGAAAATAAAAATGGAGTGGAAAGCTGAACTGTATTGAATTCCCGACTTGGGAATATTTACTCATGTTTCCTTTTAACTGTGAAATTACTAATGGATAAAGGTCAGAAAGTGACGTGGGATTGTACAGTTACTCATAGAAAAGGTCTGGTTTGAAAAAACTAAAGAGGGAGACGGCATCCAAAAAATCAAGACGCTCCAATAAATTTGATTCTCTGTTTTCAGAAAAACTCATATTGGAATAACTGAATGATTGGCCAAACTGCTAATATTACACTTTATTACTTGTGATTTAATTTAAAATGCTTAAAAAAAATAAAAGAAGCATTAATGGAAACCCTTTTATTTTTTTGTGGATTTCTAGGGTCTTCAATAAGCTCCTCAGTCTGCATCTTGTTGCTTGCAGTGCAAAGGAGATCCATGAGGGTTTGTTGTTCTGAAGCACATCATCCACAGGAACAAGTTTTACTTCTACACCTCACTTTTCTGTTCCCCACTTTATATAGTGGAAAGAGAACATGCTAGAGATTTTGTCAGTGTCTTGTCTGAATAAATAAACTGAAATCCCTTTTAGGGAGGAACTTCAGTGGCCGGGTCTTCAGTCTGGTCCATCGTGTAGGAACTCCGAGTCCATTTCCACACTTTCCACAGCAAATCTGAGGGTTGTAGTTTTAGAAGGTCCAAATGAAAACACTTGATGTTATTAGAATAAAAATCAAGCCAGGGCTTAATGGGTCCCCATGCCTCAGGATGTCTAGAGACGCTGTCCTTATGGATTGTCTCTGGAGAAGAGTGCTCAAATTTTGAGATGCTGGAAAATAACTTTTGACCTCATTCAGAGCATGAGCATGCACACACACACACACACGCACGCACGCACGCACACACACACACACACACACACACACACACACACACACGCACACACACACACACACACACACACGCACACCTAAAGACACAAATACATGAGGACATTCATACAGCTATACTAAAGTAATTTGGTCCTCAATCATTTCCTTTCCATTATGCTTTAAAAGAAACAGATTTTCTTTTCAATGCGTTTTAAATGTTCAGCCATTTTGCTCATTTTCAGAGGAAAGTTTTAAAAGTTTAAGGGCCCCACAGAGAATTTATTGTATAACGGAATAAAAATGGAAAAAAAAAATAAATCAACGTGTTTCTCCAGAACAAAGACTGGCATGAGACTAAGAGATAATGTTACATTAACATCCAAATGAAAAGCCGTCTTTGCCTAAACAACAAAGAACCAGAACATCTTGGAAGTCTTAGGGATTGCAACAAGCAGCTCTGACACTCACCTGGCTGGAAGTTCTTTCTACAAACTTCTCCCAGAGAAAAAGAGCAATATGACATTTCCCCCCATTCAGATGTCAGTTACCTAAATCTTACATTAGTTACACTTTAGTTTGGAAATGAACGTTTTGGGAAACTGACCGAGCTTAAACTGGAAGCAGCTGGTGCATCCAGATCAAGTATCAACAGCCCTGGCTGTCTTGTCTAAAGCCTGATCTTAATGTTGCTACTCCCACCTAGTGGCAACATTTTGCGTTTAAAGCAATAGCAGCTTTTCCCAAGGCTGGTATTAGACTAAACACAAACAAATTTGATTAAATACATTTATTTGACTCTTATTTTAAACGCTGTGCACAATTTGCATAAAATGCTCTTCTCATTTGATAAACTAAAATATATTACATAAAAGTCACATGTTTCTCAACAGTAGATTCATCTCTAAAAATAACTTGTCCCATTTCTTACAGATCAACTGATAAAAAGCACAGAGTTGATATAAACAGTCTGTTTGCATAACGATGTGATCAATCTTGTAGCTCAATCGGTGATAATTGCATAATCAAAGGTTTTCCACCGTCTCTCTGTCCTTGCTCTCCAGTGAGGTCATAGTTTCATCAGAGTCCTGGGGTTCCCTGCGAGGACTTTGTCCCAAAACACTTCATTCACTGTCCGCACCCGCAGCAGCACAGAGAGGCCTTCTGGTCCTTCAGACTCCTGAATCGCAGCTCACCTTACTGTCCATCGACCTTATCTGAGGGTGGGGACAAAAACGAGACATTCGGCAACTTCTTCAAATTAGAAAGATGTTTGGCAATGCATTGCTACACAAAGGCTGCCTGGTTTTGCTATAATATGTTGCTAATGGAATGAAGACTAAAGATTTTACCTTTAGGGACGAACTTCAGTGAGTTGCTGAAGATTCAGAAGCGGGAAACGCCCTTGGCTGGACCGTCGTTCACAAATTCATGTCCCAGTCCGTTTCCGCACTTCCCACACTTCACCTGGGAAAATGTTACACTAATTAGCCAAAACAACATGTAAATATTGTCTTTTTTTATAAGGAGAAATGATTGGTTTTGCAGTATTCTGCTAATAATCCAAAATCATGAAGGTACCTTATAAGCTCCGGGCCTCTCCTTAAATTTGGATACACTGTTTTCATGAATGGTCTCCGTGAAGGCCGGCCAGGGGGACGAGTGCTCGTACTTGGAGCGACTGGAAAACAGCTCATGGTCACATTTAGAGCAAACGTAAATCCCTGAGAGAAAAAGAAGAAGGGATCTTAGAAATGTTGTGGCTTCAAATCCATTACAAATGTATTCACACGCCAAGAACGTTTTTTTAAAAAACACAAGTTTCATGTCATTTTTGGTACTCTGTGTGACAAGACGAACACAAAATAATGCAAATCTGGCAAGAACAAAGCTGTTGAAAAAAGAAAGTTACGAGAAGTTCGTTGTCTGAAATAGAACCTGTGAAACCTGAGAATATTCAAACTATAAAAAGTAGTTTTGGCTGCATGATGCTGTGGGGAGCAAAATACAAGGCAGAATTTAAAAAGCTTATTAGAGTAAAAAAAAATAAATTGGCTCAAGTAATTTCAACTTTAATTTATTCACAAATAAAACACGCTTAGAACAAAGCATGCTTTAAAGGCTTATTTTACTTTTCCACCATGGAACCGGAATGCTGGACAAAAGACTTATTTATAGAGAAATGAAAACAAGAAATGCTTTAAAAAGAGTCTTGTTCAATTATTTTATCATATAAAGTGTTGCAATTATTTCTGAATCAATATACTAATGCAATGTTAAGTGTGTGCAACTGTTTTTGTAATAAATGGGCCGATCCCTGGAAGAGTAGCCATCGTCACGGTAATGGCTAATGGGGATCCAAATAAACATACAAACAAACAAAACCAAATGCGTATTTAGAAGAATGGCCAACTCAAGGCCTGATTTAAATCCAACTGAGAACCATTAAGGGATTTGATGTGGCTGTGATTGTATTATTCAGAATAGCATAAAGCTTCTAGTATTTCACACCTGAGGATGTGAGTTCTGTTCATATGTATTTTTTCTAAGTATTTAGAGCTCTATTGCTTAGATATTTCCTTATCTTGCTTGCACCAAAACCAAATACATACATATCTGCTAAAAATAGGTAAGGCCAGTTTGGTCACATATAGTCATGAAAATAGATATATAGAAGAAAGATCAGGGTGTAGTTTTTGTAAGTAGATAAAGACAGAGCCCTGTCTGTCTGCTGGGACAGTGATTGATTTCCTGACAAATTATAAAAAGAATTGGGGATCAGAATCGTAATAAATGAGGAAAAAAAAGAGGTTACGACAGAAAGTCTTCAGAAAATAACGCTCAAGCGGATTAGATCCTACATAAGATTTAAACTTTACCATGACTATATATTTTTTTATTGTTATTTTCTCCTTTTTAACCAGGTAAAACCTCATTGAGATCCATTCAATGAGAAAATTACGTAACCCGTAGTAATAATTATCTTGTTTTGTAAGAGTTGTGCTATAGTGTAACCAAAAGACGGATTACAAAACCTCAACAGCAAAAATATGTCGTGTCTACAGCTGGATTAATGGTTTTCTGCAAGCATAATACCAACTCACCCACTATGTTTCGGACCAAGGCGCATTTAAATTTCATTTACTGGACACACTTTAATCAATCAATCAATCTTTATTCCAGACTAAAAAGGTCCATCATAAAAAAGGTAAAAACAAAATAAGAGAAAAATAATAAAATAAAAATAAAATAAAAAATAAATAAAAAAACATGACATTCACTGAGTCACAAATAAATGTTGACACCAATGTTTCCACAATCTTGAGAAAAATCTCACTGTACTAAAAACAGGATTTACTAAAATTGCAATTATATTATTGCATGACACAGAAACTCTACACATACATCTATACATGAGATTCCTGAGCACAGCTGCACATGTGGGAACATCATTATGTACAAACATATGGCCAGCACTGCTCCATCTAGGCAGTAGGAGCCTCATGCCGTCATTAGGCCACATAAAGTTTCTGCAGGCTACTTTTGTTGTATCTTCGCCACAGATGGGCCGTGTAAAGTGAAGTGCAAAAAGCTTTAAAAAGAGCTATTTTCACAGAGGATGAACGCATACTAAACTTTCTGACCAAAGTATTAGCTTGTGCATACATCATACAATACTGCCTACGAATGTCACAATCATCAGACAGGTCATCAGTTATGTAATGTCCCTTTAAAAGTTACATAGCGTGTGACGCAAGCAATAACATAACTGCCAGACAAACAGCTTATGTTGGCCAGGAAGCGTAAAAACGTCATAAGAAGTAACTGTAAAAAGGAAGATACCTGGTTTAAAGTGGTCTTTAAAGACCTCTCCGCCGAAAAACGAGCAAAACGACATCGCTGTCGATGAACTTAATCCCTCGCTCTCTGCCGCACTGAGACGAAACGCAACGAGATCGCGCCACTTTCGGTAACTTCCGGCTCCGTTTGAATTTCAAACTAAAACGTTGCCAAAACGTTTTGGCCACACGCGGATTTCATTAGATAGTTTTCCGGATGTTTATTCTCGACACAGAATACAATTATCATGATTGACTTCTTTTTTTTTTTTGGAAATCATCACTGTCGGAAACAATGCAAAAATAAATTACTGCGCAGCGTGTGAATAGTTTTTGTTATTCTAGTTTTTTTTTCCACTAAAAAAAAGCTATGCACATAAAGCATAGACAAAACTGATACTTGTTTAATTACAATTTTCAATCTGAAACAAGCCTCTCAGTTGAATAAAAATAACTTTACACATAAATGTGCCCGCGGTGAGAATATTTGTATGGATTCAAAGATTAGTTTACTACAATATTACTAACTGGTTTAAAGTGGCCACCTGGAATACAATAAACATGTTTTGTTCGTTAATTTCCACATAATCAGCATTAAGCGTCAATAGAAACGCGTTACCACCTCCTACCGCCACGAGGCTGAACTGCACTTGGAACAAATCCTAAAATAATAATTATTAACGCCATTTTTATGCAGTCTTGCTTAAATATTAGGCTTCAGGTTCTTGGTGCATCCTGGTGGTCATTTAAAGTCAACATAATATAGGAAAATGTCTGACTGCACTTGTCTGTGTTAGCAGCGATTTTGTTCGACCTGGCCAGCATTTTCCAGGTCGTGCACTTACATAAGTCTGCGTACAGGACTGCGGTTGTTGGAGTTAAACTCACTCCGTGTTTTGACGCTGCTGAGGCAGCAGAGTGGAGGAGGAAGAGGAGGAGGAGGAGGAGGAGGAGGAGGAGGGAGGGGAGGAGGAGGAGGAGGAGGAGGAGGAGCCGCCGCCGCCGCTCGCATCTAATCTGGATTAAAGAGTCCTCTCTGCGGTCAGGACTCCCTGTAATGGTTTTATGATGAACCGAACCGGCCTGACGCTTCATGCAGTCAGCAGCGACGCTTATGCAGCGGCGGGTTGAATGATCGAATGATAAGTTTGAGTGAATTTTCGAGACGAGGAGGACCTGGACCTCTATAGGGCAGTAAAGTTGCTGGTGCACAGATGGATGGAAACCGACGCGCAGCAGCAGCAGCAGCAGCAGCAGCAGCAGCAGCAGCATCACACACTGCGCTCTGCAGCAGCAGGCGGGCTGAACACTGCAGACCCACGCTTCATACACGCTTCTGCATTTAACGATGAGAGCATCGTTACCGAATAAACAACGCCATCTTCTTAAGCATGTCACAATCAAGTGAGTAAGGTCCTATACTGCTGTTATTGACGAGTGCAAATAATCTGACATTTGCATTGCAGATGGCTACAAAAGTAGTAGAATTGTTTAAATGTGGAGTCAAGAAAACATCTCAAATAGCTGATCGTTTGTCTTCAAATAAGACTTTTTCTTGATGAAAGTCATACAGTGCGACACGATTCTCAGTTATTGAAGTTTTTT
Source organism: Poecilia picta (assembly GCA_033032245.1). Taxonomy (NCBI): domain Eukaryota; kingdom Metazoa; phylum Chordata; class Actinopteri; order Cyprinodontiformes; family Poeciliidae; genus Poecilia; species Poecilia picta. Next base: position 14,655,743 of record CM065360.1, read on the forward strand.
TTCTTTTTTTTTATAATTATCAAAATGTATGTGGGAGACATTAGAGGTAGATTCCACTCTGATGACGTTGGGATAAATGTTCTGCCTATTTTTAGTCTGCAATCATTGTGTCATCCCAGAGGCATATCCTCTCATCTCTCATGTCTGCTATGCCACAACTAATCTTTCATTTTATTTTATTTATTATAACTCCTAATCCAGGATAGACAGAGTGACACACACATAAATTCACAATGCTGACTTTAGGGTCAGGTCAGTGTGGGATTTTCAGATGGTTTCATCGAAATTTTACCTTATTCATCTCTGCTTGTATTTAAAAATAAGAAGTGAATTAGGCAGATTGGGGGTAAGGGGGAGAGTAAAAAATGTGGCTTGTGTTGTGCCACCTATAGCTGTTAATCGGTTTTGTTTATGACTCAGTATTACATTAAAATTGATGATCAGATACCAATCATTCATACCTTCAGCAACTAGTTTTCATTCTGCATCCTGGATTTGTGCTACCCATACACCTGATGTGTGTGTATGTAGGTAAACATCTGATTTCTGATAAACATCTGTTTCTCTGATAATGAAAAGACAGTTAGACTTTATCAAACACTTTAAAAATTCAGAGATTCTTAGAGTCATTATCCATTTGGAAGAACCATCTGCGTTCAAGCCTTATTTCTTGGCTAATATTTTGAGTTGTTGTTTCGGTATTTTTCACATAATGTCCATTACTCATGATAATTATGATCTGTCTTTAGAGTGCACATGTTCCTCTTGCAGAAAAAAATATCCACAAAACATGATTCTGCTCCTCCTGTCCATCACAGTTGGAATGGTGTCCCCAGACCTTGAAACTTTCTATTTTTCCTCATTGTCATCGTGACCAAACGCTTGAATTGTGGTTTCATCAGACAAGATGAAATATCTCCTTTGTCCCATGAGCACATTTCCTTTCAATTCATGCCAGTGGTGTTTAATCTTTTATATCATTAATTTTGTATAACTTGGCACTTATAGATATCTGGAAGTTGAACTTACCATACCATACCATATCAACTTTATTTATGAAGCACTTTAAAACAACTACAGCTGATACAAAGTGCTGTACATTAAAACACAACATAATAAAATAAAATTAAAAAATTAAAAACTCTTACAGTTTAAAAACAAAAACATACACTTTAAGATGAGATCCCGCTAGAGTTAAAAGCCAAGTAAAATAAATGGGTTTTAAGACGAACTTTAAAAGTGGACAGTGAAGTGAACTTAAAAATATCCAGAATTGTAGAAGTCTTACAATTCACCCATAGCTGTGTCTCCTGTTAACTCAAACATTGAGAATTAACCTGAAGCTCACAAGGCCATAATATCAGCATGTGGCCTTTCCCAAATTATTTAAAGTCGTAATAATTTTACTGTTTGTAAGCCTGTGAATGTAAAGAACTTTTTTTATTCTGGCATTTAGCAATCAGAAATAACTAAATCTATCTAAAACAGTAAATGCTTAGTCAGATTTAATTTGGCACAATGACAAAGAAATGTTGCGACAGACTGGCGACCTGTCCAGAGTGAACCCCGCCTCTCGCCCGGAACGTTGGTTGGAGATAGGCACCAGCAACCCTCCCGACCCCACTAAGGGACAAGGGTGTCAAGAAAATGGATGGATGGATGGATGGACAAAGAAATGTACACAGTGCATTTAATTAGAGGGATTTGATTGTAGATCAGAGTGGTGTGTTGGCTCTTGATGCTGTTTTTGTTGCCTTTATTCTGGGTCTCTTCCACAGTTAGCTGAATAGTCTGGGAACCGCTCTCTAAAACAAATAAAATAATGTCTTTAATCATTTAATTTTAAAAAAAATTGCTTTACTATTCATGTTCAGATAGGAGTATTTTCCTTTTTCTTCTTATTTGAGCTGAGAATATTTCAGAGTCCTCCCTGAGAAGCTGCCAGGTCTCTGCTGACTCCACTCAGCAGCAAAGATATTTAAGGTTTTGCTCCTTGTGTCAGCAGGAACTTTTTCCAAATTGACTCCTGAGTCAAAATTGATTAGCCTGATGCAGTGTTGTCTGCAGCAGCAGCAGCTTAACCATATGCTGAGCGGCACTTCTGGTTAATTAGATTGAAAACGAAAAAGTCCAGGGGGTTTGTGTTCAAATTGATGTCCTGATGATGTTCATGAAGTGGAGGCCTATTGTAGAACCGTATTGTAAGCTCTACAAGTTGCTAATGAATTCCTACTGTGATGACTAGGAGCGATAATTTTTTATTTTTATTTTTTTTGCAAAACCATTAAATGTGGCGGATTATCTAAAATCTTTACACTTAGATAAAAAAAACATTGCACAAATGTAACATTTGAATGCACATGAGAAAATAATATCTGCACCACGAGAATCTGTTGATAGAACAAATAAATGATAAAACTTGCTTTAACAACATAATTTTTGGTGAGTCTTTCATTAAAGCTCTTAAGTGCAAAAATATTGATGTTCACAGTTAATCCACTCTTAGCCTGGATCTTATGACATTGTGTACTCTGTCCAGTCTCCCTGACATAATGCTGTGGTTGTTCACTGTAAACAAACTTTTAAAAGGCTTGCTATAGATCAGCATGCTCTCAAGGGCTTGGTCTAATTGCTGTGCTTTCAAAGCTTTAATGGGCCACAGTTGCTAAAAGCCAGACTTTTTTGTTCTTTGTGTTTGCAACAAAGTGAAGTTTTGGCTCAGCTTTGATGTAAGTGGTCGTTTTTAATTTGCTCTGTAAATACAAGTCTATCTCAACAAATTAAAATATGATCAAAAGGAACAAGAAGACATTCCAAAAATTTCTTCTTGTTCATTTGAAAAACATTCTCATCATGATGATCTGAGTCATAGTGTGGGAGGGGAGCCCCCTACTGACTATGAGCAATAGTGTGGTTTGGGAGTTATCAATCCATATATATTTTGTTTCACCTGAAAGGGACTTTTTGAGTTTAAAGAAACAATGTATGGTGAGGTTCCAAAATGACCAACAGACTATTACAAAAAACTAAAAACTTCTGAGATAAACTCTTTGGGAGGACTCAAGTGCTCACAAGGGCCTCTGCTGATCTGGAGGAATTTAAAAAGCGTTTTATTCCACTTTGGCCATCTCTGGTTCCCTGAATGGCTGCAGAGGGATAGCTTAAAATGAAGGAAAGCTACAGAGAGGATTGGAAACAAGGGCAGTGCAATTAAAAGGGAAAGTAAAGTGTAAAGTGGATGTCTTGCTGCTGATACATTAGCCACAGTTTAACATCTTGTCCTTCTTTCACTCCATTTGCAAGGTATGATTGGATAAACTACAGCTAGACCTTCAGTTTCACGTTCATGACATTAGCTCCTGGTTTATATTCATCATGGAGGAGAGCAAGCTTATCTTCAGCTTGGACCACCTTGATGAAGGCCCTTCTGTTGTCTTTTCTAAAGACAAACCGCAAACCCTGGGCTGCCAGCATGACCTCAGTCTAAGGATGAATCTAGACCTGAACCAAAGCCACCGCCCCCAGCCTCTCTACCTGCCGCACTCTCCTTCATCTCCAGGCTCTTTAACAGATTTAACATCATCCTCAGCAGACCTCCTCATCTCGACTGGCTTGGTCAAATCCTCCTCCACAGACCTGAGGCCAAAGGAGAGCAGCACCCTGAGAGGTAAGCCCCTCCTCAGCCTGGTCAAGTCCCTCAGTACAGAAATCTCCCGCCGGGGTGAGCCTGATGACAATCTGTCAAAGTCGGATTCCAAGCTGCATCTGCATCCCTGGAAGCAAGTGACTCATCCAAAGATGCCAGAATGCGGGCCAGCATCAGGGGTGTTGAGCGAAAACGAGGACTGGGCATCCCCCCTGTCTGCCGGCAGCATGTCTCCCACTGAACCCCGGGGCAGTTCCCTGATTGCTGAACTGGAGGACACCAGGAGGAGGTTTTCAGAGGCCATGCAGGATCCATTAAGCATGCTGAGTAAGATCATGGGGGATGAGAGCTCTGGAAGCCCCAAGCAGGGCAGAGCGTCTGGTACAGGAGACTCGTCAGCCTCCCAGGGAAGCTGTGAAAGAGAGGGGAGCAGCGAAGATTTAGACGTCAGGTGCAGAAAGAGAGTGGACAGTGAGCACAGAGCTGTGTGTGACGCTCCACTCAAAAGACTCCAAAAAGATCACCTGATGCAATCTTCAGTCTTCCCGAAACAAAACACGCATAGCCGAGACAAAGATCTAGAAATCTGCACCTATGGGGATGTAATGGAGCTTCAGACGAGATCCACAGGGAAGTATCCCAAAACAAACCTCCAGTCTCAAGTCTCTTTTTCAGGAACATCGTTGCCTTTTTACTGGCTCATCCCCGTAGGTCTGCTGGCTTACGGACTATTTGTTCTCCCTCTGCCACCGTACTTCGCCGGTCTGTCCATGGGGATTGCATGTGGCTTTATATTGGGATTAGTGGTGGTCTTCGTTTTTGCCCCCCGACATGTCCGCAGCAGAAACAAAAAGGGGTCTCAAGGCAATTCCACTCCCATGAACGTGGACCTGCTGGATGGAAAGTCCATGGACACAGAAATCATTGAGGTAATTCCTGAGAAACTCTACTTCTTTTTTGGAATTAGTAATGTTGTTTTGTGTTTATATATACAAGTTACACTCATTAAGACCCAAACTCTTAATCTTGGTCAGTTAAGAGAAGAGGGCCGAGGATTTAGGGAAGTTTTGTAAAGAGGAGTGGTCAGAGATTCCTCTCCAGTGGTGCTGGAGGTTTAAGGTGCATTACTCCTGCTATTTTCTCTTTAGAATTAAATCCCTAAGAAAGTTTAGAAATTATTCCTTTGCTTGATCTCCTTAGGAGCTTTCTCTTTGTCACATTACTTATTTGGCTGCGTAAAAACAAGCCTGCAGCTGTATTATGATCTTTGCATGAAGGAAGGTCTGCACAGCAGCAGATATTTGAGATGCTGTAAAGCACAAGCAGCCCATCATAGATTATTTTTGAGGCTATTTCTGTCTAACAAACTATTTGTAGGCTCTGCATCTCAGAGAAGGTCATAATGAACGCAGAGTTATTGAGATAAACAAAGTGACATTTCAGATACATCCACTGTGGAGTGAGATGGATGCATTCTGCCGGGTCTCATGTTTCCCCTCCTGCTGAGCTGTACTGTTACATTTTGCTCTGCCGCTGAGACATTATCGCCAACTCACAGGTTATTTATTGCTTGCATTGCAATTTATGATTTTATATTTGGAGGTGTATCTTTTTTTTGTGTTACTTTTAGGGCTGGATGAATGAGGCGCACAGCTATGATCCCGACACCTTCCATCCCTCCATAATGCAGTCAGTTTATGTGACGCTGGATGGCAGCAGGCTTCACCTGGCAAACCCCCGTGCCAACATCCCCCGGTGGGCAGCTTTTGATGAGCCGCTCCACGAAGCCGTGTTTCTGCACAGCCGTACTTACCATCTGCTTAACAGCAAGGTGAATGTTTGATCAAACAAATCTAACCTGTTTACCTCAGACGAACAGAGCGCAGACCTCGACGAGGGAGGAAGGAGAAAGTAGAGGTGACCTCTGAACTGAACTTTTCACACTGACCTGTCTGCACCCACTTTGTCACCTAACACTGAGGTGACAGACCTACAGGACCAAGTGATGATGCACTGAACAAACTTGACCTCTCTGCACTTAGCAAGCTTGCAAAGCCTTACAGCTTAATAACAGGATAAACATGTTGCATGCCCTCCCTTTGACATGCATGTTGAAGGCTTAGAAGAATGAAAATAAAATGGAAATGACTGCTATTTGTCAGTGGCTGATGCAAATGTGTTCCTCCCAGGTGTCTCTGGTGCCTCCTGGTTTGGCTCGCAAGAGGGTTTGGAACAAGAAGTACCCCATCTGCATCACTCTGGCTGAGGGGGAGCTGGAGATAGAGAGTCTATTGGAAAGGCAGGAGGAGGGTGAAACAGCAGAAAAACCCAGCATCCCTAGCCAACGGTCTCCTGCCACTCTGTACCTGTTTGGCCGCACAGGAAGAGAGAAAGAGGAATGGTTTCAGCACCTTCTGTCTGCTTCGAAACCTGCGCCCCAAAGTGAATTGAACCCAGAGGAGAACTCAGGTAATAAGAATGTATTTACCTGGTGAGCAATTTTGATAAGACGTTCAAATCAGGGTTTTCTCAACCAGCTGTCATCTTCTATCTGTCACACAGAAGCACAGCCTGGCGGAGAGGCTGTAAAGGAAGCCCTAGAGGAGTTCGCTGACTTGTCGATGAAAACAAGAACGCTGCTGGAGTACAGCACCTACATGATGCAGCTGATTGGCTCAGATAGAAATAGTCCCGCTCTCAGCCCCAGCTGCAGTGACAAAGGAAGCCCCTCAGCTGGCAAAAAGGTCCACAAGCTACATCTGTACTTAGCTTTAGCTCCAATATGACACATATAGTGCCTTGCATAAAATCCTGAAAATTTTCAAAGTTGCTAACTGTCTTTGGGAGTTTATGGGAATCGATGTGCATTTATTGGGATAAAAAGAAATAAATCTGGAATTTGAAATGTCAAAGTTTGGCCTTTTAAATATAGTTTGAGAAAATACTAGATATTTTAGCATTAATTTGACAAGCAGATTTCTTGCAAATACACTTTAATATAACAATGTTATTTTTCAATGAAATGCATATTGCACACTACTAGCTGTCACTTTAACCAGCTTCCTTGTTCATGCTGAAGTTGGTACATGGTAAAATATGAAAAGTTCCAAGTCCTGGGAATTCTGTTGCAAGGCACTGTAATTGGAATTATTGATTAAACAAAGTCCCAGATCAAGCTGCTTATTTTGTCTTTATATTCTCCACAGAGTTCCACTGAAGATTGTGTTTCTGGGAGTGAAGCTGGAGGAGACATCGGGGCAGTCACTGAGTCGGGTGGATGCTCCACAGACAGCCAGCCTGCGTGGATAAATTCTCTGGTGGGGAGGATTTTCTGGGACTTTCTCCGAGAAAAATACTGGGCCGATCAAGTGGCTCACAAAATTCAGAAGAAACTCAGTAAGATCAAGGTGAAGCGGACTGATTTGGTGTTCCTGAAAGATGTTTTTTTTTTTTTTTTTAGAAAATATTTGATCCATCAGCGAGTGTTCAAGGACTTACATGTAACTGTAAAGTAGTAGAAGAGAAATGATGACGCTGCATCACTCATCACTCATTTCCTCTTCTTTTTGCCTCACACCATCCCTTATAGTCTCCTGCGTGCACACACATTCACCCACACTACAGCTAAGCCTTCCTGCTTATTGGTTTGAGAGGTTTGTAAGGTTTTTCTCTTTGATGTCTGTACTCCGTACTTACAGATGAAATTCTCCTCCTGTTTTATACAGTTGCCTTACTTCATGAATGAGTTGACCCTCGCTGATCTGGACATGGGAAGCTGCCTTCCTCAGGTCTTAACCACATCAACACCTACACTGGATCGCAGAGGTACAGCACGCTTTATGCCAGACTATATTGATTGTATGTACCCTGAACCTTCCTCCCATGGACCTTTATGATTGTTGTCTTTCAACATTTTTATCAATCCTGGTTCATTTGTGTTACCACTATGTACCTGTGTACATTAGGTAAATTCAGTTCTCAGATCAGTTGGGCTGTTAAGCATTGCTGTCATCTTAAATGCAAAAGAAAAATTGTGAAAGAGCTGTGCAACCTCCAAGAGCCATCTATAAGCAGACAGATATTTTGCAAATACAGTATTTAGATTTAGCCTTTTATGTGGTTTCAGCCAGATAGAAAATACAAAACTTCACTCTCAACAGGGGTTCACAACAACTAAAATCAGACTACACATTACTTCTGATTTATTTTCAGAACAAGATTTGCAAGATATCAGCAAAACACAATAATGTAGTTTTATTGCTAAGCATGACTTTATCAGTTGAAATTAAGTAATATTTTCCTAAATTTGCTTTTAGGAGATTCAGGTCACCAGGATCTTTATTAGATGTGGATCAAAAAGGACATTGAAAGTCCATCCAATATACCGTGTTGCACATTCAGTAACTGATACATCACCTGGGGGCTGTTTTCATTAGTGCCTCTGCACAAAGCCAAAACACTTTGTTAATAAAGACTTAAAGTACTAAACAGACAGAAAAAAAATAAACATGGAATCATATTGTTTGTGAGACTGATTAATCCAAACTCGGAAAACTTGGCAAACAACAATATGATAGACCAGTATTGCAGTAAGATAAGATTAAGCAAGGCTGAGGATAGAGACAGACGATACAGATAAGTAAATTAGAAAGAAAGAACAGCCACAGCATAGTGATCTAGAAACCAAAGAAAGGCAAACTAAGGACATCTCCAATGTTAATTTGACATCATACATAATCCTGTCCTCTTCCAACAGTCCCAATGTATGTGTGTAAGTTGAAATTGGCCCTAAGAGTTGGTTCATCAGTGCATCATTGTTCATCTCATGTGCCTTTTTGCTTCCTGTGATGGACAAGCAGTCTGATCATACTGTACCTCAACTCTCGCTGAAAGAATAATTCAAAATATCTTCTTAGTACCACTAATGGCACCTGTACCCCAAGTTTGGAAAATATGGTAATAGATTTTTCCTAAATTTGGTTTGCTACGAGCGAATAAACATCATGGTTTGGTATTGATTTCTTGAAACGAAACCACAAATATTTAAATTGTTAGTAAAATGATCAAACTGAACATGAAAATTTGAATTACTCTTAAAAGTAAACCTAATCTCTTCATAGTTATTTCACAAAGAGTATCCCGTTATAATTTTTATTTCTATATAGCAGGCAAAACAAGTGTACTCAGAAGGTTCAGGTCATAATCTTGTTTGTTGTGCAACAAATAGGATCGCACCCTCTCATTGTCTCACTTAGTGAAGTGATTAGCAATCCTCTTAATCAAGCATTTCCATCCATGACATGTCAAAGCTAGGCCCTACTGATCTAGCATCACTCCGGCCAGATTAGCTTTTGGCTCCTGCTCCAAGACAACCTCATGGCTTAGATCAAAGTCCATTAAGAACACTGTTTGTCCGCATCCCCGCTACTTATCTTCCTCCTCCCATTTGACCTACAGGTTTGTGGCTGGACCTGGAGTTAATGTACACAGGCTGCCTTCAGATGACCCTGGAGACTAAGATGAACCTGTGTAAGCTGGGCAGAGAGGGAGAGGCTGACGCTCACAACATTCCTGAGAACCTGCAAATGGGGTGAGCCCCCCTAGGGAACTTTACATGAAATATGCTGGGGTTTAATGAAGAAAAATGTTCAGAGCTCGAGGTTCACAGCAACATATGAAACTGTGTTTTGTTTTTTTAGCTCTAAGCCGAGGCTGTGTATACTAGCAGATAGCGACGAAGAGTCCTCCAGTGCTGGGTCTTCTGACGAAGAGGAAATACCCCCATTTGATCCACAGAGTTCACTGGGTGATAAGAACACTCCTGCAGCAACTGATGGGTGAATTGTTGCCTCAAACATAATTAAATCACAGAAGCACGGCGTATCAGCTGTGCAAAGCTACTGATTTACTCGCCAACTTTGCAGTTTTTCTTCTTTGCAGGCACGCAGGTGGTAGTACAGGCAGGAAAATCCTGAGATTCGTGGATAAAATAGCAAAATCCAAATACTTCCAAAAAGCCACCGAAAATGAGTACATCAAGAAAAAAATTGTCGAGGTCTCCAACATGCCCCTGATGCTCAGTGTCGAGGTCCTGGAGCTTTCTGGAACACTCACCATCAACATACCTCCTCCTCCGACTGATAGGATCTGGTACTTACCTTTACCGTCCGGATCTTAATTCCTTTTTCAGATTTTCATATTTACAAGAAACTGCATGTATGCTTTCATCTTCCGTCATGTTCCTCGCTAACTTTTGTTTGGTTTCAGGTATAGTTTCCGAGTGCCTCCCAGGTTAGACCTCCATGTGCGCCCCATGCTTGGAGAGAGGGAGGTCACCTTCACTCACGTGACAGAGTGGATTGAGAAAAAACTCCAGTGCGAGTTCCAGGTCGGTCCGTCAATTTACCATCTGTGTCGCCTTCATATGATTTAATAATCCCTGTATTGATTGCTAAATGTGTTTACTCTCTGTATCTGAACAGAAAATATTTGTCATGCCCAACATGGATGATTTATATCTGCCCCTGATGACATCCGGCCTGGAAAACCCGCCTGCATCCCGCCATTCCTCTGTGATTTCAACTTCCCACCAGTCTTCCATGGAGTCTCAGGAATACATGTCAGAATAGCGCCACCCTGTGGCTGCAGAGCATATGTGATGTTGAAGAAAACTAGATGTTGTGCATCTGTTGTGATTAAGCTTTGAGAGTGCAGCAGGTTGACGGTCATCCTAAATGACCTTGTAATTAGTGAAGGAAAAATGCTTCCTGCTGAGCTCAAACTGTGACCTTGGGACCACCAGAACTGTGGGGACCAGGATAAGCGCCCCCTTCAGGGAGTTTACTCAATTGCATTTTATTAACTTTTTTTTCTAAGTAGTGCAAAACTGATCAACAGAAACTGACTTTCATAATTCCTTCCACCCATCTTGCATGATATTATTTTTTGTTCTTTTCAAATTAAAAATTATTTAAAATTTCAAAATTTGTCTTTTTTTTCCACGTTTTATTTGCAGACCTTGTACATAATGGAAAAGCATGAATCTATTCCTGGTAAGATTCTGAGAAAGACAAACTCAAAGAAAAAAAACATGTTGTGAATAAGTAAAATATATTTATTGTTCTACAAGTAGATTATCAGAAGCGATTCTTTCAGGCCTCCTCTGACAAAGGTTGCGCCATTGTCTTTAAAGGATCTTTCTTCAGTGGCCCCTATCAACAGAGGAGAGGTTAAATGTTGAAAAAAACTGATCCTTAAATTGCAAATTCATGAGAAGATAAACTTGCTTCTTGCTTTGTACTTATTGAAATGAAGCTTTAATACACTCACCATAAAAGCTCTCTTCTCTTGGGCCGTTTGGAAGCGCCCATGTCCGAATTTGGAAGTGGTGTCAATGAATTTGAGCTCAATGGTCTCCTTGGCCCTGCGTGACGTGAGCGTGAGCAAGGACTGCAGGAAGACAGGCATACTTAGTTGAATTTCAACTTTAACTTCAGTGTTTCAAATCAGAAAGGTCTAACATCGTACCTGAACAATACGTTTTAAGTCTCCCTACCTTTCTGAGTGTGAGGACACGTTTTTTAGCACCAACCACGCAGCCTTTCACCATGACAAAATCATTATTTACTTCACCATAGCGAGGAAAACCCCCCTATAGAGAGAAAATACAGAAAACTGAGCTGACTCCTGAATTGATTTTAAAGATCTTTGCTCATCTTTACAAGGGTGCCAATATATTTGGAGAGTGCTGTGAATATGTGTTATCACAAGCAGTGACATGAGTTCAGATGGTACCATTGGAGTGATGGTTTTCTGGCTGAGGTCGTAGCCGGTGGAGGCATTGTTTCGCACCACCTTTCCGTCCTGGATGTGAACGCCTCTGCCAATGCGAAATATCTGAGGACACATTAGGAAACCTCAGAGGTGAAAACAGTTATCATCATTTTGAACTAGTCATTTATTTATAGTTTTGAGAAAGTCAGGTTAACCTTCTTGTTGATCTCAGTGCGGTGCTGATAGCCTTTCTGACCGGCCCGAGCTATAGTGAAGGCCACACGTGCAGGATGCCAGGCACCGATGCAGGCCACCTTTCTCAACCCCTTGTGGGTCTTTCTGGGAAGCTTCTTCGTGCGCCAACGACTTGTAACTCCTTAATGTAGGAAGCAAAGATCCAATCCGTCTTGTCATGTTATGTATATTATGGACAGTCCTGTTACTGCAACAAGCTACAGCACAGATTCTACCTTTGAAGCCATGACCTTTGGTGACTCCGATGACATCGATCATCTCATCCTGGTAAAACACTGCGGATATGGGCACGGCTTTCTCCAAGTGCTCCTTGGCCCAGTCCACTTTATCTGTGACTCTGCCTCCATTCAGCTGCACCTCTATGATGTGAGCCTTCTTCTGCCTTATGGGCAGCAGTCGCATCTAGAAACAAGACAAAAGAACGACAAGAAAATCAAGCCCTGAAGTCTCGGGCAATTGTGTTGCGTTTAAGTGGGGGATGAAAGACGTCTGGCTTTCAACCAGCTATAATTAGAATTATTAGAAGTCATATTTAAAAACATCTCATGTTGTTACCAGCTCTATGCAGAAAAAAACAAGGATCCATAAAGCCATTTTAAGATCTGACAACTTTTCCAAGCTTTAAATAATCTGCTTTAGCTGCCAGGATTGACCCTGAAAAAATATTTTTAAACTGATATTTGAAACTGGACTCCTCAGTTCTCCTCCTCAGACTCAGTGTCGTGGCCTGAGCCAACGTGCTAGCGATTTACAAGCTGTTCTGTCCGTTACCTGCTTCTTGTGAAGTGGTGTCGCTAACACAGTGGCGCAGGTGAATTAAGCCCACCTGAGAGTGAACAATAACCCTGATGACTGAACAGTGCTTCTTCATCAGATTCAAATCCTTCTCCAGCTGTTTCTTTCCGGTCTCATCCTGCCACTTCTTGCTGTACTTGGTGAAAGCCTTCTTCTTGCTCTTTGCCCTGAAACACAGACGGCCTCAGTGGAAACGGACGGCCTTTTAGCTGGTCTCTCAATTGAATGTTGGCGCTGAAAGATGAACTGCTCATTGTACGCACCAGTTTTTATAAAATCTGCGTCTGCACTCGTCACTGAGATGCTCGGCAAAGATGGTTTTCAGAGTACGCAAGCCCCGGACCGTATGAATATAACCCACAATCCCCACAACAATGACTGGAGGGGTCTCAATAATGGTAACGGCCTCAACTTCTTCTCGCTTTGATATCTCTGTAATGCAGACAAAAAGGGAAAATATTTTCAGTCGAATGTTGAAATCAGCAGCATAAATCTGATAAATCTTACATTGGTTTTTACATGTTAATTTAATTGATTAATTGAGACAGTGCAGTACAGTATTCTTAGGTTAAAAACCTAACTGTGATTCTCCCAAATGTATTCTTGCCATTGTGGACAAATATATCCATCTTTATGTCCTCAGACTTTAAAACATTTTCCTTAAAGGAATTTTACTTGCCCAAGTGGACAGCTGAAAATTTTGGGCAATCCAGAATGTGTTGATCCAGTGAAGACAGTAACAAGGGTGTTCCAGTGCTGCCACTTTTATTACATCCTTGAGGAGCGAATTTATTTTTTATTTCTTTTAAGTTAACTTTTTTTAAGCTCAGAACCCAATAATTTTAATGATTTTACTCAAAAGCGAACTCTGAGCCAGTAAACCAACAAATTTAAATAAACTACAAACTCTGCCAAGATGAGTGGTCAAGTTTACAACCAGATTTATGCCAGAAACGTGATCAAAATGCAACTTCTTAGGGGACAAACGACAACAAATATGAATCCTGATGTATTTACAGTTAAAACCAAAGCCATATCCTTGGGAGATTTAAATTTTAAATTATTTTTACTCAACCAAGAAGTTTCTGAAAGTAAATGTGGCAGAAATCTCTCAGATGATATTCAGCTTTCTGCATATTTCCACTGGTATTCTGACCATTTATGTGAGGAAATCTTTGAGGTTGGAAGAAATGGAACAGAAGCCTGAAATTAATTAGAACGCCACAGGAAAAAACCACAAACTGCTATATTTACTAGGAATAGAAAAGAGATAGTAATTATTGGCATTCAAATAACAAAGAATAGCACATTGCAACTACGTTTTTGTGTCTAGACTCTGAACAACTTCACTGTTTTTCTAATATGCGCTTACTTAGGCCAGGGCGGTGCACCTCCCTCAGAGTGTGGGTCATGCCGGCTTTATATCCCAGGAAGGCAGTGAGGTGGACAGGGTGGCTGGGGTCGTCTTTGGGCCACGTGCGGACCCTGCCCTGTGCTTCTTGCTGCGCCTGCGGGGCAGGAACCCCATGTGCCCGTGGCGTGGGGCATGGAACTTGCGATGAGACTGAAAAACACCACAAGCAGTGCTGAATATAAGCAGGTGACCGCCTGATCATTCAATTAACATGGGTGAGATCTGTTAATTGCACTGAAATATTAAAACAACCTTTTCCAGTCGTAGTTTTGAACTAATCCACAAATATTCTTCACATTCTGATATTTTTAAATAAAAGTAGAGCTACCTGGTTACTAAAGGTCATTTTGTAAGGACTTATTTTAGCTGTAGAAGTTCCACATGAATTATGTGTTCAAATAAGAACTAGAAATTCACTCTTTACATAACCAGCTGCTAATCTAACATAGAGTTCTCAGTGATAACAATTACAATATTTAAATAGGCTATAACTTTTAAACCCACCAGCCAAAAATACACACATGCTTCCATGTCAAGGACATACTGGGATACAGCCATGAAAAATTGGCAAAAGTGACCCAATACTGACCATGACTTTGCAGCTGTCCAGGCAAAGGAGAGCAGGAAAAAGGAACTAGTACTGCTGCAAGTGTCACACATAAGATGATACACAGACTAAGCACTCTAATTTGGTGTTTGGCCCTGTCCAAGAGACATATTCTCTTTCAAACAAGGCGATCTTTGCCAAGCCCTGACAGGAGAAGACAGCGACAGGGAAAAGGGTGAAGTGAAAGGTCTGAGGTGGACTGGGAGGCCCAGCAGATGGCAACCAATAAAGGAGAGAGGAAGGACAACGAGGGCTTCACTGTCATGGAACTAAGGTTTAATTAGACTTTATTTATCCCAGCCAGCGAATTAAAGATTTTACCTTACTCTGATGAGCCTTTACTTTCTGCTCTAATATGAGATGGACTTTGTTTGCTGCTACAACTACCTGCTGTCAGAGTGTAGACAATTCCTTGGGGATCTGTGAGTTTACTTACTCATATGATCATGGTACCAGCTAAAGATAGACACACTAGAAGATGCAACGTGATGCAATAATATCTGAGTCATCTGAGAGAAGACTTGAATCTGATCTGATCAAACAGGTTAACTGCTTCCCTGTAAACACAGCTTGCCCCTAAAGTTTACTTTGAAACCAAACCTATGGCAATCATCAGTCCTCTCAGGGTCTGAATTGTTGGTCAGATAGGTTTTTGTATTTTAATCAGATTGTCTAGGAGATTTCAATTAGTAGTTCATGAGTTTTTCTTTTTATGGGGTATGATTTCAAAGATGGAAAACCTAATTTCTTTTAAGATCTGGTTGCTGTATTTGAATATGAATCATGGTTATCTAGCCACCAGTGAGTAGGATGGAAAGGGGAGGTAAAAAGAAAACAGAATATTGCAAAGAGAAAGCTACAAAATTAGGTCTTTCAAAGACATTTTGAGTCAACAAGTCTCAAAAATAGTCCATATGCTAGATGGTTCCTAGGCAGGAATGCCAGAAATAAAAAGTCTCTTCTGTCCTACCATTACAAATGTGAAACAACCGTTTGGTAAACACAGGTGATATTCATGAGAATCAAAGAATAGGATCCTTGTTAAGCATGATCCTTGTTAAACATGACTCTTTCAAAATCTTCCCTTTTTGAATAATACTCTGTTGTCATACCTTTCATTTAGCTTTCTATCAAAGGTCAACAGTAGTGAAATAAATAAATGATTTGTCAAAGGAATATGAATGCTTGTGATGGTTGAAATAAAGCTGAATAAATACAATAATTAATTCTGCATAGCAATTTAACTGTAAAACTTTTTTTTCTGTTATAGTCTGAGATCTGTCGAGAGACTATAATTACTTAACTAACAAATAGAACAAATTTTGTAAAATTGAAGAATGAGATAATTAAATCAACATTAAAACAATTACATATAGAACATTTAACGTTTTAATCGGTGATTATTTGCCTATGTTTTAATTAAAATATGTGTGTTGAATTGTGGAACTTTTGAGCTTTTTCTAGCTCTCTAGCACCCCCTAGTGGATTTAAAAATCACAACAGCTCAACCTTTATTTTTCGACCTTCGTGTTTTAAATAGAATATTCGAGAAAAATTTCGTTTTATTATTTACATTATTTCTCATCAAAATCCTTTTTCCAACATAATCACAAAAAAACTCCGCAGCTGCTAAATTATTTCTTTTTTATTTATATTTTGTTGACCTCTAATTCGCCATTGTGGTGCGCCTACTACGCATGCGCCACCTCGAAAGGAGCTGTCGAGGTCGAGCTGTAGGATCTGTATAATCCTGATCAAAACAAGACTCAAAATGCCCAACGACTATGATAAAGCAGTATACCCCGAACCTCCGCGACAAACTCCGGCCGTGGACAAGCAGACGGCGCTGCCAAACCCAGCTCTAATTCTGACTAAACTGTTCTATTACACCGTGGACCTTCCTGTCACCACATTTAGAGGTAAGAGAAGCTAACGGGGCTAACAACAGGACACAGCGCAAGCTAACGCGGCCTTCATTTGGGTTTCCTTCCCTCAGCATGACGCTTGTTTCTCTCTATTTCCAGATACTATCGACAGCATTCGGTCTAAAAATAAGCTGGTCTACTACCACCAGAAGTTTCGACGTGTTCCCTACCTGACGGAGTGCCAGGAGGGAGACTTCACCTGCTACTATGAGGCCGACATGCAGTGGAGGAGAGACTAGTGAGTTTGAACTCATTATATATCATAGGAGCTTTTGCAATGTGGGAATATGAGACTGCAAGACAATAATAGGAAAAAGCATTTAATCCTGTTTATGAATATCTTCTGAATAGAAAAAGTGTGAATCTGCTGAGAGTTAATTTTGAGTCTTCATCCAGCATCTCGGAGACCAAATGTGGTTTTAAAATAGCTAATATAGGAATAAAAAGTGTTTTCAAAAATAAGTCTAAAAGACTTGCAACCCCAAGGTTTCTATGCATTTTCACTCATGCAGTATAAAAATCCCACAACAGAAGTGACAGTAATGGTGCATAAAATCCTAATTTCATTCGGTGAGCTTTATTATTTTTCTCATTAGGCAATAAATCACATTTCTTGTTTTTATTTTACAAATGAGCAATTTTCTTTTCAAGAAAATATATCAACTCTATTTTTTAATTTTTTTTTGGAAGTTTAATATTTTTCTTTGTTCTAAAACCCAAATATATTAAGTCACGTTTTTTTCAGCTGGAAAACAAATTTGATATTGTAGATATAAATGAAAACACTACTTTTCTATTGACGAATCGTTTGTTTTTTGGGTCTGATCTAGCTACATAGCTCTACAGTAAGTCCACAGACTGTTGTTTTCAAGTGTGTCTTGCCATTATCTTGCATACTTCCAAAAGCGATGGGATTTTGTCCAACGTTGAACAGGATCAAGGAAAGTTGTCACTTCTGTTCCTCTGTGGGAAGTGTTGCCACTTTGGGTTATCGTTTTGTCTCGCCACAGTAAGGTGGATCAGGAGATCGTGAAGGTGATCCAGGAACGAATGAGGGCCTGTCAGCAGAGAGAAGGGCACAGCTACCAGCAGAACTGCACCAAAGAAATCCAGCAGTTCAACGAGGTGACCAAGAACTTCCAGTCACGCTGTAAGTATCTCACCTGGACACATTTAGTGCAACATTAAAGCAAAGTCACTGTATGACTGCATTATATTTTTTTATTGTTATGCATAGAGATGTATGTAGTTTTTTTTTCAAACGGAACAAAACTGGAAGAACCTGGGCTCTAAAATGACAATTTGTTGCTTGTTTTGAAATTAAAATAAAATCAAGAAAATCAGGAGAAAATGTTTAGATTTGACCTCTTCTCCCAGGGAATCTTTGCACGTTTTAATTGTGGCCTAATTCTTCCTCAGATGGAGACCTTGGGGCCTACGCTAATGCAAAGAAGTGTCTAATGAAGCAAAAAGAACGAATGATGGCTGCTCAGGCCCAAAGTGCTTAAAAACGGTCCTTCCTGTTCAGTGTATGAATTGTAAAATAAAGTTTGAGTAAAATGTGTGTGCTTTTTTTATTCCCTCCACACACATTTGTTTTTCCAACATTAATTTCTAGTTATTTCTCATGAATGTCTTTTTGTCATTTACTATTGTGATTAAGTTCATTCACATACAATATATCTACATTGCTGAGATTATATACAAATCTGAAAAATACTATTTGAGTTGCACTGAATTATTTTACACCAAAATAATTTAAAAATGGTTCATCTGCAATCCTGTTAATCTACCAGTAACTCAAACTAAGTGGCTCTATCAGTTGAACAACTGGGCTGGAATGCGACAAATTAATAAAATGCCTTTTGTTCTGGGTTTTCCCCAGAAACAGTACAGAACTAAATCTAGGAACCTGGACTTAAACCCGTTTAGCATGCATATTTCTCACCTTTCAGGCCTCAACATTTTCTAGATGTTAGGCATGTTTAAATCACAAGTTTGCTCAAAAACTTTACATGCATGCTGAAAAATACATACATTAATTTCTCAAAAATTGCCACTAAGAGCTGAGCAACACCTGCCCATGAAATGGATCAATAAATCCCAACTTATTAAAACAGGTTTAACACAGAATTTGTAATGTTGCCACCTCCAAGCAGATTCTTTAATCTTAAAATGAAATAAGTAAAAAGTACAAAGTCAGCAGCAGCACTACTTATTTTTCAGATTGCAAAAGAAACTTGCGCATGATAAGAAACCCATAACGCTTCAAGTGGTATCTCAGAACGTTTATTCAACGATCTTCTGTACAAAACATTTAGGAGGTGGGAGCTGGCACAGGCTGGCCCCGCTGCACAGACACCCTGGTGTGAGTCTTAGCCAGATGGTCGGTGAACTCCTGAAAAACAGAAAAAAAAAAAGATTTTTCCAAAACTGTACATATACAACTTTTAAAAAATGAAATAAAAAAAAAAATCCATTGCACCGACCTGGTATGGAGACTTTGTGAAAACGGTTTCCTTCCACAGATCAGGGGTCAGATAGCTGTAGGTCTTTGAGATGGCATCAAAGGTGGCCTTAGCTGTAAAAGATGAAGGTCATTAGTGGATGACCATTGCTCTGCTATTAGTGGACAAAACAAACACAAAGCTGTTCAAAAAAACAAACATGTTCAACACAGTAGCTTGGGAACAGAGAAGACGTATAGTATTCACTCTTTTCTCTCCTGATAATAACAGCAGCACCATTGAGGTGAAGCTGAGCAGAGCGAAGAAGAAAAACTCACTTGTTCTGCATTAAACTCCGAAAACCTAAACGGGAAGCTTACCAAAGTTGCCGAGCGTGGCGGTGCAGCCCCTGGCGGAGGTGTAGCAATCATCAATACCAGCCATCATGAGCAGCTTCTTGGGCACAGGCGCCGACACGATTCCAGTACCACGGGGAGCCGGGATGAGACGCACCAGAACCGAGCCACAGCGGCCCGTCACCTTGCAGGGCACGGTGTGGGGTTTGCCAATCTTGTTACCCCAGTAACCTCTCCTGACCGGAACGATCGACAGCTTGGCCAGGATGATGGCTCCACGGATAGCAGTGGCTACCTCCTTGGAGCACTTCACTCCCAGGCCAACATGGCCGTTGTAGTCGCCAATGGCAACAAAGGCCTGTAAACGAGGAGGGACAAAATTAAAGAGGGCAACTATTCAACAAAACGAGTCGCGAGACACTCGGATCCGACGTTTACCTTGAACCTTGTGCGCTGACCAGCCCTGGTCTGCTTTTGGACAGGCATGATCTTCAGAACCTCGTCTTTCAGACCAGAACCCAGGAAGAAGTCGATGATCTCAGACTCCTAACAAAGAGGAACGACATCTCATCATCGTGTAATGATATTTTTAAAAAGGCTGAGATTTTTAGCTTTCCCAAATGCGTTTTAGTACAAACATGTTGCCACGAGAAAGCTGGAGGAAAAGACAATGATAGCGAATAATAGCTTTGAGATGTAGAAAAAAAGATGTAACTGATTCTGTCGTGACACAAAAGCAACTGTTTGAACAAATGGAAAGTTGTAGAAACGGTGGAGAGGTAGACAGAAGGATGAGTTTAAAGTGACAGGGCTTGATAACTTTCTGAAATTGCACTCCAGATGTGCCATATGGCAAAAAAAAAAAAAAAGTCACTGTATATTTTTATACAAAACATGCTGATGTCCTCACCTTAATGGGCAGAGAGTAGAGATAGATCTCCTCCAGAGTCTTGATCTTCATGTCCTTAACAAGGCGGCCCAGCTTGGTGACGGGAACCCACTAAAAGAAAAGAGCATCACTGTTAATAAGTAACACTTTAAATCAATCGAGTTTAGCTTGATCCAAATAAAAATCCTACCTCCTTGTCTTCGGACTTGCCACCCCGAGGACCGCGGCCCCTTCCACGGCCCCTGCCGCGTCCACGGCCACGACCGCGGCCACCTGCGCCAAAGCCTCCGCGAAAACCTCCTCTACCACCGGCGTCGTCCGCCATTTGCTGTAAATGTTCAAATCAAAAGCAAACATTGAATTATCTGCTACACCTGGATAAAATACAAGTTCAGTCATTACTGCAAGACGCGAGCATCGCCGCCATGTTTAGCAATTTCCTTTCATTTAAAAGAGTATATTTGGTTCCCATTTGACTTTAAATATCCACAGATAAATAAGAATGGACGTCTATATGTTTGACTGGATGTTAAAACAATGTGTTTACTTGAACGATGCACTAGATAATTGAAGATTTCAACACAAGAACTGAAAAGCACGTCCACTTACGTGATCTGTATAACAGGAAGAAGAACCATGAGAAGTTCCGCCGGGTTTTGTCTGGTCGTGTCATCGCGATGTTTCAGAGAGGAGAGACTCTGCTCTCTGCTGCCTCTATTGGTAGCTTTTGCAAATGTGATTCCTACCCCATTTAATATTACAGATGTTTAAAAATAGATATTTTACAAAAATACTATACTATTTTATATATAATAAAAAAATACTATGATACATTAATTGATATAGATATGTAATTTTTCCCTTTCCAATGCTCTGCTAAGGTTTAAACAATTAAAAGAAAGAATAACACACATTATTGGGTATATTGTCCACCTTTGTTTTAAGAAACTTAAAATGGAAAGGGTTTTAAAGGTTTCAGGTATGAATAATTTATTAAAGAAATAATTAGGGCTACAGAACAAACAGGCCAAATAATCACTCATTTTAAGCACATCACTTAAAGAAAACAAACACAAGAGCTATTTTCTCCCTTAACAGTTGCTGTTGCTTGAAGTCCCACTGGAACTGCCGCTGCTCTCTCCAAGGTCCACTTCCTCTTCCACCTCATGTAGGTCATCCATTACCTCCAGGCTCTCACATATTAACCCTATTTGCCTCTTCATGTGGGCCATGGTGCTTTGCATCCTTTTCATCTTCCTATGCAAGGCCGTGGCGATGGCCCTGTGGTTCCTCTGCCTGGTCTCGTACTCCTGCCTCAGCTGTTTGTAGCAGTTGTGCTGAGTCTGGGTGCTGTGAGTGAGTATTGTCCCACAGCCCATGTGGCAGGGCTGCCGCCAGTGCTCACAGTGGCGCGCGTGGGTGTCCATGTCCCTGCGCAGGAGCTGCGCCCTGCAGCCCTGGTACGGGCAGGGGATGAGCTCGTACAGGCAGGTCATGCTGTGACAGTACTGCTCTGAGAGGGAAAAGGTCTCTGCACAGCCACGGATCTCGTTTTTACACTGCGACAGAGACACACACGCAGATCTTTGTTTTAAGAATTACATAGTTTAAATTAGGCACACGATATTTGGCAGAGTAACTTAGGAAACAAAGGAATTAACTCATATTGAATTAATGCCAAGCAAATGTGAAATTAAGCATTACATTCCCAACGTCAAGTTTGTTTGAGTAGTCAGTTATATAGGGTGTAGGGTAAACAAACCTTACAAAATAATCTTAAGCTAATAAGATATTGAAGTGAAATGTCTAATAAAGGATATGACAAACACGCTTTAAACTGGTTTGAATCCCCTTACCTTTACTTTCAAGCGTCCAATCGATTTGCTCAGCTTGAACATGACAAAGATCAGGCTTGGGTTTACCGGCTTCCTGCAGCAGGGGCAGGTCTCCTGTCTGCACAAGAGAAATATCAGCTTGTCGTTGCTTCGCCACTTGAGCAATAAACGACAGTTCATATTTCAAAACTGATTAGACGTAAAGTGTCGTAGACCTTTTCAGCCACTGTAAGATGCATTTCTTGCAGAAGATGTGGTGGCATGCACTTCTTACTGGGCATCTGAGGACGCCCTGACAAATGGTGCAGATCAAATCGTAGTCTGGAGGGTCTACAAACAGCTCCACGTCGTAGCCCCCACTCTGTGCTGAAACGTCTGGGTCAGCCTAGAGAAGTGTCAAATCTTTATTATGGCATAGATTTTGTTGAACAACATTTGGTTATGGAATAAAAGCAACACAGGAAAACTGAAACAACTGAGAGCAATCATAAATGAAGCAACGTGTTCTCTCTAACAATCATCTCCCCACAGCTCCCTACAACAGCCCTTTGGCATAAAGGAAGAGACAACAAAACAGAATAGTTCTGGAAAATCATATGACCAATCACATGATTACAACAAAAAAATAAACACTATACAGAGCAATTTTCTTCCCTTTTTGTCATTAACTAATTCCTATTATTTTAACATCATGTTTAGCTTGTTAAATTTTTTATTAATTCAAATATGAACTGTAATAAGAAAGAAGTGTTTGCTTTTTTTTAGGTTAGAGCAAAATACAAATCTCTCCTTTCCAGAAATTTTACCATTGCCCATGTTTCTAATTTTTCAAATATAATTTGTTTATGGTATCCATAATAAATAGATAAATAAAATACAACTTAAGCTAATAAACTGGTGTTTACTTACCATGATAACTCCTCGTCCCTTATGGCGTTTCCATTCTCGGCGCTGCTTTACTCCATATTATCGATCTCTCACATGTCACACACAGACACACACCCTTGTTATCAATACAACACACACATGAACATTCCTGACAGAACATGAAGAAGAGAGTGCGCCCGGAAAAATGGAGACCTTAGTTTTTACTGTAGGCAGCGTCCTTTCCCTGCTGTTCTAGCATCAAACTCAAGCTTCCCGTATCTAACGGGGACTTTTAAAACCTGCACCTGCCTATTGTTGTGACTGAGCCCATATAAAATATTTTAAATCCATCTACAGTAATCTTAGTAACTCTGTTTACTCAGTAATATAAAAACATTTCAGAATTAGGACTGGGATAATGTTTATTTTCTAGCAAAGGTAACAAACAGGTTGGCACGACAATGAAGCCGCCATATTGGAGAGGGACACCTGAGATCACATATTAAGTCTTTCATCTTCAGTAAACCTCTGGATGGGAGAGGGGTTCATCGTGCATGGTATTCAACTTGCTGAAGTGGCATATTTTTAAACAAAACGTTATTATTATTATTATTATTATTAATCAATTAATTTATTTATTAAATTATTTTTATTTCATTAATACATATATTTATTGATAATGTATTCTAATTTGCAAATCAATGTCACTGATAGCTTATCTGACGTGGGACATCATCATTGTTTCTCTTGTGCAAATAACATATTTAAATAGTTTATCAAGATTTAAAACTATGTCATTGCGGGGTAACACTGCAACCACTTCTTTTCTGTGGTTTCCTGCTTAATTTTCAAATTTATGTTATTTCATTTTCTACAACAGAAACACCAAGCATATCCATATAAACCTCCTCCACAAACATGGCGGACGAGCTAGCGTACGTACCTTCTAACAGGTCTGTACGTAGTGTTTTACGTCCTGAACTTTTGACCAATCACAGCTCCGCTCATTCAGATGGCGTACAACGCGTGCGACACGGGCAACAACATGCGGGACGTTTTGTAGTGGCTGTAGTCAACGTGCGAAATGAGAAACCGGTGATTTATATCGTGTTTATTTATTAAAAATATTCTGCTTTTGGAGTTTACGATTATCATTATGGCGAACACAAACCTGCAGTTCAAAACGAAGTAAGTTTTTCTTGTGTCGCTCTTACCTGAAGACAGCTAGTATGATAGAAAGCTGTAACCTCTCATTGATGGATTTCCGTCTTAATGTCGTTTCAGTTACGCTGTTTACAGCAAAATTGAGCCGTTTTACAAAGGAGGGAAAGTACAGGTGAGCTCTGAGAAGTTTGTCTAAGCTCAACTGTGTGTGGTTGGAGGGTGAGTTGTGGTCTAAGTGTGAAATTGTCTATGTATTTTTTTTCCCAGATCAGCAACGATGAGAAGTACATTTTCTGCACATGTGGATCCCGTGTCAATGTTTTGGAGATCAGCACTGGCAAGATCGTCCACTGTGTGGAACATGTGAGTTCATATCGACTTTGAAGCATAAATATAGCAATAAAGTAGTTTGACTTGGTCACATTCGAGCTCAAATTGAAATTAAAAAAAAATCTCAGCTGAAATTTTTTTTATCAGTCACATCTGTTATGAACTATTTTTGGCAACTTAATTTTTCCCAGACATTTTCCCTTGTGCTTCTTTGTCACAAACACAACGACTTGTATGTACTTGTCTGCTTTTTGTTAAAGTAAATAAACTAGATTTAGATGCACGCGGTGATAAAAATCATTTTCTTTTTTTTTCTTTCCTAATTTTGTCCAAATATACCCCGCAGGATGATCAAGAGGATATCACATCATTTGCAGTGAGCTGTGACGATGAGGTCGGTAGTGAATACTTCTCCTAAGCATCATGGCGTATCGACAGATCAGGTTTTAAAACAGAAACACATGTTTCCTTTGTGTCCAGCTGCTGGTGACAGCCAGCAGAGCTTTGCTGCTGAAGCAGTGGGACTGGAGGCAGGGTACCTGCACTCGCTCCTGGAAGGCTATTCATACCATCCCTGTGGCCAGCATGACCTTTGACGCCAGCTCCACCCTACTTGCCACAGGTCAGCAATGCCATGATTTGAACAGAAATCACCTGATCTCTGCTACATCATCCAAAACAAACGTATTTGTGTTTGTCCTGCAGGCGGTTGTGATGCTACCATAAAGGTTTGGGATGTGGTTAAGCAGTACTGCACTCACAACCTCAAAGGATCATCTGGTGTAGTACAGTAAGTGTCTGTTACTATGTCTGTTACTATGAACGAGATAAAACAGACAATTTCACGTGCCATCATGCCCTTACGTCACTTCTGCAAAAGTGTTGCTATTGCTTTGATATTTTTGTCACAAAACAGCCACGAACGTCAGTTCATTAAAACTTTATATGGTAAGATGAACACAAAATGATGCAAAATTGTGAAGCGTAAACAAAAAAAAAATCATAATTTTCAAATAGAGCGGCAAATAATTTAAAGTCTTTCTACCGGCTTGACTCATTTAGAGACTGAAAGTCGACCCATTCCTCTTAATAAAGCAGCTCAGATCGGATGTAGTGCCTCTGTGAACATACATCTTCAAGTCTTGTTGAAGATTTTCAACTGGATTTAGGTTTAGGCCATTCTAACGCATATCTGTAACTAAATCTTTGCGCCTCTTGTTGGATGTCTGAGGTAGTCATCCTGCAGTTCATCTCTGCTTAATTTTCTTGCTCGATCTGTTAGTTTAGGTGGACCTACATGTCCTGGGTATTATGTGGTTGTAATATGACAAAATGTAAAAAAAAAATTTGAGGGGTATGAATAGTTTTGCAACACCCTGTGAAGTTTGAACATCATCAAGTCACACAGAATCATGACTTTGATTAGAAAAACAAAACGTTGTGCTTGCGCCTGTGTGTTTGTGCAGCTTGGTCCAGTTCCACCCCGACATCAGCCGACTGCAGCTGTTCTCCTCGTCTGTGGACTGCGGCGTTCGGCTGTGGGACCTGCGCTCCAGCCAGTGTGTGTGCGTCCTGGAGAGCCACTACAGCGCCGTCACCTCTCTGAGCTTCAGCAGAGACGGTCACACCATGGTCAGGTAGGGAGGAATCGGCCAGCGCCGACGCAGTTTGCTTTGAATTGCCCGACTGCTTTTCGGATGCAGCACTGATTCGTCTTGATGTTTTACTTGTAGTTCTGGGAGGGATAAAATCTGCACTGTCTGGGACCTCAAATCTCGCCAGGCTAAAAGAACCGTTCCTGTTTACGAGGTAAGATGTGAGAAGGCGTTCCCATTTTTTTTTCTGTTTCAGTAAAAATACACTTAGTGTTTGTTTTTCCCTCCAGGCTGTTGAGGGAGTCGTGTTGCTGTCTGAGAAGACGGACTTATCTCAGATCGGAGTCAAAAGCAAAAGCTTGCATTTCGTCACTGCTGGAAGCAAAGGTTTGATCCACAACTGTCTTTAAATGCATTTCTTATATCTCTATGCCTCACCTTTTCTCTCTATTTTCCCGGCAGGTGTGCTGAGAGTGTGGGAGGCAAGCACTGCTCGCTGTGTTTATACCCAGAGCCTTCCCTCAACCCTCACACCGTCCTCTGAGGAAGACAAAGAGGACGACAACCCTCGCAGTCTGACGTATCTTTTCCACCTGCCTGCCTCCTCCAGACTGGCCACGGTCACTGCAGAGCACAACATACTCTTCTACCAGCTGCCCAGTCTCACCACACAGCAGCAAGTCAGTACTGGGACTTACTTATTATTGACTGATTACATGCATGACCCATGCTGCATATGCTGTCTTGTTTAGGAAGCCTGATCTATTATTCTATCCATCCATTGTCTTTACACCCTTGTCCCTTAATGGGGTCAGGAGGGTTGCTTGTGCCTATCTCCAGCTAACGTTCCGGGTGAGAGGCGGGGTTCACTCTGGACAGGTCGCCAGTCTGTCGCAGGACAACACAGAGACACACAGGGCACACAACCATGCCACACACTAGGGGTTGCACCAATTAGTCGACTAGTCGATTCTTTTCTCTGCAATGACTTTTTTCTGGGCTAGTCGACTAGTCGTAATCACGTGACAAAACATATTTTTCCAAGGAAATGAAAGGAGATGGACGAGGTGAGTTCGTCAGAAAGCTCAAATTGTAAAATGTAAATAATTTAACAAAGAGAAGCTGTAAATTAGGCTCCCGCAATAGGGGCGTTGCGCGGCGCGGTGGTTAGCGCGGCGCCCCGCATACAGAGACCTTAGCCCGCGGTAGTCAAGAGTCTTCTGACTCCTGACTCAGATTGCTGTCAAATAAACTAGTGCCGAAAAAAATTCTTAAAAAAAAGACTATCGGAGTAATGTGCTACAATGTGGCATGATGTCGGGGGTTTTTTATCCCTCAACTACCCCCAGCTGATCAGCGTCACCCTGCGTATTGAAGCTTCTAACCTGGCAGCTTTGCGCTCTTATATAGTTTGACATCTGTAAACTAAGTCCAAGCTTCAATCCTGAGAATCTGATAGAGGCGATCTCTGCCGCCGTCTGCATGTCGGTTCAGAGCCGCTGCTGAGTCAGCAGAGCTTCCTGCTGCTTATCGGGCGGAGGAGCAGCGGGAGGCTTCGTTGAATTCAACTGTAACCAAAAGGGATCTGTTCATAATAAGTTTGGTTTGTGATGTTCCAAAAGCACCATTATGGTCAGTGTGATAATTTGACTCCTATACGAGTAACTATGCAGAGATCATCAGTATCAGCCGGTGTTTAGAAAACAAAAAGTCAGATCTGACTTTGTGCAACGAACTTTTCTCCGGTGGTCACGAAGGATTATGTGTTTATTGCTCTTTTAATTCTCCATAATAGACTTAGTAAAAGCGGGAGAAGGGGAGACGGTGTAGGGGTTAATATTTACCGTGAAAATAGCTCATAAAGCCTCCAAGTTGTTGTGAAGGGTTTTGCGTTTACGTCACTATGACGTCACAGCGACTAGTCGACATCGACTCGACTATTATCACGATGTAGTCGACCTTAAAAAATATGTAGTCGTTCAACCCCTAACACACGCACACTCACAGTCATGTTTTTGGACTGTGGGGGGAGGCCGGGTACCCGGAGGGGGCCCACGCATGCGCAGGGGTCCATGCAGAAGGATCGGGGCCGGGAATCGAACCCAGAGCCTTCTTGCTGCAAGGCAACAGCTCTACCATCTGCATCACTGTGGAGCCCCATATTATTCTAGTATTGCTAAAAAAAGAAAAAAAATTACAATAATAAAAGAAAGGAACAGAAATCATCTAGATAGTTTAAAACAAAACTGGCACACATTTAATTAAGAATTTTATGAGAGTTATTCATTGCAGTGATTATGTGACAGTTCTTGTAACCTTTGACTTGACACCTTGAATAACATCTGTTTGGTTGAAACTTGGACACAGTTGGGTGTTGCAGCAGAAAAGTGACGCCATTTTGGAATTGACAACACAGGCGGATGATAAACCTTAGAAATATTCACATAACGTTCTTAAAAGTGAAAACATTCACTTCAAATCTGTTCCACCTTTTCTCTGTAGAATATGGCTCAAATCTTTAGTCCAGATGCTGGTTGACGATTAAAAGAAGCATAAAGTTTCTTTGGAACCATCTGAAAAATTAATCCAAATATTAAAGTGGGTGTATGTATGAATTTCCTTGTACATGTTTGTGTTAATTCAAACTTGTGCACCAAATTGGGATTATTTTATGATTTTTGCTGTATTCCTGTATTAATAAGGTAATAGCTGCTAAATTTCGCAGATATTGGTTATGTTGGAGTTCATGGAAACTTGTCTCTTTCTTGTAGTTTGTGGGTTACAACGACGAGGTGCTGGACGTGAAGTTCCTGGGCAAAGAAGACACTCACATTGTGGTGGCCACTAACAGCTGTCAGCTGAAGGTCTTCCAGCTGCTCACCAACAGCTGCCAGATTCTCTACGGTCACACGGGTGAGCGACCAGCAGAGGGCAGCAC
Source organism: Poecilia picta (assembly GCA_033032245.1). Classification (NCBI taxonomy): domain Eukaryota; kingdom Metazoa; phylum Chordata; class Actinopteri; order Cyprinodontiformes; family Poeciliidae; genus Poecilia; species Poecilia picta. The sequence goes on from CM065360.1 coordinate 14,684,579, forward strand.
CTGTCCTTTAGCTGGATGAGAGTCACATCCGCCTGATTCACTGAGTTCTGTCACGATCTTTTACTTTCCGGCTGTTTACCTCCAAAAACAAGTCAGTAAGTTGCAGAAGTGTTCATATGTTCATTAACAGGGTTTTCTAACTTCCCTAATTGTAAGTTTGTTGGGAGTCAAATTTTCTTATTTTTACGAGCATGCAGCTAAAAAATAAAAAGACGTCAAACATCTGTCAGAATTTTAAATAAGTTACTCTTTCTGCACAAAAGAAAAGCAATAAAATCTGTGTGTGTAGCGCCAGAATCTAAACAAAACCGGTCTATAATAGTCAGGTTTATGACTTGCTGAGCAGGTTAGATGAAGATGTTTATCACTCACTGCTCTGTTTTATCTGCTTATCTTCCTCAGATACTGTCCTCACTCTGGATGTGTTCAAAAAAGCCTCTCTGTTTGCAAGTTGTGCCAAGGTAAACACAAACTCTGACTTTGTTTAGTCATGTAGCCCATGCACCTACAGATTTTTGGGAAGCCATACACATTTAAATGCTGTTTTGTGTGTGTGTGTGTAGGACCGGTCAGTGCGTGTCTGGCAGCTGGACAGTGACAGCGGTCAGGTCCGATGCGTAGCTCAGGGATCCAGCCACACTAATGCTGTCGGCTCCATCAGCTGCTCCAGGTAAAGCTGCTCTCTGACTGCTGAGGCTTCTCGTCGCCCTTTACACACACACACACACACACATGTTGTGACAGCTGCTGATTAATCCAGCTGTTTGAGTGAATTTCCATTTTTGTGGGTGTCCAGGACGAAAGCGTCCTTCGTTGTGACCGGCAGCCAGGACTGCACCGTGAAGGTGTGGGATCTGCCAGCCGAGTTTTCCGGAGAAGAAATCCATCAGCTGAGCCCCAGCAGCACAGAGAAGGCACACGACAAGGTACAAGACAAAAAAACTAAATTAAAATCATGGTGTTTTTATGGTCTGTTTATTGTATTGTGTTGTATATATTTTATGTCTTCTCCAAATGTATCCAGTTCCAGTAGAACAGAGAAATACTACTTTACGTTATGATTGTTAATAAAGTAAATAAAAGTAAACCTTAGTAAATCTCATGAAATCTGAAAATCCAGAAACCAGTCTGGAAAATGAGAAAATCTTGAAATGGAAATTTGTCGGAACCCAAAATGTGAGATTGTGATACTCCAATATTTTAATTTCTTTTGCATATTTATACTGAGGGTGCCAATATTATAATAATGGTGCAGATTTTGTGTGATTTTTTAAGAGTGATTGTTAATGTTTCACCATATCAGAAAGTTTTATATATTCATTAATTCTTTGGCCCTTTTATTCTCATCTTTAAAAAATAACGCCTTTGTATCTATGTTTATAAGGGACATAGAGGGTCTTGTGTTGTTCATTTAATGCATAATCCATCCAACATTTGGCCTTAATTTCATGTCAAATATTGAAGTTAAGGAGGAAGAAGCTGAGCAACACCTTTTCTAGATCCACAAACAATTAATCTCAATTATTAATCTCAGAAGGTGGATACAGATTTTATTTGTAGAACAAGTTCTTGCTTTGTACCCAAAGCAGACTACAATCTCAGGTCCAGATGTCTGTCGTCATGGAAACTGGTTCATGCTCAGAAGGAAATGCGGGATCATTTTTGGAGTTTTGCTCACTCGTAGGTTTGTCTCCCATCAGCCTGATACCGGAAAGAAAAATTTCCTCATCGCGTTTTTTTTCTTGCTACACACACACACACACACACACACACACACACACGCTTTCTGGCACGAGAGGAACAAAAGAACAATCAGAGTATCATCTGTGCCAGGTTACCTAGCTTTCCTTTTCCTGAGTCACCTTCCTTCTAACACATTGTGAAAATGCCAAGCCCTATTACCTTGGAAGCGACTCTTGATTGCACAAATGATAAGTATCTATTTCAGTCAGGAATAGGAACTTCGAAGCACATCCTTATTTTTAACATTTTGATATTTGGGGCGCTGAACTTTTTTTTTTTATTTTTTATTTTTTTTGCAGCTGATTCTTGTTGTTTTCTTCTTCATTGTTTCTGCAGGACATAAACAGTGTTTCAGTGTCTCCCAACGACAAACTGCTGGCCTCCGGCTCGCAGGACCGCACAGCCAAACTCTGGTCCCTGTCGGGGGACGGAAACCTGGGACTCCTGGGTGTGTTTCGGGGCCACCGGCGGGGCATTTGGAGTGTGTGTTTCTCTCCCGTGGACCAGATCCTGGCTTCCTCCTCTGCAGACGGCACCACCAAGCTGTGGGGCCTGCAGGACTTCAGCTGCCTCAAGGTGGGACAGCATCAGGGCTTCTCACATGTCTGTCATGATGCGTGTTTTGTTTTAAAGCACGATAAGATAACTGAGAACTGCTCTTCAAATTACTTCCTGTTAAGACATTTGAGGGCCATGACGCGTCGGTTCTGAAAGTGATCTTTGTGAGCCGTGGCACCCAGCTGCTGACCAGGTATTGACTTACCTCTGTTCACAATTATTGTTGAGTCCTTTTACGAGATCGGCATCTGACTGCTTTGTGGTGTTCGTAAAGAACGATTGTGTAAAAAGAAATAAAGGCCAGCAACACAGAATTTTCCAGAAATGTTTAATACTTGAACTTTTTCACATTTCTCTCCAACTTTATTGGGATTTTATGTGACTGATCAGAACAAAATGTAGTGTATAATATCTAATGGAAGAAATCTGATTTTTAGGCATTTGAAAAGTGTGGGTTGCATTTGGATTCAGCCCCAATAACGTGACAAAAAGCAGAATTGATATTAGTATGCATACTAAGCAGTGAGATTTTCGCTAAAGCTTTTTTGAAGATACTTTTTTATCTTGTCTTTAATACACACAGCTGCATAAAAAACTTTCTTGATTGACCTTTTCTCCCCTCAGCGGCTCAGACGGTTTAGTGAAGCTGTGGACCATAAAGACCAATGAGTGCGTGAAGACGTTGGACGCCCACCAGGACAAAGTGTGGGGTCTCCACGGCAGCCGTAAGGACGACAAGATGGTCACAGGCTCAGCAGACTCAAACATCACAGTGTGGCTGGTGAGTTCAGAGGTCACTGATGGTCAAAAAAGCAGGTCAGAGTGGATTAGGTTCACTAATATGCTACCATATAGTTCTTTCTATCAAACAACTGTTTTTCATGCTGGTGTCATTATTTGCATCATTAGGATGTGACTAAAGTGGAGCTGGCAGAGGAACAAGCCAAACAAGAGGACCAGATAATGAAGTAAGACTTGGACAACAACTTGTGTTATTTTGTGTCACAGATCAATCTGCTTTAATTTAGTTTTTATCTTCTTACTTTAACCAAAACTGCAGACATTTATTTATTTGTTATATCGCCAAATCTTTTCTGAACATTTCCATCGATGTGAAGGACTGCATGATGGCTGAAAAACTTTATTTGTGATACTATTGTTGTATACTGTATAAGTTTAAATTATGATTAACTCAAAGTTTCCTAAATCTATCACAAAATGTTTTTTGAGAATTTGAACGAATGACACTTGTAAATAATCTTATAAAATATCGCGTCCAAATCGTCCTTTGCATTTGCTGTATTACACATCTTAATATTGTGATGGAGATTGTGATATGGTATATTTTACAACGTTAATCCAAATTAAAATATGATCAAAGGACTGATTTATTGCAGAAACTCAGTGCAAAAGGGAAACTGGCATATTGATTGATTTTCAACTATTTATTTCTGCTCATGTTGATAATTATGGCTTAAGTTAAAGTTCACAAAAACCCAAAATTCAGGCTTTTATTCTCCCCACTGTGTTTAAAGGCAGCAGGAGTTGTCCAACCTGTTGCACGAGAAGAAATACCTGAAGGCCCTGGGTCTCGCCATCTCGCTGGACCAGCCCCACACGGTGCTAACTGTCATCAAAGGTAGTCAGGTTGACCTTAACTTGTGTCTTCAACCTTCATTCTGTTTTCCTCCTACGCCAAGTAAACACATAAACCGTCTTTGTCGTATTTGCACTGCGCTGCGTTTATTTTCCGACTGTCATGAATGGCTTCCCACTGACTCACTCATTCATTGAAGCATAAAGGAGATAAACTCTTTCCTAACAATGGCTGTTGTTTTGCAAAAGTACCAGAGAATGTGAACAGGAAGTGAAGAAATGTGTGGATGACTTATTGTTCAGTGTTGACAGGAGGCAAACCTGCTGCAGAAATCTCAACCGACTGTCCTTCTATGAGCGGCCTTAAAAAAAAAAATCATGTGTGTGTTTATCTGATAAAATAAGAAGCCAGTGCATTTTCTGTGTGCAACATAGTCAGTTTGTTTTAAACCCGGCTGCTAACTGAAGTTTTGCTGCGTTGCTTTTAGCCATTCGTCAGGTGGAGGACAGCAGCGATCTGTTGGAGTCGACGCTGCTGCGGCTTCGAGTGGATCAAAAAGGTAACGAACAATCAGATAAATCTGTTTTGGAATCTTAGAAGGTTCGGAAACCAGACCATAAGTGCAGCTTGATTTATTTGGAAGCAATTAATGTCTTAAATATCCTCATTTTCTAATAATAAACAGACACCTAAAAGGTTGGGTTTTTTTCCACCATCTAATGTGTTTGGTTGCTGTCCCACTCAAGAGTCGCTCCTGCGCTACTGTGTCGTGTGGAACACCAATGCCAGGAACTGTCTGGACGCCCAGGCGGTCCTCCAGGTGCTGCTGACCCACCTGCCGCCCGAGGAGCTGCTGCAGTTCCAGGGGGCCCGGACGCACCTGGAGGGCCTCATCCCGTACACAGGTCAGCAGGCGGCAAAATGGATACAAAGTATTACATCCGGAGTGAAACACTGGCACCTCAAGCAGCCTGATATTTAGTGTGTTTAAATATGTGGAAACAGAAAGCAGTTAAAAATGCACAGATTGGGTTTTTCTTAGAGGTAAAAATTGTCTGATCTGTTTAATGAACATAAGAACATAACATTTAGGTATGCAGCATTCTAGCTCCCAATAGCCCAACAGAGACAATCAAGGAAAGATCTGGAAATTTAAATTTAATGGCAGGTGTGCAGGTAGAAAACCTTTTGCTCTGTATTAGAAACACAAAGGTCAGACAGATGGCAGCATGGACTTTATTAGTGGAAAGCTTGACCCTAGTTATTCATTCTCCTTCCTGTTGATATCATAATAATAAAACAGCCTTTGGCGTAATTGAAGTATTTTGTCGTATTTTAATCAGTAACTAGGGATATTGACACCTTAATTAGGCCCTTAAATGTATTTTATTTTCTAAACAGGTCATTTATTCATCTTCTTCTTCCCACAGAGAGACACATGGAGAGGATTGGCCGCCTGCAGCAGGCGTCCATGTTTCTCAACTACATGTGGCAGAAAATGCGAGTAGCTGGAGACTCATCTGGGTGAGTTGTTTCACTGCTCAGTTTGAAATCCTTCTGTACTGACTGCTGACTTATGTAGAGCTTTCCAATAACTTTACTTCCTGATGAGTACGTGCAGCTTGCCTCCTACATGAATTACAACACAGACTCTGTGCCAGTGTTTCCTCTTCACGGGGACCAAGGATTGCTAGCTTAGCTGCATTTTTGCAAAGCCATAAATACCTAACCGAAGGTTTCCCGGTCTGAACTTGCTGGCAGGAAATACTGCAAGTGATTACTTCAAACGTTCTGCAAACTAGATCTTTAATCTAATCAATGTTATTCCATCTCGTCCAGAATGGCGCAGGACGAAGACATGGACACCAGTCCTCTCACGCAGGCGCAGCCCGCGTTTTTCCTCGATAACGAAAACGCAAGAGGCGGCACCGATGAGAGGGAAGATCGAGGCGACGACGGAGATAGGGAGCAAGAAGAAGAGTCTGGTTTTGAGGTGAAAGATGAAGAGGAGGGCGAAGAAATCAGCGCCTCGAAGAAAGCCTCCGCTTATGACGCACGGGAGAAAAAGGGGGAAACCAACGGGCGCCGCCAGTCAGAGAGCGAGGAGAGCTCAGAGGAGGAAGAGGAGGACGATCATGTAGTGCAAATGATGCAAAATCTCCCGATTTCATCCGCCCCCCGACTCCAGACTTTAAGCTAACAGGATCAATGAGTTCTCCTCTAGAAGGAAACCTCCCGAGGTTTAACTCTGCAGATCATTAGCTGACTGACTGACTGCGGCCGTCAGAGAAACAAAGGGGGAATTGATGCGAAGCAGATAACAGGTTTCACTGTAACTATTTCTGTGCTGCCTAAGCCCCTAATCAGTTCCTTTATGCAGGTTTTAGACGGGAAACTAAACAACCGAATCATCCTGATTTCATTTCACGTAACATCAAGGAGGCCTTGGAGAGGAAGAACTGGTTGCATAAGCAACCAGTTCATGTGCCAGGACGATTTTTCTTAAAATCGCCCTGCTGCATACCTTCTAATTAGAAGGTATGCTAGTTTATAATCCTGTAAACAGCCATAGAACCTGTTTACAGGATTATAAACTTGCAGCTTCCTTATGTAACCTGGGAAGGAACAGTCTAACATATTTCTAATGTAGTGACATATGTTTATAAATAAATCTCTCTTTTATGGGCCTATTTTGTAAAGGTTTTGAACTGAATATTGACTTTTTTTTTTCATTTTTACCCATTATTTGTCTGATTGTTAAGCTTACTTAACAATACATACTTGTTTTTTTTGTTGTTGTTTTTGCAAATCTAACATGAGTCAGGCTTCATTAAAAAAACAACAACCAAAAAGCAGTTTTTTGCCTTGAAGTAGAATTATGAGAATTTAAAAAGTAAATTGTGATCAACCAATGAAGAAACCACAAAAACAAATCCTGCAGACAACCAGCTTGTTTTTTTTAGTTAAATAAAAGCTAAAGAGTTGTTGTCTAATAGGATGTTGTTGCTGTTTTTTTAAGCCTTCTGTATTTCAAAGGATATCAGTTTTACCTGTCAGAAATGTCTGAAGGAAGCTTTTGGAAGAAGCAGAAATTCCTATTTAAGACTAAATTCATCTCTGGGAAACAAAGTCTAGACTCTTCAAACTCTCTGTGCAACCAAAGTACTTTGCATAAGTTTTCATACCCCTCTAACGTTTTCACATTTTGTAACATTAGTGTTGCATATTCCAGAGTGGCATCAGGTTCTGGGTTTACTGTCCTTGGCAACTGAGGCAGAGGTTCACCTTATATCCATAAAACACAACTAAAAACATACAGTCCAAGTGTTAATATGGTCCAGTCAAAGTCCAGACCTTAATTAAAAAAAATTGAAAACTGATGTTTACAGAATCTCATGAAATTAATCCAGCCAACTTCACAAAGAACAATGGACAAAAATGAGTCTGCATGTTCAAATCTGGTAGAGAAAGTATAAAAAGGAGAATCTTCTCACTGTGATGTTTTTCCATGTGAAGACTCCATGTTTTGTACATTTTCTTTCAGGTATGACACTAAAGCATTCAGTATTAAACCCACAAGATCATTTTATTCATTTTCATCTCTACAGTTAACTGAATGTAATATGTACAGATATCAGATGGGGGGATTGTCCGGTATGACAGTTGATACAAAACTTAAAGCACTTAATCATTCAGACAAAATACACCCAGCTGTCGGTTACTTGTTTATTTTATATATATTAATCAAAGTATTGATTGATACATAAGTGGAAGGATATATCTGTTCGGTGTTTTTTTTTTTTTTATATTCCAAGGCAACATAAACCAGTGTGCACCGTTAATGCAAAAGAGCTTTAACTTTCATCGACCCGTTACCTCAGTCAAAGTCAGTGACAGGTTGCTTTTAGTCGCATTCTTACGGGTGACTGTGGAACAGCGGGTGAGAATCTCCTGGGCCCGGGGTCTCGGGGGGACCCTGGGGGGCTGGGGCCCCTTGTAGAGGTTGGGGTCGGAGACGCTGGGCAGCAGAGTTCCCTCAGGGTGGCTCGTTGGGCTGAGGTAGTTGGACGCCGTGGGCTCTGGCGTGAGGCAGAATCGCAGCTGTTGGTCGTTGGCGCCGTAGCTCAGGTTGAGGGATGAGCCGGCGGACATGGAGAGGGCGTCGTCGACGCTTTCAAAGCTGTCGCTTTCAAAGCTGTCCACCGACTCTGCTCTGAGGATCCGTCCGCTCTCCTCCTGCTCTTCGTCGCTCTGCACCAGGATGACTGGAAGAGGGGACTGCAGTGGAGACGCTGGGGAGGTGGTGTGGCTGTGTGCTGGAGCAGGGAGGCTCACTGCAGGCTGAGCGTAGGGCTCCTCGGACAACCGGTTCAGAGACTGGGACCTGTGGATGCTTTCTGTTGGGATGGAGCTGGGGGAGATGGGCCTGGAGTTAGGATGCTGGGGCAGGTCGCCGTAGGAACGCCTGTGGTATAAGATGGAGGAGGCGGGCAGGAGGGAAGAGGAGTTTTGGACATTATACTGAGGCGTCATCTGAACACGAGGGTATATGTAGGGCTGCAGGTTCAGAGACGGGACGTAGCCCACTTTTCCTTTGTGTCTGTCAAAAGACAGAAGATGAAAGAGGACATACAGATGTTAACTATAACAGAACTGTCAGAAAAACAAAACCAGTCAGAAAAACAAAATATACTATAAGCATGTTTGTACAAAACGTTTAAAGCTAGTGTGCATTTACATGCAACCTCCATTTATCTGATGCCCCTGAATAAAAACTAGTGCACCCAAATTGCCTTCAGAGGTCAATATTTGGTGGAACCACCTCTCCGGCCAATTACAACTGCACATCTTTTAGCTCTGGACTTTGACAAGGCCTTACTATCACACAATTATGCATTGATCATTTCATTTTAAGGCTCTCTGTTGCCCGGATTACACAGGATTTCTCCCTGGATTGCTAAGAATTCAACTCATTCCTTCTTTTCATCGACTCTGAGCAGTTTTCCTGTCCTCTTTGCTGTAAAGCCTACACACACCACGGGAGTGGTGTGTGTAGGCTTTACAGCAAAGAGGAAAACTGTTTTTTAGAGTGATATGCAGCGTTTTGCTTATAGGGCCAAAACTAAAACTGTTAGTCCGAAGCGTTGGATATTGTTTTATAACCTAAACATTCTTTAAACATGATACAAATTTATCCCTGACCTGTGAGCTGTGTTTGTTGATCTTTGCAATGCTGTTATAGACTGATATACTCTGACAAACTTCAAATGCTTCCATAGAGCAATCACAAACATTACAGATCCCATATAACAGTGAGTAAGGACACCTCCTTCCCTTGTAGAAGGATTCAATGTTACCTTATGAGCCACCAGCCATTATCCGGGTTTCGTATGACCTCCACCACTTCACCGATGCTCACGCTTACTTCATCCTCTATTTTGGAATTGTAGCTCCTGACAACTGTGTAAAGCATCCCTGTGGGAGGCATAAAGAGCTTTAGGAATAATCTCCTCTAACTCATCAACTAATGTAGTCAGGATGCTGGTTTCTGTGCATGTACCTCTTGGTGGTGCACTGTGCGCTTCCTCTTTGTCCTCCTCGTCGTCTAGGTTCTCCAGGTAGGGTGCAGGAAACCAGGCCATCCTCTTATCCTCGTTCTCTACGAGCCACCATCCTGCACACGCATTCACGGGATCCCCCCGATTGGATTGGGAATGTTCGAAGCGTTGCTCGAGTTGTGCTTTGCTCACCTGCTTTGTCTTTGATGAGAATTTCAAGCGTCTCATTCACAGCTACTTTGAAAGGTTTGTTTTTGGTGTCTTTGGTCTCGTATGGGGCTATACATCTGTAGGTCTCTGTGACGAACGGCTGGGTCACATTGCCACTGCTGTTTTCCTGTCTCCCGTAGCTCTTGTTCTCGTTCTCGGAGGGCATGATGATGATGCTAAGGTGAATACACAAAGCTATTTTTGTATTTTTCATCTGCAGACATCGAGTTTGTTGTGCATCCGGAAATGGAAATTGGGTAACGCATACTTGTGAACGTCTCTAATCAGATCTAGTGAAAGTGAAGTTTTTCACCCGTGTTATCTTCCCTTCAAATCAAATTCCGTCTGTACTTATCAGATCCAGTCACAAAAAAACAAAAAACAAAGAAACTTCTATTATCTCCTGAGCTTTTGAAATGTCATTGTTTTTATGATGGCACCAAAATTATCTTTTGTGTCTAAATGCCTTTCCGTAAATATGAAATATCTCTGGTAGGAGTGACCTCATTTTGATAATTGGGAAGTTCAGAAATCTCCAAAACAATGAAAATTTTGTCGCAATTTTAACAAAAAAGGTTTTTGTTTCTTCTTTAAATGTGTGACACTGACCTCACAATGCGAAAACTTCACATGATTTGATTTAATATCAGACAGATTTATGGGCATTGATATGGTGTCTCATAACAAGAACTGAGACAGGATGCACAAACTATGTGAAAATGACACATTTCTTTTGTAATTGAGCCCTGACAACTAATTAATAGACGTTGCTATATTTTTCCTTTACATGATTTTTTTTAAAAAAGGATTTTCCTATTCTTTCGTCTCATTGCATGCATTTGAACAGCTCCAACTGTTGTAGAACAAACTCCTACCTGCTATTGGTGAACTCTGGTTTTAACTCGCTCTCATTTGGTTGCAGGAACTTTGCCAGGTCAGCAGACTGTGAGACGCGTTGATCACAGCTCAGGAGTTCATTACAGTATTCCTGCAAATACTTAAGGCGCACCAGTGATTTATTAGGCCCCTTGTTTTGGCTCTTCTGCTTCACTTTGTTGCCTGAACAACAAAAATATATACTTAGTTAATTCCAACTGCATCCAGCCAGACATTTATTATTTATAGTTTAATCTCACCCACTTTGAAATTTAGGGAGGATTCTGTCAGATTTTTTCATTTTACTTCCAGAGGAAAACTTCTTCTTTAGCTGTTTCTATAAGAGAAAGAGAAACAAATGAAATAAGTCATATAGCACAAGCTCAGGGACTAAATAGTGCAGTCTTTAGTACTTACATGCATTTCTCTGAAATCTTCGAAGCTTCTGTAGACTACAATTTCATTCTGATCTGACCAAAGCACCGATGTTATGTACATCTGAAAGAAGATATGCCATATTCTTAAAGCAGAAAATTCCTCTACATTTATTTCCTACAGACAAAAGACGCCGTCGCTCCTTACTTTGTTCTTCTCCTTGTGTAGGACTCCGGTTAGACGGATGCTGATTGGAAAACGCTCAGACCCCATGACAACTGGACGGCCGGACAGGAGATCATGTGCAATAGATGCCTCTCAGACTCATTCAGGAATGTGCAGGAGGCTGTCGTGCAGGTGGATTTATATTTCCTCCGCCACACACAGGCGTGGTTGGACCGCTCAAGCAGCCTCTATCAATGATCATCTGCATAAAGGGAATTCCTGCATTGATCCAAAGCCAGCATGGCTGACAATGAAAAATGTAAAGAAACAGTCAGGTTGGCTTAGTGGGAGCTAAGATGATGGGTTTGGAGGCGTCATGGTATGAGAAAATATTTGGCTTTTGTTCACAGTTTTGCTCAGAACGCAGTTTATTTCTTAGAACAGAGATGGATGAAACCAAAAGTAGAAATGGCAAAAGAGTGAAGCCTCAGCCACTACAAACACAGAAACACTGTAATTATTCCCCACACCCACATGTGCCCTTACAGGAAGAGAATAGCTCAAATGATTTCCTATAAAATAAACTGTCTAAAAATAGATTTTAGTTTATGCCAGTTAGGATGATGATGACAGTTTTATTTTCCTGTTTGGCAACTACAAAAACTACACAAGGAACATAAAACAGTTCTTACGCAAAATAACCAATTGTCTCCCACATGTCTCTTGTGTTCTTTTAAATAAATTTTAGAATGAATCACTGAGAAAGTGAAGCGTTTATATAAAAGCCTGGATAAAAATATATTCCTCAGTATATTTAAGCAGTAAAATTAATCTCACTTTACTTTTAATGGCACTCAAAACAAATCCTAAAATAAAGCAGCATATTGAATGCAGTGATGTGATATCACATTTTAAGATCAGATAATTTGGTAAATACAAAATGGACTTATTTAATATACTAAGAATAAATAGCCATCCATTCTAAGTTTTATTATGTAGAAATTACCTTCCATATTATTTTATTAAATTAAGCCCCTGCTTCTGCTGTCGTCCAAAAAATAGACCTGCCCCGTGTCGGAAATTCAACCTGAAAATTTAGGAATAAAATACTTTATATAGCTAGAATATTACAAACCATTGAAGAAGTCCAACAATTTCAGAGTATTATGATACCACAACATTCTGGTTCTAGAACAGGAGCTTCATGCCAACTATAAAGATATTTCTAGCGCAGAACTATTTGCACCAAGTTCACAACCAACACTTTCCAGTTTGTAAATGACTTAAACTTTGGTTGTTTCTTGATTGACTTTGTGGCTGCTGCCACCTAGCGGCAGAATTTTATGAAAACATCCAGAATATATAATAATTACATTATATCAATGCAATGTAAAAATCCATTACCCTTCATGTAAAGGGTCATGGATTTTAAGGAGATGGCATGGAAGAACATGAATGACATGATTATAAAAACCGTTAGATGATGCCATCAGTGAAAAGGACTATTGCTGTTACTCTTTACATATTACAATTATTTTTTAGGATTCATCCCTTGGCATTATTCCAGAAAATATCCACATTTCAAAAGATAATAACCCGGGGCTCCCTACAAGAAGTAATGAGTCTATTTTTGTCTTAGGAAAGAGAAGGGCCAACATTTGTATAAAATAGTTTATTCAACTTCAACGTTCACAAAGCTCAACATTGTCGTCAAATTAGAAACACTCTCTTTGAGATACTCTCCTATACATTTGCTTGATTACATTGCACAAATTTGTTTTGTCACATGGTTAATAATGAATAAAATTTATTTAAAAAGAAAAAAGAAACATTTTCTGATTGTGTCTATGCATTTCATTGCACTGCTTTGAAAGAAACTTTAACTTGCTTTAACCCAGCTGTGAAATTGTAAGCTACCAAGGCCAAACGCAATTTGGTTTTAACATCATCCCGGTTCAGAAAAATTTAAAGGATTCCACCAAAATGATGAAAAGATATTTTCCAAACATTTGCACTAAATTATCCTGGAAAACTGTATCTTTAAAGAGAAAAGCTTTACAAGTGTAAGGCAACAGATTTTTTTTTAAATAAGATATTAGGTTTTTGTTCCTACTTGTCACTTCCTTACTACCTTCACCGTGTTTTCTTTGCTTGTTTTTTAAAATAAACTCTAAAACTCTCAGAAGATAAGTCACCAAACGTTTTCTTCTTCTTACCCTCAAAACCTAGAAAACTCTGGGATTTCAGAAATATTTTATTTACTTGACAAATCCTTAACACCTTCTGGTGTAAAATAAAGCAGCAGTCTGAATCATAATAAATTAAAACATTTAAGAGGCAAGGGAAAAACCTTTCCACTCAAGTTCTTTGGCTTGCATAGAAAACCGTGGGAGGAAACCACGATCATCTCCGACCCGTTCTGATCCAGCTGGTTCCCGTTAAGCTGTTTCACTTCAACTAAACATTCTCTCATCAAATCATTCGGCATCTTGCATAAAATAAACCCATCTTGGTTATCATAGAATCCTTTAGTCATAAACCACCAAATAAATCACTATGGGTAATTAAACATATGTTCTATTAAATATAAGATTTCCATCGCTGAGCAAAATTAGCCTTTTCCTTTGCAAACCTCCACTAAAAGTGCAACGTGTCTCCATAATCAAGAATCTATTGTGATCTATTGTGATGTTCAAAAACACAGAGCGCAAAAAAAACACTTGATGGCAAAGAATAATAACAATAGTAAAAAAGCCAAACAAGAAACAAATTGTCTTTTTTTTTTCTCGTCAGCCGCTCAGTCTGGACTGTTCGTGCCTTATCGATCTTTTGTCCAGCTCTTCTTCAATCCGTGCTTTCCTATTTGCAAATCAGAAAATGATTTGAGCACCTGGCCACTTGTTAGCTTCCTCCCAGAGAGGAAAACTGGTTATCTATCGGTGTTGTGGCATCACGTTCCGGTTAGCTCCAGGGCGGTACGAGCCGTCTCTTGATGAAGAGCTCCTTCATATCACCGAAATTCATAAATAGGCATACTATGCTCCTGAACATGATTCAGACTTAGTGACTGGTACCTGCAGAAATGAAATATAAAAACTCACATTTATAACTGTATTCCAAAAAAACCCAAAAAACTTCTTTGTTGGAATTTCACTTTCATTACCACTCTGAGCTCCTGTGGTAATAATAGCCCTCAATGGTGGCTGTGGACTTCTGGAAGCAGATGTAGTAGAAGCCAGCGAAGGAGGCGCCGCTGATGTCTTTGATCGTGTGGTCTGGAACAAGAAACTGCTCCTGGAAGACCAACAGCAGCTGAAGCCGAAGCATAGTTCCAACAATTTAGAGAAATGGTGACATAAAATCTGCTCACCTTCCACCTCATGAAGATGTAATCACTGTTTTCCAACGCCTTGTAGTCGAAGTTGTCCGAGTTAAAGGTTTTGCTGTGCTTGTAAAAAGCCTGAAACTTCCCCTTTTAAGAGAACAGAAAATATGGGGATCAATAACAGGTTCATATACATTTTTTTAAACCTATACTCTTTAAAAATGAATTATCTGAAATGTAAACAAGACTCCAAAATTCAGGTAAATGACACCAAATACAAGTACAAAAAAGGCACACAAAAAAATTCTAATTATTTGTAGGTGAAGTATAAAATTAGTTCAAAAGAAAGAAACTGTGGACCAAGATTTAATTAATAAAAACGTAAAAGGTGATGCTGAAAACATAAATAAACCTGGACAGACATACCCAGTGCTTTCTGTCCACATCCTCGTCTGCATCCCACTTCCGGGTTAAAAATGGCCGCCTGCGGCTGATTATTTCACCAACAAAGAATGTGGTGAGAGTCGGGAACTCCTACAAAATATAAAAGGACAGAAAAATAAATTACAAAGGTTCATATTGCTATTAAACTGCAGGGTTCAAACACATTTTTCAGGTCAACCATCCAGACCCTTTTAAAATCATATTTGCATCTTTTTATTCAAACTTAAAGTGTAAATAACAATAATAGTAACAATAAAATAACCCAATAAATTTAAGGTAGATAATTGAACAGAGGTCAAGCTTTACATATCTAGTCTGAAAAATCACAGACCGAAAGGAACGGATTAATGATTGTGCAGTAGAATACGAAATAATATCAGTGAGCATCTTTACAAGGTCTTTTGCTTTTGTTCTAAAGTTTATGTGCACATTTTGCACTGAAAAATATTCATCTCTGGGACAATGTTTATTACCAACAACATGCCATCATGAAGATGATACGCTGAACCTTCTAGCCTTCAAATGAATGAAAAATCATCTTCAGAAAGGAGAAATATTTGTTTTCATACAACAAACATTCACATTTTTACCATTATTAATTAACATGATGGCTCATCTTCCATACACCAACCTTACTTTCCGACCTGTGGACCATTTATTTATTTATTTTAAGGTTTCAAGTTTTTACTTAAGTATTTAAGACGGACACACATCAACATAGACTAACTGAACAGAACAGCAGTCCCATGTTTGCGTCATAGTGCTTCTAGCAACAGTTAATTCGCACCGCTTGTCCCTAAATGGGTTGTTAAACAGCACAACTTAAAACTAGTAAAAATTTAAGTAATAATCATTTAGCAGAACATAATGTTGACACTAGGGATGTGTCGATCAGGTTTTTTTCTGCCGATACCGATCACCCCTGAGGTATGATCGGTGATACCGATCACCGATACCAATCACATAATTGTTATTCATTTATTTTTTATCATAAACACTACCGTTACATTATGTGAAAAAAGGAACCATGAATTCACCTTAATTTAGACAAAAACTTGTTTTTAATAACTTTTTCCAAGAAGAAAAACTAAACAAAACAGGCATTGTGCAAATTGAACTGCTATCAATAAAACTATCTTTAACAGACTGAAAACATATGAGGCTCTGAAGAAGCTAAATAATGCAAAGAGCCAACATAAAACCTCTAAACATTGACAAAAGATTCAAGTATAAAACTTAACATTCAATGGAAAATACAGGATCCATTACAATAAACAATCCTGAGTTACTGAATGAAAACTTCCTGTTAGCATAGCGGCTAGCTGGTTACTGCTAGTTCTGATTGGCTGTTTCTGACTGAGCGGAGTAACAGGGAGGAGATCGATTATTTTTTAAAGATTATCTGTCTCATGTTAGGACACAGAAAGTTTTAATATGTAAGAAAATGTATTTTTAGTTAGATGCTGCAGCTTTAAACAGGTTCGGTGTGAGAGTCACTACCAGGTGGAGCAGAAGCGGCTCCATGTCAAATATTACTAAATATTAAATATTACTAAATATTAAATATTACTACCTGTAGCGCAGCAGCAGTTCAACAGCAGAACCAGCGTCTTACATCGCAGCTCCAAGACTTAAATCATTTTCCAGGTTATTAGTTTATGCTAATCCGGTGAGTGTTTGTAGCTGTGCTGCTTTACCTGCTGTCTGATCCTCCATGTCTTTTTACTCCACTGAGCCTCGATGTAGCCAAACTCCGTCATTGTTTTTATGTCCATTAGCTTCGTTGTGTTGATGCATTTTGACCTGCTTCAATTTTCCGCCATAACATGCAAACGTCCTCATTCACTCAGTGCGTTATAGTTACACATCGCTTAGCATTTGTTGCTGCGCGTTTGCGCCGTGAAGGAAAGACGAGACCAGCTGGACAGACAGGCTGGGAAATGAGATGCAGGTGATGATCGGTATCGGTAACAGAGACAATGATCGGCCGATCCCGATCATCACCGATTTCATGGAAATCGGCCGATTATGATCGGTGACCGATCGATCGGCACACCTCTAGTTGACACCATATACGCAATCAAGCATATAAAACAGTGAGACATGAAACATTAAGCATGGACACGGTTCTGTTTTTGACATAACCAGAGGTTTTTTTTTTTTTTTTGAACATACTAAAACTAGTTATGGACTTTAAATTGACAGGAAGCGAGTTCCAAACGGCAGATCCTCTCACAGACAGAGCATTTTGAGCAAAGGTGGTTCTACGTGTTGCATAACTTAACACGGGCAGAAAATATCTGACTTTGACCATCTCACCTTCTCTAGATTCAGCCTGAACCAGTCAGTGTTCAGCCTTTGGAAGCATAAAGGTCAGTCTTACTGCACCTCACCTAGTTTGCATAGCTTACCTCAGTCAGGCCTTTGATCTTCAGGTATCCACACAAATATGAGTCGTCCATCGTCACATGCTGTCCAACGCAAACAGATTGTGGTACATAATGTCTTAAGGGGTTGACATAAAGTGTCAATGATGTAAAAATGCCAGCATGAGGTACTGAAACAAAGACTTAGCCTTTTAAACACAGAATCTAGTACGCATTTAAGTTATATATTTGAAAATATGCTCTCATTCCTATTCAATAAACATCGGCTGCTAGAATAGTACCACCAATTTTTGGAAAGTCGTTAACTTTTTAGACAGAGGTCGTTACTATTTTAGTCAACATTCAAAATATAAGAATAAAAAAAAAGAAAAACATTAATCAAGCTAAATTTAGGATTTAAAAAAAACACACACACACAATATATATATATATATATATATATGTATATATATATAATATTTATCAAAATACCTGCAGAACAACTTCGACATCATACGAGTTCCCTTTGCTCCTCTGATAGCCCCGATACTGAGCGCCGCTGTAGAGCAGGGAGGTGGCCACCCCGGGCTGCTGGGTGTTGATGGGCGCAGGGGAACAAGACAGGCCGAGGATGGGCAGGCCGCGCCGGCTAGACAGCGGCACTCTGCTCGGACAGGCATGATGAGCGCTAAGGAAACACCGTCAGGAACCGTCATGAACGTCAACAAGGAGCCCGCCACAACCGGAGACAAAAAACGGGACTGACAGAAGTTTTATCGCCGTGAAAATAACAGTGAGGTTTGCTCAAAAGTATCAGCTTCCATTAGACTGCCGGACAGAATAAATGTTGCGAGTCTTCCTATGATCGCTCAGCTTTCTTGTGTTTTATTGGATAAAAACCAAACGTCTGGTTGCAGCACGATTCTTATTGGATGGTGTGCCAGTAAGCATTCTGGGAATTGTATTTTAGACGCCTTCCTACTTTTTGATTCATAGTAGTTACAAAAAATATATCTATAAACGTTTTAAATCTCCTTACAGAGAAGAAGAGAGCGTGTCGGAATAAAGAGGATATACATTAATACATGGATGAAAATCGCTTTGAACTATTAGGTTGCGTTGTGACAGTTTTCTCTTTTAAATATTCTTTGCTAAATATAAAAAAAGTCTTTTTTTTAAAGGACTAAATTAGGTTTTATTGAAAAATTGAGATTAGTAGTTTTAGGTTGTTGTTTTGAAAAGCAATAATTTATCTACAGTCCCTCATCTCTTGAACTTCTTCTTTTTATGGAAAAACTGTGCATTTCAATGTAGCTCAATTGAAATGTTCATAAATTTTCTGACACACCAACAGCTTTTCAAAATAGAAAAAGTTCAGTCAGATTTGATCAGATACAATTTTAAAGTCTAGCAGCAGGTTCTCAGTTAAATTTAGCTCTGCGCTTTGACTGAGCCCTCCTAACACATAAATATGCATTGATACGAACAATTCAAAATCATGATGTGATTTATTTCCTAATGTTCTCTGCATAACCTTCACAGAATTGGACTGTTACTGCAATTAAATTACACTCAGGTGGAAAGGTGGAATTTTATTTTGTTGGATCAGAGTAGGAACAGGGGGAACTCTGCGCCTACACGTAAAACATGGAAAAGTAAATAGATGTATATATATTATTTGCTAAATATTGTAATAGTGTAGACGCTGTCAGTGAAATATAGCAAAAATTTCATTCCATCTCCTCCACAGGCTTCATCAAAAATTCACAAAATCGGTAGATGTCTGAGATGCGCACACGGTTCCTCCTTTCCTCTTCTTCCTGAATCTGCAATAGTGCATAAAGATGGTGATTGCGGATGAGCTGTCATTTCAGTTTAACATACACTTGTGTGTTTACTACAAAGTTATTTACTTCTTTGATGAGAGCTACTTTCAAGTCTTTAACTTGTGTATCCATTTGATTTTCTGGGTCACTGATGGTCTCTGATGCCTCATCTTGACCGGGCAAATCTTTGCCTGTAGACAACTACATGTAACGACATTTTCAGTCTCAGCGGCAATTTCTTTTTACATTTCAATAATAAGCACGTTTTGGACCTCAATCATGGACATCTCTGGTAAACGTGAAAAAAACCTTAAAATGAATTTTCAACCATAACAGTTGTACAAAAACAAAGTCTCTGGAGGTACCATTGGTCCCTATAAAATAAATCTAACTGAGGCATATGTTTCTAATTATACTTTACTTTTCAGGTTGATATGCGATTTCACAAACTGCTAGTCTCTATATAGACACAGGACGTAGCTCCATTTTGTTAGCTGCGGGAAAGTGGGCAGTACACTTTGTGTGCTTTAATCAGATCAAAGGAGGATCAATATTTTCTGCAAAAAGCAATTTTAGGCTGGGCTGAATGTGAATAAAGGAATAAATATTTCACTGTTAAGTCAGGTGAAAGATCTATCATACTGTGGGTCTGTTTCTCTTCCAATGGTCAACCTAGATAGAATGCAGAGCATCATGAACTCTTGAAATACCTAAAAAAAAAATCTGGTGCCCTTTCAAAAGAGGTTTCACATGCTGCTCCTCAGACTCCCCTAGAACCAGCATTGACTCTTGTTGGTAGTCTGGCTGTAGAAAAATTCCAGACAACCTAAAAATGGTAATATTGGGTCTTTTATCAGGATAATGCTAAAATATGTGGCCAGATCTAAATTATGTGGTCAAATAAACATAGAAATGGTTCGCCAGACACAAAATCAACCTCCATGCCCCTCTCACTCTCCTGGTCTAAAAACCTGTAATCACTGCTCTCAATTGTTGCACTTTTGATTTGGTTAAAAATCTATATTTTCTAAACGTAGCATAATTCACCTCTTGAGTAACAGACTAGAAAAGTGTGTAGTCACTGCAGATTTTCTCAAAAAGTTACCCACCATGTCTGACATGAAGCTGCTTAGCAGGATGATGTTGTCCTAAAATAAAGAGAAACAACAGCACAGATGCAAGTGAAGGATTTCATAAAAAAAGACAACAAAAAAAACATGTATTATTAGATTACCAGGTGACAGAAAAAAATTCAAAAACAATCTCATGAAGACTTACATCCAGATTTTTGACTAACTCAAACTCCAGAGTCAAGAGACTTTTAAACAGCTTGGCGATTTCTTGTCTTAAGTCCACGAGTTTGAGACGGTACAGATCAGGGTCTTGTATTGCCTTTACATCTTTTAACCTCTAGAACATTTGAAACTTGTTAGACGACAATAAAAAATAAATAACAAAAAACAGAACAAGACAGCAGTGAATATATACAAAGATTTTCTCTAAATTTGTTCAACTTTATTAAGCTAGAGATATCTTTGCCTGCTCTACTTGCCCTAGAGTATTCCTCATCGAAATCTGCAAGAATCTGTGTCGACCTCTGCTGGTAGTAAACTTCAGTCTCAATCTGGCCAGTGTAGAAAGCGTTCAGCTCTTTCTCCAGTTGTTTGTACTCAGGTGAGTCTGTAGGAAATATTTGTGAGCAAAGCTCCACAATTTTGCTCTGAAAAGTAAATGCAAGGTTAAGAAATCTGAGGCGTTTTGTGAAGTTTGCGCGACTCGATGAAACAACACATCAGCGAAGAAAACAGAGGATATATCTGTGCAGCAGGAGCTCCTGGGAGGATGTCTGGGCTCACTTCCTCTACTTTGTCTGCTGACGTAACTGGCACAGAACTGTCCACAACCGCCTCCTGTTATAGGAAAGAGCTTAAATCAGGCAACGTAATACAAGACATAAAAAGTGCACGTTTGCAAAAGCTGCCTTTGAAAATATGATCATTATCATACTTTGTCTATTTTTTCTTGAGCTTGTTGTGACTCAAGGAACTTCTTAAGATCAAATTTGTACATGACGGCAGCCTCCTCTCGCTGTAATTGCAGCACAAGACAGAAATGTCTCACTTACATTGGGAAGCATCAATATGAGACCACGCACCTGGACAAACTGATGCTTTATATAGAAACGTTATGCAAAATTGATGTGGAAAATAGACAAATTCAAAAAGATGTGCATGAATATAGACTTACCATCTGCGGGGTAATTAAAGTGTTGTCTAAGAGGATCACATTTGGAATAAAGGCAGCAACATAAAGAGACTGATCATCCTTCTCAGTGAAGGGATTTCCACCGATGGAGAGTTTGAACAGCTTTTTAAATCTCATGAGGTAGTGCACCTTTAATTAAATAAGATGAAGATGAATGAACAAGATGTACACAAAGTCGTGCAGTGCAAACATTCCGCAATCTTACACAGTATTCGTTTGGATAAAAAGAAAATAATCTTACACATTCCTTGTCACTGATTTGGTTTCTTGAAATGAAGAAGTGAGTAAGGTTCTCAAGTGTATCCATGTTCTTGATGACAGAAATGTTGTTGAAGGCCAAATTCAGCAACTCAAGCTTCCGCAGGGAGTCCAAACCCCCAATGTCCTTGATCTTGTTAAATGACAGATCTGCAAACACATTTGGAAGAAACATCAACAACGTGTGAGCGCGCAGAGCCTTGTGAAAGCCATCATATCCCTCGACAAGTTCAACCCGCAACTTTGAATGTATTTTATTTGGGTTTTTCTTTTTTACTGCTTATCATAGACTAACACAAAGCAGTGCATGGTTGTGAAATGAAAGGAAAAAAGAATATACGAGTAAACACAATAGTCAGTCAACCAATGTGTAAACCAATTTCAATAGCTGAGGATCCGATCAGTGAAGTTCTTAGATGCTTGTTTATGAAGACTAACGAATAAACAGCAACATGGAGACCAACAAACACACAAGAGAGGTCAGGTAACTGCAAAATCCTGGAAAAAAAAAATAGATAATATATAAAATACTTGGTAATGAACTATAAAGCTATCCAGCAGCAGAACAGCATCTATAAACATACAGCCAAAGTTAAAAAGGACTGGTTAGAAAGGCTCATAGTTAAAATATTAATTCAGTTTCTAGTTATGTGAAACTGTTAGATAAGTGCCCAAAACACTAGCGGCTGCACTGAGCAAAATAATGTGCTGTAAAGTACTGGCTTAAAGGACATGAAATAAATTTTGATTTTTATTTGGGGGAAAAGCATTTATAACTTTGTATCCTTCACATTTTTATCATGTTTCATAATTATGCACCACTTTGTGTTGATATACACAGTCCAGTCACATTAATGTGACCACCACGTACTTTCCACTTCAGAGTTAAATAACCAATCACAGAAGGCAGGTGGCAGCACAGTGCAGTTGAGCGTATATAAAGGGTGTGTGTGGGCTTCGGAAAACATTTCAATCGTTGGCGTAATGCAGAAACGAAGCGATTTATCCGACGTCCAAAAGGGCATGATCATTGGCTTTCGGGCCAAGGGTGGAAGCATTTCCGAAACGGCTGAGTTTGTGAACTGTTCGCGTGCCGCCGTGGTAAAAGTGTACCGTGCATGGCAAAATGGGACTGTCCAAAATCAACGACGTGGCAAATGTGGTGCACCACGGGCCATAGATGACAGAGGCGAACGACGGTTGCGGAGATGCGTTCGGGCAGATAGACGGGCTACCGTTGAGCAACTGACCACTAAAATGAACCAAGGGGCTACCACAAGTGTCTCCCAAACCACTATTCAGCGAACATTGCTGCGTCTGGGCCTCCGAAGCAGACGCCTGGTTCGTGCACCTATGCTGACTGGTGTTCATCGACGACGAAGGCTAGAATTTGCACGCCAGTACAGCAGCTGGACGTCCACTGAGTGGCGACAGGTAGCGTTTTCAGATGAATCGCGTTTTATGCTCCATCGGACAGATGGACGTTGGCGTATAAGGCGTGAAACCTCTGAAAGGAACCACCCTGCAACCATTGCAGGAACGGTCCAAGCTGGAGGCGGGAGCATTATGGTCTGGGGAATGTTTTCCTGGCATTCTCTGGGTTCACTGATTATTGTGGAAGGCACGATGGATCAATACAAGTACGCATCTGTCCTTGCGGACCATGTCCACCCCTACATGCGCATTGTTTTTCCTCAGGATGATGGCATCTTCCAGCAGGACAATGCGAGGTGCCATACAGCTGCCAGTGTACGTGCGTGGTTCGAAGAGCACCAGGATGAGTTTACCGTCCTCCCCTGGCCAGCAAACTCACCTGACTTAAACCCAATCGAGCATCTGTGGGACCATCTCGATCGAGTTGTTCGCGCCATGGATCCTCAACCGCGTAATCTAGCGCAGCTGGCCACGGCATTAGAGTCGGCATGGCTCAACATCCCAGAGAAGACCTTCAGGGACCTAAGTGACTCTCTTCCTGCACGTCTCGTAGCAGTTCGCTCTGCGAAAGGTGGTTATTCTGGCTTTTGACAGATGGTCACATTAATGTGACTGGACTGTGTATAAAAACCCCATAAAATACATTATGCATATGACCAAATGAAAACAAAAAAAAAGTTGAACAGGTATGAATACTTTTAAAAGGCTTAAATTTTTTGTTTTGTTGTTGCTGTTTATCCAACACACTACAGACTAAACATAAATGAAATTGTGTCTTACTAAGCCAGGTCAGATTAGTCAGACGGTTCAGGCCCCAGATCTTCTGTATGACATTGTTATTAAGATCCAACCTTGTCAGAGATGTAAAATCATGTATGAAATCCATCTTAACCATGTCTGGAAACAACAACAATCTGAATCAGTTCACAATAAAAATTAGACCGAAAACCTTTGAAAAGATAGTTTTTTTTGTTTGTTTATCTGTTTCATCTTTTATACTTTTGAACTCCAGGTGTAAACGGATGTATTCTCTGTGATCGAGACACCCAAGATCGTAATTGTGCAGAGCGTATTTTTCTTTTGAAGTCTGTTGCCCGAGTAACATCTCCTGCAAGGCATACTCATCGTCCGTCCAGTTAATTTCAGGATCCATGTTTTAGCAGTTTTCACTCTGTTGAAGGCAACAAGGCAAGTCAGAGATTATTCTAAACTAAAACAGTTGAAAAATCTTAAGTTTACTATAACCTTCATTTTAACTACCCAAATGTGCAACGTTTCTACTTACCAATGAAAACGAAAACTCAACGAACTCTTCGTATCAATGTACAGTCTACAAAAACACCAAAACATTTGTGTCCCGTTGTTTCGTTTGTTTATGCCCTGTTGCTTAGCAACAGTTTAACGCCAAAAGTAAATTCATCAAACAAATAATTATTTTAATGTTATGAAATAATTTTTTTTAAAAAAAAGCAAAATAAAATTCAACAGTAAAGTTGACTGTGTTGACCTTTACGTTAAGTCTCTAAAAAAAAGGGTTGGCGTGTAACGGTCTTTCCTCAATCAACAGGTTGATTTTCAGATGCGTTCCAATGCATTCAGGAGCCGCTAAAAGTCACATTTATTTTATTCTAATTTATTAAAATATAAGGAAAACTCATAAATATCTCTTATGCTGAAGCTTATCTTGCGTATTGTTTAGTTCGTTAGACACTTTTGAGAAATTCACGACTACGTAGATTTTTTTTTTTCCATACATTTACAATTGACACCATTTTAGCCAATCAAATATAGGGCTTATGCCAGTTCATCCAATAGGATTCAGCAGTGGGCGGGCCTTACCAGTGCAGCAGCCTCTGGGCCTCAGCCTCCGTCATTTCCAAAGCGGATCGTTTGTTGTCAAAATGGAGTTTCTACTTGGAAATCCTTACAGCACGCCTGTGGGCCAGTGTATAGGTAGGTGAAGCTGCGAAGGTGTTTATTAGAGATGTGTTGTCTTGTTGATACATCGAAATGTTTAGAATTCACTCTTACGTTGGGAGAATAGAGCGAGCTTTTCTGGCATCTTCCTAGCCAACGTCATCCCCTCGGAATGAGCTCTCAGCTAACGTTAGCCAGAAAATCTGAGTAACTTCTCCTTACTTCTTTTCTCTTTCTGGTAAATCCCCCTTTATCTGTGAGAGCAGAGACCTGCAGGTTTTAAGGAGGATAAATCACTGAGATTTCGTGACAAGTGATGATATTTGACTGTTTAGACGGCTTGCCGAGATTGACCACAGTGTTTGGTCACTGTCGCTTTTAATGTAAAACGTCCAGAGCGTCTAATAATGTGTTACTTATTGCAGAGCTGAAGCAGTTTGGTGTACCACACCCCATGTTTGTGCAGTTTTAAATTACACACGATCTAGGCCAGTTAATTGTTTTTGATTGATCATAAAAAAAACAAAACATGTAGGAAGATGAAACAGGTGCAAATCAATATATTCGCTTATTTATTTCAGTAATGTGATTACAATCTGATTTTTTTTTCTTTTTACACGCAGATTATATTTCAAGTATTTATTTCTGGTAAGAAGGATGAATATGGTTTATAACAAATCAAAATCCTACATTAAGTTTCTTTAAAAATAACAATATGTCCAGTTCTTAAAGCACAAATCAGACTCCTGTGACCTGCAGAAATACTCAGATGACCTGGAAACGTCAGGTGTGTCATAGATGAACGAGAAGCTGAGCAAACAAAACAAAGGAGATAATTGTAGATTTCAAAAGAAACTTGCATAAGACAAACGCTATTTCCATCCCGGGTGAAGAAATGGAAGTGGTTGAGGAATATAAATGCGCAACAGTAAAGCCATCTATAAAAAGGGACAGAGCCGGCTGTAATCTTGAGGAAGCTTAGGTCTTTCAGTGTTTGCATTGAGATGCTGCATATCTTCTATCGGTCTGTTTGTGGAGATTGTAATCTCTTCTGGCATCAGAGCTAGGGCCTTGCAGGTTTGAACAACCCGATGAAGAACCACTGGAGATTAGAAAGATTCTTCCTAAAATTAAGAAAATTACAGACAACAACCCTGAGCTTCCTCTTCATGAGTGTCTTCAGTCGGAGGCTTCGTCACAACTGCTGTAATACAGACTGCTACAGGAGATCGTTCCTGCCCACACCCATCAGTATCTGCAATAACTTTTTAAAGAGCCTGGGATAGCATAAGTTACAACAACGTTTAATTTTCCTATGCATCAATAATGTGCTCTTCAATTAGAATGTTTAAATCTAATCAAAGGTACTCTGCTGCATATGCACACAACACTTGATCAGCGCTCCTATTGCATTGATGTTACCATAAATATAAGACATCGCATTTGGATTTTGTCGTTGACTTGCACACCATAAATCCCCACAAAATCCTTTTATATTTTGAGACGTACGCCATATTTAGCGCTTTTCGTCAATACTTTGCTGCATCACAAAATATTTTTGCTAGAAAGATCAAACTCAGATTTCATGATGAGGATCCATGATCATTAGATCTGAAGTATTTCCACAGAAGTGTCAAGAAAGCTCAGGTTATTTAAGCTTCAGCTGCAGGATCTGCATTGTTGGATTGTATGTTTTGCAACCTCCTGTTGGCAACGCTCCATATATTCTCTATTGTGTTTTGGTTAGGCCAGATTTATGGCCAGCATAACAGCAGTCATTAAAACAGGCATTTTTTTAATTTAATCAAATCTGCTACATTTTTGGAAGTGTAAACAGGGAGCAAATGAAGCCAGCATCACATTAGTGCTTGTTGGCAGAAGGAAAATTACATGACTCTACAGTTTGCCAACTTTGCACGTCATAAAACACATTAGACCAACACCAACAGATGACACTGTCTCCCTAAATGATTGAAAATTCATACTCGACCTCAATCAACTGTTTTGCAGTCCAGTTCTTTTTCTTCTCTCTGCTTCACTTTCTTTTCAAGGCTGTGATTATCTGTGCCACTTGTGCAACTTTTTCCTACCACACGTTTTCCTTCCATGAAGCTTCTCGTTATTGTTCTTCAATACTTGTAGAGGGTGTCGATGCCAGTCTTCTGAATAAATGGGAAGTTGTCAGTCACTCCCATCGTTATGATGTAATATTCAAGAATTTTAGATGTTTTGTTTCATTGAACCTAAACTCTTATTTCTTGAGAGACTGAAAACTTGGAAAACTGATGCAAGTAAATCTATAAAACAATTTTCCTCTTTTTGATTATGTTGCTTAACCATTTAATGACTTAGTAATTTATTGAAATTCATCTATGTACTTGTATCTGTAATCTTAATGTAAGAGTTTAGATTCTGAATGCAGTGTTACAATGTTTTGATTTTATATTGGAGCCAAATATCTACATTCATTCATTTCAGCTGCTTTACAGTTAGATTTTTATAGTAGTGCCAACTTTGCATTGACTAACTTTGTGATGT
This sequence comes from Poecilia picta, assembly GCA_033032245.1. Lineage (NCBI taxonomy): Eukaryota > Metazoa > Chordata > Actinopteri > Cyprinodontiformes > Poeciliidae > Poecilia > Poecilia picta. The sequence goes on from CM065360.1 coordinate 14,712,034, forward strand.
TTAAAAAAATATGGAATTTGATATTATTGTTTTCCAAGTCTTGACAAATATGGAAAAAAAATATTCCTTATTCCATTGTTTAAAGGTTGCAGTTCAGAATATCGTCTGTTTTGTCATTTTAGATTGTGTACTTTAATTTCAGTTTGCCATATGTAAGTAGGTTTTTGTCAAAATCACTACTTTAGCTGCCAGAAGAAGGACAAAGCATTGCCACTCCTATATATTTTTTTGTTTTTTACAAGCAAAATCAAATATTAATAAATATGTGTTGTGGAACTATATTACATGTCCAACATTCAAATTTATAAAACAGTCACACAAATCTGGAGATTTATAGAACTGAGAAATTTGAGAATTTTTTTTTTAACTAGCTTTGGGTTATTGATTATTTGTGGTCGGGGTTAAGCACAACCCACATATGGAGGCCTTAGTCCTCGATGCGGCCGTTGCCGGTTCAATTTCCGGCCTGGCGACCCTTGCCGCATGTCTTCCCCTTCTCCCAATGCCCAACTTCCTGTCAATTAACTATCAAATAAAGGCCACTAGAGCCAATAAAACCTTAAAAAAAACCAAAGTTTATAATATATTTTTTTACTCATTGTTTGGTAATTTAATGAATGTAAATAAAAAAAGGCCAATCATTATTTTGTGTTTTACAGTGGCGTCGTCCCTCTGCTTCGTGCAGTAGTTCGCGTTGTGTTGCACATCTTGAGTTTCACCATTTCACAGAGCTGTCTGCATCCCCAGGCAGACAGCAGATGGGTTGCTGCACCCTGTGGGGCTCTGACCAAGTAATTGTGATCCAGACCCTGCAGGGGACGGACAACCGATCATTTTACTTGACCCAAAGATGGTACTAGAGGACAGATGCGTGTCGGATCTTTTTTTATTTTTTGTTTTATTTTTAATTATTCTTATTTTTAATGTTTTGTGGGATTTGCTGAACAACTGGTGTCAGAGATTTAACATTGCTGGCTAGGACAGCAAAGATGAAACATTTGAACAAAATGTGGACAAGGCAAGCAGCTGTAAGGAGAGATGGGCTGGAGAGGAACTTTGCAGCTTTGTTGGCGAGTACGTGGTACAGCTCGTCACCGTCAGAGACACGTGATCAGCTGGCTCCAGTTTTGCTATCAGTTACTGAGACCTATGGGGGCTGGGAGGGTTTTGATACTAAACCAATGTGCTTTATTTCATTACCAAAGCTGCCCTTGTTTAACGCCATTGCGACTCTTCTCTCTTGTTTGTTGTCCTCTTCGTTCCTTCTCGGCCACTCGTGCTCTGTCCCGCCCTGACTCCTCAATCCGTTTGAGGAGCTTAAAGGAAGAGTGTTGTGGTCAATTCCTCCAAACTTAACTTCTAGACGCTCTTAAGACGCAGAAGATGGACGCAGCGTTTTAAGAGCTTTGGTTACATTTTTCTTCATGACTCCATCGTTTTTGCAAATGCGATCACTGACTCAACTTCACATGCGTGTTACTGTCAGCCAATAAAAAAAAGAGAGGCTGGGAGACAACACCAAATGCAAGCCAACTTAAAAAAAACAAAGACAAAGCTAATTTCTAATTGGAATAAATCATAGCCTAACTAATTACAAGAAATAGTAACTAGTTATATGTCAGCTTGCTGTGAGTCTGAACAGAAAAAGAAAAGAGGGCAACAAAACCCTGAGTTTCAGCTCATCACATTGTTCTCCTCATCATCCCCCTACCTCTATCCAAAAGCTTTTTAAAAGAGAAGAGTGAATGTGTGTTGACTTCTCACTTCAAAGGCTACGCTTTAAACTATTTAAAGCCGGTGTGCAGTGTGTGAAAGTTAAACAGGACAAAAGGAGGTCATTTCCAGTAAGGACGGAAAACATGATGTTTACACATGGCCTCTAAAAGAGGAACCTCAGAGCAATATAACTAATATGATTTTTTTTTTTACTTTGATGCCTTGTTCGTTGTAATGTCTGTGTTTTTCTGATCTGTAACAGAGCTAGCAAACAAACGGACTCCATCACTTGTTTTCATTATTTTCTGCACAATCTAATTCTATTCTATCTGTTTTTAAATGACAGTGTCTTCTTCAAATGTAGTTGTTGGTTCATGAGTTGTGCACAAAATTAACACGAGATTTTGGTCAGGAACTAACGTTCTTCTTGACCGGAAGGAATATTGCTTTGTTGTGAACGTTTGCGTAACATTTCAACCCAGGCATTAGCAACCGCTCTGCTTGACGGCATTGATGAGAACTTTGTGCTTTAATGTTCAAAAATGTAAATGCATGAAAAAAAATAACATTAGACTTTTGCAGCAACTTCTCATCTTTTGTGGTCTGAACTACTTCCTGTAGCTTGACTTGCTATTAACTGCTCACTGGATTGGTTACAAAGTGTGAGTTTTAGAGATGCATCAGTCAGGATTTTACTCATCAGTACCTTTGAGGTCTTACCGGTTTCTTTCAGATATGAGAATTTTTTTCAGATACGAGAATTATACCTTTTTTTTTTTGATCAGCCCTGATCAGTAACCACCAGGCCAAATGCTGAAAAAAAGCCAAATTCTTATGGTTATGTATGATTCAGTAAGAAGAGCTGTTGTGGATGTGTCCCTGAGAAAGGCACCTAACCCCAAGTTGCCTACTTATCTCTATATCTGTGTATTAATGTGTGTGTTTGTGGGTTTAGCTAGGTGAAAAGTTCTTTGAGGGATTAGTGTATTTGTAGGTAGTAATTACTTCCAGTCTGTGGATTTAAACCATTACTGTTTCTGTTAAGAATGCATTGATCCATGATTTCAGTAAGCACCCGATCAAATTTAGGGACATAAGTAGAAATGCTGTATAAATGAGCATATTTTTTGTAATTCCTTAATAAGGTGTTGGATTTAACAGTGCAACGTCTACCTCAGAACATTGAAGCAGATTTTTTTCCCCCTGAAATATTCGAGTCCTCAAGAGGAAAAACGTTACTGAGTCAATAGGCACAACCTCAGAGATGCTGGAAATCAATGTTGGACAAGAAAAGTCTAATCCGTACATTTTTAGAATTTATATTTGCTTTTAAGGCATCATGTTTCTGCTGAAATGATGGATTAATTAAAAAAAAATTCATTCAGAGACTTTGAAAGGAAAAATTTCTGCTGATTCCCTTGTAGTTGCTTTGAGTTAAACGGAAACAAAAGACCCTCCTGACTGTCAACAAGTTCGCTCCCAAACACCCGTTTCCCCCCACTTCCCAAGTACATCATGCTGTGTTGTGTTAACAGACTTGCAAAAAGTGCTTTAAAGCATTTAATAAATAAAGACAATCTGTAGTTTCTTATTTATTTGACCTGCTGATTGTTGGTCAAGCACATTTGGCTATTTGGTTGACTGGTGTCACAGATGTTTATGTTGTAAACTTAGAGGATTCTTAACACTTATTATATTGGTTGATATAATACTACTATATTATAATATAAAATTCAAAATTTTTTCTGTGCTTTCATTTTCATATATGCAGAAAGTCACTAGAAGTCTGGTTGACGTCTCTTGTGTTCTTCCTCCAGAGAGAGCCACAGACGGAGGTCTACAGAGTGAGGACTGGACTCTGAACATGGAGATCTGCGACATCATAAACGAGACAGACGAGGGGTGAGCGACTTCTGTTCATTAACGGTGTTGTTATTGGCCTCGGATTCTTATCGCTCTGTGGTCCAAAAACACTTAGACTCCCTCGGCAGCTTGCGACAGAGCTTTCACCGTCTTATCGCAGGACGGACGGGCGGACGGAGCGAGTGACTGAAACGAATAATGCACTGCCTACTGTTGTTTTGCCAGAAGTCGGCACACCAGACAAAACCCCCTTTTGTTTGTTGTTTTTCCTGTGTCACTGACTGAATGAATGAAAGATTTCAGATCCTCAGCCGGGCCTGGTTTGCAGTGAAGCATGAGGCTGGCAGATTTAGCAGATCGGTTCCAGTGCAGTCTCTCTCTTTCTCTCTCTCTGTCTCTCTCTTTCTCTCCTTCTCGTTTTGCCACTCTCACTGCCAGCTTTCAACAAAAGCAGATCTGAAGAAAAAAAAACAGAGAACATTTTGTCTTCAAGATGTTCAGCGAAACTGTTAAACTAAAAAAAAAAAAAAAAAAAAACCTGAAGTTCGGGAGATTCTGAATATGCTTTGAGTTACCTTTGTTAGCTGTCATCCTAACACATGCTGTGTGTGCCTTTGCACACAAACCTTTTTTTTAAAAAAGTGTGACAGCAGATGGTGTGCACTTGAACAAGATAAAACAAAAGAGATGCAACGCCCAATAACAAAATAATTTGAAATATGTCCTCTGATTGCGCTCGTGTGCTTCGTGCACAAAAAAAGAAGAAAATTCTGACTGTATTTTTTTTTGCTACATCCATCTCTATCAGTTTCAGCAGCCTTGCTTAAGTACCTGTTATGCGCTTATGAATGAGCTCATAAGAGCTTATTATGCCCCATCTTCATTGAAGGGATGGGTAGTATTAGGCAGGAAGCCAGCCTGAGCTCTTTATGCTTGGTTAGCTTTGATCTTGCCTTTTGGGAGAGGCTTTCTGTCATTCAGAAGGGGGGGGAAAGACAGGCAGATGGTCTGACAGTTCTTCTCAGTCTCACTCAAATAGTTCCACTCGCAGACAGACCAGCATCTGTTATCGCGACCCCGAAAATCCTCCATTCCAGCGAAGTCCGAGGTGTTCCGCTCGCTCGCAGCGGGGTCACTCAACGACTCAACGCTGTTCTTCCTTCCAGGCCGAAAGACGCCATGCGGGCCCTGAAGAAGAGACTGAGCGGCAACAAGAACTACAGAGAGGTGATGCTGGCGCTAACGGTAGGTTGTTCGTACGCTCAGCTGGACGTGGCGATTCCGCATTGAGCTTTGCGCAAAGGAAGCTCGGATGCACTTAGATGTGTTGCAGAAAAACCTGAATGTACACAAAACACATTTGAATAAAAAAAAAACATGAGAAAATGAGTTGGTCAGTTAATTTTCCTGTTCAGTTAATGGACTGTAGAAATGAGTCTTCCTTCACTTCCTGTGGTATGCAAGGAAGTTCAGCAATCAGTGAACATTCCAAACTTTTTGCCTGGAAATGTTTTCAATTTAGTCTTTTCAACATCTAAGTCTGAAAAAAGATTGCATTCACAATCTCAAATGTTGTCCTTCTTATGTCTTTTCATTATTTCTTCCCTGTGTTTAAGGATTTTTTTTTGCTCCATTGACTTTTATGTGATAATATATTGACAGGTCTGCTGTGTCATACAACCTCCATCCTCTTATCTGTTCCATTTTCTTTTTTGTGTTCCTTTCTTTCTTGTATCCTTCCTTACGTTGATCTTTTTTGTTCCTCCTCTGTGTCCTTTTTCCCCCTTCTGTCCCTTCTGTGCCTCTAGAATACTTTAGATGTCCGTAGAAACACAGACCGTTACCATTTATGCCAAACGACAGAACATCGAGCTTCTGCCAAACCAAATTTTGTTGCCTGTGCATATTTCTCAACTTCCTCCTCCGTTGCTCTGCTTGTAATGTCTCTCTGCGTGACCGATTTGCTTGCTGCAGGTGTTGGAGACGTGTGTAAAGAACTGCGGTCACAGGTTTCACATCCACGTGGCCCACAGAGATTTCATTGACGGCGTCCTGGTCAAAATCATCTCCCCCAAAGCCAATCCTCCCACAATAGTGCAAGACAAAGTTCTGTCCCTCATACAAGTAATGGAGCTTTCTCTCATTTTTTTTCCTGTGTGTTGTAACTGTTTATATGATTTTAGAAGTGCATTGTTATTTGTTCCTGCTTGCAGTTGGTGCTGTGGTACATAACAAACATTGCTTTGCTAAAAGTTTTATAGAACTTTTTGACATTTTGTTTTGCCTGACCTTTGCAAGATAGTTCAAGCTCACTCAGATTTTAAGAAAAGGGTCTATGAACATTGGTTTTCAAGCCTTGCCAGATTAAGTGGATTTAGGTTTGGACTTTAACTGGGCCAGTCTATCTCTGGCTATGCGTTTAGGGTTGTCATCCTGCTGAAAGGCGAACCTGCAGCTTCAGTCTCACATCCTTTGCATCCTCTAACAAGTTGTTTGTCCAGAACTGCTCTGTATTTTGTTCCGTCTTTTGAAGAAAATTGGCAATTTTTTTAAAATGAGTATATTTTATTTTTTGTAAAAAAAAAAACAAAACAAAACAGCATTTTTCTCTTTCACTTTTCAATTATGTGCTCCTTTGTGCTGATCTATCGCTTAAAATTCAAAGCTCATTGAAATGCGTGGTTGCACCACAACAAAATGTTGAAAAGTTCAAAGGTAGTTTCGCAAACTGCCGCAGGTCAGGGGACTCCCTGATGCTCCACTTGTAAGCTGTTTCCAGTGTCGCTTTTTTACTACATGAGGTCACTTCAGCCAACAGATGGCGACCGTTTACTTATTTATCAGTGTTTGCAGAAGGAATGTTTACACAGTTAAATATTTATCGAGGAAGATTCCTTATTCACTCACCTTCATTTTCAGTGGGGAAAAAGAAAAAGCTAAACATTTCCCTCATTCGTTTATTTATTTTTCCTAACAGTCCTGGGCCGATGCCTTCAGGAGCAGTCCTGATCTGACTGGGGTGGTCCACATTTATGAGGAGCTGAAGAGGAAAGGCGTTGAGTTTCCAATGGCCGACCTGGATGCTTTGTCTCCCATCCACACGCCGCAGAGGGCAGGAATCCAAACTCTTTCTGCATGTTCGTCAGCAGAGGTGCTTTTGCTCAGTTTTTCCCTCTCGAATCGCAGGGCACGCCTGAAGTGGACCCAGCGATGATGAAGTACCTCGCTCCTAACGCCTCGGCTGCTGCTATCCCTAAACCCATTCAGCCCACTCCCACCGCCACGCAGGCCTCCAACATCCCCAGCCCCGTCACTGTCAGCCCGGAACAGGTATGACCCGCAGCTCCACAGCTGAACAAAATGCGATTTGAAGACGTCGCCAGCAGGAACGGACTGGAAGCCCTTCATGGAGTTGCTGTGCTTTCAGATCGCCCGGCTGCGGAGCGAGCTGGACATCGTGAGAGGAAACATCAAAGTCATGTCAGAGATGCTTACGGAGCTGGTCCCTGGCCAGGAAGACGCTTCTGACCTAGAGCTGCTCCAGGTAACATTTGAACCTTGTCCTGTGATGCTTCAGACTCTATGTGAACAGTCTTATAATCTCAAAAACACATGAAGAATGAATTCTTTACCCTTGCCATTGAGTTACCAGTTGGTAAGCTTCACTGGTTTGGGATCTTTGCTAAAACAAAATACATGTTAGCGTAGCATGCGCTGCATTTAGTTCAGTTCAGGCCCCTCAGATGGGGTCAGGCTGCTTTTCAAGGAAAAATAGACTTGATTAGCCAGTCAGGAATTGACCTTTGTGTAACTATGGCAACAAGTTAAAAGGGAGAAACACATTAAATGTCATGAAGTTTGGGCTTCTCTGACAGAATCTGATAGCTTGAGCAGCTGCTAACTGTGCTAACTGTTAGCAGTTACTTTAACTTAGTCGGAATTGGGAGATGTGTGTTACTACAACCTTTCTTTTACTTAAAAGTATTTCAAAATTAACAAACGTTTTCCTGTTGTCGCATCCAAAATGAGTCGTTATAGCACTAAGCCTCCACCAGGGGGTGCAGTGTGTCAAGTTTTCACACCGTTAGCTGTTTAAAGAGGTGTGAGACTGAGGAATAGAGGTAAATTCTCTAGACTGGCAATCGGCCAGCGTTACAGGGACCCGTGCAGAGTTTAATCTCCTCTGGCCAAATCCACTCAGGTATTCGTGTCAGTCCCACAGATCTGGCTTGCTGCTCACAAGCTGCTGCCAGTTATGATCATCATGTTAATATCTTTTGTGCTACAGAATCACATTGGATGAAGCTGAGCAAATATTCTCATCTCGGTTACGGATATTTGTTTGTAAAACCTCGGCGCAGTTTTGTTTTCACCATAACATGTTTTGTGTTTCTGGGTTGGCGGGGTTTTTCTTAGTTTTTTTGCTTGTTTTTTTTTTCACACCGCGCCGTGGGGTCCTCACAGCTCTTTTGTTTTCTGTGTCCCTTCCCCGCGTGTGTCAATCTGTCGCCGTGTCCCTCCCGCCCAGGAGCTGAACAGAACGTGCCGCGCCATGCAGCAGAGAGTGGTCGAGCTGATAAGTCGCGTGTCCAACGAGGAAGTGACCGAGGAGCTGCTGCACGTCAACGACGACCTCAACAATATATTCCTTCGATACGAGAGGTGCACCTACTGCATGAATGCCGCAGAACATGCTCTGATTATTGAACTCGTTCTTCTGAAGCATTTGTTTATGATAAACGCCTATGTCATATTGCGTTTGAAAATGAAAGTGATTTTCCGTCGCTCACAGGTATGAGAGATACAGATTGGGCAGGGCTGCACAAAACAACGGGGTAAGTGTCGTCGAGAGAGACTGTGCTTGTGGGGAAAAAAAACGCACATTTTTGGCATTTAATTGACTTTTTTTTAAGATTAATTTGTTTGTGTAATCTGAAGCAAATAGTGATGTACCTCAAAAGTTTAGTTCAAGGCAGTTTTAGGAGACGTGGCTAAAGGAAATTGAGATAATTGTGAATAATTTCCTAAACCAGGGTCACTTTGATTTACAGTAACGTCTCACTTGTGTTGGTCTATCGCACTAAATCCTCCTGAATGAGAAACGTTCAAGTTGAAAGTGTACTTTTGGAAGGCGCTGTACCTCTGTTCTTTTGCAAAGCCGACAGAACAATATTGGCTGAAATGGTCAAACCCGAGTTTTAGTCTGATAGGAGTCACTTTAAATCAATCAATCTGTGAAAGAAAACTTCAGTTAATCACAATTTTAGTTCATCTGCAAAACCGTTATTGGCTATTCCGTTATCTAAAACATTGCGTATTCACGCTTATTTAAGTTTAAAGTTTCTGTTTTCCTGTCTGTCCTCTCAGATGTTAGCGGAGCCGACAGAAGACAACCTCATAGACCTGGGCCCGGGCTCCCCTGCCGTGGTTACACCCAGAGTTACGTCCAGCCCTTCGTCCAGCTCTGCCCAGAGAGCCACGGCCTCCCCTGCCCACAACCCTTCCACAGCCTCCATATCTACTGCACTCGCTAGTCTCAGTAGGTGCAAAGTTGGGATTAGTTTTCTAAAAGATCCAAAGAACAGGAAAAAGTTCTCCTGTTGGGAGGACTTAGAATGAGCATGAGTTCATATAAAATAGTCAGTTTACCTAGAATCTTCTTCTTTCCATTTTTAGTTCCTGATTTATTATTATTTTTTAACCTAAATTTTCATTCAGGATCTAATTATTTTTGTCAAAATCATCCAATCTTTCCCTCCTCGTCTCTTGTTCCAGATGTGGGCTCTGACAGTGTTAGCGGTACCCTCATATCTCTGTCGGGCCACAACAAGGACAACTTTGACATGTTTGCCCAAACCAGGAGCAGCTCACTGGCGGAGCAGCGCAAAAAGTAAGTCATAATATCAGTGAAGTCTTTGTTTTATGTTAAATTAGCAAATTCCTCCTTCCTTTTCTTGTGGACATTTCCATCAGGCCGATACCAAGTGCCATTTATTCAGTTGTGGGCTGATCCCTCACTGTTCTCATTATCATTATCGTCGTCCTCAAGCCATAAATTCTTTGCCACACTTTTCCCTCCCACTGTATTTTGGGGTTTCTTTCCTTTATGATGTTTACCTTACACGATAACAGCACTAACACCAATTCCACAGAGGTTAGAGATCCGATTCCCTGCATCAGAATCAGTCTGATCTGTTTTTTGTTTATTTTTCTGCTTCTGAATTGCCAGTGTTAACTTTAGTTTTCATTGGTTTGATGCACAGTGTAAAATATGAAGACCCCCATGCTCTGGGAGGCCTGGCCTCTGCTTTGGACGTGAGGCAACAAAACACAAGTGGGGTGAGTACATCAAAGTGTCCACTTTGTGTCAGATTTACCATGTATGGGGTGTTGGGGTGGGGGGTATTTATATTAGAAGTCAAGACGTTTTTACAAATCTGTCAGATTTTTTGGGTCCCTACAGTTTATAGTAGGTCATACTGTATTTTTTACAGTGTGTATTTTTTTTGTATTTAACTGAAGCTGTTTGTTATATTTACCACAGTAATTCCAGATGAAAGGAAGTGGACAAGTTTGGATTAAACCAGTGACATGTTTAAAGTTACAGTCATGTTCGCTCTGGATCTTTTTATCATTTAAAAGGATGGATTAAAAATGGCTGATATCAGTTGGTTCTCCCAGACACTTTCAACCCAGGAGTCTGAAACTAGTTCCAAGATTTTCTGTCCTTTTTTTCTCAGCAAACCTTTACGTGGAGGTTATCTCGTCGTGTGTTCCCAAACTCCGAGCAATTTTCGTCAAAAAGTTTTTCCTTTTAAGATATTTCACTTCTTTATAGAATTCAAATTCTTTTTCCCCCCCACTTTGTTTTGATCATTTCCATCTTTACGGAATGATACATTTCTCTTTTTGTTCTCCGTTTTTTGTTATTCTCTGAATGAAAGTCGTCTCTTGCACTTTTGACTTCTCCTCTGTCTTCTTCCTCTGGACTGTGTGCTTTGCTGTGGCGGGGCCTTTCTTCTCTTGTGTAAGGTCTTATTCTGTTGTTGATTCAGCTGAGGGTAAAGGGGGATGATAACCCAGCAGATCAGGAGCTGCCCATAGACAGCTGGCTTATTACCCAAGGAATGGTGAGGACTCTTATCCACAGTGTGTCCTCCTAGCTTCCCGTCCTGTTTACCAGCATCTATGCTAGCGTCATCCATCATCTTCATCAGCTGCTGTTTTGCCTCGCCTCACCACTGTGGTTTGAAATCCTTAACCAATCCCAATAACAGCGTTTAATCTCCTTGAGCGTTCACTTTCATCTTAAATGCAGATGTGTTCTAGTGGTGGGGGAAAATTGTGATGAAATGAAAACAATGTCAAACTTTATCAAATTAATTTTAAGTGGATTCGTCGAGAGAAAATATTACATTTTTATGCATGTAAAGTTTTCATATGGTGGTTCTCTTTTAAAATATGGAAACATTAATCAAGGTGCAACTAATTTTGCCCACCTCTATTATACAGTCTGTTTTTGTTTTTGACAGAGCAGTAAACATTGTGTTCATTGTTGTCGGTGTTGAATTCTAACAAGACACCCAATGGTTCTTATCAAGCTTTTATATGCTCCATCATCACTTAGCAATCATGAACTAAAACAAAATGAGTGGACATGCACTCATTTTACCTTACACGATAACTCCAATGCAGCAAAATCACACCGATTCAATTTTTTTTTTTTGCAAATTGTTACCAAACAGAACAATTTGAGAATTAATCAGCTAAGAAGCAGAATTTGGAAAAATCCAAGAACGATCTTCTATAGAGCCGACCCGAGACATAAGATACAGGACCCCAGGCCAACAGGGGGCAGTGAAGAGCCATTGAGTTCTCAAACAGTATCAAAAGTAAATGAGCCAACTTATTTTTGCAGTTGAGCAGAATACATATTTTTTATATAAAGAATAAAAACTTCTTAATGAATTGAAACTATTTGTTATTCTAATTCTTGAAAATATGATTTTGAAGAACTGACACTTTATCTACAAAAAATACATATACCGTAAATTAGTTTTCTGTAGTCACTTGATGAGGAAGATGGCAAATTCAAGCAGTTTGTGCTCATCACCAAAGATAAATCATCAAAATACTTGTGGAAACTTGTTTACAAGAATAGTTTTCATTCCTGTAATGCCACTGACTATTGAGAAAGATATACACACATACATAAGACGTATGTTTTGTATGAATAATTTTGGGTGGTTAATTTGAGCGTGATGCGCTTGTATAGCGCTTTATCTAGTCCGTTGGACTCCAGGACGTTGGATTTTACGTTTTAGGAAATTCATCTTTGTCTAAGTATTTAACTCTAAAGAAAAAAGTATTTTAATATGTAATATGCAAACAAATAAACAGACATTGGTTGCTGGAAGGCAGCGGTCTCTACAGGCGCGCTCCTAAATGAAATCCAGCTTTGGTCCCCATTCATCCTTGGGCCGGCCCTGACATCGGGGTGTATCTGTTCTAAAAGTGCAGGGACAAAGCAGACAGAGTTCTGTTGAATGGTCTATGGTAGACAACACCAACCTGCCTCAAGGTCGTGCATAAAATCAAACGGAGGCTTTTAGTCTTTATGCTCTCTCCGATATTTTAGACAATAATTGAAAAGAAAGTTAATGCTACGGCGCTGATTGCTGTGTTGCGAGGAGTTTTATAAGATCTTGCACATTTTGCTAGTAAATAATCACAATTAAACAACTAACATAGATACTTATAGCCTTATGAGTTTAATTCTTTTTGTTTAGTCTCACTTTATATACAAAATGTTGCATTTTCCGACTTGTGTTGGGGACAGATGTTATTTTTCACTTCTCTGCAATTTTTCCTCCTCTCTTCTCATAGATGCATGACTTTTTTTGTCTTTTGAAGGGCTTTTTTTTTTAGCCTCAAGCTGTGTTTTAATATGCTCCTCCTTTGCATAAACTATGCTCTCACAAAAAGAAAGAACTCCCCCGGCATTTTGTATTTTAAAACAGGGCCTCGGAATAAGGCTTTTGTTACCTGTGATGATTTAATGAGATTGAGCTAAAAATGTAAAACTTTGATTTTAATAATATTTCATAAGATCGGAATAATTTTAAAGGGGTTTATGTGGCTAATTTTACCCTAATAAATACAAAGTAGTTTTAAATGTTCTTCTTTTAATCTGGTGAAAGGTTTTCCAACTTTTGTAGCACAGCTACAAGCTCCTCATTCAGACACAAATAAGCCAAAATGCCATCCCCTCTGACATGGCTTCCATCGTCGCCGCCACTGCTCGCCGTGCGGCACCGCTCGCCGTGCGGCACCTCTCCCGCTCCGTGCGCTCCGTGCCGTGAGCGTGCATGCTCCGTACGATCGGCCCGTCTCCCCGCTGTCCCTGTGCTCCCAGCTTTCCGCATCCAATCAATCTCTGAATCCCCCGCTCAAGCGATTTGCTGATTAGCTAATGATGTGGAATAGGGACTGCGGCTGTGCGACATCAGTCATGGGCTGTTCAGCTATGCAAGCGCAGTGAAATCAATGAGAGCCGTATGCAAACTGGGAGATCCCGTTCTCACATGTAGGCTGGCTAATTAGCTGCTCATTATATTCAGAGAAGCTTTTTTTGTACCACCTCCCCTTTTTTCCACTTTTTTATTTTTGTTAATTTTTTTTATCCTTTCAGTCTGTGAGGTTTTGGTGATTCTTCTTGTTGTCTGTGTGTGTTGTATCTCTGTTTTGTGTTTTTTGGGGTTTGCTTGTCTCTTATTTTTGTGGATTTTTGCGACCCTGTGGTTCGTCCATGGCTTTGCTCTTTAGATTCCCGTATCGCAGTCCTCTGTCATGGATGATATAGAGGAGTGGCTCTGTGCTGACGTGGTGAGACTTTTTTTTTATACATTGATTTTCTTTTTTGTTCCACCCCTCTTTTCTTTTCCTCATCTCTCTTTTTTCTTAGTAGCATATTTTAGCCATTCATTTTATGTTACTAATCATATTTTCCTTTAACTTCATTTTATTTCATCTTTTTTTTTCATTTTGAGCTTGTTTGTTCCACAAATGTTGGATCTAGCTCTGCCTTTGGGTCTGTCCTACTAAAGTTAACTGATTGAATGCTGTTGAGGATATAGAGGGGCTCAGGGAGGTTTCTTGGTGTGACATGTTTGCATGAATATGAGCCACTTGGTGTGAATTTTATGACTTGACTTATGTGACCTCCTGGTGTCTCGCAAAGGTTTGTGTCTTTTTAACTGCATTTTTTTTCCTTTTGAATAGAAAGGAGATGCTGCTGAGGAGGGAGTGACCAGTGAAGGTATCTGAATGAATACAGAAGCATGCCACACTTTTCAGATTTTCAGAAAACCACGTATCAACATAACATTCCAGTAAAGCACCATATGTTTATGGTTGTGTTGTGACAGAATGTGGAAAAGATCAAGAAGGTTAAAGCAAAATGTAGTATTTCCCAATTGCTCAAACATTGTGCAGATTCAGTAGGAACTGTTCTTCCACTGATATCTGTGTAAAAGATTAATTGTTTTATTTTTTTTCTTCCGTTACAGAGTTTGATAAGTTCCTGGAGGAGCGAGCTAAGGCAGTGGACACTCTGCCGTCTCCCCCCGGAGCTAACCCTCCTCACCCCGCTCGTCCCCCCACCGGCTCCCACAAGAAGCCTGAGCGGACGGAGGACGCCCTCTTTGCCTTGTAGACTGTTTTGCAGCGAACATTAGCTTCTCCAGCGGGGGAATCGGAAGGTCATCGCAAACAATTCCCCTCCAAAAGCAGCTCTTCTAGTTCCGTTTTATTGCCGACTGGATGGAAGTGGTGTGGCGAGTGAGCTCCTTGCTCCTCCTACGCTTAAACCCATTGAGGTCAATGGCGTTTACTGCACACTCTGCCGCCTTGAGTTTTACTATGAATGGATGTACAGGTCTGTTATCGTGGGATGTAAAATTCGCAGGCCTGCGGCTCATTTGCAGCAGTCCCACCAAATGAAGACAACCTAACTCGTCTCACGTGGCGTAAGAATGTAGTATATTACTGCTAAGACGAACAGGAACTGCAGGCATACAGTTAGAATATTATTTTACTACATTCAGCTAATTGCTAATTGCGTTTGTTTTTCTAATGGTTTAAGATACACAACGTAATACAGTGGCGATTGTGGTTCATCAATTATGTCTTTATATCAGCAAATGTTCCATTTAAGGATCCTTAATAGATAGAAATGCTGTGTGGTCCTGCTTGCCAATAACACTGCAAAACAAGAGGCTGATTTATTATTAAAAAGAAATATTCTGGAAAAACACAATAAACCAAGCACTTCATGGCATTCCTCTAACCAAAAGGGAAATGTAATAGTAACGGCAACTCATTAACGCATTTCAAAGCACTGAAGGGAAGAGAGTTGCCCATTGGATATTTCTATAGATTCAGAAACATATATACAAACATGAAGTGGGAACAGCCACCAGCTACAAGCACCTTTTAGCCATTCCAAAGAATGTTGAGGCTTTAATGACCAACTAAGATTTTAATTTATACACAGAGAATGTATAATACGTTGGGGATAAACTGTGGAGGTCAGTGCATGTTTTGGTGATTGATTCAAAAACGTGTTTTTTTTAATACTTCAAGTGATGAAACCATAAAATCAGCAAAGTGATATTAAAATAGACCAGATTTTTTTATACTCTGCACAGCTCAGCGTCTCTGTTCTACAAAACCTCATAAATGGGAAGGGTGAATTTATTGACATCTTTCTCACAATCTGAATATTGGGTTAATATGTATCGTACTGTTAACTCTTCAAAATATTTTAGGAAAACTATACTTTTACATAAGAAAAACACTCCTCCGAATGTGCGTATGTGATGATTGAAGAATTACATGCCTCTCTGGATATGTATAAAAATAGTCAAATTTCCTTTCCTTTTTTGACAGAATTAAAATCCAGTATGTAATATTAAATTCAAGTATGAGCATTTTTGGTCTATAAGAAATGAGCAGATTTCTTTTCATATACAACATGAACATATGTCTTGTTTTCTCATATTATGACACGCTTCAACTTGCACAAGCAAAATATATGCTTTAAATCGTAACATCACTGCAAATATATATCGCTCGGGTAAGATTTTTAAATAATGGGCTCACATGATTGTTTTCTGATAGGGAGGGTGGGAGAAGGTGGGACTGTACCTTTTTAGGTGTTCAAGCAAAACATCCCTCATCGTCAGTTTATGTAAGATTAGTTGCCTGTATCAAGACATGGAGAAAGTGGCAGTTTGCGTGGGGATTACTGTCATCTTATACTAAAAGAGTAAATCAAAATAAATTCAAAATGTTCCCCATATATTGGCTACAAACGCGTAAAAACACAGTTTGTGTTTTAATTGAACATTTTCTATTTTAAAAGCAAACAAAATAACCACTTTTTTCCTCTAATATTTCTAATAAGCTCTAATTACCAAAACATGCATGGACGGTAAAGAGAATATACTTTTTGTTTAATGAATTATGATATTTGCACTTTGATGCAAAAACATATTTTTTTTGTGTTTGTAAAATGGGAAAGAATCTTAAAAATATCTTCACTTTGCACAGTGCTTTTGTTTCTTTGTCTCTCCAGTTTTTGTTTGGGTTCCTACCAGGATATCAAGTTTTAAGTTTGATAAAGCAGCAGTATTAGGCATTCGCATAGGAAAACCTCCATTATTTTTATGATCAGTATGAATAGTGCTGGCTTTAAAATTGCCTACATGACAGCGTATTGAAACTAGAATGATGCAAGCTTTAAAAAAATGTGCATTCTCACCGATAGGTCCCCGTACATTTAATGCTATAAAATCTATAAACGTCAAAATACTCTCCTGATTTCATATTTAACATTTATTTTATATTTTAGTTTTACAGTTCATGTATTGTTCACAACATTGTTGCGGTGCGGTGCGGTGGGAGGCAGATGTTTATTCTAGCATGACATTTCTGCCTATGTTACAGATGTTTCCAACCACAGTTTAGCTTTGGTTTAAATGGAAATTATCAAGCCAACAAAAAGTTAAAAGATTCCCCCCCCATTTTAATTGTATTTAATTATTATAACAGTACCTGTTTTCCCTAATATAAACTGATATAAACGCCTAATAAATAACTAGAATCAATAGTTTTCTATTGATCATCATTACTATGATTTGTTATTTTCACAAAGTTACTAAAGTCTCAATATTTTATTTTCTCCATAGTCCTTATAATATTCAAATATAACTTGGTTCAAATGTAGTATTTGATCTTTACTTGGTATTAATGCTGTATCGTTACAACTGTTTTAATATGGTTCCCAGGTAACTGAGATATTAACTGTAGTCCTTTTGTTTTTGTTTTTTTTAAACTCTTACTGTGCAGGTTGTTCAATGACAGATACCAAGAAAGTCATCAGAGGTGATTTCAAATGAAACTTCTGCTATTTTCAGTATTTGTGTTTTACAAGTCTTTGGATCAGTAACAGTGTTTTCGTTACTTTCTTCAAAGATTGCAAAAATGTTTTTCACAAATGTTTTAGCTGTCTATATTTGGATACAGTATGTCATTAACTGGATTAATGCACAATGTGTGTACTCGAAGTTTGGACATCTCAGGTGTTCGACGTCTGTTTGGCTGTACCTTACTGTCTGCTGCCATTACTTACAATCTGATTTGTATTTGACTCTTTGCACGTGTGTGACTGCCCAATAAAGCACTAGCAATGTGTGACCTCTACCTCATTACTGTTTTTATTATTGGTTATGGATATGTTGTCCATTTAACTACTAGTTATGTAGGCGGTAACAAATTTTATTCCCATGATGCAGTCCAAAAAACTGAATCAAACTTCATCTCTTTTGACTTGGTCTTAAAATCACTTGTTTTAAGGAGAGAAATTTTAAAAGAGCTCAAGAAAATCTTAAATAATTCTGTTTAAGAAAATTCCCAGACATTTCAGATACATCTTGTTCCCCAGAGGTACTATAAAAGATGTGCAGTACTTTACTGGTTTATTTTGTTTACTGAATAATCTAATTAATGCATGTATGTGTGTGGTGTAACGTTGGATTCCAAAGAGAAATTAAATGTAGCTTATATTAATTAAAATTCTTCAAAGAGTTATTGTAAATAATGATGGCTGTTGGCAGGAAAGATCTCTTGCAGCAGTCTGTATTACATTGTATTTGAAGAAGCTTCTGACTGAAGACACTCTTGTTTTCCCAATGCTTTATTTGACAGATTTAAGTTTCAGGGTTATTTTTTTTCTGATTCTTACATTGAGATTGTCAAGATAAAACATAAAAGGAGTATCAGTTTAAAAAACAAACATCTGTTATTTACTTTTCAACAAAACCAAAAATGTCTTAAAAGTATATTCATCCTCTCCAATGGAAGATTTTTTTTATTAACATTAATCAAACCTTTTTATTATTATTTATAATTTTTTACCTGTTTCCACTGATTTTTTAAAATTATTTCTTTGGCATTAAGCTCTTTCTGAGTCTTGTCATCATCCTAAACTTCAGCTCCATTCACAGATTCTCTGATTCGAGTTGGAACTAGCTGGGCCACTCCAAAGTTTCTCATATTACTTCCAATCAGGAGAAACATGAAGGTAAAAGATGCATTTTAGAATAAAACCCAAATCTGTCAATTATGTAAATAATTAGTTTTGTGTGTAAAATTAGCATGACATGCCCAACAACCCTCCCCAAAAATACAAGGTTATTACATCACACTGTCGATGTAGTGCTACCATAGGTCACTGACCTATTTCCATAAAATTTTAAAGATACTTATTTGTTTATGGAATATATTTTGTTTTAATTGCAATCTTTTTAGCATATATCTGCTTTTTGTTTTCTTAAGCATAACCTGTTTAATTTCTTTGTTACAAATCAAAAGTACTAACATTTTAGTTTTTTGTTTAGCTGAACTATATCGTTTGAATGTATTTTTATTAAAAGTTATTTTTATGGTGGGATTTAAATTGTTTGTTTGTAAGTTTCAATAAATAAGTTACATCTACAATTTTAGTTTTTTGTATTCACAAAAGTACCTTCGTTTTATTTTAGTGTGGCTACTTCCAGTCCTGCACGACAGCAGCACATGATGTAATCGCTCAGATTCAGAGCTGTGACGTCGAATCACCCCACTCCGATTCTCAGCTTCTCATTGGACAATTTCGCTGGTTCTACAAGGGGAGGTGTTGATTCCGGTCAGACAAACTTAACTACCGGCAGCTCCCTCCCACACGGGATTTTGATTGGTTGTTTTGCGGCAGGCCCATAATAAACAAATGCACGCTGCTGCCTTCAATATTAAGAATTTGTTACCATAATTTAAGATGGAGTAAACATTACTGAATTGAATATTAGAATTGATATCAGTACGTAGCACAGTTATGGTTTTGTTGGCCTTTTCAGTTATTTCTTGTCATTGGATTAATAATTAATGAGCTAGAGCAGTGTGTCGTATTTATCACAAATTAGTACTCATAACGTCTCTTGTACTGTCTTATAAAATTATTGAAATGCACTCCACATTGTTTCATCGGTTTGCTCAGCAATCAAAACAATCATGAGAATCGTGGGAATCTGCTAGAAGCTCGCTGATTGGCTGGCTCACCTGTCAGTCTTCAGGGTTGTATGGGTTCCTCTGTTAGTGCTGAATGAGCCTCAGTGTTTGACTCGGTTTGACAAGTTTCCCAGCGGCGATCATGGCGGGTTGGTGTGTATAGTTTAGTTGACATATCGGCAAACAGCGCATCCTCGATAAGTTTTAGGTCGACTTGGGATCCGACAGTTTTATCAAATGTAGGGACGTAAACGATAAAAGACTCTCCAGCTTTCTGAGTTTTGAGATAGCACTCGAACCGACTCTGCGGTCCATAGAATCAGACGAGAGTGAAGATGAACCGCCTGTCTTTTGACGATCCTTCGTTGGATCTGGATCCAACACTGTCTCTTAACGACCCAAGTGAAATTGACACGGCCCTCTTAAGCGACATCGATGGTAAGGGGTTGTGCATTTATTTATATGGATACCTGTTAAGTCAGTCATGTTTAAAGAGCTGCAAGAGTGAGCACTGCATGGACTTTTCTCTGTTTTTCTTTAGCAATGTGTGTTGTGCGAACAGCAGAAACAAAGTTAATGGCTCGAACGGCTTATAGTGTGTCTTTAATAAGACACATAGCTGAGAATTAGCTATTTAGCTTCTGAGTTTTCTAAAACGGTTCCCTTTGGTTTTATACGTCAAATTAATATATTTCTGTTGTAAGTGGTTTTCACTACAACTTAAAAGTGCTCAAATTGGTTATTCTGTTGCTAATTTTAGCAAGTGAGGCTAATGTGGTGCTAACGGTTGTGAATGCGCCCCGCCCCCAGCGTGCCTCGCCGACAGAGGTTACTGTCGTTCATTCCTCCTTCCTGGGTTCAGCTCCCTTATTGACCGAATTAACACGTTTTTACGGTTTGCCCCAATATAATACGACATATTCTGCGTTATTACGCATAGCTGTGTCTTTTAGCTTGAATCCTTGTGAATTTTAAAACGTTCCACAGTTTGTGTTATTAAGGAGGGGAGGGAGGGAAACTGCTTTTTTGTCAATAATGCAAGATTTTCGGTCGCCTAAAGATTCTCCACCGTTCTTTCAATGTGTGTTTTATGAGTACAGCCAAGGTGTAGCACGATAAAAGGCTGTGGGTAAACAGTATTGGGTCGTGCTCTCCTAAATTTGACCGAGTGTAACCCACTGGTGACGCTGCACGCTGGTAACCTCCAGTGGAAACCAAGCATCTCTCCTCTGCTCGCTGTCTTGGTCTGATCGGCATAGCAAGTCTGAGAGCCGCGCTCTGATTGGTCAAGAGCGATCACCTCATACACAACAGTGGTTTTTATACATTCAGGCTTCAAGCGTTGCACAGCAGACACAACATGCACCCGGCGGCGCGTTTCATGGAAGCAATTATTCTATAGTTTATCCAGTTAAATGTAGAAGTGGGAAATTATTTTCAATATTTGCAAAGAACACTTTATCTTTGTCAAGAGGGAGAGTTTGAGTTCTCAGACTGGTTATACCTTGGGAATCCAATCATCACTAGAAGTTTTGGTATTGACTGTTTATAAATGAAATGGCAGTGCTTTGGCTAATAAAAAAGCTTAATAAATGCAAACAGCTGGATGTATTATTTATTATTAATTCACATTCTTTCTGGAATACAAAAGTGACTCAAAAGAAGGTTGCAAGTCATCCAGGTTCTCAACCAGCCTCAGACTGATATACTACCACCACCCTGTACGTACCAGTAGATATTCAAATCTATCAATTGCATATCATTTAGCAAAGAAAAAAAAACAATGCAGGATTTTCTCAAAATTTCCACCAGTGTAAAATGAATCTATTAAAGAAACACACAAATAGATAAAACACAACAGACAAAGGCGAAGCGCATATTCTTTAGGGTTTTAGTGATACAATAATCTCACAATACATTACAATACACAATATTCTGCTCACGATACGATATATATTTGGATATTCAGCAAACGATTCAATTCAATACACTTTTGCGACTTTCTGAAAGATTTTAAAGGGACAGAGTGATTTTGGTGACATTTTGTGACTGAATTAATTTAACTGAAAACTGATTAAAAGCACCAACTACACAATACCTGGTTGGACATGGACACAGATTTAAAGTCGACAGACAAAATGAATCAAAGAAGTGGCGAGAAAACATGTTTCTTTTAATTGAAACAGTACAAACTGTAGCTTACATGCATTTGTAAAGTAAATAAAATGCACCAAGTACCTGCTCTGGATAGTTTGATACCTTTTTAAACTTGACACTTAATATCTGAAGGAATCACTCTAAGCCTGATGACCTAATCACTCTCCCGGCGAAGCAAGCAAGGTGACAGTTGGATATTACGATACTTGCTGATGAATATCAATTTTTTTCTAGGAAAGAAAACATCAATATATATCGCAAAATCGATATTATTACACAGCCCTAATATTCTTCACCTTCAGTTTGGCATTTAAGCAGCTTGAGGCAGAAAGCTGTGCGTCCGTCTGGAAGGTTCTGCTTTTGATGTGGTACAGTTTGCCTGGTAGCAACAGTTCCAGAAAGTTTGTGTCGAGTGTGTGAGGGGTCTCTGGTAATGTTCAGGTCCTGGTTCTTATGGCTACACTGGATCTGGATCAGGACAGAGAGTAGACACACTCCAGATGCCTTTTAAACCTCTGATCTTAGCTGTCACTTTGCCTTTTCACTTGTATTTCAGTTTTTAACAGATCCTTTTTTAATCTCTTAATGGAGTAACTATAAGGTTTATTTCTGGTTTATGGGTAACATTCCTAATTATTTCTGTTTTCTCTTTTTTCTGCGCTTCTGCAGACATGCTTCAGCTCATCAACAATCAGGACATGGAGTTTGGAGGACTCTTTGACCCCACTCCCTTCTCAGGAGCCCTTCCACCCAAGAGATGAATGCTTTGCCCCAGACCATCACCTCTGTTTCTCCTCCTGCCACCACTCCCACACCTTCATCCACCACCACTTCCTCCATCCTGAGCAGCAACCCTCACTTAGACGCCCTGTTGGGTCCGCCCATCAGCCGCAGCTCCTCGGCCCCGGACAAGGCCTTCCAGCCCGCCACCTTCCAGCAGTCTCCCCTGGCTCAGGTGGCCAGCACCGCACAGAGGCAGCAGCAACCGTCGTCGAGCCAGCAGGCTCAGAGCCTCAGACAGCCCCTGGTGGAGCAGCCGCAGCCGAACGTCAGCCCTCCTGCTGCCGCGCAGGCAGCAGCGTCGTCCCCTCACGGCTCGCCAGGTCCAAATCCGGCGTTCAGCTCCCCGACACAGACACTCTTCACATCCCCTGCGCCTCAGCCCGCGCCTCAGCCCCAGGCACAACCTCAGGCCCAGAGCAACTTTCAGAGCCAAAGTAGCTTTACGGGTAAGTCTTGTGCAGGGTGTCGAACGTGTCGGAAGAGAAAGACGCGTAGGCTCGAAAAGCTGGAAAATCAGAAATTTGCTGTAAGGGAAAAGTTGTTCAGATATTTTTCAGCGCAGTTCCACGATCGTTTTCTTTGTGTGTCACAGACTTAATATCCATCACAAATTGACGTTCGCAATGTTTTGATTTGCTCTTTAATGTGAGTTAAAGAAAAAAAAAGTTGTCCCTATGTCACCGATGTCTCGGTATGGGCTTATTTGAACGAATGCTGTACGAATTGCTGTGTTAATGGTTCAGACTGGCTGGTGTTGTAAAGCTGCTTAATTACATAATAAGCTCTTCGAGTGCTGTCAATTTATCTTCTGCTCATGTCCGCTTAATAGTTTGTGTTCATTTTAATAATGTTGACATTTGTGTCTTCTGCTACAATCATTAATTAGATGTTGAGGTGTGACAACAAAGAAGCCTTTGGATATTGCAACTCATTTCTGTCTAATAGCCCTGGCTAAATAAATGTCGCAAAATATCATCAAAGTTCTGCGTTTGCACAATACCCTCTGCAGATATAGGGTTCAGCAGCTACTGTGTAGCTACTGTGTAGTGTATTATACATGCAATAATTAGTTTACATTACGCGTTACTGCAACTCTCCGATTCGCTGATTTAAAGAGATATTATGGGGGGTTCACTGGGGTTAGGATGATGTAGTTCTTTTTTTATAGTTCTTTTTATTATTATAGGATTCAATCCTTTTTTTTTTTTATTACCGCATGGCTAAAGTCTCTGACCCAGGTGCGGTTTGGCACATGTAACCGTTATCTCAGTTTTACGTGATAAGAGGATGTATGGAACGACTCACTGAAATTTCTAAATAGGTGAAAGGTTATCTTCAGTCTACACACTTACTAACAAATCGTTTTATGAAATTATAGGCTCAGTTAGAATATTGGTAAAGGGGCTGAATACGCTTATGCTCCTTGTGTCGCCGCATGAAGTCCTTCATCTGTTACAATAACCCGTTGGCAAGAAATTAGCATTTCTGGCTTATGTCTGAATTACTTTCACTGTGCTTTTCTTTCACGTTTTGCACTGTCTAGATTTGGGATTTATGATGAATCACTTTCTACGTTCATTTGACTTCTGTTAGCCTTCACCTTCCGGAGACAGTGATGATCTGATTGCTAAATAATAAATACGTATTCTGGGCAAACTGTTCGAATGTTTCTCACCTGATGTTCAGCTGATATTTTTCCAGCTGCTTTCCACCCCAAATAACAACAGGAAAGTTTTACAGCTGCAGGCGAACCTCTGCTTTTTGTATTTTTAGACCACCTTCGTCCGGGTCTGCTTCAATTTTTGGTGCTTGTTTGCATGATTCTTATGCTAAAATTTTTAGAAAACTACAACTTTCAAGCTTTTTGTTAAATGCACCTCTTATTGCTCTTCCAGCTTGTTTTTCTGGAACTTTTTAAAGCACTTTGTGATTTTTCTTTGTGAAAGGTGCTATATAAATAAAGTTTACTCACTTGCCACCTTTCTTTTAGTGAAATAAAAGATAGGCTTTTTAAAGAAATGATAAGATAACAAAAGATTACGATAAATACTTTGTAGTCGGTGTAAAGGCATAAAAGTTTTAGCATTTGAATTGCTTCCATCCGCTGATTCTTTTTCACAAAACCTTTGCCGCCTTTAGACTTTGCTTGATTGCTAGTGTTGATGTGCCACATGTGCAGCACTTCGGCTGCAATAAAAAATACAGCAAACACCCATATTATTTCATCTGAAAGAAAAATAAAAGTATTAAAGTGATATTTTATCGAGTTTAACCTGCTTTTTTTAACGGCGCTGTCACTGTTTTTGCAGCCGTCAGTCCCAGCAGCGTGAGCCCTCCTGCCACCAGCTTATCGTCCTCGCCTCCGAGCGTCCAGTCAGTGACCATTCAGACCCAGCTTCAAGGCCTGACCACTGCCTCCCCGCTCCTGGCCACCTCAGCCAGCCCTCCAGCACAGACTATCACAACCCAAGTACAACAAGTGCCTGTAAGTGTGTGAAGCCGCTCCTTGATTGCTCCTGGGCTGGATAAAATATGCCTTGTTTATAGGTCTTTGGTCTGTGTGTGTTTGCATCAGGTGCTGCTGCAGCCCCAGTTCATAAAGGCTGAGTCCGTGCTGCTCACCACTTTAAAGCCCGACCCGTGTATCGTCACAACCATGGCCTCTCCTACGTCCCTAGCGACCACCACCAGCGCGGTTCAGAGCACATCCCTGCAGGTAGCAGAAGAGGACAGATGTCAGTGTAAATTGTGAATTCATCATTCGAGAAAACGTTTCCTGATTTCCGTCTGTCTGTAGGCTTTTATGGGTGGGGGTACCATCCTGACCACCGTGCCTGTGATGGTGGACGCGGAAAAGCTTCCCATCAACCGCATCGCCATCGCCGGCAAGCCGTCAGGCCAGCCGCACAAGGGGGAGAAGCGCACGGCTCACAACGCCATCGAGAAGCGCTACCGCTCCTCCATCAACGATAAAATAGTGGAGCTGAAAGACATTGTCGCTGGCACTGAAGCCAAGGTTGGAAACTGTTTATTCTATGCTCTGCTCTGCTATGCTATGTTGCTATGCTATTTCATGTTCTTGGTTCTGGTCGTAATGTAATGGCTGACCAGTGTAGAGGCTGTGTTTGATCTCTTTTACATTCACGCCGTGTGTTTCCTCCTCTCCTTTAGCTCAACAAGTCGGCTGTCCTCAGGAAAGCCATTGACTACATCCGCTACCTGCAGCAGACGAACCAGAAGCTCAAACAGGAAAACATGGCTCTGAAAATGGCAGCTCAGAAGAACAGTGAGCATTTGAACCCTCATCCTGCCTGTGTTCTTCGGCGTGCCGTTAAGCCAGGCTGAAGCCCTCTGAGCTGTTGGTCGACACTCTGACTGTTCTTTTTCTTTCTTCTGCCTTTCAAAGAGTCTCTCAAAGACCTGGTTGCCATGGAGGTGGACACTCAGGCAGAAGTGAAGAACGAGCTGCCCACTCCGCCAGCCTCCGACGTCGGCTCCCCGACCTCGTTCTCGCACTGCAGCAGCGACTCAGAGCCCGACAGTCCCATGGGAGAGGACACGAAGGTGCGTTGCGAACATTTAATTTGCCAGAGCAGCGGTTTTGAAAGTTGCGAGACAGTCAGTTTTTATTTTAGGTTAAATTTACACTAATTGTCCTTTTCTGGATCTTCCTTTGCTGCAGTCCCATTTAGGCTCGCTGGACCAATCTACAGCAGGTGGCGTGGTCGGAGGCATGCTGGACCGCTCCCGCATGGCCTTGTGCGCCTTTACCTTCCTCTTCCTCTCCCTCAACCCGCTGGCTGCTTTGCTCTGCTCGTCCGGCAGCAGCTCTGCAGGAAACGCTGCCGACATCACCCCCCATCACGCAGGGAGAAGCGTCTTGGGTGTAGATATCCCAGGTAAACCTGCTGGTTGGACATAGCGGTTGTCTGCCAGAGATGGGTTTTTTTGCTCGTTACTGAGTGTATCTCTGCTGTCCGTAGCTGAGTCTTGGGGCTGGATGGATTGGATGCTCCCCACCATATTGGTTTGGCTGCTGAACGGTATTCTGGTGTCGGGAGTTCTGATCCGATTGTTGGTTTACGGCGAGCCCGTGACCCGTCCGCACTCGGGGTCGTCGGTGCTGTTCTGGAGACACCGCAAACAGGCCGACCTGGACCTGGCCAGGGTAAGATGGTCTGGTTATTAATCAGCCTTTTGATTGACGATTCATCCATGCCTTACGTTTCTGTCTTCTTTCCCTTAAGGGGGATTTTGCTCAGGCCAGTCATAACCTGCGAACCTGTCTGAAGGCGCTAGGTCGCCCCCTGCCCACCTCCCAGTTGGACCTGGCCTGCGCGGTGCTCTGGTCCCTGCTGAGGTTCTGCCTGCAGCGCCTCTGGGTCGGCCGCTGGCTGGCTGCAAGGGCTGGCGGTCTGCGCAGCGATCGCCCCCTGCAGGAGGACGCGTGTAAAAGCAGCCGTGATGCCGCCTTGGTTTATCACCGCCTGCACCAGCTTCACATGACAGGTAGATTTAACAGCACAACTTAGCTTATATTAATCTGATTTGACTTCTTAAAACTAAAATTTTGATCTATCCTAATGTCATCATAAATTGTGGATGTTGTAAACCTTTTTTTTCTGTGTGTGTTTGTGCAGGGAAGCTGAACGGCAGCCACCTGTCGGCAGTCCACATGGCTTTAAGTGCGGTGAACCTGGCAGAATGTGCTGGCTCATGCCTGCCTGTAGCCAGCCTGGCTGAGGTCTACGTCTCTGCAGCGCTACGAGTCAAAGCCAGCCTGCCAAGGATCCTCCATTTTACCTCTGTGAGTCATTATTTCCAAGCTTATATTAATCAGTCAAAATCCTTCAGAGACTGAAGTCGAGCGAACCTCGCTGAACAAACTCCGTCTTCTCTCCTGACAGCGTGTGTTCCTGAGCAGCGCCCGCCAGGCGTGCCTGTCGTCCAGCGGCTGCGTACCTCCGGCCATGCAGTGGCTCTGTCACCCGCTCGGCCACCGCTTCTTCGTGGACGGGGACTGGGCCATTCGCAGCACGCCTAAAGAAAGCATCTACAGCCAGGCAGGAAACACTGGTAGGCCACCAGTTACCTAACGTAGCCTAATTTAGTCCATTGAATTGTTTTTTTATTCCCCCCCCCCCCCCCCCCCCCCCCCCCCCCAAAAGCTATTCTAAAATAATTTAAATGGCTTGGCGTTCCTATAGTGGACCCTCTGGCCCAGGTGACTCAGGCTTTCAGAGAGCACCTCCTCGAAAAGGCTCTTTACTGCGTCGCCCAGCCGCACGGAGAGAAGAGTCCCAACCAGGCTGACGGGTGAGAAAACCCCGGGGGCTTTTAAACATGTCTCTGTTTTGTTTTGTTTTTTGACCGGTATTCATTATTTTTTTTCTAAAAGACACGAAAAGTTTCCCAATTCTGAAAAAGTTCCTAATAAATGAGAATGTTGGAGCACTTGTTGACCTTTTGACTGGTCTCTGCTTCCAGGGAGTACGCCGACGCCTTGGAGTACCTCCAGCTGTTGATTAGTGCGTCTGACGCCGCCGGGGCAACGTCCCAGTCCTTTGCAATCGGCTCCAATATGGCCACTGTGACCGGTAGGTTCAAAATAATTAGAATATTAAAAGTTTGATCAGAAGTTTTTGAAAATAATGGTAATTATGACAACTTTTTGCTTTTGCTTTCTGTAAATGATGATGATTGTCATAGTTAATTATTTATTTAGAATATTCACACTTTCAAAAAAAAAAGAATAAAAAATGCTGGTTAATTTTAACAACATTAATAGTATTAATAAGAATTAAAAGTGGCATCTTTGTAAATAATAATAATAACCCTATCAAATTAAATAATTAAAATACAGAAATAAAACCTTTGTAAATAATAATGCTGTAATCATATAATGTTGTACAATAAAAATATAATCGAGTAATTAAACCTGCTTTTATGTTGAGCAGAAAACATAGTAGTATATATAGTAGTAGTTATAACTACTAATAGAGTAGTTATAACTACTACTATATTTCATAGTAGTTATAACTACTACTATGAAATATAGTAGTAGTTACTATATTATATAGTAGTAGTAATGATAGTAGTAGTTATAACTACTACTATGAAATATAGTAGTAGTAACTACTACTACTATGAAATATAGTAGTAGTTATAACAATCATTATTATTTTATTCTATAGAAGTATCATGCTTCCTAATAACTGCACAGTATTTATTCATGTTACAGTGTTGTACAGGAGATTATGATGATTATTATTAAGCTAGTTGTTTTTTATGTATTGTTTTTAACGCTTTACGAACTCTTATTGAGAACCTTTATATCCAGTTTCCCCTTTGTGGGACAATAAAGGCTGATTCTGTTCCATTCTGCAATAATTCAAACAATTGATAAATCAGAATTACAAATTCTAACATTCCTGCAAAATCACGACAGAAAAATTGCTTTTAATTGAACTCCTTAATGCATTGCTTCATTTTTTTTTTTTTTACTAAATCAAATAACCAACAAAGTCCATTCATACTTTTTAGAAATCACATAGTCTGATTTCCACTCGACTTTCACCCCCTGCAGCAGATCCTTTTGTCTCCACTAATCTAAGCTTAAAAAAAAATAAAGAAATAAAAAAAAGGGAACCCGGTAAAATGGAGGCACGCCGGATGGCTTCATTTATCTTCAGCACTGTCAAATCTGTGATCACCTTGAAAGGAGGAAGGGAAGCCAGGCTGCGCCGGGGTTTTTAATCGGAAACTTTTTCTTGGCAGAGCTTCGGGATGCTCTCTGTGTTTCAAAATGCGCTTGTGGAGGTTGCATGGGTGTGCAGCAGAATATATTACCCTCCTTAAAACTTAAGATCTCACTGTGGGTGCAAGGTGGGACTCTTCAGGGCTCAGAATATAGACAGCAGCTGTCTTCGTGTATTGTGATGCATGTTAAATGTGGGGGAAAGAAAAAAAAAAAAAGCCAGTGGGGGATTCGAATATTTGCATAATTGCCTGTCTACAGGAGGGTGTCTCATTTTTTTTTTTACTTTTTTTTTTCTCCAATCACCAGGCTGCGACCCCCACTCTAAATGGTGGTCCTCGGTTGCCATAGTGATCATCAATTGGCTTCAAGGAGATGATGCTGCAGCAGAGAGGCTCTATCCGACCGTGGAGCACCTGCCTCGCAGTCTGCAGAACGCAGAGTAAGTTTCCTAAACCCCCTCTCCACACACACAACACACACACACTCACACACACCATCACCATCACACACTTGCACTGCTTTAACCTGTGTCCTTTGTCTGATTTGCCGCTGGTTCTGGCAGGAGTCTTCTACCCAAAGCGTGCCTCAACACATTCAGGGCAGTCAGAGCTCTGCTGTCCAAGCCAGAAAACTGCCAGCTGAGTCTGAGCCACACTGACAAGGCCAGCGCCCTGCTCCGGGACAGCCTCAACCTGGGACCGCACTGCCACAGCTCCAGCTTGGACAAGGTACGCACATGCTCGAGTCGAGCTGATTTATCTTTTTAAAGCTTACAGTGGAATACAAAGAAAAAAACTGAAGGAAAAAAAAATCACTTTTATGATATTATTTGCACACAAAAGCCGCAGGATTTTTCCCTGGCCTCAGATCTCCAGATTCCCCCCCTGCAGTAGTTCCTCGGTTCCTCTGTGGGGCGCTGCGGCGGCCCTCCCTGTGGTTTCTACCAGATGGTGATTCTGGTGGATTGGCAGCTCAAAATGAGTGTGCTGTGTGTGAGTGTGTGTGTGTGTATGTCTATGGCCAGAGCTGCAGTGCATTGTAGTTGCATTGCATGTGTGTCTCCTAAGAGTGCAATGTACCTGCAGTGCAACACAGAGCTGGACCAAGAGCAGCAGAACACACAAACACACACACACACACACACACACACACAGGATGGAGGAGAAGGGAGGGTTTGTTTCTGCTTTTTAAAATCTCTGTAGGTTTTCTTTTCAGGCTACATGTTGAAGGTAAAAACAACCATTAAAAATATGAAATATTTCAGGCAACACTTTTTCGTGACGCCATATCGCATCCTATTTGCGTACGTCAACCAATCCGGTCGATATTTCTACAGGTCGTCGAGTTAATGGTGTGCGACCTCCTGCTGGTTTTGAGGACCAACATCTGGCGCTTGCAGCAGCAGGGGACGAGTCCCACAGGGTCCGGCTTGGCCGGCTCCAGCGGTCCTGCCGGCCTTCATCAGGCGTCGCCACCAGAACTTCAGGGCTTCCAGCAGGACCTCTGCTCCCTGCGCAAGCTGGCACACAGCTTCAGACCCGCAATGCGAAGAGTACGTGCAATTTTTATCCGTTTGTTTTCAGGTGGTTGGCAAACCGCTTTAACGGATCGGTTGCTATGCAACCAATAAGAAAGGTTGATTTTGGATTTTGTGAACCATTTCAGGGTTGGTTTGGATCAAAACTCTGCTGAAAGTAACCCTTTTTTTTACTGATCGAACAAATTATACTAAATGTTGTACAAATTTAAAGATTTCATCACTTTAACACGGTCATTCCTTTGGAAGAGAAACAGGCCCACAGCATCACAGATCCTCCACCGTGCTCATCAGTGAGCATAAAGTTCCACTACAGTTCAGCAAACTCCCACTTTAGACACTCTGTTTAACTTTAAAAACCTTTTTTTTGCAAGAATTTTGTTCGCCTTTCTGCATAAATGTACTCAAATTGAAGGTTGAATTTTTCAGATTTCGTACCCAATAAAAGGCTTTTACAACAACACATAGATACGCTTTATGTCATGATAGAATCCATCGTAGTGAATCTGTGGAGATGTTGAGCACATTGCTGCTTCATTTAAACACAAACTCTTCCATTTTTAAACCCCCATGTTTAAATCGGCGACACAACCCAAAGCAGCTCTGACTGAAGCTGATCGTTCACAGGGAGTCTGTGGAGCAATTCTCAGTAAAAAATAAAATAAAATTCTACTCACTTCCACTCCTAACACACACACACACACACACACACACACATAGCCTTAGGCAAGTGTGTGGCAGCATTGTTCACAGAGTCTCTCTGAGGTAGAGCGGAGCGTTAGGTGTGAGTCATCGTCTCTCGCTCTTGTTCCTCCTGTTTGGCTCTGATCTCTCTCTGTCCTCTGCTTCTCTCCAGTTGTTCCTTCACGAAGCTACTGCCAGGCTGATGGCGGGGGCCAGTCCCACCAGAACCCATCAGCTGCTGGACCGCTCACTGCGGCGCCGAGCAACACCCGGAGCCAAGACAGGTGTGTTCGTGTCGGTGGAGAGGCTTCAGGGGGTTTCTAGGCGTCATCTGACCCGTGCAAGTAATCGGGACGTGTTTGGCGAGACTAATTTTTTGCATTCAGAGAATCTGCAGTGTGAGGGTTGGCTCGGATTGTTGTTTTGATAGAAGTCTAAAAAAATTTTTTTTGAGAGACCTAAAAGGGTCTGAATGCAAACATATGTCAGACTCGGGGTGCTAGAAGTCCTTGAAAATGCTTGAATTTCATTCTGGTGTTTTTCAAGGTTTGGAAAGTCCTGGAAGTGCTTGACATTTAAACCTGACAGTTTTGCAATGAAGTCCAATCTAATAGTCGATTAAAAGCCTACATGTGGGAACTGTTGTCTACATCTGAAACTAGACACATAATAAAAGACACAGATACATTTCTTCTCACTGTCTGAAGTTGAATCAGACAAAACATTTCATGTTTTAGTCAGTTAGAATTACCAAAGTTATTTCTATTTACTATATGCCAGAAAACGTGTTCCAAAACATTTCATTTGAGCAGGAAGGTCATTTACCTTTACATTACTTTTGTTTGGATTGTTCCAGTGTAATCAATATGTATTATTTCCAATAACCCTAAATGAATAAGACAATCTATAACAAAGTTATTGATTGTCTTATTTTATAGTTTGGCAAAATTATTCAAATTGGGGGATTTTTGTTGTTGTTAAATTAGAATCTTGTTTTATAATTTTGTCATATATCGATTAATTAAAACAATTTTTTTAGTTTATTTGTCTTGTTTTTATCTCCAAAGTGTAGTGCAAGAAAAGTTAGAAAATTTCCCTCTAAAATGCTTGAAAAGTCCTTGAATTTTACTGTGAGCTAAGTGAACGTAGCCACTAGATATTTATATTTACTACTATTTGTGTGACATAAAATCACAATAAAATATGTCAATGTTGGGGTGGGAAAAATAAACAAATAAATAAAAGCGCACGTAATTCAAATCGTTGACCCGAGCTCCGTAGCTCACCAGATGTTTGGTTTCTCTGTGTGCAGAGGAGTGCGAGGCGCGGCCCGGCCAGCGGGAGCAGGCCGAGGCCGTGATGCTGGCCTGCCGCTACCTTCCTCCCTCGTTCCTGTCGGCGCCGGGCCAGAGGGTGGGCATGCTGGCCGACGCGGCCCGCACCCTGGAGAAGCTCGGCGACAAGCGGACGCTCCACGACTGCCAGCAGATGATCATAAAGCTGGGCAGCGGCACCACCGTCACCACCAGCTAGAGCGAGGGAGAGGTCGGGGCGAGGGGGGCTTGCACGGACGCTGTGTGTACCGAAAACACCTCCTGTGTACAAACGCGCGCAGGAACAGGTGGAGGAAAAGACCTGCTGCCGCAGAAACCTTCCAGTGTCTTTTGCAATTCACAGGTTGCTCCTCCTGCCTACCTGGCCTCACATCTTAAGGCACTTTTAGAGTTCACGCACTCTGTTTCTTTTTAAATTATGAAGTAATGTGAAAAAAAAAAAAAAACAAGAAAAAAACACAAAGCATCTTTTTTCCTATCAGGCTGAACTCCCTTGTGAGAATTGATTGCAGTGTCCCACTCTGACCACAGTGAGGCGCCGCCACTGGAGATGTCTGCTGTGTAGCTCCTCCCTCTCTCCTCCCTCATCTGGCAGATCTGCACCGTTTTTTTCCCCCCAAATCGGATGGCCCGGCTTGTCGGGGGTCTTGGTGTCTCTTTGTTTATGGGGAGGGGAAAAAATGATTAAATAAAAAGTAACCAAACTCTCGATGGTTTGATTGTGGGCATGTGTGCTGAAAAGCCCCTCCACATACTGTAAAGGTTTGAGGTCATCATCTGGCTCAACCCCCCTCAATCTCCTGTCTGCACTAGGCCTGTGAGGCTGCTCTTAATGGAAAACAACAATAAGGCTTTATGAAATTATTTTCATAGATATTGTGTATTTGTTTTTTTTTTGCTGTGTACATATTTTACATCATATTTATAATCTGGAGGAACTTTGATTAGGCGTTTTTGTTTTTGTGTTTTTTCATGCGCAGAGTGATAATTGCTTATTTCCTCCCCCTGAATCCATCTTGACTATTCTCAGACCAGGTTTAGTCGAGTCAGGACTGTACCGCATAGATCTGAGCTGGTTGACTCTTTAGGTCTTGGACATTTGTAAACGAATAAAATCAAAAACAGTTTTTTATGACATGGCTTTGACATTTCTGAAGATCATTTGTTGCCCTAAAATAATAAAAAAAGAAATATTAAACCCCTGCTCCCCATTTGCAACACTATCATACAAGAAAATATCTCTCATATTTTAGGTGGACCAGATAATTTTCTGATGATTATTATTTTTAAAGATTGTAAAAAGTTTCAACAAAATGTTTGCCACTTAACAGTATGTTTTTATTTTATTTTACAGTTGGTCATGTGAAATCTGAAAACTGAGGCGAAAGCTCGTGTAGCAACCTTGTTGAAAGGTATTGTCTTGTAACTGACATTTGTTTTCTTTCTTCCTTCCTCTCTTATATTATTTCATCCTTACATGTAAATATTAAATCATTTTTTAAAGAAAACGTACGGCTTTCACATCTTTGTTGGTGAATCTTCTTAATTTGAGAATGTAACTAATAGTTTAAACTTCAATAATTGTTCCGACTATGGATTCGGCTTAAACTGAAATGACATGCTCTCTTGTGTTTCCTCTTTTGAAGAGTGACCTGTGTTCCTAAGTACTTGCATACTTTGTAGGTTTGGACATTCTAGGTCCTTTTAAGCAGTTTCAGAATTGTATTGCGCACTTTTCAGATTTTTTGTTGTGTTTAATGCACACAACAAAGTGCCACACTCTCCCAGAAAGTCTCAGTAAATATTTATCCTTATACGGAAAAAATGTGTTAAAAAGAAAAAAATCCAAGTGTTATGATCTCAAACCTTTGACGTGTTGAAAAGGAAAACATAGTACTACTTTTTTTCCCCCTTGTTTTTTCATAAATTAGCTGTACACCGTTAGTTCTGGTGTTTATTCTTCGGTGTGTCAAAGTGTACGTGTTGAGGGAAGACAAAAACATCAGGCGTTGGTCGTAGCAGCATTGAAAGGTGCTGGTATATTTAACATTGGCGTTACAAAAAACATTTCAAACAAAGTGATGCTGTAGTGTCATCGAGTCCAAAACAAACAGACATGAAAATCAATAAAACGGCATGCTCCCACTTAAGACAAGTGACATTCCAAAAAAGGGGGGAGGGATTAACCTTTTTTTCTTTTTGTATCATCAACGGATTCTTTTAATAACGTTTTATAAGCAATAACATATTCCATTTTATAGAAAATAAACATCTCTAGGAAATACTATACACAATTATATTAGTACATCACATCTTACATTTAAACAGCATCAAATACTTCTGTACACCATTAAATAATGAGCTTCGAAAAGAGAATGTTTTGGTGTGGTGTTTTTGCACTTTTCTTTTCTGCTTTTAATACTTAAATATGTCTCTTTCTGATATGACTAGAACGTTAACGGCCTCCCGGCACGGCGCATTATATTGCCCGGCGGAGAGAAGAGTAGGCTACATTTTCGATACACAAACAGACAGGTGGAGCATCTATTTGCGTGGCTGTGGAGTAATTACACATCATTGGATATTTCTGAGCTGTACATTGATATGAAGTGACATGAGACCGAACTCCTGCTCCCGTAATCCAAGCCCTCGTCTGATCTGGCATGATGAGGATGTCTGCTGTACATACTGAATGTGCACACAGTTGAATTAAACTCAACAAATTTAATGTTTTTTTTGTTGTTTTGTTTTTTTACATATATATCTATATATTTTCATTTCTGAGTAACACAAAGTCTGACATATAACAAGGGTGACGCAATGATGTTGCCTAGTCATAATGCACATCAATATACACCTTTAAAGATAAGAGCATTATATTAAAATACAATTTTTTTTCCTGTAGAACCTGTAAAGCACATAATTTACAGTTTCCTCATTTATTTTATTTTATTTTATTTTAGTTTCGTCTCGTCTCGTGTTCCAAACACAAATGCTGACATTGAGATGGTACATCCATTGGTTGGTTGCTGTATTTCTGTGTACTAGGCTGTTTAGCAAAACAGCCCAACATCATGATGCTACTGCCACCATGTTTGACACTTGGTACAGTGTTTTTTTTTTTCTTTTTCTTTTTTTTTATATATATAATCTCCCTCCTCCCATCAAGACAGATGAGATCTTGAACTGCAGATTCAACACATGGCGAGGGTGTGTGTGGAATGAGTGATCACATAAGCACAGGGAGAGCACTGCTGTGGGATCCTGCTGGACGTTTCTGTTCAGTTCTCTGAGCCCATCCGGAAACAGAAAACCCACACTTACTCACGCACGCATGCACACACGCACACACACACACACACACCTACACACACACACACACACACACACACACACACACACACATACACACACGAATGCTCCTCGCTCTGCGTTTCAAATTGTTTCCGCTGGGGTCCAGACAAAAAGCACGTCCCCCTCCCCTTGATAGACGGCCTCACCACCCCTTGCCTCGCTGCAAGGGATAGTTTTTCAGCAAGCAGCTGTTCAGCTCTCCAGGGAATAAGCGGCTCTGTGGCTCCACACCTCGACGCAGCCTCTCGCCGTCGTGCTCGTCTAGTGTCTTTTTTATTTTTTTTTGGCTTGCAGGATAAGTGGCAGAGTGATGATTTTGGTAGTGAAGGTGGAATGGGGGGGATATCTTACAGATCCTGTTAAGGAAGAAAGGAGAAATTTAGAGACGTTCAGAGCGACTCTCTTCATCCTGTCTTATGAGCCCCCTTCTTCTGTTTTTTTTTTCCCCTTTGGTTTGAACCAGAAAAAGCTTCAGGCAGCTGTGATGCAGGTGGAGAGAGCCTCCAGGCCACTCTGAGCCGTGAGAGCTGAAGCTTTTTCTGCAGAAATGTGCAGAAAACATCAAAGCCAGGCTGCTGCATGAAAGAGGAGATGAATTCAGCTGACCAGCTTGGCTGCAAAAGAAAACCATGTAAGAGCCAGTGATGCACTTGCAGTGTCTAGCAAAAGTTTTCACACCGCTTGAGCCTCTTCTTGTTTTCGTTGCGCTGCAACCACAAGTTTCTGTGTATTTTCCTACGTTTTTATCAGCCAACACAAAGAGAGTGCTGCATAATGATGAAGAATAAAAACATCACAAATTTCAGTTTTTGCAACTAAGAGAAATTTGAAATAGGTTGCATGAGCTTGTATTCAATGCCTTGAAAGAGGTTTTGCTCCAGGCAGCTTTAAGTCTTTCGAGCTACATCTCTAAAAAGTTTGCACATCTAAAAACTTGATTTTCTACTCAGCTCAGCATTCGCCCTCCTATCAAATTCCCATAATTTCCTAGTTCTGCTAAAGACAAGCGTCCTTACAGCATGCTATTGTGACTCCCATGTCTTACTGCACAGAGTACTAGTAGTTTTCTGCCACACACTGCTTTTTGGATGTACTTTAAAGCACAAAATTACATTTTGGTCTCACCCAAGTGTAGGTGCGTTTGAGATGTTGCCTATAAGTTCTACTGTAAACTGTAAAAAAAAATAGACTTCCTGTTGTTTTCTTCGAGCAAGAACTTTTTTTTTAGCCACTTAGTTGTGGATGTTTGAACCTTTTCCAGAGTTACCATGGGCCTCTGCTGCTTCTCTGAGTAAACATCATCTTCTCCAGCCTGTCTGTATAGTTATTGTTGGTTCATTTTCGCATCTAGCACTTGAAAGATTGGGACATTTTTAAATTACTCCATGTTTTCTCTGACCTGTCTGCTGTGCTACTTGCTCTTCATGACGCCGTTTGTTTGCTAATGTTCTCCTGTCAAAAATCTGGGGGGCTTTTGTAGAACCCCAGATTACACACAGAAAACAATCATTTTCCTTCCAGTTCACTACTTTGTGGTGATCTGAAGTTTGTGATCAAAACATGACAATCAGCAATCCAGAAGGATTACTACATTTGAAAGGTGGTGTGTTTTCCATTTATTTTCCTCCTTGTGGCTTCAGCCTGGCACCTGCCCATCCTCATGGCCTTCTTGTTCTCTCTCTGTCTCTTTCTGCTTTCTGGTCTCTGGAGTAACACATGACTTTCTTTTCTTTTTGCTACACCTTTAGTCTCTCCACCTCGCCGTCACAGGAAGGCTCTCCTCTTTTGCAGCCTTTCCTTTCTTGCACCATCTCGACGCCTCCCAGTCAGCCGCTCTCTGATGTAACTGTCCTGATTCGGCTCTTTCCATCCCAGCTCAGCCTCAGCGTGAAACTGTCTGCATTTCCTCCTGTTCCTTGGTTTTATTTTTGCACCCAAGTGGATGTACGTGAGCTCACAGCTAACCTGCTAATCATCCCATGCTGATGCGCTATTAATGTGTTACGTTTAGGTGAATTTTATCCCTCCTTAAAGTGAGAACGCGGGGATAAAGAGAGTCCTCTGACGTGGCAACCCATGGGTGGGGTGCTTGCATGTTTATCCGTGTCTCCTCTTCCCTTTGATTGGGCCGCTCAGCTTAAATTGGCTCGGCGCAGACGTGCAGCCTCTCAGATCCCTCAGCTTGATGACAGCTCTGCCTCAGCGCAGCTAACAACAATCTCTCTCTCTGACTTGCTCTCATTTTCTCTCTGTTTCTCACACTTCGTCTCTGCCGCTCAGACGTGGGAGTGGAGGTGAAGGGGAGGTGCAGGGAGAGGGAGAGAGAGAGAGGATGAGAAAGGAAGCGGGTGAGAAAGGGGCTGATTGAGGAAGGGAGGATGGAAGAGGGGGGGGAAAAACAAATCGGGGAGCTTATAGGATATCAGAAGGTGAACGGATTGAGACGCTGGGAGAGACGGAGCAGCGGGGGGAGCAAAGAAGCGGAATGAGGCTAACAGGAAAAAAGAAGGAGGAAGGAGAAATAATGAGAGGAAGAAGTAGAGAGTAATGGTGGAGAGAGCATGTGGGGAGGATAACAGGCAGCGATGGTGGGTGGGGTGTTTTGATCAGCTGCCAGCTTTTCATCCCTGCCAGTCTGCACAGAGGAGAGCAGGAAAGGAAAAGGGAGCAAAGGAGGGAGGGAGGAAGAGAAAATGCAGATGCAGAGAAGGGGGAGGAGGGGAGGGAAGGATGTGAGGCTGGTGCCACCGCTGCCTCAATGCACTGCTGCTCTCTGCTGAATGTCAGCATCTCTGCCTCTCTCTCCCAACCCCCCCCCCACCCCCACCTCACCCCCTCCCAACCCCCTCGCATTTGACCTTCCACGCTGTGCTGCACTGTCCATTCATCACCAGCAGATGGTGTCTGTCCCACAGGAAAAGCAGGTGTGGTGCAGACTGTTAATGTTCACCAGTAAAGCAGGGAGCCGTTGTAATTGTGGAGGTCTGAGGGTGCTGGGTCAGTCTAGTGCTGCTGGAAATGTTTAAAAAATCAGTGAGTCTGGGAAGATAATGATGAATCTGTCCTTTGTCGTTGAACGACAATAAGAGGGACAGGATGAGCTGCGTAAACTGCGCTGCGTGTGACATGCAGTATGTCCAGTCGATTCACATTTTTAATGTACACAAGTATACACTTTTCCTTTTAGAAAAGTGAAAGTAGAACAGGAAGGGAATCATGAGAAGAAAAGTTAAATCATGAGCTCTGCTTGTTCACGTATGTCTTCTAAAAATAAAAAAAAGGAAAGCGAAACTTCCACAATATTCTTTACGACTTGAATCATACATGGACTCTTTCCATGCAGTGAATTTTATTTTGGGGTATCAGAGTGAAAGGAGGTTAACAAAAATACATAACAAAACCTTTCAGATTTTTCTTTTTGCGAACTCATGCTGAAATCCAGTTATCATTTCCCTTCCAACAAATAATTATGCAGTACTTTTTGAATATCATTGAAATACACTGCGGTTGTGACAATGTATCTAAAATTTTAGGACGTATGAATACTTTTGCAAAGCACTGTAACATAATCTACAACACGATGCTGTAAAGCGTCGACTAAAAGATCTTCAAGCCTTGTAAAATATCAGCAACAAACACTGTAATGATTAATATGCGTACGTTTTACTAGTAACAGTTTTCTTTTCTTACCTCGTGTTTTGGGCATTTGATGGAAAAATCATCCTCGTGGAATGTGCAGCCTACAGGCAGCGAGAGAAAAGGCAAAGAGGAAGATAAGCTTGCATCGCAGCTAAACAAGGGAAATGAATCCACGACACCCTTGAGCCCCACATGCACGGCAAAAGCCAGTAAAAGATGAAAATGCAAAAGGAAGAATTGCACGGAAAGTAAGAGGAACGAGAGATGGGGCGCAAGTGAGTGGATGAGTTGCAGAGCGGGCAGGCAGATATGGCTGGTGCACTCAGCAGGATTAAAAAGGGCCTCACTCCGCTCCCTCTGCTGGCTCTGCAGACGTGGCAGGCCTTCTAATCCTCACACTGTACCTCTCTGGCATGAAGTTTCACAAGGGTAAGCCATGTCACACACATGCTGACAGTTCCAACAGCAACAGCAGACAGGAACACACAAAATGGGTGAGCTGAGGGGACGTACACATTCATAACATGCTCCCGAGATGAACAATTTAAGTATTTAAGCAAGCATCGCACACGTCAGTAGGGGTTCACACACCCACATTTAGAGCCCCGACAGCCGCGTGAATGGATGGAGCCACAGGGGTTGCGGTCAATAATGCACACATAGAAACCACCCCCCCCCTCACACCACCCGTCTGGTTCCCTTCTCTTTCTTTCATACTCCCACTTTCATCATCCTCTTTTAATCAAAGCTCTCTTTTGGGTTTTCTCTCCCTCTGAGCTCTCGGACGTATCGTATCGCATTCAATATTGCTACTACTCTATGCATTTTCCCTCTTGGTTTACCCACATCAACTTCTCTTGACTCACTGTTTAATTTTTCACTCTTTTTTTATTTTAAGTCATGCTTGACCTCACTTTCATCTCCTCACATTGGCTTGTTTTGTTTAAATTTCAGTCCAGTTCTCTGGTATCGTTTCTTACCTATCTCTTTGGCGCAGATGTAGTGGTACTTATAAGAGCAGCCTCTCCAACAGCAGCTGAGAGACGCTCCTGAAATCTGGCACTTGTGACAGCTCTGGGGTTCATCAGACACAGAACAAAACCAGTAAAGCACCATTCTAAAGTAAATAACACAGAAAGAAGGAATGTCTTGACCGTATATTGAGCCTCTTTATGATTGTCAACATACCGTTTGAGCTGACTTGTTGGCAGCTTCCTTCAGTCCATATAGCCTTCCAGCTACCATAATTATCCCCTTGGTCCAGATGGTACAGTTTTCATGAGCCCAGTGCTCCTTGGCCACTGCCTCCATTTGTAGCTTTTGGAATATGCTTTCATTGCCCTCTTGGTCTTTTGAAGTGGCTGTGCAGAGATTCTGGAGCTGCTTCATTCTCCTGAATCTCTCTCTGAGGGTAACTCTTCTCGGACCACCTTCCTGACATGGTCTTTCCGGTCTCAGTAGCCGCCTGTAGTGCCGGTGATGATGCCTGCTGTTTCCAGCCTCTTCAGTGGTAGCTTCTGTACTTTCCTCCTTTTCTGAGTTCACTCTGTCCTCAGTCTTTGAGGAAGTCCCCGGTTCTTCACTGCTGCTGCTGTCATTCCCGTGGGTCTTGCTGCCGTCTTCTCTGAAGAGTTGCGTATGTGTGATAGTCAAAATTTTCCGTGGAATGCTGTCTTCTGTGTAGTATGGTCCACACAAATCACCCAGGTCTTTGTAGTTTGGTGGTTTCCCACACAAGCAACACGTAAGACGCATGTCAGATAGGTTTGTGTTTACTAATGGTCCTAGTTGCATGGCAGCAGTGTGTGGCACTGCTTTAGCAACTGTGAAAGGATTCCTCATTCTAAGTATGCCCTTTTTTCTCCGTCTCTGAAACACAACAGCATCTTCAGGCTTGTTGACTATGGCACACCAAGAAGAAAAGTCTCTAGAGTTGTTGATCCGTACATAAGGACAAAAAGACAGTTTGGAATTTCTGTTGATTGGTCTCCTTCTGATTCTTTTCACAGAGATGAACTCCATCTGCTTTTCTGTAACGGTCACCACAGGACCCACAATACTAGTCTCTTCACTT
Organism: Poecilia picta; assembly: GCA_033032245.1. NCBI lineage: Eukaryota > Metazoa > Chordata > Actinopteri > Cyprinodontiformes > Poeciliidae > Poecilia > Poecilia picta. Next base: position 14,753,541 of record CM065360.1, read on the forward strand.
TCTATGTTCTCTTGTTCTCTTTTCTCTCTTTCTTCTTTTGCTCTTTCCTCTTTTTGGTCCTGCTCACATCCGGCTGCCCTTACTACTGCCTCAATTACCTCAATGGCATCTTTCATTCCAGGTTTTGGCCCGGGTTTTTTATGGATCTTCACTGGCTTCCCAGGAGCATGCTCCATTGAGGCTTGGCTTCTTTTTTGTTTAGTTGGGTTTGCGGATGGTTTTCGGCCTCTGCGAGGTTTTTGAATAAGTTCTGCAGAGATAGCTTGGGGGGTTTCTGTGAATTTATCCTCGCTAGTTGGTAGAGGTTCTGTGAACTTTGTGGACTCTGTGGTGGTGACTTTTTCCTCTATTCTTTCCACGGGTTCTGGCGTTTCTGTTGTGTTGAGTTCATCTACTGTCTCGGTTTCCTCTAAATTGGCCTCACCCTTTCTCTTCTTCCTCCTCTGTTTAAGGTGCATTTCATGGTTGTTCTTAATGGCTCTCTGTTTAGCAAGTCTTGGTGTTGTAATAATGAGGCTGTCTGCTTCCAAAGCTACGACGGACGCATCTGTACTTTCCACCATGGCCCATCTCTTTCTCTTCGTTCTGACAGACTTTGTGGCATTACCCTTGGAAGTCTGTTGCGTCCTCTCATCTAAAGTTCCAACTTCTAACCATGTCTCTGTTGAAGACGAAGCCTTATTGTCAGCAACCTCCATCTTGGTTTCTGTTTTACCTTTTTCTTGTCTTCCATAATTCTTATTTGTAACCTCATCTTCCACTAATGGTCTCACTATATCTTTTGCTGATTCCTCTTGACTTAGCTCATGCTTGCCGCCTTGTTGTGTTACAACTTCCATAGCTTCTTCTTGCTCTTTCATTTCCTCCTTTATAAACTCTAGTGTCTCTGTGTTATTTATTTGAATAAAAGCCTCACCTTCCTTAAAGACAAATTCAGAAAAAGCCTTTGATGTAAAATCCTCACTTAGACTACTCTCTTGTTGGGTAGCTGGGAAGTGTTTTTTTGAGCTGGGAGACGTAATCTTCTGTACCATTGCCTCATATTTCTGCCCTCTCCCTTTGCGTGGGGGGAGAACTTTTGTTTTAGTGGGGCACTGAGGAGGCACCACAGGCATGTCACTGTTGGTAGATCCACTGCTGTTAGGAGGAGCATCTTTTGTTGAGGCACTGACCTGAGAAGCTTTCCTGGGTGGTCCTCGCTTTCTTCTGGGGCCTTGGACACTTTTGTCTTTGCCTGCTGGTAGAATCTCTTCAAACAGGGCTGACTGAGATGGTAAGTTTCTTAGTTTGGGCTTTGGACCTCTCTTCTTTTTTACAGGTGGTGTGGAAATGTCTGGGCTAGATGCACGCTTCAGTATTGATAATGTCTTTTCTTTAGATTCTTCAGAGAGGGCTGGCTTTGCAAGTGGTACAGGTGAGTGTAGGGAAACATTTGTTGTTATCATAGCATCAGGATTTGGAGTTAGTAGTTTTTTCACAACTATGACCTCTTTAACTTTTAGAGAGATATCGCTGATTTTATTTTCTGTTGGTGTTGAAGTTTGAATATCTTCCCCTCCCCTTTCCTTTTCTTTTGTTAGCTTATCCTGTGAGGGTTTTCTGGATCTTAAGACCATATTGTTGTTTTCCCTTTCTTGTACTTTGATTTCTGGGAGAGATTGCTTTTCCTCTGTAGGAGATCTTCCATCTTGGTTATATTGCAGTGTTGCATGTTTTAGCGCTTTCCTGGTCCTGCTTTGCATTTCTGGGACTTCTTGTCTTGGATCTTCCCGGTCCATCAATTTTGCTTTTGAAATTGAGCCCCTGGGGCGACCAACTGGAGCTTTGATGGGAGCAGCCTCAGTAGGAGGCAAAACCTCAGCAGGCTTGAGTCCAGGTTTTGGACCTGGTCTTAGGGCTGGTTTTGATCCAGATTTTGAACCTGGTTTTGGCCCTGGTTTGTGCCTTACAACAGTTTCAATTTTCAGTGGCACTTCTGATTCATGTGATGCAGGCTTTTGTCCTGTCCTTTTCCCAGGTTTTTGTCCAGATTTGGGACCTGCCTTTAGACCAGGCTTAGCACCTGGCTTAGGCCCTGGTTTTGCACTGGGTTTTGACCCTGGCTTAGGTCCAGGTTTTGGGCCTGGTTTTCTCTTCACATTAGGTTCAACTTTTGTTTGCATATCTGGCGCATTAAAAGAGCGAGTGCACATTCTGGATTGAAAACCCTCTGTCAGCATTTTAGGAGTCTGGCTCACCATAGAATCCTGATGAGCAAGGTTAGTTTGATCTGAGAATAAAACAGTCTTGCTTGGAGCCATGCTCGATTTTTGCTGAGAGGAATTTGTTTCTTTGTCCTCTTTTTCTTCCTCCTTCTTCAAGCTCAGCTGTCGCCTTAATGCCACACCGGAATGTATGATTCTCCTTCTACCCCTAACATGCTTACGCCCATATGTCCTTGGCTGAGCGGATGGAACCATAGGCTCTGGTTTAGCTAGTGGTGTCACAGCACTGGAACAACTTATGCCTGGTTCTATATCATCATCCCCTTTTTGAGGAGAGGGTGGAGTGTCAGCCCAGGATGGGGCAGAGGGAAGTATTGACTTCCCTGGTAGCTGAGGAGAGTCTGGCTCCAGGACCTTAGCATCGCTGTGATCAATATGATCTCTAGCCTGAGCCGGAGGAGCTGCCTTATCATTGAGAGCAGAGAAGACTGGCATAGCAGACTGTGGCTGAGGTGCTGTGTCGCCAATGGCTGACTCCCTTGTTGAAACATCTGTTGCTGTCGTTGCTGCTGCTGCATTAAGAAGACCGGCCCCCCCTGCAAAATCACTGTCAGTGTTAAGAGCTAAATTGTGGATTTCTGTTCTGCTGCAGATATCTTCAGAAGGACTCGTTTGGATGTCTTCGTCATTTGTGTGCTCTTCAATTAATGACTGACTTTCTTTCTCCTCCTCCTCCTCTGCTTCCTCCCTAACTTCTTTAGACAAAAGCTGTGAAAGAGAACTTTTTTCAATTTCTCCTTTCTCATCTTCATTTATCTCATTCTCTTCTCTCTCCCCTGATATGTCTTTGTCATTCTCCTGAGTTCTGCTCTCCTTCTTGTCACAGCTAGACTCTTCCAGGACTTCATTTTGTGGGGTTGGAGAGGTATTTGCCGAACTGTCGTCTTTCTCTGTGGAATATGGATACTGCTCAAGGTCTCCTCTCGAAATGAATGGCAACGTTTTCACAGAGCTCTCGGATGCAGTTGGGGATTCAGACTTGAATACCTCTGACTTCATCTCTTGACTAAAATGATCTTTGTTACTGGAATCAGAGAGATCAGCCGGGGATTGTTCAACTGAATCTCTTGCATCTGAGTCATATTTGCTCTGGACCTCTTGGTACATTGTGTCTTCATAGCAATAGCCTTTTTCTGCCATGTTTGTGTTTATTTTGCTGTAGAAATTTGGGCATTTTTCCTCATCTGTCCATTTCTCTTGCTTCTCTGTAGGGTTGCTTGAGTCTGAATTACTTATAAAATCAAGAGTTTTTTCCATTGCTTCCTCTTCTTTTCCAGCAGGTTTTTCAGTCCAAGCTGACTCTTCAAAGTTCTCCTTTACAGGCTGATTGATGTGTTGTATGTCTGATGGGGAATCGCTTTCTTGTTTCATAGGACTTGGTATTGTAATGCTTGTTGGAGATCTCTCATCGCCGATGCTCTTCCCTGGGGTATTCATGCCATCTCCTCCTTGCCCTGCCGTGCATCTTATAGGATCTGGGGTAAGGTTGTGCAGACCAGAGTCCCCAGACCTAGTAGACATATCATCTGGAGAAGCAATGGAGCAAGAGGAGGCTGTGTCCAGGCTGAGTTGTGTGTTGTTGTGGGCCTGGGCTGGACTTCTACCCTGGCCAAAGTAATAGAAACCTCTGTCCAATGGTTCATCACTGCTGCTGGAGTAGCCACCCTCATGGAGTTCCATAGGCAATGGTTGGTGCTGTGGGGTAGAGTAAGGTTCATGCATGGGGGCCCCGCCCACATTGCCACCACTGTCTGGATATGGAGGGCTTTTGTATTCTTCACCTTTCTTGGTGGAGGCCCCACTTCCAGTGCTGCTGTTGCTCCCACCACTACTGCGCTTGCCACCCTTCTTGTTTGCAACCAGGGCTTCTGAAAGCAGGAGCTGTTGGACATTATTGGAGATATTCTCCACCTGAGAGGTGAGAGCGTTCAGGCTCCACAAGCTGGGGTTTGACAACAGCTTCTCCGAGAAGCGCTCTTTCATTGTGGGCGCTTGTGGCGTCGAAGTGTAGCTGTGGGATGCCGTGTGGGATATGTTGGGCGACGGGTGGGACCGCGGGGGCATTAGCATGGTGTTTGCGCTGGCTTGATCTTGCATACCAGCTGAAGAGGATGATGATGATGAGGCTGCCCCAGGTGTCATTGGTGGTTGGCCATACTGGAATGATTCTGGATTAGTCATCAGTGGTGAAGGGGTGGAGCTGTATGAGGGCGAGCGTCCGACAGAGCGAGCAGGGGAATGACTCGAGGAGGGGCTGCAAGTCTGATAATACTGTTCTGGAGATCTGACAGGCAGCTCTGACAGACAGTAATTTTGTTGGGGTTGGTTATAGTGTTGGTATTTAGGATGGGATTCTTGGGGGTTGGTCATTGCCTGTAAAGAGGTCTGCTGCTCATAACCTCTGGGTGTTGACTGCTGATACCCATAGCTGTTCTGGGTTGACCTGTAAGTCCCCTGCTTCAAACTGCTATGACTACTTAGCTGTCTGCTATACTGAGAATTTGGAGGTATGTTGTAGCCTTTTAAACAATGGGGCATGGGACTGCATTTTTCCATGTATGGGGATGGAGAGGGGGAGGGCTGTGGGTAGTGTAGATGACTTTGGGGATACATGAGAGGCGAGGGAGCAGGGTTAGGGGGTGAGGCTGATGGTGTGGACTTGTGTAACTTGGGGTAGAAGGCTGGTGGCATGGGGTTTGGGAGTGCCCCAACATGTTTGAGTCTATGTACTGGGAGGATCCAGGTGCAGGGGAAGCACCAGCCTCCAGTCGCCCCACCATCTCCTGTTCATACTGTGCTAACTGTGCAGGGTCCTCCCATTTCTGCTGGAGATGGCCCTCGCTCATGTACTGGGCGGAATAATTTCCTGGGCCCATGTGATTACTATAGCCTCCAGGGCCCTGCAGGTGTTGACTGGGGTTTGGTGGAGGAACTTTGCTTCCTCTAAAGGATTTTTTTGCCTGTGAGGCTGATGAGCTCCCATTTCCATTTCCACTGCCTCCAGTACTTCCTGGGTACCCAGAATAGTTTGGTTGGCTGTAACAGTCCTTGGGTCCTCCGATTCCAGCTGCTCCACCTGTGGGCACATTTGTTGCGTTAGACATAGCCTCATAGCCTGACCTGTTGTGCCCGGGGCCAGGGCCTGGATGTGGACCAGGGCCTGGGTGTGGATGCTGCGGATGGGGATGATGTGGGTGTTGCCGGTAGGTCTCCAGGCGAGATAATTCATGGGGCTCCTGCTGATAGCAGGGTTGGTTGCTGTGGTAACCACTGTTGCGCTCACGAAAGGACTGCATAACTCACTCCGTCTGTAGCCTGAGCAGGGAGGGGGAGGTGAGGTGAAACGGGAGGAAGGGGAAGGGGGGTCTGGGGTTCTGAAGGTATGGAGGGAAGAGGAAATAGAGAAAAAAGACAAGAAATTATGAAGGTAGGTTCTTGGGGTATAAGCATTTTTCTTTGTCTAAGGAAAACTTGAGTATGCATTTCAAGAGACAGTTAAAGTAACAACTAATTTCATTTCTCTTTCTGAGAAAAACACACATGCAGACACACAGGCGTTCAGATCCAAAGTAGATAATGTGCTGCATGCATTCCCAAACACGCATATTCAGTTTAATTGGTCTGGTTTGATTGACCAATGTAAAACCTAAAGTATTCCTTGGTATTATTTTCCATTCTTATATAGTTCTTTGCCATCATTTGTGTTAACTGTATGTTTATTAGATGTCTTTGAACTACTTGATAATTAAGCCATTTTTAGATTTTAATTTCTTTAATTTTTCAACCCTTCAGTAATTTTATTTTATTTTCTGGTCAGGTTTTTATGAAATTTTCAGCTGGGTCCCTTTCTCCTTTCTGGTCAGATAGAAACTCTAGTTCACTCCCAGGAGAAGTGGTCACTAACACACTGTGTGTGTGTGTCTGTGTGTATGTGTGCGCGCGTGTGTGTGTGGGCGCATGCTCTAAATGCACCAGCAGAGAGGCTGTGTTGATAGTGTAAGATGCATTTCTTCCAGTATGTGACTCCGTTTTGGGACTATACGGTTTCACCTGCATGCGAGTGTGTGTGCGTAAGTGTGTGAATGTGTTTATACAGAACAGAGATGAACAGGGGAGAGGTGGAGACTTTTGCTGATCTACAAAAGCAAAAGAGTCACCAGGAGACACTGAGCATCAGAGTGCGTGTGTGTGTGTGAGTGTGTGTGTGTATGCGTGTGTGCGTGTGCATGTCCGAGAGAGTCGGTTTTAGCACAATATCCCCACTCTCAATCCACTCTGGGGCCGTGTTACATCTCACCAGACACAACAACATTATTCATCTATGAATACTCTCAGTGTGTATGTTTGTGTGAGTCCAATGGACTATCTTAAATTTGTGCATTTCTTGTTAAGGAAAGTGCTGGTTCATCTTTTTAAAAAAATACTACAAACAAATGCTCACATTTAATGACAAAGAGACACTTGTACATTCCCATGGAGACCTAATATCCGCTTTCCTGCCATCCTTGCCCCCCACCCACTCTCAGGTCAATAACGTTCCACCTGGGGTGACGTGCGTGTGGGCATACTTGTTTACACAATATCAAGGAAAAGACGTGGGTTTCTCCAAAACCGGGCATGCTGAGAACAGCAGGCGGGTTCAGCAAAGACACAAATTATTTGTTTCATCCAGTGGAGTAAGCCCTCTCATTCCACATTGAACTTTTTTCAGTGTCAACTGCTTTGCTATAGATTTAGCACTCCTTGAATGCTCTCCAAGTTACGACAGCAAACTTTGCTGTGCTTTTTGAGGACGTAATGTGATTAATTTGATGTGGAATAAAAAAAAAAATAAAATCTAAAAATTGCATATGACTCGACCTCAGTCGGAAGAATGGATGCAGAGCAGAGCTGTAAGCAATGATTCTCAATCGGATTGGAGTCTGAACTTGAACTGGGTCAGGCCTAAAAGAAGAATGTGTTTCGGTCTAAACCAGAAGTTTTAAATTCCAGTCCTCCAGGGCTGCCGCTTTAATGTGTCCCTGGTCCAACACAGCTGAATTACTTCATAAGTATGCAGGCAAGTTTTTCAGAGCCCTGTTAATGACCTGATTATTTGACTCAGGTGTGTTGAAGCAGAAGCACAGCTAAATGTGTTTAAACTATTTATACTGAGATGAAATAACAGAGAAATTCTAATAATCACCTTTGAAGAGGCTGCACTGAATTTATTTGTTGGTATCAGTTTAAAGGGGTCGGGGGGCAGCTGATCTTCTTACTCTTCACTTTTATGTTTTCTATATAAATCTGGAAATCATGTTTGAGTTTACTTGGACTTTAGCACTTCTTTACGTTGGTCTATTACATAAAATCCAAATAAAATGAACAGCATTTTGCAGTTGTAGCATGACAAAATATATATATAAAAAAAGGAAAAAGTTCCTGGGGTTGGGCATTCAAGACATGACATTGTAATCGTATTTTTGTGCTTGATTGCATCTTGCAATAAAACAAAACAAAGAAACCAAAGACACCTTCCCTCGAATCGATTTACTTCACGCTTGCTTTTTCTCAAACACACACCGCGCATGAGCGTGTGTGTATGGCGGCGTCTACATTCCCGTCACGTCCCCCTTCCACCTCCATTCGGCACCTCCCTCCCTTTCCACTGTTATCTTCCGCACAGAAGCGAGGCACCATGGTGTCGACCGATTGCCGTATTTGTGGATGCACAACGTCTCCGCTTCAGTGAGGAGCAGAGAGGAGAGAGGATGGAGCACACATGCTGAGATCGCCAAATCCTCCCTGTTTATTTGTCTGCCCATTCTTCAGGGCTTGCATTAGAACAGAGAAGGAGGCTTGAAGGAGAAGGAAACTTGCATGTTTTTTTTTATATATCTCCATGCAGGCCTACATATCTATGTATTACAGACATCCAGCAATACACCCACATCCCCCCCCCCCCTCAATTCTTGTCTTCTACTTTTCCAAGCTGATCGTATTTTGCATCTTTCAGCAAAGTGATATCTGCACAAGAAAGATAATTTCCATTCCGCTATCTCCCTGTCTTCCTCGTCTTTCTATTTTCTATTCAACCCTTCCCGATAGAGATGGGGGCGGTAAAGAGAGGGGAAAAGACAACAAGGCGATGGTGGTCTAATAAAAGGTGAAAGAGAGAGAGAGAAAGGCAGAGAGAGAGAGAGAGAGAGAGAAAGTGCAAGCCACTAAAGAGACGGACGGTGAGGGGATGCAACAGCAGGGAAGAAGTGATAGAATGATAAGTTTGATGAGGAAGACAAGGAGAAGGGGGGCTGTAGAGGACAGAGGAGAATGCATGATTTAGTGAGTGGGCTTCACAGCCCGAGCTCATGGGAAATACAAACTGCAGCAAATACCACACATACACTTGCATGCACATTACACACAAGGTGGGTCTACAGTGCTTCGCGAACGGGATTCAGATCCCTTGAAACCGGCTAGTCTGTTGCATTCCCTCAATTTCTCATCTCCTAAAACTGTTAGATTTATTTATCCGTTTTAACTTTTCTGTGCATGTTTGCTTATTTTATCATTTCTAGCAGTTTTTCTTATGTTACTCCATCTGCTTTTACCCATTGTGAAGCACTTTGTTTTTACGCAGCAGCTAAAATTTTATGGAGTGATTGAACTTTTTGAAAGTTTAACCATAAAGCTTATTTAATGGTATTTTATATAGGCAAACACAGATAAGTGTATATAATTTTATCTTCTCATAAAAAAACAGAAAAAAAATGTGATATCCTTTTTATACTTAGCTCCATTTACTCTGATATCTCTCGATCAGTAGCCTCAAACTGCATTCCTCGAGGGCCAGAGACCGGCAACTTTTAGACGTCTCTGCTTCAGCACAACTGGCTCCGATATGAACTCATTAGCAGAGCTCTGCAGAGCTCAACTGCATGCTGTTGAGGCGGTTTCACCGTTTAATTCAAGCGTGTAGGACAAGGGACACATGTAAAAAGTTGCAGGACTCTGGCCCTCAAGGATTGCAGTTTGAGAAAACTGCTGTAGATTATGTCTGGGCCACCGTTTTCCTTCGACACGTCTCAGAGGAGGTCTAAGAAAAGAAAAATAAAATAAAATACCTCAAATGACAACCCCTTCTCCAATAACCTAGAACTTCACATCACCCTCTATACACGCACTCTCCCTATTTTGAAAACACAGTTGTAGTAACACCAAGATGTGAGAATTTCTTGAGTGAAAATTGCATAGAACTAAATAAAAGGCAATTCTAGGAAAACAACTGTTACTGGTTTCAAAAGGTTGGAAACTGGAAAACAACATTCAACCACAGCTCCTATTAATTAGTATAGATGAAAGCCAAGCATGAGTTAGAGTGGTTTAGTCAAAGCCAAGACCTAATTCCACCTGATCTGATTCCAAGTGATCTGTGGTGAGACCTGAAAATTTATGTTTTTGGATGCTCTCCATCCAGTTTGACAGCAAATGATTGTTCCTACATTGATAATTAGACAAATTCTTGAGCCCTGCAGACAAACTAGACCCAACATTGATTGCCACTGCTGCAGTCGACGTCTTTTCCTCTTTTCAGCTGCCTTCCTGTTATAATTTGAACAGTTTTGTGCTTCATCACACCTGGGGAGGATCTATTCGTTTGAAGCATTAAAATGCATCTGCCTCCAAGTTGAACACTGCCAGGAAGGGATGGGGAGAAGGAAAAGAAGGAGCGGGAGGAATAGAGAGAGGGGTGAATTTGATTGTTCCACTGAATGGTTCATAATGCGCAGAACTGTGGCTGGTTCCAGTATCCCCCCCCCCCCAACCCCTCTTTCTCTTCCTCTTTTTCATCACATCATCTTCAGAGGCAGCTTGAGATGGGATTTATCTGCTTTCTCAACACACATGCACACACAAAGGGACAGAGAGAGAGAGAGAGAAGGAGAGAGAGAGAAAGAGAGACAGCTCACTCGTTCCATCAAATCTGGCTCTGAAGCACTTTGGCTTCAAATCTCTTTCCTGCTCCTGGTCCGTCTGTCTGTCTGACACCAATAAACACACACACGTGCGGATGCACAAAGCGGAGGCACACAGAGAGTGGAGGGATGGAACGTCTCTCTGTGTGTTTACCTCCCCAGTCATCCTGGTTAATTATGCATGCAGAGGCAGTTTGCTGGGAAGGTGGAGCGGCCTGGGAGGAATTGCACACGCACGCACGCACGCTTGCGCATTCAATCACACGTATTTGCTAAAAAAAAAAAAAAGAAAAAAAAAAAAGAAGAAGTCACACACCACTGCTGGAACTACACGGCCCAGCGACACACACGTTCACTAAAGCTCAGCTCGCATGCTCCTCAACAACCTGACAACACACTTAAATATACCAGACACGCAACGCTCGCTACCTTCTCGTTTCTCTCTTTTAGCGCGCACACACACACACACACACACACTCACACTCACGTCTAACACATCTGCCTTTAACACTGGGCTTAACGCAGCGTGCTCCAAACTAACGCAGCAACCCGCCCCGCCGCTGCTTCCAATCAGCACGCCGCAATCCCCTTCCCAATTACACACACTTCAGCAACGCGACACGGAGAGCATTCAGATGCCTCAGACATCACGCTCCCTTTTCTTATTTCCTGTCTGCATCCTCGCCTCTCTGCACCTCCCGTGCCCTTTCATTCGATAACCTCGGCTTCAATGCAACGGACGGGCTGACAGGCCGACCGGATGGCAAACACGCAACATCTCCCCGTGTCTCGCTCCTCTGCAGTGTCGCGGCCAGACTGCGTGGGTGGTTTCCTACCCAGGAGAGAGGCTTAGGAGATTGAGGCAGCCAATATCTGCTCCGACATTTGTCAGTGCCCCGTTGTCATGACACTCAGCTGGAGGTCACAGAGGGTCACCAGCAGCCAGTCACATAGATTATTGGAAGACTGCATGGAGGGGGGCAGAGATGTGCCACCAAAGACAGGCAAAGGGATGCTGATGTGAGGCCACGCGATACAGAATTTGGATTTGTATTTTGAAAAAATAAATAAATAAAATGGGAAACACAAAATTATTCCATTTACTGGACTCGATGGCTGTGCTTCTATTTGCATATAGTTGCAATTTGCATTGCAAATCTGGTTCAGAAATAAAATAGCAAGTCAAAATTGGTCAAAGTGGTTCAAATTGTAATGCTTTGTGGCCTGCCCTTGAATGGACCTTAAAGCAGGGGCCGCATTTCATTGGCTAATGCCCATTTTACGTCACAGTGCAGCTACCACGTGCTTGACCGTCTCACAAACGCAAGCTACTGTAGTAAATACATGCTGATGTACATTGTGGACTAGCAGACCGGCAGAAAGTTTTTGCGTCAGGACTCGAAAAACAATGGTTTTCCACCATCAGTGGGGTATCTGTACAGGAGATGTCAAGTATCCTGATCGTATTTGTGGAACTAAAATTCACAGATTTCCAAAATCTGAAATGGAAAGCCTGGCTTGGATCAAAGTTGTTCACGACCGCATTTGCAGCTCAACCGTCGTAGGATCAATAAGAACAAAGGATTGTATGCTGGTGTAAGTATTATTGCTTTGCTTTTTTGTGTTTAGTGAATGAAAAAAAGAAAGTCAACAATAAACACATCCATTATGAAAACCTTTTAGCCAAGTACAGCATAATGGCAGTACCGATACAATTTCTACACCTTGAAGCCTGTCTGTTACAGTCTGACGGTAGCTGAACAGATCAATATGCAATGTGTACCGTATCTGACATACATTAAAGATTTTATTTTACCTGAAAAGGCTTTTTACTAAACTGTAATCGTGTTAGCCACGCTAATTGTTTTAGCCACCGAGTACCGTGTATCAGACATAGGCACATTCAAACATTTGCCAACAGAAATCACCCTCAAAACCATGAATGCCCAACTTACCCAGCCTTGCAAGAACAATAGGTGTCAGTGATCTTGTCCACAGCTATATTTATACTGAGGGTGTGAGGATCTGTTGATGTTGTCCAAAAATGATGACATGAACTTGTTGGTTCCCCTGTCCATTGTCGTGGCTGATATTTTTTGAAAATACGGCAGAAATGCTACACTAATCAACTCAGAAATACTCTGCAGAGAGTCAGTCGAAATGAAATTAAACATAGAAACTAAGCAATGTGAGGCTTTGCTTGTGAGACATGTAGTCATGTGGGACTTTCGAGGGGCGTTTCTGGGCGGAGCTTGTTAAGTGAGGATGGATAAGTGGTCCGTCCTCACTTATTCCTTCTCATATTCAAGGAATAAGGCTGTAATGGTATGTACGTCTGTCCTAAAATCTGTCCAAATCACTAAGGCTTCTATTTTATTTTATTGACTATCAGACAGTTGTCCTTTCCTCAGTCTGAAGAAAAAAAGGGAAATTATAATAGTGGAAAATTGCTGCATCTACTGGACTCTGCACTGTGATCCTGGTGCAACAATAAACTGGAGAGCATGTACAAAACGCAGCTCGTCAAATTGGATTGTGGATTTTCTCCCAGAATCTACACTTGTGCTTCTTTAAATACAAACTAACATCGGTGCATTATCACCAAACCCAAAATGCATTGTAGTCAGCAATAAAAGCAATAAAACATATGCAAGAACATATGTTTTATTGCTTTTTGTCAAGTGACATGACAGAAAATGAGCTGACTACAATCCAAGGAAATCTGCAGCAAACTAATCGAGATAATCCCAAAAAAGAGAGAAAAAAAACATGCTCGGGTGAGCTTCAGACAAGTGTTTGCCTCTACAATCTGAGTCGTGAATATGATACAGAAATAAAGGAGGTAGTGTGTGCAAAACGGGCAATGTGAAGCAATTTAATTTCTTTGTAAATTCACTCTATGTCTTCATTTAGTCTTGTTTACTAACCAGCAAACAAATGTGTAAAGGTAGATGTACTGATGAAGAACGATTATAGGAACAGTCAAAACATGCAGGTATAATGTTTTATAGCTTTTGCAAAGTTTTATAGCAAATGCAAAAATAGGTGGAAACTGCTGCATCCACTGAAACTGATAGGCGTGTTTGCGAATCTGGTGACCAAAAAAAGTGGGAGGCAAAGCTGCATTGCTTAGTGAATTTTATCGCAAATCTTCAATTGATCTCATTTATGTAAAAGCTAACTTGGTATTTATACAAGCAAATCACAATACAGATGTGAAATACAAATCTTGCATTTTATCTTTTAAAAACCTGAAATCAACAGGTTTTTGATTTGTAGATGTTTATATTGAATTTCCGTCCTACACCAGTACGATTCTCAATTTGCTTCATGTTGACTAAATCAGTCGAAATAATAGCATGTTTATTTCAAACACACAAACGTTTAGCTTTTCAAAAACGTAATTATTGCTGCACATGAGCTGCTAGTAGTTATCAGTTAACCTGGAATTATACCAAACCTTACCTTATAAACAAAAGTTAAAACGATATTGCCTGCTGTGTACCCATTACACCCATACAGTCCAAGAACTGGAACTAGCAACTAGGATAGGTTAGAACAGTTGCAGTTTAAAAGTCCATTGCACTGATCCTTCAAAACGCACGGGATTTTTAACAAACAACTCTTCTGATTGACCATATGCGAATATGGACGAGCTCGTTAACAGCCTCTAATGGTAATTTGTCTTCCTGTGAACCTGGTGAGGGAGGAAAACAACAAGCCTTGATGCAGGAGATCATTCTGATTCGGTTAGGAAGGCCAGCTAATGTGAGGTTTGTGTCTGAGCATGTCTGAGCGATGTTGTCTTTCCTCCTCTCTGGAGTTTAAGGGATGACTCATCCAGAGCCACAGACAAGGCTGGCTTTTCCGTTACGGAGGCAGGACGACATCGGAGACGCAGATGTCTGCACAAACATTCTCAAAACCCAAAATACCAACCGTGCACACTGCACACAGTTTCTTTAAATACACAAAGCCAGCATAATGGAAGACAACAGGAGCACAGGCAAGACACAGAGCTGCGGTTTTGGAAGAAAACGACAAAGTTTGGAGAAGGAGCGGCAGACCTTTCTTCAACACCTCATAGAAGGATGCAGAAATGAGCCTGATTTGATGCACACAGAAACAATCTCTCTCTAAATCAGTTATCAAAAGACACAAACGTTAATTCATTGGGGGTTCTGCTACAAACGTTGCGTCTCTACTATTCTTTTGCTTTTCTTTCTTTGACTGACACATTCAGGTGATGTCCAGTGACCTTTGAGGGAGGTGCATCTTTTTTTAGCATGTTAAGACAACAACAAAAGAGTCCAGTTTCCATGGTATTCACACACCAAGAGAGCGACGAAGTGAGTGCAGCAACCAAGATAATGTACACAGAACAAAAAAAAAAAAAAAAAAACGGGCCAGGCTCATGAAAGGCCTTAGAATCTCCTCCTCTCTAAATCCATGTAGTCTTTGATGACATCTAGCTGTTGTGCTAAAGTAGATGTTTACTGCAGAATAAATTGACCTCTTTCATGTTTGATGTTGTCCTAAACGTATGGCAGTGATTTCTCTTTTTCCTCACATTTTCTTCTCCTTGTTTTTCATCTTACGTCATCTCACCTGATGTAATCAGCTGTCCTTTGTGCGACAGTCATTGCTGTCCCCCCATGAAACTCAAGTTGTAAGAAAAAAAGCAAAGCATCGAGTCACACATTTTACCTCAATTTTTCTTTCTTTTTTTTTTTTATCGAGTCGTTTGAGTCACTTGGACATAAGACCATCAGAACTAAGGTTATATAGAAGGACAGATCACTTCATGGTTCTTCTAAAGGCAGAATACTCCCTGTATACTCCCTTCTCCTTCTCTCTTTTCCTTTCCTATAGCCTTGACCCAAAATCATTCGGTCCTCCTCTGTTCTGGTTCTCCACACAGCTATCATTTGTCTTTTTTTTCCCCCCCCAATCCGTTTCTTTTTTTCTTTCCGTCTCTCTCGCCGTCTTTCGGCACGGTCACCTCCATCCGGCAGCTGTCGAGCGTTGCCCTTTGAAGGACTAAACCTGGTCTTTGTTGACATGGTGACAGAGTGATGAGATGGGGTGGGGACGGAAAGAGGAATGAGCGATCGAGAATTACAGGCACGCAGGCACAATCAAGCACATGGCATCTGCAAAGGGCATTTTTTTCCACAGGTTGTGCATGTGATGGGAATAAGAAGAAAGAAAACTGATTGCTCACTCCCCGTTGTGCATCTTTGTGAAAGAGAGTCTGTGTTTTTCTGAAGCCAGGTGACAACAAAAGTGTGTGTGCAAGCATTCTGTAATATGTCCCAGACATGACCATGCAGGTATTTGTGAATATTAGACTCTGGGTAACCTTTCTCACTATATGAAAAACGTGCTCTGTGGTCTTTGCGACGTGCCAGTAACCTCACTAACGCCCATGAGCTTTTTCATTTTGTGTACATGGTTTACTTCTCTCTCGTACACACAGAACACAC